>CP136057.1:20573711-22973711 GCA_032464435.1 Aegilops umbellulata
TTGTGGCACTGCCGCCTTGGTCACATAGGTGTCAAACGCATGAAGAAGCTCCATGCATATGGACTTTTAGAGTCTCTTGATTATGAATCATTTGACACGTGCGAACCATGCCTCATGGGTAAAATGACCAAGACTCCGTTCTCAGGAACAATGGAGTGAGCAACCAACTTATTGGAAATCATACATACCGATGTGTGCGGTCCAATGAGTGTTGAGGCTCCCGGTGGCTATCGTTATGTTCTCACCCTCACTGATGACTTGAGTAGATATGGGTATATCTACTTAATGAAACACAAGTCTGAGACCTTTGAAAAGTTCAAGGAATTTTAGAGTGAGGTTGAAAATCAACGTGATAGAAAGATCAAGTTTCTACGATCAGATCGTGGAGGAGAATACTTGAGTCACGAATTTGGCACACACTTAATAAAATGTGGAATAGTTTCACAACTCACGCCGCTTGAAACACCTCAGCGTAATGGTGTGTCCGAACGTCATAATCGCACTCTATTAGATATGGTACGATCTATGATGTCTCTTACCGATTTACCGCTATCTTTTTGGGGCTATGCTTTAGAGACTGCCGCATTCACTTTAAATAGGGCTCCGTCGAAATCCGTTGAGACGACACCGTATGAATTATGGTTTGGGAAGAAACCTAAGCTGTCGTTTCTAAAAGTTTGGGGATGCGATGCTTATGTCAAGAAACTTCAACCTGAAAAGCTCAAACCCAAGTCGGAAAAATGCGTCTTCATAGGATACCCTAAAGAAACTATTGGGTATACCTTCTACCTCAGATCCGAAGGCAAGATCTTTGTTGCCAAGAATGGATCCTTTCTAGAGAAAGAGTTTCTCTCGAAAGAAGTAAGTGGGAGGAAAGTAGAACTTGATGAAGTATTACCTCTTGAACCGGAAAATGGCGCAACTCAAGAAAACATTTCTGAGGTGCCTGCACCGACTAGAGAGGAAATTAATGATGATGATCAAGATGCTTCTGATCAAGCTCCTACTGAAATTCGTAGGTCCACAAGGACATGTTCCGCACCAGAGTGGTACGGCAACCCTGTCTTGGAAATCATGTTGTTGACAATGGTGAACCTTCGAACTATGAAGAAGCGATGGCGGGCCCGGATTCTGACAAATGGCTAGAAGCCATGAAATCCGAGATAGGATCCATGTATGAAAACGAAGTATGGACTTTGACTGACTTGCCCGTAGAGCGGCGAGCCATAGAAAATAAATGGATCTTTAAGAAGAAGACAGACGCGGATGGTAATGTGACCATCTATAAAGCTCGGCTTGTCGCTAAGGGTTATCGACAAGTTCAAGGGGTTGACTACGATGAGACTTTCTCACCGGTAGCGAAGCTGAAGTCCGTCCGAATCATGTTAGCAATTGCCGCATTCTACGATAATGAAATATGGCAAATGGACGTCAAAACGACATTCCTTAATGGTTTCCTTAAGGAAGAATTGTATATGATGTAGCCGGAAGGTTTTGTCGATCCTAAGAATGCTGACAAGGTGTGCAAGCTCCAACGCTCGATTTATGGGCTGGTGCAAGCATCTCGGAGTTGGAACATTCACTTTGATGAGATGATCAAAGCGTTTGGATTTACGCAGACTTATGGAGAATCATGCGTTTACAAGAAAGTGAGTGGGAGCTCTGTAGCATTTCTCATACTATATGTAGATGACATACTTTTGATGGGAAATGATATAGAACTCTTGGACAGCATTAAGGCCTACTTGAATAAGAGTTTTTCAATGAAGGACCTTGGAGAAGCTGCTTATATATTAGGCATCAAGATCTATAGAGATAGATCAAGACGCCTCATAGGTCTTTCACAAAGCACATACCTTGATAAGATATTGAAGAAGTTCAATATGGATCAATCTAAGAAGGGGTTCTTACCTGTGTTACAAGGTGTGAAATTGAGCTCAGCTCAATGTCCGACCACGGCAGAAGATATAGAAGAGATGAGTGTCATCCCCTATGCCTCAGTCATAGGTTCTATTATTATATGCCATGCTGTGTACCAGACCTGATGTAAACCTTGCCGTAAGTTTGGTAGGAAGGTACCAAAGTAATCCCGGCAAGGAACACTGGACAGCGGTCAAGAATATCCTGAAGTACCTGAAAAGGACTAAGGAAATGTTTCTCGTTTATGGAGGTGACGAAGAGCTCGTCGTAAAGGGTTACGTCGATGCTAGCTTCGACACAGATCTGGATGACTCTAAGTCACAAACCGGATACGTGTATATTTTGAATGGTGGGGCAGTAAGCTGGTGCAGTTGCAAGCAGAGCGTCGTGGCGGGATCTACATGTGAAGCGGAGTACATGGCAGCCTCGGAGGCAGCACATGAAACAATTTGGGTGAAGGAGTTCATCACCGACCTCGGAGTCATACCCAATGCGTCGAGGCCAATCAAACTCTTTTGTGACAACACTGGAGCTATTGCACTTGCCAAGGAGCCCAGGTTTCACAAGAAGACCAGGCACATCAAGCGTCGCTTCAACTCCATTCGTGAAAATGTTCAAGATGGAGACATAGAAATTTGTAAAGTGCACACGGATCTGAATGTCGCAGATCCGTTGACTAAACCTCTCCCTAAGGCAAAACATGATCAGCACCAGAACTCTATGGGTGTTCGATTCATCACAATGTAACTAGATTATTGACTCTAGTGCAAGTGGGAGACTGTTGGAAATATGCCCTAGAGGCAATAATAAAAGCATTATTATTATATTTCCTTATTCATGATAATTGTCTTTATTCGTGCTATAATTGTGTTATCCGGAAATCGTAATACATGTGTGAATAACAGACAACAACATGTCCCTAGTAAGCCTCTAGTTAATTAGCTCGTTGATCAATACATAGTCATGGTTTCCTGACTATGGGCATTGGATGTCAATGATAACGAGATCACGTCATTAGGAGAATGATGTGATGGACGAGACCCAATCCTAAACATAGCATAAGATCGCATAGTTCGTTTGCTAGAGTTTTCCAATGTCAGGTGTCCTTTCCTTAGACCATGAGATCGTGTAACTTTAAAGGGTGCTTATAAAGGTAGGAGTGCTTTGGGTGTGCCAAACGTCACAACGTAACTGGGTGACTATAAAGGTATACTACGGGTATCTCCGAAAGTGTCTGTTGGGTTGACACGGATCGAGACTGGGATTTGTCACTCCGCTTGACGGAGAGGTATCACCGGGCCCACTCGGTAATGCATCATCATAATGAGCTCAATATGATCAAAGTGTTTGATCATGGGATCATGCATTATGGTACGAGTAAAGTGACTTGCCGGTAACGAGATTGAACGAGGTATTGGGATACCGACGATCGAATCTCGGGCAAGTAAAATACCGATTGACAAAGGGAATCGTATACGGGATTAATTGAATCCTCGACATCGTGGTTCATCCGATGAGATCATCGTGGAGCATGTGGGAGCCAACATGGGTATCCAGATCCCGCTGTTGGTTATTGCCCGAGAGCCGTCTCGGTCATGTCTGCATGTCTCCCGAACCCGTAGGGTCTACACACTTAAGGTTCGGTGACGCTAGGGTTGTGAAGATATGTATATGTAGTAACCCGAATGTTGTTCGGAGTCCCGGATGAGATCCCGGACGTCACGAGGAGTTCCGGATTGGTCCGGAGGTGAAGAATTATATATAGGAAGTGCAGTTTCGGCCATCGGGAATGATCTGGGGGTCACCGGTATTGTACCGGGACCACCAGATGGGTCCCGGGGGGTCCACCGGGTGGGGCCACCCATCCCGGAGGGCCCCATGGGCTGAAGTGGGAGGGGGGCCAGCCCTTAGTGGGCTGGTCCGCCCCCCAAGGCCCACCCCCTGCGCCTAGGGTTGGAACCCTAGGGTGGGGGTGCCCACTTGCCTTGGGGGGCACTCCACCCCCTTTGGCCGCCGCCCCCTTGGGAGATTCAATCTCCCAGGGCCGGCGCCCCCCCAGGGGCCTATATAAAAGGGGGGAAGGGGCAGCCGCACCCATGCCTTGGCGCCTCCCTCTCCCTCTCCAACACCTCCTCCTCCTCCATAGAGCTCGGCGAAGCCCTGCCGGAGTACTGCAGCTCCATCACCACCACGCCGTCGTGCTACTGCTGGAGCCATCTTCCTCAACCTCTCCTCTCCCCTTGCTGGATCAAGAAGGAGGAGACGTTACGCTGACCGTACGTGTGTTGAACGCGGAGGTGCCGTCCGTTCGGTGCTAGGATCTCCGGTGATTTGGATCACGTCGTGTACGACTACTTCATCCCCGTTCTTTTGAACGCTTCCGCACGCGATCTACAAAGGTATGTAGATGAATCTGAATACTCGTTGCTAGATGAACTCATAAATTGATCTTGGTGAAACCGTAGGAAAAAATTTTGTTTTCTGCAACGTTCCCCTTCTTTCCCTCCTCCCTCCCCCTTCCTTCCCTCTCCGGAAAAGGTGGTAAGGGGGGGGGGCGAATTGGACAAGGCCCCAAGTAGGATTCCTCCTACTTGGGGCGCCCCATGGCTGTCCCCCTCCCCTCCCACCTATATATATGTGGGGAGGGGGCGCCTAGAACACACAACAAACATTGTTAGCCGTGTGCGGCGCCCCCTTCCATAGTTTACGCCTCCGGTCATATTCACGTAGTGCTTAGGCGAAGCCCTGCGCGGATCACTTCACCATCACCATCAGCATGATGTCGTGCTGACGGAACTCTCCCTCGACACTTTGCTGGATCAAGAGTTCGAGGGACGTCATCGAGCTGAAGATCCGCTGAACTCGGAGGTGTCGTATGTTCGGTGCTTGATCGATCGGAACGAGAAGAAGTTCGACTACATCAACTGCGTTGTCAAACGCTGTAACATGCCAAATTTTCAATTTGGAATGTTATACATTAGATCATCATGCATATCATATTTTCTTGCATTTTGGTCGATCCTAGAAATTTCACGCAACTCAAGGACCCTCGGAGAGAGTTGGAGATTTCGTTATTTTCATATTTGAGTTTTCTCAAATTCTGAAAAGAGGATCATTTGATTTATTTATTTCATCTTCAATTATTTTTCCAATAACAAAAATATGAGAAGGGAATAATATGACTTTCCCAATTTTAGGAAAAATAAAGATTTAATAAATAAATCAAATCTTGGATTTTTCGGAGTTTATTCGCATTTTATTTGCATTAGGGAAAAATGCGTATTTTAAAATATTGCATTTAGGCCCGAATAAAAGTTCATTTTGTTCGACTCAATTTTAGGAGTCGGGGAAAATTAATTTCGGGATTTTTGGAGCTCGTTTAGATTTTCTTTTATTTATTCTCTACGCGCATATTTATTTAAAAAAAACTGCGCAACGCCCGACTGGGCCAAAGGCCCAGCCGAGCCAGCCGGCCCAGCTGCCGCCGCCCTCCCGCGCGCGCGCGCCAGCCGCCGCCGCCGCGCAGCCGGCCCCGCCGCCGAGTCCGAGGAGGACTCCTCCTCCCCTTTTGCTTGCCCCCTCCCCCAAGCAACCCCCCCCCCTCTTTATATAGCCAGCCCCCCTCTCCTCCCCACACCGCCGCCGCACCCCTCCCCGCCGCCCGCAGCAGCAGCAGCCGCAAGCCGCCGCCGCCGCTCGCCGCCGCCGCCAGCGCCTCGCCCCGCCGCCAGCCCGTCGTCCCGCAGGAGCCCTGTGCCGCCGACGAGGTAGTCCGCGCCGCGCCACCCTTCCCCCCCCCCCCTCGTTCGGTTTTTTTTAGAAAACCGTTCCGGTTTATTTTGTCGCGATGTTTCTGTTTTTTAAACCCTAGATCAGTTTTTGTTTTCTTCGGTTTTTTTATTTAGCAAGCGTTCGCCGGACCGTTCGTCTTAACAAACGCGATCACCTGTTAGTCTCGGTTAACGAACGTCCCTTCGTTTAACCGTTCGTCGTTTTTCTTTTTCGTAGAATTTATTCCGCGATTTTTTCTGATCGCGATTTCAGATCCGATCTTCTTTCTAGTTTATCTTCTCGCTCGTTTATCGGAATCTGGTGATTCAAGCGCCTGGAGTTTCGTTTCAAAACCGCTGTTCCGATTAATCAACTTAAACAAGATTTTGCTACTGTAAAATTTGACCTAGTTTCAATTTGCTAGAACCGAGTTGTTTTCTTCCGCCGTTGGATTTCCGTTGTTTTGTTCGGTTCGTTTTCTTTTTGCAACCGGAGTTCTTAAGTTGAACTTTCTGGTTCGATTTTCCGTTCGAGTTTTACGTGTGCATTAGATGAGTACTTATTGTATGCTTGTTGTTTGTCTACGATAGATCACCCGGAGTGCGCCGCTTGTTATTTCGAAGCTCTAGGTTTCGCGGATCCTCAGCAAGGCAAGTAACACTTTGATCATACCTTCTCATTGCCTAGTTTTTATTGCATTAGACCAATCCTCAAACATTGCATGATTAGGATCTAATTAAACTGTGGGATGGGAAGTAGTTGAGGTAGTACCTATTACCTGCTTTACTTATGAAACCTTTGGGAGTTACTTCTACGTTTGCTTATTATGCCATGCTATGCTAGTAGACATGGATTGGGTGCGATATCCATGACAGATGTGAGTATTGTTAATTAATGGTTTTATCTAAGGTGGCAACTTAAATACACATCTGGGTGGATTGAGGCACCTGGTTTCTATCAGGACTTGCCTGTTTTTCTTTGGACTGCCATCCGGGCTCAAAGGGATCATAAGATCATTCATGCTAGTAACTTTCGTGTGCAGCCACAAGCCATTATGGGCTCTGGCATAGTTGATTAAGTCGTGCGAACTCTTATAGGGTAGACTAGCAGATGTAGGGGAAAGTAGGTGTACCCGTCTATCCAACGTAAGGTGCTAGCGCTTCTGAAAGACTATGTCTCGGTCATCCGTTTCTCAAACACCATGTAGTGCGAGAAACCAAACGGAGGCGATCGAGTCTTGTGGGGAAAAGTGCGCAAACCTCTGCAGAGTGTACAATCTGATCATGATTAGCCGTGTCCCCGGTTATGGACATCTTGAGTATCTAGTACTTGAATATCATGTGAATCTCATCATGTTACTTCTAATTAATATTCTTGGGTTTTAATTGGGATCGGAATGCTGTCAACCATTCTCGATGTTTCAACCACCATGATAGTAAAATAAAATCTATTCCTTTGCAGTAAGGAAAAATTGGCTTTACGCAAAACTGTAACCATAGAGCTTTTCCACCAGCCATATATGCATGTAGTATAGGCTTATCATTCATTACTCTCTATGTGTTACATTGCCAGCATATTCCATGTGCTGACCCGTTTTCGGGCTGCAACTTTCATGTTGCAGACTTTTCAGACGACGAGTAAGGTGCTTTTAGGTCATGGTTCTATACTCAGTGATGCCGTTGGAGTTGATGGACTCACTTATCTTCCAAGTCTTCCGCTGTTATCGTTATTAGATGGCCTTAAGCCATATTTATTGTAATAAGTTCTCTTTGAGACACCGATGTAATAAGTGTGTGATTGCTACTCTGTTATAAATCCTTCGAAGTACTGTGTGGTGTCAGCATTACTGATCCAGGGATGACACCGGAGCACAGAGACTTGACCATCTAAGGTCGGGTCGCTACAGAGATGGTATCAGAGCACACGCTGACTGTAGGACACGACCACTAAGTTAAAGCCATAGATCACTATTCTCCTCTCATTTTCTAACTCCTCATCTTTTCTACTCTTTTAGGATGACGGACGCGAAGATCAAGTAGGCTCAACCGGATGAAGGCACACCTTTTGGATTCCACTTGAAGGAAGTCACCAAGTACATGAACATTGGACTACCAAGCTTCACCGGGACCTTCAACGCCACTCTGCCTGAAGAGGAGCGCTGGAAGATTCAAGCTCACGTTCCGGGAAGGACATTCGCGCCAATCACGAAGCCCATAGATAGTGTTTTCAGTGCACCAACCTGGATTCTGGGAAAGAGCATGGCAGCTCATATCACCATGGGACGCATCGGAGAAGTTTATCAAGAAGACCTCAAGGACACTATCTACCAGATTTGCTGACGTCGAGATGAACAATGGGAGATAGTCAGCACCAAGAAGGATAGATCCATTGCAGCTTTCATCCAGGAGTTAAACCAGCACATTCGACGCCAAGAGAACCAGTTGTGCAATGATATGATAGAGTTGAAGAATGTGAAGGCAAGGATCATCGAGCTAGAAGGAGAACTGAAGGGTACACGCAAGGACTACATGGACGAGATCGTAGCTCTAGCAAGGCACAATGTCTATCTCAAGCAGGAGATTGAAGAACTCAAGGGGAAATTAGCATCCAAGAGGGAAGACAAGTACGTCGCATGTCCGGACAACTACATCATCATCGACGACACCGATTCGGATCCAAGTGAACCCGACTTTGAAGACGAAGCTGGAGCAGACATCATGGAGTCTTCCACCGATTCAAATTTCTAGATGACCACCAAATATTAGTAGTATTTTCCCCCATGTATACATTAGTTCGAGCACTTTTGCGATAGTTCTAGACCGTTTGCAAGCCCTTGTTTGAATTCGATGAATTGATTTGTGTGCATTTGGGTAGTGTTATCTCTTAGACCTCACTCTATTCTTAATTCTCATCTTTTCTAAACCCTTAGATGCCTCCGAGACGTGACAATGGATTCCCACCGAAGCTCACCCAGTTGATCCAGCAGCAGAACCAATTGATGCAGTTGTTAGTCCAGAATCAGCAGAACAACAACAACAACAACAACAACAACAACAACAACAACAACAACAACAACAACAACAACAACAACAACAACAACAACAACAACAACAACAACAACAACAACAACAACAACAACAACAACAACAACAACAACAACAACAACAACAACAACAACAACAACAACAACCTCCGCCACCGCCACCAGTTGATCACCTAGCCCGTTTCCTTAGGCTAAATCCACCGGTGTTTTCCAGTAGCACCGAGCCAATAGTAGCAGACGATTGGCTCCGCAAGACAGGAAGGGAGTTGACCACTGCAGGATGCACAGATGTTGAGAAAGTGAAGGTTGTCGCACATCAGCTTGACGGACCCGCGGCAGCATGGTGGGAGAATTTCACAGCCACTTACCCAGTTGACACTGTCACATGGGATCAGTTTCAGCAAGCTTTCCGCACTGCCCATGTTTCAGCAGGAGCTATGGCCATGAAGAAGCGTGAGTTTCGTAACTTACGCCAAGGAGGAAGGACAGTTGGCCAGTACGTTGACGACTTCAGCAAGTTAGCACGTTATGCCCCAGATGACGTTGCTACGGATGCAGCTAAGCAGGAGAAGTTTCTGGAAGGATTGAATGATGAGCTAAGCATGCAATTGATGGTAGCAAGTTTCAACAACTACCAGGAGTTGGTAGATCGTGCCATCATGATTGAAGGGAAGCAAAAGCAGATTGAGAACCGCAAGAGGAAGTATGGACAAGGGAAGTATAACTCTGGAGCCCAGCAGAAGCCCCGTTTTACCCCTAAACCGGGAGTTCAGTTTCAGCATACCCATGGAGGAAGTGGTTCGCACAACCATAATGGCCACAAGAATGGTAATGGGAATGGAGGAAGCAACGGCCAGAACCGTACCACCCCATCAACCCCAACCAAGAGAGATCTGAGTCAAGTCACCTGTTTCAAGTGTTCCAAGACCAGACATTATGCCAATGAATGTCCTGAAGGCCAGAATGGCAATGGAAGATCTGGGAAGAAGCCAAACCCTTTCAACAGGGGACAGGTGAACCACGTTAGCGTGGAGGAGGTTGAAGCTCAGCCTGATGCAGTAATCGGTAAGTTTTGGTTAAGTCATTTACTGCACTTGTTCTTTTCGATACTGGTGCATCGCATTCATACATATCAAGGGGATTTGTGGAAAAGTATAACCTGCCCACTAAGATTCTTAAGACACCTGCTAGTAAGCTCGCCAGGAGCAGAGTACATGGCCAGACAAGGATGTTTTCAAGTGCCATTAAGTATAGGAAGGCATGTTTTCCCAATGGATTTAATCATTTTGGAATCCCAAGGTCTGGATGTGATTCTCGGTATGGATTGGCTGTCGATGTATGGAGGAAACCTCGATTGCGCCAGTAAGACAATTTTGCTTACAACGCCCGAAGGAAGAAGGATCAAGTATGTATCCCGACATACGCCAAACAGGACACAAGTAAATTCTTTATCAGGAGTCGTACAGGAGGAAGTACCAGTGGTGAAGGATTTTCCTGATGTGTTTCCTGAGGAATTGCCAGGCATGCCACCGGATAGAGACATTGAGTTTTTTATTGAGCTTTTGCCAGGCACGGGGCCAATATCGAAGAGACCGTACAGGATGCCAGCACAAGATTTGGTGGAAATTAAGAAGCAGATTAAGGAATTATTGGATAAAGGTTACATTCTCCCAAGTTCTTCGCCTTGGGGATCACCAGTACTTCTAGTGGAGAAGAAGGATGGATCGTTAAGGATGGTTGTTGATTACCGTGGATTGAATGCAGTAACCATCAAGAACAAGTACCCACTGCCAATGATAAATGATCTGTTTGATCGTTTGCAAGGAGCTAAAGTGTTTTCCGAGATCGATTTGCGATCAGGGTACCATCAGTTGAAGATTCGAGAGCAGGACATACCCAAGACAGCTTTTACCACGAGATACGGATTGTATGAGTATACCGTTATGTCATTCGGACTGACTAACGCACCTACCTATTTCATGAACCTGATGAACAAAGTGTTTATGGAGTTCTTGGATAAGTTCGTCGTAGTGTTCATTGACGACATTCTGATTTTCTCGAAGAATGAAGAAGAGCATAAGGAACATTTGCGTTTGGTTTTGGAGAAACTAAGGGAACATCGGTTATATGCCAAATTCAGTAAATGTGAGTTTTGGTTGAAGGAAGTTGGATTTCTTGGACATGTTATATCCAGAGAAGGGATAGCAGTTGACCCCTCAAAGGTAGAGACCGTAACCGAATGGGAAGCCCCAACGACAGTTGGAGAGATCCGGAGTTTTCTTGGACTCGCAGGATACTACCGGAGATTCATTGAGAATTTTTCAAAGATTGCAAAGCCTATGACTGAATTGTTGAAGAAGGATACCAAGTTCAATTGGACTGAGGAATGTGAGGCCAGTTTTCAGGAGTTGAAGAAACGATTGGTTTCCTCACCGGTGTTGATTCTGCCAGATCAGACCAAGGATTATGAGGTGTATTGCGACGCTTCACGTCGAGGACTTGGAGCAGTGCTTATGCAGGAAGGAAGAATTGTTTCGTATGCCTCACGACAACTGAAACCTCATGAAGTAAATTATGCTACGCATGATTTGGAGTTAGCAGCCATAGTGCATGCATTGAAGACATGGAGACATTTCCTCATTGGAAATCATTGTGAAGTATATACGGATCACAAGAGTTTGAAGTACATTTTCACGCAGAAGGAGTTGAACCTCAGACAAAGGAGATGGTTGGAGCTCATCAAGGATTATGATATGAGATTGCATTACCACCCAGGAAAGGCTAATGTAGTGGCTGCCGCATTGAGCCGTAAGAGTCATGTTAATACCCTAATGACGGGAGAAATACCAAAGGAGTTAGCCGAGGATCTTCGAGAACTATGCTTGTAGATAGTTCCGAGAGGCTTGGTAGCAGCATTGGAGATTCAATCAACATTGATGGATAAAATCAGAGAAGCTCAGAAATCTGACAAGGAGATTGCAGATATAAAGAAGAAAATGAGCGAAGGAAAAGCAAAGGGATTTCATGAGGATGAGCACGATACCCTATGGTTGAGGACCGTGTTTATGTGCCCAATGACCCGGAGATCAGGAAGTTGATTCTGCAAGAGGCACACGATTCACCCTATTCGATTCACCCAGGTAATACCAAGATGTATTTGGATTTGAAGGAAACATTCTGGTGGACCGGAATGAAGAAGGATATTGCAGCATATGTAGCAGTTTGTGATGTGTGTCATAGAGTGAAGGCAGAACATCAGAAGCCAGCCGGATTGTTACAACCATTGCCGATACCCGAATGGAAGTGGGATAAGATAGGCATGGATTTTATCACAGGACTACCCAGGACGAAAGCAGGCTATGACTCGATATGGGTAGTAGTTGATCGTTTGACGAAGGTAGCACATTTCATCCCAGTTAAGACCACTTACACCAGTGCTAAGTTGGCAAAGATATACATGACCAGGATCATTTGTTTGCATGGAGTTCCGAGGAGTATCGTATCAGATAGAGGAACCCAATTTACCTCAAAGTTTTGGAATCAGTTACATGAAACTTTAGGAACCAGACTAGAGTTCAGCACAGCTTTTCACCCACAGACGGATGGACAGACTGAGAGAGTCAATCAGATTTTGGAAGATATGCTGAGAGCCTGTGCACTAGATTATGGATCTAGTTGGGACGATAACTTGCCGTATGCGGAGTTTTCTTATAACAACAGTTACCAAACCAGTTTGAAGATGGCACCTTTCGAAGCTTTATACGGAAGGAGGTGTAGGACACCGTTGTCATGGGACGAAGTTGGAGACCGACAGTTCTTTGGACCAGATCTGATTAAGGAGTCTGAACGGAAAGTTAAGTTGATTCGCGATAGGATCAAGGTAGCCCAATCAAGGCAGAAGAGCTACGCAGATTCTAAACGTAAGGAGACAGTTTACGAAACAGGAGACCGAGTTTATCTTCGAGTATCCCCTCTTCGAGCAGTTAAGCGCTTTGGAGTTAAGGGAAAGTTAGCACCGCGTTTCGTTGGACCGTATAAGATTTTGCAACGTATGGAAGAAGTCGCTTATAAGTTGGAATTACCAGAAGGATTGTCAGGAGTTCATGATGTATTCCATGTTCCTCAGCTGAGGAAATGTCACGCCGAGATGGCGGAGGTACCACTAAGAGATACAGTGCCGCTTGAAGCGATTCAGTTGAAGGATGACTTAACGTATGAGGAGAAACCAGTCAAGATTCTCGAATATGCCAGCAGAGTTACCCGCAGCAAGGTTATCAAGTTTTGCAAAGTTCAGTGGAACCACCACTCAGAGGATGAAGCCACCTGTGAGAGAGAAGAAGATTTGCTCAAGGACCACCCTCACCTATTTTCTAGCCAACCCGAATCTCGAGGGCGAGATTCATCTTAAGGGGGGTAGGTTTGTAACATCCCAAATTTTCAATTTGGAATGTTATACATTAGATCATCATGCATATCATATTTTCTTGCATTTTGGTCGATCCTAGAAATTTCATGCAACTCAAGGACCCTCGGAGAGAGTTGGAGATTTCGTTATTTTCATATTTGAGTTTTCTCAAATTCTGAAAAGAGGATCATTTGATTTATTTATTTCATCTTCAATTATTTTTCCAATAACAAAAATATGAGAAGGGAATAATATGACTTTCCCAATTTTAGGAAAAATAAAGATTTAATAAATAAATCAAATCTTGGATTTTTCGGAGTTTATTCGCATTTTATTTGCATTAGGGAAAAATGCGTGTTTTAAAATATTGCATTTAGGCCCGAATAAAAGTTCATTTTGTTCGACTCAATTTTAGGAGTCGGGGAAAATTAATTTCAGGATTTTTGGAGCTCGTTTAGATTTTCTTTTATTTATTTTTCTGCGCGCATATTTATTTAAAAAAAACTGCGCAGCGCCCGCCTGGGCCAAAGGCCCAGCCGAGCCAGCCGGCCAGCCGCCGCCGCCCTCCCGCGCGCGCGCGCCAGCCGCCGCCGCCGCGCAGCCGGCCGCACCGCCGAGTCCGAGGAGGACTCCTCCTCCTCCCCTTTTGCTTGCCCCCTCCGCCAAGCAACCCCCCTCTTTATATAGCCAGCCCCCCCTCTCCTCCCCACACCGCCGCCGCACCCCTCCCCGCCGCCCGCAGCAGCAGCAGCCGCAAGCCGCCGCCGCGCAGCCCTCCCCGCCGCCCGCAGCAGCAGCAGCCGCAAGCCGCCGCCGCGCAGCCCTCCCTGCCGCCCGCAGCAGCAGCCGGAGCCGCAAGCCGCCGCACCCCTCCCCGCCGCCTGCAGCAGCAGCAGCAGCCGCAAGCCGCCGCCGCCGCCGCCGCTCGCCGCCGCCGCCAGCCTGCCGCCCCACCGGAGCCCCGTGCCGCCGACGAGGTAGCCCGCGCCGCGCCACCCTCCCCCCCCCCCCCCTCGTTCGTTTTTTTTAGAAACCGTTCCGGTTTATTTTGTCGTGATGTTTTGGTTTTTTTTAAACCCTAGATCGGTTTTTGTTTTCTTCGGTTTATTTATTTAGCATGCGTTCGCCGGACCGTTCGTCTTAACGAACGCGATCACCGGTTAGTCTCGGTTAACGAACGTCCGTTCGTTTAACCGTTCGTCGTTTTTCTTTTTCGCCGGATTTATTCCGCGATTTTTTCTGATCGCGATTTCAGATCCGATCTTCTTTCTAGTTTATCTTCTCGCTTGTTTATCGGAATCAGGTGATTCAAGCGCCTGGAGTTTCGTTTCGAAACCGCCGTTCCAATTAATCAACTTAAACAAGATTTTGCTACTGTAAAATTTGACCTAGTTTCAATTTGCTAGAACCGAGTTGTTTTCTTCCGCCGTTGGATTTCCGTTGTTTTGTTCGGTTCGTTTTCTTTTTGCAACCGGAGTTCTTAAGTTGAACTTTCTGGTTCGATTTTCCGTTCGAGTTTTACCTGTGCATTAGATGAGTACTTATTGTATGCTTGTTGTTTGTCTGCGATAGATCACCCGGAGTGCGCCGCCTGTTATTTCGAAGCTCTAGATTTCGCGGATCCTCAGCAAGGCAAGTTACACTTTGATCATACCTTCTCATTGCCCAGTTTTTATTGCATTAGACCAATCCTCAAACATTGCATGATTAGGATCTAATTAAACTGTGGGATGGGAAGTAGTTGAGGTAGTACCTATTACCTGTTTTACTTATGAAACCTTTGGGAGTTACTTCTACGTTTGCTTATTATACCATGCTATGCTAGTAGACGTGGATTGGGTGAGTGATATCCATGACAGATGTGAGTATTGTTAATTAATGGTTTTATCTAAGGTGGCAACTTAAATACACATCTGGGTGGATTGAGGCACCTGGTTTCTATCAGGACTTGCCTGTTTTTCTTTGAACCGCCACCCAGGCTCAAAGGGATCATAAGATCATTCATGCTAGTAACTTCCGTGTGCAGCCACAAGCCATTATGGGCTTTGGCATAGTTGATTAAGTCGTGCGAACTCTTACAGGGTAGACTAGCAGATGTAGGGGAAAGTAGGTGTACCGGTCTATCCAACGTAAGGTGTTAGCGCTTCTGAAAGACTATGTCTCGGTCATCCGTTTCTTAAACACCATGTAGTGCGAGAAACCAAACGGAGGCGATCGAGTCTTGTGGGGAAAAGTGCGCAAACCTCTGCAGAGTGTACAATCTGATCATGATTAGCCGTGTCCCCGGTTATGGACATCTTGAGTATCTGGTACTTGAATATCATGTGAATCTCATCATGTTACTTCTAATTAATATTGTTGGGTTTTAATTGTTCACTTAATTGGGATCGGAATGCTGTCAACCATTCTCGATGTTTCAACCACCATGATAGTAAAATAAAATCTATTCCTTTGCAGTAGGGAAAAATTGGCTTTACGCAAAACTGTAACCATAGAGCTTTTCCACCAGCCATATTTGCATGTAGTATAGGCTTATCATTCATTACTCTCTATGTGTTACATTGCCAGCATATTCCATGTGCTGACCCGTTTTCGGGCTGCAACTTTCATGTTGCAGACTTTTCAGACGACGAGTAAGGTGCTTTTAGGTCGTGGTTCTATACTCAGTGATGCCGTTGGAGTTGATGGACTCACTTATCTTCCAAGTCTTCCGCTGTTATCGTTATTAGATGGCCTTAAGCCATATTTATTGTAATAAGTTCTCTTTGAGACACCGATGTAATAAGTGTGTGATTGCTACTCTGTTATAAATCCTTCGAAGTACTGTGTGGTGTCAGCATTACTGATCCAGTGATGACACCGGAGCACAGAGACTTAACCATCTGAGGTCGGGTCGCTACAAACGCTTCCGCTTTCGGTCTACGAGGGTACGTGGACACACTCTTCCCCTCTCGTTGCTATGCATCTCCTAGATAGATCTTGCGTGAGCGTAAGAATTTTTTTAAAATTGCATGCTACGTTCCCCAACATACATGCACTCAAAGACCTACCTGCCAATCCTCCATGAAGATGTCAAGAAGGCCAACATCCTCCACCAAAGCAATTTCACTACCAAAGTATTGGACTTAGGGGCGTCAAAGTCGGCATCAAGTGGCAACGCTAAGATTGCAACAGTAGTGTAGGAGACAAGCGGGTACCTAGACCTAGAGTACCTCATGATGTTTCAGCTAAGACAAAAGCAACTTGTACAACTTTGATGTTGTGTTGCTAGAACTCAATTCCTAACTAGGAAGAAGTCGCTATGCTTCAATGGGCATGAGGAGGACAAGAGTCCGATGTCACCTTCATGGTGGCCATGAAGGCCGGGGGCACGATGAGCTCTTGGACTAGCAAGTGAGGAAGGAGATGGGACCCGAGGTACAGGAAGAGGTCACACTCTTTGTGACACAGTATTGACCATGAGGAGGGAGGAGCAGCTGTAGATGAAGGACGTCATAGAGAGGAACCATTGACAACCGTGGGGTCATGATGGTGGTGATTCGGAGAGTAGGGAGAGGTGTCACTTGCTTGGCAGGAGGAATAAGGAGATGTAGGTTATAAGTTCAGACCTCAAGACATCATTGACCTTGAAAGGCGCAATACATCATTTTTAGCTTGAAGATCGTGGTACTCCCTCCATTCAGGTATGTAAGGCTGGCGCGGGTTTTTAGGTCTTCAATTTGAGTAGCGAAATGTGTGTAATATGTCACCAATAGTATATGTTTAAAAACTTTCTTCGACAATGAATCCAATAATGTATCTTTACTTTTTAGTCACATATAACACACGTTCTCCTTCATAGATTGCTTGAAACTTCTCAAGGTTAAGAATCTCCAACGCCCCACGATTGGTGGAGCGACGGACCCTCTCCAAATGAATCTTGTAAACTTTTTTCATATTACATCGGACAGCATACCACCACACCTACGCACAAGTGTAACATTATCTTGGCTGACTTGGCTAACTCGTGCCGAGATGGTTATGCTAGACTAGATAGCATATGGTAATCTGTCCCGGTAGCTTAAGTGGTGTGCCTTGCCTGCAGAGCTACAAGATACTGATTCCTCCTTTCATGTGCTACACATTCACGCCCTCGCCGAACTACAGCAGCTAGTACGCAGCCGCTGACATCCTTGCTATTTATACACCCCGAGTTGTGTCTGCATAGAACACAACACCACAGACGCAGACACAGAGAAGAGCAGAGCAGCCAAGCAAAGAACAGAGACCAAGAGAGATGGCTACGTCCAAGGCAATCCCAGCTCTGGTCCTTCTGGCGCTCGTCTGCAGCCAGCTCATGGTCGGCGGCCATGCCCAGGCGTACATCGGCGGCACCAGGGGAGGAGGAGGATCTGCTGCCGGACTGCGGCCACCGACTTCCACCAGTACCCATGGCCACTCCTCCACCATTGGTAATCTATAGCTGTAACCAATCTCTCCTGATTTTAGCTGTAACCAATCTCTGCACACGACATCGTGTTATCGATATTCTACTTCTCCGTTTGCTTCCCATTGATAAACCATTTCATTCTCCTGTCATGTCATGACATGTAACCTGAAGCAGGGGGTTATCCTCCTTTTTTTTTAAAAGACATATAACCTGTCCCTGGTTCTGAGTCTTCTGACTGTTGTTTGTTTGGGTTGGGTCATACCAGGAGGATACGACGGGACTGGTAGGCCTTCAGCCGTGGGAGAAGACAAGGCCTTCATGATCAACAGCCTGCCGGCGCACGACCACCCGCTTCCTGTCCCGCCGTCCGGTCAGTAGACCAGGAAGTGCAGCCGAGCTTGAGACCAACGACCGAGTAGCCAGCACTAAGAATAAATTTGTGTCAAGTTGTCATGTTTGCTTGGTGACTCTGTTTCTCTCATGCATCAGGGGTATAAAAAGCAGAGTACACTGAACTAGTACCCCCCAATATTGTACTGTTGAGAAAGTTGGAACATATATAATTTGTCCCAAAATTTCGTCTACATCTTACCGAAAACAGAAGTTGAATTAAGCTCAATGGTGCACCAACGTTCCCAATCTTGCACTGTTGTACTGATAATTTACTGCTTCTCCTTGTGAAGATTGCAAGCATATAGGAGTATATCACAAAAACAAAGGCAGATATCTACATCCCATTTCATCCCTTTGGCCAGATACCAAAACCATCGATCCCCGTGGAAACACTCCATGGACGGGATCTACTCGGCATCCACTGCTTACAAGGCGCAGTTCCTAGGTTTGACGCTATCCCATATGGACTTCATGATGTGGAAATCCCGGGCCCCTCCGAAAGTTAAATTTTCCGCATGGCTTGCATTGCAAGGGCGGGTTTGGACTGCCGACCGCTTGGAGCGTCGTGGGTGGGCAAATTGTAGCATTTTCCCCGATGCAAGAGAGAACAAGAGATGGCCATTCACCTCTTCATTCAGTGCCGCTGCTCTACACGGCTATGGAACATGGTCATCCGAAAATTTGGGCTTGCGCACATGGACACCACCACTTGGCATCTCCACGCATCCCTCTTCGAATGGTGGGACAAGAGGACCGACATGATGGACCCCAACAGGCGAGCTATGGCCTCTCTCACTATGCTTGTCTCGTGGACAATTTGGAATAAGAGAAATGCTAGGGTATTCCGGCACAAGAGCGCGCCGCCTCCAAGCCTTCTCCAACTTGTAACCGATGAGGCAAAGCTTTGGGTAACCGCCGGCGCTAAGAAACTAGGGAAAATTGTAATAAGCGAGTACTTGTCAGGCCGTGTTGGGTGTTGGGTCAGGTCTTGTAACACTCCAAAAAACTCTATCCTTCTCATTTAATAGATGAGGCAAATCGAGTGTCACTGCCACTAGTTTGCAGTTTTCTTCTGTGCATTACTTTTCTCTATTCATCGCTAAGTGTTTAATTGCTAGAGAAAAGGTAGGTGCACTCAGTGCTCCTGACTTTGTCATCTTACACCCAAAGCTCTTGTCTGATTATTATAATCTTAATTATCAAGACAACCCTGCAAGACGGATAGGGCCTTCGGTTGGACAACTGATTCTTGATGCAGGACACGTGCCCGTCAAGATGTAATTTGTACACATCCACCACTTCGGTTCGTGACAAGCACATCCCGATGGGTGTCTTCTAGCATAGAAATTAAGATCATATTTGGTCCCAGCATAAATAGATGGTTGTAATAATTAAGACCTCATACTCATACCTATTTTTTATTATAAGTGTTCAAATCAAGGTTGTTTGATTTTGACCCGATCAAAAGCTGGAATTGTTTCTTTAACAAAAGCTTTCTAGAGACCCCAGCTTCAAGGGGATCTTCCTCTCGTGGGTTCGATAATCCAGGATCACCTATGAGAAAATAGGTGTGGGTACTTTATGTTCCATTTTTGGGTCGAAAAGGAAGTATCATCTGAGCAACATGTGGGTTATGCCATGAGCCCATGACCAATTGTTTGTTGATGGAAACACGGTCAACCTTGTTCCAGTCTCGTTTGAGGTTTCAGAAACCCTTGACGTTTCTCTTA
Organism: Aegilops umbellulata; assembly: GCA_032464435.1. Lineage (NCBI taxonomy): Eukaryota > Viridiplantae > Streptophyta > Magnoliopsida > Poales > Poaceae > Aegilops > Aegilops umbellulata. The sequence continues at coordinate 20,593,403 of CP136057.1, forward strand.
CAGTTTGTCTAATTCACATCTAGGTGTTATTTAAGGATGTCACATCTAAGCTCCAATAAATATATAGTGCAACAACAAGAAACAAAAAAATAGGACAAAAAAGCAGTTTGCCTAGGCCCGGGGCACAAAACAAGACAATACCCGGTTAGTACGGGTGTCGTGGTGGGCCTGCCGTGCTTGGCATTTTTTTTTGCCTTGGGCAGGCCATGCTGGCCCACATGGCCAATTTTGGTGAGGAGACGGAACTTTCGGTTTTCTCTTGGTCAATCAAAGCTTGCTTCTGACGAGACCTGGCCAAGCGGGCCATCACGGCACGACACGACCTATGCTAATCCTATCTCGCAATGCACAACCCACACATGCACGTTCACTGGATGGGTCGTGTCGTGCCGTCCCACGTCTCACTCGTCAGCCCAGGCATGACACATTTAGCAAATGGGCCGGCCCGCAGCACGTTCGGGCCATATGCTTTTCGGCTTGCTGGACTGCTTTTTGGGCCATTTTGTGCCTAGGCTGTTTTTAGACTGTATATATATATATATATATATATATATATATATATATATATATATATATATATATATATATATATATATATATATATATATAGAAGAATTCAAAAAAAACAGGCCGTACTGGAAGGCCTTCAGCCGTGGAAGAAGACAGGACTGGAGGATACGACTGTTGTTTCTTTGGGTTGGGGTCATACCAGGAGGATACGACGGGACTGGAAGGCCTTCAGCCGTGGAAGAAGACAAGGCCTTCATGGTCAACAGCCTGCCGGCGCACAACCACCCGCTTCCTGTCCCGCCGTCCGGTCAGTAGACCATGAAGTGCAGCCGAGCTTGGGACCAACGACCGAGTAGCCAGCACTAAGAATAAATTTGTGTCAAGTTGTCATGTTTTCTTGGTGACTCTGTTTCTCTCATGCATCAGGGGTATAAAAAGCAGAATACACTGAACTAGTACCCCCCCCCCCAATATTGTACTGTTGAGAAAGTTGGAACATATATAAGTTGTCCCAAAATTTCGTCTACATCTTACCGAAAACAGAAGTTGAATTAAGCTCAATGGTGCACCAACGTTCACAATCTTGCACTGTTGTACTGATAATTTACTGCTTCTCCTTGTGAAGATTGCAAGCATATAGGAGTATATCACAAAAACAAAGGCAGATATCTACATCCCATTTCATCCCTTTGGCCAGACACCAAAACCATCGATCTGTGTGGAAGCACTCCATGGACGGGATCTACTCGGCGTCCACTGCTTACAAGGCGCAGTTCCTAGGTTTGACGCTATCCCATATGGACTTCATGATGTGGAAAGCCCGGGCCCCTCGAAAGTTAAATTTTCCGCATGGCTTGCATTGCAAGGGCGGGTTTGGACTGCCGACCGCTTGGAGCGTCGTGGGTGGGCAAATTGTAGCATTTTCCCCGATGCAAGAGAGAACAAGAGACGGCCATTCACCTCTTCATTCAGTGCCGCTACTCTACACGGCTATGGAACATGGTCATCCGAAAATTTGGGCTTGCGCACATGGACACCACCACTTGGCATCTCCACGCATCCCTCTTCGAATGGTGGGACAAGAGGACCGACATGATGGACCCCAACAGGCGAGCTATGGCCTCTCTCACTATGCTTGTCTCGTGGACAATTTGGAATAAGAGAAATGCTAGGGTATTCCGGCACAAGAGCGGGCCGCCTCCAAGCCTTATCCAACTTGTAACCGATGAGGCAAAGCTTTGGGTAACCGCCGGCGCTAAGAAACTATGGAAAATTGTAATAAGCGAGTACTTGTCAGGCCGTGTTGGGTGTTGGGTCAGGTCTTGTAACACTCCAAAAAACTCTATCCTTCTCATTTAATAGATGAGGCAAATCGAGTGTCACTGCCACTAGTTTGCAGTTTTCTTCTGTGCTTTACTTTTCTCTATTCATCGCTAAGTGTTTAATTGCTAGAGAAAAGGTAGGTGCACTCAGTGCTCCTGACTTTGTCATCTTACACCCAAAGCTCTTGTCTGATTATTATAATCTTAATTATCAAGACAACCCTGCAAGACGGATAGGGACTTCGGTTGGACAACTGATTCTTGATGCAGGACACGTGCCCGTCAAGATGTAATTTGTACACATCCACCACTTCGGTTCGTGACAAGCACATCCCGATGGGTGTCTTCTAGCATAGAATTTAAGATCATATTTGGTCCCAGCATAAATAGATGGTTGTAATAATTAAGACCTCATACTCATACCTATTTTTTATTATAAGTGTTCAAATCAAGGTTGTTTGATTTTGACCCGATCAAAAGCTGGAATTGTTTCTTTAACAAAAGCTTTCTAGAGACCCCCAGCTTCAAGGGGATCTTCCTCTCGTGGGTTCGATAATCCAGGATCACCTATGAGAAAATAGGTGTGGGTACTTTATGTTCCATTTTTGGATCGAAAAGGAAGTATCATCTGAGCAGCATGTGGGTTATGCCATGAGCCCATGACCAATTGTTTGTTGATGGAAACACGGTCAACCTTGTTCCAGTCTCGTTTGAGGTTTCAGAAACCCTTGACGTTTCTCTTACAGTTTGTCTAATTCACATCTAGGTGTTATTTAAGGATGTAAAATCTAAGCTCCAATAAATATATAGTGCAATAACAAGAAACAAAAAATAGGACAAAAAAGCAGTTTGCCTAGGCCCGGGGCACAAAACAAGACAATACCCGGTTAGTACGGGTGTCGTGGTGGGCCTGCCGTGCTTGGCATTTTTTTTGCCTTGGGTAGGCCATGCTGGCCCACATGGCCAATTTTGGTGAGGAGACGGAACTTTCGGTTTTCTCTTGGTCAATCAAAGCTTGCTTCTGACGAGACCTGGCCAAGCAGGCCATCACGGCACGACACGACCTATGCTAATCCTATCTCGCAATGCACAACCCACACATGCACGTTCACTGGATGGGTCGTGTCGTGTCGTCCCACGTCTCACTCGTCGGCCCAGGCATGACACATTTAGCAAATGGGCCGGCCCGCAGCACGTTCGGGCCATATGCTTTTCGGCTTGCTGGACTGCTTTTTGGGCCATTTTGTGCCTAGGCTGTTTTTAGACTGTATATATATATAGAAGAATTCAAAATAAAATAGGTCGTACTGGAAGGCCTTCAGCCGTGGAAGAAGACGGGACTGGAGGATACGACTGTTGTTTCTTTGGGTTGGGGTCATACCAGGAGGATACGACGGGACTGGAAGGCCTTCAGCCGTGGAAGAAGACAAGGCCTTCATGGTCAACAGCCTGCCGGCGCACGACCACCCGCTTCCTGTCCCGCCGTCCGGTCAGTAGACCGTGAAGTGCAGCCGAGCTTGGGACCAACGACCGAGTAGCCAGCACTAAGAATAAATTTGTGTCAAGTTGTCATGTTTTCTTGGTGACTCTGTTTCTCTCATGCATCAGGGGTATAAAAAGCAGAGTACACTGAACTAGTACCCCCCAATATTGTACTGTTGAGAAAGTTGGAACATATATAAGTTGTCCCAAAATTTCGTCTACATCTTACCGAAAACAGAAGTTGAATTAAGCTCAATGGTGCACCAACGTTCACAATCTTGCACTGTTGTACTGATAATTTACTGCTTCTCCTTGTGAAGATTGCAAGCATATAGGAGTATATCACAAAAACAAAGGCAGATATCTACATCCCATTTCATCCCTTTGACCAGATACCAAAACCATCGATCTGTGTGGAAGCACTCCATGGATGGGATCTACTCGGCGTCCACTGCTTACAAGGCGCAGTTCCTAGGTTTGACGCTATCCCATATGGACTTCATGATGTGGAAAGCCCGGGCCCCTCCGAAAGTTAAATTTTCCGCATGGCTTGCATTGCAAGGGCGGGTTTGGACTGCCGACCGCTTGGAGCGTCGTGGGTGGGCAAATTGTAGCATTTTCCCCGATGCAAGAGAGAACAAGAGACGGCCATTCACCTCTTCATTCAGTGCCGCTACTCTACACGGCTATGGAACATGGTCATCCGAAAACTTGGGCTTGCGCACATGGACACCACCACTTTGCATCTCCACGCATCCCTCTTCGAATGGTGGGACAAGAGGACCGATATGATGGACCCCAACAGGCGAGCTATGGCCTCTCTCACTATGCTTGTCTCGTGGACAATTTGGAATAAGAGAAATTCTAGGTTATTCCGGCACAAGAGCGCGCCGCCTCCAAGCCTTCTCCAACTTGTAACCGATGAGGCAAAGCTTTGGGTAACCGCCGGTGCTAAGAAACTATGGAAAATTGTAATAAGCGAGTACTTGTCAGGCCGTGTTGGGTGTTGGGTCAGGTCTTGTAACACTCCAAAAAACTCTATCCTTCTCATTTAATAGATGAGGCAAATCGAGTGTCACTACCACTAGTTTGCAGTTTTCTTTTGTGCATTACTTTTCTCTATTCATCGCTAAGTGTTTAATTGCTAGAGAAAAGGTAGGTGCACTCAGTGCTCCTGACTTTGTCATCTTACACCCAAAGCTCTTGTCTGATTATTATAATCTTAATTATCAAGACAACCCTGCAAGACGGATAGGGCCTTCGGTTGGACAACTGATTCTTGATGCAGGACACGTGCCCGTCAAGATGTAATTTGTACACATCCACCACTTCGGTTCGTGACAAGCACATCCCGATGGGTGTCTTCTAGCATAGAAATTAAGATCATATTTGGTCCCAGCATAAATAGATGGTTGTAATAATTAAGACCTCATACTCATACCTATTTTTTATTATAAGTGTTCAAATCAAGGTTGTTTGATTTTGACCCGATCAAAAGCTGGAATTGTTTCTTTAACAAAAGCTTTCTAGAGACCCCAGCTTCAAGGGGATCTTCCTCTCGTGGGTTCGATAATCCAGGATCACCTATGAGAAAATAGGTGTGGGTACTTTATGTTCCATTTTTGGATCGAAAAGGAAGTATCATCTGAGCAGCATGTGGGTTATGCCATGAGCCCATGACCAATTGTTTGTTGATGGAAACACGGTCAACCTTGTTCCAGTCTCGTTTGAGGTTTCAGAAACCCTTGACGTTTCTCTTATAGTTTGTCTAATTCACATCTAGGTGTTATTTAAGGATGTCACATCTAAGCTCCAATAAATATATAGTGCAACAACAAGAAACAAAAAAAATAGGACAAAAAAAGCAGTTTGCCTAGGCCCGGGGCACAAAACAAGACAATACCCGGTTAGTACGGGTGTCGTGGTGGGCCTGCCGTGCTTGGCATTTTTTCGCCTTGGGCAGGCCATGCTGGCCCACATGGCCAATTTTGGTGAGGAGATGGAACTTTCGGTTTTCTCTTGGTCAATCAAAGCTTGCTTCTGACGAGACCTGGCCAAGCGGGCCATCACGGCACCACACGACCTATGCTAATCCTATCTCGCAATGCACAACCCACACATGCACGTTCACTGGATGGGTCGTGTCGTGCCGTCCCACGTCTCACTCGTCGGCCCAGGCATGACACATTTAGGAAATGGGCCGGCCCGCACACGTTCGGGCCATATGCTTTTCGGCTTGCTGGACTTCTTTTTGGGCCATTTTGTGCCTAGGCTGTTTTTAGACTGTATATATATATAGAAGAATTCAAAAAAAACAGGCCGTACTGGAAGGCCTTCAGCCGTGGAAGAAGATGGGACTGGAGGATACGACTGTTGTTTCTTTGGGTTGGGGTCATACCAGGAGGATACGACGGGACTGTAAGGCCTTCAGCCGTGGAAGAAGACAAGGCCTTCATGGTCAACAGCCTGCCGGCGCACGACCACCCGCTTCATGTCCCGCCGTCCGGTCAGTAGACCATGAAGTGCAGCCGAGCTTGGGACCAACGACCGAGTAGCCAGCACTAAGAATAAATTTGTGTCAAGTTGTCATGTTTTCTTGGTGACTCTGTTTCTCTCATGCGTCAGGGGTATAAAAAGCAGAGTACACTGAACTAGTACCCCCCAATATTGTACTGTTGAGAAAGTTGGAACATATATAAGTTGTCCCAAAATTTCGTCTACATCTTACCGAAAAGAGAAGTTGAATTAAGCTCAATGGTGCACCAACGTTCACAATCTTGCATTGTTGTACTGATAATTTACTGCTTCTCCTTGTGAAGATTGCAAGAATATAGGAGTATATCACAAAAACAAAGGCAGATATCTACATCCCATTTCATCCCTTTGACCAGATACCAAAACCATCGATCTGTGTGGAAGCACTCCATGGACGGGATCTACTCGGCGTCCACTGCTTACAAGGCGTAGTTCCTAGGTTTGACGCTATCCCATATGGACTTCATGATGTGGAAAGCCCGGGTCCCTCCGGAAGTTAAATTTTCTGCATGGCTTGCATTGCAAGGGCGGGTTTGGACTGCCGACCGCTTGGAGCGTCGTGGGTGGGCAAATTGTAGCATTTGCCCCGATGCAAGAAAGAACAAGAGACGTCCATTCACCTCTTCGTTCAGTGCCGCTACTCTACACGGCTATGGAACATGGTCATCCGAAAATTTGGGCTTGCGCACATGGACACCACCACTTGGCATCTCCACGCATCCCTCTTCGAATGGTGGGACAAGAGGACCGACATGATGGACCCCAACGGGCGAGCTATGGCCTCTCCCACTATGCTTGTCTCGTGGACATTTTGGAATAAGAGAAATGCTAGGGTATTACGGCACAAGAGCGCGCCGCCTCCAAGCCTTCTCCAACTTGTAACCGATGAGGCAAAGCTTTGGGTAACCGTCGGCGCTAAGAAACTATCAAAAATTGTAATAAGCGAGTACTTGTCAGACCGTGTTGGGTGTTGGGTCAGGTCTTGTAATACTCCAAAAAACTCTATCCTTCTCATTTAATAGATGAGGCAAATCGAGTGTCACTGCCACAAGTTTGCAGTTTTCTTCTGTGCATTACTTTTCTCTATTCATCGCTAAGTGTTTAATTGCTAGAGAAAAGGTAGGTGCACTCAGTGCTCCTGACTTTGTCATCTTACACCCAAAGCTGTTGTCTGATTATTATAATCTTAATTATCAAGACAACCCTGCAAGACGGATAGGGCCTTCGGTTGGACAACTGATTCTTGATGCAGGACACATGCCCGTCAAGATGTAATTTGTACACATCCACCACTTCGGTTCGTGACAAGCACATCCCGATGGGTGTCTTCTAGCATAGAAATTAAGATCATATTTGGTCCCAGCATAAATAGATGGTTGTAATAATTAAGACCTCATACTCATACCTATTTTTTATTATAAGTGTTCAAATCAAGGTTGTTTGATTTTGACCTGATCAAAAGCTGGAATTTTTTCTTTAACAAAAGCTTTCTAGAGACCCCAGCTTCAAGGGGATCTTCCTCTCGTGGGTTCGATAATCCAGGATCACCTATGAGAAAATAGGTGTGGGTAATTTATGTTCCATTTTTGGGTCGAAAAGGAAGTATCATCTGAGCAACATGTGGGTTATGCCATGAGCCCATGACCAATTGTTTGTTGATGGAAACACGGTCAACCTTGTTCCAGTCTCGTTTGAGGTTTCAGAAACCCTTGATGTTTCTCTTACAGTTTGTCTAATTCACATCTAGGTGTTATTTAAGGATGTCACATCTAAGCTCCAATAAATATATAGTGCAACAACAAGAAACAAAAAAATAGGACAAAAAAGCAGTTTGCCTAGGATCGGGGCACAAAACAAGACAATACCCGGTTAGTACGGGTGTCGTGGTGGGCCTGCCGTGCTTGGCATTTTTTTTTGCCTTGGGCAGGCCATGCTGGCCGACATGGCCAATTTTGGTGAGGAGACGGAACTTTCGGTTTTCTCTTGGTCAATCAAAGCTTGCTTCTGACAAGACCTGGCCAAGCGGGCCATCACGGCACGACACGACCTATGCTAATCCTATCTCGCAATGCACAACCCACACATGCACGTTCACTGGATGGGTCGTGTCGTGCCGTCCCACGTCTCACTCGTCGGCCCAGGCATGACACATTTAGCAAATGGGCCGGCCCGCAGCACGTTCGGGCCATATGCTTTTCGGCTTGCTGGACTGCTTTTTGGGCCATTTTGTGCCTAGGCTGTTTTTAGACTATATATATATATATATATATATATATATATATATATATATATATATATATATATATATATATATATATATATATATATATAGAAGAATTCAAAATAAAATAGGTCGTACTGGAAGGCCTTCAGCCGTGGAAGAAGACGGGACTGGAGGATACGACTGTTGTTTCTTTGGGTTGGGGTCATACCAGGAGGATACGACGGGACTGGAAGGCCTTCAGCCGTGGAAGAAGACAAGGCCTTCATGGTCAACAGCCTGCCGGCGCACGACCACCCGCTTCCTGTCCCGCCGTCCGGTCAGTAGACCGTGAAGTGCAGCCGAGCTTGAGACCAACGACCGAGTAGCCAGCACTAAGAATAAATTTGTGTCAAGTTGTCATGTTTTCTTGGTGACTCTGTTTCTCTCATGCATCAGGGGTATAAAAAGCAGAGTACACTGAACTAGTACCCCCCAATATTGTACTGTTGAGAAAGTTGGAACATATATAAGTTGTCCCAAAATTTCGTCTACATCTTACCGAAAAGAGAAGTTGAATTAAGCTCAATGATGCACCAACGTTCACAATCTTGCACTGTTGTACTGATAATTTACTGCTTCTCCTTGTGAAGATTGCAAGCATATAGGAGTATATCACAAAAACAAAGGCAGATATCTACATCCCATTTCATCCCTTTGGCCAGATACCAAAACCATCGATCCCTGTGGAAGCACTCCATGGACGGGATCTACTCGGCGTCCACTGCTTACAAGGCGCAGTTCCTAGGTTTGACGCTATCCCATATGGACTTCATGATGTGGAAAGCCCGGGCCCCTCCGAAAGTTAAATTTTCTGCATGGCTTGCATTGCAAGGGCGGGTTTGGACTGCCGACCGCTTGGAGCGTCGTGGGTGGGCAAATTGTAGCATTTGCCCCGATGCAAGAGAGAACAAGAGACATCCATTCACCTCTTCGTTCAGTGCCGCTACTCTACACGGCTATGGAACATGGTCATCCGAAAACTTGGGCTTGCGCACATGGACACCACCACTTTGCATCTCCACGCATCCCTCTTCGAATGGTGGGACAAGAGGACCGACATGATGGACCCCAACAGGCGAGCTATGGCCTCTCTCACTATGCTTGTCTCGTGGACAATTTGGAATAAGAGAAATGCTAGGGTATTCCGGCACAAGAGCGTGCCGCCTCCAAGCCTTCTCCAACTTGTAACCGATGAGGCCAAGCTTTGGTAACCGCCGGCGCTAAGAAACTAGGGAAAATTGTAATAAGCGAGTACTTGTCAGGCCGTGTTGGGTGTTGGGTCAGGTCTTGTAACACTCCAAAAAACTCTATCCTTCTCATTTAATAGATGAGGCAAATCGAGTGTTACTGCCACTAGTTTGCAGTTTTCTTCTGTGCATTACTTTTCTCTATTCATCGCTAAGTGTTTAATTGCTAGAGAAAAGGTAGGTGCACTCAGTGCTCCTGACTTTGTCATCTTACACCCAAAGCTCTTGTCTGATTATTATAATCTTAATTATCAAGACAACCCTGCAAGACGGATAGGGCCTTCGGTTGGACAACTGATTCTTGATGCAGGACACGTGCCCGTCAAGATGTAATTTGTACACATCCACCACTTCGGTTCGTGACAAGCACATCCCGATGGGTGTCTTCTAGCATAGAAATTAAGATCATATTTGGTCCCAGCATAAATAGATGGTTGTAATAATTAAGACCTCATACTCATACCTATTTTTTATTATAAGTGTTCAAATCAAGGTTGTTTGATTTTGACCCGATCAAAAGCTGGAATTGTTTTTTTAACAAAAGCTTTCTAGAGACCCCAGCTTCAAGGGGATCTTCCTCTCGTGGGTTCGATAATCCAGGATCACCTATGAGAAAATAGGTGTGGGTACTTTATGTTCCATTTTTCGATCAAAAAGGAAGTATCATCTGAGCAGCATGTGGGTTATGCCATGAGCCCATGACCAATTGTTTGTTGATGGAAACACGGTCAACCTTGTTCCAGTCTCGTTTGAGGTTTCAGAAACCCTTGACGTTTCTCTTACAGTTTGTCTAATTCACATCTAGGTGTTATTTAAGGATGTCACATCTAAACTCTCATAAATATATAGTGCAACAACAAGAAACAAAAAAATAGGACAAAAAAAGCAGTTTGTCTAATTCACATCTAGATATTTTTAAGGATGTCACATCTAAGCACCCACAAATATATAATGCAGTAATAAGAAACAAAAAAAACTAGGAAAAAAATAGACCACAAACAGAGTGGACATCAACTTAGATGTGACATAACTATGTCACATCTAGATGTGTCCTAGACAGATCCAAAAAAAAGACCACAAACAGAATGGACATCAGTTTAGATGTGACATAATTATGTCACATCTAGATATGTCCCAGACATACCCTTTCTCTTAAGTCATTTATGTCATGACCAACCATCATGATTTTCCTCATGGAAGATCATCAAGTTTCTCACCTGAACTAGATCAAGCAAAATACCCACCGTTTCTTCCCTTAATACAGTTGTTGTTGCCTTACAATTATTAAAGACATCATAAAACGTTGCCAATGCTGGCATGTTGCATTACAGTTATTGAAATATATTCCTTCGGTCCTAAAATTCTTGTCTTAGATTTGTTTAGCTACGGATGTATCTAATACTAAAACGTGACTTAATACATCCGTATTTAGACAAATCTAAGACAAGAATTTATTGAAATATATTCCTTCCGTCCTAAAATTATTGTCTTAGATTTGTTTAGCTACGGATGTATCTAATACTAAAACGTGACTTGATACATCCGTATCTAGACAAATCTAAGACAAGAATTTTGGGACAGAGGAAGTATTACTTAAGCGTCCTTGGATCCTTGGATTCCCCGATTCCTTTCACAGGTCTAATGCCAGTTCAGCACATGCCATGCTCACACTCTTACGTGAATTGGATTATCTGGGAGCATTCGAAAAAAAAAGGTGGGAGCTTGAAATCCGGCACGGGCGCGACGAACTTGCCTTCCTCTCCATCGGCGCCACGGCTTCTTGTCTTGCCTGATGTAATGTGTAACAAATATAAAGATGAACCTGTTCTCACTTAAACTTGCATCATCATTTAGTTTTCTTGTTTTCTATTTTTAGTGTTTTATCTACCTTTTTTTAGTTTTCAGCTAATTTCATTTTCTTTGTATTTCCCTTTTATGCATGGGTTTTATTTTCTTTTAGAAATGTTCCCATTAAAAAAACAAAATTTTCCTAAAAAAATGTTCACAAACTTAAAAATTTATACAAATCACTTTCTTAATAAAAATGTTCAAATTAAAAAAAAATTAGTTTAAAATATGGATCACATAGATTTATTTAAACAACCCATGTTTGTTTGGGGTAAAACCCGTTTGTATTGTTTTAAGCAAGCTTCAAAGGTTATATATTAAATTCATGATTCAATTTTATGATTATTTTCATAACAACAAAGGTTGAAAAATCATAAACATTTCATAAATCAATTCGTGGCATCCTAATTCTACTTTGACTCCAGCCCATATGAGCAAACAAAGAGGGTGAAACCAAATTCTAGAATTAAATCCAGAGAAGCAAATCAAATAAAAAAGTTCTGAGAGAAAATCTAGAAAAATCCTGAAGGTGAAATTTGATCTGTGACATGTACGGTCTACAAATATAGGTTGAGATAGATAAGAATATAAAATACAAACACATATAAATATGCAAGTGTCACCTATTAATTTGTAGATACCTTACATTCTAATCTTTTTCATTTTCCCCATGTTTAAGTAAATTATGCTTAATCTTATAAGTGATATTGTCTCAAAAGTGAAAATACTTTCACTCAAAGATACAATTAAACTCCACCATGGATTGCCTAAAAAAACTCTAGCATGGTGTGTGTTTATTTTTTAATGACACACATTATAAATATAGAACAAAGAAATATTAGCTAATATTTAACAATTACACATTATAAAAGTTTAGTATAAATATTCTTTTCATTTAACTCAGGCAAGATGTCAAAAATATTTCGAATAACTTAGGATTGATCAAATAAATGAGCAAGGAACATATAATTGTAATTTGGAACTATAGTGTGTCGTTCGTTGGTCTTTCCAAAGCTCGGGGCATTTGACTTTGTTTTTGTAAACCTATAACTAATTAGACAATGCCTTACTGTTAAAATGGTGGTCCTTTTAGGGTAACTTAAAATGTATAATTGTTGATTTTTTGAATAATGTAATGGCAACTAGTCCCCCAAATGCTACTTAACTGAAATACTAAAAAGGATAATGGGCACTATGCACATTGTTGGCACCTTGCTCTGGATAGCGAACCGAAGCAGTATTACGTCTAATTATTTTTCATGAACGAGTGACCAAAGCTTGTTGAAATAAAATTTGTGTCTAAAAAAAGGAACTAAGATAGATCACAAGACACCATCCAAAGACAACTCCCTCAGATCATAGGCAAAGGGTTAGGCCAGCAAGAAAATAGAATGTGCATGACACATTCGATCTTCCTAATCAGTTTCGTAACACAAAGTTTCCAAATGCAAGGAGATGAGTTTCCTCCCTTCGCTTGGTATCAAACTCTCGAGCACATGGTGTCTGACGCATTACGAATGTTTCCCCTAAGCATGCCTTTCTTTACTTGCGGCACGCAGCATCACAGACCCGGCCCTAGGCTGTGAAGCATATCTATTTGGTTCTTTCTTCTCTACCTCGAACCCTTTCATAGGAGAAAGAGCGCCTGTGCTTTGTAGGTGGCAAGGAGTTAGCGAAGTACCGCAACAACGACAAAGTCAACTTCAATGAAGATAACGAGAATGACTTCGACATACTGTAGTGGTGGCATAACCACAAGTTTACATATCTGGTGCTTTCCATATTAGCACGAGATGTGTTATCACTTATCGATTCACGTCTCACCGGCATCATCAGAGTCTGCTTTAGCTTGATTGCAAGAATACTTGAGGAGAGAAGAACTAGTCTCACCTTGGATATGATGAAAATACTGATGGTCGTGCAAGATGGGGAACTAGCCAGAAGGAGAGCACAACACACAGTGGACAACAAAAAACAACAAGCCACGTTTGAAAATCTTGTCATTTAAGATGAAGAATAATTGTAGTTCTAGTCTTTGTAATTTTTCTTTTTCTTTGGAAGTTTTCTTGTAATTTTGTATTTTCCTTTTTCTTTTGTAATCTAGAGAGCTTTGCACTCTTTTCTCCTTCATAGAGATGAACGATTTTAATGAGGCGGTCGCTCATAAAGCTCAAGACTTATTCAACATGACACTTTGCCTCATCCTGTATTTCTTCTGAATTATTCAAAAATAATTAAATTTCTTGAGGTATGGAAGTTGTTATGAACTTTTCAAGGTACCGGAACCAAACGTGCCTCGGCAGTCCAGGCAGGCCAAATGTGTCGCATGCCTGCCGTACAGCAAGGGTGTATGCTTGGGCCTGGGGCACAACACGCATGCCGACAAGACACAACCCGGTTAGTGCGGGTGTCCTGGTGGGCCTGCCATGTCAGGCATTTTTTGCCTTGGGTGGGCCGTGCTGGCCCACATGGCTAGGTTTGGTGAGGAGATGGAACGTTCGGTTTTCTCTTGGTCAACCAAGCCTGCTTCCGACCAGACCTGGCCAAACGGGCCAACACGGCACGACACGACATGTGCTAATCGTGCCTGGCAATGCAAGCAAACAGATGCACGTTTACTGGACGGGTCATGTCGTGTCGGCCGACGTCTCGCTCCTCGGCCCAGGCATGACACATTTAGTAAATGGGCCGGTCCACAACACGTTTGGGCCATACCCTTTTCGGCCTGCTGGACTGCTTTTTGGGCCATTTTTGTCCCTATTGGGTTGTATTCAGGCCGTATATAAAAGGAATTCAAAAAATTATAAATATAAGGCGCGTGCTAGGCGCCATCCGCCTGTAGCCAGGTAAACAACATCCGCCTCTCCAGCCGTTCGTTCGCACAACACGTTGGCATCGGGACCCCACAAAAGTTGGCTAGTTCGTTGCATGCACGCAGTAACTCCACGGCCGCAGCAGCCACAACTATACTAGCACTAGTGCTTGCTTGTCATTAGGATACAGTGGACGCCCTGAAAGAAAGGATTAGGTGCTCCCTTCACATGATGCGCCCACCAACAACACCCCAAAGTTGGCCCTTTCTTTGGCCGGCCTTGCAGCATAGCCGCCAACAGCGTCGCGTGAATGTCTTGGAGCCGCAGAGTGATCGGCCTTGCAGCGACACGGGCACACGGCCAGTTTGCAACAACGGGTCCATCAACCTTGCAGCGTCATGTGTTGGTTTGCCACAATGGACGACTGTCTTGTAGTAACAGAGTGATCGGCCTTGCAACGACATGTCCGGCTTGCAACAAAAGGCCGATCGCCCTTGCAGCATCGCATCCATTTATAGCAACGGAAGACCCTCTTGTGGTAGTAGAGTGATTGGTCTTGCAACGCTGCGTCCGGTTTGCAATAACGGGCTCATTGGCCTTGCAGCACCGCATCCGGTTTGCAACAACATACAACCGTTTTTTAGCAATAGAAGGATCGGCCTTGCAGCGTTGCATTTGGTTTGCAACAACGGGCCGATCAGCCTTGCGGCATCGCGTTCGCTTACAACAACGGATGACCGTTGCAGAGTCGCATTTGGTTTGCAACAACGGGCCGATCAACCTTGCAGCGTCATGTCCGCTTACAGCAACGGATGACCGTCTTGTGCCATTAGAGTGATTGACCTTGCAGCACCGTTGCAGCACCATCCTATCGTGGAAGCATGCCGTCGCCGCGGCCGTCGAGCATCGCAGCGCCGTCCTATCATGGAAGCATGCCGTCACTGCGGCCATCGAGCGTCGCAGCACCATCCTATCGTGGAAGCATGCCGTCGCCGCGGCCTCGAGCGTCACAACACCATCCTATCGTGAAAGCATGCCGTCGCCGCGGCCGTCGAGCGTCACAGCACCATCCTATCGTGAAAGCATGTCGTCGCCGCGGCCGTCAAGCGTCACAACACCATCCTATTGTGAAAGCATGCCGTCGCCACGGCCGTCGAGCGTCGCAGCACCGTTGTTTGGTGGAAGCAACCGGACGTTGTCGCGGCTCCAGCGGCCTTGCAACATCAACTCACAACAATGCTGCCTGTCGAGTTAGCTCGGGCGGTCTCACAGCGTCGCCGCCCATCGTGCCAACTCAGTCGGCCTCGCAGCAAGCGGCTAACAGCAGCGCCGTCCATCGTACCAACTCCGGCGACCTCATAGGAGCAGCTCAAAACATCACAAGCCAGGCTCACAGCAGCGGACACCTGCTCGAAGCACCGCAGCCTCACCAGCATTGCCGGCCGGCCGCTCAGCGACGCGCTAGTGCGAAGGGACAGAGAGAGGTACATGCATACACTTTCCCCAACCCCCTGAGTCGCTCCCCAGGCGACTCCGGGGGCGCAACCGCGCCGCCGCCTAGAAGCCCTCCCTCCGGTGCTCCCTCTCCGCCGCTGCCGCCGGCCCCTGCTACCAAACGGCGCCGGGGGCGGCTCCTTCTCGTGGTGGCACTGGCGACCGCCGGACTCGGCTGGGGCAGGGATGGCGGCTGGCCGACGCGGGCATGCCGGGGCGGCGGCCCCGAGGACGCGAAGGCAGGGGAGTGCGGTGGCCGGAGGTTCCCGGCATGGGGGCTACAGGATGGCCTCGTTTCGGGGGTCCGTGCTCTCCCAGATCCGGCCAGGACGGCGGCTTCCATGGCGGGCCTCCGCGCATGGAGGGCGGGCTGGGGCGTGGCTGCTCTGGCTAGCATCTGCGGATCCGTGGTGGTGGCGGTGTGCCACGGATCGACGGGGGCGGCGCGGCAACGTCGCTCAAGGTGGTGGAGAGATGTCCTGGTAGGGATGGCAACGGGGCCCCATACCCGCCAAACCTGTGGGGATATCATCTATTAGGGGGTAGGGATGGGCGAAAAACATCCCCATGGGGATATTTACCAAACTATTTTATTCCCCATAGGGTACAGTGGGGATGGGGACGATATCCTATTCCCCAGACCCAATACCCATCGGGGACCCAGTTAGTAATTGTGATACTGAGGTCAACCTTAAAATATTCACAAACAAACTTGCAGAAACAAAAAAAAGCTCTAGAAAAAACCTTAAACCTATCTCACATCCTCACCTCAGCTGCCATCATGACCAAGAAGTCAATACGACTTAGATAGGCATTAGCATGACAAGGACAACACCATGTATGTATGTTGATTATAGGGTGTCATATTATGTATATGAGTATTTGTTTATGGGGATGGGGACCCTAATGGGGCCCCGTTCCCCAGTGAGGCATGGGTATGGGGAAATTTCATCCCCAGTCATGTAAACGGGGATGGGGATGGGATGATAGGGAATAGATGGGGATGGGGATGTTGTAGGTATCCCCATAGGGGATTGTCCCCATTGCCATCCCTATGTCCTGGTGATGGCGGTGTTGGCCCATGGATGGTAGGCGGATATTGGCTGGTGGCGGAGTGGCTCCGGAAAGTGGATCCTCAGTGCGGAAGCCGGGGCGACGGCCTCGGAAAACCGTGCGGCAAGGTGGCACGGTGGTTCGAGATCTTGGCGGCGTGTGGTTGCTGTCGGCTGATCTGTGGCTCGGCGACGGCGACATGCTACTTCCCTCTCCACGGTAATGGCCCAAGGTGACAACTTTGCTCCCCACTTCCCAGTTTGCTATTCTGCGTAGACTTGATGAACATGGTCAGGAGAAATCCGTGCGCTGCTCCGGCTGCGGGCAACGATGACGCCTGTGGGCGCCATCTCCTCCCTGGAGGCATTGTCATGGCCATGTCCATCCCCAGATCAAGCACCGGGGGAAACCCCAGGTTCGGTTCGCCAGGCCAGGCAACGGCGGTGCCATGGCATCGTCCTCTCCTTGGAGACGCTGCGTGGGTGCTTGGTGTGTCTTGCGTGGAGGAGTAGCTGGTGTGGGTTGCCTCGTTTGCCTCGGCGACACGGCTTTAGACGCCATGTTGTCACGTGTTGGTTGTTGCCGTGGGCATGGGCATCCAGGGCGCAATGTACTCCATCTTCGACACCTCTTTTGAGATATCTTCCTTGAGTTAGGCTAGCTCCTGTTGTTCACTTGCCGATCTCCTAGGTGTTGGGGAACGTAGCAGAAATTCAAAATTTTCCTACGTGTCACCAAGATCTATCTATGGAGAAACCAACAACGAGGGGAAGGAGAGTGCATCTACATACCCTTGTAGATCGCTAAGCGGAAGCGTTCAAGTGAACGGGGTTGATGGAGTCGTACTCGTCGTGATTCAAATCACCGATGACCAAGTGCCGAACGGACGGCACCTCCGCGTTCAACACACGTACAGCCCGGTGACGTCTCCCATGCCTTGATCCAGCAAGGAGAGAGGGAGAGGTTGAGGAATACTCCATCCAGCAGCAACACAACGGCGTGGTGATGATGGAGGAGCATGGCAATCCAGCAGGGCTTCGCCAAGCACCGCAAGAGAGGAGGAAGAAGAGACGCAGGGCTGCACCAACGAGAGAGAGATCGAATCACCTGTTGTGGGCAGCCCTAGGCCTCACTATATATAGGGGAGAGGGAGGAGGGTGCGCCCCCTCTAGGGTTCCCACCCCTAGGGGGGCGGCAGCCCTAGATGGGGAAGGGGGAGGCGGCCAAGAGGGGAGGAGAGGGAGGCACAGGGAGCATGGGCCTTAGGGCCCATCTGCCCTAGGGTTTGCCCCCTCTTCTCTCCCTTGCGCCTTGGGCACTTGTGGGGGGCGCACCAGCCCACCTGGGGCTGGTCCCCTCCCACACTTGGCCCACGCAAGCCTCCGGGGCTTGTGGCCCCACTTGGTGGACCCCCGGACACCTCCGGTGGTCCCGGTACACTACCGATAAACCCTGAAACCTTTCCGGCGACCAAAACAGGACTTCCCATATATAAATCTTTACCTCCGGACCATTCCGGAACTCCTCGTGACGTTCGGGATCTCATCCGGGACTCCGAACAACATTCGGTAACCACATACAAGCTTCCTTTATAACCCTAGCGTCATCGAACCTTAAGTGTGTAGACCCTACGGGTTCGGGAGACATGCAGACATGACCGAGACGTTCTCCGGTCAATAACCAACAGCGGGATCTGGATACCCATGTTGGCTCCCACATGTTCCACGATGATCTCATCGGATGAACCACGATGGCAAGGACTTAATCAATCCCGTATACAATTCCCTTTGTCTATCGGTACGATACTTGCCCGAGATTCGATCGTCGGTATCCCGATACCTTGTTCAATCTCGTTACCGGCAAGTCTCTTTTACTCGTTCCGCAACACATCATCCCGTGATCAACTCCTTGATCACATTGTGCACATTTATGATGATGTCCTACCGAGTGGGCCCAGAGATACCTCTCCGTCACACAGAGTGACAAATCCCAGTCTCGATTCGTGCCAACCCAACAGACACTTTCGGAGATACCCGTAGTGCACCTTTATAGCCACCCAGTTACGTTGTGACGTTTGGCACACCCAAAGCATTCCTACGGTATCCGGGAGTTGCACAATCTCATGGTCTAAGGAAATGATACTTGACATTATAAAAGCTTTAGCATACGAACTACATGATCTTGTGCTAGGCTTAGGATTGGGTCTTGTCCATCACATCATTCTCCTAATGATTTGATCCCATTATCAACGACATCCAATGTCCATGGTCAGGAAACCGTAACCATCTATTGATCAACGAGCTAGTCAACTAGAGGCTTACTAGGGACATGGTGTTGTCTATGCATCCACACATGTATCTGAGTTTCCTATCAATACAATTCTAGCATGGATAATAAACGATTATCATGAACAAGGAAATATAATAATAATCAATTTATTATTGCCTCTAGGGCATATTTCCAACAGTCTCCCACTTGCACTAGAGTCAATAATCTAGTTCACATCGATATGTGATTAACACTCAAGGTCACATCCCTATGTGACTAACACCCAAGAGTTCTGGGTTTGATCATGTTATGCTTGTGAGAGATGTTATAGTCAACGGGTCTGAACCTTTCAGATCCGTGTGTGCTTTACAAATCTCTATGTCATCTCCTAGATGCAGTTACCACGCTCTATTTCGAGCTATTCCAAATAACTGTTCTACTATACGAATCCAATTTACTACTTAGAATAATCTGGATCAGTGTCAAAGTTTGCATCGGCGTAACCCTTTACGACGAACTCTTTTACCACCTCCATAATCGAGAAAATTCCTTAGTCCACTAGTTACTAAGGATAACTTTGACCGCTGTCTTGTGATCCATTTCTAGATCACACTTGTACCCCTTGACTGACTCATGGTTTGGCACACTTCAGGTGCGGTACACAACATAGTATACTTTAGAGCCTACGACTAAAGCATAGGGGACGACCTTCGTCCTTTCTCTCTATTCTGCCGTGGTCAGGTCTTGAGTCTTACTCAATACTCACACGTGTAATACAGCCGAGAACTCCTTCTTTGCTGATCTATTTTGAATTCCTTCAAAATCTTGTCACGGTATGTATTCATTTGAAAGTATTATTAAGCGATTTTGATCTATCCTTATAGATCTTGATGCTCAATGTTCAAGTAGCTTAATCCAGGTTTTCCATTGAAAAACACTTTTCAAATAACCCTATATGCTTTCCAGAAATACTACGTCATTTCTGATCAACAATATGTCAACAACATATACTCATCAGAAATTCTATAGTGCTCCCACTCACTTCTTTGGAAATACAAGTTTCTGATAAACTTTGTAAAAACCCAAATCTTTGATCATCTCATCAAAGCGTACATTCCAACTCCGAGATGCTTACTCCAGTCCTTAGACGGATTGCTGGAGCTTTGCATACTTGTTAGCATCTTTCAGGATTGACAAAAATCTTCTGATTGTATCACATACAACCTTTCCTCAAGAAACTCGTCGAGGAAACAATGTTTTGACATCCTATCTGCATAATTTCATAAATAATGCAGTAATTGCTAACATAATTCAAACAGACTTTTAGCATCGCTACGGGTGAGAAAGTCTCATCGTAGTCAACTCCTTGAACTTGTCGGAAAACATTTTAATGACAAGTCGAGCTTTCTTAATGGTGACATTTACCATCATTGTCCGTCTTCCTTTTAAAATCCATATGTACCTAACAGTCTTACGACCATCAAGTAGTTCTTCCAAAGTCTACACTTTGTTTTCATATATGGATCCTCTCTCGGATTATATGGCCTCGAGCCATTCATCGGAATCCGGGCCCGCCATCGCTTCTCCATAGCTCGTAGGTTCATTGTTGTCTAGCAACATGACTTTCAAGACAGGATTACGTACCACTCTGAAGTAGTACGCATCCTTGTCATCCTACGAAGTTTGGTAGTGACTTGATCGAAGTTTCATGATCACTATCATAAGCTTCTACTTCAATTGATGTAGGTGCCACAGGAACAACTTCATGTGCCCTGCTACACTAGTTGAAGTGACGGTTCAACAACCTCATCAAGTCTCCACCATCCTCCCACTCAATTCTTTCGAGAGAAACTTTTCCTCGAGAAAGGACCCGATTCTAGAAACAATCCCTATTGCTTTCGGATCTGAGATAGGAGGTATACCCAACTGTTTTGGGTGTCCTATGAAGATGCATTTATCCGC
Organism: Aegilops umbellulata; assembly: GCA_032464435.1. Classification (NCBI taxonomy): domain Eukaryota; kingdom Viridiplantae; phylum Streptophyta; class Magnoliopsida; order Poales; family Poaceae; genus Aegilops; species Aegilops umbellulata. The sequence goes on from CP136057.1 coordinate 20,614,200, forward strand.
TTTGGGTTCGAGCTTATCAGCCTGAAACTTTTTCACATAAGCGTCGTGACCCCAAACTTTTAAGAAACAACAACTTAGGTTTCTCTAAACCATAGTTCATACGGTGTCATCTCATCGGAATTACGTGGTGCCCTATTTAAAGTGAGTGTGGTTGTCTCTAATGCCTAACCCATGAACGATAGTGGTAATTCGATAAGAGACATCATGGTATGCATCATATCCAATAGGGTGCAGTTGTGATGTTCGGACACACCATCACACTATGGTGTTCCAGGCGGTACTAGTCGTGAAACAATTTCCACAATGTCTCAATTGTGTACCAAACTCGCAACTCAGATATTCATCTCTATGATCATATCATAGATATTTTATCCTCCTGTCACGACGATATTCAACTTCACTCTGACATTACTTGAACCATTCAATAATTCAGACTTGTGTTTCATCAAGTAAATATGCTCAGTATCTACTCAAATCATCTGTGAAGTAAGAGCATAACGATATCCACTACGTGCCTCAGCACTCATTGGACTGCACACATCAAAATGTGTTACTTCCAATAAGTTGCTTTCTTGTTCCATTTTACTGAAACCGAAGCTTTCAGTCATCTTGCCCATGTGGTATGATCTGCATGTCTCAAGCGATTCAAAATCAAGTGAGTCCAAACGGTCCATCTGCATGGAGTTTCTTCATGCGTATATACCAATAGACATGGTTCACATGTCTCAATCCTTTTCAAAAATGAGTGAGTCCAAATATCCATCAACATGGAGCTTCTTCATGCGTTTTATACCAATATGACTTACATGGCAGTGCCACAAGTAGGTGGTACTATCATTACTATCTTATATCTTTTGGCATGAACATGTGTATCACTATGATCGAGATTCAATAAACCATTCATTTTAGGTGCAAGACCATTGAAGGTATTATTCAAATAAATAGAGTAACCATTATTCTCCTTAAATGAATAACCGTATTGCGATAGACATAATCCAATCATGTCTATGCTCAACGCAAACACCAAATAACAATTATTTAGGTTTAACACCAATCTCGATGGTAGAGGGAGCGTGCGATGCTTGATCACATCAACCTTGGAAACACTTCCAACACATCTCGTCAGCTCACCTTTAGCTAGTCTCCGTTTATTCCGTAGCTTTTACTTCGAGTTACTAACACTTAGCAACCGAACCGGTATCTAATACCCTGATGCTACTAGGAGTACTAGTAAAGTACACATTCACACAATGTATATCCAATATACTTCTATCGACAGCCTTCTCATCTACCAAGTATCTAGGGTAATTCTGCTCCAGTGGTTGTTCCCCTTATTACAGAAGCACTCAGTCTCGGGTTTGGGTTCAACCTTGGGTTTCTCCACTAGAGCAGCAGCTGATTTGCCGTTTCATGAAGTATCCCTTCTTGCCCTTGCCCTTCTTGAAACTAGTGGTTTCACTAACCATCAACAATTGATGCTCCTGCTTGATTTCTACTTTCGTGGTGTCAAACATCGCGAATATTTCAAGGATCATCATATCTATCCCTGATATGTTATAGTTCATTACAAAGCTCTCGCAGCTTGGTGGCAATGACTTTGGTGAAACATCACTATCTTATCTGGAAGATCAACTCCCACTTGATTCAAGTGATTGTTGTACCCAGACAATCTGAGCACAGGCTCAACGATTGAGCTTTTCTCCCTTAGTTTGTAGGCTAAGAAAATCGTCGGAGGTCTTTTACGTCTTGACGTGGGCACGAGCCTGAAATCCCAATTTCAGCCCTCGAAACATCTCATATGTTCCGCGACATTTCAAAAATGTCTTCGGTGCCTCAATTCTAAACCATTTAACATTACCGAACTATCATGTAGTCATCAAAACATGTATGCCAAATGTTCGCAACATCCACATACCACGTTCGAGGTCCAGCACACTGAGCAGTGCATTAAGGACGTAAGCCTTGTATTGTCCGCATAATTGCTACTATCAACTTTCAACTATATTTTCTCTAGGAACATATCTAAAACAGTAGAACTAAAGCGCGAGCTTACGACATAATTTGCAAAGACCTTTTGACTATGTTCAGGATAATTAAGTTCATCTTATGAACTCCCACTCAGATAGACATCCCTCTAGTCATCCAAGTGATTACATGATCCGAGTCAACTAGGCCGTGTCCGATCATCACGTGAGACGGACTAGTCAACATCGGTGAACATCTTCATGTTGATCGTATCTGTCATACGACTCATGCTCGACCTTTCGGTCTTCTGTGTTCCGAGGCCATGTCTGTACATGCTAGGCTCGTCAAGTCAACCTAAGTGTTTCGCGTGTGTAAATCTGTCTTACACCCATTGTATGTGAACGTAAGAATCTATCACACCCGATCATCACGTGGTGCTTCGAAACGACGAACTTTCGCAATGGTGCATAGTTAGGGGGAACACTTTCTTGAAATTTTAATGAGGGTTCATCTTATTTACTACCGTCGTTCTAAGCAAATAAGATGCAAAAACATGATAAACATCACATGCAATCAAATAGTGACATGATATGGCCATCATCACTTTGCTCCTTTTGATCTCCATCTTCGGGGCTCCATGATCATCGTCATCACCGGCATGACACCATGATCTCCATCATCATGATCTCCATCATCGTGTCTTCATGAAGTTGTCACGTCAACTATTACTTCTACTATTATGGCTAACGCTTTAGCAATGAAGTAAAGTAATTACATGACGTTTATGTTGACACGCAGGTCATAAATAAATTAAAGACAACTCCTATGGCTCCTGCCGGTTGTCATACTCATCGACATGCAAGTCGTGATTCCTATTACAAGAACATGATCATCTCATACATCACATATATCATACATCACATCCTTTGGCCATATCACATCACAAGGCATACCCTGCAAAAACAAGTTAGACGTCCTCTAATTGTTGTTTGCATGTTTTACGTGGCTGCTATGGGTTTCTAGCAAGAACGTTTCTTACCTACGCAAAACCACAACGTGATATGCCAATTGCTATTTACCCTTCATAAGGACCCTTTTCATCGAATCCGATCCGACTAAAGTGGGAGAGACTGGCACCCGCTAGCCACCTTATGCAACTAGTGCATGTCAGTCGGTGGAACCTGTCTCACGTAAGAGTACGTGTAAGGTCGGTCCGGGCCGCTTCATCCCACAATGGCGCCGAATCAAGATTGACTAGTAACGGTAAGCATATTGAACAAAATCAACGTCCACAACTACTTTGTGTTCTACTCATGCAAAGAATCTACGCAATAGACCTAGCTCATGATGCCACTGTTGGGGAACGTAGCAGAAATTCAAAATTTTCCTACGTGTCACCAAGATCTATCTATGGAGAAACCAACAACGAGGGGAAGGAGAGTGCATCTACATACCCTTGTAGATCGCTAAGCGAAAGCGTTCAAGTGAACGGGGTTGATGGAGTCGTACTCGTCGTGCTTCAAATCACCGATGACCAAGTGTCGAACGGACGGCACCTCCGCGTTCAACACACGTACATCCCGGTGACGTCTCCCATGCCTTGATCCAGCAAGGAGAGAGGGAGAGGTTGAGGAATACTCCATCCAACAGCAGCACAACGGCGTGGTGATGATGGAGGAGCGTGGCAATCCAGCAGGGCTTCGCCAAGCACCGCAAGAGAGGAGGAAGAAGAGACGCAGGGCTGCACCAACGAGAGAGAGATCGAATCACCTGTTGTGGGCAGCCCTAGGCCTCACTATATATAGGGGAGAGGGAGGAGGGTGCGCCCCCTCTAGGGTTCCCACCCCTAGGGGGGGCGGCAGCCTTAGATGGGGAAGGGGGAGGCGGCCAAGAGGGGAGGAGAGGGAGGCGCAGGGAGCATGGGCCTTAGGGCCCATCTGCCCTAGGGTTTGCCCCCTCTTCTCTCCCTTGCGCCTTGGGCACTTGTGGGGGGGCGCACCAGCCCACCTGGGGTTGGTCCCCTCCCACACTTGGCCCACGCAAGCCTCCGGGGCTTGTGGCCCCACTTGGTGGACCCCCGGACACCTCCGATGGTCCCGGTACACTACCGATAAACCCTGAAACCTTTCCGGCGACCAAAACAGGACTTCCCATATATAAATCTTTACCTCCGGACCATTCCGGAACTCCTCGTGACGTCCGGGATCTCATCCGGGACTCCGAACAACATTCGGTAACCACATACAAGCTTCCTTTATAACCCTAGCGTCATCGAACCTTAAGTGTGTAGACCCTACGGGTTCGGGAGACATGCAGACATGACCGAGACGTTCTCCGGTTAATAACCAACAGCGGGATCTGGATACCCATGTTGGCTCCCACATGTTCCACGATGATCTCATCGGATGAACCATGATGTCAAGGACTTAATCAATCCCGTATACAATTCCCTTTGTCTATCGGTACGATACTTGCCCGAGATTCAATCGTCGGTATCCCGATACCTTGTTCAATCTCGTTACCGGCAAGTCTCTTTTACTCGTTCCGCAACACATCATCCCGTGATCAACTCCTTGATCACATTGTGCACATTTATGATGATGTCCTACCGAGTGGGCCCAGAGATACCTCTCCGTCACACGGAGTGACAAATCCCAGTCTCGATTCGTGCCAACCCAACAGACACTTTCGGAGATACCCGTAGTGCACCTATATAGCCACCCAGTTACGTTGTGACGTTTGGCACACCCAAAGCATTCCTACGGTATCCGGAAGTTGCACAATCTCATGGTCTAAGGAAATGATACTTGACATTATAAAAGCTTTAGCATACGAACTACATGATCTTGTGCTAGGCTTAGGATTGGGTCTTGTCCATCACATCATTCTCCTAATGATGTGATCCCGTTATCAACGACATCCAATGTCCATGGTCAGGAAACCGTAACCATCTATTGATCAACGAGCTAGTCAACTAGAGGCTTACTAGGGACATGGTGTTGTCTATGCATCCACACATGTATCTGAGTTTCCTATCAATACAATTCTAGCATGGATAATAAACGATTATCATGAACAAGGAAATATAATAATAATCAATTTATTATTGCCTCTAGGGCATATTTCCAACACTAGGCACTAAGAGTGGAGGGTGCGTTGATCTAGTTTGGTTTGAAGATTATACTCCGAGGTGTTGGATCCGGATGTGATGCAGCATGTGTGCTCTGTGTTCTACATCTTCGCCATTTATGGCTTGAGTTGGGCATGGCGAGTAGTGTGTCGGTGTTGTCATGGTGGATGCGGATGCTAACCTCTTAGTGTAGCATTGTGCCGAAAGGCGTTGTATCGATCATCTTGGCCTCTTCTTCTATGAATATATATGATACGTATGCTCGTGCGTATCTTACATCTTACATTTTTAAGAAGTTGATCCCCACTACTACTAATTCTCTCACCATGCACACTATCCACATGAGCTGTATGCCATGTCATCATTCACTTTGCAAAGAGCAGCCAATGGTGTGATTCCCCACGTGGTCACAGCGGTGGAAATTGGAGAACAACAATGTGTTGCCCTCCTCCCTGATTTTACTCTCCCAGAGTTTCACATCCCTCCTCCACTTCAATCGGTTCCACATTACTGGCATTCAAAACGTACGTAACTGAAGAAAAAAAAGAGACGATCTAGCTACCCCCTTTCTCAATCGATCGACTGCTCTCTCTCCCTCGAAGAAATCAAAGAGAAACCAATCGTTTCCTGTCTACCATAGCCGATCTCCATGTCAGGGCGTACTCTGGCGCGCCTGCCGGTCCGCCTCCCTCCGTTAGGCCTCTCCAGGTTCACATGCGTCTATCCCACTATCCTCAGTTTTTTCCCTCCCTCTATCTCATTCCTTACCCCTGCCCTCACGTCAGGTCGCACTACAAGAAACTTGTTAATACATGACGGATTCATACCGTCACCGATGTGCTCAGAACCATCATGGAAGAGCACCCATGACGGATTTAAAATATGTCATGTATATCGCGTCATAATTTGACAACCATGCACTCCATGACGGGTTTCCAAATCCGTCACGGATCCATGACGGATTTGGACTGTCATAGGTGGGAATTTAACAGACATGCTCATAACGACGTTAGGAGGCATTCCACATCATCATCTGACGTGGCAGCTTCCGTGAATCTAAGGTGGCAGCCCATTTGATCATCGGCCCAGTTAAAATTCTAGCCCACTACGTTTGACTATCAACCCAATTAAGATTTCAGCCCAATTAATTCCAATACGGCCCATATCAACCCAATTAAGATTTCAGCCCAATTAATTCCAATACAGCCCAAATAGCAACGTGGGGACAGGCCCAAATAGAAAACTGCATGGGTTGACGCACAGGACATGCCCAATTATATAATTACTATTTTTAGCATCTAATTGTTGTCGAGTGGGTAGCTCGTTCCGTCGATTAAAGCTAGAAAACGAGTAAAAAACTACTTGGAGCTAGAGATTTCTCAAAAAAAAAATGCTGAGTGTATAAAAGGTTTCAAGGTCAAATAATGGCAACTCACACTTCATCTTCAAACCCGACTTGTTCCCTCTTGCAACCATGATTCCTACTAACAGATGTTGCATTTCCAAGCAATGTACACCAAAAAATTGTGAAATCTTCTCAAATGTTTACCACAATAACTAGGGCCCATATCATGAAAGCATACCAATTTTCATATTTTTCAGACTCAATTTGGATTTTGTACAAATAAAAACAATTATGCTCCATGTATGGGTTGAATCTTGGCACCCTGGTGCTTGGACTTCTTTTTATTTGCTCGGATAATTCCTGAACATAGACTCATCAGCACAAGTAGGAATTTTGAACACATTTCTGCCAAAATTTTCATGCACTTAAAGTTTAATATTTATGAATCAAATCACAAGAATACATAGAGAACATTTTTCTAAATATTTTTTATTTTTTATTCATTTTTCAGAGAAAATATGAATTATTTATTATTTGAATGGACCATTAATTCAAACACTTATTTTAATTAAAGCGAAAACCGCTAAATATTTTCCAAAAATTCCAGAAAGCCTTTCTAAAACACTAAGAATAAGGTATGGGCCCGTATAAACTATTGCGGATCCCAGCCTAGTTTTCTGGAACTTTTAAAGGAAATTCTGACTCTATAATTAATCCATAATGTATTTGGATTGGATTATATACATAGTATAAGTAATATAAGTTTAAAATTGATGAAAATAACATGTAACCTTGGAAAGCATTTAATATGCTACATTTAAATACTCAAAAGAATTAGAACTTGTTTGAATCACTTTGGAATTTCAAATTAGTGTGAATTAAATTAAACAGAAAACGTAAAAGAGAAAGAGAAAGAGAAATACCTTTTTTTAGGGGAAGAAAGAGAAATAACTGCTCACCTAGCCTAGTAGTTTAGGCCCAGTTCCCCCCCCCCCCAAAAACGGAGTTTAGGCCCAGCCCGACCTGCTCGGGGTCGTCTTCAACCTCTGGCAGAGATAAAGTCACACGCGCATGTCGCCACCATCCTCCACCTGCGTCGACAAAGACCTCAAATCGTTGCCCCATGTTTTCTTCGAGCACCGCCGCTGCGCGCTGAACCTCCAGGAAGATTGAATCGACCTCTGTTGCCCTGAACAGAGCACTTCAACATTGTCTTGCCCGGCCTCTACCACCACCTGCCATGTCACTACCATTGCTAGAGACGGTGGCTGTCGAAACCGAGCACGAATTCGAGTTCCTAGTCCTCCCAGGGTTCCTCTGAGCCGATTAGCTATCCCATGCCTTGTAGCCTCCTCTGCATCCTGGCCGCGAGAGCGCTGCCGCAAATCTCATCACCCGCGTTCTTCTGGAACAACGCCCAGTGCCCCGCTTGGTCTCCTAGGCTCGCGCGAGTGACGGCTTCCTCCTAGTAGACTTAATCGTCGCCCCGTGGCCTGCCGATGCATCTCCGCCGCTGAATAAGGTCGCTCGCGACCAAACCCCGGCGGGCTGACGTGGCCTAATTACTTTTTTTTTGAGAGAAACGTGGCCTAATTACCTTGTTAATTAGTGTTGACAGATTTCTTTTTAATTTATCTTAGCATGAGACGAGCCAAGCAAACAAGGGCACCCAAGCCACATCAGCGCAAACCATCCATGACGGTCCGAATTAAATGTACAAAGAAGAGAAGGCTAGGCCCAACTCGATCCATGACACTTTCCGTGACGGTCTCTCTATGCTAGTAGTAAGCGCTGCTACTGTTTTGCAGTGAATTCTCATCATGACAATTTTCATGACAAACCAAAAGAAACCGTCATCGATGGTGACGGATTCTGAGAACGTCATGAGAAATCCGTCATGTATTAACAGATTTTTTTGTAGTGTCGCTACGGAGCCAAGATGGCAAGATGTAGGACACGGCTGACCACTGGTCTGCTCACCTCCGTCCCAACGCGAGCACAGGTGAAACCTGGTCCGCTCATCTCTGTCCCAGCACGATTACATCACGGCGGACCACCGGTCCGCTCGAGAGGCTAGCTTTCTTTTCAGCCTAGAAGAAACAACATGGTGGCTGTTGGCGACGCCGGTGAGGCCTCAGCCATGGCGTCCAGGTTGACAGCCACAACTCGGAAAAAAACTCGATCCAGCTCCTGCGGTAAGCACTCAGCCGAGCAGTTGGATATTCAGCGACAACTCTGAGCGACGATCTAATGCGTAATGCGGCAATGGTAGTTTTTTTCTGTCAAGCTGACCTTCTGCAGTTGGGAAGGAAGTCGTCATGGTCATTCGGAACTCCAACTTCAGACTTCTTCATGTACTCGGTTCTTCAGTTTCTTTTTCTTTTTGCTGCAAGTGTTTCTTATGAAGAAAAGATCACATCAACCGTAAGCAGCACACTGCTTCGGCTCAGTTTATCAATGCTTTTGTTGCTCGCATGATTATCTCCAAAAGGCCTCACGTTGTGGCCTTGGTAAGCACTGTAATGTGAGTTAAATATGATGATTTTGTTTTTCTGGATGAAAGGCTTATGATTTATATCTTCTTGCAGTGATTGTGCAGGCTGAATTTGGTACAATTCCCAGTATAGAACTATTCGAGTCACTATAAATCCCATCACCAAGTTGATCAGCTCGGGTACACTATTTTTTGGAGAAAAGCACTTGGTTACTAACACAGTTACAACTTTTTGTGAGTTGAAATTTGTTCTACTTCATGAACCAGCATACGAATCATGCCTTTTCTGCACCATACTCATTTATGAAATCAGTTTACTAGCCACATGATTTACCAATTATATGTCTCTAACAACATATAGCTCATAGTTTAAAAAACCGAACCAGAAAGGTTGTCGGTTCAGATTTTTACCAGTCGGACCGCTGGTTCACCGGTTCGATTGTCAGTTTTTTAACCAATAAAATAATATATGTTGAGTAATATATGTGCTAACATAGTGTGAAACAATTGTCAAATAAAATTATTTTCATGTAGTGGACAATAAAGTAGCACATTCGAGTTGGTTATCGGGCCGTGGGCAGGCCCCGCGTACTGCTCACACGACCTGGGATCGAATCCCAATTTCTATTAAAACTTTTTCCTGGTTTTTCCCGGTTCAATGGCCCGGTTTTTTCTCCGATTTTTCAAAAAAACGGCCGGTTCAACCGGTTTTCTTTTGTCTGATTACAGAATGGTCTTATTAGCTTAAAAAACCGTTGAGACCGCTGGTTTCGGTTTTTTCCGGTTCGACCACCTGTCCGGTCCAGTTTTTTAAACTATGATATAGCTTAGGACATTTTCTTCTTAGCAAAGATGACATATGCATCCAATGATCCTAATTCAGTTCTCTTATAATACTAAAAGATTTTCTTAACAAAATCTCGCTGCAACGCGCGGGGTATTGTCTAGTTTGAGAAAAAAAAAAAAGGACAGAGAGGTTTGAGAGTCGCTGGCTGATGGAATGGAAAAATGAGTGGTCTGGCCCACAGAGGCACGTGCCATGTGAGCGAGGAGGCGGATGTTTACATCCGGTTGTTTCCAAGCAGTTTCCAAAAAATAAACAGGCCGTGCTGTGCCGTCTCGTCCTACGTGCCGAGGCCCAGGAACGGCCCGTTTAGCCCGTGTTGTGCCGTGCCTGCGTGCTAACGGGCTGGTCCAGCTAGCACGGCTCAGGATGGCGAGGTTTTGTTTCCGACGGATGGGAGGCCCGAACTGGCGCGCCAAATCCGGCCGGTAAGCCCGAACGGCCGCCGTCAGTCAGTCAGGCACGCGTCCCCCGCCCCTTCTTCCTCCTCTCCGGCGGTTCTCCCCTCGCTCCCCAAATAAACGCCGCTGTCCCGTCTCGCCCGGCGGAGCGTCGGAGGGTTCGACGCTCAGAAGCGCCCGCCCCCTCCTCGCCGCTGCGACGCTGCCGGTGCCGGTCCCAGCACCGCCGCCGCCTCGTCCACTCCGCCTCTAAAACCCGCGGCGGGAGCTCCACAAGTGCCGTCTGGTGGGTGCCCTTGAGCTCCTCTCAACTCTGTTCCGGTTCGATTTCCGGTGCCTGGGGTGAATTGACTTTCTGAGTCTGTCTTATGCCCCCGGGTTTGGGGAATTCCAGGCTCCACGTCGAAGCAAACATCGACCAGGGGTGGATTAGCAGTTTCACAATGCCAAATCTATGAAGTATATTCGACCGCTGTCCTGGTTCATTCAACCTGACACGGGGGTTCTGAATTTTCGTGCGGCTGCTATTTCAGGGGACATCATACTTGGAAGATGAGCAGCAGAAGGGTGGCATTTGGGAGCACTTCGGCGAGGCTCAGCGGAGTAACTAACTAACCCTCTCTCGTTTTACTCAAATTTAGTCTTATTTGTTTCCATGACACTACTTCAGGATAGTGTCGGTTAATGACTGAATGTGTGCTAGTTTCTGCTATGACATGCCAACAATTCTCAGTTACAATAATGCATTCCACATTGCTTTGCTTTGCCGTTTGGTAGCGACAAATGGTATCTGTTTTGGTGTATCGTATCTTGCAGATATGCTGTACCTTCACAAACAGCGGCTTGTGGCTATGGTCTATGGAGGAGCTGGAAAAATTTTGCTAGATGAAACCGTTTCTTCAGGAAATGGAGGTACTGGAGATGGAAAAGCAATGTGCCGTGAAAAACTTTCCTGTTAGCAGAAAAGGAGTAGTAGGAACCAGAAAGTATATCCTAAAAAGGGAGCCAGAATGTGAAATTCCATGGTCTTTAGCAGTTCAATGCTGCTTGGTATTGCTATCTTTAGACGGGAATGTAAAACACATGTGTAAAATTGTAAGCCATGAGTACAGATATTCCAAGTAATGGATCCAGGTAAAACCCACAAACTATTTACTCGGTTAGTTCCCTCCCTCTGATATTTTTTTCTTGAACACGCGTCTAAATGTGCATCATTTTATATTAGAAGAAACACCAAGAAGGTGTGAAGAGTACAGAAGAACTAGGCTAGAACAGACTGTACAGACGAACTAGGCTACAACAGAAGCTCGTACTATTGATCAATGTAAGTTTCCACATCAGTTGATTGACAATTATGTTGTAACTTATGGCTAAGTTCTTTAATTTACTTGTAACCAGGCAACCTGCCGGTCATGACTACCGCAATACAGCTACGCCTGAGTACACAGTCTCTACATATGGAGACATGTCTCTTTCTCAAGTTCTTGGCGACATCGTAAGTTGACAATCTCCAGGAACTAGCTATTGTTTTTACAAAACAGGGTACTAGATCTCATGTCACGGTGCTATAAGTTGTTGATTTATGTGTGACTAATTATCTCCACATAAATCAATGAAGGAACGTTTTGAACCATCAGCATAAACCAAGTTTGCAATTACTCAGCCAGGAAGCAAAATCTTTCTCTCTGAATAAGTTATATTCTGAACTTCTTTTTTCTGAACATAGCCAACATAGGCCAGTCTAGGACATATCATACATAATTTGCTCTCCATTGTGTAGAAGACTGACCGTTCCTGGTGGGATTTGCGGATGAAGGATGCAGTGGCAAACGGTTTATCATGGGATGCAAAGTGCTATGCAATACATTGGGAAGCTTATTCCTGTATAAGGAAGCTCTGACATCAGGAAAGTTCATGACTCGCTATTCCTCCAATTGAAAAGGTACAACTTTTTAGAAATAGTAACAACGTGCAGTTTTTGCACATAAATCATCTTGTAAGTTTGGTTTGTATGATGCCTGCAAATAAAGTTGGTAGTTTCTTTCATAGTAGTTGCCTAGTCAATAAATGGAAAAAGATGAGTTGCAAATCCCTTTTATAAATTATGTAATTTTTCCATCCTAATAAATTTTTGCGAGTTTTCTTTACATTCTATTGCTTTTAACATCTTTTTAATAAAAAATGAAAAGCATTAACTAACTAATGGGCATATTTGCGCATTCTTGATTTAGATCAGTTCTACAATTTCACTGAATTATACAACCTGGGAGAGATTTAGATCACCTTTCTGCAACCATCATATGCGCATATGTTTCTTAGTACATCCGAAAAAACTCATATCTGAAAGGATATGCAGAAAAGATGGAACAAATATTTTGATCTACAAGCTATAGCTGTATGTACTGCTTGCTTCAAAATCAAGGACACAATCGTGTGTGAACTTGTAATTCACATTATGTGGTTCCATAGCAAGCAAACTTTGTTCCTCCTCTGGATTGGCATCTGCTTGAGCCCACGGGTGGTTGTGGTATCTCCTCAGCATCTCCAACCTCTCTGCAACCTCCTTCATGGTTGGCCGCTCCTCTCCACTCATGTTCAAGCATCTCATAACGAGGTGTGTGATCTCTTCGAGCGCTTCGATTGTCATCTCGACCCTCACTTGGCTGTCCAGAAGGTCTTGGTGCTGGCCTACCTTCACTGCCATCATGAAGCATAAAACAAGGCTTCTATCTTCCTCTGGCCCGTCGAAGTAGAGTGCCTTTTTCCTTGTCAGAAGCTCCAATAGGACAACGCCAAAGCTGTACACATCACTCTTATCAGTCAGCCGGCATGTCATTAGGTATTCTGGGTCAAGGTAACCGCAAGTTCCCTGCACCAATGTTGCCATCTTGGCCTCATCAGTTGGTGCCAGTTTTGATGCTCCGAAATCTGAAACTTTTGCTGTGAGCTTGTCATCCAACAGAATGTTTGCCGTCTTGACGTCTCCATGGAGAATCGGTGGCGAGGCTGAAGAGTGCATATATGCCAGTGCCTCGGCTGCCTCTACCGCTATTCGAAGGCAGGTGTCGAAGCCAGTATCAGAGTCAAGGCCCCTACTACCATGGATGTAGTGGTAGAGCGTACCATTTGAGACGAACTCGTAGACCAACATTGGCACTTCTACTTCGAGGCAGCATCCAAGCAGCTTGACGACATTCTTGTGGTTGATCTGGGAGAGGATGAACATCTCCCTCGCGAATTCCTTGGTAGGGACCTCTTCCGTCGTCTTTGACTTCTTGACCGCCACCACTGTCTTGTCCTCAAGGACACCCTTGTAGACAATGCCGTGCCCTCCGTGGCCAAGAACACGGCCGGCTGCGAAGTTGTTGGTCGCTTTCTCGAGCTCTTCCTTGGTGAAGATCTTGAACCAACCACCGCCTTTGCTGGTGTCACTGTAGTTACGTATCTGCTGCTGCAGGAAGACGCCTCCATTTAGCTCGAAGAACTTCTGTTTTGTTCTGATAAGTCTCCTCTTCTGGAGCCCCAAGTAGAGCCAGAAGGACATGAAAAATGGCAAGAACACTCCAACGCTCACTCCTGAATACGACATAGAATTACAGTTAGTCTTCCAAAACAAAATTGCAGGAGCAACCCATTTGCAGGATTATCTGCTTACCTGTTACTACTTTTAAGGCCAATGTGAAATTGTCCTTTGGCCGGCAACCGTTCTCCGTCGTAGCATCTCCACTAGTCCCCGGAGGACATTGGCAGGTGTGGCTTCCCTGAGTATTTGTGCAGATGCCATAGCATGATTGCTCTTCTTTGCGTTTACATTCGTCGATGTCTTCCATTTGGCAAAACAATTCATCAGATGAAGTGGCAGAAGGAGCAGGAAGCAGAACAGTAAAACAGGGCATGGGTGTATACCTCTGCATCCGTCTTGTAGATAGGGGTTTCCTTCGTACCCCTTGGAGCACTTGCACCGGTACCCAGGGCCATCCCCGGAGTCGATACAATCGCTGAGCGCGCTCTGGCACGCATAGTCAGTTGAGTTGCGCCTGGCGGCACTGCAGTTGCCGACGTTCCGGACCGCCCAGTCGAGGATGACCGGCACGGCGAAGTCTTTGGTCCAGTTGAGGTACTCGCTGTCACCGGTGTATCTTGTACTTAACCACTTGGTCTCCACCAGGAACACATACCGGCATGTCGTTTTGTTGCTATAGAAGGCTATGTCTCTGTCTCGGTGCTCCTTGGTGAAGTCAAGCAGGAACGGCTCGTAGTAGTCGACAGCAGGGGGTATCGCGCTCTGGCAGCATGCCACGCCCGTGCAGGACCCCGGAGTGGTGAACTGCTGTGGCCGGCACACGGCCATGCAGCCACTGACATAGTAGCCAAGAACGTCGATGAAGTAGCCGAGGCTGGAGCAGCCGAGCGTGACGAGCCGGTTCCTGGTTGGGGAGAAGAGGTAGTGGCTGCCAACAAGTGGCACGAACGTGGCGCCGCTCTGGCTGACGAGACGCCCCTTGTTGTCGTAGCATCGACGTGTTGCCCTCAGGTGGGCCCTGGCTTCACTGCTGGCGACCGACAGGCCGGTGATCCGGATGCCATAGCCTGTCACGGTGAGCCGCGGTGTTGAGCGGAAGTCATTGCACTCGAGCTGGAAGCCACCTCGGCCATCGTCGCGGAAGCAACCGGCGCCGATGCCAAAGGGGTAAGGGATGGTGATGTTGCCGCACTTGTCGCGGCAGCCTGGCCGCACAACCTGCCGCGGCGGCTGCTGCTGCTCCTGAGCCGAGCCTCGAGCCATTGGCAGTAGCAACAGCAGCACAAGTGGCATGGCCAGTGCGATCGCCATCCTTGCTCTTCTGGTCTGGTCAGGGGCTAGCTGCTGAGGAAGTGCAAAGTGTCAGGTACTGAAGAATCATGGAAGTCCATATATGCGCACGGATGCTGAAGAATCTGTTCACTAGCTAGGACCAGGTCAATTACCCAGCACTAGTTAATGATGTTCTCATTATGCTTTATCTAGAGTGCTGACAGCAACGACACCTACCGGAGCTTTGGCGTTTAGTCAATGGCAGAACTTGTTTAACCAGGCAGCCCTTGGCAGAGCCACACATGTCGCCACATGTCAGTACAAAGAGTTTCTGATGATTATTCTGAAATTTTGGTCTGTTAATGCTAGTGGAGCTTAAATTGGTTAATTGCACTGCCGGCGATCATTGGCTCTTTCATTATCTGTGCAATTTAGCTGACTAGGATTACTACAGCCACCTAATCCAATCCAGCATATGAAACAGAAACTAGCATCGCCGTCTAGTTTTGTTGTGAGAATGTTTCATCCAAAGAAAATCGTATATAATAATATAGAGAAATGTGCAGAAAGAATGATTTATTATTATTATTATTATTATTATTATTATTATTATTATTATTATTATTATTATTTACGAGCTAAAGCTGAATTTACCGCTGCTTCCTTTAATATCCAATCCAACATATGACATCACTAGAGACGAACACCGGCTCACTTACAAAACTAGCACGTTCGTTTAGTTTTTTTTTTGTGAGAACATTTTCTGTTGTAACTTTTTGTTGTCAGAATCTTTCTGGTTCAGTATCTATAACTCTATGCTGCTCGTAAATAGAACGCAGGTCTAAGTAATTCATACACCCAGTTAACATTTTGGTACGTATATTTTATGGGCAACGCTACGCGTCGGCCGGTGGATACGTTGGAAACATCCGCCGCCTGGCCGGCCATTGGATGTGTGCGGGATGGCCGTCCGATCTACCCATCCACGTATGCGGCCTCCTTTGCAACAAGAGCGGTGTTGCGGAAACATTTGTAACATAAGTCGTGTTGTAGAAACCTTTCAACAGACGTGATGCTGCAGAATTTTTTTTGCAACAAAGATCATGTTGCAGAAACGTCAGTAGAAATTTTTTCAACAAAGCTAAAGTTATAAAAATATATTTGTCTTCACGTTTATATAGGTGTTTTGGAAGAGAAATTTGTAACATTACTGATGTTACGGGAATATTTCTTGCAACATGGAAGATGTGGCAAGAAATAAATCACAGTCCGTCGTTCGCCGCGGACTCCCGTCAAACAGGGGTGAGGAAGGAGGGACGCCGGACCTCTGACCAGGTCGGCTCGCCGTTATCCTCCTCGCCGGCGAGGTGGCTGCACCGCGTGCGGCCGACGGTCGCAATGGAAGCGGGTGGCAACAGCGGCGACCGCGCCTGACCCCGGCTACAACTGCGCCCCCATCCTCCTCTCCGGTGAGGTGGGTGGCTGCCGGCAAGGGCATCAACAATGGTGACTTTGGGCCAGAACTACCATGCAGTGATTGGTGTTGGCGAGAAGAAAGCCATGGAGATTTCCAGGAAAGAAGACTCATGGAGGAAAAAAATCACCGCCTCTGGTGGGATAAGATTGGGGGTGACAACAGTGGTGGACCTCCACTGGACACGCGTCACGCAAATAAGGTGGCGGAAGAAGTCCCAGTTATCCGTCGGTGGACGGTAAGTATTTCCCATATTTTATTGCACGCATTAAGTCATATTTCTTCTTACTGACCTGGACAGGAATAGTGAACTTGGGCTCCTGCCTGTCAGCGAGCAGAAATATTTTGTCTCTGAATTCTTGACCCCGTCAAGGGTGCGCACAGGCTCGACAGCAGTCGCGTCGCAGGTACGGAATGCTATAGGCTTTGAAACCGGTGAACTGGTGCTGGATCTCCTTGTTCTGTTTGCTGTTGTATCTTGCTGTGTATTACCGTCCTCTTATTAGTTTAATTAGGATGAAAAACTTGCAGTTTCACTCGCTTTGAGCACAACCTGAGCAGCGTGGGGGTTATGCCATGACCAATTGTTTGTCGATGGAAATACAGTCGACCTTGTTCAAGTCTCTTTTGCTGTTTCTCTGAAACTGTTTATTGCCATGACCAATCGTCGTGCTTTCCCTTATCAAAGATCATCAAGTATCTCACCTGAACTAGATCAAGCAAAATGCCCACTATTTCTTCCATTACTACTGCTGTTGCTGCCTTACAATTAATGAACTGAAGCAGCATCATAAAACATAGCCGATGCTGGCTTGCTGCATTACAGTTATTTGAACTATATTACTCAAGCATCCTGGGATCCTTGGATTCCCCAACACCTTTCACACGCCATGCTCACCCTGTGACGTGAACTGAATTATCAGGGAGCGTTCGGAGGAAGGGGCGGGAGCTTGAAACCCGGCACGGGCACGACGAACTTGCCTTCCTCCCGCCAGCGTCCTGGCTTCTTGCCTCGCTTGACATAATATGTAACAAATTTAAAGATGAACTTGTGCTCACTTACAAAACTTGCACCGCCATTTAGTTTTTTGTGTGAGAATATTTTCTGTCGCAACTTTTTGTTGTGAGAATCTTTCCTCCAGTATTTACAACTCTAAGCATCTCATGCTGAGAACGCAGATCCAACTAATTCGTCCTTTCCTAAAAAAAAGTAATTCGTACACTCACTTAACCTTTTGGTAAGAACATTTTTTGCATGCATAAGATTCATGTTTCTTCTCACTGACCTGGATTGGAATAATGAACCTGAACTCCTGCCTGTCAGCGAGCAGAAATATTTCTGCCCCACTGAATCTCTGATCCCATTGAGGGTGCACACAGGCTCGACAATGGTTGCTGGTATGAAATGAACTGGCCTTGAAACCGACGAATTGGTGCTGGATTTCGTTGTTCTGTTTGTGGTGTGTTACCATCCTGTTACGAGTTTTTTTTTTTGAACGGTCACGGGGGAAGAGAGTCCCCACCTGAATATATTGCTCAAAGTGGCCAAAATGCCAAGTGTTTGATCCAGTTTATAAGGAAAACCGGATCGAAAACCTTAAAAGGTTGACCCCGTTTATAAAGGAAACCGGGCCAAAAAACCGCACAGGAGGGAAGAAACCGGGCCAAAAAACCGCAGAGGAGGGAAGGATTACATAGGGTGAGAACATATGGAGACGCCCTGAAGAAGGCACTACCTAGCCAGCAAGCCAAGAGACCACCACCATAAAAGTCGAGAGGAAGTGGTGTGTCGTCGAGGAATCACAATACCAACACTAAACAACTATCCTAACGCACCACACCGGCTTGCGTACCAACCCCTTGGCACAACAGAGGAGCAGCACCAATCAACGAGTGACCCATCACGAACCTTAAGTGGAAGCTCCGCCACAGCAAGCCGACACGATTAGCCGAGTGGAAGTGGTGTGTCGTCGAGAAATCACAATACCAACACTAAACAACTATCCTAGCGCACCACACCGGCGTGCGTACCAACCCCTTGGCACAACAGAGGAGCAGCACCAATCAACTAGTGACCCATCACGAACCTTAACTGGAAGCTCCGCCACAACAAGCCGACACGATTAGCAAGGTGGGGAGGCATCGTTGCGTCGTTGTTGAGCAAAGATGAACCGAGATAGCACGAAGAGCACGAAGCTCACCAAGACAAACATGAGAGGGTCTTGAGCTAGCAGAGCAGAGGATGACCAACCCCAAGGGTAACGGAGGATGAATGGCGGCAAGGAGCTCCCTAGTGACGCCTTCAAGAAGGTGGACGACATCCGAGGATGGCGCCGTCACAGAGCTTTCGCCTGGAGCATAACCGGTTAAATTCCCAGAGGGCAGAGCCGAGAGCTGCGAATCCGGACCGAGAGACAGGAGTGGCACATGAGCCATGCCCCCAAGAGGGTAAGGGACGCTGGAGTAGCGTCGCCGTGGTCAGCTGACAAGGTCAGCGGGGATTTCTCCCGTAGCACATCCGTCAATGGTGGGCCGCCATCCAAGTGGAGTCGAGGGGCGACAGAAGACAGGACCGAGACAGACATGTGAGGCGGATGGTGAACCGAGGAAGGACGAGTGGAGTAGGCCGCCGGTGAGGAGGGTGGAGACGAGGTGGGGTCCGTCGCTGGATCCACCGGACCAGCCGCAGCCAGTCCGTGACGGGCGCGCAGGGGGGCGGGGAGGGCGAGCGGGGTGGAGGCGCAGGACGGGTCATTGATGTGGAAGGGAGGGGACGCCGGCGCCGGATCTGTGGCCGCCCGGCTCCGGCCGCGCAGGAGGACGAGGTCGAGGAGGATCCGTGGGGAGCGAGGCGAGGTGGAGCGGGGTGCATCGTCCGTCGGAGAGGGTAGGGGTGGCGAGGGGAGCTATGGGTGCTGCGAGCCGAGGGAGAGCCGGATCCGCACCCGGCACCGCCGGATCCGTCGCCGGCCAGCCGAAAACGGACGACCAGAAGGCCGAAACGTAGCCGCGGGCGCCGCCGGCGCCAGGGGCCAGGCCGTCCGCCCACCTAGCGCCCATCGCAGAGAGCAGTGCCCCGCCGCCGCCATCAGCTGCCCGGGATTCTCCCGGCGGCGTCCTTTGGCGAAGGCAAGGGGGAGAGAGGTGGGAGACGGGGTGGCGGCGGCTAGGTTTTCGGTCGCCGCCCGAGTCGCCCTGGTCAGAGCGACGCGGGTAAGTCCCGCTGGATGGTTCTGTTACGAGTTTCATTAGGATGGAATTTAACAGGTGCGAACTTGCAGTTTCTTTTAGCACAACCTAAGCAGTGTGGGGCAATCTCTCTTGATCAAAACCATGTCGATCCTGTTCTAGTCTCGTTTGATGTTAAAAAAAAAGAAATTCAAATCACATGGAAAATATAGACAAAAAGACCGACCGTATACGTCTATACGGAGCGGCTAGACTCGGCTCGCATTTGCGCTGCGTGTAATGCCTCAACGTCTAGACGACGCTCGTATAGACTCGGCTCGCATTTGCGCTGCGTGTGTGCCTCAACGTCTATACGTCGGTCTTTTGCCTCGCAAACCCGATTAGCCAGCGCTAACTGGCCCGTGATTGCTTCCTCGGCTCTACGTACGCCAAGAGCAGCCTAATTAAGCCGCACAATTGATTTGCACGCTAGCCGTGTGGGACTATTAAGCAGCTAAGTGCGCGCGGCCTAGTTAAGCAGCAAGCGCACGCTGGACGGCCCAGCAGCCGAAAATTCGTTTCCTACGGGTCGCGGGCTCGCGGCCCGCTAGGCTGCTGTCGTCGGGATCCAGCAGCGTTGGCACCGCTTCACGTTTTTTTTAGGGTAGGCTGCTACCGAACCAAGGAACGAGTTCGCTTTTGTTTTTTTTCAAGGAACGAGCTCGCTCGCTCGCTCCCAAACTTAACGCCGGCAAGACAAAATGACAAATCAACGATCCGCTTCATGCTGTGCCATTGCCACAGACTCTTCCTCGTGTACGCTCACAATCAAGGAGCACCTCCCTGCGGCTGCGGCAGCCGCTTGACGGGTCGCTCGCCTTCGCCAAGTCTTGTCCCCTCCCTCGGGACGGGAGGCGGCCCAGCCGCCGGCTTCAAGCATGCACAAGTCGCCGCCGACGCCTCCAACCTAGAGCCGTCCTCGGTGCAGGTGGCCGGCGTGTGGCTGCTAATCGACAGTGACTCCGGGGCCCCTACACGTCAGTGAGCAGAAATATTTCTGTCCCTCCGAATCTCTGATCGTGTCAAGGGTGCACACAGGCTCAACTAATGGTAGCAGGTATGAAATGCTATAGGCTTGAAACCGATGAACCGGTGCTGGATTTCCTTGGTCTGTTGTGTGTATCTGTGGTGTATCACTGTCCTATTATGAGTTTAATTAGGTTGCAATTTAACAAGTGCAAACTTTCAGTTTCACTCGCTTCGGGCACAACTTAAGTAACAAGGGCTTCATGTTCAAGTCTCAGTTTGTTGTTTTCTGAAATCGGTTATGGCATGACCAATCGTCGTTATTTCCCTTATCGACAGATCACCACGCAGACACTTTCTCAAGAACCGAGCTAGATCAAGCACAATGATCACTGTTTTATTCCGTTACTGCGTACATCTGATACTGGCTTACAACTACTGAACAAAGACGGCATCATACTTAGTAGTAACTTAAACATAGCAGATCGATGCCGTCTTACCTCTTATTGAGTGATATATAAAGCATCCTTGAGCACACTCCTGCACCTTTGCTGCGATGGCATGGCATGAATGCATGCGCGCTCACCCTGTGATGTGATGTGATCTCTTCTCAGGCAGCGTTCGGAGGAAGGGGCGGGAGCTTGAAACCAGGCACGGGCGCGATGAACTTGCCTTCCTCCCTGCCGGCGTCCCGGCGCCTTTCCTCGCCTGATACAATATGTGTAAAAACATCAGCATGAGGGCACATTCAAGAATATCCGCATCAGGGAACGGCAATTATAGGTGGATTAATTACCAGCGCTTTCCTCTGTCTGCTTCTCTTTGTGTGACCCTTTTTGTACCACCATAAAATTATCAACGCAATGATGCAGAGTCCTCTACCTTTTTCAATCGAAGAAATGGCGCGGCGTCGGGCAGCAGCAGCACTATCTGATAGCTGCATGCCACTAGGCGGCCCTCCCTTCATGCCTTGCATCCAGCCGAGGCTTGGCCGGGTGTGTCGTCCCAGCGGCACGGCGTGGCCATGGGCGAGATCGCCGGCCATGAGGGCGTGGCCATGGGCGAGATCGCCGGCCACAAGGACGAGCAGAACCACAGCCATGAGCGCTGTTTCGGATGCCATTCTTCTTGCCGTCTCTGCTCCTCTTTTGCTAGCTTGTTGGTCTACCCAAAACACCAGTCTGCACTGCGCATGGACGGGGAGTGCATATATGTAGCCAGACAGAGGAGATTACTGCTACTATTCTGCAGGCTCGTAGTCGTAGGGTGGGTCTTCGATGAGACGATGAATGCGTAGCACATGAATGGAGGAATCCGTATCTGGTCAATCGGCAGTACCCACTGCGACTGCGGTCCATCACATGTGCTCGTGAAAACATTCGACAGAGGCAGGTTGGAACTGCCGTCTGTCGGCAAATTTGATAATTTTGATCTATGGACGAAATTAATTCACGAAATGAACTGCCCGTGAAACTATTTCACATGCCTGACCCTTTTATGTAGCGCCCGCCACGATGGCGCCACACCCTACTGTGCAGCGCTCAGCTCGGAGACGTTGCACACCAGTCCACCGTGGCAGCTCCTGGGCCCGCACCCAGCAGTGCAGCGCCTCCGAGCTAGGCGCCACACATGTAATGTGCAACGCCTCTGAGCTAGGCGCCACACATTTAAAGTGCAACGCCCAGCGCGGAGGCACTGCACTGTGACTTATCCAGCCACTTGGCTGCCCCCCCCCCCTCCCCCACTCCCTCCACACCACACACCCTAACCCGAGCTTTGCCCCCTCTCCCACTCTCTCCCCCTCTCAAATCCTCTCCCAAATCTTGCATATTCGAAGAATTTGTCCGTGGATTTCGAAGTCAAACCCTCCCTCAAGGTAATCTTCTCCGATCCCCTTGTTTTGATCCAAGTAAAGTCCTCCCATTGCTCATTTGTTGCTAGTTTGGGGAAACCCTAGTTTTGTTTGAATCTAGAGATTTGCATGGAGATGTGAGATGTTTGTTTGCCAATTTCTATGATTAGCCTTTGTTAGTATGCTAGGGTTATTCTTATGGATGTTCTTATGTTGGTGCTAGGGTTAGGTTTAGGGCTAGGGTTATGGTTATGGTTAGGGTTAGGGTTAGGGTTATGATTAGGGTTAGGGTTGTTGTTTGATATATATATTAGGGTTTCTATTTCGTGTTAATCCTTGAATTAGTACTTATGGAAGCAATGTTACCTTGTGTTTCTTTGAATGCTTATAGGGATGGGAAGAACATGTGTGTTTGTTCATCATGGGGACAAAGACGCCTTTTTGAAAGGCAATATAGAACCGGACCCGGATGAGCTTGACATGGTGTTTGATAGTAGTCCTAGCTATGCGGAGCTCTTGCAACAAGTTAGGAAAGATTTGAATTGGATGGACCCTAGTGATATCATTGAGTTGGAGGGAAGACGATTTGGTCCGACGACAAAGTAGGCCTTCAGATCCGACGATTTGGTCCGTGCATTTCTTCACCAATCCATCCTAGAAGGTACTCTCTTTCGATCCCCTTCTTTCTATCCATAGAAAATATGGTATTTTGAAGATTTGGGGAATCCTTGTTGATTAGATTAGATTTGAATCTTGCATGTATTGGAATTTTGCATGTATTACAACCCTTATTTGTTTGATTTGTGGAACCCTAGTTTAGTTTATGGAAGAGTTATTTGTATGAAGTAGGCATAGTTTATGGAAAAGTTATTTGTATGAAGTAGGCCTAGTTATTTGTGGAACCATAGTTTATTAGTTTTGTTTGATTTGATATGGTTGGATACATAGATTGGTAAGTTAGCATCTAGTAGGCCTAATTTAGTTTATTTGTATTCAAAAGATAATCGTGTTGACAAGAAAGCTTTCTTTCAAATTGTTAGGATGGTTTGGCTTCTCCATGATCACTGGGACAAACAACACCGGTCGTACGCTATGTCGGTGGAGCAGCGGGTAATAATGAAAGTTGCCGGTGTTATGAATTTTGTGTTTTTTTGCAAACACATACCCCCTATATGTAATGATTTGTTTGTTTGCTTGTAGGAGCTTGCACCTCTGAAGCTTCGGGCTCACGGGGTCAACCTTGGGTGGATGCGGTATGATGAGCGGTACACACCGTATGTTAGGGAGACGGGACTTCTCCCTTTCATTCAGTTGGTCAGCCGGTCGACGCCACCCAACAATGCTCCAGCACTCACCGCGCTTATTGATCATTGGAGGCCGGAGACACACAGTTTCCATCTTCGGACCGGGGAGATGACCGTGACGCTCCAGGATATAGCTATGATCACCGGTCTTCCTATCGATGGGAATCCTCTATGTATGAGCACCGATTCTGATGGGTGGCGCGAGCAGATGTTTGAACTCCATGATACTCCTGTCATTGTGATTGGTCAAAGTACGGGTGAAAGCGGGGAGCCCATGTTTTCTTGACTGTCATGATTGAGAACTCCGACTCCCTCACGGTGCGTGGGTGATTGATGTCCACATTCCTAATGCGACCGGCGATATACAAGTGTGAGCATGGGAGATGAAGCAACAATGACCTCCCGCAAGTGCAATTACATTGTGTTAACGACACCTTGAAAGCCCGACCTCCATGTTGCCGGCCATCATTTGTGGTTCCTCCTGGCTCTTTCACTTCGTACTTCCACTCTTCATTGTCATACAATATAGCTTCTTCTGAGTCCGCCTTCCGTGATTGAAATACCAACCATTCATCAACTTTGGGTGGGAACTTGTACTTGTACTTCCGTGGGTTCTCACCCGCTATCTGTGCATCGGTTTCCATCGAGTACTTTACAAAGTACGCATTCATCTTGTCAAATGTGTATTGAACTATTGCCGTCACGGGTAATCCACGTGCACCTTTGAGCACCCTATTGAAGCATTCAACCATATTGCTTGTCATTTGATCGTATCTCCGGCCATATTGCTTGTCATTTGACCGTATCTCCGGCCATCTTCATTAAAAGCACGTGCCCACTTGTTCCGGTATTGAATGTGCCTATTGAGAAAGTCTTGACCCCCGGGATCAAGTTTTTTGTGTGCGAGCAATTTATGGTACAAAGTGGCGAAGCGCTTATCGGAGAAAGCGAGACAACAATCTTGAAGATCATCGGCCAACTCCTTAAGGCCACATGCCCTATAGAAGTTTGAACAAAAGTGCCTCATGCACCATCGATGGTGCAACGGAGCATGCCCGGGAATGTCAATCTCCACCGCGTTAAGAATTCCTGGATGCCGATCCGATATGACACAAATTTCCCTTTGAGCGGGTAACACCTTCGTCCTCAAAAGATGCAGAAACCACTCCCAGTTGTCATTGTTTTCCACCTCAACCAAAGCAAATGCCAATGGCAACACCCGGTTATTGGCATCACTTGCTATCGCAACCAACAAGGTGCCCTTGTATTGTCCGGTCAAGAACGTGCCATCAATTGTGATGACCGGTCTACAATGTTCGAAAGCCCTCACACATTGCTCGAACGCCCAAAAAGCACGGCCAAATACTCTGACTTTTCTTCCTTCATGAACCGTTGTTTGGTGCCCATGAGGCTCGACCACATGAACCATGCCCGGGTTTGTCGCGGCCATGGCTAACAACAACCTAGGGATTCGGTTGTATGCTTCCTCCCATGTACCATACAACATCTTAAATGCGGCTTGCTTCGCCTTCCATGCCTTGCCGTACTTCACCTTATAATGAAAGATGGCTTTCACAAGGTCAATGACATGTTGGACGCTCATTGTTGGAAGTGTGGATATTGAGTTGGAGAGCCTGTAAGCGATGAACTCGGACGTGAATTGTTTGTGGTCTTGAGACACGATCTTGCCATCCACCCTTTTGCCTTGGCACATGCGAGTTGACACACAACTCACTACATGCAACCCAAATATCTTCTGTAACTGGAACGAATGGGTGGGGTGAGGGGAGGGGGAGCGGACGGCTGGCATCTAAGCCACAGTGCAGCACCCACGGGCCGGGCGCTGCACATTACATGTGTGGCGCCTAGCTCGGAGGCGCTGCACTGCTGGGTGCGGGCCCAGGGGCTGCCACGGTGGACTTGTGTGCAACGCCTCCGAGCCGGGCACAGGGTGTGGCGCCGTCGTGGCGGGCGCTACACAAAAGGGTCAGGCATGTGAAATAGTTTCACGGGCAATTCATTTCATGAATTGATTTCTAATACAGGTTAAAATTGTCAAATTTACCGCCGTCTGTCTATCGTATATTGCAAAAAAAACTGTTTATAAAAAAATTTGTATAGAAAGAAAAAAATAGAATAGAAAAAGAAAAAAAGAAAAAATGGCACAAAACTAGTAATACTGGAAAAAACCTGGAAAAAACAATAAAAGGATCGAAAAAACACATATATTGTTCAATCTAGTGTTTGCGAGAAATTTGCCTTTATGTTCTACACTCTTCTTTAATTTAGTGTCTATACTCATGATATTTGGACCATACAACTGTTTCTACACTCTTCTTCAATCTAGGACGTGGTTTTTTACCAGCGTGTTCCGTATGTAGCGGAAATCCAAACTGCTCATCAGGCACGTAATCTAATCAGCTAAGCTCACTGTTTGTCATCTCTAGCCGCCGCCTCCTCCTCCTTCCCCACAAAAAAACTAGGGTTTCTGCCTCCCGCCGGCATCGACGCAGATCCGCCTCTTCACCGGTGGCCATAGGGCCATGGGGGCGCGGTGGATCTCGGCGAGGGCCATTGAGAGGGCTCCGGTTTTTAGTCGTTTCTTTCAGTTTTGCTGGGTTTGTGTCCTGCTCAGAAAGACGAGACAACAACGGCTCTCTGAAGATGCAATAAAGGTCTCGCAGCCTAGCCCCTGTTCCGGCGGTGCGTCTAGCATCTTTGGTGGGCTTGTGGAGGTGTGTCTCCGGCAGATCTATCTTTGGTGGATTTGCTCGGATCTTGTCGTTGTTCGTCTACATTCGTGTGTTTCGAGTTGGATCCTTTTGGTCTACGTTATTCTTCATCTGCAGCGGTTGCTGTTCTGATGCGCTGGTTCTACGAAGTCTTAGCACGACGACTTCCCGATTGTCTACTATAACAATTTGTGTCTGACTCCGGCGATGGAGGGGCGATAAAGGTGGCGCGCCTTCGGCTCGCTTGAGTGCTTGTAGTCGTCGCTACGTGGTCTATGGATCTGAATCCCCCCCCCCACCTAAAAAAAGCTCATTGTTTGTCAGCCATGCATGTACCGCATGTGAGGCCACAGGATATAGATTCCTTTTCTCACAAGCCTCTGCGTGCCTCTTTACCCTCCCATGCTCGCGTTTAGGTGTGCCCACAATTTGGTCTAGTATACTAACTAATGTCGCTAAGTACTATGGAGTGAACAATTGTTAGTCTAGTTGCTAATTATAGCATAGTCGATTCAACTTTTAATATACTATGTAAAGTTCTTCGGATGATGAAGGTAAAGTACAACACATATTAACGAAGGGCACCACTAATTACAAGTATAAATTTCTTAAGAACTCTATGAAGGATGTGTTTGAACTTTGCAATAAAATCAAAAGAACTTTTGAAAAGGCCAGAAAAACCTTTTGGTAATGTACACTCACTTAACCTTTTGGTAATGTACACTCACTTAACCTTTTGGTAAGAACATTTGTTGCATGAATAAATCTCTCGTTTCTTCTCACTGACATGAATAATGAACTTGGACTCCTACCTGTCAGCGAGCAGAAATATTTTGTTTCTCTAAATCTCTAACCATGTCAAGGGTGCACACAGGCTCGACAGTAGTCGCATCGCAGGTACGAAATGTTATAGGCTTTAAAAAATGATGAACTTTTTTTGATAAAGGGCGATTTTATTATCTTAAAATGAGCATAAAATGGATACAAAGCATTATGAGTAACACCCAGCCTCTACATAATTAGGATGAACACAGTCAAATCCAAAAGTCTGACAAAAAAGTATAAAAAAACCCAGATAAATTGGCAACAGTAGTGTCCTATAGACTATCACTATGCCTATATTGAAGGAGGTGGTGGATGGATCCATAGGTTATGCTGCCACCATGTTGGGAAAAAAAATCTTCATAGCCACTTGTTCCAATCGCGTACACACCGTCTTGAACAACGGTCGGTACTTCCAAATTTTGGATTTCCAAATTTTCTTATTATTACTCACTGGTATCTCAGAATGCGTGAGCGCATGGTACATAGTCTACTGTGAAAAAACCAGATGTAGTAAGGTTCCAGCGAAACACATCTCCGCCTTGTGTCAGGTTAATAGAATATAGCCGGGATAAAATATTATGCCATGACACAAGTCGGGGGCCAATCAAATCCCGCCTGAACGAAATATTTGGCGAAGATGAACTGAGCACGTGCGCAATAGTATTATTCTTATCGCGAGCAATGGTATATAAGGCTGGATATTGTTTTCTGAGACTGCCATTGCCTAGCCAGATGTCTTTCCAGAAATGAATCTCCGACCCGTCCTTAATCGCGAAAGAGATGTTTCTTGTTCTACCTGTTGTGTTTATCTTGCCATGTATCACCGTCCAATTGTGAGTTTAATTAGGATGTAATTAATAAGTGTTGTGGCGGCGTGCTGGGGTTGGGATGGGGCTTGGGGCGCGGTGGGGTTCGGGGTTTGGGGTGCGGCAACAGTGGTGGTGACGCGGGTGGGGTTGGTCATGGGGTTTGGGGCGTGGTGGGGATGGGGTTTGGGGTGCGTCGGCGCAGAAGAGTCACTTCTGGAGATAGAGGGACGGGTTCAGGGCAGCTAGTGTTTGACTGTAGTGATGATGTTTGGGGTTTTGGTGGAGTGGTGACTTTTTGTCATGCGAATGTCTCACGCGTGTGTCGTGCGGAACGGACATACAATTTTGCTGTGGAGTAACTGTTTATGTTTCTCACCCGCGAGGAAAGGCAATTTGTGAATCTAGCTAAGCATATTAGATAATCGAATCATACGCGAAAGTACAATCAAGAGCATATTTGGTTCTTCGAAGACGGGTCTGTTACTAAACTCTACTTACATGCCACGTTCGATATGCCATAGAAGATTCTATGAATATGATTGCCTAATATACATTAGAAACCACTATTAAATATTTAAGATTTAGGAATATCTACCACGACATTCAATAATATTAAAAGATAACTGCATACACGCATATATATATATATATATATATATATATATATATATATATATATATATATATATATATATATATATATATATATATATAGGGATTGACTATTCTTCACCCGAGGTAATCTTATGATATCTTCATAATTAAATTACATTTGAAATTCAAATAGTTATATTTCTATTGATTCACTACGTAAAATTTCACATAAAAAATAAAAATATAGGTCATAAGACAAGAAAATTTGCAGTTTATGTGTATTTTACACTATGTTTTTACGTTCGTAATTTTATATAACATAAAATATTTTTCGGCAATTATATATTTTCTTACGGTCTCTTTTTACGTCAGAAATAAGACAAAACTTACGGAAAGTAAAATTACAGTGTATTGGTGGTAAATTAGAGGGGGTGAAGAATAACTATTCCTCACCCAGGGTGACGAATAGTCAATCCCTATATATATATATATATGCAAATATATGTATATACAATATACAGTTTATGCAATATTAGAAAATTAATTTAATTACTTCTTTAAAAAACATGATAATTTTTAGTACATCTTCAATTTAAAAATTTTTTAATCAAAATTTTCAATGTTGTACAATACAACTGTATAACAACAAATAATTTAACTATTATTTAGAAACATTATTGTTTGGCTAAGTAATAAAAAATTATATTTATTAAAATTGTTGTATGGTACACTTAGTTTAATATAAGTATAAAAGTTTTTTATAATAAATAAATTTTTTATAACGTCCTGAACCAAAAATGTTTTGGACTGGCGCTGCTTATTGGATACAAACGCTAACACTATTGTACTACTATGAATACATCATCAACGACTCATCTCATGAACAGAAATATTGAGATATAGTACTTTTCCCCAACCTACAATTTCAAGTATATTAAAAAAAGAGATTAAGCATAATTTTTTTAATACTTATAAAGATAATTAGTATGAAGTGACCCCGATGCTTAACATTTTAGAAATCCGATGGTCGATTAAAATCTCCGATGATACATACTTCCGACTTAACCATGATTGAGGCCCGTAGCAGCGGGGACAGAGTCCTCGTTTTGGACCACATATCCTCAATTGAAGTGGTTCCATTATGCACCAGTACTATGTCCACGTCCTTCGGCAGCTACGTGTTCGTAATGAAAACCTTGAAGACATCAATGTCAGTTTTATCCCCTCGAAATTATCCCCTCAAAGTTATAAATAAGCAGATACAGGATTCGCCGGTTGAGCTGCAGCACCACGTGCTTGGGAAAGCCGGCCCTTTTAGTTCGTATCATCTCTTAGCTTGATAACAATGAAAAGGCAGCTTCTACACTATGATGCGGATTGTTAATTCTGAAAGTTGTTCATTCTTTTTCAATTTTCTTTCTAATCTGAAACCTGTCGCGACCGTCCATTTCTTTAGTGTAATATTAATTTACTTACTTAGATATATAACTGGCACATATGCCCGTGCGTTGCAACGGGAGATTTTTTAGCGAGAAGCGTCGGGAGAGGTAATTGATGTGTCCATCAAAATGGTCTCCGCAAAGGTGGGGCGAGAGAGCGAGGGGTTGCGGTGTTCTCATGGGTCATGTTTTGGCCCGTGAGATCTTGATAGTGGTGGGGTTGGTCGGTGTGGTGGCCACCACTCAACTCATGCCTTTTTTCCCTCCGGGTCCGCCTCCATGTCTAGGTTATGGGCGCCTCCTCATTTTGTCGATGCACGGTGAGCTTCGGGGCATAGTTGCTTCGACCACTCTCTCCTACGATGGCGTAATCGGGTGAATTACTAATTCAGTGAATCCCATTTAATTGCCATAATCAGTGCAGAATCAGGTAGTCCCTGCTTTACCAGGCTTTATTCTCTTTAACTATTTTAGCACTTACTTGCCTACATTTTTTAAATCAGAGCCAAACCGGCATATCCTTTTTTATTGGCATGTTCCTACAATTTTTTTTAATTATAGCCAACCAACATATTCTTTTTTATTGTCAAATGGCACGTGGGATGCACAACAATTCCTGTCTGGGTTAGGCTACTGGCAGTTACCAAAACGACGTGTGTTTGTAAGACACGAATAAAAAACCAAAACAACCGCTGAGTTGAAGAATTAGACTTATGACCTCAATATCTCGACCACATGCTCATAGACATTCGAACAAACAGCTCCTACTAAAAAATGGCCAACACAAATGTTTAAGAACATAATGTAGTGTAACATTTGAAACATTTTTTCATTTTTCTGATCTTTTTTTTATCTTTTCAAAAAATAAAGTAATAATTATGAAATTCTGAATATTCTATGAAATGTGAACAATTTTTGAAATCCTGATTCTTTTTGATAAAAATTTCATTAAATTTGGAAATTCACAAACATTTTTTGAAAACATGAACCTCTTTTTAAGAATTTTATTTTTAATTTGTTAATTGAAAACATGTTTTGAACATTGAAAGTAATTTTCTAAACGTGTTTATCAACACAAACAATACGTTAAATTTGTGAACATTCCAATAAACATGAATATTTTTCGAATTTGTATCATTTTTCCGAAATATAATTTATTTTGAAAATTTCAAACAATTTTGGAAAACATAAACATTTTTATAAAAATGCGAACTTTTTTGTAGTTTTGAAAGAAGAAAAAATTTAAAGTTTCAAACGTATTTCAAAATGAGAACAACATTTTGAAATTCGGCTGATTTTATGAAAATTAAAAAACAGGAATTCTGAAAAAATAAAAATAAGTTTATGAAAAGGAAAAAAAAGAAACAGAATAGAAAAAACAAAGATGGGTTGGCCCAATCTTTGGCGCCATGTGCGAAATTCTGACTGTTTGCTGCCCGATGAGGTAGATGCAGGAAACCAATGGGCTTGGTTTGCTGGGCTGCAGCATGCGCGGCCCACGTAAAAATTTCGGGACAAAATTGTTTTTCTTTTCTTACAGATGGACGCACAAAAATTTAGTACCACTAGAACAAATATCTTTTCGATGGTGAATGGATAATTTTTTTAAAGAAATGCACCTTGCTTTATTAGTATGTATAGATGATATGAATGTAACTCGATTTATATGTTTCAAATTTAAGAATGATCATGCAGACAGACAAGTAGCTACTGTCGCATCTTTGTAGGCAATATCAATGAATAATCATAAATTTACAAGAGATGGTGAAACTGATAAAAAATAACATCGGCCAGCCTCGACCAGAGAGACACAACATCGACCGTTGAGAAATTGAACACGTTTGACTGCGATATACGCGTCTGCATGCTGTTGGAAGCAGGGACGAGTCAAATTTTAGAGCATCTTCAGCCGCACCACCAAACGGCTTTTCCTAGGTGATTTTTCAGCGCCGGCGCCTAAATATCGGCCCAGTCGCGTTCCCAGGAGCTCTTTTTTGTCGGTTTGGACCAAAACTGACGCCGACAGACCCAGGCCGCGCCGCCGAGTCAGCGCACACGCCTCGTCTTCCCTCAGAACGCCTCGGTTTCCCGTGGGGAATCGATGGCAAGGCTGCGCCGGTCAACCTTGCCATTGATTCCACACGGGTGGCGCGTCACGGGCGGCACAGCGACGCCTCCCCTCCCGCCACGCGTACACATGGCGCGGGGTTATAAAACCAGCGCCTCTCCCTCGCCTCTGGCCACACCAGCCGCCGCCGAGCTCTGCCTCTCTCCACGTCCGCGACGTTCCTCCCCTTCCCTCTCTGCCCAAGCCCAAACCGATGGCCGAGCGCTTCCCAGACGACGCGGCGGCGGCCAACGGCTTCGGCTGCCGCTCGCTCCACGAGTGGGAGGCGTACCTCTTCTTCGAGGCGAACATCCCGGCGCCACCGGACATGCGCGCCGGGTCGACAGGGTGGAAGCTCAGCAACGGGGGCATCCCCATCCCTCCGGTGCCCGGCGTCGACGCGCGCCGCGCCATCTTCGCCGCCGAGGTCGACCGCGTGCGGGTGTCCCAAACGGAGGAGCAGCACGCCCTTCCCCAGTACGCCGCCGATAGCCACGCGTCGTGGGCGGCGTACTTACAGCGCTGGCAGGCGCAGCGGCTGGCGTCCACCAACGTGGCATCGGTGGTGGGGGGCACCAAGAACAGCGATGGGCGCCGCCTATGGTGGGGCGCCCCCGGCCGCACCCTCCATGAGGTACTCTAGTTCTTTGAGGGCGGCAATGACCCGCCACTGGCATACCCTGCCGCGGCCACCCCCCCTGCCGGAGCGCCGAGCAATGGATGCCCAGGATGTTCGCCTCCTCCTCGTCTTCCTCCTCCCGCTCCTCTTCCCATTCCTCCGGCTCGCCAGCCGTGTTCGCCGTCAAGGCCGAGCCCGTAGCGGAGACGCCGCTCGGGCATCGTCATCAACGAGGGCGGCAGGCGCGCCCCCTCATTGGCTACTCCGCGCTATGTCAAGCCAAAGACGAAGCCGGAGCTCGCCACCGTGAAGCCGGAGCCGAGACTCCCCGTCGTGAAGACGGAGCCCGGGCTCGCCGGCGGCGTCAAGGAGGAGCTCGATGACACGGCAACCCTGAAGTGGGCGCGGAATGACTAGGCGCAGACGGAGCTGCAGCGCCAGCTCCTCGCCTACGACCGGTTTGAAGCTCAGCGACGTGGCCGGGACGAGGGAGGCGTCGTCGTCCTCGACGACAGTGACGACGACGCGCCACCGCCACCGGTCTGACAGGGCGATGCCGGGCAAGGGTCCAGCAGGGGCGGTCGCGTCAAGGAGGAGAAGGCCGCCGCCGCCGACGAGGAGGATGGCGGCGACGTCGGCGACTTCTTCGCCCCTTAGTTGTGTTTCTTTAATAATTTATGTAATGTCGAACATGTCAAATATATGTCGAGTTTGCCGAACTTAGCTGAATATTTGGTCCAATTTGCCAAACTTCGCCGAATTTCAATTTTTTTTGAAACCCACGTCTGGGGGTAACCCTGGGGCCGGCGGCTGGGAACCCGCTCGCCCCCACGCCGATTTTGGCGCCGGCTCGCCCCTAGGCGGCGATTTTACGCGCCCCCTTGGGGGGCCAATGGCTGGGTATGCTCTTAGTCGACCTACTGGCTAGCACTCCCTCCGTTTCTTTTTAGTCAGTATATAAGATTTGGTCAAGTTCAAACTTTGTAAAGTTTGACAGACTTTATGGAAAAAAAATTAATATCTACAATACTAAAGTTATATGTTGTGAAAATTAATTTCATCATGCATCTAATATCATTGATTTCATAGTGTGGATGTTGACATCTTTTCCTATAAAGCTAGTCAAAATTTACAAAGTTTGACTTTGACCAAATGTTATATGCAAACTAAAAAGAAAAGGAGGGAGTAACTAGCCTACATGAAAACACTAGCGCAGGCCTCTCATGTGAAAAGAAATAGACAAAAAGTAAATTTAGAATTATGCATAGAACTACGTGTCCTAATTTTAGATTTTAAAATATACAAAACACAAATGTTGCAATAAAATTGAGCAACTATGGTTCTAGGTTTATCAATGTGTGACTAGGCCAAAAACTAAAATAGCACTCCCAGTATGGTAGCTCAACAAAGTGGACTTTCAATTCCTTAAGATAAATTTGCATCTCCGCTTATAATTTTTTAAACACAGTGCAGACGCAAACGCTCATACACACATACACTCGCTCGTTTGAACGTACACATGCACATCCTATCCCTATGAGCACATTCAAGAGACTGAGCCGGCACATCATCTTAAGATAGCTCCTCCCTCCCAACCCTAGCCGCCCCTCCTCCTCCTCCTTCCTAGACGCCCCTCCTCCTCTTCCCTTCCTCGCCGCCGCCTGAGGCAGCCGCCGGGCAAGTCTGAGGCGCCAAGGATGGTGGCGGCGGGGCCTCGGTTGTCCTGCCTCTGCGTGGGGAACCCCGGATCTGGAGCGGCGGCTCCATTGGCAAGGCATGGCCGGCTAGCAGCCGTGCGGGCGGTGGATCTGGCGTCCCGGCCGCGCGGGCGGCGGGATCCGGTGGTCGTTGGCGGCCGGCGGCAGTTTCTACGGTGGCCGGTGCGCGCGATCTGGCGCTTCCCCTCCTCCCCTGTTCGGCGTGCAGGACAGCCTCGTCGGGCCGCGCTTCCTTGGGTCGCTGGTTCTGTACAGGAGGCGCTGCTGGTGGCGGGGATCTAGTTCGGGCGAAATCCCTGGTCGGCTATGGCCGGCCGCGTCGACGGCGACGCCTGAGGGCGTCGTTTCCCTCCTTGGAGGCGTCGGCGCTGCTTTGGGAACCTTGGGGCTGGGTGGCGCTTGTGGGTGGTGGATGACGGCGGTGGTGCGGCCCTATCCTAGCATGGATCTGCGTCCGTTGCTTGGAGATGGACTCGCATAGGTGGAGGTCGTCATTTGGCGTCATGGTGGCGTCGATGGCGGAGGCACCCGCCAAGGTTGGCACCTCAATCTGCTCTATAGATGGACCAGTGGAAGATGGCGGCAATGACACATGGGAGTGCGTCGGACCGGTTTGTGACCCGGACCCGGTATGTGGCTCGGTCTGGGCCTCCGGCTTTAGATGTTAGGCTTAGGCCAGGTGAGAGGCCTGGGTATTTGGCCCAACTTGCACCCCTTCATCATATGGATTGGAGTAGCGGCAGATGTTGCCAAGATGGCGGATCCAAGCATATTGTTGTAATGCTTTGTAAGGTCCTCGAGAATAATCAATAAAATGGCCGTATGCATCTCCCAGATGCAGAGGCCGGGGGTCATCCTCCTTTTCTAAAAAAAACATCATCTTAAGATTGACGAAGTTACCATACGCGTCTTCGTAGCCGACGGGAACGGGTCCTCCCAATGGACGAACATCTCTGAAAAATTTCCACCACAAAGAACCTAACCATTTGATTTCGGCAAACAACTTGGGACGAACAAAACATCATCACCATTGGTTGCAGGGCCCTAGGCAAAGCAGTCCTCACTTCTTAAGCCGCATATCCATGCACCCCATTTGTCATTCCTCCGAGTGTCACCCACAATCTAAACAAAATCAAGCGCGCCTTCCTTTGGGAGGGAACAAGCAAAGTGACCGGTGTCAAGTGTAAAGTTAATTGGGAGGCCATTTGCCATCCCACTGAGTTAGGAGAGCTTGGTATCCTTAACCCTGAAATATTCCCTAGAGCTCTTAGGCTCTGCTGGCCATGATACGAGTGGAATGAACCTTCAAAGTTATGGGTGGGTATGGAGAACCCATGTGATGAATTCGACCTTGAGGTATTATATGCCTCCACCAACATCAACGCGGGAAATGGAGCTCATACATCGTTTTGGGACTCACCTGTCACCTTGGGTCAATGGGAGCAAACCAAAGGAGATCGCCACGCTCATCTTCGAGGCATCCAAGAGGAAAAGGTGGAAGGCTAAAGAGGCAATGAAAGATTGGCACATTGGTTAAGAAAACACCAAACACTTGGACACTACTAGGAAAAACCTTATACACAGAATAGTACCACCAGCACTCTTCAAAATATGACGCTACTGCTATTTAGCAGCAGCGCGTGACAGAAAAACGCGCTGCTGAAAGAAAAAAAGCAGTAGCGCGTCATCTCTAAACTGCGCTACTGCTCTAATTGCCATGACCTCGCCGTCCAGCTAGTTATAGCAGTAGCGCCCTACACCGTACCGCGCTACTGCTATTCTCCTTAGCTGTAGCGCTTTTTCGTACACACGCTATTACTAACCCTACCTTATCCCCACGCGGACGACCCTCTCTCTCAATCACTCTCCCTCTCAGTCACTCTCGCCCGCGCCGATAACCATTGTCGTTGGTCGCCGCCACAGCCGTCATCCGTCCGCCACCGAGGTATTCTCTCCTTCCGTCCCTCCTCCTCCCACCGCGCCCTCCTCCCTCCGCCTGCGGCCGCCCCCTCCTTCCTCCTCCGCCGGCAACCCTCCTCCCACCGCCCCTCCCTCCTCCTCCTCCGGTCGGCCCCTCCCCCTCCTCCTCCGGCCGCCCCTCCCCCTCCTCTCTCCTCCCTCCCTTCCTTGTCTCTGTTCTTGCAAATCGTAGGTAATTTAAATGTAGATTTTAGGATCTAGACATCGTAGACTGTAGGTTTTTTAATAGAATATTCTTTTTGACTATTTTAGGTGTTTTGAATAAAATAGAAGTAAGAAAATGTAGGGTAGAACTAGGGTAGTAGAATTTTTTAGCAAGTGTTTAATAGAAATAGTTTATTTAGTAAGTGCTTAATAGAACTAGTTTATTTAGTAAGTGCTTAATAGAACTAGTTTATTTATAGTAAGTGCTTAATAGACCTAGTTTATTTAGTAAGTAGTTAATAAAACTAGTTTATTTAGTAAGTAGTTAATAAAACTAGTTTATTTAGTGTTAGGATTATATATAAGATATTTTCAAATGTTTTTTCATATTTTGAACCATTGAAATGCAATGACCATTGATAAGTGTCCTATGTTTTGCCGGAGTGTTGATTAATTTCCATTCCGGCAAATTTCAGGCGCTCGATATGTCCCTTTTTAGCAAAGGTCATGCCGGATTTTTTGGGTTTTGCTGTCGACTTATAATCTTTGAATTTTGAACACATGAGATGTCTGATGATGATGTGATCCCGGAGTGCGGGTACTGCTACGATGACCGGGGTGTGTGCGATAGGTTTCCTCACCTGCAAAATGATAGGGTTTTCACCGTGAAGCTGGAAGAGACCTTCGATGTTTGTACGGTACGCAACGACAAGCATTTCATCGTAATTAATATCATCACTTGTGCTTCTTTTGTTCAACGCGTAATTTATGGATTTTTTTCAATTCGATTAGTACATCCCGTGCCATGCTAGACCATATGTATTGGAGAAGCTTGGTTTTGGTTTAGATGACTTTGAGAATGTGGAGACGATGAGGGCTCACTTAAGAACTAAACATGGTTATGAGTTTTTGGTTAAGTTCTACAATGCGGTCGATCGCTTCCATTTCGGTTGCTCTAATTGGGAAGCTCTCTCCAAGGCATATGGATTTGAGGAGGGAATGCGAATAAGATTTGATATTCGTCCCGAAGATTATGATGATGATGATAATATCGACATCTGGGTAGATGTGGATATGCCTCCAGTTTTGCCTAGATGTGAGTTTGTCAAACTAATTTGTTAAGTTCAGTAATTTATGTTGTTAATTTAATAATATTTGGTGTTCGTCCGTACTAAACTTATTTATTTATAATTTTCAGCTTATTTCTTATCTTCAAGAAATACTCGGAAGGTAGTAGACATCACATACTACAGCTATGACTCCAAGCTTAATTGTGAGGAGAAAGGTTATCTTGTCTCATTCATAGAAGATGTTGAGGCCTTCAAAACCAGTCACTCTATCAGCCCAAATTATACTAGATACGTGCCACTAGTCCATACATTGCTTGATGATAACTTCATTGCCAAAACCTTGGTAAGATTTTGTTAATGATGACAACTCCATTGCAAACGTTATTCTTAAGTAAACTACATTGCTAACTATATATGTTACTATTTCGTTTTTGAACAGAGGCTCCCGAAGCAGGTTGTGCCTGACATGCTATTTACCGAAGGTGATATGCATATGGTTAGCTTACGACCAACTCCTTCGGAGGCTTACCATACTGCATACTCGATTTCTTCAAATGATGGAAGGCTCAAAATCAAAGAATGGAGCAAAGTGATGAATGCGCACACGCAAATAATTGAAGACAAAATGAATGTGTGCAAGCCACAAGTTGGAGATAGGTTTATGTCCATTCTCCATTATGGTGAAGGGCCGGTTTATCTGTTTTATGGTATTTTAGCTAGGAGAGAGGAGTAGGTCCTAAGTATTAAGAACAGTTAGTTAGTGTTGATTATATATGACTACAATGTCTTAGACTTGATGGTAATGCTGAGTAGGAGTAGTGATTATGAGTACTATGATGATGATGAGGAGGAGTTGTTATTATAACTAGTGACGAATTTGTTATATGATGTCCCATCATGGATGAAAATGATGATTATGAGGAGTTATATGACAATGACATATTATGATGATAAGTTGTTAATGATATTATGATGATGATGATAAGTTATTATGTCATTGGGTGAAAGAACCGCCGATTAGTTTCAAATGGATGGATCCAAAGTGACCATTGGTTACTTTGGATCCATGCACTTGAAACTAATCCAAGGTTCTTTCACCTAGTGATTTAATAACTCATTATGATGTAAAAACAATCTCTAAATTGCTACTGTATGAAAAATTATATACAGGTATATGAATACGATCTAAACTTCAAAAGAAATGGAATAGGGAATAATAGTAGTAGCGGTTGTTTTCGAAAGCGCTACTAGTAATTAGCAGTAGCGATTGGCTTGGAAAGTGCTACTACTAAGTACATATAGCAGTAGCGAGTGCCAGTAGGCGCTACTGCTAAGCATTAGCTGTAGCGCCTTATCAGTAGCGCGCTTACCCGCGCTACTGATAGGCCAAAAACCAGCGCTACTACTAGGCTTTTCCCTAGTAGTGGGACGTTGGGCTTCATTTGGGAATTTATCACCCTTTGGGTGTGCCTTCGCAACACCCCATTACAAAAAGATGGTGAGGACGACATTGTTTGGAAGATCACTTCGAATGGACACTACTCCGCGACATTCGTATAACATGTCTGGTTTTTGGGAAGAATCCACACTTCCGTTAAGTCAATAATTGGAAGCCATGTGCACCCTCGAAGGTCAAGTTCTTTGGTTGCTTGCCATCCAAGATAGGATTTGGACTGCCGACTGCTTGGCCAAGCATGGGTGACGGCATTGTTGGATTTTCCCCCTATCTAAATGTACAAACAAAACCACAACGCATCCCCTGCAGAAGTACTGCTACACCTTAAGGATTTTGGGGATGGTAAATGATTGGCTTCAACTCTACGCGGTCAACACTTCCACATGGACCACCAAACGATCCGTTAAGGAGTGCTAGATTGTAATGTCAAATCTACACATGTGACACCACAAGGTAACATCATCGGTCACCATGCTTGTCTCTTGGGGGCCATTTGGAACGAAAGGAATGTGGGGGTCTTCCACCACAAATCCACCCCACCCTTTGTCATCTTTGGCATGATCAAGACCGACATGAAACTTTGGACCATTGCAGGAGATAAACATTTGGGTAAAAGCATGCCGAGAGAGTAGCGAGTAACGGTAGTGTAATAATGGGGTCAATTTAATACAACTTTAACTCCTTAATTTAAGGATGAGGCAACACTTATGCCTCTGTTAAAAAAAACTAGAATAAAATATCAACTCATAGTTGTGTGGCAGCGGCTTCGTTGCGCCTTCATCGTCCTTGCTTTGTATCGTCGTTGACTCCCATGAACTATTACAGGTAAGCAAGACACACAAGGCAAACAAGCTACCAAGCAGTAAACAAAATATAAAGCTAGGGAATGAGATAAACAAAGTGATGAAGATGAAGGATGCATCTCGAAGTTCATGGTTGGGCTAATTGAACCCCTCCTCCCACCCACCCCCACCCCCAGAACAAACCTTC
Organism: Aegilops umbellulata; assembly: GCA_032464435.1. Lineage (NCBI taxonomy): Eukaryota > Viridiplantae > Streptophyta > Magnoliopsida > Poales > Poaceae > Aegilops > Aegilops umbellulata. The sequence goes on from CP136057.1 coordinate 20,654,481, forward strand.
CTACCTCACCCTCATCCATGCTATATTGGTAGATTTGAATGGTAATCAAAACCAATTATACCAATTTTTTGGTCATAGCAAAGTTTTTGGCTCTTGCTTAGATGGCTGCCAATATTCTGGTGTGCACATGCATTGTAGCCAATTTTAGTTCATTTTAGTCACATAAGAAATATATGCATATGGTAAGGACAATAGACAATTAGTTACCAATAATCCATTGTCTTGTGTTACTTTGTTTGTTTTATGTTACCCTTTTCATGCCATCAAAACAATGTCAATGCAATATTTGGTGTTGATTTTGGAAGACCATTCTCACAATTGTTGTGTTGTGAATGGATGGTTGGTGTTGCTGCTTGGCATGGATAAGTGATCCTTTTGTGCTTTCTTTTTTCGGTAATTGGATGTATGCATGGCATTCTAGATGTTTTGACTAACTCTTGACATCATGTTGTTGCTCCGAGTGTAGTTGGTTTCTTCTTGATATGATGAATATAATAAACAATGTCAGTACTCAGTACACAATACTCTACTAAGATTAAGGTGGGGAAGAGTCATCAACATTATTTGGTGCCATATTAGGTACGCTGCTCAGCACATCTATCTCGTGCACTTTGGCAGATCCGAAGGTGGGGGCGGGAGAGTGGTCTCAAGCGTGGGCCCGTTGTCCACCTCAAACACTGCCGCCATGCCCATGGCTATGTGGAACTCGAAGTGGCAGTGCATGAACCACGCCCCGGGGTTGTCGGCGACGAAGCGGATGGCGGCCCACCCGATCCTTGGTACCTGCACGGTGTTCTTCATGGGTGGGTCCACCAGGTTGTAGGTCATGACGTCCCTGGCGGCGTCGTAGTTGCCATGACCTTGCGCGAGCATGAAGAAGTCGTGGCCGTGGAGGTGCATCGGGTTGGAGTCGCTCTGCATGGTGGCCGTGCTCTGGAACACCACCTCAACGGCGGCGTTGTGCGCGAACCGGCGCGTTGTGGTGGCCTTGCGCGTCGGCTCGAGCTCCTCCATCTTGCCTCCGGGCACGACCGGTATCAACGCCATGTCGGTGAAGTTGAACGCCCTCAGCAGCATGCTGGGCAGCTCCTCCACCGCCACGTCAGCGCCATAGTATCGTGCTTCAAGCACCGCCATTGTCTCCGGGAGGTGGAACGACAAGTTGTTTATCTAGGCCACCTCGAAGGACTCGTTGCTTCCTCCTCGCTTGCAAGATGTTTTGTTGTGCACGCACATGGAGACCTTGCCCAGCGTGAGGAAGAGACGCTCGTCCACGCGACACGGACCTGCGGTAGCAGTGGGTGGCCACCGCCAGGCTGCTGCAGGCCGGTGAGGTTGCCATGGAAGTAGAAGGTCGTGATCATGTCGTGCTGGTCAGGTATCTCAGGCATGAGAGGCGATTTCTCTATGCAGTTTTGCGCATCGCTGGGGATGTTGTTGTACTGCATAACCCCTCTGGAGATGAACACCGGGATCTGCGGGTCAGGCACGGGCGGCTGCTTGGCCACGGCAGCCATGTAGTACTGGCAGGGCGGGGCGTCGGCGACCATGAGCACGTCAATGGTCTCACCCGCCGCGACTGCGACGACTTCCATGGATGGTCTCATGTAGCTGGCGTCGGTGCCGACCACCGTGAGCTTGTGCCCTGCCACCTTGAAGTAGTACTCGGAGAAGAGCGCCGCGTTCACCAGCCGGAGCAAGTACATCTTGCCGGGCTCCACTGTTAAACATGTTGTATATTGCGTGTGTTGTATGTTGTTAGGATAGGTTAGGTGTTGAGATAAGATCCTAGTAGTTAGTTTAAGAGATCAATCTCCACCTAACCTAAACCCTAACCTCCTGTGTCTTGTGCGCCGCCAAGTCTCCTGGTGGCTATATAACACACAACACGCCCCTGCTAAGGTATGCGCTACATCACCTATTTCCACATGGTATACAGAGCCTAGTTCTTCCGTACATCTAGGTTATGTCATCCTCCTCCTCCTCTCACGCCATGGCTATGCCCTCCCTCGCCGCCCTCGGCCACACCATCACGGAGAAGCTCACCCGCGATAACTTCCTAGTGTGGAAGGCTTAGGTACTCCCGCATGTCAGGGCCGTCGCGATGATGGGCTACCTTGACGGCTCGATCAAGGAGCCCGCTGCTGTCATTGTCTCTGAGAAGGAAACCGCTGGGAAGAAGAAGATCACCGAGCTACCTAACCCAGAACATGCGATCTGGGTCACTCAAGACCAACAGGTGCTCACTTTTTTGCTCGCCTCCTTGTCCCGAGAGGTTCTGATGTAGGTCTCGAACCACACCACCGCTGCGGGAGTCTGGCAAGCTCTGGTGGAGAGCTTCTCCGCGCAGTCGCGGGCACGCCAGATCCAGCTTCGCTCAGCGATCGGGAACGCACGCAAGGGTGATCTCTCTGCCGCCGCCTACTCGCTCACGCTTTTATGCCACTCAAGGCCACTCAAGGCCTCTCAAGGCCACTCAATGCGAAGAAGAAGAAGAACGCACGCAAGGCCTCTCTTTACTTGCTCACGCTTTTATGCCACTCAAGTTTTGGGACGAAGCGTTCCTTACTGCCGTTTATCTTATAAATCGCATCCCTAGTAGAGTTATCAAGAACCAAACCCCTCTCGAATGCCTCTTCGGCACTAAGCCCAACTACTCTTTTCTCCGCATTTTTGGGTGTGCCGTCTGGCCCAACTTGCGTCCTTTCAATAAGCATAAGCTTGAATTTCGGTCCAAGCAATGTGCTTTCCTCGGATACAACACTCTTCATAAGGGCTACAAGTGTCTCGATATCTCCTCTGGTCGTGTCTATGTTTCACGTGATGTTATCTTCGATGAGCAAGTTTTTCCCTTCGCCAGTCTACACTCCAATGCCGGTGCACAACTTCGAAAAGAATTACTTCTTCTCCCCTCTCATCTCCTACCATCTCCTCATTTTTCTCAAGGGGGAGCGGATCTTGCTGGTGACAATATTTCCTTGTCTAATACTAATGACCCAGCTGAAAGTGTGCAGGAAACAGGGCAGCCAAACTTTGAGGATTTTGGTGAAAATTCGTATGATTTTATGCAAGAAACTAATAACATGCATGCAGCCACAGAAGATCCTCAGGTGGCCTCGGGATCGGCGGCTGCAGGCGGGTCAACCGCAGGATCCGCACCTGGCGCGGCGCCAGGCAAATCCATGCCAGGATCTGCGTCCACGGGCGGGAGGCCAGGCGGGCGCCCCGATTCGCCGCGTGGGCCAGCTACACCAGGCGAATCCACGCTGGGATCCGCGTCTGTAGGCGGGGGGCCAGGCGGGCGCCCCGAGCCACCGCGTGGGCCAGCTGCGCGTTGAAGGAAATATGCCCTAGAGGCAATAATAAAGTTATTATTTATTTCCTTATATCATGATAAATGTTTATTATTCATGCTAGAATTGTATTAACCGGAAACATAATACATGTGTGAATACATAGACAAACAAAGTGTCACTAGTATGCCTCTACTTGACTAGCTCGTTAATCAAAGATGGTTAAGTTTCCTAGCCATAGACATGAGTTGTCATTTGATTAACGGGATCACATCATTAGGAGAATGATGTGATTGACATGACCCATTCAGTTAGCTTAGCACTCGATCGTTTAGTATGTTGCTATTGCTTTCTTCATGACTTATACATGTTCCTATGACTATGAGATTATGCAACTCCCGTTTACCGGAGGAACACTTTGTGTGCTACCAAACGTCACAACATAACTGGGTGATTATAATGGTGCTCTACAGGTGTCTCCGAAGGTACTTGTTGGGTTGGCGTATTTCGATATTAGGATTTGTCACTCCGAATGTCGGAGAGGTATCTCTGGGCCCTCTCGGTAATGCACATCACTTAAGCCTTGCAAGCATTGCAACTAATGAGTTAGTTGCGGGATGATGTATTACAGAACGAGTAAAGAGACTTGCCGGTAACAAGATTGAACTAGGTATTGAGATACCGACGATTGAATCTCGGGCAAATAACATACCGATGACAAAGGGAACAACGTATGTTGTTATGCGATCTGACCGATAAAGATCTTCGTAGAATATGTAGGAGCCAATATGAGCATCCAGGTTCCACTATTGGTTATTTACCAGAGACGTGTCTCGGTCATGTCTACATTGTTCTCGAACCCATAGGGTCCGCACGCTTAACTTTACGATGACAGTTTCATTATGAGTTTATATGTTTTGATGTACCGAAGGTTGTTCGGAGTCCCGGATGTGATCACGGACATGACGAGGAGTCTCGAAATGGTCGAGACATAAAGGTTGATATATTGGACGACTATATTCAGACACCGGAAATGTTCTGGGTGGTTTCAGAGAAAACCGGAGTGCCGGAGCGGTTACCGGAACGCCCCAGGGAAGTATTGGGCCTTAGTGGGCCCGAGGGGAGAGAGAGGGCAGCAGCCCAGTAGGTGGCGCGCCCCCTCCCATGAGGTGTCCGAATTGGACTAGGGGAGGGGGACGCGGCCCCTCTTTCCCTCTCCCTCTCCCTCTCTTTCCTTCCCCCTTCCTTGGCGCACCCCAAGGGCCGGCCGGCCTCCCCCTTGCTCCTTTATATACGGGGGCAGGGGGCACCTCTAGACACATAAGTTGATCTTCGCGATCGTTCTCTTAGCCGTGTGCGGTGCCCCCCTCCACCATAATCCTCGATAATATTGTAGCGGTGCTTAGGCGAAGCCCTGCGACGGTAGAACATCAAGATCGTCACCACGCCGTCGTGCTAACGGAACTCATCCCCGACACTTTGCTGGATCGGAGTCCGGGGATCGTCATCGAGCTGAACGTGTGCTAAAACTCGGAGGTGCCGTAGTTTCGGTGCTTGATCGGTCGGGCCGTGAAGACGTACAACTACATCAACCGCGTTGTCATAACGCTTCCGCTGTCGGTCTACGAGGGTACGTAGACAACACTCTCCCCTCTCGTTGCTATGCATCACCATGATCTTGTGTGTGCGTAGATTTTTTTTGAAATTACTACGTTCCCCAACAGTGTTATCAGAGCCTAGGTTTTATGTGTTGATGTTATATGCACGAGTAGAACACAAGTGAGTTGTGGGCGATATAAGTCATACTGCTTACCAGCATGTCATACTTTGGTTCGGCGGTATTGTTGGATGAAGCGGCCCGGACCGACATTACGCGTACGCTTACGCGAGACTGGTTCCACCGACGTGCTTCGCACACAGGTGGCTGGCGGGTGTCAGTTTCTCCAACTTTAGTTGAACCGAGTGTGGCTACGCCCGGTCCTTGCGAAGGTTAAAACAGCACCAACTTGACAAACTATCGTTGTGGTTTTGATGCGTAGGTAAGAACGGTTCTTGCTAAGCCCGTAGCAGCCACGTGAAACTTGCAACAACAAAGTAGAGGACGTCTAACTTGTTTTTGCAGGGCATGCTGTGATGTGATATGGTCAAGACGTGATGCTATATTTTATTGTATGAGATGATCATGTTTTGTAACCAAGTTATCGGCAACTGGCAGGAGCCATATGGTTGTCGCTTTATTGTATGCAATGCAATCGCCCTATAATGCTTTACTTTATCACTAAGCGGCAGCGATAGTCATAGAAGCATAAGGTTGGCGAAACGACAACAATGCTACGATGGAGATCAAGGTGTCAAGACGGTGATGATGGCAATCATGCAGGTGCTTCGGAGATGGAGATCACAAGCACAAGATGATGATGGCCATATCATATCACTTATATTGATTGCATGTGATGTTTATCTTTTATGCATCTTATCTTGCTTTGATTGACGATAGCATTATAAGATGATCTCTCACTAAATTTCAAGATAAAAGTGTTCTCCCTGAGTATGCACCGTTGCCAAAATTCGTCGTGCCCAGACACCACGTGATGATCGGGTGTGATAAGCTCTACGTCCATCTACAACGGGTGCAAGCCAGTTTTGCACACGCAGAATACTCAGGTTAAACTTGACGAGCCTAGCATATGCAGATATGGCCTCGGAACACTGAGACCGAAAGGTCGAGCATGAATCATATAGTAGGTATGATCAACATAAAGATGTTCACCATTGAAAGCTACTCCATTTCACGTGATGATCGGTTATGGTTTAGTTGATTTGGATCACGTGATCACTTAGAGGATTAGAGGGATGTCTTTCTAAGTGGGAGTTCTTAAGTAATATGATTAATTGAACTTAATTTATCATGAACTTAGTACCTGATAGTATCTTGCTTATCTATGTTGATTGTAGATAGATGGCCCGCGCTATTGTTCCATTGAATTTTAATGCATTCCTTGAGAAAGCAAAGTTGAAAGATGATGGTAGCAATTACGCGGACTGGGTCCGTAACTTGAGGATTATCCTCATTGCTGCACAGAAGATTTACATCCTGGAAGCACCGCTGGGTGCCAGGCCTGCTGCTGATGCAACTGACGACGTTAAGAACGTCTGGCAGAGCAAAGCTGATGACTACTCGATAGTTCAATGTGCCATGCTTTACGGCTTAGAACCGGGACTTCAACGACGTTTTGAACGTCATGGAGCATATGAGATGTTCCAGGAGTTGAAGTTAATATTCCAGAAGAATGCCCGGATTGAGAGATATGAAGTCTCCAATAAGTTCTATAGCTGCAAGATGGAGGAGAATACTTCTGTCAGTGAGCATATACTCAAGATGTCTGGGTATTGTAATCACTTGATTCAACTGGGAGTTAATCTTTCGGATGATAGCGTCACTGACAGGATTCTCCAATCACTTCCACCTAGCTACAAGAGCTTCGTGATGAACTATAATATGCAAGGGATGGATAAGACAATTCCCGAGCTCTTCACAATGCTAAAGGCTGCAGAGGTAGAAATCAAGAAGGAGCATCAAGTGTTGATGGTCAACAAGAGCACTAGTTTCAAGAAAAAGGGCAAAGGGAAGAGGAAGGGGAACTTCAAGAAGAACAACAAGCAAGTTGCTGCTCAGGAGAAGAAACCCAAGTATGGACCTAAGCCTGAAACTGAGTGCTTCTACTGCAAGCAGATTGGTCACTGGAAGCGGAACTGCCCCAAGTATTTGGCGGATAAGAAGGATGGCAAGGTGAACAAAGGTATATGTGATATACATGTTATTGATGTGTACCTTACTAGAGCTCGCAGTAGCACCTGGGTATTTGATACTGGTTCTGTTGCTAATATTTGCAACTCGAAACAGGGACTACGGATTAAGCGAACACTGGCAAAGGACGAGGTGATGATGCACGTGGGAAATGGTTCCAAAGTCGATGTGATCGCGGTCGGCACGCTACCTCTACATCTACCTTCGGGATTAGTATTAGAACTAAATAATTGTTATTTGGTGCCAGCGTTGAGCATGAACATTATGTCTGGATGTTGTTTGATGCGAGACGTTTATTCATTTAAATAAGAGAATAATGGTTGTTCTATTTATATGAGTAATATCTTTTATGGTCATGCACCCTTGAAGAGTGGTCTATTTTTTATGAATCTCAATAGTAGTGATACACATATTCATAATGTTGAACCCAAAAGATGCATAGTTGATAATGATAGTGCAACTTATTTGTGGCACTGCCGTTTAGGTCATATCGGTGTAAAACGCATGAAGAAACTCCATACTGATGGACTTTTGGAACCACTTGATTATGAATCACTTGGTACTTGCAAACCATGCCTCATGGGCAAGATGACTAAAACGCCGTTCTCCGGTACTATGGAGAGAGCAACAGATTTGTTGGAAATCATACATACAGATGTATGTGGTCCGATGAATGTTGAGGCTCGTGGCGGATATCGTTATTTTCTCACCTTCACAGATGATCTAAGCAGATATGGGTATATCTACTTAATGAAGCATAAGTCTGAAACGTTTGAAAAGTTCAAAGAATTTCAGAGTGAAGTTGAAAATCATCGTAACAAGAAAATAAAGTTTCTACGATCTGATCGTGGAGGAGAATATTTGAGTTACGAGTTTGGTCTACATTTGAAGCAATGAGGAATAGTTTCACAGCTCACGCCACCCGGAACACCACAACGTAATGGTGTGTCCGAACGTCGTAATCGTACTTTACTTGATATGGTGCGATCTATGATGTCTCTTACAGATTTACCGCTATCGTTTTGGGGTTATGCTTTAGAGACGGCCGCATTCACGTTAAATAGGGCACCATGAAAATCTGTTGACACGACGCCTTATGAACTATGGTTTGGCAAGAAACCAAAGTTGTCGCTTCTTAAAGTTTGGGGCTGCGATGCTTATGTGAAAAAGCTTCAACCTGATAAGCTAGAACCCAAATCGGAGAAATGTGTCTTCATAGGATACCCAAAGGAGACTGTTGGGTACACCTTCTTTCACAGATCCGAAGGCAAGACATTCGTTGCTAAGAATGGATCCTTTCTAGAGAAGGAGTTTCTCTCGAAAGAAGTGAGTGGGAGGAAAGTAGAACTTGATGAGGTAACTATACCTGCTCCCTTATTAGAAAATAGTACATCACAGAAACCGGTTTCTGTGACACCTAAACCAATTAGTGAGGAAGTAAATGATGATGATCATAGAACTTCAGAACATGTTGCTACTGAACTTCGTAGATCAAACAGAGTAAGATCCACACCAGAGTGGTACGGTAATCCTATTCTGGAAGTCGTGCTACTAGATCATGATGAACCTACAAACTATGAGGAAGCGATGGTGAGCCCAGATTCCGCAAAATGGCCTGAAGCCATGAAATCTGAGATGGGATCCATGTATGATAACAAAGTATGGACTTTGGTTGACTTGCCCGATGATCGGCAAGCAATTGAGAATAAATGGATCTTCAAGAAGAAGACTGACGCTGACAGTAATGTTACTGTCTACAAAGCTCGACTTGTTGCGAAAGGTTTTCGACAAGTTCAAGGGATTGACTACGATGAGACCTTCTCACCCGTAGCGATGCTTAAGTCTGTTCGAATCATGTTAGTGATGCTTAATATCATCACTTGTGCTTCTTTTGTTCAACGCGTAATTTATGGATTTTTTTCAATTCGATTAGTACATCCCGTGCCATGCTAGACCATATGTATTGGAGAAGCTTGGTTTTGGTTTAGATGACTTTGAGAATGTGGAGACGATGAGGGCTCACTTAAGAACTAAACATGGTTATGAGTTTTTGGTTAAGTTCTACAATGCGGTCGATCGCTTCCATTTCGGTTGCTCTAATTGGGAAGCTCTCTCCAAGGCATATGGATTTGAGGAGGGAATGCGAATAAGATTTGATATTCGTCCCGAAGATTATGATGATGATGATAATATCGACATCTGGGTAGATGTGGATATGCCTCCAGTTTTGCCTAGATGTGAGTTTGTCAAACTAATTTGTTAAGTTCAGTAATTTATGTTGTTAATTTAATAATATTTGGTGTTCGTCCGTACTAAACTTATTTATTTATAATTTTCAGCTTATTTCTTATCTTCAAGAAATACTCGGAAGGTAGTAGACATCACATACTACAGCTATGACTCCAAGCTTAATTGTGAGGAGAAAGGTTATCTTGTCTCATTCATAGAAGATGTTGAGGCCTTCAAAACCAGTCACTCTATCAGCCCAAATTATACTAGATACGTGCCACTAGTCCATACATTGCTTGATGATAACTTCATTGCCAAAACCTTGGTAAGATTTTGTTAATGATGACAACTCCATTGCAAACGTTATTCTTAAGTAAACTACATTGCTAACTATATATGTTACTATTTCGTTTTTGAACAGAGGCTCCCGAAGCAGGTTGTGCCTGACATGCTATTTACCGAAGGTGATATGCATATGGTTAGCTTACGACCAACTCCTTCGGAGGCTTACCATACTGCATACTCGATTTCTTCAAATGATGGAAGGCTCAAAATCAAAGAATGGAGCAAAGTGATGAATGCGCACACGCAAATAATTGAAGACAAAATGAATGTGTGCAAGCCACAAGTTGGAGATAGGTTTATGTCCATTCTCCATTATGGTGAAGGGCCGGTTTATCTGTTTTATGGTATTTTAGCTAGGAGAGAGGAGTAGGTCCTAAGTATTAAGAACAGTTAGTTAGTGTTGATTATATATGACTACAATGTCTTAGACTTGATGGTAATGCTGAGTAGGAGTAGTGATTATGAGTACTATGATGATGATGAGGAGGAGTTGTTATTATAACTAGTGACGAATTTGTTATATGATGTCCCATCATGGATGAAAATGATGATTATGAGGAGTTATATGACAATGACATATTATGATGATAAGTTGTTAATGATATTATGATGATGATGATAAGTTATTATGTCATTGGGTGAAAGAACCGCCGATTAGTTTCAAATGGATGGATCCAAAGTGACCATTGGTTACTTTGGATCCATGCACTTGAAATTAATCCAAGGTTCTTTCACCTAGTGATTTAATAACTCATTATGATGTAAAAACAATCTCTAAATTGCTACTGTATGAAAAATTATATACAGGTATATGAATACGATCTAAACTTCAAAAGAAATGGAATAGGGAATAATAGTAGTAGCGGTTGTTTTCGAAAGCGCTACTAGTAATTAGCAGTAGCGATTGGCTTGGAAAGTGCTACTACTAAGTACATATAGCAGTAGCGAGTGCCAGTAGGCGCTACTGCTAAGCATTAGCTGTAGCGCCTTATCAGTAGCGCGCTTACCCGCGCTACTGATAGGCCAAAAACCAGCGCTACTACTAGGCTTTTCCCTAGTAGTGGGACGTTGGGCTTCATTTGGGAATTTATCACCCTTTGGGTGTGCCTTCGCAACACCCCATTACAAAAAGATGGTGAGGACGACATTGTTTGGAAGATCACTTCGAATGGACACTACTCCGCGACATTCGTATAACATGTCTGGTTTTTGGGAAGAATCCACACTTCCGTGAAGTCAATAATTGGAAGCCATGTGCACCCTCGAAGGTCAAGTTCTTTGGTTGCTTGCCATCCAAGATAGGATTTGGACTGCCGACCGCTTGGCCAAGCATGGGTGACGGCATTGTTGGATTTTCCCCCTATCTAAATGTACAAACAAAACCACAACGCATCCCCTGCAGAAGTACCGCTACACCTTAAGGATTTTGGGGATGGTAAATGATTGGCTTCAACTCTACGCGGTCAACACTTCCACGTGGACCACCAAACGATCCGTTAAGGAGTGCTAGATTGTAATGTCAAATCTACACATGTGACACCACAAGGCAACGTCATCGGTCACCATGCTTGTCTCTTGGGGGCCATTTGGAACGAAAGGAATGTGGGGGTCTTCCACCACAAATCCACCCCACCCTTTGTCATCTTTGGCATGATCAAGACCGACACGAAACTTTGGACCATTGCAGGAGATAAACATTTGGGTAAAAGCATGCCGAGAGAGTAGCGAGTAACGATAGTGTAATAATGGGGTCAATTTAATACAACTTTAACTCCTTAATTTAAGGATGAGGCAACACTTATGCCTCTGTTAAAAAAAACTAGAATAAAATATCAACTCATAGTTGTGTGGCAGCGGCTTCGTTGCGCCTTCATCGTCCTTGCTTTGTATCGTCGTTGACTCCCATGAACTATTACAGGTAAGCAAGACACACAAGGCAAACAAGCTACCAAGCAGTAAACAAAATATAAAGCTAGGGAATGAGATAAACAAAGTGATGAAGATGAAGGATGCATATCGAAGTTCATGGTTGGGCTAATTGAACCCCTCCTCCCACCCACCCCCACCCCAGAACAAACCTTCCTACCTCACCCTCATCCATGCTATATTGGTAGATTTGAATGGTAATCAAAACCAATTATACCAATTTTTTGGTCATAGCAAAGTTTTTGGCTCTTGCTTAGATGGCTGCCAATATTCTGGTGTGCACATGCATTGTAGCCAATTTTAGTTCATTTTAGTCACATAAGAAATATATGCATAAGGTAAGGACAATAGACAATTAGTTACCAATAATCCATTGTATTGTGTTACTTTGTTTGTTTTATGTTACCCTTTTCATGCCATCAAAACAATGTCAATGCAATATTTGGTGTTGATTTTGGAAGACCATTCTCACAATTGCTGTGTTGTGAATGAATGGTTGGTGTTGCTGCTTGGCATGGATAAGTGATCCTTTTGTGCTTTCTTTTTTCGGTAATTGGATGTATGCATGGCATTCTAGATGTTTTGACTAACTCTTGACATCATGTTGTTGCTCCGAGTGTAGTTGGTTTCGTCTTGATATGATGAATATACTAAACAATGTCAGTACTCAGTACACAATACTCTACTAAGATTAAGGTGGGGAAGAGTCATCAACATTATTTGGTGCCATATTAGGTACGCTGCTCAGCACATCTATCTCGTGCACTTTGGCAGATCCGAAGGTGGGGGCGGGAGAGTGGTCTCAAGCGTGGGCCCGTTGTCCACCTCAAACACTGCCGCCATGCCCATGGCTATGTGGAACTCGAAGTGGCAGTGCATGAACCACGCCCCGGGGTTGTCGGCGACGAAGCGTATGGCGGCCCACCCGATCCTTGGTACCTGCACGGTGTTCTTCATGGGTGGGTCCACCAGGTTGTAGGTCATGACTTCCCTGGCAGCATCGTAGTTGCCATGACCTTGCGCGAGCATGAAGAAGTCGTGGCCGTGGAGGTGCATCGGGTTGGAGTCGCTCTGCATGGTGGCCGTGCTCTGGAACACCACCTCAACGGCGGCGTTGTGCGCGAACCGGCGCGTCGTGGTGGCCTTGCGCGTCGGCTCGAGCTCCTCCATCTTGCCTCCGGGCACGACCGGTATCAACGCCGTGTCGGTGAAGTTGAACGCCCTCAGCGGCATGCTGGGCAGCTCCTCCACCGCCACGTCAGCGCCATAGTATCGTGCTTCAAGCACCGCCATCGTCTCCGGGAGGTGGAACGACAAGTTGTTTATCTAGGCCACCTCAAAGGACTCGTTGCTTCCTCCTCGCTTGCAAGATGTTTTGTTGTGCACGCACATGGAGCCCTTGCCCAGCGTGAGGAAGAGACGCTCGTCCACGCGACCACGGACCTGCGGTAGCAGTGGGTGGCCACCGCCAGGCTGCTGCAGGCCGGTGAGGTTGCCATGGAAGTAGAAGGTCGTGGTCATGTCGTGCTGGTCAGGTATCTCAGGCATGAGAGGCGATTTCTCTATGCAATTTTGCGCATCGCTGGGGATGTTGTTGTACTGCATAACCCCTGTGGAGATGAACACCGGGATCTGCGGGTCAGGCACGGGCGGCTGCTTGGCCACGGCAGCCATGTAGTACTGGCAGGGCGGGGCGTCGGCGACCATGAGCACGTCAATGGTCTCACCCGCCGCGACTGCGACGACTTCCATGGATGGTCTCACGTAGCTGGCGTCGGTGCCGACCACCGTGAGCTTGTGCCCGGCCACCTTGAAGTAGTACTCGGAGAAGAGCGCCGCGTTCACCAGCCGGAGCAAGTACATCTTGCCGGGCTCCACTGTTAAACATGTTGTATATTGCGTGTGTTGTATGTTGTTAGGATAGGTTAGGTGTTGAGATAAGATCCTAGTAGTTAGTTTAAGAGATCAATCTCCACCTAACCTAAACCCTAACCTCCTGTATCTTGTGCGCCGCCAAGTCTCCTGGTGGCTATATAACACACAGCATGCGCCCCTGCTAAGTATGCGCTACATCACCTATTTCCACATGGTATACAGAGCCTAGTTCTTCCGTACATCTAGGTTATGTCATCCTCCTCCTCCTCTCACGCCATGGCTATGCCCTCCCTCGCCGCCCTCGGCCACACCATCATAGAGAAGCTCACCCGCGATAACTTCCTAGTGTGGAAGGCTTAGGTACTCCTGCATGTCAGGGCCGTCGCGATGATGGGCTACCTTGACGGCTCGATCAAGGAGCCCGCTGCTGTCATTGTCTCTGAGAAGGAAACCGCTGGGAAGAAGAAGATCACCGAGCTACCTAACCCAGAACATGCGATCTGGGTCACTCAAGACCAACAGGTGCTCACTTTTTTGCTCGCCTCCTTGCCCCGAGAGGTTCTGATGTAGGTCTCGAACCACACCACCGCTGCGGGAGTCTGGCAAGCTCTGGTGGAGAGCTTCTCCGCGCAGTCGCGGGCACGCCAGATCCAGCTTCGCTCGGCGATCGGGAACGCACGCAAGGGTGGTCTCTCTGCCGCCGCCTACTTGCTCACGCTTTTATGCCACTCAAGGCCACTCAAGGACTCTCAAGGCCACTCAATGCGAAGAAGAAGAAGAAGAACGCACACAAGGCCTCTCTTTACTTGCTCACGCTTTTATGCCACTCAAGTTTTGGGACGAAGCATTCCTTACTGCCGTTTATCTTATAAATCGCATCCCTAGTAGAGTTATCAAGAACCAAACCCCTCTCGAACGCCTCTTCGGCACTAAGCCCAACTACTCTTTTCTCCGCATTTTTGGGTGTGCCGTCTGGCCCAACTTGCGTCCTTTCAATAAGCATAAGCTTGAATTTCGGTCCAAGCAATGTGCTTTCCTCGGATACAACACTCTTCATAAGGGCTACAAGTGTCTCGATATCTCCAGTGGTCGTGTCTATGTTTCACGTGATGTTATCTTCGATGAGCAAGTTTTTCCCTTCGCCAGTCTACACTCCAATGCCGGTGCACAACTTCGAAAAGAATTACTTCTTCTCCCCTCTCATCTCCTACCATCTCCTCATTTTTCTCAAGGGGGAGCGGATCTTGCTGGTGACAATATTTCCTTGTCTAATACTAATGACCCAGCTGAAAGTGTGCAGGAAACAGGGCAGCCAAACTTTGAGGATTTTGGTGAAAATTCGTATGATTTTATGCAAGAAACTAATAACATGCATGCAGCCACAGAAGATCCTCAGGTGGCCTCGGGATCGGCGGCTGCAGGCGGGTCAACCGCAGGATCCGCACCTGGCGCGGCGCCAGGCGAATCCATGCCAGGATCTGCGTCCACGGGCGGGAGGCCAGGCGGGCGCCCCGATTCGCCGCGTGGGCCAGCTACACCAGGCGAATCCACGCTGGGATCCGCGTCTGTAGGCGGGGGGCCAGGCGGGCGCCCCGAGCCACCGCGTGGGCCAGCTGCGCGTTGAAGGAAATATGCCCTAGAGGCAATAATAAAGTTATTATTTATTTCCTTATATCATGATAAATGTTTATTATTCATGCTAGAGTTGAATTAACCGGAAACATAATACATGTGTGAATACATAGACAAACAGAGTGTCACTAGTATGCCTCTACTTGACTAGCTCGTTAATCAAAGATGGTTAAGTTTCCTAGCCATAGACATGAGTTGTCATTTGATTAACGGGATCACATCATTAGGAGAATGATGTGATTGACATGACCCATTCAGTTAGCTTAGCACTCGATCGTTTAGTATGTTGCTATTGCTTTCTTCATGACTTATACATGTTCCTATGACTATGAGATTATGCAACTCCCGTTTACCGGAGGAACATATTGTGTGCTACCAAACGTCACAACATAATTGGGTGATTATAATGGTGCTCTACAGGTGTCTCCGAAGGTACTTGTTGGGTTGGCGTATTTCGATATTAGGATTTGTCACTCCGAATGTCGGAGAGGTATCTCTGGGCCCTCTCGGTAATGCACATCACTTAAGCCTTGCAAGCATTGCAACTAATGAGTTAGTTGCGGGATGATGTATTACAGAACGAGTAAAGAGACTTGCCGGTAACAAGATTGAACTAGGTATTGAGATACCGACGATTGAATCTCGGGCAAATAACATACCGATGACAAAGGGAACAACGTATGTTGTTATGCGATCTGACCGATAAAGATCTTCGTAGAATATGTAGGAGCCAATATGAGCATCCAGGTTCCACTATTGGTTATTTACCAGAGACGTGTCTCGGTCATGTCTACATTGTTCTCGAACCCATAGGGTCCGCACGCTTAACTTTACGATGACAGTTTCATTATGAGTTTATATGTTTTGATGTACCGAAGGTTGTTCGGAGTCCCGGATGTGATCACGGACATGACGAGGAGTCTCGAAATGGTCGAGACATAAAGATTGATATATTGGACGACTATATTCGGACACCGGAAATGTTCTGGGTGGTTTAGGAGAAAACCGGAGTGCCAGAGGGGTTACCGGAACCCCCCGGGGAAGTATTGGGCATTAGTGGGCCTAAGGGGAGAGAGAGGGCAGCAGCCCAGGAGGTGGCGCGCCCCCTCCCATGAGGAGTCCGAATTGGACTAGGGGAGGGGGCGCGGCCCCTCTTTCCCTCTCCCTCTCCCTCAATTTCCTTCCCCCTTCTCTCTTCCTAGTTGGACTAGGAAAGGGGAGTACTACTCCTACTAGGAGGAGGAATCCCCCCTCCTTGGTGCACCCCAAGGGCCGGCCGGCCTGCCCCCTTGCTCCTTAATATACGGGGGAAGGGGGCACCTCTAGACACACAAGTTGATCTTCGTGATCGTTCTCTTAGCAGTGTGCGGTGCCCCCTCCACCATAATCCTCGATAATATTGTAGTGGTGCTTAGGCGAAGCCCTGCGATGGTAGAACATCAAGATCGTCACCATGCCGTCGTGCTGACGGAACTCATCCCCGACACTTTGCTGGATCGGAGTCCGGGGATCGTCATCGAGCTGGACGTGTGCTAAAACTCGGAGGTGCCGTAGTTTGGTGCTTGATCGGTCGGGCCGTGAAGACGTACGACTACATCAACCGCGTTGTCATAGCGCTTCCGCTGTCGGTCTAGGAGTGTACGTAGACAACACTCTCCCCTCTCGTTGCTATGCATCACCATGATCTTGTGTGTGCGTAGGATTTTTTTTGAAATTACTACGTTCCCCAACAGTGGTATCAGAGCCTAGGTTTTATGTGTTGATGTTATATGCACGAGTAGAACACAAGTGAGTTGTGGGCGATATAAGTCATACTGCTTATCAGCATGTCATACTTTGGTTCGGCGGTATTGTTGGATGAACCAGCCCGGACCGACATTACGCGTACGCTTACGCGTCACTGGTTCTACCGACATGCTTTGCACACAGGTGGCTGGCGGGTGTCAGTTTCTCCAACTTTAGTTGAACCGAGTGTGGCTACGCCCGGTCCTTGCAAAGGTTAAAACAGCACCAACTTAACAAACTATCGTTGTGGTTTTGATGCGTAGGTAAGAACGGTTCTTGCTAAGCCCGTAGCAGCCACGTGAAACTTGCAACAACAAAGTAGAGGACGTCTAACTTGTTTTTGCAGGGCATGCTGTGATGTGATATGGTCAAGACGTGATGCTATATTTTATTGTATGAGATGATCATGTTTTGTAACCAAGTTATCGGCAACTGGCAGGAGCCATATGGTTGTCGCTTTATTGTATGCAATGCAATCGCCCTGTAATGCTTTACTTTATCACTAAGCGGTAGCGATAGTCGTAGAAGCATAAGGTTGGCGAAACGACAACAATGCTACGATGCAGATCAAGGTGTCAAGGCGGTGATGACGGCAATCATCGAGGTGCGTCGGAGATGGAGATCACAAGCACAAGAAGATGATGGCCATATCATATCACTTATATTGATTGCATGTGATGTTTATCTTTTATGCATCTTATCTTGCTTTGATTGACGGTAGCATTATAAGATGATCTCTCACTAAATTTCAAGATAAAAGTGTTCTCCCTGAGTATGCACCGTTGCCAAAGTTCGTCGTGCCCAGACACCACGTGATGATCGGGTGTGATAAGCTCTACGTCCATCTACAACGGGTGCAAACCAGTTTTGCACATGCATAATACTCAGGTTAAACTTGACGAGCCTAGCATATGCAGATATGGCCTCGGAACACTGAGACCGAAAGGTCGAGCGTGAATCATATAGTAGATATGATCAACATAAAGATGTTCACCATTGAAAGCTACTCCATTTCACGTGATGATCGGTTATGGTTTAGTTGATTTGGATCACGTGATCACTTAGAGGATTAGAGGGATGTCTTTCTAAGTGGGAGTTCTTAAGTAATATGATTAACTGAACTTAATTTACCATGAACTTAGTACCTGATAGTATCTTGCTTATCTATGTTGATTGTAGATAGATGGCGCGTGCTATTGTTCCGTTGAATTTTAATGCGTTCCTTGAGAAAGCAAAGTTGAAAGATGATGGTAGCAATTACGCGGACTGGGTCCGTAACTTGAGGATTATCCTCATTACTGCACAGAAGAGTTATGTCCTGGAAGCATTGCTGGGTTCCAGGCCTGCTGCTGATGCAACTGACAACGTTAAGAACGTCTGGCAGAGCAAAGCTGATGACTACTCGTTAGTTCAATGTGCCATGCTTTACGGCTTAGAACCGGGACTTCAACGACGTTTTGAACGTCATGGAGCATATGAGATGTTCCAGGAGTTGAAGTTAATATTCCAGAAGAATGCCCGGACTGAGAGATATGAAGTCTCCAATAAGTTCTATAGCTACAAGATGGAGGAGAATAGTTCTGTCAGTGAGCATATACTCAAGATGTCTGGGTATTGTAATCACTTGATTCAACTAGGAGTTAATCTTCTGGATGATAGCGTCATTGACAGAATTCTCCAATCACTTCCACCTAGCTATAAGAGCTTCGTGGTGAACTATAATATCCAAGGGATGGATAAGACAATTCCCGAGCTCTTTACAATGCTAAAGGCTACGGAGGTAGAAATCAAGAAGGAGCATCAAGTGTTGATGGTTGACAAGACCACTAGTTTCAAGAAAAAAGGGCAAAGGGAAGAGGAAGGGGAACTCCAAGAAGAACAGCAAGCAAGTTGCTGCTCAAGAGAAGAAACCCAAGTCTGGACCTAAGCCTGAAACTGAGTGCTTCTACTGCAAGCAGACTGGTCACTGGAAGCGGAACTGCCCCAAGTGTTTGGCGGATAAGAAGGATGGCAAGGTGAACAAAGGTATATGTGATATACATGTTATTGATGTGTACCTTACTAGAGCTTGCCGTAGCACCTGGGTATTTGATACTGGTTCTGTTGCTAATATTTGCAACTCGAAACAGGGACTACGGATTAAGCGAATACTGGCAAAAGACGAGGTGATGATGCGCGTGGGAAATGGTTCCAAAGTTGATGTGATCGCGGTCGGCACGCTACCTCTACATCTACCTTCGGGATTAGTATTAGACCTAAATAATTGTTATTTGGTGCCAGCGTTGAGCATGAACATTATATCTGGATCTTGTTTGATGCGAGACGATTATTCATTTAAATCAGAGAATAATGGTTGTTCTATTTATATGAGTAATATCTTTTATGGTCATGCACCCTTGAAGAGTGGTCTATTTTTTATGAATCTCGATAGTAGTGATACACATATTCATAATGTTGAACCCAAAAGATGCAGAGTTGATAATGATAGTGCAACTTATTTGTGGCACTGCCGTTTAGGTCATATCGGTGTAAAACGCATGAAGAAACTCCATACTGATGGACTTTTGGAACCACTTGATTATGAATCACTTGGTACTTGCGAACCATGCCTCATGGGCAAGATGACTAAAACGCCGTTCTCCGATACTATGGAGAGAGCAACATATTTGTTGGAAATCATACATACGGATGTATGTGGTCCGATGAATGTTGAGGCTCGTGGCGGATATCGTTATTTTCTCACCTTCACAGATGATCTAAGCAGATATGGGTATATCTACTTAATGAAGCTTAAGTCTGAAGCGTTTGAAAAGTTCAAAGAATTTCGGAGTGAAGTTGAAAATCATCGTAACAAGAAAATAAAGTTTCTACGATCTGATCATGGAGGAGAATATTTGAGTTACGAGTTTGGTCTACATTTGAAGCAATGTGGAATAGTTTCGCAGCTCACGCCACCCGGAACAACACAACGTAATGGTGTGTCCGAGCGTCGTAATCGTACTTTACTTGATATGGTGCGATCTATGATGTCTCTTACAGATTTACCGCTATCATTTTGGGGTTATGCTTTAGAGACGGCCGCATTCACGTTAAATAGGGCACCATGAAAATCTGTTGACATGACGCCTTATGAACTATGGTTTGGCAAGAAACCAAAGTTGTCGTTTCTTAAAGTTTGGGGCTGTGATGCTTATGTCAAAAAGCTTCAACCTGATAAGCTAGAACCCAAATCGGAGAAATGTGTCTTCATAGGATACCCAAAGGAGACTGTTGGGTACACCTTCTATCACAGATCCGAAGGCAAGACATTCGTTGCTAAGAATGGATCCTTTATAGAGAAGGAGTTTCTCTCAAAAGAAGTGAGTGGGAGGAAAGTAGAACTTGATGAGGTAACTGTACCTGCTCCCTTATTGGAAAATAGTACATCACAGAAACCGGTTTCTGTGACACCTAAACCAATTAGTGAGGAAGTAAATGATGATGATCATAGAACTTCAGAACATGTTGCTACTGAACTTCGTAGATCAAACAGAGTAAGATCCGCACCAGAGTGGTACGGTAATCCTATTCTGGAAGTCGTGCTACTAGATCATGACGAACCTACGAACTATGAGGAAGCGATGGTGAGCCCAGATTCCGCAAAATGGCCTGAAGCCATGAAATCTGAGATGAGATCCATGTATGAGAACAAAGTATGGACTTTGGTTGACTTGCCCGATGATCGGCAAGCAATTGAGAATAAATGGATCTTCAAGAAGAAGACTGACGCTGACGGTAATGTTACTGTCTACAAAGATCGACTTGTTGCGAAAGGTTTTCGACAAGTTCAAGGGATTGACTACGATGAGACCTTCTCACCCGTAGCGATGCTTAAGTCTGTCCGAATCATGTTAGCAATTGCCTCATTTTATGATTATGAAATTTGGCAAATGGATGTCAAAACTGCATTCCTGAATGGTTTTCTGGAAGAAGAGTTGTATATGATGCAACCAGAAGGTTTTGTCGATCCAAAGGGAGCTAACAAAGTGTGCAAGCTCCAGCGATCCATTTATGGACTGGTGCAAGCCTCTCGGAGTTGGAATAAACGTTTTGATAGTGTGATCAAAGCATTTGGTTTTATACAGACTTTTGGAGAAGCCTGTATTTACAAGAAAGTGAGTGGGAGCTCTGTAGCATTTCTGATATTATATGTGGATGACATATTACTGATTGGAAATGATATAGAATTTCTGGATAGCATAAAGGGATACTTGAATAAGAGTTTTTCGATGAAAGACCTCGGTGAAGCTGCTTACATATTGGGCATTAAGATCTATAGAGATAGATCAAGACGCTTAATTGGACTTTCACAAAGCACATACCTTGACAAAGTTTTGAAGAAGTTCAAAATGTATCAAGCAAAGAAAGGGTTCTTGCCTGTGTTACAAGGTATGAAGTTGAGTAAGACTCAATGCCCGACCACTGCAGAAGATAGAGAGAAAATGAAAGATGTTCCCTATGCTTCAACCATAGGTTCTATCATGTATGCAATGTTGTGTACCAGACCTGATGTGTGCCTTGCTATAAGTCTAGCAGGGAGGTACCAAAGTAATCCAGGAGTGGATCACTGGACAGCGGTCAAGAACATCCTGAAATACCTGAAAAGGACTAAGGATATGTTTCTCATTTATGGAGGTGACAAAGAGCTCATCGTAAATGGTTACGTTGATGCAAGCTTTGACACTGATCCGGACGATTCTAAATCGCAAACCGGATATGTGTTTACATTAAACGGTGGAGCTGTCAGTTGGTGCAGTTCTAAACAAAGCGTCGTGGCGGGATCTACGTGTGAAGCGGAGTACATAGCTGTTTCGGAAGCAGCAAATGAAGGAGTCTGGATGAAGGAGTTCATATCCGATCTAGGTGTCATACCTAGTGCATCGGGTCCAATGAAAATCTTTTGTGACAATACTGGAGCAATTGCCTTAGCGAAGGAATCCAGATTTCACAAGAGAACCAAGCACATCAAGAGACGCTTCAATTCCATCCGGGATCTAGTCCAGGTGGGAGACATAGAAATTTGCAAGATACATACGGATCTGAATGTTGCAGAGCCGTTGACTAAGCCTCTTCCACGAGCAAAACATGATCAGCACCAAGGCTCCATGGGTGTTAGAATCTTTATAGTGTAATCTAGATTATTTACTCTAGTGCAAGTGGGAGACTGAAGGAAATATGCCCTAGAGGCAATAATAAAGTTATTATTTATTTCCTTATATCATGATAAATGTTTATTATTCATGCTAGAATTGTATTAACCGGAAACATAATACATGTGTGAATACATAGACAAACAGAGTGTCACTAGTATGCCTCTACTTGACTAGCTCGTTAATCAAAGATGGTTAAGTTTCCTAGCCATAGACATGAGTTGTCATTTGATTAACGGGATCACATCATTAGGAGAATGATGTGATTGACATGACCCATTCAGTTAGCTTAGCACTCGATCGTTTAGTATGTTGCTATTGCTTTCTTCATGACTTATACATGTTCCTATAACTATGAGATTATGCAACTCCCGTTTACCGGAGGAACACATTGTGTGCTACCAAACGTCACAATGTAACTTGGTGATTATAAAGGTGCTCTACAGGTGTCTCCGAAGGTACTTGTTGGGTTGGCGTATTTCGAGATTAGGATTTGTCACTCCGAATGTCGGAGAGGTATCTCTGGGCCCTCTCGGTAATGCACATCACTTAAGCCTTGCAAGCATTGCAACTAATGAGTTAGTTGCGGGATGATGTATTACAGAACGAGTAAAGAGACTTGCCGGTAACAAGATTGAACTAGGTATTGAGATACCGACGATCGAATCTCGGGCAAATAACATACCGATGACAAAGGGAACAACATATGTTGTTATGCGATCTGACCGATAAAGATCTTCGTAGAATATGTAGGAGCCAATATGAGCATCCAGGTTCCGCTATTGGTTATTGAACAGAGACGTGTCTCGGTCATGTCTACATTGTTCTCGAACCCGTAGGGTCCACACGCTTAACGTTACGATGGCAGTTTCATTATGAGTTTATATGTTTTGATGTACCAAAGGTTTTTCGGAGTCCCGGATGTGATCACGGACATGACGAGGAGTCTCGAAATGGTCGAGACATAAAGATTGATATATTGGACGACTATATTCGGACACCGGAAATGTTCTGGGTGGTTTAGGAGAAAACCGGAGTGCCAGAGGGGTTACCGGAACCCCCCGGGGAAGTATTGGGCATTAGTGGGCCTGAGGGGAGAGAGAGGGCAGCAGCCCAGGAGGTGGCGCGCCCCCTCCCATGAGTAGTCTGAATTGGACTAGGGGAGGGGGCGCAGCCCCTCTTTCCCTCTCCCTATCCCTTTCTTTCCTTCCCCCTTCTCTCTTCCTAGTTGGACTAGGAAAGGGGAGTCCTACTCCTACTAGGAGGAGTACTCCCCCCTCCTTGGTGCACCCCAAGGGCCGGCCGGCCTCCCCCCTTGCTCCTTTATATACGGGGGCAGGGGGCACCTCTAGACACACAAGTTGATCTTCGTGATCGTTCTCTTAGCCGTGTGCGGTGCCCCCCTCCACCATAATCCTCGATAATATTGTAGCGGTGATTACGCGAAGCCCTGCGACGGTAGAACATCAAGATCGTCACCACGCCGTCGTGCTGACCGAACTCATCCCCGACACTTTGCTGGATCGGAGTCCGGGGATCGTCATCGAGCTGAACGTGTGCTAAAACTCGGAGGTGCCGTAGTTTCGGTGCTTGATCGGTCGGGCCGTGAAGACGTACAACTACATCAACCGCGTTGTCATAACGCTTCCGCTGTCGGTCTACGAGGGTACGTAGACAACACTCTCCCCTCTTGTTGCTATGCATCACCATGATCTTGTGTATGCGTAGATTTTTTTTTGGAATTACTACGTTCCCCAACAGTGGTATCAGAGCCTAGGTTTTATGTGTTGATGTTATATGCACGAGTAGAACACAAGTGAGTTGTGGGCGATATAAGTCATACTGCTTACCAGCATGTCATACTTTGGTTCGGCGGTATTGTTGGATGAAGCGGCCCGGAATGACATTACGCGTACGCTTACGTGAGACTGGTTCCACCGACATGCTTTGCACACAGGTGGCTGGCGGGTGTCAGTTTCTCCAACTTTAGTTGAACCGAGTGTGGCTACGCCCGGTCCTTGCGAAGGTTAAAACAGCACCAACTTGACAAACTATCGTTGTGGTTTTGATGCGTAGGTAAGAACGGTTCTTGCTAAGCCCGTAGCAGCCACGTAAAACTTGCAACAACAAAGTAGAGGACGTCTAACTTGTTTTTACAGGGCATGTTGTGATGTGATATGGTCAAGACGTGATGCTATATTTTATTGTATGAGATGATCATGTTTTGTAACCAAGTTATCGGCAACTGGCAGGAGCCATATGGTTGTCGCTTTATTGTATGCAATGCAATCGCCCTGTAATGCTTTACTTTATCACTAAGCGATAGTGATAGTCGTAGAAGCATAAGGTTGGCGAAACGACAACGATGCTACGATGGAGATCAAGGTGTCACACCGGTGACGATGGCAATCATGGAGGTGCTTCGGAGATGGAGATCACAAGCACAATATGATGATGGCCATATCATATCACTTATATTGATTGCATGTGATGTTTATCTTTTATGCATCTTATCTTGCTTTGATTGACGATAGCATTATAAGATGATCTCTCACTAAATTTCAAGATAAAAGTGTTCTCCCTGAGTATGCACCGTTGCCAAAGTTCGTCGTGCCCAGACACCACGTGATGATCAGGTGTGATAAGCTCTACGTCCATCTACAACGGGTGCAAGCCAGTTTTGCACACGCAGAATACTCAGGTTAAACTTGACGAGCCTAGCATATGCAGATATGGCCTCGGAACACTTAGACCGAAAGGTCGAGCGTGAATCATATAATAGATATGATCAACATAAAGATGTTCACCATTGAAAGCTACTCCATTTCACGTGATGATCGGTTATGGTTTAGTTGATTTGGATCACGTGATCACTTAGAGGATTAGAGGGATGTCTTTCTAAGTGGGAGTTCTTAAGTAATATGATTAATTAAACTTAATTTATCATGAACTTAGTACCTGATAGTATCTTGCTTATCTATGTTGATTGTAGATAGATGGCCCGTGCTATTGTTCCATTGAATTTTAATGCGTTCCTTGAAAAGCAAAGTTGAAAGATGATGGTAGCAATTACGCGGACTGGGTCCGTAACTTGAGGATTATCCTCATTGCTGCACAGAAGAGTTAGGTCTTGGAAGCACCGCTGGGTGCCAGGCCTGCTGCTGATGCAACTGACGACGTTAAGAACGTCTGGCAGAGCAAAGCTGATGACTACTCGATAGTTCAATGTGCCATGCTTTATGGCTTAGAACCGGGACTTCAACGACGTTTTGAACATCATGGAGCATATGAGATGTTCCAGGAGTTGAAGTTAATATTCCAGAAGAATGCCCGGATTGAGAGATATGAAGTCTCCAATAAGTTCTATAGCTGCAAGATGGAGGAGAATAGTTCTGTCAGTGAGCATATACTCAAGATGTCTGGGTATTGTAATCACTTGATTCGACTGGGAGTTAATCTTCCGGATGATAGCGTCATTGACAGGATTCTCCAATCACTTCCACCTAGCTACAAGAGCTTCGTGATGAACTATAATATGCAAGGGATGGATAAGACAATTCCCGAGCTCTTCACAATGCTAAAGGCTGTCGAGGTAGAAATCAAGAAGGAGCATCAAGTGTTGATGGTCAACAAGACCACTAGTTTCAAGAAAAAGGGCAAAGGGAAGAGGAAGGGGAACTTCAAGAAGAACAGCAAGCAAGTTGCTGCTTAGGAGAAGAAACCCAAGTCTGGACCTAAGCATGAAACTGAGTGCTTGTACTGCAAGCAGACTGGTCACTGGAAGCGGAACTGCCCCAAGTATTTGGCGGATAAGAAGGATGGCAAGGTGAACAAAGGTATATGTGATATACATGTTATTGATGTGTACCTTACTAGAGCTCGCAGTAGCACCTGGGTATTTGATACTGGTTCTGTTGCTAATATTTGCAACTCGAAACAGGGACTACGAATTAAGCGAACACTGGCAAAGGACGAGGAGACGGTGCGCGTGGGAAATGGTTCCAAAGTCGATGTGATCGCGGTCGGCACGCTACCTCTACGTCTACCTTCGGGATTAGTATTAGACCTAAATAATTGTTATTTGGTGCCAGCGTTGAGCATGAACATTATATCTGGATCTTGTTTGATGCGAGACGGTTATTCATTTAAATCAGAGAATAATGGTTGTTCTATTTATATGAGTAATATCTTTTATGGTCATGAACCCTTGAAGAGTGGTCTATTTTTGATGAATCTCGATAGTAGTGATACACATATTCATAATGTTGAACCCAAAAGATGCAGAGTTGATATTGATAGTGCAACTTATTTGTGGCACTGCCGTTTAGGTCATATCGGTGTAAAACGCATGAAGAAACTCCATACTGATGGACTTTTGGAACCACTTGATTATGAATCACTTGGTACTTGCGAACCATGCCTCATGGGCAAGATGACTAAAACGCCGTTCTCCGGTACTATGGAGAGAGCAACAGATTTGTTGGAAATCATACATACAGATGTATGTGGTCCGATGAATGTTGAGGCTCGAGGCGGATATCATTATTTTCTCACCTTCACAGATGATTTAAGAAGATATGGGTATATCTACTTAATGAAGCATAAGTCTGAAATGTTTGAAAAGTTCAAAGAATTTCAGAGTGAAGATGAAAATCATCGTAACAAGAAAATAAAGTTTCTACGATCTGATCGTGGAGGAGAATATTTGAGTTACGAGTTTGGTCTACATTTGAAACAATGTGGAATAGTTTCGCAGCTCACGCCACCCGGAACACCACAACGTAATGGTGTGTCCGAACGTCGTAATCGTACTTTACTTGATATGGTGCGATCTATGATGTCTCTTACAGATTTACCGCTATCGTTTTGGGGTTATGCTTTAGAGATGGCCGCATTCACGTTAAATAGGGCACCATCAAAATCCGTTGAGACGACGCCTTATGAACTATGGTTTGGCAAGAAACCAAAGTTGTCGTTTCTTAAAGTTTGGGGCTGCGATGCTTATGTGAAAAAGCTTCAACCTGATAAGCTAGAACCCAAATCGGAGAAATGTGTCTTCATACGATACCCAAAGGATACTGTTGGGTACATGAGGGAGTCCTGGATTAGGGGTTGTTCGGGTAGCCGGACTATACCTTCGCCGGACTCTTGGACTATGAAGATACAAGATTGAAGACTTCGTCCCGTGTCCGGAAGGAACTTTCCTTGGCGTGGAAGGCAAGCTAGGCGATGCGGATGCTCAAGATCTCCTACCATTGTAACCGACTCTGTGTAACCCTAACCCTATCCGGTGTCTATATAAACCGGAGGGTTGTAGTTCGTAGGACAGAACCATCATCATACACAATCATACCATAGGCTAGCTTCTAGGGTTTAGCCTCCTTGATCTCGTGGTAGATCTACTCTTGTACTACCCATATCATCAATATTAATCAAGCAGGAGTAGGGTTTTACCTCCATCGAGAGGGCCCGAACCTGGGTAAACTTCGTGCCCCTTGTCTCCTGTTACCATCCGACCTTGATGCACAGTTCGGGACCCCCTACCCGAGATCCGCTGGTTTTGACACCGACATTGGTGCTTTCATTGAGAGTTCCTCTGTGTCGTCGCCTTTAGGCCCGATGGCTCATTTGATCATCAACAACGATGAGGTCCAGGGTGAGACTTTTCTCCCCGGACAGATTTTGTCTTCGGCGGTTTCGCTCTGCGGGCCAATTCGCTTGGTCATCTGGAGCAGATCTGAAGCTATGCCCCTGGCCATCAAGTCAGGTTTAGAAGCTTAAACTACATGGCGGATATCCGTGGAGACTTGATCTTCAACGGGTTCGAGCAACAGCTAAGCGCGCCGCACTATCTCGAGGGGCACGATCTAGCTCTGCCTCCGAACAGTGTCCTGGAGGCCGCACACGCACCGGTTTCGACCCTTGACTCGGAGCCTACTGCGCTAATTGAGGATGAACGGTTGGACGTCACCTCGGGGGCTGCGATCTCAAAGGCGATTGAGCCGAACGCTAGCCCCGCACTCCGCATGACCCGTGACCCTGAGGGTCCGGACTCCTCCCTGAACTCCAAACCCCCCGCGCCCCTGCCAGTCGAAGCCGATTGGGCGCCGATAATGGAGTTCACCGCCGCGGACATCTTTCAGCACTCGCCTTTCGGCGACATCCTGAATTCTCTCAAGTCTCTCCCTCTTTATCAGGAGAGCCCTGGCCGGAGTACGGTCGGTGAGGATGGGATACGGACGGTGAAGAAATTCAAAGCCCTCCCACCACCCACTTGGTAGCCACTGTCGACGAGTTAACCGACATGCTTGACTTCGGCTCCAAAGACTTCGACGGTATGGACGACGAGGTAGGAGACGAACAGGAAACAACACCTGTAGGGCGCTGGACGGCCACCTCGTCATATGACGTATATATGGTGGATACTCCAAAGGATGGAGATGGCGATGGAACAACAGGGGATGACACCTCCAAGAAACAGCCAAAGCGCCGGCGTCAGCGGCGCCGCTCTAAATCCCGCCAAAGCAAAAACGGTGATTCCAGCACGGGAGATAATACTACCCCGGATAGCGCCGAAGAACACCCAACCCAGCAAGATTCAGCGCAGGAAGATGGAGAAGCCAGCCCTCATGAGAGAGCGGCAGAACGAGAGGTTGGGGATGATAATTATATGCCTCCCTCCGAAGACGAGGCAAGCCTCGATGACGATGAATTCGTCGTACCATCAGACCCCGCCGAACAAGAGCGTTTCAAACGCAGGCTTTTAGCCACGACGAAGAGCCTAAAGAAAAAGCAGCAACAGCTTAGAGCTGATCAAGATTTGCTAGCTGATAGATGGACTGAAGTCCTTGCGGCCGAAGAGTACGAACTCGAGCGCCCCTCCAAGAATTATCCTAAGCGCAGGCCGCTACCCCGATCAGAGGAGGAAGCGCCTACATCACCAGCGCACGACATGGCAGACCGGCCACCTCGCGGCCGCGACAGAGAGGCTTGTCGAACCTACACCCAAGCCATGCCCCGACGCCGCTCAACCAAGGCACGGGAAAATGCGCCAGACCTGCGAGATGTACTGGAGGATAAAGCAAGGCAAACAAGATCGATCTACGGATCGCGCAGGCGCCCGACGACACGTGACGATGATCTTCACTCCGGACACAATAAATCCGGCCGGGCCGAACACAACAGACATAGCTCTTCCGAGCTGCGTCGTGACATAGCCCAGTACAGGGGCGCCGCACACCCACTATGCTTCACAGATGAAGTAATGGATCATAAAATCCCAGAGGGTTTCAAACCCGTAAACATCGAATCATACGATGGCACGACAGATCCGTCGGTATGGATCGAGGATTATCTCCTTCACATCCACATGGCACGTGGCGATGATCTACACGCCATCAAATACCTCCCTCTCAAACTCAAAGGACCGGCCCCGCACTGGCTTAACAGCCTGCCAGCGGACTCAATCGGTTCTTGGGAGGACCTGGAAGCCGCATCCCTCGACAACTTCCAGGGCACTTATGTGCGACCACCGGACGCCGACGACCTAAGCCACATAATTCAGCAGCCAGAGGAATCGGCCAGACAATTCTGGACACGGTTCCTAACAAAGAAAAACCAGATAGTCGACTGTCCGGACGCAGAGGCCCTAGCAGCCTTCAAGCATTACATCCGCGACGAGTGGCTTGCCCGGCACCTGGGACAGGAAAAGCCGAAATCCATGGCAGCCCTCACGACACTCATGACCCGCTTTTGCGCGAGCGAAGATAGATGGCTAGCTCGCAGGAACAACTTATCAAAGAACCCTGGTAATTCGGATACCAAGGACAAAAGTGACAGGACACGTCGAAATAAGCAAAAGCGCCGCGTTAGCAGCGACAGCAATGAAGATACGACAGTCAATGCCGGATTCAGAGGCTATAAATCCGGTCAGCGGAAAAAGGCATTTAAAAAGAATACTCAGGGCCCGTCCAGTTTGGACCGAATACTCGACCGCTTGTGCCAGATCCATGGCACCCCCGAAAGGCCAGCCAATCACACCAACAGGGATTGTTGGGTGTTCAAGCAGGCAGTCAAGTTAAGAGCCGAAAACAAAGAGAAGGGGCTGCATAGCGATGACGAGGAGGAGCCCAGGCCGCCGAACAACAATGGACAGAAGGGGTTTCCCCCACAAGTGCGGACGGTGAACATGATACACGCAACCCACATTCCCAAGAAGGAGCGGAAGTGTGCGCTACGGGACATATACGCGATGGAGCCAGTCGCCCCAAAGTTCAACCCATGGTCCTCTTGCCCGATCACTTTTGATCGAAGGGACCACCCCACTAGCATCCGTCATGGCGCCTTTGCCGCATTGGTTCTCGACCCAATCATCAACAGATTTCATCTCACAAGAGTCCTCATGGATGGCGGCAGTAGCCTGAACCTGCTTTATCATGATACAGTGCGGAAAATGGGCATAGATCCATCAAGGTTTAAGCCCACAAGGACGACCTTTAAAGGCGTTATACCAGGTGTAGAAGCCAACTGTACAGGCTCCATAACACTTGATGTGGTCTTCGGATCTCCGGATAACTTCCGAAGCGAAGAGTTAATCTTCGACATAGTCCCATTCCGCAGTGGCTATCACGCCCTGCTCGGACGAACCGCATTTGCCAAATTCAATGCGGTGCCGCACTATGCATACCTCAAGCTCAAGATGCCAGGCCCTCTAGGAGTAATCACGGTCAACGGAAACACCGAACGCTCCCTCCGTACGGAGGAGCACACGGCGGCTCTCGCAGCGGAAGTACAAAGCAGCCTTTTTAGGCAACTCTCCAGTCCGGCCGTTAAAAAGCCAGACAATGCCAAGCGCGCCCGGAGTAACCTACAACAAGACCGTCTGGCACGTTCTGAGCAGGCGTAGCTATGCGGCCCCAACCCCAGCTATCGCGACATAGCGGAGCTAGTACCTCGCGTACATAATTACGCCCTTGAAATACCATGGGCACAGTAACGGCATGCTCGCAATACGGCTTAAAATGTACTAGGGGCTGCCGGATTTTTTTTTCAGAACTCCACACTTTGGACGACCTGTTCGGCAATTCGACTGACGCACAAACGATGCAAGATCCAGGGAAGCAGACAAAGCTATGCCGCATTATGGAACTCTCAGGTGGTCTCTATTACGAGCGGTATATCTGTTTCGAACGCAATTCCGCGGCCTGCCCCTGGTCAGGACATGTTAAATAGTCTAATATCTGTTTGCTTATCACACTACTTGTATCGTTCGGCTTTGATAAATAGCCTCTTTATAAACAATGCATAGCCTTTTGCCTATTTTTTACATTATTCTCTTTTAATATATATGTTTATTAAATAACATGATCGCACCCGTACACCATGGTACGGCAAACACGCCAGGGGCTTCATTACCCTTCGATCTGGTGTGAGAAGTCCGTACACTTTCACAAGTGCGGCACCCCGAACTTATAGCATTATGTGCATCGGCTCCGAATCATGATTTGGGTCAATAGTTGGGTTTGCCCGGCTCCTATGTTTTGGTGCCTTATGTTCCGCTATATCGGCTAAGGTAGCACTAGGAGAACCACTGCGATTGTGCCCCGGTTCAGCTGGGTTAAGCACCTCACTGGAGAAAGCTAAAACTGATTGTCATGATAAGGCGAGAGACCGGTCGTTGTTCGAGAGGTTTTTCGAGTCCCTAAAGACTTATGCCGCTTCGAGCGAGGAGCTGGCTCTGTCCGGCGAAAGGCGTGGATAGCGCCCCGAATTCGGTCTTCCGAACTAGGGGCTTCGCCGAAATTTAAAATTATAAAGTTCTATGGCTAAGTGAGAGTGTTCAATCATTAAAGTCCGATTGCCTGGTTCGTTGTGCTGAGCGCCTCCCTCGAAGGACCCAACCATGGGAAAAAGAGCGCTCAGATTTATCCCAAACACCCCAGCACTAGCGGCATGGGGGCAGAAGCCGACGACTGGCCATCTCTCAATTTTTGATAAACGGACGCACAGAAAATAATATTTTAAATTCCATAAGCATTGCTTAGCGCATATGAACAAGTTTTCAGCGCACAGGATAAACACGAGCGAGTTCATTCAAATATTACATCTCTAGTACATTCATCCGCAATAAGGCGGGCGCCGGCAAGAACATCCTTGTAGTAGTTCTCGGGCTTGCGATGCTCCTTCCCCTGCGGCGGCCCGTCCTTCACCAGCTTCTCTCTGTCAAGCTTACCCCAGTGCACCTTTGCACGGGCAAGGGCCCTCCGGGCACCTTCGATGCAGGCGGAACGCTTGATGACCTCAAGCCGTGGACAGGCCTCCACCAGCCGCCGCACCAGCCCAAAGTAGCTCCCAGGCAGGGCCTCTCCGGGCCACAGCCGAACTAGGAAGCCCTTCATGGCTTGTTCGGCCGCCTTGTGGAGCTCGACCAGCTGTTTCAGCTGATCGCTCAAAGGCACAGGGTGTCCGGCCTCGGAATACTGAGACCAGAACGCACTCTTCGTCGAGCTGCCCTCTTCAGCTCGGTAGAATGCGGCGGCGTCGGATACGCTGCGGGGAAGATCTGCGAACGCCCCTGGAGAACTCCGGATTCGGGTAAGTGACAAGTAGTTTACTTTTATATTCCTACTTTGCATTAAGAATGCCTTACCCGCTGCTATATTTTTCATCTCCTCCAACTCAAGCTCCAAGCTCTCATGTTTTTTCATGAGAGCCTGCAGCTCTTGCTGCACCTCGCCAACCTGAGCCCCAAGTCTTTCTCGCTCGACGCGCTCCTCGGCCGTTTTCTTTCCAGCCTCAGACAGCGCCTGCTTGAGGGTCGCCACCTAAGTTGTGGCACCTACAATAAGCAGTACGATCCTGTTATTCTTTGCAATCACGCCTCTTTATAGGCACCTTTTTTTCTTTTTAGGGTATTTCTTATCTTCTTTTTCCTCGAGCTGTCGTTTGGCAAGGCCGAGCTCTTGCTCGGCCCGCCCGAGGTCCTTTTTTAGGAGTTCCACCTGTGCAGTCAGTGCGGCGGTGGATAGCAGCGAAGCCTGCATACGCATATTTACTCTTTATTGTTAGACTCCTGCGAAAATTAATAGATACTCTATTCGGCTTTTCTTTTCGAACGCCGAACAGAGCATCAGGGGCTACTGTCGATGCGGTAAATATTTTGACATATTTTTACTTACCTCGAAGCCTGTCAGAAGGCTAGCGCAAGCTTCAGTCACTCCGCTCTTGGCAGACTGAACCCTTGGGATCACCATACTCATAATAGTACGGTGTTCCTCGTCGATGGAGGCGCCGTCAAGCACCTCCAGCAGATTGTCCGGCACCTTCGGTTGGACGGAGGCCGCCGGCTCAGAAGGCTTGGTCCTCTTGGAAGGAGTTCGCCTAGCGCGGATCGGAACTGTTGAAGAGTCCGGCGCGGCGTCCGGCACAAAGCCGGACTCGGAGCCCTGGGGGGTCTTGTTCCCTTTATTCCCGGGGTCCGGAAGGTCGCCTTTCGGCTCCTCCAGGACCACCTGCTCCTGCCCCGGAGCTTGTTGCGACGCCACTTCGGCGTCGTCTGCAGTGCGGGGGGAGACAGCGGGCGGAACTGAGTTCACGTCCGACGTATCCAGGGAGCCGCTCGATGAATCGTCGAATTCGGCCCGGGGCGGGCTGCATAAGTCACATTCGACATTAGGGAAAGATGCGCATTAAAGGAATATCATGAGTCACTCTGGTATACAAATACTTACGATTTCGCCGAACGCTTGGCCCTGTCCGGCCACTCCTCTCCGCTCTCTTCGGCGCCGTGGGAGCAGTCCGGCGGAGGGGTCTTCCTTTTCCTAGACCCCTCGGCCTCCCCCGATGGGGCGACCTTCTTCTTCTTTTCTCCCCCCGCTGGGGGGGAAGAGCTTTCTTTTTCCTCCTCCTCATTTTCATGAGAGGAGGGCGCCTCGGACTCGTCAGATGACGAGTCCGACACCACCAAGTTACGGGCACTCTTTCGAGTCCCGGTGGTCTTCTTCTTCTTGACCTTCTTCTCCGGCACCACGTAAGGTGCCGGAGTCAGCAGCTTCACTAGGAGAGCTGGGGCTGGGTCTTCGGGCAGGGGAGCCGGACAGTTAATTGGTCCGGATATCGCCTGCCAAGCCTGTCAAAGGTAAGGGAATTTAGATCCCGCATAGAATTAATCTATGAAAAAGAGCTTAATAATCCTGTCAAAGGCATAGATAGCTTACCTCGCTAGCGTGACGCTGCGTGCTGTATTCGCAGTCCTCGGAAGCGGATGCGGGAGCCCCGACGCCTTTGATTAGCACCTTCCAGACGTCTTCATACGACGTGTCGAAGAGCCTGTTGAGGGTTCGGTGCTGCGCCGGGTCAAACTCCCACAAATCCAAATCCCGTTGTTGGCACGGGAGGATCAGACGAACGAGCATGACCTGGACTATATTGACCAGCCGGATTGGCTTGTCTACCAGGGACTGGATGCAGGTCTTCAGTCCGGTCACCTCTTCCTCGTTGCCCCACGACAGGCCCGTCTATTTCCAGGACATAAGCCGCGTGGGGGGTCCGGATCTGAACTCGGGGGCTGCGACCCATTCCAGATCGCGTGGCTCGGTGATGTAAAACCACCCGGCTTGCCACCCCTTTAGGGTCTCCACAAAGGAGCCCTCGAACCAGAGGACATTGGCTATCTTGCCAGCCATGGCACCTCCGCACTCTGCTTGGCTGTCGTGCACCACCTTGGGCTTGACGTTGAAGGTCTTGAGCCAAAGGCCAAAATGGGGGCGGACGCGGAGGAAGGCCTCACACATGACGATAAACGCCGAGATGTTGAGTATGAAGTTCGGGGCCAGATCGTGGAAATCTAGGCCATAGTAGAACATGAGTCCTCGGATGAATGGGTGAAGTGGAAAACCCAGTCCACGGAGGAAGTGGGGAAGGAAAACTACCCTCTCATGGGGCCTTGGGGTGGGAAGAAGCTGCCCCTTCTCAGGAAGCCGGCGCGGGATGTCCTTGGAGAGGTATCCGGCTTTCCTTAGCTTTTTTACTTGAACCTCTGTAACGGAGGAGACCATCCACTTGCCTCCCGCTCCGGACATTGCTGGAGAAGGTTGAGGTGGGAAGAGCGAGCTTGGGCGCTGGAGCTTGAGTGCGCGAGAGATGGATTGGCAAAGGAGGAAGAAGGCATAGGTAAAAGAAGGTGGATCCTTATCCCTTATATGGGAGGATGCGGTTATGCGTCCCCACCTACCTAATAAAACTCGCTTGCCTCCCAAGCGCCGTGGTAAATGGCGCGGTTGGGTTACCCACAACCGTATTGATGAGAATCCCGTGAAAGGGGCACACAATCTCTGCTTTGACAAGACGTGCCAAGGAAACCGCCTCGCTAAACGCGCTGAGGTGGAAAAGTGAAAACAATTTGTATAAAGAGCTTGGCCGCAGTGTTATGACGCACTACGGAATACGTCAGCAGATTTGGTTTGTGTTAATGTTATTCTCTCTATGGCAATATGTGGAAACTTATTTTGCAGAGCCGGACACTATTTTTGGTGTTTACAATCTTCTATGAAGGACTTGGAGGAGGAACCCGCCTTGCAATGCCGAAGACAATCTGCGCGCCGGACTCGTCGTCATTGAAGCCTGGTTCAGGGGCTACTGAGGGAGTCCTGGATTAGGGGGTGTTCGGGTAGCCGGACTAAACCTTCGCCGGACTCCTGGACTATGAAGATACAAGATTGAAGACTTCGTCCCGTGTCCGGAAGGAACTTTCCTTGGCGTGGAAGGCAAGCTAGGCGATGCGGATACTCAAGATCTCCTACCATTTTAACCGACTCTGTGTAACCCTAACCCTATCCGGTGTCTATATAAACCAGAGGGTTGTAGTCCGTAGGACAGAACCATCATCATACACAATCATACCATAGGCTAGCTTCTAGGGTTTAGCCTCCTTGATCTCGTGGTAGATCTACTCTTGTACTACCCATATCATCAATATTAATCAAGCAGGAGTAGGGTTTTACCTCCATCAAGAGGGCCCGAACCTGGGTAAACTTCGTGTCCCTTGTCTCCTGTTACCATCCGACCTTGACGCACAGTTCGGGACCCCCTACCCGAGATCCGCCGGTTTTGACACCGACAGTACACCTTCTATCACAGATCCGAAGGCAAGACATTCGTTGCTAAGAATGGATCCTTTCTAGAGAAGGAGTTTCTCTCGAAATAAGTGAGTGGGAGGAAAGTAGAACTTGATGAGGTAACTGTACCTGCTCCCTTATTGGAAAATAGTACATCACAGAAACCGGTTTCTGTGACACCTAAACCAATTAGTGAGGAAGTAAATGATGATGATCATAGAACTTCAGAACAAGTTGCTACTGAACTTCGTAGATCAAACAGAGTAAGATCTGCACCAGAGTGGTACGGTAATCCTATTCTGGAAGTCATGCTACTAGATCATGATGAACCTACGAACTATGAGGAAGCGATGGTGAGCCCAGATTCCGCAAAATGGCTTGAAGCCATGAAATCTGAGATGGGATCCATGTATGAGAACAAAGTATGGACTTTGGTTGACTTGCCCGATGATCGGCAAGCAATTGAGAATAAATGGATCTTCAAGAAGAAGACTGACGTTGACGGTAATGTTACTGTCTACAAAGCTCGACTTGTTGCGAAAGGTTTTCGACAAATTCAAGGGATTGACTACGATGAGACCTTCTCACCCGTAGCGATGCTTAAGTCTGTCCGAATCATGTTAGCAATTGCCGCATTTTATGATTATGAAATTTGGCAAATGGATGTCAAAACTGCATTCCTGAATGGTTTTCTGGAAGAAGAGTTGTATATGATGCAACCATAAGGTTTTGTCGATCCAAAGGGAGCTAACAAAGTGTGCAAGCTCCAGCGATCCATTTATGGACTGGTGCAAGCCTCTCGGAGTTGGAATAAACGTTTTGATAGTGTGATCAAAGCATTTGGTTTTATACAGACTTTTGGAGAAGCCTGTATTTACAAGAAAGTGAGTGGGAGCTCTGTAGCATTTCTGATATTATATGTGGATGACATATTACTGATTGGAAATGATATAGAATTTCTGGATAGCATAAAGGGATACTTGAATAAGAGTTTTTCAATGAAAGACCTCGGTGAAGCTGCTTACATATTGGGCATTAAGATCTATAGAGATAGATCAAGACGCTTAATTGGACTTTCACAAAGCACATACCTTGACAAAGTTTTGAAGAAGTTCAAAATGTATCAAGCAAAGAAAGGGTTCTTGCCTGTGTTACAAGGTATGAAGTTGAGTAAGACTCAATGCCCGACCACTGCAGAAGATAGAGAGAAAATGAAAGATGTTCCCTATGCTTCAGCCATAGGTTCTATCATGTATGCAATGCTGTGCACCAGACCTGATGTGTGCCTTGCTATAAGTCTAGCAGGGAGGTACCAAAGTAATCCAGGAGTGGATCACTGGACAGCGGTCAAGAACATCCTGAAATACCTGAAAAGGACTGAGGATATGTTTCTCATTTATGGAGGTGACAAAGAGCTCATCGTAAATGGTTACGTTGATGCAAGCTTTGACACTGATCCGGACGATTCTAAATCGCAAACGGGATACGTGTTGACATTAAACGGTCGAGCTGTCAGTTGGTGCAGTTCTAAACAAAGCGTCGTGGCGGGATCTACGTGTGAAGCGGAGTACATAGCTGCTTCGGAAGCAGCAAATGAAGGAGTCTGGATGAAGGAGTTCATATCCGATCTAGGCGTCATACCTAGTGCATCGGGTCCAATGAAAATCTTTTGTGACAATACTGGAGCAATTGCCTTAGCGAAGGAATCCAGATTTCACAAGAGAACCAAGCACATCAAGAGACGCTTCAATTCCATCCGGGATCTAGTCCAAGAAGAAGAAGAAGAAGAAGCAGAAGAGGAAGAGGAAGAGGAAGAGGAAGAAGAGGAAGAGGAGGAAGAAGAAGAAGAGGAAGAGGAAGAGGAAGAGGAAGAAGAAGAAGAGGAAGAGGAAGAGGAAGAGGAAGAGGAAGAAGAGGAAGAGGAAGAGGAAGAAGAAGAAGAAGAGGAAGAAGAGGAAGAGGAAGAGGAAGAAGAAGAGGAAGAACAAGAAGAAGAGGAAGAGGCTAACAGTAGTGATGTTCCAGTCAAGACAGGGATCCAGTACGTATATGATGCTGATGTTCTTGCAGTCAAGACAGGAATATCAGTGGTCAACTCAAGTATATGACTCAACAATGTGTACATTATGCACACGCACACATTGAAGTTAAAAAAACATACACAAAAAAAGACATAAGCCATCACCTTTTGTTGCCTGAATATAAAGGACTTCAGCAATTACCATGCCAACGCTCCTTGCCTGAAGCAATTTTGGGCATCCAAGTAGGTAAATTAAGCTGGTTCTTCTTTACTTGTGGAGTACAGAGCCAGATAGAAGACCAACATATGTCAAATCCACAACCAGAGAAGACATGTATCTCTCCAAGAGAAATTACAAATATTTGAGTGGCTCTTGTGGCAGAGAAATGTAATGTTTGTTCTTGAGACTACTTCGGTGCAGGGAATAAACAATGAATTTTTGCAGTAACTAAAGAAGATATATATGCAATTCGTAACTCACACAGGGAAATTGTAATTAGAAGAACTAGTAATGGACACACAAACAACAGTACCAGTCTTTTAGCTAACAGTAGGGCAATACGAGAGGCTTACCCTGTGCTTCAGGGTCTGCGCCGGCGAGAAGGCAGCAGTGGCCGCCACCCCCGGTGAGCAGCACACTTGCTCCGGCTCGCTCCCTCTCATGCATATCTCGGCGAGCTGCACATGGATCCTCTCGCCCGTGCAGTCGTCACGACCGAGGGAGCTTGGATCTGGTTCCCAAGGCTGACGGTGGAGACGGCCTGGAGAGGATGCTAGGCAGATATGGGGAATGAGGATAAATGCCAGCCGGAGCTGGACGTTGACGGCGGCGGTGATGGATTAGAGGGATACGTACACGTCAGGGAGAGAGTGGGAGACGTCCGTCGGCAGGAGTGTGAGCTGTGGACAGGAAAACTCTTCTTTTCTGCCATTTTTTTCTTTTAGAGGTCGTGGGTGTGGAGAATTTGATCCATGCAACGCTACGTACTTAAACACAATGAACACGCTTAATTTATCCGATACAGCCAGATCATAGTTCATTGCCTCACAAAAGATCAAAGTTCATCGGCGGACAGTGCTAAAACGTCCATTCCTACAGACATAAATAAAACATAGATAAAACGGAGAAGAACGGAGGAAATTACAATTTCCTCGCAGACCATTCCTCTTGTGGTCCCTGGTGCGGCTCTATCACTCCATGCAGGCGTTGGCATGCGGCGGTGCCTCGACGTCGAAGCTGGACCTGGAGGCGTCCGTCAAGTCGGTGTCGCCGGAGGTTGAGGGCGGCGGTGGTTGATTAGAGCGGCAGGAGTGTGAGTTGTGGACGGGAAAAACTCTTCTTTTTTGCCATTTTTTCCTTTTCAAGGTCGTGGGTGCAAAATTTTATCCACGATTTTCTTTTCAATCAGGGTGAGAGCGGCCATTAAATTCGGGCACTCTGCTTAGACGCCTACGGCATTGACAACCGCGTCTTAATTGTGCGAATCAACCTGTGGTTGAGTTGGTTAGGTGGACAGTGGTATCCCCAACCCACCAAGGTTCAAATCCTGGTGCTCGCATTATTCCTGAATTTATTTCAGAATTTCCGGCGATGCGCTTTCAGTGGGAGGAGACGTTCCCGTCGATGACGAGGCGCCTACGGTGACTTCGTAAATTTCAAGATGATATGCCGGCTCAGTCTCTCGGAGGTGCTCATAGGGGTAGGGTGTGCGTGTGTGCGTTCATAGGGGTGAGTGTATGCGCGTGTATATGAACGCTTGTGTCTGTACTGATGCTCAAAAAAAAACCGCGTCTTAATTGTCTACTCTCATAGTCACGTCTCTGTATCGGAAATTTTAAATCCATGCAACCCATGTAACACTGCGTATATTTTTTTTTGCGGGGGTAAAGGGAGCTTTATTGCATAATTATAGAGTTACAGTCTTGAGGCCACAAATCCTCAATACACGGTGGTACTGAGCCCAACCACACAGCAGTAGTACACTCTGTGCGGCTATAGAGGGCCAGTCGATCGGCAACTCTATTCTGAGAACGGTGAATCTTCAACGGAAAAAACTTCCTACTACCTAATAGTTCCTTAATCTCTAGCACAAGATGGCCGTAGGCTGATCTACAAAGTGCATTATTAGACAGACTAGATAACGCTTCCGAAGAATCCGACCGCAACACCACCGAAAGGTCCGAGTGTTGTATCGCAAGTGCCATACCTTGCATTATCGCATGCAGCTCCGCCTCCAGCGAGTCATTGCAGTGGAAGATGAAACGATAGGCAGCGAAAAGGATTGCACCTTCTGAGTTTCTTAGCACCATACCAGCAGTCGCCGTTCCGTCATCCTTTTGGAAGGATCCGTCAACCGAGAGGGCAACTGTCCCAGCAGCGGGCGCCGGCCAAGGAGAGGTGGACGGCCGGCCAGCGCTCGCGGAGGGTATAGCCTCGAGGGTAGTCATCTTTCCTTTTAAGATCTCATCTGTTGAGAACCTCCCAGCCAGTCTGATT
This sequence comes from Aegilops umbellulata, assembly GCA_032464435.1. NCBI lineage: Eukaryota > Viridiplantae > Streptophyta > Magnoliopsida > Poales > Poaceae > Aegilops > Aegilops umbellulata. The sequence continues at coordinate 20,695,194 of CP136057.1, forward strand.
GACTTGTAATAACTGTCTAGGAACTCAACACTAGCAAGGACTGGCATATCTTCTTTCCCATGCATCAAGTCATTTCGCAATTGCCAAACCCTCCAGAGTAATATGATGAGCATATCCCTCACATCAGCAGTGCACTTGCTTAGTAAGGACAGAAGCCATTCCTTTCCAGAATTAAGGAGCATGTCATCCGCCGGCAGTGGCCATCGACGCCGCATGTTTACCCACAGGATTCTTGCATGTGTACATGCTATCAGCGCATGGAACGTGCTCTCCTCCTCCACACCACAGAGAGCGCACGTCGACCGCGTCGATAAACGTCTGTATTGTTTGCACTTTTGCGTGGCCAGGGTACCGGTAGCAATCCTCCAAGCGGTGATCTTCATCTTATGCGGGACAGCAGATTTCCCGACTAGGTTCCACAAGGAACGATTCCCGTCCGGATGAGTGCTAGATGATCCATTAGCAAAGGTAGCGTTATGCTCCTGGGAAGCCAACCTATAAGCACTTTTGACCGTGAACAGGCCGCTCTTTTCCGGGACTCAAGATAGAAAATCATCTCGTTGGCGAGGGGAGGTTCTTATCTTTAGAATATGAACCACATCCATAGGCCAGAAAAACTCATTCAATCTGTCCGCCCTCCAAGCACCATTGTCATCCAAGAAATCCGACACTCGGTTAAGTCTGCAGTTCCTTTTAGGGGTGATTGGCCAAAAGGAGTCGGGTCTTCGGATCCACGGATCCCTCCAAGTACGTATTGAAGTACCGTTTCCCACACGCCAAATTACCCCTTTCTTCACCAGTTCAAGACCGTGTAAGATTCCCTTCCATACCTCCGAACCACTGTTTGGGAAGATAGTGTCCAATAACTGGCCATGTGGGTAGTACTTGGCCTTTAACAATCTTGCACACAGGCTATTGGGGGAATCCAGGAGTCTCCACGCTTGTTTAGCTAACAAAGCTTGATTAAAACATCTCATACCGCGGAAGCCCATACCCCCCATGGATTTGGGAAGCCTCAATTTGTCCCAGCTCATCCATGCCATCTTCCTCTTCGCCTTCTCAACGCCCCACCAATATTGGCGAATCATACTTGTGAGTTCATCACATACCGACGCTGGGAGCTTGAAAACGCTCATCACATACGTCGGAATGGCCTGGGCAATGGCCTTGATGAGGATCTCCTTGTTGCCCGAGGACATGTATTGCTCACTCCAATCAACAAGCCTCTTTCGCAAGCGGTCTTGAGTAGTTTCAAACCTACCCTTATGCATTCTTCCTTCAGGAACCGGCAAGCCCAAGTATTTTGGTTCAAAAACCTCCTGAGTAATCTCCAAGACAGACTTCACCTCCTGCATCACAATAGGCTGGCAATGATTTGAGAAGAGGATGGAACACTTCGACGGATTAATGAGTTGTCCCGCCGCCGAAGCATACGTGTTCAACAAACGTTTCACCACAGTTGCCTGTTGTGCTGTCGCCTAGAAGAACAGGAGAGAATCATCCGTAAACAGGAGATGAGAGAGTTCGGGCGCATTTCTACTGATTCTGACCCCCTGAAGATCTTCCTCCCTCGTAGCCTTATGTATGAGGATAGATAGGGCATCAGCTACGAAAAGGAAGAGAAAAGGGGACAGCAGGTCATCTTGACGGAGCCCCCGGACGGGGTGAACGCCTCCAATAACTTGCCATTAAAATTTATCGAGTATTTCACCGAAGATACACATGCCATTACGTGTGAAATCCAGGTCTGAGAAAAACCCCATTTAGCTAGCGCCTTCTCCAAGAACTCCCAATCCACCCGATCATAGGCCTTAGATAGATCAAGCTTGTAGGCACATAAGGCGGGCGAATTATTTTTTGCTTCCTGGATATGATGGATAGACTCGAAAGCAATGATGGAATTATCAGATATGAGCCTCCCCGGAATAAAAGCGCTTTGATTTTCCGATATAAGATCTGCTAGGAGAGGCCGTAATCTATTCACCATGCATTTTGAAACGATTTTATACACCACATTGCACAGGCTGATCGGTCTAAAGTCTTTTAGTTCCTTTGGGTGGGGAATCTTCGGAATTAGAACGATCGCCGTATCATTAACCCCATCGGGCATTATGCCAGTACTAAAGAAGTCTTGTACCGCAGTCACAATATCACTCTTCAGCGTCGCCCAATTCCGCTGATAAAATCTTGCCGGGAGACCATCACATCCCGGGGCCTTTAAAGGGCCAATCTGAAAGAGGGCATCTGAAATCTCTGAATCAGAGTAGGGCTTACACAGAGACTCATTCATCTCGTTCGTCACTTTGGGGATTATACACTCAAGTACCTCCCCTGGTGACAGGGTGGGATCCTTAGTGAAAATCTCCTTGAAATATGAGCGCGCCATCCGCTCCATGTCAGTCGGAACGCTGCACCAAGATCCATCATTTTTCTGTAGCCGCTGAATGAGGTTCCGACGAGCACGCCAAACTGCCCGGCGATGTAAATATTTAGTGTTGCGCTCGCCCTCCTTCAACCAGGTTATACGTGAGCGTTGGAGCCACAGCATCTCTTCTCTATAAAGAAGCTCGTCCAGCTGGTTCATTTTGGCTCTAATAAGAGCACGGTCAGCAGCGGACAACTGAAGATCAGCTAGCTGTGAACGAAGAGCCTCGATATCTTTAAGGACATTGCCAAAATGTGTTTTGCTCCACTGTTTAAGATCCTTCATCAACTCCTTCAAAGACTTTGCTACCGAACCAAAATTACCGAGTGGGCGGTGCTTGTTCCAACTCCCAGCAATCATGTCTGGCAGCGTGGGATCATGTTCCCACATTATTTCATAGCGCATCGCCGTCCCTCTACGGCGTTTATCCTGCACTCCTTCCAACTGAATCAACATGGGGCTGTGGTCCGAGCACGACGTTGCGAGGTGCTGTACCTTCGCCGCCGGAAACAAGTCACGCCAAGCCTCATCCGCGCACGCCCGATCCAAGCGAACTTGGACGTTGCGGTCTCGTGCCTGGCCATTATTGTATGTAAAGGGGATGCCGCAGAAACCAAGATCCTCCAGCTCACATACCTGGAGGCAATCCCTAAACGACGCCATTTGGGATTCAGATCGCATGGACCGGGACAGGTGTTCATGTTGCCACAAGGCTTCGTTGTAGTCACCGCAAACCATCCACGGTCCGTAAAGGTAGCCCACAGCCTACAGAGATTATCCCACATACGATATCTGTTCTCCACTCTTGGTTCGCCATAGACAAATGTGCCTCTCCAAGCACAACCGGTACCTCCTTCTGTGATGCTAACATCAATGTATCTACTGCATGAATCCAGAATCTTTACTGCAAGCGACTCATCCCAAAAGAGAGCTAAGCCACCACTTCTTCCATCACTACCGACACCATGAAAGCCCTTGAGGCCTAGCCTCCATCATAGCTTCTCAATCCTCGATGACTCCTGTCTAGTCTCGCAAAGAAAGACTAGCTTGGGGTTATTGGCTTTTGTGAGGGCCAACACCTCACGAACTGTCCGGCGGTTCCCCCCCCCCTCCCCCCCCCCCCCCGGCAGTTCCACGATAGGACATTCATTGCGTCCGGTGGTCCTCCTCGAGGGAGGCCGCCGATGTCTCCTTTGTGTCATTCTCCTTGGCTAGTCTTGCACGTTTGCTGCTGGACGTGCTACTCGTCGGCGACGCAGGTGTGCCCAAGTCAGTTCCAGCACCATCAGTGATAGCAAGGACCTGTTTAAGGGTATTGGTAGACCTGTTTGCCTCAATAGTACCATCCTCCATATTAAGCCTCTTCCTAGCATCCCGGTCCACCTCCATCCTAGCCACGTGATTCTTTAAAGGACTAGTACCTGTATCCCTAGTCTCAGGGTCTGTCGATGAAGGTTTTGGGGTTCCAACCGGGCTGCTCGGCATCCCCTGTTGCCTTGGATTAGGCGCATTGCCATTATTCAGGTCCGATCTGGACCTGTTCGGGCCATCGGCATACAACCAATGTCCATACTTAAGTTTCTTAACATCATGAATTCCCAGACCGCACTCCTTATGATCATGGCCAATCAGGCCACAAGCCTTGCAGAAACGAGCCAATTTCTCATAACGTACCAAGTACACCTGCCTCTCCTTGGCCCGGACTATGCTCACAAATTTCGTCAGGGGCTTTTGGATATCATGATCAACCCTCACCCTGACGTAATCTCCACGGGTATTCCCGTTTAACCGCATCTCCGGAATTTCCCCTGACCCCTTTAGCAATTTCTCAACAATATTTTCTTTGCAGAACGGGTCAGGCAATTTGTGTATCTGTAGCCAGATCGGCATACGATCAAACACGACATCCTCAGCCCTGCTGAACCCGTCGTACGGGCACAGCAATACCGCCATGTTACGGAAGATCCATGGCCCTTGCGACATAATACGTTCCCAATCTCCCAAGCAGGATGCTTGAACCACAAATCTATTGGGGCCAACGGGCCTGAATCTGACCAGCTGCGCAGGGTTCCACGCAGCCCTCGTGTCCTTGTAGAAAGCGGAGGGAGAGAAGTTCTTCTCGGTATGCACCCTTGCGAGGGCAAGCCAGCGAACACTCTCCTTGATCACTGGATCGTCCTCGTCGATTTCCACATCATTGAACTCTTCCTCATTGAGATCTAACTGGTCGAAGAAATCTTCCAGGTTAGGGTTAGCCGCCGCCGAGGTACCGCCGCTCGTGGAAGAGATGGCATCCTCAGGAGGGGCCATCGAATCGCAGTCACCGGGGCACCGTACGACGACGCCCGGCGAGGACTTTGACGGCAGACGAGGAGGACTCGGGGCGATTGGATCGCCGCCAAGGAGTAAAACCCTAGCCGCGGGAGCCTAGGGGAAAAAACGTCAGGGGTTTCACTTTTTGTGTTTTTGATGTACGTAACACTGCGTATATAAACACGACAAACATGCTTAATTCATCTGATATCGCCGGATCATAATTCATTGTCTGACAAAAGATCAAAGTTCATCAGCGGACAATGCTAACTCATACTACAAACAAAAATAAAATGGAGAAGGGCGGAGGAAATCACAATTTCCTCGCCGGCCCTTCCTCTTGCGGTCCCTGGTGCGGCTCTGCTACTCCATGTAGGCGTCGGCGTGCGTTGGTGCATCGACGTCGATGCTGGATCTGGAGCCGTCCGTCATGTCGGAGTAGTCGGGGCACCTTTAGCATGTCAGGTCGTCTTCACCTTGGTCGCCGCCTCCTTGGATGCCTCACGCTCCGATAGCTTGATGGCGAGTCGGAGCGCCTTGGCATTCTTATGGCGGAGCCGCCGCACATCCGTCACCGCTGTCATGAGGGAGTGAGGATGACTGACGCGAGGAGCACGTCGTCGGGATCCACCGGCGCGCGGCCCATGCCTCCTCCGCCGCTGCCTGTTGCCGCTCGTGTCTGGCGACCCATGCCCCAGATTTGGGTGTCCTCTTCCGCGCCAGCGCCGACACGAGCATGAGGACCCAGTCGTGCTCGGGTACCCCTTCCGGAGTAGATTGAACCAACAGTGGTGGGCGTCATACCTGGACGGGTAAGGGCGTGAAGCGGTCGGAGCTGCGCGACCGGTGAGAGGGGTCGGCGTCGTCGTTGGCGCTGCGTGACCGGCCGACAGGCGCTGCGGAACCAGAGTTGCCGCTGCCACCTTGGTCAAGCCAAGACCGCTTCAAAGCGATGCGGACGGGAACCTCCTTCACATCGTCGGGCTCCACATCGCGCAGCAGGATGGACTAGTCGTCAGATGTGCCAGATCCGCCACCAGAGTCGGCGCTGCTGCCGATGTGGCAGGGGAGTGGACAAACAGATTGACTTTGGCCTAGGGTTCATCGGATGGCGATATTTGTGGGGCTATGGTGGTCCAGGCTGATCCATGCCAACTTGGCGGACGCGCCTGGGCTGCCCCATATCTGAGCTATATTTGGGCTGGATATGAGGGGTGCTGGACAGCGCGGACATTTGAGACAGGTATGGGGCGCCCGGCTGGGTCGGTTTTTTTTTACCTGTCAGCCACCCGGGCGTTTGGGGATGGTTTGAGGTGCACGATTCTAGATGCACTAACGGGGAACCTCAAACCGCTCGCAACCGTTTGCACCACGCTGTTTTGATGTAGTTTGCCATCTAATGGTGTATCCCATCGGTTCTGGACTACTCTGGACTTCTGTCTTCCCGCAAACCGGAATCAAACTGGGGGGGGGGGGCATTATGGTAGTCTAGTCAGCCGCCATGTAGGACTCCGAGACCCCCTCTACAACATTGTACTCTCCCTTCGCCGATGTCGTCCATGGCGGACACCACGACCGACAGGTGTTCGATCAAATGCCATTGAGTCTTTTTGTTGAATTTTTTGTTGTTTTCTGGAGTAAGCACGATGGCGTGGGATACTTGGTGATCAGGAATGACTTGTTGTGCTAGGCATGGTTGGCAGTATCCACCACTTTCTAGACATGAACAAGGGCTCGACCTTTTGGCAAAACGTGGACGCTTTGTTTCATGAGAAAAAGAACTTCACGCCCTACTACAAGCACGTCATCCACGAATGTAATGTGAAGTCGCTAGCGCATTGATGGTACCCCATCTCCAACTCCGTCGTGAAGTTCTTGGTGAGATTGCATGAGTGGGGACAATGTGGCCATCTGGCTCGTCGACCATGAAGATCCTAAATTTTGCTTCTTGTTAATCTAGATGTTAGTTAATTCATTGATCCACTCAATGTTGTAACTTGCTAACCATCTGTTCTATAGCCTGATCGCGTTGTCGTGTTGTACCAAGGACAGAGGGCATGCCATTTACGCTCATACATTGATGAAGTTCCGAGAGAACTATGTATGGGACACCATCTGTTGGCTTTGAATTGCCTATTTTATCAACCAGTTTTTGTCGTTTTTTCAACTCATTTCATTTTCTTTTTACTTCCCTTTTATTTCATGGCTTTATTTTCTTTTAGAAATGTTTCCATTTTTTAAATGTTTCAGAAAAATAAAAATGTTCACAAACTTTCTAAAAATGCTCAAGTCTTACAAAAATGTACCCTTTATTAATAAAAATTTCCACAAAAGTTTATTTTTTTAGAGTTTATAAAAATATCACCTAGGTTATTTTTGCGGGAAGCTCACACTTTTTAAAAACCATTTGTGTTTTTTGAAAATAAACTTCAAAAGTTTTATATGAAATTTATGTTTTAATTTTATTTTTTTTCAAAATGATAAAGGATAAAAACTCATAAACATTTTGTAAATCAATTCATGGCATCCTAATTCTTCTTTGACTCCAACACATATGAGCAAAGGAATAGGGTAAACCAAACTCTAGAATTAAATCAAATAAATGAATTCCGATAGAAAATTCAGAAAATTCCAGAAGGTAAAATTTGGTCTGTGACATGTACAACCTACAAATATGGGTTGAGATATATTTACAATGTGTGTCACTGAAAAAATAAAAGCACACCATGCTGAGTTTCATTTTACCTTTGAGTGAAAATATTTTCAAATTTTTAGACAATATCACCTATAGGATTAAGAATAATTTCCTTAAACATGATAAAAATGAAAAAAATTAGAATGTCATGTATCTACAAATTAATATGTGACACTTGCATATATATAACAAAGGAATATTACCCCCTCAAATTCATATTAATTGTCGCTCAAATGGATATATTTAACACTGAAATACGTCTAAACACATTTGTTTGAGCGACAAGTAATATGGATCGAAAGGAGTATTTAATGTTTAGCAATACAGCAAAGCTAATTTCTGACTAGTCGAACATGCACACAGCCTCCACACTCATCGCATGCACTTTCCTTCTTTTGCATGCACACGGAACCCCACAAGCACGCTTGGCTGTCTTACTGGTCCCCTAGATGCCCAAAATATTGATGAGAAAAAGGAGAGAGATGGGATTTGATACTCCCTCCGTCCAGGTGTATAGGGCGTGCGCGTAGTTCTAGGTCATCGATTTGACAAACTAAATATGTGTTATACGTCATCAAAAATATATCATTAGATTCATATGGAGGTGTAGTTTCTAAATATAAGTTTTTTGTCAAATATAATCTATATTTAGCTAGTTAAATTACCGACCTAGAACTACGCGCAAGCCCTATACACCCGGACGGAGGTAGTACTAGGTCACTAGCTAATGTAGTGTTGTGCTCATTAGCCAACTCGGTTGGCTTTATTTTGTGCTCATTATTGGGACACTAGTCCTTTTCTATATAGAGGGAGACTAATGCATATGCTACAATACTAGGCTTTTTTTTACCAAGGCACGTACACTAGACATCACGTAATACGAGAGAAACTCACTAATGCACACTAAAGTTAGCAGGGTGCACGTGCTAATTTTTTATAATGGGCATGCTAAAGTTATCAGACCGCTCATGCTAAAGTTATCTGACCTCCATGTACAATTATCAAAAAGATCACGCTGAAGTTATCATGCTTGCAATGCTATAGGTGCCCTGTTTCTTCATGCTAAACTTAGTTAAATGCGCACTGCAGAGCTGATAACTCAAGTATGAACACGATAGGCGTGATACTATATGCATAATAGGCGTGATGACTTACGCACCACCAAGCTGGTAACTCACGCACAAACATCGGGTAACTTTTGAACCGGGAAAAAGTTGTTGAAAACATATGCTTGATAACATACGCTTGATAACTTATGTGTAAATGTCATGATAACTTACATGCCATAGACGTGGTAGATTACATACAATCAACATGATAATTTTGACCCGGAGAAAACAAGTTATTGAAAACATACTCCCGATAACTTCTCTGCAAATAGCATGATAACTTACGTACCACAGACTTGATAGATTACATACAAATAACATGATAACTTTGATCCGGAGAAAAAAAAGTTGTTGAAACATCCCCAGAATTTTTTGTGCAACTAACATGATAATATATGCACCATAGATTTGATAACTTGCATAATAAACACCACGGTAACTTTGAATAGGGATTTTTTTTGAAATATACGCTGATAACTTCTGCATAAATAACATGATAATATACATACCACAAACATGATAGCTTAAGTACAAACACCTTGGTAACTTTTGTCCGAGGAATTTTTTTTGTTTAAATATACCCCAGGTAACTTCTATGTAAATAGAACAGTAATATATGAACTGCAAACGTGACAACTTTAGATACAAACACCACAGCAACTTTGACCTCAAGAAAATTAAAGTTGTTGAAAACACCCCCCCCCCCCCCCCCCGCAATTACTGTATAAGTATCATGGTAATATAAGCACCACATACTTGATAACTTAGCTGCAAACACCGATGTAACTTACATCCAGATAAAAAGTTGTTGAAACATACCCCGATTACTTATATATAAATAACATGGTAATATATGTACTGCGGACCTCAGTAACTTTGACCCAAAGGAAAGAAGTTGTTGAAAACATACCCCAGTATTTTTTGTGTAAACAACATGGTAATACACACACAGTCGGCCAGATAACTTACGTGCAAACTCCCTGGTAGCTTTGAACCGAGGGAAAAAGTACTTGAAAATATACCCCGGTAACTTCTATGTAAATACCATGGTAATTTATGCACTATAGAGTTGATAACTCGGGAACAAACACCGTGGTGTGAACCACAGGCCTGATAAGTCATGCACAAACACTACGGTAACTTTGATCCCAAAGGCGGGGGGGGGGGGGGGGAGGTTGTTTGAAAACATACCCCGACAAGTTTCAGTAAATAAGATGGTACTATGCGTATCATATAACTGATAACTCACGCACAAACATTGTGGTAACTTTGATCCCTTAGGGGGGGTGAAAACATACCCCCCCCCCCTCCCAATAACTTCCATATAATATCATGATAATATACGCACCATAAATTTGATAACTCGCGCAAAAATACAGTGGTAACTTTGAACCCCGGAGGAGGAACTTGTTTGAAAAGATACCCCGGTAATTTCTGTATAAAGTAATATGATAATATACACACAACATAACTGATACCTTACTTAACGTAGCAACTTTTGACCCAACAAAAGTCATCAAAACATATCGACATCAGATCTGGTTTCAAAGGTATTATCGCGATGGATTTTTGATGTGAAAACGGTTTTCCATGGAACGAAGATTTGAGCTATAAAACATTCTGAAGTTTCCAAATAGTGAGGATCTACGATAACATCAACTTCTTATGACCTCTAGTGCATTTGCATGTGGAAAAATGTTGGGAGGAGTCATTTTTATTCCCCGCTAAGAGCATCTCAAATAGAAGATGCAAAGACATATAAAAATTTACATCTCCAAAAAGTGCTTTTTGCATCTCCAAAAAAGGGTTAACTCCAACAGATGATGCAAAATGGAGATGTAAAAGTGCAACTCCAATAGGTGATGCAAAATGAAGATGTAAAAACTAGTGGGCGGTGGTCGAATCGTGGCGGCCGCAGTGGGGACGGCGGCGGCGTGGCGTGATTCAGGGTGGCGGTGTCGGGGCGGTGGCGGAGGAGCGTCGGAGAGGTAGCAAATCGCTGCGGCGACAGCGGCGGTGTGAATCGGGGCGACGGAGCAGCGGCGATTCGAGGCGGAGAGGGATGAGGAACGGCGTAGGGGCAGCGATGGAGGTGGAGGAGGGCCTCTTTGGTTGGAGGAGGAAGCCACGGCTGCCGCCGGCAGCCAATCGCACGCCGCAGCCGCGTCTGACTTGGAAATTTTGGCCGATCAAAGTTGGTTCGCGGTCAGGTTGCGCCCCCGCACCATCTGCCGCTTCACGCCTCCACTGTGTGACTTGGAGGTAGGGATGAAAATGGAGTGAAAATTTTCCGGTTTTTGGAGGAAATATGAAAACGGAAACGGAAACGGAAAGGAAATATGAAAACGGAAGTGGAAATGGATTTTTTTATGTGGAAATGGAAACAAAAACAAAATGGTGTTTTCCGATGAAACATGCGTGGAAATGGAACTTTCTGTTTTCGTGAATATGAGATTCCTGTTTTTATCATAGGCCTATATCTGCTTTGTATCATAGGCCTATATCTGCTTGACCCTATACGCAGCATTAGACACTCGGCTCCTAGACATCTAAAGCATAGTTATTTCGTTCTTCCTCCTCTTTCTCAAGCTCTTCCATAGGAGTAGAAGCAGTTGTGATTTGTAGGTGGCGGGGAGTTAGTGAAGTACCTCAACAATAGAAAAGTCAGCTTTAATGAAGATGGTGAGGATGACTTTTACATACTGCAGTGGCGGCATGATCACAAACTTACATATCCGGTGCTTTCCATATTATCATGAGTGTTATCGGTACCCGTCTCATCCATATCATCGAAATCTGCTTTCAGCCTGGCTGGAGGAATACTTAGGAGAGAAGAATCAGTCTCACCTTAGATACGGTGAAAACACTAATGGTTGTGAAAGATGAGGATCTATCCAGAAGGAGAGCTCAACACACTGCGGACAACATAGAACTACAAGCCATGTTTGAAAATCTTACTATCAAAGACAAAGAGAAAGAATAGTTGTACTCCTTTTCTTTCCGATGGATGGAAGAGTTTTAATGAGGCAATCACTAATAAAGCTAAAAATAATATCCCATATGACAGCTTGCCTCATTTTTTGATTCTTTTCTTATGTTTCTGATTTTTTTTCAACAACAAAAAATTAAATATCTTGAGGTATGGATGGTTTTCTGAATTTTCGAGATGTTTGGACCAAATGTGCCTGGACGTCCCACGTGAGCCAAATGTGTCGCGTGCCTACCCATTTACGAAGGAGATCATGCCTCGGCCTCGGGAGTTAGCACACGTGACATGGTGGGTCGTGCCTGTTAGAAGGGAGAGAGGGGTTTGGTGAAATAGTTCGTTGTATTGCTTGAGCCTCGTGGGCATATATATAGGAGTACAAAGACGAACTTGGAGTACAAGACAAGGCAGGACCAAATCCTAGTCTATCCTATACTTCCTAATAATCCTTATACTCAACATCCCCCCGCAGTCACAACGGTAGCGACGCAGACGGTGAGACTGGAGAAGAATCCGAAGGCAAGCCGACGGACACCCCCCCACAGTCGTAACGGTCGACGCATCGCGGATTTGTGGCTGGAGTGGAAACCAACGAGGTTGCTCAAGCAGGCGGTAGCCCTTTGTGCCGTTTGTTGATGTAGCCAAGAGCGGAGGGTGGTGTAGCCGTGGTCGAGGTAGCCATGCGAAGAATGTCGTGGTCGATGTCCAGTCGGGGAGGCAGTGTCGAGGATGTCGCTGTGGAGCCGTGGGCGCAAGGAGGCGCCGAGTTAGCATGGGCGCATTGGTGTCGAAGTAGTGATGCGCCAGGAAGGAGAATGGTGTTGACGACGCGTCGCGCCGGGGTTGCCAACCCCAGGGACACATCGTAGACGAAGCCACGCGCCGGTGTTGCCAGCACCGGGCATGCGTAGACGGATGAAGACGAAGTTGCACTAGTTCAGAACCGGGCAATAGCACCGGTTCGTAAGGCCCTTTAGTGCCGGTTCCTTAACCGGCACTAAAGTGTGGGCACTAAAGCCCCCCCCCCCTTTAGTACCGGTTCAGCATGAACCGGTGCTAAAGGGCAACCACGTGGCACGAGCCAGCTTCGGGGGCCGGGAGCCCTTTAGTACCGGTTGGTAACACCAACCGGTACTAAAATGTTTGGGTTTTTTGTTTTATGATTTCTTTTTCATTTAATTTTGTGTTTTCCATTTTAATTCTTTTTCGTTTGCTGGTATTTTACGATACTACACATTATACACGTTATGCATATATATGGTAGCTAGTAGAACCAATCATATATATAGATCATCAATGTCTCACAAACCACCATATTAATTCACACATACACACATGTATAGCTATATATACAATTTCTCGTACATATGCATGTTGCCTTCGGAGCCAGTTGCATTAGCCTAATTGGTGCCTTCGGAGCACGATGACAGATTGGAAGTGGTTCATGACTTGGTCGATGGGGGCGGTAGCGGGTAATAGTATTCTCCCTTCGGATTTATGACCTGGTCGAGCAAAAATCCCGCTATTTCCTCTTGAAGTGCTTGTACACGCTCCGTATCTAGCAGCTTGTCCCGCACCTCTGAACTGTTAAGAAGGAGATCAATATGCATGTGTATTAGTTGTGTGACTAGATATCGATAATGGTGCACAAATTGTGAATAGTGTTCTGACAAGCGTACCCGTTCCTGTCTTTCAGATCCGCTCCTTTCGGACGCCATCATGCGAATGTTCTTGCAAACGCAGTATGCACACAGATCAGTCCCCTGCGCCTGCTTTATGGCCTTTATGAGAATGGAATTTAATTTGATCAGGTAATAATTAATCAAGCATGATAATATTAAAAAGATGGCAGCTAGCTAGCACTACTTAATTACTTACCTTGGGTCGAAGCCATCTCAGTTGTCGTTTCCATTCGCCTTCCGTTTTGCTGATGAACCTTGCTGAAGCCCTGCCCGCCGACAAAGAAAATGAATAAAAAGGTTATTAAATAGTTCATATCATGAAATGACGAACTCAATAGGCCGAGATATATAGTTAATAATGATTGAAATTACCTGTTGACTATCCCAAACAAGATGTTATAGTCACTATTTTCTTTGAGTAGTGAGTCCAGTATTTCAACTGTTCCTTCATCAACTTTAATGATACACAAGATCCAGTGAAATCTGCATGCACACACGTTTGCATGTCTTAATTAAGCGGGCATATGTAAGCAAAAACAAGTAGCTAGCTAGCTAGTAGGCAAAAACAGAGAATTTGTAGTACAAGAAAGTGTGACTCACTGGAAGTTGTAAGGAAGTAGTATATCTTCATTGTATTTGAGGCGCTTCAAGAACTCGAACATGCTGTCCTCTACCTGCTTTTCATAATGCTTGCTTTTTTTCCATGTGTATTCATCAACGGTATTTGGGTCAATGAACCCAATGCCATAGCGTCCACCTTTTGTCATTTCATACATCTTCATCCTGCATAATACCACAGAAAAGAATATAGTGAGGATAATTACAGGTAATGATTGATCAAAAGGATCAATACAGCTAGCTTGAGACTTAAATTACAGAAAGAAATCACTTACAGACAATAGCAACTGACGATAGATTTGTCGAGTGCGTCTTGATTGTATAACTGAAACAGTTCAGAATACTCAACGGTCACAGGTTTTTCATGGTAGTAATGATCCTTGTTGACTTGCACCATGAGGGACTGTCGATCGGATCCCTTGGTAATGTCCATGTACCATTGATGCAATTCATACATTCTCGTTGGGAGCTTACTGACATCTTCTGGCTTGACCAAAGGTTGGCCCCGGACATATTTCCATTTTAATTCCTCCTCTGTAAGCACAGGCATGTCCTCGATCTTGAGGAGTTGTCCAACAGTGATCTTGAGTTCTTCAGCCTGCGTTATATGCTGCTGGGTTATTACCACATCGCCCACCTAGGGAACGTAAACTGTTTGCCCACAATAATATTGGCCGCGCGTACTGTCACGTGTTGTTGGCGGCACAACAAGCGGGGGGATCGGTTGCGCCCACTGTTCTCCCAGCTGGGCAACGGTTCTCCCACATTTTTTGACAGCTGCTTGTTGTTTGCTCGAGCTCGAGCTCGCCTCCTTCTGTAGACGTTGTCGATGTAACTTCTTGATGTGGCGCTCATAGTCTGTGTCAACAGGCTTAGGAAGTGGTGGTTCAGCCATACGAATGAAGTGGTCAATAACTTCCACAGGCACTTTCTCCCTTGGCGGCGGTGGCGGTTGCGGTCCAAAATGGGTGTCGACTTCTGCCAGCACTATGGCATTGGTTTGCTCCTTGGTCCTGTCGTAAGCCCTCTCAGGAAGAGGAGTAGTGAGGTTTGGACCATATTTATATCACTTGCCTCCGCCTGTACTTCATGTACTATGACCTCGACTGGTACCGCTACGCACCATAGCTGCGGGGTGTCTCTTCGTGGATTGCTGAGGTGGCGGAGACGGCTGACGGGGCTGAGTTGGACGAGGAGGAGTGGCCTGAAGCTGTGCCGGACTTGGAGGAGGAGTGGCCTGACACTTTGCCGGACTTGGAGGTGGAGTGCACGTCTGACGCTGTGTCGGACTTGGAGGAGGAGTGGCCTGACACTTTGCCGGACTTGGAGGAGGAGGAGTGGCCTCATGCGTTGGTGGACTTGGAGGAGCGGGAGTCTGCTGACTCGATGGCGGACTTCGACGAGGAGTCGGGTGACGCGGTGTCGGTGGCCTTCGAAAGATGATGCAATCTTTTCTCCATAGGATGATACGATGTTTGGCATCTCCGAGTGTGTGCTCCTCGTCACCTCCAGGAATGTCAAGCTCTAGCCCCGAATATTGGTCCACCACCTCATCAACCACGACACGAGCATAGCCTGCTGGAATCGGGTTGCAATGGAAGGTTGCATCGGGGGAATTTGTATAAGCAACGCTGTCCGCCACCTTCATGGATATGTTCTTCATTTTGAAGTGTAGCTCGCAGTTAGTGTTCTCCATGATGTCATCCACGGGGTATCTATCTAGCATTGCATCAAATGGGGCGGAACCCACGCTGCTTCTCGGCATGGATGGGGCAGTGGTATCCAATGCTGGATCATCCGCTAGCGGTTGCAGCTGCTGAGACCCCCTTTGTTGGCTAAGTGAGTCGATCTGCTCCTGCTGCCGCTGGAATTTGTCTGCCAAGTCCGCGTACGTGGATTCTAGGCCTTGAAGGCGTTCATAGTCCAGCTTCCTCTTCTCCGCCTCCATCTTCCACTGCTTCTCCTCTGCAATCTTCCTTCTCGCACGGGTTCTGTAGTCGGCGTTCCAGTCCGAAAACCCCTCATACCACGGAATAGCGCCCTTGCCTCGTGTTCTTCCCGGGTGTTCAGGATTTCGCAGGGCACGTGTAAGCTCGTCGTTCTCTCTGTTCGGCTGGAACACCCCCGTTCGAGCCTCTTCTATTGCAACAAGTATGTTATCGTCGGCTCCGTTCAGACATGCCTTCGTCGAAACTTTGCCTGTCTTCGGGTCCAACTCCCCCCCATGCGCATAGAACCAACTCCTGCATCTGGGGGGCCAGCTCTTAGTAACCGGAGTGACACCTGCATCCTCCATCTCTTTCTCAGACTTATCCCACTTAGGCATTGCCACCGCGTAGCCACCTGGCCCCAGCTTATGGAACTTATCCTTTTTTCGGCATTCTTCTTGTTTATTCTCGACCGTTCCTTAGCTAATTCTGAATGCTTGAATTTCACGAAATCGTCCCAATGAGCACTTTGATTCTCTAGTATCCCCTCGAATACTGGAGTCTTCCTTCCTCCCTTGACGCACTTCTCCCATTCACATCTCTTGTGGTTCTTGAATGCAACCGCCATCTTCCTAAAAGCAGCGTCCTTGACTTTCTGCACATCTGCTTCTATGAAATGATCTGGTAGGGTGAAATGTTCTATGAGAGTATCCCAAAGCAGTTTTTTTTATTCTCGTCGACAAAACTAACATTTGGACGTGGCTTTGCTGGCTTTCTCCATTCTTGAAGGGAGATCGGGAGTTGGTCCTTCACAAGAACTCCGCACTGACGAACGAACTTGTCCGCAATCTTCTTAGGCGCTAATGGTTCGCCACTAGGTTTGAATGCCTGGATATTGTACTTTACGCCCTCTTCAACTTTTTGTTCGGGCCTCGTTTCGTCCTTTTGCCTGAAGATTTGCTCGATCCGGATGGCTGAAAGAAGAAAGATCGATTCGTTAATATATCTTCAACTCATTCAAAACATGTGATGATCACCAGATTCCTGCTTATATAAATATATATACCTCGCCGGTGTTTGTTGTTTCAGGATCAACATGTTCTTCGTCATCGTCATAATCGTAGTTCATGACTTCATCAATTCGGTCGTCGCGATCGAATATCATATCACCCTCTCCGGTGTTGTTTAGAAATTCGGAGCCGTCATAATCTTCTTTATTCTGATCATCATCTGGCCCGCGTATCATATCGAACATGGTTTGTTCTCTGTCTCTGTCGGTATTGTCCGCCATAGCTTTTATTTAACTATGCCAAAAGAAATATAAAACAATTTAGTATAATCTCGAATAATAGATATAATCTCGAATACATCGTCTCGAATAATAGATATAATCTCAAATACATCGTCTCGAATAACAGATATAATCTCGAATACATCGTCTCGAATAATATATAATCTCGAATACATCGTCTCGAATATATAATCTCGAATACATCACTGGCTAGGTAGCTAATAAAGATCGAATACTACAGAAGAATCTAGGACACTCGCGGTTCCTGCGGCGCGGGTGGTGGACACCCAAAGAGAAGGAACCCTCACAGGATCATAGCTGAAGTGAGATCCCTGAAGAAACTGTCAGGTATTGGAGAACTTGCCGCCCTCTAACGCAACCATGTAGCGATGGACGTGCTCGTCCTCCTCCCTGACACGACGACGTACCACCTCCGGCGGGGCCGGCTCCCTCCGCACCGAAACTGGCCTACGCGAACGCCACCAAACGAGATCAGGGTCGACGACGGGACCCGGGGCCGGGTTCCTCATCAAGCGGCGCGCCCCTCCAGGCAGCACCTCCCAGTGCCAGCCCGGCGGAGCCTAGTCCCGGACATGGGTCAGCTGGACGTCGTCGCGGACGTGTCGACGGCGAGGATGCGGGCCGGGCATCGTCGACAACAAATACTAGCTATATGCCCGCAAAAAGTAACATTTTTTAATGATTGGATTTTGATAACTAAAATTTCTAACATTTCTAACAATGCTATATATAACTAACATTTCTATAACATTTCTAACCTTTTAACTTTTTTATAACTATTTCTATAACAATTTCTAACAATTTCTATAACATTTCTAACAATGCTATATATAACTAAAAAACAAAAAAATTTCTAACAATTCTAACTTTTTTATAACTATTTCTATAACTAAAAAACAGAAAAATTTCTAACAATTCTAACTTTTTTATAACTATTTCTATAACTAAAAAACAGAAAAATTTCTAACTTTTTTATAACTATTTCTATAACTAAAAAACAGAAAAATTTATAACAATGATAACATTTCTAACAATTCTAACATTTCTAACTATTCTATCAATTCTAACATTTCTAACTATTTCTAAAAAACAGAAAAATGTCTAACAATTTTTGAAAAACAGATAAATCTATAACTAAAAATGTATGTGTGTGTGTGTGCGCGCTCACCGGCCGGCGAGGCGAGAGGCGATGGGGGGCGGCGACGGGGGGCGCGCGGCGACGGGGACGGGGCCGGGGCGGCGACGATGACGGGGACGGTGACGACGCGGGACGGGCCGGGACGGGGCGGCGGTGACGACGCGTGGGACGACGGGGACGGGACGACGGGGCGGCGACGACGGGGACGGGGCGGCGACGGGGGCGGCGACGAGGGATATGGAGACTGCGGGGGCAGCGGGCGACGGTGTGCAGAGGAGAAGAAGCAGAGGGAGAGATGAAAACTGACGAAATTTTCGTAAGTGTTGTTTATATATGAGGGGCCTTTAGTACCGGTTGGAGCCACCAACCAGTACTAAAGGCCTCTTTTGGCCAGGCCAAGCGGCGGGAAGCGACCCCCTTTAGTACCGGTTGGTGGCTCCAACCGGTACTAAAGGCCCCCCATTAGTACCGGTTGGTGCCACGAACCGATACTAAAGGGGGGTGCGCTGCCAGGCGAGGGGCGCAAAGTTTAGTCCCACCTCGCCTAGCGAAGGGCAGCCGCACTGGTTTATAAACCCAGCCGTGGCTGCTCATTCGAGCTCCTCTCAAATGCAGGCCTTCTGGGCCTACCTGTGCTATGCTGGCCCGTGGGCCTACTGGGCCTTTGCGGGCCTGCATCCTGGCCCAACAACTGGTTGGGTTTCTAGTCGTATGCAGGCCGCTCTAGCCTAGTAGGCGGGCTTTTTTATTTTTTTTTGCTTTATTTATTTTTGAGTTGTTTTTTTTGTGTATTTAGAGTTTCTTTGTGAATATTTTTGCTTTAGGTACAAAAAAGCTTTAGGTACAAAAAATTACAAATTTTCTGTTAGTGCCCGTAGTTTTCAAATTTGAATAGTTTAAATTTTGAATTATTTGAAATTAGTGTGAATCACTAGTTTGTGAATAACTTAACTTTAAAAATCAGTAAAGGCATGAAAGAATTTGTTTGCACATAAAATTTCTTCGCGTTTCAAATGCCAAAACACATAATTAACTACCCTAACTATTACAGAGATTCCCTTCTAGGTGTGAAACACAGAAGAAAGTGATGATAGCTAGTGAAGCCGATCACATCCCAGATCTTTGGGTGTGAAACTTTTTCTTCGCGTGTGTCCCTTTGCACCGTAACCATGGATAATCTTCATCATTTAACGGGATGGTCGGGTCAATATTCACTGTGAATGGAGCAATTTCATCAAACTTTTCATAACCTTCTGACTTGTCTGTCTTGTCATCCACCCCACGATGTTTCTCTTCCCAGAAAGAACTATGTGCCGCTTTGGCTCATCGTACGATGCATTCGCTTCCTTATCTTTTCTTTTTCTTGGCTTGGTAGACATGTCCTTCACATAGAAAACTTGTGCCACATCATTGGCTAGGACGAATGGTTCGTCTGCATACGCAAGATTCTTGAGATCCACTGTTGTCATTCCGTACTGCGGGTCTTCCGTTACCCCGCCTCGTGTTATATTGACCCATTTGCACCAAAACAAAGGGACCTTCAAACCACGTCGATAGTCAAGTTCCCATATGTCCAGTATATAACCATTATATGTTTCCTTTCCCGTCTTGGTTTTTGCATCAAAGCGGACACCATTGTTTTTGGTTGGTGCTCTTCTTATCTTGGGCGATCGTGTAAAATGTATTACCATTTATCTCGTACCCTTTGAAAGTCATTATATTCGAAGATGGTAACTGGGACAGCAAGTACATGTCATCTTCAATATAGGTGTCATGCATGGTACGTGCTTGCAACCAGCTGGCGAAACTCCTGGTTTGTTCACGTGCAATCCAGTCATCAGACCGCTCCAGGTGTTTGGAGCGTAGCAAATTCTTGTGTTCATCCATATACGGAGCCACCAAGGCGGAATTCTGTAGAACTGTGTAGTGTGCTTCAGTGAGAGAATGTCCGTCCATACATATTATTTTTTTCCCTCCTAGCGTGCATTTTCCATCCAGTCTGCCCTTATGCCGCGATTCAGGAACACCAATCGGCTTAAGGTCAGGAATAAAGTCAATACAAAACTCAATGACCTCCTCATTTTGACGGCCCTTGGAGATGCTTCCTTCTGGCCTAGCACGGTTATGAACATATTTCTTTAAGACTCCCATGAACCTCTCAAAGGGGAACATATTGTGTAGAAATACAGGACCCAAAACGTTAATCTCTTCGCATAGGTGAACTAGGACGTGCATCATGATGTTGAAGAAGGATGGTGGGAACACCAAATCGAAACTGATAAGACATTGCACCAAATCATTCTGTAACCTTGGTATGATTTCTGGATCGATTACCTTCTGAGAGATTGCATTGAGAAATGCACATAGCTTCACAATGGCTAATCGAACGTTTTCTGGTAGAAGCCCCCTCAATGCAACCGGAAGCAGTTGCGTCATAATCACGTGGCAGTCATGATACTTTAGGTTCTGGAACTTTTTCTCTGCCATGTTTATTATTCCCTTTATATTCGACGAGAAGCCAGACGGTACCTTAATACTGAGCAGGCATTCAAAGAAGATTTCATTCTCTTCTTTGGTAAGAGCGTAGCTTGCATGACCCTGATGTATGCCGTCTTTTCCGTGCATACATTGCTGGTCCTCCCGTGCCTTAGGTGTATCTTTTGTCTTCCCATACACGCCCAAGAAGCCAAGCAGGGTCACACAAAGATTCTTCGTCACGTGCATCACATCGATTGCGGAGCGGACCTCTAGGTGTTTCCAATAGGGCAGGTCCCAAAATATAGATTTCTTCTTCCACATGGGTGCGCGTCCGTCAGCGCCATTCGGAACAGGTTGTCCACCAGGACCCTTTCCAAAGACCACCTTCAAATCCTTGACCATATCATGTACATCAGCACCAGTACGGTGGCCAGGCTTCGTCCGGTGATCCGCCTCACCTTTGAAATGCTTGCCTTTCTTTCTTACGGGATGCCTGCTCTGAAGAAATCGACGATGTCCCAGGTACACATTCTTCTTACAATTAGCCAAATATATACTGTCGGTATCGTCCAAACAGTGCGTGCATGCGTGGTATCCCTTGTTTGTCTGTCCTAAAAGGTTACTGAGAGCAGGCCAATCATTGATGGTCACGAACAGCAACGCCTTTAGGTCAAATTCTTCCCCCATGTGCTCATCCCACGCACGTACACCTGTTCCATTCCACAGTTGTAAGAGTTCTTCAACTAATGGCCTTAGGTACACATCAATGTCGTTGTCGGGTTGCTTAGGGCCTTGGATGAGCACTGGCATCATAATGAACTTCCGCTTCATGCACAACCAAGGAGGAAGGTTATACAAACATAGAGTCACAGGCCAGGTGCTATGGTTGCTGCTCTGCTCCCCAAAAGGATTAATGCCATCTGCGCTTAGACCAAACCATACGCTCCTTGCGTCATCTGCAAACTCCTTCCCGTACTTTCGTACGATTTTTCTCCACTGCGACCCGTCAGCGGGTACTCTCAACTTTCCGTCTTTCTTGTGGTCTTCTCTGTGCCATCGCATCGCCTTGGCATGCTCTTTGTTTTGGAACAAACGTTTCAACCGTGGTATTATAGGAGCATACCACATCACCTTGGCAGGAATCTTCTTCCTGGGGCGCTCGCCCTCGACATCACCAGGGTCATTGCGGCTGATCTTATAGCGCAATGCACCACATACCGGGCAAGCGTTCAAATCCTCGTACTCACCGCGGTAGAGGATGCAATCATTAGGGCATGCATGTAACTTCTGCAACTCTAACCCTAGAGGGCAGACAGCCTTCTTTGCTTCGTACGTACTCTCGGGCAATTCGTTGTCCTTTGGAAGCATATCCTTTATCATTACCAGCAACTTTCCAAATCCCTTGTCAGATACACCATTCTCTGCCTTCCATTGCAGCAATTCCAGTGTGGTGCCCAGCTTTTTCTTGTCACCTACGCAATTCGGGTACAACAATTTTTTGTGATCCTCTAACATGCGCTGCAACTTCTTCTTCTCCAAATCACTTGCGCAGTTTCTCTTTGCATCGGCAATGGCCCGACCTAGATCATCAACGGGCTCATCTGATGCCTCTTCTTCAGCTTCTTCCCGCATTGTCGGCTCAGCTTCTTCCCGCATTACCGGCTCAGCTTCTTCCCCCATTGTTGTATCATCGTATTTAGGGAACCCATGGCCAGGATAGTTGTCGTCGTCCTCTTCTTCTTCATTGTCTTCCATCATAACCCCTCTTTCTCCGTGCTTGGTCCAAACATTATAGTGGGGCATGAAACCGGACTCAAACAGGTGGACGTGAATGGTTCTTGACTTAGAGTAATTGTGACCATTCTTACAGCCAGCACATGGACAAGGCACAAAACCATCCGCCCGCTTGTTTGCCTCAGCCGCAATCAGAAAAGTATGCACGCCCTCAACGAACTGGGGAGAGCATCGGTCATCGTACATCCATTGCCGGCTCATCTTCATTACACAACACCGAATAGACCAAATTAATACAAGTTCATACATAAAGTTCATACAACACTTAAATGCAACAAACAAATAACTCTCTAGCTAAAGCGTTTAAATGCAACAACAAATGCGATCAAGATCGCAACTAAGGTAACAATGGATCCAACAGCATAATGATACCAAGCCTCACTATCGATGGCATATTTTCTAATCTTTCTAATCTTCAAGCGCATTTTCTCCATCTTGATCTTGTGATCATCGACGACATCGGCAACATGCAACTCCAATTCCATCTTCTCCCCCTCAATTCTTTTCAATTTTTCTTTCAAGTACTCGTTTTCTCTTTCAACTAAATTTAACCTCTCGACAATAGGGTCGGTCGGAATTTCCGGTTCACATACCTCCTAGAAAAAAATTCTATGTCAACTTGATGGGCATAATTTGTCATAAACACGAAATGCAACTAGTTTTAAAAGAGAATATATATACCACATCCGAATCATAACAAGGACGAGGGCCGACGGGGACGGATATCAAAACCATGGCACTATATGTATAACGAACAACGTATGGGTAAGATAATTATACGAGTAACTATATATCCAAATCACACAAACATCAATTTTTATATAAAATTTCATGAACAAAGAGGCTCACCACAAGGTGGTGCCGGCGACGGGACGGTGCAGGCGATCGACGGTGGTTACGATGGAGATTTAGAAGGCATTAAGTAAACCACACCTACATATGCAAACCAAGTGTTATTTTTGACCTCAAATTGCATATAAATCAAATACTAGCACATATATATATATATATATATATATATATATATATATATATATATATATATTTCCCCCCAAATTACTAAACTCACAAATTAATCAGTATATAAAGCATTGCAAGAGTAAATCTAGCAATGAGAGATGAAAGGACAAAGTTGCTAACCTTTGTGATCATTTCAATGGATGGGGGCCTTCAAATCTTGACAAAATTTGGGCAAAATGTGTGATGAGCTCGAGAGGAAGAGGGGAAGAACAGAGAGGAGAGGGGAAAGGGGAAGAACAGAGCGAGCTCGGATGGACGAAGGGTTTATGTAGGACGACCTTTAGTACCGGTTCGTGCCACGAACCGGTACTAAAGGTGCTGGAGGGGCCCCAGACTGACAACATCCTGCCACCACTCTCATTAGTACCGGTTCGTGGCACGAACCGGTACTAAAGGTTCGCCACGAACCGGTACTAATGAAAGCGGCCCGGCTAGCCGTTGGAACCGGCACTAATGTATACATTAGTGCCGGCTCAAATACAAACCGGCACTAATGTGCTTCACGTTTGACCCTTTTTCTACTAGTGTTGACGAAGCGCCGACCAGGCTTGCCAGGCCCGGGGACACGTCGTGGATGAAAGCACGCATCGGTGTTGCCAGCACCGGGCATGCGTAGACGAGGGACCTGCACAAGCTGTACGCCATGTCGAAGAAGTCGGAGAGGCCAGCAGAGAAGAACTCGACGACGATTGCGGCGTCCACCGGCGCGGAGTCAATGTCGCCCGCGGTTGTCGGAGTAGATGAAGCGGTCGGGGTAGTTGACGGCGACGCTGGCGACGAGCTGGTGCTGGACGAAGACGAAGAGGGTGGACGGGCGGTGGCGGCAGCTATGAAGGTAGCGGCGGCGGCGACCAAAGAAGAGCGGCGGTGCTCGAAGTAGGCGAAGAACCCTGACAGCATGACGAAGACCGGCGCGGACGGTGGCGTTCCTGCGCCAAGGAAGGCGGCGCGACGCATACCACGGGAAGTCAACGCGCATGGACGATGAAGTGGACCGCGCGCCGCGGCGCTACGGCCTGAAGGGGCGACGCAGCGGCGACAGGCAGGTCGGGGAGACGGCGGGAAGACCTCGGGGCGGCGGCGGGGACCGTGGGCCGCGACGCTGCGGCTCGAAGGGGCGACGCAACGGCGGTTCGCGAGTCGGTGCAACCGCGGGGACGGCCTCGGGACAGCGGCGTGGACCGCGTGCCACGGTCGCTACGGCTCGACGGGGGACGCAGCGGCGACGCGAGGGTCGATGCAGCCACGGGACGGCCTAGAGCGGACGCCCTCGGGGCGGCGGGGGACCGCGGGTCGCGGCACTACGACCCGAAGGGGCGACGCAGCGGTGACGCGGGTCGGTGCAGCCGGGAGAAGAACCACGAGGCGGCGGCGCTGCGGCCCGACGGGGCGACGCAGCGGCAGCCCGATGCTCGATCGGTGGAGAGGCGCGCTGAACTCGGGAACGATCTTCATGGGACCTGCGGAGGCGCGCGTAACCAACGGGCCAGGTCGGTCGCGCGGCGTAGATGAGGCGGATCGCGGCGGCGGGCGGGTGATCAATCCAATCGCGCGCGAGGTCGGGGACGCTGCTCAGTGGAGGCGCGGTGGCGGCGGAGTCCGAGATGAAGGCGGCGGCGGCAGGCGGCAGGGCGGCTATGATTGGCCGCCGCATGGCGCGAGGCCGCCGGGTTGGTGTGATGCAGGAGTCCCGGTCGGAGCAGGGCGGTGACGGCCGGCGTAGATCGACGGGCGGGCCGTCGCGCGAACGGCGGCAGTGAAGGGCCGCCGCATGACGCGAGGCCGCCAGGTCGGAGCGACCGGCGGACCGAAGCACGGACGACGCGCGAGGCCGCCGAGTCGGGGCGACCGACGGGCAGACGCGCGGACGACTCGCGAGGCCGCCGGTCGGTGAAGAAGCCGGCCAATCGTGCCGGTGTTGGAGTAGAGGCGCACGGGGTCGACGGCGGCGGTGGCCGACGCAAACCGGATCACATAAACCGAAAAACCAAAAAATAGACGCCGATCAAAGCGACCGGTGAGAGAGAGAAAACCCGGATCAAAGAATCGGGAAAAAAGACTCTCTAGAGCAGCCGGCCAACACGGCCGGCGGACGAACCCTAGGTACGGGCGGCGCGGCCCCCGGCGGCGGTCATGGAGGCCGACCGCCCCGGGGACGGCGCGCGGGCGCGGAAGCGGCGGCGGCTAGGGTTTAGGATCGACTTGCGATAGATACCATGTTAGAAGGGAGAGAGGGGTTTGGTGGAATAGTTCGTTGTATTGCTTGAGCCTTGTGGGCATATATATATGGAAGTACAAAGACCAATTTGGAGTACAAGACAAGGCAGGACCAAATCCTAGTCTATCCTATACTTCCTAATAATTCTTATACTCAACAGTGCCGTACCAGGCGTGTTTAGCCTCAGCCTGGACGTGCAGGCCCACATGGAAGACTGGTGCTGGATCTTCATGTTCTGTTTGTCGTGTGTATCCTGTCGTGTATTACCATCTTTATTATGAGTTTAATTAGGATGGAATTTAACAAGTGCAAACTTCAAGTTTCACTCACTTTGAGCACAACCTAAGCAGTGTAGTGTGTGGGCAATGTTTGTCGATCAGAACGCATATCGATCTTGTTCAAGTCTTTTGATGGGAAATAGCAGGTGTCCTGCTTATGCATTAAGATAGATGAAAAAGGTCCTGTTCAAGTCTTTTTTGTTGTTTCCTGAAATCGTTTGTGCCATGAACAATCATCGTTCTTTCCCTTGTCGACAGATCACCACACCGACGCTTTCTCAAACAAGAATTGAACTAGATCAAGCAGAATGTTCACTGATTTCTTCCATTACTGTGTACAGCTGACGCTGCCTTACAATTAATGAATCAAACACGGCATCATACTTAGTAGTAACTTAAAGATAGCAGATTGATGCTGCCTTGCTTATTGAACAATACATAAAAGCACCCTTGACAGCTTTGCTGACAGACCTAGTGATGGTCGATGCCATGGCATGCATGCATGCTCGCCCTGTGGTGTGATCTCTTCTCAGGGAGCGTTGGGAGGAAGGGGCGGGAGCTTGAATCCCGGCACAGGCGCGATGAACTTGCCTTCCTCCCGGCTGCTTTCCTCGCCTGACAAACATGTAACAGAAATCAACATGAAGGCAGATTCAAAAATTATGTACATCAGGTAACAATAATTATTATAGGTAAATTTGTTACCAAAGATGATGCGGCGGTTCTATTTGCTTTCCTCTGTCTGCTTCTCTTTCTGCGACCCTTTTTGTCGTACCACCAGAACATTATAACCGCAATGGCGAAGAGTCCTCTACCTTTGTCCATCCAAGAAATGGCGCCTTGGCGGGCAGTAGAAGCGGTGTCTGATGGCTGCGTGCCAGTGGGCGGTCCTCCCTTGATGCCTTGCATCCAGCCGAGGCTCCTCCGCCGGGCACGCCCGGGGGGCGGTAAGGCGTGGCCATGGGCGAGATCGCCGGCCACAAGGACGAGCAAAACCACAGCCATGAAGGCTGTTTTGGTGGCCATTCTTCTTGCCGTCTCTCCCACTCTTTGGCTCGCACATGGCCGAGGACTAAATGTATACATGGCACGAGTGTGGGTCCATGACTTAGCTAGCTAGAGGAACTAGCAGCTCGTAGGCCTTTGATGACACGATGATTGCTTAGCAAGTGAAAGGAGGAATCGGTATCTTGTACGTACATAGGCACCCACTGCGATCCATCTCATGCTCGAGACACACAGGTCAGACGGTGGCAGGTTCGAACTGCCGCTTCGACCGTGCCGCACATCGTTACTCGCTCACGGGGCCGGGCGTGCCAGGGAGACGGCATTCGCTCACGGACCGTGCACTACGTCGACCACGAGCCGACCAAATTGACGGCCGTGCCATGTAGCATTTTTTTTTTGAGGATCAGCATTTCTTTTTTCTTTTGTTGAGGGGAGGAGTGGGCATTTCTAATTTGTTGCACTTTGCCACAAAATGTCGTCTAGGGCGACCCGACCGAGCGAAGTTGGCCCGGCCCATCAGCGTAGCCTACAGAGATCTTGACTCGGTTTTCCGGTTTGAGGAACTTTCTAGAAGGTTTTTTTCTAGGTATTTTATTGTTTTCCATTTTTATCTACCTGTTTTGTCAGGTTTTCATAAAATATATTTCATTTCCCTTTTATTTTAGGTTTTTATTTTAAAAACCATCTCGCGATTTGTTAAAAACTATTCCTGAAATTTTAAAAAAGTTCAATTTCTTAATAAAAAATTCACGCAGTTTTAAAAATATTCAAACTTTAAAAATAATAAAATTCAGTGTCAGTGATGTTGCTCATGTGAAAATAAAGGAGTCTAGGGTAGTCGCTTGAAGTTCTCTAAATAACTGAACTTAGTAGGAACTGCATATTTCTTGAGAAAACAAAGGGACTTTAGATAGAGCTTCTGGGGATGAAAATGGCTTCGGACTAACAGGTCAATGGGTCACGATCTACAAGCTCATAATATTGTTTTTATAATGTTCCTGATGGTACCTGAGTTCCCCAACGACGCCCCAAGAGGGTCGCGATGCACAACGCCAACGCTGCCAAGCCTGAAACGAAGGGTTAAGGTTTTCACCTGAAACCCTAACACAGAGAGGAACCCACGACGACGCCTCCAAGAGGTGAGTGACACCTGCAGGCATCACCATCGCCCAAAGCATCGAGCTTTCGTTTAGATCCTTGCCATTGCTACCAAAGGTACCACCGGACCCAACCCAACCCAAAGGAGGGGCCGCCGAGCCAGCAAAAGACCTCCAGACCCAGACCAGGGAGACGTCACCAATGAAAGCCATGAGGATGCCAGGATCACATGCCACCTTTCCCTTCGCTGCCCACACAACCAAGATGAGGCACAACCACCACTGCCACACTGGTAGACCCAGGCGCACATGCTCATCATCCAGGGTTGTTACGCCAACATCCAAGACTGACACACCATCGACACCGACACGATAGGCCGTCTGAGAAATAGGCACCTAGACACGACAACGCCAGAGTGGAACCGTCATCGCTAGGACCGTGTTGGGAAACGTAGTAGAAAACAAAATAAAATTTGTCCTACGAATCATACTCCCAAGATCAGTATGAAGACACATATTAGATTGGATCAGGTCTTAACCAACTAGAGTGCAACGGGAGATGAGTTGGTATAGATCGTTTGTGCAGACTCCCACAACTAGAATTTATAACCTTCCAACCGTGAGAATTTCTCCCTCGGACGAAGATCGAAAGCATGATCTCTCTGTCGGTATCCATGCGTACAGAATCAACGATCCAGCAGGGCTTCGCCATCTAGAACGAAACACCGCCGGAGCACTAAAGTGGAGGAGCAGCCTTGCGGTGTGATGGTGGGGAGAGAGAGAGAGAGAGAGAGAGAGAGAGAGAGAGAGAGAGAGAGAGAGAACCACAACACACAAAGTTGTGTTCTGAAGGTTGTCGGAATATGCCCTAGAGGCAATAATAAATGTATTGTTATATTTCCATGTGCATAATTAAGTTTATATTTTTGTGTTATAATTGCATTGATTCTTGAGTACGATATTCCAAGGAAAAATCAATCGCATGTGTGTAAACATAAACACCAATATGATTCCTAGTCATGCTTCTAAGACTAGATCATTTATTGATGATGATGATCTTGTTTTCCTATTCATGAGCATTGTTAAAGTAATAAGGATTCTATCAATAACGAGAACACATTGTTTGCAGAACAGTGGTGTTGGATTGACCCAAATTGTGAATTTCTGCGAGATCACATCGCTAATATGTTGTCGATATTTTCATTAAAACTGTTAACGTTTACTTAGTTTCTTAGATCATGAGAATATCACATGTCAACATAGCAGATGCATGGTAACTTTGGGGTTACCGAGTGACACACCATAACTGGGCGATAATAAATGTAACTTACGGGTATACCAGAAACGGATGTGCTAGCATCGATAGTTCAAGGATGGGATTTGCTCCCCCGGAGATGGAGAGATATCTATGTACCCACTTGGTATTACATTACCATTATCATCTAGCCAGACACATGTGACTCAGACCATAGGGATACCGGAATACATATACGACTAGAGAGAACAAAACCGGTAATGTGGATAGCTGGAATAGTGATCAAAGTGTTGATCCTGGGGTACCGATAATACATCACCTTAGGTTTTGTAACTTATCCTAATGCAAAGGGAATGGTATTCGAGAATGGAAGGTTCACTTGAGAAATTCGTGAATATGTGGGAGTTAACAAGGTTGTCCAGATCTCATTGTTAACTATTGAAGGAAAAGTGTTCACGGTCATGTCCATTTATTTCCGAACCTGTTGGCTCACATGCTTATTGATCAGTAATATTTATGAGAAATTGCAAAAGTGTTTTGGATGGATCCGGAAGTGTTTCGTATAGTCCTAGAAGGGTTTTGGAAATTATAAAAAGGTATGATATGTGTCCGAAAAAGTTTCTGCCTATATATGGAAAGTTTCGAAAGGTTTTGGATGGTTCCTGACACTTCTGTAAAACTCTGGAATATTATTTGAGTGAAAAGTCCCTCTTGGCATGGCCCAAGTGGGCCAAAAGGGGCCGAAAGCCCCCCCCCCCCCCTAAAGGAAGGAACGAAGAGGCCAAATTGGGGAGGAGGAGTCCTTCCCGCCTTAGTTGGTCGAATTGGGGAGGTATTCTCCTCCAAGTCATCTGCCCCTTGGCCCCTCTCCACATATATATCTGTGGGAGATCTCCCCCTCTAGAGCACATCAAATCTTAAGGGGGTCTCTCCTACATAGCCACGCTCTAACCTTGGTCTGTTTGGTCTAAAAGATTAGACTCCTAACTAGACGTGTTCTCTCCCAATCTAATTGGTCCAATAGAGTTAATTAGATGACAACACTGCTAGCTTTCTCTCTCTCTCTCTCTCTCTCTCTCTCTCTCTCTCTAGTTTTCTTATAGCTCTTCTTCCTGGATGTCTAAGTGTTGCCGCATTACTACATCAGAATGGGTGGATACCTCTGAGGGTCGGTATATTTCGACTCTAGATTGGCAGATCGTCTCAAAGAAATTATCACGGTTGAGAGCTATAACCTAGATGTGAGTATCGTCGTGCTTCACCAACTTATTCACTACTTCTGCTACTCTAGTAGTTGGTGAGTTTTATGGATACCCGACATCTTCATAGTGTTCTTGGGTGTGATTGTGCAACATAATATTTTCGTCGCGTAATGTGTTCGAGAAAATCTATGAGTAGATGCAAGTATGATTAGTGCATATGGTGATATGCGGCATTGCACTTATGTGTGGAGTGATTAGAGAGCTCTAACTATTGGGCGTTCATGTTGCAACCCTTCTAATTGTGAAGTTGTGATCTCGACGGTATGGAGGAACTTTGTGCAAAGATCTGGTTTTCTAAGGTGCTTTTATGCTTCTCTTGGGTATGTTGATCGCCGACCGAAGTTGTGCTTCAGATTATTTGGATTCAACCATAGTTGACAAAGATAAACTTTGCGATGAAGAGTGCTTGTAGTTTTTGATCTACTTAAGGGTCACGCGTATTGATGAAGTTTAGTCTTGGATATATCCTAAGACACCCGTCATGTCAAAAGTCAAAACAACAATGTGAAGTGCCATGCTTAATGGTTTCATAGGAAAATAAAATGTTGCCAACTTTACCATAGCAGCGACGTTAATTAGAAGTGTCAAACTCGTTTTTGCAGCAAGTTTGCATGTGACGTGGTATAGCATTCGTGATTCAATATGTTTGTATGAGATCAATGTGATATATTGTAATATTTTTATTTTGACTTGCGAGTCATGGTGCGACATGATGGCTGAAACCATATGATTGTCTTTCTTTTATTTGTTGACCTGCATGTCAACATCAGTGATATTGAAATGATAATCATGTGATGAAGGACATTGATGTAAAAGTCATATGCGAAGGAGTTCTCCGATGAAGAAGAGTTAAAGAAACAAGCCACGACAGAAAAGTTCATTGTGTTGTGATTATAATGGCCCTGTTATTATTATTTGTATACATACATTATCGGTAGGTCCGAGCAAAATCATTGAGCCAATGGCTAACAAAAACTTCTATGATTTGCACAAAGGCTAGCTTTTTTTTTCATTTGTTAATGAACAATCATAGTGTTACAGTCCGTCCGAATAAGAAAATCGGGGCTTACATCAAGCCAACTCTTGGTCCAATCAAGTGAGCAAGCTAAACATGCACACTGATGGGTCGGAACATTGGCATCCCCACTGACGTGAGTAACTAAAAGAGAGGCGAAGCTCGCACTAATCTCCCCTAATTCATTCAAGATAGGCGCCGCGACTGATCTTGTGTTGTCGCACGACTTTCATAGATTGACTAAATCCAAGCAGCCAATCTTCATTATCACATGTAAGAACCCACGAAGTTGAGCAAAAGCCATCCCCTCAGGAGGAGTTAGAAGTTCCGCGGTGAAGGGATCAGTCACCCCGTATAAAGGTTTACTCCAGACTCCAAGGAACGCAATATGTGAACGAGACACTCCTCCCACTTCTCGTAGATGTCCAACTTCCCAAGTGTTTCCATTTGCGCGTGCGCGAGAGAGAGGGCGCCGCTGCGCTTCCAACCTTTGCCGACGGACAGTGTTGCCATCGCCCCCATGCTTGCCGATGTGCCCCGCCGATGAGATCCGCAGGCGCCCTCCAATCCACCTAACCTTAATCGCCGCCAGGGATTTTAGGGTTTTGGGAAGTATCTAACTTGGAGAGAATATTGGCCTGCATATACACCAAGTTGGTCATACCAGATACACCTTTTTTTGCAAATACATAGCAGATACACCTGGAGAGAATACTGGCCTGCAGATTCGAAAAAAGCTACCATCATGCTGACATATTAGTTTGCCTTCCTAGTTGGAAAAAATAATGATAAAATGGAGTAAAAGTCGTTTAATTTATTTAGCGTGACGGAACCCTATTTTCTGAAAAATCAAGGTGTAAAATGCAGCAAGTGTTTTGAAATGTGGTCAATATGTTCACTGGAACATCCACCGCCGGAGCCTGACTAGGCGCCATCTTGGCATCACGTGTGGTCCGGTAAACGCCGGTCCTGCTGCTCCTTTTGTTTTTATTGTTTGGTCTTGTTGAGTTGTGCCTTCAGCATGCCTTTAACTTGCACCTTGTGTTCGTGTTATATACTTTTTTCTTTTCTTGTACGAGATTATGTGTATGACTTTGTTTTTTTGCGGAATATGTGACTTTGTTTTTTTTTGCGGAATATGTGTATGACTTTGTTGGGATCCTGACGGTTGCTTTATTTATAAAGCGGGGTGTAAAGCCTTTTTCGGCAATATGCTCACAGGACTACAAGTTAGATGGCAAAAAAGATGAAATGTACTCGCTAACTTGATAGGAATTAATTATGATCAAAACTAGACGGCACAGCCATGCCGACAAGATTTTTTTTCTTTGAGGGGACAAGATATTGACCTAGCTAGTCTGTATAAAATAAGAAGTTTCTAAATCGAGCCGTGTTTACCATGACCAAAATGTTGTGAAAATGCATCAAAGAAATGCTGCCGTAGCAAAACAAGACTTGGTGGCTGTAGATGTCGTGGTAAAACATGTAGGAGTAGTAGTAAAATCTAAACTAAGAGACCTGAAAGGTAATCGCCGAAGTCCCATTCAGGCAACAGAAAAAGGTGATGGACTTGTTCTTGTGATCGGCTGCCATTTTCGTTTTTATATAAGCTTCACATGTGTGTTGTAACCGTGTACGTGTTAATTACTCACCCACGGGCTTTAAAAATAACCAGTTGCCTGCTTTGGACCCTTGGACGTAATCTCTTGTCCGCACCTGGGTATCTGGATCAAGTTCCATTGTGTGTGTACTAGGTTTGGTTTATGCCGGGCTGCTGCTGCTCCCCGTCAACCGATAGTCTCTCTGTGTGCGTGTGCATAACACACCGTTGAGTTGACCACTGAGATTCCGGAGAGTTTCTGGCATCCAAATTGTTTTTTCAAGTAAAACTGATACAACCGTCATAACAGATTAGGTCAGAACAGAAATCCAGCTAACTATTTGGACAGCCAAGTCAGAGCTAGCTAGCAGCTGACTAATTACCGGTTTGATTAATATTTGAACTGGGCATACATTGATCCACCATGCATGTATGGTGGCTCCTCGACGTTTGAGTCAATTTGTAATGCGTGATCATCCGAATTTATTCCAACTACCTGATGCTGATGTCTGGTAACAAAGTTTTCCATAAGCTGATTATTAACAGAACAGAAAAAGCAGCTTTGCTAAAAATCGGATATAAACCAGTTTTTTTGTGAACTCATAGCTAATTATCTATATCCAAACAACCACTAAGTTCTTTTTAGATACGAGAGATTCCCATATTTTATCGCCTAATCACGACACTGATAGTTTACCCAATTTAAAATCCTGCCACGGTTTACCTCTTAGCTGTGACAACTTTTGCCACATTAACTATTTTTTTCCCAAATTGAAGCTAGATTCACTTGTTAGGACGACATAGCAATTGAATGGACATGCAATTTGGATGCGCACTTATTATGGCCATATAAAATTGTGTCAAAATCCTTCAAAATTCGTCAAATCCAATCCCGGCTAGCTGCACCACCCTGCTCATTATAGGCCTGAATTATCCGCCTAGTCAGCTACCACATCATGCTGACATATTAGTTGCCTTCCGAGTTGGGAAAAGTAATACTATTAAAATAGAGTAAATATTGTTTTATCTATAAAGCTTGATTAAGGCCTGTTTTCTGAATAATTAAGGCGTAAAATGCAACAAAATTTAAAAAATGAGGTTAATATTTTTCACAAGATCACAAATAGATGGTAAAAAAATTGAATTTTACTCACATTTTGAACTTGATCGAATTATGACCAAAACAAGACGACACGGTCACGCAAGATATATACTTCATAAAATAGGAAGTTCTTAAAGTGAGCCGTGTTTCCCATGACCAAAAAGTTGTGAAAATGCATCAAAGTAAAGAAATGCAGCCGTAGCAAAACAAGACTTGGTGGCTGCTATGTCGTGGTAAACACATGTAGTAAAAATCTAAACTAAGAGATCTGCATGGTAATTGCTGAAGTCGGACCAGGTCTTATGTCGGCTGCCATTTAATTTCGGTTTATTTTTAACCCCTGTTGGTGAGTGATCAACACATACATAGAGCACACATGTGAAGCTATAGTACACTACAGTATACAATGTAAAATTGACTAGTTGCCTGCTTTGACCCTTGGACGTAATCTCTTGGACGTGTTACTAGGTATTTGGATTTGAGTTGTGAACTTGTGATGTGTACTCAGTACTTTTGTTTTATGCC
Source organism: Aegilops umbellulata (assembly GCA_032464435.1). NCBI lineage: Eukaryota > Viridiplantae > Streptophyta > Magnoliopsida > Poales > Poaceae > Aegilops > Aegilops umbellulata. The sequence continues at coordinate 20,730,052 of CP136057.1, forward strand.
GGCTGCTGCTGTGAACCTATAGTCTCTGCGTATGCGTGTGCATAGCGTACACATCGTTGAGTAATTGAGTTTGGTGGGCAGCCAAGTCAGAGCTACCTGTTTGAATAAGATTTGGACTGGGCATTGATGCACCATGTACTCCTGGCTCACGGACTTCACGGACTTCACGGACTCCTGGTGTTAGTCAATCTGCAAAAATGCTACACGCACGGACTCCTGGCTCACGGACTTCACGGACCTGCTGAGCTGTCCTGTTTTAATTGGCCTAATTAATCTTCTTCTCCTAATTAACCGCCTCCCCCCTGATTTAACTGGTGGGCTGGGCGCCCAGCCCCGTAAAGCTCATCATCCCATCTATTCCAAGTAGATGATGTATGCATGTGTAACATCATGCCATGCGTGTGGTGTTGTCAAACCAACAAACAGGAGTCTGCTTCTGACCGTATCTAGTTTGACATCTGACTGGATCCCTGTCTTTGACTGTAATAGCGCATGCACGAGCCATCTAGCGTCTACCTGCCAGTGCCTGGTCTTGTATCTATATATATGACCTTGGGGTAGGGTTACTACAACAAGCATTAAGCAACCATATTGATAGCTAGAGAAGGTGGTGAAGCAACCGGCCGGCAGCAAGCAGGCAGCATGTGTAAGATCATGCCCCCCATGGCAGCAGGCCTCGTCGTCTTCTTCTTCGCCGTCCTCCTCTCGGCCGCTGCTGGCAGCCATGCGGCTGTTGTCGAGCACACTTTCGTTGTGAACCAGGTGCGCATGCGGCATCTGTGCAACGACACGCTGGTGACGGTGGTGAACGGGCAGTTCCCCGGCCCGGCGTTGGAGGCCACGGAAGGGGACACCGTCGTCGTCCACCTCGTCAACCAGTCACCCTACGGAATCACAATCCACTGGTACGTACGTTGCGTCCCATGCATGCATGCATGAACTTTCTTCTTCTTCCTCCTCCTTGATCTCCGTCCGTCCTCTAACGCGTGCATGCAACTGCAGGCATGGCGTGAAGCAGCGGCTGACGTGCTGGGCAGACGGCGCCGGGATGATAACGCAGTGCCCGATCCAGCCCAACACGACCTTCACCTACCGGTTCGACGTCACCGGGCAGGAGGGCACCCTGTGGTGGCACTCCCACGTCTCCGCGCTCCGGGCCACCCTGCACGGCATCATCGTCATCCGCCCCAGGTCCGGCGCCTACCCGTTTCCCAAGCCCGACGTTGAGGTCCCGGTCATCATCGGTGAGTGGTGGCAGAGGGACCTCGTCAAGGTGGACCACAACTTCTCCATCGGGGGCTCGTTCGACGATAACCCGGCCGCCATCTCCATCAACGGCAAGCTCGGAGACCTCTACAACTGCTCCGGTAAGCAGCTGTTTGATACTCCTCCGATCGACTTGTTCACACATGAAGAACGTGCTGAGTTGCTGACACTGTGGATGCTCTGTTAATTTGTAGGGGTGGCGGAAGACAACTTCGTGCTCGACGTGGAACCCGGCAAGACGTACATGCTGCGGCTCGTGAACGCGGCGCTCTTCTCCGAGTACTACTTCAAGGTCGCCGGGCACAAGCTCACGGTGGTCGGCGCCGATGCCAACTATCTGAAGCCGTTCACCACAGACGTCGTCGCCGTCGCGGCGGGCGAGACCATCGACGTGCTCATGGTGGCCGACGCCCCGCCCTGCAGGTACTACATGGCTGCCCTGGCCAACCAGCCGCCGGTGCCTGACCCGCAGATCCCGGTGTTCGCCTCCAGAGGGGTGGTGCAGTACAAGAACATCCCCAGCGATGCACGAAACTGCACAGAGAAATCGCCTCTCATGCCTGTGATGCCTGACCAGCACGACACGATCACGACCTTCTATTTCCATGGCAACCTCACCGGCCTCCAGCCTGGTGGCAACCCGCTGCTACCTCAGGTCCGGGGCCGCGTGGACGAGCGTCTCTTCCTCACGCTGGGCAAGGGCTCCATGTGCACGAACAACAAAACGTCCTGCAAGCGAGGAGGAAACCCGGAGTCCTTCGAGGTGGCCTACATCAACAACGTGTCCTTCCACCTCCCGGAGACCACGGCGGTGCTCCAAGCGCGATACTACGGCGGCAAGCTCAACGGCGGTCGCGGTGCCGTGCCGGTGCAGGACCTGCCCAGCAGGCCACCGAGGGTGTTCAACTTCACCGACCCGGCGCTCATACCGGTCGTGCCCGGCGGCAAGATGGAGGAGCTCGAGCCCACGCGCAAGGCCACCATGACGCGCCGGTTCGCGCACAACGCCACCGTCGAGGTGGTTTTCCAGAGCACGGCCACCATGCAGAGCGACTCCAACCCGATGCACCTCCACGGCCACGACTTCTTCGTGCTCGCCCAGGGCCACGGCAACTACGACGCCGCCAGGGACGTCAGGAGCTACAACCTGGTGGACCCGCCCATGAAGAACACCGTGCAGGTGCCGAGGCTCGGGTGGGCAGCCATCCGCTTCGTCGCCGACAACCCCGGGGCGTGGTTCCTGCACTGCCACTTCGAGTTCCACATGGCCATGGGCATGGCCGCAGTGTTTGAGGTGGACAACGGCCCCACTCTTGAGACCACTCTCCCGCCGCCACCTTCGGATCTGCCAAAGTGCACGAGATAGATGCGCTCCCTATCATGGACTACCGAATAGCATCACATTTTTATGTACGTAATATACTGGAATTCTTTTTTGGCACGAAATAATGTACTCCTAGATGATTCTTCCCCGCCTTTCAGCGGAGTATTGTATTAAGTATCGACATTGTTTAGTACATTTATATATCAAGAAGATACCAATTGAGCCCGACATCTCTGCAGCAACAAGAGCTAGTCAACACATCGAGAATGCACACCATCAATTACTGTTATCCACGCCGAGCAACAACATGGAACATCCATTGACAACAGATGGATTCGTGAGAATGGTTCTTGAAAAGCAACACCCACTATTGCGTTGACATTGTGTTTAGTCTTTAGTGGTATAAAAAGGGCAATATAAAAAGGCAAATTTAAGGAAAACACACAAAACCATATAACATTATTAGTATACTTAACCATCTTCCCGGTACACATGTTTTTTATGTGCCCTCATGCTGATTTTTGCGTTGGCACTCCTATCAACGAGATGTCGATGGGTCGTAAAAGATAGGAAAAGACAGCTCTTTCCCATGATGAGGAGGACGACTCTTTCTCTCTTCACACCATCTGTTGAACCTTAGAAAGCTTGTGATCTTTCTCCCTAAAGCCTCTTTTTTTTTGCGATTCAAGTTAGAAATAGCAAGAAGAGACACCAAGCCAAAAGGCAATTCTCTCTTCACACCATTTGTTGTACCTTAGAAAGCTTTCAAGTGTGCAAATTAATTTTTTTCCGGAAAGTTGATGTCACCTCAAGATCTACTTCTAGTTAAGTGATCTTGGGCATTCACTAGACGAGGCTATCAAAGAAGAAGAGATACTCAGTGCCGTTGGGCATATCTTTGTGTTCCACTCGTCTCTCCAACAAACATGAATGTTCAGCCAAGAACATTTTCTTACGGAACCTCAGTAGAGGGCAGGGTGCTCCTGCGATTTCATTAAGAAGAAGAGAGTCGGCCCCAATTTATAAGAAAAACTAGGACAACAAAACACATGACATCAAGGTTGACTACAGGACAACCGTGCAAAAAAAAAAACCAACGACGAATACAAGCAGCCCCTAAACAAAGCTAGACTCCACCACTAACCGCAGACAACGACCAAGGGCCAAAGAGACCCGGGATACGGGAGAAGAAGCTATTTGACAACGCCTTCGAGAAGTAAATGACCGCCATGGGTGCCAACGTCACCGTCATCGTGCACCGTGGGACGGGATCCGGCCACACAAGCAGCCACCAAAATCTATCCCCATCCAACAAAGATCTAGTGTTAGGGTGAACTCTTCGACGACACCTTGAAAAAGGAAAACATAGTCGCCTTCGCCCGAGAGTACCAACCCTCGCCTGCCAAAGCTTGTGTTCTCCCAAGAGCATGGATTTCGGGCCGTCTACATCCTTTTGGTTATCTTGTTTGCTAGCTTTATATTGTGTTTACTACTTGCTAGCTTGCAGGGGTGAATCTACTAGGGGGGTTTTAACAGGCTTGAGCCCCCCCTCCCGCAGTGCAAAAAAGTTTTTTACTACTATTTTCAAGGCCCAACTCAGCCACTTGCAAGCCCAACCCAACAGATATTAGCATGATACAGTCTTTGAGCCCACCCTTCAGTTTCTGTCTAGATCCGCCACTGCTAGCTTGTGATAGCTAGGTTGTTACACTCGGTTACATCTATAGGAAACTTGCAAATTCCTAAGGCAGAGTTGCTCAACTATTTGCATATGCAACTTTTTGTGGTTCGTATACTTTTCTTAAATCCAAAATTAGGACACATATCTTTTGTACACTCTTTTATATTTACTTTGGGCGTGGCAAGATTTTAGTCGACTAAGACTTGACAAAATCTCAGTCAAGTGACAAAATATATAAAAACAAACAAAGAAAGAAAATTTACATGTATCTCCATGTAAAATCTCACGGATATAACATCGTTAAGTCTCGGTCGACTGAGATTTAGTAATCCCGATTTACTTTTGTGTATTTATTGTTTTTCGTGTGAGAGACTCAAGCTAGTGTTTATATGAAGGCCTAGTTACACGCATGTGCAGATATGAACATTCTAGCCGGCGGGTCGACTGAGATTCGATTGCTCCCTATTTCCAACAGCATCCAGACGTATATGTCGCAGTCATACGTGTTCAATTTCTCAACGACCATGGCATTGAGATGCAGATGCTACGTCTGCCGGTCAAGGCAGGCCATGGCATTCATATCCTACACACACCACACACTCCACCAGTCCACCTATATCCAAGCAGAGTCTCCAGGGAAGAACACACACATCAAGAATGGCATTGGCAGCCGCCCTACTGTTCCTGCTGATGCTGTTACATGTGCTGGTAGTGGCACCGGCGTCAGCTCGACGGAGGCCGTCCTTGGCGCGGCCGGGGTGCCGCGACAGCTGCGGCAACATCACCGTTTCTTACCCGTTCGGCATCGGCGCCGGCTGCTACCGCGACGACGGCCGAGGCGGCTTCCAGCTCGAGTGCCACGGCTCCCCTCCGCGCCTCACCGTCAGTGGCTTCGACCACCACCTCGCGGGCCTCTCCCTCGCGTCCGGCGAGGCCCGCGCCTACCTCAACGCGACGCGGGAGTGCTTCAGCTCCACCGGCGGCCTCGTCGACCGCACCAACACCTACATGTCCCTCCAGTACAGCGTCTACCGCTTCTCCGACGCCAAGAACCGCCTCGTCGCGCTCGGCTGCCCCAACCTCGGCTACTTCGTCGACGGCGACGGATACTACGTCAGCGGCTGCATGTCCGTGTGCCGCCCCTCGCGCTACGCCATGCCGGGGCCCTGCACCGGCGTTGGCTGCTGCCAGAGCGAGATACCCGCCGACATCAGCTTCTTCGGGCCTTACCTGCGCAACTTCCCGCCGTCCAAAGATTCAACCGCCTTCACCACCAACGCCACGTCCTGCCACTACGTGTTCCTCGTCGAGGACGAGTGGTTCACCTACACCGACCGCGCCTTCCTCAACCGCACCGACGACTTCGCCGTGCCCCTCGTGCTCGACTGGGCCGTCCGCAACATCGACAACTGCAGCGCCGCCGGCCAAAACGCCACCGACTTCGCCTGCCGGAGCGTGGGCAGCCAGTGCGTCGACGCAACCAACGGCCCCGGGTACCGGTGCAGCTGCCCCAAGGGCTACGACGGCAACCCTTACCTCCACGGCGGATGCGCAGGTACACATCCTACTGATTTCTGATACCTGTTGTGCTCTGTTACTACATTTGTGATTTGTCTGATCAAATGATGTTGAAATTGCTTTGCAAACTCAAGACATCGACGAGTGCCATCTCAAAGACGAATACCCGTGCTATGGTGTGTGCACAAACACGCCGGGGAGCCACACTTGCCAGTGTCCACCGGGTACAAGTGGAGGTGCCACCGCCAAGAACGGCTGCAGGCCAAAGGACAATTTCACCTTAGCTCTGAAAACCATCATAGGTAAACACACTGATCCATGGATGGTCATCATGCAACATATTCCATTTCCATCGTTGGTTCTTCCTGCAATTTCTTCTCAATAATCTAAGCTAATGATCGTGCACGCAATGTCATATTTAGGAGTCGGCGTTGGCGTGTTCATGTCGGTTTTCATGTGCTTCTGGCTCTACCTGGGGTTCCAGAAGAGGAAACTGATCAAAGCAAAACAGAACTTCTTCGAGCACAATGGAGGCGTCATCTTGCAGCAACAGATGCGTTCCCATAGAGGTGCCGCCGAAGGAGGCGCCAGCAGGTTCAAGATATTCTCGGAAGAAGAGCTCGAGAAGGCCACCAACAACTTTGCCGCCGATCAGGTCCTCGGACGCGGAGGCCATGGCATAGTCTATAAGGGCGTTTTGGAGGACAAGACTGTTGTGGCGATCAAGAAGTCGAAGATGATGGAGAAGTCCGATATCAAGGAGTTCGCGAGGGAGATGCTCATTCTCTCCCAGATCAACCACCGTAACGTTGTCAAGCTGCTTGGTTGCTGCCTTGACGTGGAGGTGCCGATGTTGGTCTACGAGTATGTCTCAAATGGCACCCTCTACCACTTCATCCACGGGAATGAGCTTAACAACGAAACAGCCTTGGACACCCGTCTCCGCATAGCCGCAGAGTCGGCAGAGGCATTGGCGTACATGCATACATCGGCCTCACCGCCGATCCTCCACGGAGATGTCAAGACGGCCAACATCCTCCTCGACAACAACCTCACCGCCAAAGTCTCGGACTTTGGGGCATCGAAGCTGGCGCCGAGCGATGAGGTCCAAATCGCAACACTGGTGCAGGGCACTTGTGGGTACCTGGACCCAGAGTACCTCATGACATGCCAGCTAACAGACAAGAGTGACGTGTACAGCTTCGGCGTCGTGTTGCTGGAGCTCTTGACCGGAAAGAAAGCGATATGCTTCAGTGGGCCGGAGGATAGGAGCCTCGTGTCCCGCTTCATAGCGGCCGTGAAAGCCAGCACGCATGAGAAGCTCATGGACGTCCAGGTGAGGAAGGAAATGGGACCCGAGGCGCTAGAAGAGGTCACCCACATCGTGACCCGGTGCGTGAGCGTGAGTGGGGAAGAGCGGCCGGCCATGAAGGAGGTGGCGGAGAGGCTGGAGGCACTAAGGAGGTACCAGCGGCGCCCGTGGGGTCAAGCTGGTGGCAGTGATTCGGAGGAAGGGCAGAGCTTGTTTGGTAGGGATATGGAACGGGGTGTGGAGTACATGTTTGGGCCTCAAGATGTCCTTGATCTTGAAGGGGGTAGCACATATACTTTAAGCTTGTAGACCATGTTGTTCTTTCACAAAAGTATATTTCGACTTCAATTCTTTCTGAAATAGCAATAGAAACGCAAATTCCCGCAAACACTAGATTGAAGAAGAGTGTAGAAACAATTGTATGGTCCGGATATTATGAGTATATAAACACTAAATTAAAGAAGAGTACAAAACATAAATGCAAATTTCTTGCAAACATTACATTGAACAATAAATGTGTTCTTTTCGTTCCTTCTATTATTGTTTCTTCCAGGTTTTTCTATTAGTTTTCTGCCCATTTTCCTTTTTTATTTTTCCTATTCAGTTTTCTTTCTTTCTATGTTTCTTTGTGTAAATAGTTTCTTTATGGGGAAATTGCACCAATACACCATTTTTTGGCTGAGGTAACACAAAACCACAACTCTAGGGTATTTTAACTAAAAACAATAACTCTAGGACTAGTCTGTAACAAAATTCCGGAATCTTCCAGCTAAACACAAATCTGATGACCGGGCCCCACTAGTCATAGACAAAGTAGTGGAGAGCTAAATTTTAGACTGAGCTCACACTGGAGCTCGACATGAGCTGAGTCATACTCGCAGAAAAAAAACTACTATTGTACCCAGCTACAATCTTGCATGGAGATTGCATACAGGTTAAGGTTTCATTGGTATTTATCCTTGACACTATGGTAATGAGTGATTGGGTGTTTAAGTTACCTTGTGCTTTGTTCATATTCTGACCCAAGTTCATTTGTTGGATTCTGCAACCTCAGTAGTGAATTTCACAGGTGATTCAGAACATAGCTCTTGTATCCAAACAAACAAATAGTAGCGAAACAATTGTCCTGATACGCTGAAAGGTCAGCACTTGACACTTTGTTCTCATTTTTCTGTTTTCCCTACTGATCCTCAAGAGTGTTGTACACTGAAACATTGTAATCTCTCTGAATTACTCGAACCACATTCCTCAAGCACCTGATATACGTAATTGTCTTGCGAGTTTGCAGAATATCGACGCTGGATGTCCTTCAGGGCTTTGTGGGTGAGCAGAGGAGAGCATTCCAAGATCCAAACGGTGCCCAAGGTGTGAGGTTATTGGGATTCAGCTTCAGCCTCACACGACCTGAGAAATTTTTGTTTCGCCTCAGTAAATTGGTAGAATTGTGTTTTCTCTAGAGTAGAGTAAATTCCTTCCGTTTTGGAACAAGTAGAAGCTCGATGGGCAACGATCTTCCAGTTCCTCTGAGAATCCTTTTTTTTTTCTTCCTAGTGTTCCGACCATGACTTTTTGTCCGATGATGCCGATGTTAGTCGGTGTACGTTCCCTGAATTTGTAACCTGCCTGAGCCGGGCTGGCGCAACAGCGGCAGCCACCACACAAGGTTGGGCAGCCAGGCTGCTGCGACAAGCGCAGCAACATCGCCATCCCCTACCCCTTGGGCATCGGCGTCAGCTGCTTCCATGACGACGGCTGAGGCGGTTTCCAGCTTGTGTGCGATGACTCCCTAGCTACGGGCCCCGAAGCTCACCGTGGGTGACTATGGCATCCAGATCACCGGCTTATCCATTAGCACCGGTGAGGTCCAGGCCTCTCCCAACATGACACGCCACTGCTACAACAGCAAGGAGGGGGGCATCAAGAGAAACTAGCACATGAGCTACAGATCCTTGCGTTTTCCTATCCGCGTGCGTACTGATGAAAGCGGGGGTCAATGGCGGTGGTGCTGGACTCGTACGTGAAGCTGTGCGCGGCGGCGCCGGAGGACTTCGCGGTGCCAGCTCCGGATCCATCCCGCCGTGGAGCAACCTAGCGGGCCGTCACCCGTAGGTTTAGGTGGGCCGTCCAGCGTGGGCTTAATTGCTTAGTTAGGCTGTGAGCTCTCGGTGTATTTATTTAATAGTACCACACCGCTCGATTCTAAAAAAAGAATATTACCACACGGCTCGCTTACAAATCATACGTGCGGTTTAATTAGGCTGCTCTTGGCGTACGTAGAGCCGAGGAAGCAATCACGGGCCAGTTAGCGCTGGCTAATCGGGTTTGCGAGGCAAAAGACCGACGTATAGACGTTGAGGCACACACGCAGCGCAAATGCGAGCCGAGTCTATACGAGCGTCGTCTAGACGTTGAGGCATTACACGCAGCGCAAATGCGAGCCGAGTCTAGCCGCTCCGTATAGACGTATACGGTCGGTCTTTTTGTCTATATTTTCCATGTAATTTGAATTTCTTTTTTAAAATGATATGATTTAAATTTTTTCAAAGTAGCAACAGAAATGCAAATTCCAGTACATCACTAGATCCCAGTGGCGGAGCCAGCGCCCGGCCACCCCGGGCACTTGCCCGGGCTCTCTTGCTATGGAACAACTTACATACGTGATAAACAAATGGGCAAATTGTACTGTGCGTCTTGGTTTACCCGGGCAACACTCCATGCACGGACGGTTGTAAAACAAAAAGTCCATGCACGGCAATGGGCTAATTAATTAGGCCTACTAAGTGTCCGACTAATATTCTAGTAATGGACTAATTAACTAGGCCTACCAAACATAATGTTCAGCGGTCCTGGGTGCTAAATTCCCTTCTTCCAAAATAATTATTTGAGAGGTACACGAGCAGTCACAGCCATGTTTTCGGCACTCTAGTTGTTCGTTTCTCAAGCAGAGCCTGGCCTGGGCGCCTGACCGGTGTCGGGCAGAGCAAATCCATTGTTAAGAGTGGCTTACATCCTCGAAAACTCATCGTCTCGTCTTCTCTTGTGATGATTAGATAAGATTGCTAATTGCTTGGAAGATTGATAGATTTAGGGATTAAATGTCCAGGTTAGGCCGTGGGGAATTGACCACCGAGGATGATCATCACATCATAAGCCTAGTCTTTTGTTTATGTATTTGTTTTAGATAATTAAATGTTTACTTTAAATTTAAAATTAATGAATTATATATTTTTTTTTATAGAAAAGGAGGATGTACCCCGGCCCCGGCCTCTGCATCTGGATGGGTTCTATGTCTTCTGCTGTCTAGTCTCAACTTTATTTTGGTATATGAAACTGAATATTAATATGTTAGATATTAGTTTACTTTAAAATTACATCTGCACCACTACTATGTTTATGTTTTGACTTCATTATTTATGTGGATTTGTGGTTCAAAAGTTTGGGGTTATTTTATATGATATGTATCCGAACACCCGATTTTGATTTCGAGGCAAGACACTTCGCCTCAATTTTGCCCAGGCTTCACAAAAGTTCTGGCTCCGCCACTGCTAGATCCAACAAGAGTGTAGTAGCAGTTTGCAAGGTCCGAATATGATGACAACATTTGTTTGTTTTTTTTTTTGTGTGTGTGTGTGTGTGTGTGTGTGTGTGTGTGTGTGTGTGTGTGTGTTGGGGCTGACCTGCAAATTCGGGGATGGTCACCTATTTATAGGTAGGAGGAGCTAGGAGGCTCCAAATGGAGTGCGGTTTTCGGCCACGCGATCGTGATCGAACGGCGATGGACATGGGAGAGACTTAGATGGGTTATTGGGCTGTTTAGGAGGGGTTTTGGGCTGCAACACACACGAGGCCTTCACGGTTACCCGGTTAACCGTTGGAGTATCAAACGACCTCCGAATGACCCGAAACTTGACAGGCGGTCTACCGGTGCTATACCAAGGCCGCTTGGCAAACTCGGTCCATTCCGAGAAGGTTTAATACCCGCTCACGGAAAAAGGTAAAAGGGGGCGCCGGGGAACATAGGAGTGCCGGATTGCAAAACGGACAACGGGGAAAAAGCTCGGATTCATGAGACGAACACGTATGCGGATGCGATGCACATGATGACATGATATGAAATGCATGACATGAACAAAATGCAAAAAGACGGAAAACCCAACCACGGAGGGAATATCATATCACATCGCCGAAAATGGCAAGAGTTGGAGTTACAATAATGGCAAGTTACATCCGGGGTGTTACAACACTCCACCACTACGAGAGGATCTCGTCCCGAGATCTAGGACTGAAAGAACTCCGGATATTCGGAACGGAGGTGGTCCTCGCGCTCCCAGGTGGCTTCTCGGTCTGAATGGTGTGACCACTTCACTTTCAGGAATTTGATTGATTTGTTGCGAGTCTTGCGCTCAGTTTCTTCAAGAATAGCAACGGGATGCTCATGATATGACAAATCTTCTTGAAGATCAATCTCTTTGAAGTTGATGGTGCGCTCAGGCGTCTTGAAGCACTTGCGAAGCTGTGACACGTGGAACACATCGTGCACATTTGCAAAGTTGGGGGGAAGCTCAAGTTGATAGGCGAGATCGCCTCGTTTGCCGATGATCTTGAAAGGGCCCACGTATCTAGGGGCAAGTTTCCCCTTGATACCGAAGCGACGAGTTCCTTTCATTGGAGAGACGCGGAGGTAGACATGGTCTCCGATCTCGAATGCCAAATCACGATGTTTGCTATCGTAATAGCTCTTCTGGCGCGATTGTGCGGCTTTGAGGTTCTCACGAATGACCTTGCACATTGTCTCAGCCTCTGAGATCAAATCATTGCCAAGCAATTGGCGTTCGCCCGTCTCAAACTAGTTGAGAGGAGTACGGCACTTTCTGCCATAGAGAATCTCGAATGGGGCTTTGCCCGAGCTGGCTTGAAAGCTGTTGTTGTAAGAGAACTCAGCATAAGGAAGACAATCCTCCCACTTTATGCCGAAAGAGATAACACAAGCTCTGAGCATATCTTCAAGAATTTGGTTGACACGCTCGACTTGTCCACTGGTTTGAGGATGGAAAGCTGTGCTGAAGCGAATATTTGTGCCCATGGCCTTCTGAAAAGAATCCCAAAACTTGGAGGTAAAGATGCTACCACGGTCTGAAGAGATCAATTGTGGAATGCCATGCAAGGAGACAATTCTGGATGTGTAGAGCTCTGCCAGCTGCGCTGCTGTAATAGACTCTTTGATAGGAAGAAAATGAGCCACTTTGGTGAGCTTGTCGATGACGACGAAGATAGCATCATTTCCACGCTTGGACTTAGGAAATCCAGTCACGAAGTCCATTTCGATATGATCAAACTTCCATTCTGGAATAGCAAGAGGTTGGAGAAGACCAGCTGGTCGTTGGTGTTCTGCTTTCACCCTTCTGCAGACATCACATTCATTCACGAATTGAGCAATTTCGCGCTTCATTCGAGTCCACCAATACGACTGCTTGAGGTCATGGTACATCTTCGTACTTCCAGGATGAATAGACAGAAGAGAGTTGTGCACCTCGTTCATAATGACTTTACGAAGATCACCCTTTGGAACCACAATCCGGTCCTCGAAGAAAAGAGTATCTCTGTCATCAACTCGATAGCACTTGTATTTGGAAATGCCCTTGTCAATACCACGTTTCACCTTCTTCACCATGGTATCCATCAGTTGTGCCTCACGAATTTGATCTTTCAAAGTAGGAGAGACGATGAGGTTGGCAAGAAAACCTTGAGGAACAACTTGGAGGTTCAACTTGCGGAAAGCTTCACAAAGATCCGGTTGAAAGGGCTTGAGGATTAAGCTGTTGCAATAAGCCTTCCTGCTCAAAGCGTCTGCAATCACATTCGCCTTGCCTGGAGTATATTCAATACTCGGATTATACTCTTGAATCATTTCGACCCATCGAGTTTGCCTGAGGTTGAGGTTGGGCTGAGTGAAGATGTACTTGAGACTCTTGTGATCAGTGAATATGTCCACCTTCCTTCCCAACAAGAGATGTCTCCATGTTATCAATGCATGGACAACTGCCGCCAACTCAAGATCGTGAGTGGGGTAGTTCTTTTCGTTGGGCTTCAACTGACGAGAGGTATATGCCACAACCTTCTTCTCTTGCATTAACACAGCACCGAGACCTTGAAGAGAAGCGTCACAGAAAACTTCATAAGGCTTGGAATCATCAGGAGGAGTCAACACTGGAGCAGTGACAAGTTTCTCTTTAAGAGTGTTGAAAGCAACGTCACACTCAGGAGACCAGACATACTTCACATGCTTCTGGAGGAGGTTGGAAAGAGGCTTTGCAATCTTTGAGAAATTCTCAACGAATCTTCGGCAATAGCTTGCAAGTCCAAGAAAACTGCGAAGCTGCTTGACATTCTGAGGAGGTTCCCAATTCACGACTGCAGAAACCTTCTCAGGATTAACAGCAATGCCCTTGGCAGAGATGATATGCCCAAGGTAAAGAACTTCATCAAGCCAAATTCACATTTGGAGAACTTCGCATATAATTGATATTCTCTGAGCTTGTCGAGCACCAATCGCAAATATATGGCATGATCCTTCTTATTCTTGGAGAAGACCAAAATATCATCGAGATAGACCAAGACAAAATCATTGGTGTAGGGGTTGAAGATGAAATTCATCAAGCGAGTGAATGTTGGAGGAGCATTGACAAGGCCGAAAGACATGACAGTATATTCATAAGAACCAAAGCTTGTTCTAAATGCTGTCTTGTGAATATCTTCTTCACGAATGCGGATTTGATGATAACCCATACGAAGGTCAAGCTTGGAGAACACTTTAGCACCTTTGAGTTGCTCGAATAGCTCATTGATGTTGGGAAGTGGGTACTTGTTCTTGATTGTCTTCTTGTTCAATGGACGGTAATCGACGCAAAGTCGGTCCGTGCCATCCTTCTTCTGGACAAAAAGAACACCACAACCCCATGGAGAAGAACTCGGTCTGATCAAACCCAGACGCTCTTGTTCATCGAGCTGTTTCTTCAATTCCTTCAACTCTTTTGGTCCAAGCTTGTAAGGACGCTTGCAAACGGGTTCCGTGCCAGGCTCAAGATCAATAACGAATTCAACTGGCCGGTGAGGAGGCATACCCGGAAGCTCTTCTGGAAAAACATCTTGGTACTCACAAACGACTGGAATTTGAGAGATAGGATCCAATTCACCCTTCTCATTGAGAGAAAACAACCGAATGGTATCATCACGAGTGGCATCAATGATCGCATCATCAGAAGAGTGAGTCAATTGAATTTCCCTGGCAGCACAATCAAGCTGAGCCTTGTGCTTAGAAAGCCAGTCCATCCCGAGAATAAGATCAATATCAGAGTCACCAAGAACAATTGGTTTAGCCAGAAATCTATAGTCACCCATCTTGATAGAGACATCGGGAGCAACCAAACTAGAAGTCAATAGTTTTCCAGGAGAAACAACTTGCATAACTTTGGACAAAATCTCTGTGTCCACGTTGTGCTTTGATGCAAAAGGATATGACATGAAAGAATGCGATGCACCGGTATCGAATAAGACTTTTGCAGGAATATCATTAACAGGAAGATTACCCATGATCACTTATGAAGAATCCTCTGCTTGAGCTGCGTTCAACATGTTCACCTTTGCAGACTTGGAATTATGCTTGACCACTGCATTGCTGGAAGATCTCACAGGAGGAGGAGGCGGAAGGCGCCTTTGGTTGAAGCACTTGTCCACATAGTGACCCTTTTGCTGACATTTCCTGCAAGTCACCTCTGAGAGAGGACGATAGTAAGGAGCATTTGGCCTTGGAGCTTGGTTCTGAGACTTGTTCTGATAGCCAGGGTTGGGTGGGTGGGAAGATCCACGACCACCTGAGTTCTTCTGCTGATAAGGCTGACGGAATGGAGGAGGAGGAGGCAACCAGAACTTCTGTTGCTTAGCTGCCACAAGTGAGGAAGAAGAAGACTGAACTGCATCTCTGACTCTCTTCTTAGATGCCTCACACTTGAGCTGAGCAGCTTCTTGTTTCAGTGCCATGTTGTAGAATTCATCATACTTTAACGGCTCAAAAAGCATGAGAGCAAGTTGCAGATCTTCTCTAAGACCACGCATGAATTGGTAGATCATACTCTTCTCATCAGGGATGTCTTGCCTCGTAAAACGAGAGAGCTTCTGGAACTGAGTGTTGTATTGATACACAGACATGTTGCCTTGCTTGAGATTGCGGAATTCCTCACGCTTACTCTCAACAACACTTTCTGGAATGTGGTGAGCTTTGAAGTCACGGCGGAAATCATCCCAGGTAATCACACGACCTCCTCTGGAATCTTTGTATTGCTGGAACCATTCAGCAGCTTGATCTTTGATTTGAAAAGAGGCAAACTTGACAAAGTCCTCAGGTCTGACATTACTGCACTCGAAATGCTTGCTGATATCCACGAGCCAATCATCGGCGTCTGTCGCCTCGACACAGAAGCTGAAAGTCTTTGGCTGATTTGCAAGGAACTGATTGAGGGTAGCAAAATGCGGCTGATTGTTGCCTTGGCCTTGATTTTCCTGATTACCTTGCCCTTGGTTGCGATCTTGCAAGAGCTGAATCAGAATTTGAGCATTGGCATTTGTGGCAGTCATCAGGGCTTGCCATGCCTCCGGAGGCGGAGGTGGTGGCGGAGGGTTAGCCTGACTCCCTTCATTGCGTTCCGGATTCTGACGCGTTGGCGGTGCCATCCTGAAGAGGGTGACATCCATTAGCATCTTGAAAAGGATATATTCATGCTGAATCAAAGGATCGAAATTGCAACATATAGTCTTCACAATAAACATCCGAACGGGAATGAACGAATGAATTCCAAAGTAAATCATCACACTTCCATAAGTTGAGAAGCCACTTAGAAAAAGGTATGGAATAAAATCAACAAGGTACGGATGTGAACAAATACTTGGTAAGGATTACCCAATCACGAACCAAATATCTGCGGGAAGAAATACTAGAGCTACATGAATTCCCACTTATAAACTCCCAAAACTTTCTGGTTATGCAATCAAGTGTTGGGGATACAGGGGACACAAAATATATCACCCAAACTAACAATACCTAGATCCAGCTGTATCCATCCTTCAACACATAACCAAGAAACCTTCGGAAATCGTCTACCTCAACCTTTGGAAAGCATCCGTTATACGAGTCATGACAATACTCCCGCACTCGCCTCAGTACTGGGCTATCAGGGTTATCTCACATATAACTGTACAAAAGAGATTTTCGATGTCGGCGTACTAAACTCAGGTATTTCAGAACTGCAACGATAAAATTATGACGACAACACCTCGGAGCTCAACTCCCCGGGACACCTCCACTAAACCCCTGCTGACGGGAGGCAACCAAGACAATGTTGTCATCATAAAACCATCGGAACGATTCTAAGATACCCGCGTGATCCTAAAAAAAAATTTAGTGAAATTTTGAGAAGAGAAGAGTCAAAACTCTACGTCAGGATGCCTTACCAGAGCGATGAGGAGACTGGGAAGTAAAAAGAATTCCTAAACTCTCCGATATATAATTCCTAAATGACTCAAAACATTTTTCTAGACACAACTCGGCCGCTAAAAACGATCAATCAGTGGGGGCTCCTAAGGTCGGGGGAAGGCTCTGATTACCAACTTGTAACGCCCTCGATGCGGCTATAGCTCCCACGTGTTGAGGCACGACTTAGAGGCATAACCGCATTGAAAGGAATGTCGCAAGTGAGGTAATCTTCACACAACCCATGTAATACATAAGGGAAAGAGATACATAGTTGGCTTACAGTCGCCACTTCACACAATACATAAATAAACATTCATCATCCAGATTACACTCAAGGTCCGACTACGGAACCAAAATGAAAGAAGACTACCCCAAAAGCTACACAGATCCCCAAATCATCCCCAACTGGGCTCCACTACTGATCATCAGGAAAAGACACATAGTAATGACCACGTTCCTTGTCGAACTCCCACTTGAGCTTGGTTGAAGCATCTGCACTGGCATCGTCGGCACCTGCAACTGTTTTGGTAGAATCTGTGAGTCACGGGGACTCAGCAATCTCACACCCGCGAGATCAAGACTATATAAGCTTAAAGGTAGGATAGGGTAGTGAGGTGGAGCTGCAGCAAGCGACTAGCATATATGGTGGCTAACGACGCAAAAGAGAGCGAGAAGAGAAGCAAAGCACGGTCATGAAGCTAGAGGTGATCAAGAAGTGATCCTAGAACAACCTACGTCAAACAAAACTCCAACACCGTGTTCACTTCCCAGACCCCGCCGAGAAGAGACCATCACGGTTACACACGCGGTTGATGTGTTTTAGTTAAGGTCAACTTCGGGTTTTCTACAACCGGACATTAACAAATTCTCATCTGCCTCATAACCGCGGGCACGGCTTTCGAAAGATAATACCCTGCAGGAGTGTCCCAACTTAGCCCATTATAAGCTCTCACGGTCAACGAAGGATATTCCTTCTACCGGGAAGACCCGATCGGTCTCAGAATCCCGGACTACAAGACATTTCGGCAGTAATAAAACAAATCCAGCAAAGCCGCCCGATTGTGCCGACAAATCCTGATAGGAGCTGCACATATCTCGGTCTCAGGGCACATCCGGATGAGACATCCTACGAGTAAAACCAAGCCTCGAGTTTCCCCGAGGGGGCCCCGCAGTCTGCTCGTTTCGGGCCAGCACCCAGAGGAGCACTGGTCCGGGGGGGCTAAAATAAAGATGACCCTCGGGCTCGCGAAAACCCGAGGGAAAAGGTGTAGGTGGTAGGCAAATGGTAAAACCAAGGTTGGGCCTCGCTGAGGAGTCTTATTCAAAGCGAACTGTGGAGGGGGTCCCATAAATCACCCAACGGTGTAAGGAACGCAAAATCAAGGAACATAACACCGGTATGACGGAAACTAGGGTGGCAAGAGTGGAACAAAACACCAGGCATAAGGCCGAGCCTTCCACCCTTTACCAAGTATATAGATGCATTAATTAAATAAGAGGTATTGTGATATCTCAACAAGAAAAGATGTTCCATCAAGGAACAACATCTCCATGTTCCAACAAGGAACAAACTTCATCTTCACCTGCAACTAGCAACGCTATAAGAGGGGCTGAGCAAAGCGGTAACATAGCCAATCAACGGTTTGCTAGGACATGGATGGTTAGGGGCTGACATGGCAATATGGGTGGCATGATATAGCAAGTGGTAGGTATCACAGCATAGGCATAGCAAAAGAGCGAGCATTTAGCAAGCAAAGATAGAAGTGATTTCGAGGGTATGGTCATCTTGTCTGCAGGGTTCTCAGAGTTGTCAAAAGCTTAGTCCTCGTAAGCGTTCTCAACAGGTTCCTCGTTCACGTACTCGTCTCCCAGCTCTACCCAAAACAAGAACACAAGCAAAGGAACAACTATCAACCACGATGCAATGCGCAAACAACATGATGCAAAACATGGCATGATATGCGAGATGTGGTATGCAATGCTTATGCGTGCTCCGGAAGGAAAAAGATGAACAAGGCATAATCTTGGCAAACCAAGTATGCCACTGGATAGGTGAGGTGATTTCAGTTGAAATCGATATAAAGATCACCGGAATCGGATGCACGGTTTGCAAATGACAAGCAAAACAAGAATGACAATAATCTGCCATTAACAGCATGATGCTACTTAGCAAGCAACAAGCAATTAAGCTACTGCACCCAAACATATCAATAAAGCATATGACAATGATCCACTCAAGATGCTTGACAAAACATGAACACCGAGCTACGGCTAAATCACAACACAACAGGTTCAAACAAGCATGGCAAAAGTGCAAAAGATAACAGGTTCACAGACTTAGTGAAAATTACAACATGCCAGAAATTAATATCAGGATGACATGTTTAGAGCAAGCAAACAACATGCTATAGGGACAGGACATAGCAAAATAAGGCATGGCATGAATCTACTCAAAGCACTTAACAAAAGTCACTTACTGAGAATGAGCCAAAAAGGAACAGAAAATATAATAGCACCTATGTCAATTAAGCAAGTTTCGTTACAGGTTTCAGACTTAGCAGAAAACTGGACATGTCAAAAACAGATAACAAGTAGGCATGTTTACGAGCTCGATGCACTCACTACAGAGTAATTCATGATAAACTAAGCATACATACATCAATAAGACATGGCATAGAAGCTAGACATGGCAAGTATAACATCATAGCATGCAAGGATCAACTACAACAAGCTTGGCAAAATCGAATAACATGTAAACAATCTGCCAGTAACATTTTATAGCAAAAGTAGAGCTCGATTGACTCAAGCTATGGCACTCCATAATTACAAACAAAGGCATGGATGGATAGAGCAAATCCATATGATCAAAACACTCTTACTGATCATGCTCAAAAGAGGCATAGATCTCTCTGAAACAACATGAAAACATGGCATAAGAATAACAGCAGGCAAGGATTTCACTAAGTCCCTGAAATCAGCAACATTATGTACCCTAGTTTGCATTCTTGTGCTAGTCACCACAAAGATCACAAAAATACATGGCATAAACCTCTGGAAAGATAGCATGTCATATTTCAAAACACATGTAGGACTCAACTTCATAGGATGCACACATCGATCATAGCAAAAATGACAAAAGTGCAAGTTCTGATAAGAATCAGAAACTAACATCACATAGCCCTCTTCCAACAGCATTTCGGGCATCAAGATGAACACAAATGAAGATGATGCAACGGAACGAAATGATGTACTCATCGAGTCGAACAATTTTACATATTACACGCACGAAACGGAGCAATATACAGCAAGTTATGATGCGATTAAGATGCAACAGTGATGCAATAATTTCGGGACTTAGATAAATCGGGGGAGGAGAAGAAAGTCAACCGAGGAGGCGCGCGGATCGAGGATGGCCGGGCTCGCCGGAGAACGGCGGGAGAGGGCGAGGGAGATCGTCACCGGAGCGGATCCGGCCGGATCCCGCTGGATCCGGGCGCGGGCGGCGAGGATCGGCGACGGGGAACGGCGGCGCGGCGCGGATCGGGGCGGCGGCGGCCGGATCGGGGCGGCGCCGGCGAGAGGCGGTGAGGCGGGTCGGCGAACGGGCGCGGCGGCGCGGGCGCTCGGGCGCGGGGGCGCGCGGCTCCGCGGGAGCGGGCGGCGGCAACGGGCCGCGGGGGCCGGCCTCGGGCCCGGCGGGCTTCGGCGGGCGGGGGCGGCGAAGGGCCACGTGGCACGCCTGGAGTGGCTGGGGCGCGGCGGCGGGTTTCGTCCGGCGCGGACCGGACGTGTCCGGCGCGCGGAGGAAGGGGAAGACTAGGGTTTGCCCGAAAAAATTCGGGGATGGTCACCTATTTATAGGTAGGAGGAGCTAGGAGGCTCCAAATGGAGTGCGGTTTTCGGCCAAGCGATCGTGATCGAACGGCGATGGACATGGGAGAGACTTAGATGGGTTATTGGGCTGTTTAGGAGGGGTTTTGGGCTGCAACACACACGAGGCCTTCACGGTTACCCGGTTAACCGTTGGAGTATCAAACGACCTCCGAATGACCCGAAACTTGACAGGCGGTCTACCGGTGCTATACCAAGGCCGCTTGGCAAACCTTGGTCCATTCCGAGAAGGTTTAATACCCGCTCACGGAAAAAGGTAAAAGGGGGCGCCGGGGAACATAGGAGTGCCGGATTGCAAAACGGACAACGGGGAAAAAGCTCGGATTCATGAGACGAACACGTATGCGAATGCGATGCACATGATGACATGATATGAAATGTATGACATGAACAAAATGCAAAAAGACGGGAAACCCAACCACGGAGGGAATATCATATCACATCGCCGGAAATGGCAAGAGTTGGAGTTACAATAATGGCAAGTTACATCCGGGGTGTTACTTGTAACGCCCTCGATGCGGCTATAGCTCCCACGTGTCGAGGCACGACTTAGAGGCATAACCACATTGAAAGCAATGTCGCAAGTGAGGTAACCTTCACACAACCCATGTAATACATAAGGGAAAGAGATACATAGTTGGCTTACAGTCGCCACTTCACACAATACATAAATAAACATTCATCATCCAGATTACACTCAAGGTCCGACTACGGAACCAAAATGAAAGAAGACTACCCCAAAAGCTACACAGATCCCCAAATCATCCCCAACTGGGCTCCACTACTGATCATCAGGAAAAGACACATAGTAACGACCACGTTCCTCGTCGAACTCCCACTTGAGCTCGGTTGAAGCATCTGCACTGGCATCGTCGGCACCTGCAACTGTTTTGGTAGAATCTGTGAGTCACGGGGACTCAGCAATCTCACACCCGCGAGATCAAGACTATATAAGCTTAAAGGTAGGATAGGGTAGTGAGGTGGAGCTGCAGCAAGCGACTAGCATATATGGTGGCTAACAACGCAAAAGAGAGCGAGAAGAGAAGCAAAGCACGGTCGTGAAGCTAGAGGTGATCAAGAAGTGATCCTAGAACAACCTACGTCAAACATAACTCCAACACCGTGTTCACTTCCCGGACCCCGCCGAGAAGAGACCATCACGGTTACACACGCGGTTGATGTGTTTTAGTTAAGGTCAACTTCGGGTTTTCTACAACCGGACATTAACAAATTCCCATCTGCCTCATAACCGCGGGCACGGCTTTCGAAAGATAATACCCTGCAGGGGTGTCCCAACTTAGCCCATTATAAGCTCTCACGGTCAACGAAGGATATTCCTTCTACCGGGAAGACCCGATCAGTCTCGGAATCTCGGACTACAAGATGTTTCGACAGTAATAAAACAAGTCCAGCAAAGCAGCCCGATTGTGACGACAAATCCTGATAGGAGCTGCACAAATCTCGGTCTCAGGGCACATCAGGATAAGCTAAGCGTACAGGAACCAACATAACCCAAGTTGCCAAGGGACGGTCCCGCATGGTGCTCTAGTTTGGACCAGCACTCGGAGGAGCACTGGCCCGGGGGTTAAAATAAAGATGACCCTCGGGCTCGCGAAAACCCGGGGGAAAAAGGCTTAGGTGGCAAAAGGTAAAACCAATGTTGGGCCTTGCTGCAAGAGTCTTATTCAAAGCGAACTGTCAAGGGGGTCCCATAAACCACCCAACCGTGTAAGGAACACAAAATCAAGGAACATAACACCGGTATGACGGAAACTAGGGTGGCAAGAGTGAAACAAAACACCAGGCATAAGGCCGAGCCTTCCACCCTTACCAAGTATATAGATGCATTAATTAAATAAGAGGTATTGTGATATCCCAACAAGAAAACATGTTCCAACAAGGAACAACAAGTCCATGTTCTAACAAGGAACAAACTTCATCTTCACCTGCAACTAGCAACGCTATAAGAGGGGCTGAGCAAAGCAGTAACATAGCCAATCAACGGTTTGCTAGGACATGGATGGTTAGAGGCTGACATGGCAATATGGGAGGCATGATATAGCAAGTGGTAGGTATCGCAGCATAGGCATAGCAAAAGAGCGAGCATCTAGCAAGCAAAGATAGAAGTGATTTCGAGGGTATGGTCATCTTGCCTGCAAGGTTCTCAGAGTTGTCGAAAGCTTGGTCCTCGAAAGCGTTCTCAACAGGTTACTCGTTCACGTACTCGTCTCCCGGCTCTACCCAAAACAAGAACACAAGCAAAGGAACAACTATCAACCATGATGCAATGCGCAAACAACATGATGCAAAACATGACATGATATGCGAGATGTGGTATGCAATGCTTATGCGTGCTCCCGAAGAAAAAAGATGAACAAGGCATAATCTTGGCAAACCAAGTATGCCACTGGATAGGTGAGGTGATTTCGGTTGAAATCGATATAAAGATCACCGGAATCGTATGCACGGTTTGCAAATGACAAGCAAAACAAGAATGACAATAATCTGCCATTAACAGCATTATGCTACTTAGCAAGCAACAAGAAATTAAGCTACTGCACCCAAACATATCAACGAAGCATATGAAAGTGATCTACTCAAGATGCTTGACAAAAGATGAACACTGAGCTACGGCTAAATCACAACACAACAGGTTCAAACAAGCATGACAAAAGTGCAAAAGATAACAGGTTCACAGACTTAGTGAAAATAACAACATGCCAGAAATTAACATCAGGATGATATGTTTAGAGCAAGCAAACAACATGCTACAGGGACAGGACATAGCAAAATAAGGCATGGCATGAATCTACTCAAAGCACTTAACAAAAGTCACTTACTGAGCATGAGCCAAAAAGGACCAGAAAATATAATAGCACCTATGTCAATTAAGCAAGTTTCGTTACAGGTTTCAGACTCAGCAGAAAACTGGACATGTCAAAAACAGATAACAAGTAGGCATGTTTACGAGCTCGATGTACTCACTACAGAGTAATGCATGATAAACTAAGCATACATACATCAATAAGACATGGCATAGAAGCTAGACATGGCAATTATAACATCATAGCATGCAAGGATCAACTACAACAAGCTTGGCAAAATCGAATAACATGTAAACAATCTGCCAGTAACATTTTATAGCAAAAGTAGAGCTCGATTGACTCAAGCTATGGCACTCAATAATTACAAACAAAGGCATGGATGGATAGAGAAAATCCATATGCCCAAAAAACTCTTACTGATCATGCTCAAAAGAGGCATAGATCTCTCTGAAACAACATAAAAACATGGCATAAAAATAACAGCAGGCAAGGATTTCACTAAGTCCCTGAAATCAGCAACATTATGTATCCTAGTTTGCATTCTTGTGCTAGTCACCACAAAGATCACAAAAATACATGGCATAAACCTCTGGAAAGATAGCATTTCATATTTCAAAACACATGTAGGACTCAACTTCATAGGATGTACACATCAATCATGGAAAAAATGACAAAAGTGCAAGTTCTGATAAGAATCAGAAACTAACATCACATAGCCCTCTTCCAACAGCATTTCGGGCATCAAGATGAACTCAAATGAAGATGATGCAATGGAATAAAATGATGTACTCATCGAGGTGAACAATTTGACATATTACACGCACGAAACGGAGCAATATACAGCAAGTTATGATGTGATTAAGATGCAATAGTGATGCAATAATTTCGGGACTTAGACCAATCGGTGGAGGAGAAGAAAGTCAACCGAGGCGGCACGCGGATCGAGGATGGCCGGGCTCGCCGGAGAACGGCCGGAGAGGGCGAGGGAGATCGTCACCGGAGCGGATCCGGCCGGATCCCGCTGGATCCGGGCGCGGGCGGCGAGGATCGGCAACGGGGAACGGCGGCGCGGCGCGGATCGGGGCGGCGCCGGCGAGAGGCGGCGAGGCGGGTCGGCGGCGCGGGCGCTCGGGCGCGGGGGCGCGCGGCTCCGCGGGAGCGGGCGGCGGCAGCGGGCAGTGGGGGCCGGCCTCGGGCCCGGCGGGCTTCGGCGGGCGGGGGCGGCGAAGGGCCACGTGGCACGCCCGGAGTGGCTGGGGCGCGGCGGCGGGTTTCGTCCGGCGCGGACCGGACGTGTCCGGCGCGCGGAGGAAGGGAAAGACTAGGGTTTGCCCGAAAAAATTCGGGGATGGTCACCTATTTATAGTTAGGAGGAGGTAGAAGGCTCCAAATGGAGTGCGGTTTTCGGTCACGCGATCGTGATCGAACGGCGATGGACATGGGAGAGACTTAGATGGGTTATTGGGCTGTTTAGGAGGGGTTTTTGGCTGCAACACACACGAGGCCTTCACGGTTACCCGGTTAACCGTTGGAGTATCAAACGACCTCTGAATGACCCGAAACTTGACAGGCGGTCTACCGGTGCTATACCAAGGCCGCTTGGCAAACCTCGGTCCATTCCGAGAAGGTTTAATACCCGCTCACGGAAAAAGGTAAAAGGGGGCGCCGGGAACATAGGAGTGCCGGATTGCAAAACGGACAACGGAGAAAAAGCTCGGATTCACGAGACGAACACGTATGCGAATGCGATGCACATGATGACATGATATGAAATGCATGACATGAACAAAATGCAAAAAGACGGGAAACCCAACCACGGAGGGAATATCATATCACATCGCCGAAAATGGCAAGAGTTGGAGTTACAATAATGGCAAGTTACATCCGGGGTGTTACTTGTAACGCCCTCGATGCGGCTATAGCTCCCACGTGTCGAGGCACAACTTAGAGGCATAACCGCATTGAAAGGAATGTCGCAAGTGAGGTAAGCTTCACTCAACCCATGTAATACATAAGGGAAAGAGATACATAGTTGGCTTACAGTCGCCACTTCACACAATACATAAATAAACATTCATCATCCAGATTACACTCAAGGTCCGACTACGGAACCAAAATGAAAGAAGACTACCCCAAAAGCTACACAGATCCCCGAATCATCCCCAACTGGGCTCCACTACTGATCATCAGGAAAAGACACATAGTAACGACCACGTTCCTCGTCGAACTCCCACTTGAGCTCGATTGAAGCATCTGCACTGGTATCGTCGGCACGTGCAACTGTTTTGGTAGAATCTGTGAGTCACGGGGACTCAGCAATCTCACACCCGCGAGATCAAGACTATATAAGCTTAAAGGTAGGATAGGGTAGTGAGGTGGAGTTGCAGCAATCGACTAGCATATATGATGACTAACAACGCAAAAGAGAGCGAGAAGAGAAGCAAAGCACGGTCGTGAAGCTAGAGGTGATCAAGAAGTGATCGTAGAACAACCTACGTCAAACATAACTCCAACACCGTGTTCACTTCCCGGACCCCGCCGAGAAGAGACCATCACGGTTACACACGCGGTTGATGTGTTTTAGTTAAGGTCAACTTCGGGTTTTCTACAACCGGACATTAACAAATTCCCATCTGTCTCATAACCGCAGGAACGGCTTTCGAAAGATAATACCCTGCAGGGGTGTCCCAACTTAGCCCATTATAAGCTCTCACGGTCAACGAAGTATATTCCTTCTACCGGGAAGACCCGATCAGTCTCGGAATCCCGGACTACAAGACGTTTCGACAGTAATAAAACAAGTCCAGCAAAGCCGCCCGATTGTGCCGACAAATCCTGATAGGAGCTGCACATATCTCGGTCTCAGGGCACATCCGGATAAGCTAAGCGTACAGGTACCAACATAACCCAAGTTGCCAAGGGACGGTCCCGCACGGTGCTCTAGTTTGGACCAGCACTCGGAGGAGCACTGGCCCGGGGGTTAAAATAAAGATGACCCTCGGGCTCGCGAAAACCCGAGGGAAAAAGGCTTAGGTGGCAAAAGGTAAAATCAATGTTGGGCCTTGCTGGAAGAGTCTTATTCAAAGCGAACTGTCAAGGGGGTCCCATAAATCACCCAACCGTGTAAGGAATGCAAAATCAAGGAACATAACACCGGTATGACGGAAACTAGGGTGGCAAGAGTGGAACAAAACACCAGGCATAAGGCCGAGCCTTCCACCCTTTACCAAGTATATAGATGCATTAATTAAATAAGAGGTATTGTGATATCCCAACAAGAAAACATGTTTCAACAAGGAACAACAAGTCCATGTTCCAACAAGGAACAAACTTCATCTTCACCTGCAACTAGCAACGCTATAAGAAGGGCTGAGCAAAGCAGTAACATAGCCAATCAACGGTTTGCTAGGACATGGATGGTTAGAGGCTGACATGGCAATATGGGAGGCATGATATAGCAAGTGGTAGGTATCGCAGCATAGGCATAGCAAAAGAGCGAGCATCTAGCAAGCAAAGATAGAAGTGATTAAGAGGGTATGGTCATCTTGCCTGCAAGGTTCTCAGAGTTGTCGAAAGCTTGGTCCTCGAAAGCGTTCTCAACAGGTTCCTCGTTCACGTACTCGTCTCCCGGCTCTACCCAAAACAAGAACACAAGCAAAGGAACAACTATCAACCACGATTGGTCCAAGTCCCGAAATTATTGCATCACTGTTGCATTTTAATCGCATCATAACTTGCTGTATATTGCTCCGTTTCGTGCGTGTAATATGTCAAATTGTTCGTCTCGATGAGTACATCATTTCATTCCATTGCATCATCTTCATTTGAGTTCATCTTGATGCCCGAAATGCTGTTGGAAGAGGGCTATGTGATGTTAGTTTCTGATTCTTATCAGAACTTGCACTTTTGTCATTTTTGCCATGATTGATGTGTGCATCCTATGAAGTTGAGTCCTACATGTGTTTTGAAGTATGACATGCTATCTTTCCAGAGGTTTATGCCATGTATTTTTGTGATCTTTGTGGTGACTAGCACAAGAATGCAAACTAGGATACATAATGTTGCTGATTTCAGGGACTTAGTGAAATCCTTGCCTGCTGTTATTTTTATGACATGTTTTCATGTTGTTTCAGAGAGATCTATGCCTCTTTTGAGCATGATCAGTAAGAGTGTTTTGGACATATGGATTTGCTCTATCCATCCATGCCTTTGTTTGTAATTATTGAGTGCCATAGCTTGAGTCAATCGAGCTCTACTTTTGCTATAAAATGTTACTGGCAGATTGTTTACATGTTATTCGATTTTGCCAAGCTTGTTGTAGTTGATCCTTGCATGCTATGATGTTATACTTGCCATGTCTAGCTTCTATGCCATGTCTTATTGATGTATGTATGCTTAGTTTATCATGCATTACTCTGTAGTGAGTGCATCGAGCTCGTAAACATGCCTACTTGTTATCTGTTTTTGACATGTCCAGTTTTCTGCTGAGTCTGAAACCTGTAACGAAACTTGCTTAATTGACATAGGTGCTATTATATTTTCTGGTCCTTTTTGGCTCATGCTCAGTAAGTGACTTTTGTTAAGTGCTTTGAGTAGATTCATGCCATGCCTTATTTTGCTATGTCCTGTCCCTGTAGCATGTTGTTTGCTTGCTCTAAACATATCATCCTGATGTTAATTTCTGGCATGTTGTTATTTTCACTAAGTCTGTGAACCTGTTATCTTTTGCACTTTTGTCATGCTTGTTTGAACCTGTTGTGTTGTGATTTAGCCGTAGCTCAGTGTTCATCTTTTGTCAAGCATCTTGAGTAGATCACTTTCATATGCTTCGTTGATATGTTTGGGTGCAGTAGCTTAATTTCTTGTTGCTTGCTAAGTAGCATCATGTTGTTAATGGCAGATTATTGTCATTCTTGTTTTGCTTGTCATTTGCAAACCGTGCATCCGATTCCGGTGATCTTTATATCGATTTCAACCGAAATCACCTCACCTATCCAGTGGCATACTTGGTTTGCCAAGATTATGCCTTGTTCATCTTTTTCCTTCCGGAGCACGCATAAGCATTGCATACCACATCTCGCATATCATGCCATGTTTTGCATCATGTTGTTTGCGCATTGCATCGTGGTTGATAGTTGTTCTTTTGCTTGTGTTCTTGTTTTGAGTTTACGTGAACGAGGAACCTGTTGAGAACGCTTTCGAGGACCAAGCTTTCGACAACTCTGAGAACCTTGCAGGCAAGATGACCATACCCTCGAAATCACTTCTATCTTTGCTTGCTAGTTGCTCGCTCTTTTGCTATGCCTATGCTGCGATACCTACCACTTGCTATATCATGCCACCCATATTGCCATGTCAGCCCCTAACCATCCATGTCCTAGCAAACCGTTGATTGGCTATGTTACTGCTTTGCTCAGCCCCTCTTATAGCGTTGTTAGTTGCAGGTGAAGATGAAGTTTGTTCCTTGTTGGAACATGAAGATGTTGTTCCTTGATGGAACATATTTACTTGTTGGGATATCACAATACCTCTTATTTAATTAATGCATCTATATACTTGGTAAAGGGTGGAAGGCTCGGCCTTATGCCTGGTGTTTTGTTCCACTCTTGCCACCCTAGTTTCCGTCATACCGGTGTTATGTTCCTTGATTTTGCGTTCCTTACACGGTTGGGTGATTTATGGGACCCCCTTGACAGTTCACTTTGAATAAGACTCCTCCAGCGAGGCCCAACCTTGGTTTTACCATGTGCCTACCACCTACACCTTTTCTCCCGGGTTTTCGCGAGCCCGAAGGTCATCTTTATTTTAGCCCCGCCGGACCAGTGCTCCTCTGGGTGCTGGCCCGAAACGAGCAGACTGCGGGGCCCCCTCGGGGAAACTCGAGGCTTGGTTTTACTCGTAGGATGTCTCATCCGGATGTGCCCTGAGACCGAGATATGTGCAGCTCCTATCAGGATTTGTCAGCACAATCGGGCGGCTTTGCTGGATTTGTTTTATTACTGCCGAAATGTCTTGTAGTCCGGGATTCCGAGACTGATCGGATCTTTCCGGTAGAAGGAATATCCTTCGTTGACCGTGAGAGCTTATAATGGGCTAAGTTGGGACACCCCTGCAGGGTATTATCTTTCGAAAGTCGTGCCCGCGGTTATGAGGCAGATGAGAATTTGTTAATGTCCGGTTATAGAAAACCCGAAGTTGACCTTAACTAAAACACATCAATCGCGTGTGTAACCGTGATGGTCTCTTCTCGGCGGGGTCCGGGAAGTGAACACGGTGTTGGAGTTATGTTTGACGTAGGTTGTTCTACGATCACTTCTTGATCACCTCTAGCTTCACGACCGTGCTTTGCTTCTCTTCTCGCTCTCTTTTGCGTTGTTAGCCACCATATATGCTAGTCGCTTGCTACAGCTCCACCTCACTACCCTATCCTACCTTTAAGCTTATATAGTCTTGATCTCGCGGGTGTGAGATTGCTGAGTCCCCGTGACTCACAGATTCTACCAAAACAGTTGCAGGTGCCGACGATGCCAGTGCAGATGCTTCAACCGAGCTCAAGTGGGAGTTCGACGAGGAACGTGATCGTTACTATGTGTCTTTTCCTGATGATCAATAGTGGAGCCCGGTTGGGGATGATTCGGGGATCTGTGTAGCTTTTGGGGTAGTCTTCTTTCATTTTGGTTCCGTAGTCGGACCTTGAGTGTAATCTAGATGATGAATGTTTATTTATGTATTGTGTGAAGTGGCGACTGTAAGCCAACTATGTATCTCTTTCTCTTATGTATTACATGGGTTGTGTGAAGATTACCTCACTTGCGACATTCCTTTCAATGCGGTTATGTCTCTAAGTTGTGCCTCGACACGTGGGAGCTATAGCCGCATCGAGGGCGTTACAAGTTCGGTAGATCCAGCAGCTAGCGAATGTGGAGCAGAGACGGCAAGAAGAATGGCATCCAAAACAGCGCTCATGGCTGTGCTTTTGCTCGTCCTTGTGGCCGGCGATCTTGCCCATGGCCACGCCGTGCCACTCGGACGAGCAACCGCCCGGCGGAGCCTCGGCTGGATGCAAGGCATGAAGGGAGGCCCCCCTAGTGGCATGCAGCCATCAGAGACTGCTGCTTCTGCTGCCAGCCGCCGCGCCATTTCTTGGGTGCAAAAAGGTACTAGATGATTCTTCTGTAACTTAATATGTGCTAGCTGCTGCATTGATATGTGCTAACTTCATCTGTTTGTTATTAGGCGAGGAGAGCAGCCGGGCCGGCAGCGAGGAGGAACGCAAGTTCGTCGCACCTGTGCCAGGATTCAAGCTCCCGCCCCTCCCTCCGAACGCTGCCTGAGAGAAGAGATCACATCATCGGGTGAGCATGCCGCGGCATTGACCATCACTAGGTCTGTCAGCAAATAAAGGCGCTGGAGTGTTCAAGGATGCTTTATATATATTGTTCAATAAGTACGGCAGCGTTGGTCTGCTATGTTGAAGTTATTATATGTACGATGCCACCCTCATTCAGTAACTGTAAGGTTGCAGCATCAGTTGTAATAATGGGGGAAAACAGTGAGCATTCAGCTTGAACTAGCTCAGCTCTTGAGAAAGGGTCAGTGTGATGTTGTTGATAAGGGAAAGCACAAACAGTTTCAGAAAACATCAAACGAGATTTGAACAGGCTCGACGTGCGTTTTGATCGACAAACATTGCCCCACACTGCTGAGGTTGTGCTAAAAGAAACTGCAAGTTTGCTCTTGTTAAATTCCATCCTATTAACCTCGTTATAGCCGCGAAAAAATTAAACTCGTAATAGGATGGTAATACACAGCAAGATACAGACAACAAACCGAACAAGGAAATCCAGCACTAGTTCATCGGTTTCAAGCCTATAGCATTACGTACCTGCGACCACTTTCGAGCCTGTGCGCACCCTCGACGGGGTCAAAGATTCAGAGGAACAGAATCTGACAGGTAGGAGTCCATGTTCATTATTCCTGTTCAGGCCAGTAAGAGGAAACATGAGTTTTATGCATGCAACAAAATGTCCTTACCAAAAGGTTAAGTGAGTGTGCATTATTTAGACATGTGATTCTCTTAGGGTTGTAGATACTGAACCAGGAAGATTCTCACAACAAAAAGTTCCAACAGTCACACAAAAAAATCTAAACGATGATGCAAGTTTTGTAAGCGAGCACAAGTTCGTCCCGAGTGCTGTCTCACGTGCTGGACTGGATGAGGTCATCAAGTGGCTGTAGTAAACTCGGTCAACTACATTATACGGATAATGAAAGAGACAATGACCGCCGGCAGTTCAGTTAAGCACTGCTACGCTAGCTGTCTACAAGACAAAAACATCTATTTTAAGGTAGATACACATGTCAAAAATTCAGAATAAGCATTGAAACTCTTTATGCCGACATGTGGCGACATGTATGGCTCTGCCAAGAGCTTCCTGGTTAAACAAGTTCTGCCATTGGCTACTGTGCTCTGTTCTTTTGCAAAAGTATACCAAGACTTGAATTCTTTCTTTTCAAAGTAACAACAGAAATGCAAGTTCCGGCAAACAATAAATTGAAGAAGAGTGTGGATGCGGCTGTATGGTCCGAATATGATGAGATCATTTGTTTCCCACCTGAACTGAGATGGTAAAGATCGCCTGAGTTCGGCCTGTGAAAGGAGCTCGGACGGATTGCTTTCACTGATCCAGCGCACTGCCTATCATATACATTCCCAAGCCCAGTTCATTGCTTTCAAGCCTAAAGCTATTTGTACCTGTGACCATTGCCGAGCCTGTGTGCACCCTTGACGGGATAAGAGATTCAGAGGGGCAGAAATATTTCTGCTCGCTGACAGGCCCCTGTTCATGTCCATTTTCCTGCCCAGGTCAGTAAGAAGAAACATGAGTTTCATGCGTGCAACAGATGTTCTTAGAAATGGTTAAGTGAGTGTACATTATTTAGACTTGTGATTTTCAGTTGTAGATACTGAACCAGGAAGATTCTCATAAATCAAAAGTGAGAAAATATTCTTACAAGAAACTAAACAGCTATGCTAGTCTTGTAAGTGAGGAGCTGTTCATCCCAAATGATGTCTCGTGTGCTGGATTGGATCAGGCTATCAAGTGGCCATAATAAACTCGGTCAACTACATTACATGGATAATATGATAGAGCCAATGATTGCCGGCAGTTCAATTAACCACTAACCCACCAGCATGTCCCAGACAAAACTTCTCTTTTCAGGTGGGTACAGATGCCAAAATTTCAGAATAACCATCAGAAACTCTTTCTACTGACATGTGGCGACATGCATGGCTCTGCCGAGAGTGGCCTAGTTAAACAAGTTCTGACATTGGCTAAATGGCAAAGCTGTTGTCACCGTCAACACCCTGGATAACACATAACGAGAACATCATTTACTAATGCCGGGTATAATTGACCGGACCCGGTCCAAGCTAGTGACAGAATCTTCAGGCCTTCAGCATCCGTGTGCACTCTGGATAACACCTGACGAGAACATCATTCACTAATGCTGGGTATAGTTGATCCGGTCCTAGCTGGTGACTGAATCTTCAGCATCCGCGTTCATATATGGACTAGCATGATTCTTCAGCAGCTAACACTTCCCACTTCCTCAACAGTCTCTGAACAGACCAGCAGAGCAAGAATGGCGATCACACTGGTCGTGCTGCTCGTGCTGCTGTTGCTACTGCCAGTGACTCGAGCCTCAGCTCAGGAGCAGCAGCAGCAGCAGCCGCCGCCGCAACATGTTGTGCAGCCGGGCTGCCGTGACAAGTGCGGCAACATCACCATTACCTACCCCTTTGGCATCGGCGCGGGTTGCTTCCGCGACGATGGCCGAGGTGGCTTCCAGCTTTTGTGTGACAACTCCCTACCAGTCCCACGGCTCACCGTAGCTGACTACGGCATCCAGATAACCAGCTTATCCATTAGCACCGGCGAGGCCCATGCCTCCCTCAACGCGACTCGCCGCTGCTACAACAGCAAGGGGAGCGTCATCAGCCAAGGCGGGCCGGTAGCTGTACCACTCGCTGGGACCAACCTCCTCTTCTCGGCCACCAAGAACCGCCTCGTCGTGCTCGGCTGCCCCAACCTCGGCTACTTCAACGACGTTGACGGCTACTATGTCAGTGGCTGCATGGCCGTGTGCCGGCCACGGAAATCCACTGCATCGGGGTCCTGCACAGGCGTCGGCTGCTGCCAGAGCATGATACCCCCCGCTGTCGACTACTATCAGCCGTACCTGCTCGACATCCCAAAGAGCAAGGGAGACCTGACCATCTATGTAAACAGCGTGACCTGCAGGTATGTGTTCTTGGTGGAGGCGACGTGGTTACATACCAACTACACCAGCAAGAACCACAACAAGACCGACGACTTCGCCGTGCCTGTCGTGCTCGACTGGGCTGTCCGGAACGTGGAAAACTGCAGAGGCGCTAGGAAGAATGCAACCGCATATGCATGCCGGAGCACGCTCAGCAAGTGCGTCGACTCCAAAAACGGCGCTGGGTACCGTTGCGGCTGCTCCAAGGGATATGAGGGCAACCCCTATTTATATGATGGATGCAAAGGTATTCACCGATATTGATCTTGATACAACTGGACCATTACTCAAAAATTGTCCAGATTAACTTTTTTGTTAAACGTCTACTGTTCTTCTGCCAATTTTGTCTCATGCTCTGACAAATGTCTACTGTCCTTCTGCCATTTAACTGAAGACATCAATGAGTGTGAGCGGAAAGGAAAACACGCATGCTACGGGGTCTGCACAAATACGCCCGGAAGCTACACTTGCCAATGCCCTCCTGGGACTAGTGGAGATGCCACCGTGAAGAATGGTTGCCGGCCAAAGGACAGTTTCACTTTAGCCATGAAAGTAGTTACAGGTAAACATATAATCCTGCAATTTTTGCTCCCTTGGTTGATGCTGGAAAACTAATGGCAATGCCTCATCGTGCTCAGGAATCAGCCTTGGAGTGTTCTTGCCATTTTTCATGTGCTTCTGGCTCTACTTGGGACTCCAGAAGAGGAAGCTTATCAGAACAAAGCAGAAGTTCTTCGAGCTAAATGGAGGCCTCTTCCTGCAGCAGCAAATACATAACTACAATGGCAACAGCAAAGGCACTGGTGGGTTCAAGATCTTTTCCAAGGAAGAGCTGGAGAAAGCGACCAAAAACTTTGCAGCCGACCGTGTTCTCGGCCATGGAGGACACGGCATTGTCTACAAGGGTGTCCTTGAGGACAAGACAGTGGTGGCGATCAAGAAGTCAAAGATGATGGAAGAGGCCCAGACCAAAGAATTCGCGAGGGAGATGTTCATCCTCTCCCAGATCAACCACAGGAATGTTGTCAAGCTGCTCGGATGCTGTCTTGAAGCAGAAGTGCCCATGTTGGTCTACGAGTTTGTCTCAAATGGCACCCTCGACCAATACATCCATGGTGGCAAGGGTATCAACTCAAACACAGCTTTTGGCACCTGTCTTCGGGTAGCAGTAGAGTCAGCCGAGGCATTGGCGTACATGCACTCTTCGGCCTCGCCACCAATCATCCATGGAGACGTCAAGACAGCAAACATTTTGTTGGATGATAAGCTCACAGCAAAAGTTTCTGATTTTGGAGCATCAAAATTGGCACCAACTGATGAGGCCACGATTGCAACGCTGGTGCAAGGAACTTGTGGTTACCTTGATCCAGAATACCTAATAACATGTTTGCTGACTGACAAGAGTGATGTGTACAGCTTTGGCGTCGTCCTATTGGAGCTTCTAACAAGGAAGAAGGCGTTGTACTTGGACGGGTCGGCAAAAGATAGAAGCCTCGTTTTATGCTTCATGACGGCAGTGAAGGTAGGTCAGCACCAAGAGCTTCTGGACAGACAAGTGAGGGATGAGATGAGAACCGAAGTGCTTGAAGAGATCATGCACCTCGTGATAAGATGCTTAAACATGAGTGGGGAGGAACGGCCGACAATGAAGGAGGTTGCAGAGAGGCTGGAGATGCTGAGGAGATACCAGCACCATCCTTGGGCTCAAGCGGATGCAAATCCGGAGGAGCAGAGCTTGCTTGTTATGAACCAACAGAATGTGAATTACAAGTTCACGCAGGATTACATCCTTGATTTTTGAAGGAAGCAGTACATTCATCTTTATCTCGTAAATCAAAATATTTTGTATCATTATTTTTGCACATTCCCTTGTATATGAATTCTTTTGGATGTAAGAATACAAATGCACATATGATGGTGGCCGAAAACTGAACACTGCCAAGATCTAACCTCACAGGTTTCACAATTCAATGAAATTTTAGAAATGTTCCAGATCAATACTCCAAGTATGTAACTATGCACATTAATTAAATTAAAAAAACTATGCTCATTAATTGGTTAATTTTTTAATATTAATTAGAAGACATTTAAAACAATTAAAGAACAGCAATTTTGCATTTGTTAAATTCCGTCCTAATTATTCATAATAGAATAATAATAATACAGTGCAAGATATACACAACAAACAGAACAAGGAAATCCAACACCATCGGTTTCAAGCCTATAGCATTTCATACCTGCGAACCTGCAACCATTGTCGAGCCTGTGTGCACGACGCACGATTCACTTGAACAACCACCAGAAAATGCCTATAAATTAAGATAGCCTCCGCCAGTTGATCCGTGCAGCTTTGATTTACCAGAGACGGGGAGCTTGGGCACCAACGCTCTATTAAAGGCTAGACTGCTTTGCCTCTGGCTGGCAGGCAAAAAGGTTCGTCACTGCCGTGAATAGAGGTGGTGAGTGTAAAGAAGAGTTCCTCTACAGGATCAGAGACTCAGAGGGGCAGAATAGTTCTGCTTGCTGACAGGTAGGGGTCCGTGCTCATTTTTCCTGTCCAGGTCAGTAAAAAGAAACATGAGGTTTATGCAACAAATGTTCTTCTTACCAAAAGTTTAAGTGAGTGTACGGCATTATTTAGACCTGCGGTTATCTTCACAGGCAATGTACAGAAAATATTCTATACAACGAAGATACTGAACAAGGAAGATTCTCAAAAGAAGAAGTTCCAACAGAAAATATTCTCACAACAAACTAAACGGCGATGCTAGTTTTTGTCTCCAGTTATGTCTCACGTGCTGGATTGGATCAGGTGGCCGTAGTAAGCTTGGTCAACTAAATTACATGGACAATGAAAGAGCCAATGATTGCCGGCGGTGCAATTTATCACTTTAGTCTCCACTAGCATTAACAGGCCTAAAGTTCTCTTTTCAGGTAGGCATACATGCCAAAATTTCAGAATAACCATCAGAAACTCTTTGTACTGACATTTGGCGACATGTATGGCTCTGCCAAGAGCTGCCTGGTTAAACAAGTTCTTCCATTGGCTAAATGGCGAAGCTCCAGTCGCTGTCGTCACCGTCAGCACTCGAGATAAAGCATAACAGAACATCATTAACTAGTACTGGGTAATTGACCCAGTCCTAGCTAGTGAACAGATTCTTCAGCATCCGTGTGCATATATGGACTTCCATGATTCTTCAGCAACTGACACTTCCCACTTCCTCGGCAGTCTCTGAGTAGACCAGCAGAGCAAGAATGGTGACCACACTGGTCATGCAGCTCATGTTGCTGTTACTACTGCCAGTGACTCGAGTCTCAGCCCAGGAGCAGCAGCAGCCACCGCAGCAGGTTGTGCGGCCTGGCTGCCGTGACAAGTGCGGCAACATCACCATCCCCTACCCCTTTGGCATCGGCGCCGGCTGCTTCCGCAACGACGGCCGAGGTGGCTTCGAGCTCGAGTGCAATGACTCCCGCTCGACACCGCGGCTCACCGTGGCTAGCAATGGGATCCGCATAACCAGCCTGTCCATCATCGCCAGCGAGGCCAGGGCCCTCCTCAGAGCAACCCGCCGATGCTATGACAGCAAGGGGCGCATCACCGGCAGGAGCGGCAACACGTCCGTACCACTCATTGGCAGCCACTACCTCTTCTCCCAGGCCAGGAACCGCCTTGTTGCGCTTGGTTGCTCCAACCTCGGCTACTTCGTCGACACCGCCGGCTACTACGTCAGTGGGTGCATGGCCGTGTGCGGACCGCAACACTTCATTGAGTTGGGGTCCTGCACAGGCGTGGCCTGCTGCCAGAGCACGATACCCCCCGCTATCGACTACTACGAGCCATACGTGCTCGACTTCACAAAGGA
Source organism: Aegilops umbellulata (assembly GCA_032464435.1). Lineage (NCBI taxonomy): Eukaryota > Viridiplantae > Streptophyta > Magnoliopsida > Poales > Poaceae > Aegilops > Aegilops umbellulata. The sequence continues at coordinate 20,767,587 of CP136057.1, forward strand.
GCAGACAGACAAAGGCATAGTCTCCTATAGCAACAGCACGACCTGCCGGTATGTGTTCCTGGCGGAGACCAAGTGGTTAACTACAACACTGACTGGTAACAGTGAGTACCTCAACCGGACCAACAACTTCGCTGTGCCCGTCATCCTCGAATGGGCAGTCCGAAACGTCGGCAACTGCAGCGCCGCCAAGCGCAACACAACCGACTACGCGTGCCAGAGCGCGCTCAGCGATTGTGTCGACTCCAAGAATGGCATTGGGTACCACTGCAACTGCTCCAAGGGCTACGAGGGCAACCCCTATCTACAAGATGGATGCACAGGTATACACTGCTGTCCTGTTTTACTGTTTCATTTCCTGCTCCTTCATCTGATGAATTGTTTTGCCAAAATGGAAGACATCAACGAGTGCAAACACAAAGAAGATCAATCATGCTACGGTATCTGTGCAAATACTCTGGGAAGCCACACTTGCCAATGCCCGCCAGGGACTAGTGGAGATGCCACAACAAAGACTGGTTGTCGGCCGAAGGACAATTTCACGTTAGCACTGAAAGTAGTTACAGGTAAACAGATAATTTCGCAAATGTGTTGCTCTTGCAATTTCACTGTTGTTCCTGCAATTGTACTTCGGAAAGCTAATGATAAATTGATAATGCTATGTCGTATTCAGGAGTCAGCGTTGGAGTGTTCTTGCCTTTGTTCATGTGTTTCTGGCTCTACTTGGGGCTCCAGAAGAGGAAGCTTATCAGAACAAAGCAAATGTTCTTCGAGCTAAATGGAGGCCTCTTCCTGCAGCAGCAGATAATTAACTACAATGGAACCAGCACAGGCACTGGTGGGTTCAAGATCTTCTCCAAGGAAGAGCTGGAGAAAGCAACCAGCAACTTCGCGGCCGACCGTATTCTCGGCCGCGGTGGGCACGGCATCGTCTACAAGGGTGACCTTGAGGACAAGACAGTGGTGGCGATCAAGAAGTCAAAGATGACGGAAGAAGTCCCGACCAGGGAATTCGCAAGGGAGATGTTCATCCTCTCCCAGATCAACCACAAGAATGTCGTCAAGCTGCTCGGATGTTGCCTCGAAGTAGAAGTGCCCATGTTGGTCTATGAGTTCGTCTCGAACGGTACACTCTACCAGTACATCCATGGTAGAAGGGGCCTTGACTCTGATACAGGATTCCACACCTGCCTTCGGATAGCAGTAGAGTCAGCCGAGGCATTGGCATATATGCACTCTTCAGCCTCGCCGCCGATTCTCCATGGAGACGTCAAGACGGCAAACATTCTGTTGGATGACAAGCTTACAGCAAAAGTTTCAGATTTCGGAGCATCAAAACTAGCACCAACTGATGAAGCCAAGATGGCAACATTGGTGCAGGGCACTTGCGGTTACCTTGACCCAGAATACCTAATGACATGCCGGCTGACTGATAAGAGTGATGTGTACAGCTTTGGTGTTGTCCTATTGGAGCTTCTGACAAGGAAGAAGGCATTGTACTTCGACGGACCGGAGGAAGATAGAAGCCTTGTTTTATGCTTCATGATGGCAGTGAAGGTAGGCCAGCACCAAGACCTTCTGGACAGCCAAGTGAGAGACGAGATGAGAATCGAAGCGCTTGAAGAGATCACACACCTAGTTATGAGATGCTTGAACATGAGTGGGGAAGAGCGGCCAACGATGAAGGAGGTTGCAGAGAGGTTGGAGATGCTGAGGAGATACCACCACCACCCGTGGGCTCAAGCGGATGCTAATCCGGAAGAGGAACAGAGCTTGCTTGCTATGGAACAACAGAATGTGAATTACAAATTCACACAGGATTATGTCCTTGATTTTGAAGCAAGCAGCACAGACAGCTTTAGCTCGTAGATCAAAATTTTTTGTTCCACTTTTTCTCCAAATCCTTTCAGACATGTGTTTTTTTGGATGTAAGCAAACAAGTGCACATATTATGGTTGCAGAAAAGTGAGATCTAAACCTCACACGGGTTGTACAATTCAGTGAGATTGTAGAAATTATCTAAATCAACAATATGCAATATGTAGAAATCATCTAGATCAGCAAATTGTGTTAGATATGTCCTAGAATGGCTAAGTTCAGAATATAATTTACTCAGAGAGATTATTGCAAACTTGGTGTCGTCGAATCATCCCTTTTAGTCGCACATATTCATCCCTTTATTGATTTATGCGGAGATGATTAGTCGCACATAATCAGTAACTTACAGCACCGTGTCATGAGAGCTAGTACCCTGTTATGTAAAAATAATAGCTAGTGCCCTGGAGATTGTGAACTTACAATGTTGTCGAGAGCTTGAGAAAGAGACATGTCTCATGTAGAGGTGATGTACTCGGACATAGCTGTATTGCGGTAGTCATGACGGACAGATTGCCTGGTTAAAAGTAAATTAAAGCTCAGAGCCATAAGTTACAACATAATTTTCAATCAACTGATGTGAAAGCATACGTTGCTCCATAGTACGAGCTTCTGTCATATGGCTAGTTCTTCTGTACAGTCTTTTAGCTTTTGTTGTTTATTTTCCTTTTGGTTTGGAGTTCACATTCTGGTTCCCATTTAAGTATATACACTCTGGTTCCCATTTAAGTATATACACTCTGGTTCCTACTACTTATTTTCTGATAACAGGGAAGTTTTCATCGCACCTTTCTTTTCCATCTCTTAGTACCCTCCATTTCCTGAAGAAGCGATTTATTTTCATCCTGCAATTTCTTCGGCTCCTCCATGGCCACAAGCCGCTGTTTGTGAAGGTACGGGATACCTGCAAGATGTGAATGCACCAAAACAGATATCACAACTTGTCACAAAGTGATGTCAATACTGACTGTAACTAGGAATTTCTGTGACATCGTGACACAACGTAGCTAGCAGTATTTAATTGACATTATCACGGGGTTGTGGACTTGCAGCACCGACATATAACACCAAATTTGAGTAAAACGAGGGAGGGTTAGTTAGTTACTGTGACTGAGCCTCGCTGAAGAGCTCCTAAATGCTACCCTTCTTCTGTTGCTCATCAGCCAAGTCTGTCCCCTGCAATAGCAGCTGCACGAAATTCAGAACTCCCATGTCAAGTTGAATGAACAACAGCGGTCAATTATATACTATACAGATTTGACACTGCGAATTTGCTAATCCACACCTGGTCGATGTTTGCTTGGACGTCGAGCCTGAAAATTCCCCCAAACCCGGCAGAGACAAACTTAGGGAATCAATTAACCCCACAGAAGCTCCGGAAATCGAACCGAAACAGAGGTGAGAGGAGCTCGCGGGCACCCACCTGACGGCACTTCTGGAGCTCCGCCGCGGCGGGTTTTAGAGGCGGAGTGGACGAGGTGGCGGCGGGGCTGGGACTGGCACCGGCACCGGCAGCGCCGCAGCGGCGAGGAGGAGGGGGGCGCGGGACCTGCATGGACGGGACGGGACAGCGGCGTCGAACCCTCCGACGATCCGCCGGGCGGGACTGGACAGCGGCGCTTGGGAGCCGGGGAGAACCGCCGGAGAAAAGGAGGAGGAAGAAAGGGGCGGCGTGAGTGACGACTGACTGACAGCGGCGGGCCGCGGCAGCTCGGGCCTCCCGGTCCGTTTGCTGAGCAATAGAGAGAGAGGGCCGGGCGTTTCTGTCGGGAGATTGGATCTTTTGCCCCACTTTACTTGGGCATTAGATGATTTGCCCCATTTTACATAGGATTAGATCATTTGCCCCATTTTTCATTTTTCTTTTGATGATTTGCCCTTTTCAATTACTGTAATTATTTTCAATTTTGTATCCCTTTTTTCTCCATGCGAAAAGACACAATTGCCCCTGTGGCTAATTTACAATTTGACACTGTACAAATCATTTTTCTTTACAAGGCTGTATCCAACCGAAGCATCTAATTAACAGGGAACAAATCACACTACTTTCTTTACATGGCTAGTGGAGAGGCGGATCCACCGCCGGCCCCCCAGCCATCAACTCCGACGACCCCTGCACAGCGAGGCTTCACACAGATGGCCACTGAGACGATCCCACAGACTGCCGGACAGGGGGGCGATTGTTGCGTCCATGGATCACCACGATCTGCTCCAGATTGGTCAGTATATTATCTCCCCTTCCTCCCACCCCACCCCAAATTAACACACACAGTGCCACACGGATCCAGGGTTTGAACCTCTTGGCATCTCCTCGCTAGGCAGCCCCTAACGCTGCTACACTTGTAGTAACCCTGCAACTGCAACAATATGATGGACACATAATTATCAGGATTCAGGAGTATAAAGTTCTAAAATTATCCAAATCTTTAAACCATGTGGATGAATACTTCTAGGAGGATCATGAATCCAATGACATGGGCATACACTTAGTTTTACTGGAAAATGAATATTAAACAATTTGTTACTTGTTTCCTAACATAACAAAATGACAGTTAGATGATGCCCTTATGTCCCCTCCATAAATAAAAATCTTTTGTTCTCCAAGTAGGTCTCGGCCGGTGGCTAGCAATGGTACATATGTATCAACTATGGAAGGAAGTGTTGATTGGTCCAAGATTGAGATAGCACCAATGAACGATGAAGAAATTGATGTTCCTATAACAGAAGAGAACATGTGCTCGGTGCTTGGCATCAATGACGAACCTGAGCATCGGAAAATTGTATCTGAAGCAGCTATGAAAGCCTCCATTGCAGATGTTGATGCATGTGTGGCTGATATTGATGAGGATTTACTTGCTGATGCGGCTTTTCCTGTGCCTGACCATATGCCTGAAGAGGATCACTTTTGGTATGATAAGGAACATCCTGTGATAGAGGAAGGATCTTTGTTTCGTTCAATGAACGAGTTTAGGATGCTCATGAGAACATTTGCTATTAGAGGCAAGTTTGACATCAAGACCAAGGATAGTGACACTACTAGATTTGTGGGTCATTGTAAAGGAAATGCATGTCCTTGGAGAATAACTGCTAGGATAATAGAAGATGGGAAAACAGTCAGGGTACAAACTTATCTAACATGAATCATCTTTTATGTTGAAACTATCTTTTATAAATTACTTGCAACTAATGGTTGGTATTGTGTTTTCTGCAGGTAAACAAGATAGTAAAGCCTCATAAGTGTTCATCAACCGCTGCCGTGATTACAAGCATGGCAGACCAAGCATGGGTGGCAGAAAAGGCAATGGGGTATCTTCAAACTGAACCAAATATTGGTGCCAGCGAGCTCCGAAAAAAGCTACAGGCCGAATACAAATGTATTATTGGGTATCATACTGTTGATAAGGGAAAAGAAAGGGCCAAGAATAGTTTATATTGGACCTGGGGAAAAAGCTTTCAGTCATTATTGAATTTCAAAGCTGAGATTGATAAAAGATCTCCTGGTAGCATTGTCGAGGTTGATGTCAAGAGGGAAAGAGGTGAAGTGCATTTCCGCAGATTTTTTATGGCACTTAAGCCGTGCATTGATGGCTTCTTGGCTGGTTGTAGACCATATGTCAGTATAGACTCCACATTTTTAACTGGAAAGTGGAATGGTCAATTAGCAGCATGTACAGCACTAGATGGACAAAATTGGATGTTTCCTTTAGCATTTGGTTTCTTTGGTACGGAGACCGAGGGTAACTGGATTTGGTTTATGCAACAACTGCATAGGGCAATAGGACATCTTCAAACTCTAGCTATTTGTACTGATGCATGCAAAGGGTTAGAGAATGCAGTTAAAATTGTGTTTCCTCAAGCTGAGCAAAGGGAATGCTTTAGGCATCTAATGGCAAACTTCAAAAAGAAGTTTCACGGAGATGTTTTTGGTCGCATGTGGCCAGCAGCCAAGGCTTATCGTCTGGAAACATTTAATTATCACATGGGCAAGATATTTGAAGCTGAACCTGCAGTGAGTACCTACTTGTGTACCTATCATAACTTAAAGTGGATGAGATGTGACTTCAACACAGAAATAAAATGTGATTACATTCACAATAATCTAGCTGAGTGCTTCAATAGCTGGATCAAAGGAACAAAGGAGCTGCCCATGGATGAGCTAGCCGATGCAATAAGAGAAAAAATTATGATACTTGTTTATAGAAGGAGAAGGATTGGGGAAATGCTCCAGGGAGAGATATTGCCTGCCATCATTCAACAAATAAATAATAGAACTAGGCAACTTGACCATTTGGTTGTTGGAAGATCAACCGGAGAAAGTTGTGAGGTCTAAGGACACTAGCAAGAATAATCTTAGGCATGTTGTGAAGATAGGCAGCCGTGAGTGCACCTGCTTAGAATGGCAACACACTGGAAAGCCATGTGAGCATGCACTTGCATTCCTTATAGAGACGGCAGATGTGAACTTTCAACCATATGTACATGAGTACTACTCCGTGAGTAGGTTTCGGGCTGCCTATGCTGGAGAGATTGAACCAATCACGGACAAGTCTCAATGGCCTCATGTTAATCTAGATTTTGAGATGGTGCCACCGGATTTAAAGAGCTCCGTTGGGAGACGGAGGAAGCAGAGAATCAAAAGTTGCCTTGAAGACGGTGGTGGCAGCAAACGGAAGAAAAAAGATGATAATGGCAAAACAAATGACCAAGGAGGTGACAAAGAGAAGGAAAAGGAAAAGAAGAGATTTGGTAGCAGAAATAGGTGCAAAGAATGTGGGATATTAGGGCACAGGAAAGCAACTTGCAAAAAAATGAAGCTAAAGAGAGGTAACCCATGCACTAGTATCTCCTTTATATTAGTATCAAATTAGTACTATTATACCATTTCTAACATCCGGTGTGATTGAACTTTCTAGTGATGTGTCTGCTCACGAGCTCGCTCCAGTTGTTGTTGCGACACCTACACGCACAACAACAATCACACTGCCTCCCAGCCTTCATAACAGCCCTGGGCCTATAACAAGGAGGTACCTATTATATTTGTCATATGCACATTTGATTCATGCAAAAGAAAAATCCTACTTTTATAAAATTGGTGTGTAAACATGCAGGAGGCTTGCTATGGCCATAGCTGGAGACGATGCATCACAGCCATCTGGGACAAGTACTGTTAATTCTGCAGCATCACCTACTTCTCACTTCCCTTCACGCTCTACGGCATGCAAGAAAAAATTGACCCCAAAGAGGAAGAAGCTCTAATTTTAGTGCATTCAATTCTATTTCAAATTCGTAGAGGTGTTGAAATTTGTCAATTTCAAAGATATTGGCTCGGAAAAATACTTTTTTGCTTGATGTAAACTCGGATTAATTTATCATGTCACTTGAACCAAGCAACCTTTTTGTGGCATCAGTTCGTGATTTCGGTGTGATATATTCCCTCAATTCCATGTGCCAAGTGAACATATGTTGTCAGTCTATTTTTTTTACCTATGAAGATGTTATATGCTGTCAATTTTCAACGAAATGCATATGCCAGGATGCACATCATATATATAGATCGCTGACCAGTGACTAAAGTAGATCCAGCAAGAGATGAAGCATATATATTTTGAGTGTGATACAATTAAAGTCTGAAGCATCTGGAGGAGATAACTGAACAAAGCATTTTATATAATGTATCCACCTCCATGATTGAAGCAGTACCAGCTGCTTGGGTAATTAGTACTATCAACACTGTCGTCCAGCCGGCAACGCAATCTCTAGCTATTACCGGCAGCGCAACGCAACTGATTGAAGCTGATTGAAGCTGGTACCAACGCAACCGGCAACGCAACGCAACGCAATCTCTAGCTAGTACCAGCTGATTGAAGCAGTACCAGTACCAGCTGCTTATATAATCTCTAGCTATTACCGGCAACGCAACGAGCTGACACACAACAAAACTGTAAATCCACTAATCATTGGAAGAAGGTAGTTTTTACCAGCAACGAGCGCGCCATCTGTCGAGCTGCAGCTGGAGCCCCGGGATCCGCCGGTTCGCCGAGCTGCAGCGGGAGCCGCCGCGGCGGGCCGCCGAGCTGCAGCGGGAGCCGCCGCCCCGGGCCGAGGAGCTGCAGCGGGAGCCACGGAACCCGCTGGTCCGCCGAGCTGCGGCGTGAGCCCCGGGAACCGCTGGTCCACCGAGCTGCAGCCGGAGCCGCCGCCCCGGGCCGAGGAGCCGCAGCGGGAGCCCCGGGAGCCGCCGGCGCCGGCCAACGATCTGCAACGGGAGCTGCCGCGCCGGGCCGCTGCTGCCAAGATGAGGGCCAAGGTGCCGTCGTCGGCCTCCTCTGGTATGAGTACTGGACTACTGGGAAAAGAAGAACAGAGGAAAGGCGTTGAACTGGGGAACAGTGAGCTCGTCGATGCAACTAGTATTAGTCCAACAGCGGTGTCAAATTGTAAATTAGCCACAGGGGCAATTGTGTCTTTTCGCATGGAGAAAAAAGGGATACAAAATTGAAAATGATTACAGTAATTGAAAAGGGCAAATCATCAAAAGAAAAATAAAAAGTGGGGCAAATCATCTAATGCCCAAGTAAAGTGAGGCAAAAGATCCAATCCCCCGCGTTCTGTCTCCTCGCGGCCTGGAAGAAAATACGGCCCAGCAAGAGAGGTACGTGGATCGCCCCCAAATCGATCCTCGGCTTCTTCGCCAAACCATTCTCTCGGATCGAATAGTACCCGCAGGAGAGGCTAGGGTTTGGGTCGGAGATGGAGAATGGCCGCTCGCGAGGATCCGGCGAAGCCTCTGAATGGACCGGTGAAAAGAGGGCATTCTTCCGGCGGACAAGAGCAGATCGAAGGCCTTGACTGGGACAACGACAGGCTCCAAAGGTTGTTCATTTCTCTTTTCGAGCGGTTGAACGGCGGCCCCCCTGCACCCGAAGACGACGACGACGAGTCACCGGCCTTGTGCGACGAGCAGCAGCTCAAGGCGCTGAACCAACGCCTCGCGCTGTGCCGCATCAGAGCTCACGAGGTGCCCTGTCATCAGTACCACAGCATACATATGCGTGGCAAGATATATACCATGTTACAAACTTACAAGCACTTTCTGCGTCTAATAGGCTCTGTTTTGTTCGTGTGTCAAATTACTCTGCTTCTGGGATGTTTGATTTGATGCAGGAGAAATACCGGGGGATGGACGATGCGAGCCTCTTAGCGCTGTTCCCGCCCTCCCATCTGGAGGACAATTGGTACTATAAGTATTACCAGCGCGATTTTCAGTGGGACTTTGATCCTGAGTACTGCAACTACGTTCACTTGCAGGACTATCAGCGGCTCATGCTTCCAGACAATGTAGGCAGTGGCGGACCCAGGATTTGCTGACGCCCCAGGCGAGAAACTAAGGGCTAAAAACTACCCAAAAAAAACTCCAGTTTCAAGGCATACAAAAGTCAATCTATGTTGCATAACTAATAAGAAACCAAACATAATATTCAATGGCAGCATTTGTTCCATGATTTGTCAACTAATGAAGCAAGACAAATCAAAAGACAATATGTAGCATATATAGATGATACAAAAGATTGGTACCAAATCAAAGGATTGGTTGATCTGAGCCTCCCACGACTACATCTTCAATCGCACAAGAAGCTAAACCTTCAATCAGAAATTTTGAAATGCAAATCAGTGCATAATATAGCAGGTAAAAGTAGTTAATAACAAATGCAAAATATGAAAGCTTACGTTGTAGGACGAGGCAAAAGGCCATTGCATGTGCGATAACTTATGTCTTGTTTCTTTTACTCATCTTGCATTCCTGTAAAATTTTAGAGAAACAAAAATTTCTCAGTGCCAAATTTGGTTTCTACATCTAACAAACATTGGCATCAAGCAACAACATTTTAGTTTCTAACTGCTAAACTCAGATTGCTATGCTTACAAGATTAGACTAATCTGGACTAGCCTGCTACATTAGAGATACTACTGCATTCCTAGTTCCTAAAAGCAAAAGAAATCAAATAATGTATCATATGGGCAGAGTATATGGCCTTAACAACAAGGAAAGGTGAAGGAGCTGAAAGCTTGATCCTCAAGTCAGCCCCCTGATTTCCACATGAAATATATTAGTTACAAAGAACCCAGCTATCCAGAATTAATCTACTGGGACAAAGACATACAACCGAGTAGTAAAATAACACAACCTCCCACGGTGTATATTTTGATAGATACCAAACTACAATGTTCATGGCAGGGTAGCTTCATAACAACAGTTCAGTCCAATTCAGAAATATAACGATCAGAAAGTTGAACTGTAACAATCATCTGAACATACACACAGGCATAGCTACGAATCAGGAGAATGCAACTTCAGAGCATTGTTTCATGGTTGTAAGAAAAATACTAGAATATACAAAGAGGAAAAAGAAAAGATATCAAACTTTTTGTTGGCAAAGCATCTCTATGGCATTCCCAACTTTTACCAGCAGAAAGAACCTTACCTAAAAGAAGTCCAGAAAAATGTTGTATAGGTGCAGCTTCACATAAGCAATTGCCATTGCAACCTATAACTTTTTCTGGATTCACCAATAATGAAGAACTACATATCGGACAGTGTACCATCAGCAGGCAGGTAGCGAATCCTGACTAAATCATCCTATCCTGCTACCATCATTTAACTCAGTCAGTAGTACTACAAATCTACAAAGGGAGATAAGCTGAAGAAATACCTGCAGTTTTTGGCTGTGTTGGGACGGAGAATGTCGGGGAGCCGCGAGGGACTGTTGGTGCCGCCGTGCCAGAGGAAGGGGACCAGAAGAGGAAGTGACCTGGTCGCGCTCGGACGGCGGAGGAGTGGCGATGCAGCGACGGAGAGCCAGTGGTGAGCGCGCCGCCGCTGTGGTGCTCAACTTCTCGTTTCTCGCTACGCAAGCGGTAGGGTTGGGTAGGCACGACGGCAGGCGGCGGCGGCGGGCAGGGACCTAGGGTTCGTCCAAGTCGGGGGAATGGGCAGCGGGCAGCCGGTTGGTTCATCCTGTCGACTATCGTCCAAGTTTTTTTTTTTTTTTGAGCAACGACTATCGTCCAAGTCGACGCCCCAGGCAGGCAGGCAGGCAGGCAACGAACGAGATGGGCCTCACGCCCCAGGCAGCCTTTGTTAGCTACAGTACATTTTGCTACAGTAAACGAACAACATGGGCCTCACGCCCCAGGCCGCCGCCCGGGCTGCATGGGGCCTGGGTCCGCCCATGAATGTAGGTAACAAACACTTGGACCCATGCAACTATTTCAGTGGTTCATTGTTCAAAGATTGGTATTCCTTAGCATAAACTGCTTTCTCTATTTCAGTGGTTCGTTGTTCAAAGATTGTATTCCTTAGTATAAGGTGTTGCGTGCTGTAAACTATTACGTAGTACTCCCTCTGTCCCATAATATAAGAACGTTTTTGACACTAGTATAGTGTCAAAAACGTTCTTATATTATGGGACGGAGGGAGTACATACAATTGTGCTGAAGCTGAGTGATGGCGTGGCCAGGCATTGCTCCCCCTGTTTCTGAAATCTGTGCACCGTTATCCCTACTTTGTTTACAAACCATGTAAATAGATAGCAGTCCTTGCAGAGTGCCACATAACTGTATAACACATCGCTCTAAACTATAAACCTTCGTGCGGTTTAGGAATGGATTTAATTGTTGCTAAAGGTGAGCTATGTAAAGACTTGTAGTAGACGTCTGCAAGGATAGTGTAGGCTCCGCTTGTAGAAGTCTGTTAATTAATCTCCAGTCATGGCCTGGATTGGTCATTGGTACCTTGCTTACATATCTCTAGTCCTTGCAATGACTTTTTGCTCTATGTGCCCACTTGAACTGATCAAATGGCTGGGTTAGTGCAGTAGGAAATCTAGAAAAGAACTATACATGTTAGTCATAGGTTAGCATTGGTTGCAGAACTGCTCTTCATGGCACATATACTGTATGTAGCTAGCAATGAATGTGCTACACTCATAATTTTTTTCAAATTGTGCAGGCTGAGTTTGAAGACTGGGAATACTACCACAAAACATGTAGTACCCTCGAGGGCGACCAAGAATTTGTCCTCTTCTGGGAAGAGTTGTCGAGTAAAACCGAGGTGTGCACGATGTGATCAGGGACGAAGCTAGAAAAAATTGTCATTGGGGTCAACCAATGTCCAATGCCTACTAAATCACATGCTATGGTGTGACTCACGCTGAGAGCAAAAACCAAAAATATGCCCACTATAACACAAATAGAAATAACATCCAAGGGCGACTTGAAGAGCGAAAATATGCAATGAGCCAATGATAAACTAGTATCATAATAATAAGATTGTCATACCAAGTACTGGTTCCGCAAAGTCATAAAATCATTTGTTTACATATTCAGGGAAAATAAGCAAAAACGATGACTTCCTGAAAAGGATGAACAAAAGTAATATATTATATTCACAACAATGGTGTGTAAGAAATAATATAGAGAATAAATAGCATAAACAAAAAGTTAGTGTGATGTTAGACTCACATTTTATAGCTTGCCTTCTCGATCTCCCATCTTCTTAAATAGATCAATTACGGCGTCATTCGTAATGGTAGCAAATATATCTTTCTCCGCATAGCAAATCAAGCAATCACTCATGAACTGGTCACCCATTTTGTTGCGTAAAACAGTCTTCACAATATTCATTGCTGAAAAGCATCTCTCCACTGACACTGTGGCAACCGGCAAAATTAGCACAAGCTTTAGAAGTTGATACGCCAAAGGGAAAGCAAGATGCTTCTTAGTATCCACCAACTTTTTAGCAAGATCCGCAATGCCATCCAAATTGGCAAATCTTTGGTATGCTCGGACATTGTCAATGTAAATCCGAAGTTCATGTCCAAGATCCATCAATTTTGATGAATCAAAATCCTCAGGATAAAACTCAGCTAGCTTCAACAAACTCTCCAAGTTAAAAGCAGCGAAAGAGTTTTTTGGGTTGAAAGAAGCCATGTGAATAAGCAATGCAGAATTTACTTCATTGAATCTATCATCAAACTCTCGAAGTTGCCAATCAATAACAGTGTTAAGACACTCTATTTGATAATGATGCAGGTTTGTTATATTGGTTCTTTTTCGTGTATTATGTCGATTTACATATTCATCTTGCATGTTTACCTTTGGAATGTCATGTTCTTCACAGAATGCATATACCTTCTCCAAAAGTGATTCCCACCCATTATCTCTTAGTTGTTGTAGATCATTCCTTGTTGACTTCACACATGACATTGCATTCAATATATCTTGATCCTTTTGTTGCAATGCTTGTGACAGAGTGTTGGCACTCCCTAATATATGGAACATCATGTGCAAATAGAACACAAAATCAAAGGTTCCAAAATATGATAGAAGACCACGTGCTTCACTTTTCTTGGAATCTTTCTTTCCTTCTTTTGATACATACTTGAGGACAGTGACAATTGATGGGAACAACTGAATTAGGCTTGAGAGGGTTCTATAGTGAGAACCCCAACGGGTGTCTCCCGCCCTTTGAAGTGATTGATCTTGATTCAACCCTGTGCCGGTACTAATTCGCCCACTACTTATGGCTTTTTTTACATTCTCTCTATTAGTCTCTCTGGTCATATCTTTTCTTTTGCAAGAAGCTCCAACCACATTAAACAGAAGAGAAATCATGTAAAAGAAATCTGCAATATCTTCATTCTTCTTTGAAATCGCTACGATAACCAATTGGAGTTGGTGAGCAAAACAATGCACGTAATATGCTGACCTATTCTCTTCCAGAATTTTAGCTTTCAAACCATTGAACTCACCCCTCATATTGCTCGCCCCATCATAGCATTGCCCTCTAACTTGTTTGAAGCTTAATCCAATATCAACAAGCAATTTCTCAAGGGCTGACTTGAGACACGTTGCCGATGTTCCCTTCACATGTACTACCCCAACTAGTCGTTCTAGGATTAACCCAAGCTTATCAACATACCTTAACACAACAGCCATTTGTTCTTTGTCTGACACATCGGAAGCCTCATCAATCAACAAACTGAAAACATCACCACCAATTTCTTCAAGAATAGAATTCAATGTTATCTGTAACAAACCAGATAAAATATATTTTTGGATGTTCGGAGAGATAAATCATATGAAATAAATAAAGAATAGAGATGCTAGAAAGTAGTAATTTACCTTTGCAAAATAATTTGCAAGTTCCTTTTGAATATCTGGAGACACCCATTTGCAATTTTTTGGAGCATTCTTAAGAACTACATTCCTCACATCCTCATTCTGATTTGCTAATGTTTGTACCAACTCTCGAAAATTCCCCTTATTTTTGGATTCCTCTGATTCATCATTGCCACGGAAAGCTAAACCTTGATGTAATAAGTATCTAACAGATTCGACGGAAGTATTCAACCGAATACGATTTTGCCTTTTTGTCATATCAGTTTGCTTGTTGAGGGCAACTTTAATGGACTGATCTTGATTCATCAAGGCATCACACCTTTTAGCAGCTACATTGTGATAGCTATTAACCTCACCCACATGAGTATCCAATCTGTATTTCTTATTCCAACTAGAGAAACCATTGACAACAAATGCATCATTCCCACCTTGACCGTCGATGCAATCTCTGAACAAATAGCAACATTGGCAAAATGCCTTATGCACTTTATCACTGTACTCTAGCCAATGATAATCTTTAAACCATTCTGGCTTGAATCTTCTTTCGAATCCTCTGATGGTCTTCTACGGATATACAAAGCCTTCTTTTGGCCTATAAGGTCCTCTAGCTAAATATATTCTTCTGATCTCATCTTGCTTCTTTGGATTCTTAGTGTACTGTGATATTCTTTTTCGATTGGCCGGGTCAAAAGGAAGTTTATCCAAATTAATATCTGTTGTAGTAGTAGTAGTACCACCAATATTTGATGCATGATCTTGCCTTAGTCTAACTGGCCTTGAAGTCCCTGCAAGATCAGTCTCTGGTGCCGTTCGTTTCAGCAGAAATCTGTCCATATCCTTCTAGCCCTAGCCTCCTAGATGCAGCAAAAAAACATAAACGCAAATTTAGTAATTAGCCATCCGGAGAGAGTGAGAGACAGAGTTGTTAGTGCGTGAGACCAAGAGAAACTAAGAAAGAGAGGGCGTACCTGCATGAGAACAGCCTACGAGGAGGGCAAGTGCCAAGTGGGCAACCAACAGGCAACACTCGGGAGATTAAGGATTATACGGCGGCGGCCGGCCGGCCGACATCACCCTTGGAGATTAGGGATCGCCGCTGTTCGTCGCCGATGCAAATTGGGGATTAGGGATTGAGAGTTGAGATGAGGAAAAGATTAGGGGAAGGCGATGAGACGGAGAGGCGACCTGACGATGGCGGAAGAGACGAAGAGGCGACCAGACGATGGCGGAAGAGACGAAGAGGCGACCTGGGCTGTTCACGAAACGTCAAACGTGTACGTGTGTGTAATGGTGTGTAAGCCTAAGCCACGTATTATGCATTGGGCCTTGTGTGCTAACGCTGTGTGGAGCTGTACACCACATTCTTTTTTATCTTTTACTAGAATTTACGGATGTTATGGGCTGAGACTATGAATAATTGGACATTAGCTACTGGGCTGGGGTCAACACATATTTTGGGCTGGGGTCAAACGCAGTTTGGATGGACCTAGTTAGCTTCAAATACTCGAAGGCATTGGGGTCAATTGACCCCAGCGGCCATACTAGAGCTTCGTCCCTGCCTCATGTGATCGATTGTAAACTTCTGCTCTTTATTTCTCATCATGTTCTGATTTGCCTTCTTCTCTCGTGCAGTTGATTGAACTGTACCTGACCCGAAGGTCCCGCAAGGTAAGCATTCCCCAGAAGTCTCTTGTGGTTAATAGGTTAACTGTATGTATTTGATGCTGTTGTCTCTCGCGCCACATCCTAAAGCGTGTTTCAATGTTTAGGAGCTAGGCCATTGGAAGCTGCTGTTTTATCATGGACTGAAAATCGCAGAAGGCTATCCCCATGTTTATAAGTATTTAATTCGCTCTAGCTTAACCGTAATGCCCTTCCGTCACTTGTCAATTTAGTTTGCACTGCAAATTACGACGGTGTTTGATAGTCTTATATTTTTTTCTTTCAGGAATTCGTGGCTTGGTTATGCTAGGGATAAATACTATATTCGTTTCCATTTTGACATGTGGCAGCTGGTTGCCGAGCAAAAGGTTTGATTCTTACCTCAGTATGCTAAACTTTTGTTAAAAAAAATAGTGAATACGCTAAACTAGGGAGGGGTGTTGTGCTTCCTCTCCTCTGTCTGTCCCTATGCTTAATGACAGAGACATTGATTTTTTTCAACGTCGATTAGATGAATTTTAAGGGAGGCAAAGGCAATACCGTTTTCATTTTTTCCAACAGAGTTGAGTTTGAACCAAATCTACCTTCGATCAAAGAGTGTGTAGGTTGCATTTCTCCGCACATTTTGTTACTTCATATCTCGGCCCCAAAAAGGAAATTTAATGTGTAGCTAATTCTTTTGTATGTTGGTTGTCCAGTATAAGAACCACTTGGATCGCATTGTGGAGAAGGTAACCTTCATTTTGCTGAGATAAAAGTCTAATTGGGATGTTTCTTCACACTAAAGCAATTTGCGTTTGCATGTAGGCTCAGGAAGGCCATGATGTTCATAAGTTGATCAAGGACACCGTTAAAAAGATTGTGAGTGGCTTCTTTTTCTTGCCAAGATGTTAGATGCGCCTTTATTCTTTCTGGGTTTTAATGCACACCCGTCGAAATTCATTCTGCTTATGTGGAGGCTAAACTGACAATACTTTCAGGTTACAAAACCCAAGACGTATTATGAGTACGCGAAGAAGAAGCTGGGTATTGCCGAAGAGATTGGTTTGATTCCCCCCTCAAGGCCTCAACCACCGACCCCGACCGACCGACCGATTTGATACCCTGAAACAAAAATGCTCGACATCGTCCCTCAAGCTGTTCGCTCACGTTTGTGAATCTGTGAGCCACGGGGGTAAGGGCAGTGCAGTGGCTGGCTGAAGAAATCGATCGACCTACATGCCGCCTGCGCTCCATCCTGCTGTAAATCTTCTTCACATACACAGACCGCATTTTTGCCTTTAATTTTCGGCAAACTGGCAATGGACAGGGGCGGTGTTTGTGCTGGAGTTGAGTCCGTAGAACTGGTGCTGGGTCGAGAGGTCTCTCGTGAAGCTGAAAATGCAGGAGCTTTCACCTGATCCTGTTCATCAGCTTCTTTCTGGACCTCTATAGTGTTCTGTTCTCGTGCAGTCTTGTTCGAAAAGAAGGCTGTCGTACAGTCTTTTTTTTTTACGGGAAGGCCTTCATGGCTAGTTTTATTCATCTCAAATCAAACTTACATCATTAGCTAAGAGCTTGTAGATAAAACTAGGGGGTGTATCCGACCACACAGCCGGTGGATTATACGCCCCGAAACTAGCGAGCTCATGAGCAACCATATTAGTCTCTCTTATACAATGTTCAATGATAACCTTCCCGAACTCTTTTAGTAAACTACTCCCTTGCAAAAAAAAAACTTTTGCGAGATGGCTACATGGCGATTGCCGAGCCCGTGTCTTCTGCTGCTTACAATTTCCATTCAGATCATTGATTGTTTTTGTGTTTTACCCCGTGCCGTACGTCCTCCGTGGTTGAGTTAATTTGTTTTCCTTGGGTCGTTGTTCGCCGGTCCATCATACGTGCTGGTTTCCGTTCTCTGTTGGAACGAAGAAATTACAGGTCCGGTCCAATTAAGTTGCAGCTTCCAGGTCGCGAGACCGGAACAACAGAGGGAGTCATGGTCATGCACGGCCATTGGGTCATTCCTTGGGGTCGGACGACCGATGGACAAGGCATGGAGGAACCGAGGAAGAACAGGACGACGACTACCGGCTTAAAAAATGAACGCAAAAATTTACACCTTGATTAGCCGGCCGGCCGGCGTCGAGACTAGACGGACGTACGTCCAATGGTTAAATCCGGCCGGTCTGCTGATGACCTCATCGAGCATGCGGGCATTTGCTAGGCTAACTTGGCATCACGTACAGAACCCAACGTTTGGTTTGAGTTTGCTTCTATCAACTTTAATTGTTTCCACCAACTTGGGGGGCCAATGCCCCCCCCCTATATATATATATATACTCCCTCTGTTCCTAAATAATTGTCTTTCTAGCCATCTCAAATGGACTACAACATACGGATGTATGTAGACATGTTTTAGAGTGTAGATTCACTCATTTTGCTCCGTATGTAGTCACTTGTTGAAATCTCTAGAAAGACAATTATTTAGGAACGGAGGGAGTACTTGCTAAGCTAAACTAAGGTAATCATGCATGCAGCACGAACTAAACCACTACACGTTTCGCGGATGTTAAACTATAGTCTTTGATTGCAAAAAAAATCATTGAAGTGTTTTGAGTTTTCCATTTTCGGAAGTAAAAGCGTTTTCAGTTAGGTAGATGCATGATGATGGTACAGTGGTTTCAGTTTTTTTTCCTTTTTTCTGAAGTAGTGTAATAAAAATGTGTTGAGGTAGGTACCCGAATGAGCCATCATCATGTGATTGCAAAACCCGAACAATGCTAGCATTTATTAGAATTCACAAGTTGCAGAAAGTTCAGAACCAACAAATCAAACCACGGGATTCATACATACAGAGTTTGCAAGTTGTGACTGACAGTATCTGAACCATGCTCATCAGCATCATCAGCAGGGCAGTGGCCAAATGTTCAGCCCCGTGAGCAGACGAGACATCACAAGCATGCAGACTTGTAGAGAACTCTGAATTTGTTAGTTGGTGTTCATTTGGGGATGAACCAGTAAGAGCGTTGTGGAAGCACGCAGAATCAATGACAGGTTAAACCGAAGCAACACGCGGTGAATTATACTCATACAAAAACATGCAGGTATTTTTGCTCCATTTTCGTTCTTGTGAACAAGCTCTGCCGACTAATTAAGCACTAACCCTCTTCTTCTTCAGCTAGAACTGAACAAGACTGTATCTACAAGTCTACAAGGACTACTCGCTCCCCTGCTCGTTCAAAGTATTCCACTCGCTAGGATCTTAGTAAATAAGCTTGCTCCTTACCTTTCCTTCCTAGCTTTGAGAGCAATACTACCTGTAATAACACAATGAACTTATCCTACTTAGGGAACAGGCTGGCATAAAGGGCAAAAGAGAAAGAGTTACACCAGGTGGTGTTACTTTCCACAGTACAGTGATTCAGAACAAACAGGTTCAGGCTCAGCGAGGTGAAAGCTTCTGCAATTCCAGCTTCACCACCACCACCTCTCAACCTAAACGATCACGGACTGGATTAGCGCTTGTTCTACTAACTTAACTGAACTCCGGCACCACCACCGCTTCTTGTCCATCGCCAATTTGCTGGCAGTGGCAGGAGATTAACGAACCAGAAATTGAGTCGTCGTCTCGTCTGTGGAGAAGATCTTCTATCTACAGATGGATGGGCCGCGTGCCGCATGTTGGTCCATCGATTTCTTCAGCCCGCCACCGCATTCCCTCCGCAGCTCGCGATCCACGGATGCCCTGCGGAAAACACCACCCGATCCAGAAGCGTCAGTGAAGAACTTCAGAGGCGACGACGAGCATTTTTCGATTCAGGGGATCGTTCATCGTTCGATGTTGCCGTGTTGGTGCTTACTCAGGACTTGGTCTGCGGAGAGCCTGCGGGAGACGTCCTTGCAGAGCATGCGGCGCATCAGGTCCTTGGCCTCGGGCGACACGCCGGCGAAGGCGCGCGGCGGGAAGCGCAGGTTGCCGCGGAGCACGGCCTCGAAGATCTCCGGTGCGGTGGCGCCGTAGAAGGGCACGGTCCCCGAGAGCATCATGTAGAGCACCACCCCGGCGCTCCACACGTCCACCTTCTCCCCGTACTCCCTCCCGGCCACCACCTCGGGCGCCACGTAGTACGGCGTGCCGACGAGGCCCGACATGGGCCGGCCGTCCCCGAACCACTCCGCGGAGCCGAAGTCGGCGAGCTTGAGCGCGCCGGTGGCGGTGTCGAAGAGGAGGTTGTCGGGCTTGACGTCGCGGTGCGCGACCCCGCGGCGGTGGCAGGCGGCGAGCGCGGACGCGATCTGCGCGGCCAGCCCGGACGCCTCGCGCTCCGGGAGGCGGCCGCCGCGGGCGGAGAGGAGGGAGAGGAGGTCCCCGCCGGCGCAGAGGTCGACGACGAGGTGCACGGCGTCGGCGTCGTCGAAGGCGGCGTGGAGCGCGGCCACGTGCGGGCTGCAGGGCGGGGAGGAGGCGAGGAGGTGCAGCTTGGGCTCCTGCTCCGCGAGGGCCAGGTCCAGCGCGTCCCGCAGCGGCGCCTTGGGTGTGGTCTTCAACGCCAGGGACTCCCCCGTGGCGTTGGAGTGGCACCGGCGCACCGTGCCGAACCGGCCCCAACCGATCTCGTCGCCGATGGTGTACTGCCGCCTCAGCGCCTCCTCTCCGCCGTGAACCATGCTCTGCTCTGGCCTCTGCTCTGTGCGGTGCTCGTGCTGGTCTCCCTACCACGGACGGCGAGGGTGCTTATAAAGGCCGCAAGCGAATATTCTGGGCGCTGCCTCTTTTGGCTGCTTCTGGGCCCTTTGGCTGCCTGGAGTAACACATAATCCTGCTGCTAATTTTGGGAAGGCGTTATTAGTTTGTATAGTTAATTAGTGGATTAATTAGGAAATAAATTGGTAAATCCGAGCAGACAGAAAACAAAGATACGGATTTCATCATGCTTTTCTACAATTGGAGGTATTTTTTTTCGGGGTACAATAGGACGTATTTCATGCGACCAATGAATGAGTGATTGCCTTCTTCAATAATTCGGCCGGCCTTTAAAAATGTTTTGCATCAGAATGCACACTCAAATTGGTACTCATCAACCTTTTTAAAAAGTAAGTCTATCCAACCAGACCACAGTTCGTCATTTGCAGGTTATGGACTAGTTAATTACAAAAGGGAAGTGGATGAGTTGTTTTGGCCCATATTAATCGACAGTTGATGGGTTTAGGATAAGATAATGCAGCAACAAATACACTGATTTTTTTCCGGGAAGAAAACAAATACACTGATTATCTCCAAAAAGGACAAATACACTGATTGGTAATTCAACATGATCATTTGGAATCTCCTGGAGACACACTTCCCCATTTGCATGCTTAAACCAAGAGTGCCTCTTTGATTCATAGAATTTTAAATACGCAAGAATTGGAAAAAAAATACAATATTGGAATGTCAAGTCCATTCACATCCCTTAGGATTTGAGTTTGTTTGATGGCATCGCATAGATCACAGATAAGATTTTCTTCAAAATGTTTGAATTGATACTATATTTCTTATTGAGGCCCAGTTCTTTTTGCCGATTACCACGAGAATCGAACCATATTTTTTGGACCGTGATAAGTGGCACATGTGTGGCACAAACACATGGCAACCGCGAACAATTTTTATGGCAAGTTTAGTGACGTGAGAATGATAATTTTATTTGTCAAGCATCGCAATCATTTCGGTATATTTTTTTAACAAACCTAGCTAGTTAGGGTCTAGACAAAAAAAAGCCTTTTACCCTGTGTCGGTGTCAAAACTGGCGGATCTCAGATAGGGGGTCCCGAACTGTGCGTCTAAGGTGGATGGTAACAAGAGGCAAAGGACACAATGTTTATCCAGGTTCGGGCCCTCACGATGGAGGTAATACCCTACTTCCTGCTTGATTGATCTTGATGATATGAGTAGTACAAGAGTTGATCTACCACGAGATCGTAGAGGCTAAACCCTAGAAGCTAGCCTATGGTATGATTGTTGTTGTCCTACGGACTAAACCCTCCAGTTTATATAGACACCGGAGGGGGCTAGGGTTACAGAGAGTCGGTTACAATGGGAGGAGATCTACATATCCGTATTGCCAAGCTTGCCTTCCACGCCAAGGAGAGTCCCATCCGGACACAAGATGAAGTCTTCAATCTTGTATCTTCATAGTCCAACAGTCCGGCCAAACGTTATAGTCCGGCTATCCGGATACCCCCTAATCCAGGACTTCCTCAGTAGCCCCTGAACCAGGCTTCAATGACGACGAGTCCGGCGCGCAGATTGTCTTCGGCATTGCAAGGCGGGTTCCTCCTCCGAATACTCCATAGAAGATCTTGAACACAAGAATAGTGTCCGGCTCTGCAAAACAAGTTCCACATACCATCGTAGAGAGAATAGTATTTCCACCAATCTAATCTGCTGACGCACTCGATATCATGACATCATACCATGGCCCGGCCATTATTCGAACCTTTTTTCTCAACCAGCCTTGGTGCATATTGCGAGGCGGTTTCCTTGGCACGTCTTGTCGAAGCAGAGATCGTGTCCCCTTATCACGGGATTCTCATCAATACGGATGTGGGTAACTCAACCGCACCATCAATTACGGCGTTTGGGGAATAAGCAAGTTTACTAGGCAGGTGGGGTGGTGCATGGTTTTGTCCGCCCTTATAAAGGGATAAGGATTCACCTTTTTCACCCACGCCTTCTTCCTCCTCGCACATCCATTCTCGCGCACTCGAGCTCCAACACCCAAGTTTACGTCTTTCTCCTCAAACCGCCCCAAGCATGTCCTCAACATCTCGGCGTTTATCGTCGTGTGCGAGGCCTTTCTCCGCGTCCAGCCCCACTTCGGCCTGTGGCTGAAGACCTTCAATGTCAAGCCGAAGGTTGTAGGTGTTGGAAATATGCCCTAGAGGCAATAATAAATAGGTTATTATTATATTTCCTTGTTCATGATAAATCGTTTATTATCCATGCTAGAATTGTATTGATAGGAAACTCAGATACATGTGTGGATACATAGACAACACCATGTCCCTAGTAAGCCTCTAGTTAACTAGCTCGTTAATCAATAGATGGTTACGGTTTCCTGACCATGGACATTGGATGTCATTGATAACGGGATCACATCATTAGAAGAATGATGTGATGGACAAGACCCAACCCTAAGCCTAGCACAAAGATCTTGTAGTTCGTATGCTAAAGCTTTTTTAATGTCAAGTATCATTTCCTTAGACCATGAGGTTGTGCAACTCCCGGATACCGTAGGAATGCTTTGGGTGTACCAAACGTCATAACGTAACTGGGTGGCTATAAAGGTACACTACAGGTATCTCCGAAAGTGTCTATTGGGTTGGCACGAATTGAGACTGGGATTTGTCACTCCGTGTGACGGAGAGGTATCTCTGGGCCCACTCGGTAGGACATCATCATAATGTGCACAATGTGATCAAGGAGTTGATCATGGGATGATGTGTTACGGAACGAGTAAAGAGACTTGCCGGTAACGAGATTGAACAAGGTATCGAGATACCGACGATCGAATCTCGGGCAAGTACTATACCGCTAGACAAAGGGAATTGTATACGGGATTGATCGAATCCTCGACATCGTGGTTCATCCGATGAGATCATCGTGAACATGTGGGAGCGAACATGGGTATCCAGATCCCGCTGTTGGTTATTGACCGGAGAACGTCTCGGTCATGTCTGCGTGTCTCCCGAACCCGTAGGGTCTACACACTTAAGGTTCGATGACGCTAGGGTTATAAAGGAAGTTTGTATGTGGTTACCGAATGTTGTTCGGAGTCCCGGATGAGATCCCGGACGTCACGAGGAGTTCCGGAATGGTCCGGAGGTAAAGATTTATATATAGGAAGTATGGTTTTGGCCACCGGAAGTGTTCTGGGCATCACCGGTAGTGTACCGGGACCACCGGAGGTGTCCGGGGGTCCACCAAGTGGGGCCACCAGCCCCGGAGGGCTGCATGGGCCAAGTGTAGGAGGGAACCAGCCCCAGGTGGGCTGGTGCGCCCCCCACAAGGGCCCAAGGCGCCTAAGGGGAGGAGGGGGGCAAACCCTAAGGGCAGATGGGCCTTAGGGCCCATGCCTGGTGCGCCTCCTCTCCCCTCCACCTGGCCGCCACCCAGATGGGATCTGGGGGCTGCCGCACCCCTTGGGTGGGAACCCTAGAGGGGGCGTAGCCCCCTTCCTCTCCCCTATATATAGTTGAGGTATTTGGGGCTGCCAACACATGAGTTTTCACCTCTCGATGGCGCACCCCTGCATCTCTCCTTCCTCCTCTCCCGCGGTGCTTGGGGAAGCCCTGCAGGATTGCCACACTCCTCCACCACCACCACGCCGTTGTGCTGCTGCTGGATGGAGTCTTCCTCAGCCTCTCCCTCTCTCCTTGCTGGATCAAGGCATGGGAGACGTCACCGGGCTGTACGTGTGTTGAACGCGGAGGTGCCGTCCGTTCGGCACTTGGTCATCGGTGATTTGGATCACGACGAGTACGACTCCATCAACCCCGTTCACTTGAACGCTTCCGCTTAGCGATCTACAAGGGTATGTAGATGCACTCTCCTTCCCCTCGTTGCTGGTTTCTCCATAGATAGATCTTGGTGATACGTAGGAAAATTTTGAAATTCTGCTACGTTCCCCAACAGTAGGCGGCCAGCAAGGGGAATGCGGAGGCGCCATGGTGGGCAAAATGCCCAATGTCACATGGCTCGAGGGCTCCTATGTGGAGACCATAAAGGGGTGGCAATTGGGGTGGTTCTACATCACCGAGCCGCGCGACCCCAAATGAGTGGGGGCCCCCGAGTTCAGATACGGATCCCCATGCCGCTTACCTCCTGGAAAGAGAAGGGCTTGTCCTGGGGTTCACCGGTGGAGCTGACCGGACTCCAGAAGTGTATCCGGAACATGATAAGCAAGAAACTCAAGCTTGTTAACGTGGTCCAGGTCATGCTCTTCCACCGGATCCTCCCGTGTCAACGATGGGCGTTTAATTTATGGGAGTTCGACCCG
The DNA here is from genome assembly GCA_032464435.1 of Aegilops umbellulata. Classification (NCBI taxonomy): domain Eukaryota; kingdom Viridiplantae; phylum Streptophyta; class Magnoliopsida; order Poales; family Poaceae; genus Aegilops; species Aegilops umbellulata. The sequence continues at coordinate 20,792,321 of CP136057.1, forward strand.
GCCCAGCACCAGACTCTGCGCGAGCTCTTCGACACGACGCACAAGGACGTCTGGAGGGTGCTGTTCAAGGGAGCCGAGGTCCCTCCTTCCCTAACCGAGGACCGCGGGCTTAGCGCGAAGCGCTCGGCGAATCCGGTAAGTTTCCTAAACCTTGTAGGATGTTTACTTTCTCCAGCTTAATCGTGTGCGGAATCTGAGCTTCTATGCCTTTGACAGGAATGGGAGGAGACAGCGGAGCAGATCAACTGCCCGACGCCCCTGCGCGAACATCCAGCAGACGCTCTCCTAACGGAGATACTAACTCCGGCACCCTACGAGGTGCCGGAGAAGAAGGCCAAGAAGAAGGCCGCGGGGACTCAAAAGAGTTCCCGCCGTCAGGTGGTATCAGACTCTTCGTCCGATAACTCCGAGACTCACTCCTCTCGTGAAGACGAGAAGGAGGAATATGAAGATTCTCCCCCTCCAGTCGGGGGAGGCAAGAAGAGGAAGGCCGCCCCAATCGGGGAGGCTGGAGGGTCCAAGAAGGGAAGGACTCTCCTTCCGGACTGCTCCGCGACCGCCGCTCACAGCGAAGACGAGTGGTTGCCCAGGGACAAGCCCCTGGCGAAGTCGTAAGTATTCGGATACCAGAGTAATTCATGGTATGCTTTTATCACACTGCTCCTTCTTACGCCGAACATAATTATGCAGTCCGTCCCGAGCCCGTATCGACGTATCTTCGTCAGACGGTTCTTTGGACCAGTCGGATATGAATAGTGATTCACTTCCGACCGCTTCCTCCCCTCGCCCTACGGACAACGTCGAGGTGTTGTCTCAAAGGGCACCAAGCCGAGGGGAGGTAGTCCTGGAGGCGCCTCAAGGCGACCTTCCGGCCCCTGGGCGCAAAGGGAGCAAGACTCCCACGTGCTCCAAGTTCGGCCCTCAGCCGAACACCGCGTCGGACCCGCTAGTGGTCCCGGACTCCGGCAGGCGACTCCCCGCTAAGAAGGGCAAGCCGTCCGTGCCGGTGACCTCTGTCCACCCAGAGGCACCGGACAACTTGTTGGAAGCGCTTCAGGGCGCTTCCATCGCCGAAGAGCACCGCACTATCATGAGTGTGGTGATCGAGAAGGTTCGATCCGCCAAAAGTGGACTGACTGAAGCGTGCACAAGCCTCCTAACAGGCTTTCATGTAAGTAATTATAGGAAAATGTTGCCACATAGACAGTAGCCCCTGATGCTCTGTTTGGCGTTCACGAAGAAAGGCCGAATAAAGGATCAAATCATGACTTAGGAGTGTAATTAGAATATGTATATTTGTATATGCAGGCTTCACTGCTGGCCGTTGCCGCACATACTTCGGAGATCGCCGTACTTAAGCGGAACCTTGAGCGGTCCGAGGAAGAACTCGGCCTTGCCAGAAAGCAGCTCGAGGAGAACAAAGGTAAGCAAGACCTTGTGTATATGAAAAAAGAATTTCTTGCAGAATAATTGGATCATCATGAATGTACCAGGGGCCACGACCAAAGTGGCGACCCTGAAGAAGGCGTTGTCCGAGGCTGAAAACAAAGCGGCCAAGGAGCACACCGAGCGAGAAAGACACGAAACCCGGGTAGGCGAGGTGCAGCAAGAGCTCCAGGTGCTCGTCAAGAAGCATGAGTCCCTGGAGCTTGACTTGAGGATGCGAGAGTCCGAGCTTGCCAGGGCCCTCGAAAGCTCAAAAAATGCCAAGGCTGAAGCCCAAAAGGCCCTCCAGGTAATTGAGGCGGTGAAAAAGATAGCGGCGGGTAAGGCATTCATTATGCAAAGTAGGCATGCGAAAGAAAATTTCCTTTTACTTACCCGAGTTCGGAGCTCTCCAGGAGCGTTCGCAGATATGCCCCGTAGTGTGTCTGACGCCGCGGAGTTCTACCGGGCCGAGGAGGGAACCTCAACAGAGAAGTTGTTCTGGTCTCAGTATACTGGGACCGAACACCCGATGCCCGTGAGCGGACAGCTGAAGCAACTGGTCGAGCTCCACAAGGCGGTCGAACAGGCCATGAGGGGCCTTATAGTCCGGATGTGTCCTGGCGATTCCCTTCCCAATAGCTACTTCGGCCTGGTGAGGCGGCTTGTGGATGCCTGCCCACGGCTGGAAGTCATCAAGCGGTCCGTCTGCATCGAAGGTGCATGCAGGGCTTTTGCCCGTGCGAAGGTGCACTGGGCGAAGATGGACGCCGAGAAGCTGGTGAAGGAGGGGCTGCCGCAGGGCAAGGAGCATCGCCACCCCGAAATGTATTATGAAGGTGTCCTGAAGGGTGCCCGTCTCGTGGCGGACGAGTGTACCAAAGATGTAATCTTTGAATGAACTTGCTCATGTGATCCTTGTATTTATGAAAACTAGTTCATGTTCATTATGCAATGCTTTTGTATTTAAAATATTACCCTATGTGCAGCCATTTATAAATTCTGAGAGTTGCTAGTCGTCGGGTTCTGCCCCCATGCAACTAGTGTTGGGGTGTTGGGGATAAATCTGAGCATTCTTTTCCCATTCTTGGGTCCTTCGAGGGAGGTGTTCAGCGCAACGAACCAGGCAATCGGACTATAATGCTTTATCGCTCTCACTTAGCCATAGAAGTCTACAATTTTAAATTTTGGCGAAGCCCCTAGTCTTCGGAAGGCCGAATTTGGGGCGCTATACACGCCTAAGCCGGACAAGGCCGGCTCCTCGCCCGAAGCGGAAAAAGTCTTTAGGGACTTGAGACCTCTCGAACAGCGACCAGCTCTCGCCTCATCATGACAGTCGGTTTTAGCTTTCTCTACTGAGGTGCTCGGCCGGAAGAACCGGGGCACAATCGCAGTAGTTCTCCCAGTGCTACCTTAGTCGATATAGCGGAACGTAAGGTGCCAAAACATGGGAGCCGGGCAAACCCAACTATTGACCCAAGACATGATTCGAAGCTGATGCATATAATGCTATAAGTTTGGGGTGCCGCACTGTCGAAAGTGTTCGGACTTCTCACGCCGAATTATGGGGTCTACGGAAGCCCCTGGCGTATTGGCCGTACCAGAGTGTACGGGTGGTGATTGTCATGGATGAACATATATATAAAAGAATATAGGATGCAACAATAGACTAGTACTATGAATTGTTTATTTGAGAAATGTGTTAAAGCATACTAATACAAGTAGTGCGGTAAGAAAAAAATAGGACTATTTGACGTGTCTCATCCAAGGGCAAGCTGCGGACTGGTATCTTAAAACAGGTATTTAACTCGTTATCAGAGACCACCTGGGGATTCCGTTGTACGACGTAGCTTCCTGCCCCCTTGGGTGTTGTATCATGTGTTCAACCACCGTACTGCAGATAGCACTTCCAGTGAGTAGAGTCCTGAAAGAGAGAGAGTGATAAAGGTAGTAAACCCCTAGTGCGGTTGAGCCGCATTGTGGGACGCGCCGTGATCGTGCCCTCGCCTATACCCATGGTATTTTCAATGCGTAATTATGCACACGCGGGACGGACTTTGCCGTTGTACTAAGACTAGGGCGGGGCCGAATTGCTAGGCGAGCTCTAAGCGTGCCAGGCGATCCTGTTGCAGGTTACTCCGGACGCACTTGACGGTGTCCGGGGGCTTGATCGCCGAACTGCTGGATTGCCTCAAAAGGCTGCTTTGTGCTTCTGCTGCGAGGGCCGCAGTCTGCTCCTCCGTACGGAGCGAGCGTTCTGTGTTTCCATTGACTATGATGACCCCCTAGGTCCTGGCATCTTGAGCTTGGGGTATGCGTAATGCGGTACCGCATTGAATTTTGCAAATGTGGTGCGCCCGAGCAGTGCGTGATAGCCACTACGGAACGGGACGATATCGAAGATTAGCTCCTCGCTTCGGAAGTTGTCCGGAGATCCAAAGACCACTTCCAGTGTGATTGAGCCCGTACAATGGGCCTCTACACCTGGGATGACGCATTTAAAGGTCGTTTTGGTGGGTTTGATCCTCGAGGGGTCTATACCCATTTTGCGCACTGTATCCTTGTAAAGCAGGTTCAGGCTGCTGCCGCCGTCCATAAGGGCTCGAGTGAGGTGATATCCGTCGATGATTGGGTCTAAGACCAATGTGGCAGATCCGCCGTGACAGGTACTCGTGGGGTGGTCCCTGCGATCAAAGGTGATCGGACAAGAGGACCATGGGTTGAACTTTGGGGCGACGGGCTCCATCACGTATACGTCTCTTAGTGCACGCTTCCGTTCCCTTTTGGGGATGTGGGTTGCGTATATCATGTTCACTGTCCTCACTTGTGGGGGGAACCTCTTCTGTCCTCCCGTGTTCGGCGGCCGTGGCTCCTCCTCGTCATCGCTGTGCAGCCCCTTGTCCTTGTTTTCGGCGTTTAACTTGCCGGCCTGCTTGAACACCCAGCATTCACTGTTGGTGTGATTGGCTGGCTTATCGGGGGTGCCGTGTATTTGACACGAGCGATCGAGTATGTGGTCCAAACTGGACGGGCCCGGAGTGCTTCTTTTGAATGCCTTTTTCCGCTGACCGGATTTAAAGCCTCTGAATCCGGCATTGACTGCCGTATCCTCGACGTTATCGCCGTTGCTGCGGCGCTTATGTTTGCTGCGACGTGACCTGCCGTTGCTGTCCTTGGTATCCGAAGTGCCAAGGTTCCTTGATGTGTTATTGCTACGAGCCAGCCAGCTATCCTCTCCTGCGCAGAAGCGGGTCATGAGTGTCATGAGGGATGCCATTGATTTCGGCTTTTCCTGGCCGAGGTGCCGGGCGAGCCACTCGTCACGGATGTTGTGCTTGAATGCCGCTAAGGCTTCTGCATCCGGACAGTCGACAATTTGATTTTTCTTTGTTAGGAACCGTGTCCAGAATTGCCTGGCTGATTTCCCTGGCTGCTGAATTATGTGGCTCAAGTCATTGGCATCTGGTGGTCGCACATAAGTGCCCTGGAAATTGTCGAGGAATGCGTTTTCCAGATCCTCCCAACAGCCAACGGAGTCTGCTGGCAAGCTATTCAACCAATGCCGAGCTGGTCCTTTCAGTTTTAACGGGAGGTACTTGATGGCATGTAGATCATCACCGCGGGCCATGTGGATGTGGAGGAGGAAGTCCTCGATCCATATCGCGGGATCTGTTGTGCCATCATATGATTCGATATTTACAGGTTAAAAATCTTCTGGGAATTCATGCTCCATTACTTCGTCGGTGAAGCATAGGGGGTGTGCCGCGCCTCTGTGCTGGGCTATGTCGCGACGCAGCTCGTATGAGTCCTCCCTGCTGTATTCGGCCCGTCCGGACTTGCTTTTACTGTATCCGGCGAGGCGGTCACCGTCCCTTGTAGGGGCACGGCCCCGTGATCCGTAGATCGATCTTGCGTGTTTTGCGCTGTCTTGCAATACGTCTCGCAGGTCTCGCGTGTTTCCCGTTGCCTTGGTATGTTTGTTTGAATGGCGGCGGGGTGCAGGCTGATTTTTAGGCCGTATTGCCTCTCTATCTCGGCCACGGGGTGGCTGATCAGCTGCATCGTACGCTGGTGTTGTAGGTTTCCATGCTTCCTCCTCAAGTCGGGGTAGCAGCCTGCGCTTTGGGTGACCCTTGGAAGGGCGTTCAAGTTCATACTCCTCAGCCGCAAGGACTTAAGTCCATCTATCTGCTAGCAGATCCTGATCAGCTCGAAGATGTTGCTGCTTTTTCTTCAGGCTATTTGCTGTGGCAATAAGCCGGCACTTAAAGTGCTCCTGCTCGACGGGATCCTCAGACACGACAAATTCTTCATCGTCGAGGCTTGCTTCATCTTCGGAGAGAGGCATATAGTTGTCGTCCTCCGTTTCTCCCTCTACCGCTCTCTTACGAGGGCTGGCTTGTTCATCCTCCGGCTCTTGATCGTGCTGGAGGGGATTGTCATCATCTTCGGCACTGTCTGGAGTACTTTTATCTTCTGTGCCGGTATCACCGCTTTTGCTGTGGCGAGACTTAGAGCGGCGCCGCTGACGTCGGCGCTGGGGTTGTTTCTTGGAGGGGTCGTCCTCTGTTGTCTTGTCGCCATTGCCTTCTTTGGGTGTGTCCACCATATATATATCATAAGATGAGGTGGTAGTCCAATGCCCCGTGGGAAGTGGTTCTTATTCGTCTCCTTCATCGTTGTCCATGCCATCGATGTCTTCGGAGTCGAAGTCGAGCATGTCGGTTAAACCATCGACAGTGGCTACTAAGTGGGTGGTGGGTGGGGATTGAATTTCTTCGTCGTCCGCATCCCACTCTAACCGGACATAGTTCGGCCAAGGTTCTCCAGACAGGGAGAGAGATTGTAATGAGTTCAGAATGTCGCCGAAGGGCGAGTGCTGAAAGATATATGCGGAGGTGAACTCCATGATCGGCGCCCAATCGGATTCAATAGGTATGGGCGCGGGTGGTACGGAGTCCGTGGCCGAGGACGAGTCCAGCAGTTCGGCGACACGGCTCTCGTGAAGGGTGAGGTCAGTATTCGGCTCTATCACCACTGAGGGTGCGGCCTCCGTGGCGGAGTCTATCCTTCCGTCCTCGGATGGCGCGATTTGCTCCGGACTGAAGGCCGATGTAGTTGCTGGCGTGATCTCCCGAACACTGTCCGACGGCAGAGCTATATCGTGCTCGTCGTGATCGTGCGGCACACATGGCATGGGCCCGAATCCGTCGAGGATCACCCGCGGATATCGGCAGTGTAATTCAAGTTTCCAAACCTGACCTGATGGCCAGGGGCGTAGCTCTCGATCTGCTCCAGATGGCCAAACGAGTTGGCCCGCGGTGCGAAGCCGCCGAATACGAAGATCTGTCCGGGGAGGAAAACCTCACCCTGGACCGCATCGTTGTCGATGATCGAAGGGGCCATCGAACCTTGCAGCGACGACACAGTGGAACTCTCAATGAAAGCACCAATGTCGGTGTCAAAACCGGCGGATCTCGGGTAGGGGGTCCCGAACTGTGCGTCTAAGGTGGATGGTAACAGGAGGCAAGGGACACAATGCTTACCTAGGTTCGGGCCCTCACGATGGAGGTAATACTCTACTTCCTGCTTGATTGATCTTAATGATATGAGTAGTACAAGAGTTGATCTACCACAAGATCGTAGAGGCTAAACCCTAGAAGCTAGCCTATGGTATGATTGTTGTTGTCCTACGGACTAAACCCTCCAGTTTATATAGACACCGGAGGGGGCTAGGGTTACACAGAGTCGGTTACAATGGGAGGAGATCTACATATCCGTATTGCCAAGCTTGCCTTTCACGCCAAGGAGAGTCCCATCCGAACACGAGAGGATACCCCCTTCGTCTCGTGTTCGGATGGGACTCTCCTTGGCATTGAGGGAGGAGATCTTCAATCCGAACACGAGATTAAGGTGTGGTGCCTTATATTTATATCTATAGTTCACGCCAAGGATATAGTCCGGCTGTCCGGATACCCCCTAATTCAAGACTCCCTCACCCTGCTTTAGATATAAATATAAGGCACCACACCAACTACAACAACATCCAGCAGAAGCAACATGTTCAAAGAGTGATAAAATGAGAAGAGGGGAAATAAAGCAAGAGATGAAAGTGATACAGTTAGCTCGAGCTCACAGGAGCACGGATGCACAATACGTTTTGAAAAATAGTAAAAAATTCAAAAATAATAATTTGGCAACGAACATTGATGTTTTTTCTACACCCATGCCAAATTTCCCAATGGAATCGCATTTGTGGAGGGCTGGACAAAACAAAAATTGATGCTCCAACATACCTCCAAAACACTCTTTTTGGAGCATTGAATTTTTTTTGCCTTCACCGCCACAAATGTGATTCCCTCCTGAAAATTTGCACACACATAGAAAAAATCATCAATATTTCTTGCAAAACAATTAATTAATTTTTTTTAAAAAAATACTGTTCACAGAGCTCGGGTGAGCTTGAGTTCACATACTCCATGTCCAGAAAGAGAGCACCATAAGTCCAGCGAGGCAAATGGGTTATGCTGATGGCATCAACTCAGCAAGCCCTAAAAGAAGAAGAAAAAATGCGGCGAAACAAGCCTAAATAGCCACGGCCGTCAAAGAAAATGGGCAAAACAAACATAAATAACCTAGGATGAGGTCCGAATATCAAGATTCTGAAATAAATCGACCAAAAGAACTGGGTCGGAATGTACTACAATGGTATTTGAAAATACATTCTATTGGATTTAATCCTATATATGAATTAGACAACCAACATAGAAAATATTCCTAAGGATTCCTGTAATCCAAAAACCATATGAACTCATTTGAATCAAAGAGGTCCTCCATGAATTTACGTTTATGGATATACTCGTGAATGAGTGCCTTCTCCGGTGGTTCCGCATTTTTAAATGTTTGATTGACACCAACAGTTTCTAGTTAATCCGGGCGGTTTTGAATGACAGGGATGAATTTAGACGTGGGTAGTGGATGAGTTGGCCTTCGACAATCGGAATGAAACGCCGTGGATGAAAGCGTGCATGCTTCTTCAAGTGAGCAAAACGGTGTACACATGCGTGTGCATGGGCTGCATCGCCTGCTAACAAGCAAAGCCTCGTTGCCAAACACAAACACACACATGTGCATCTACTGATCGCACCGGGGGTGGGCGGGATGTTAACTACTCCTACAGTGATCTGATCGAGCGACGTAGAGTGCGTTCGCCGGAGAGAGACCATAGAGAAGACAATTCCGGTGGACCATCTCGGTCACCGGATCCGGCCAGGTCGGCCCGCGCCGCCGGCCCGGACTGGCTTTGGAACTCTCGCACCGTAGAATAGAACGGTGCTGCGTGCCAGCGCCGAAGGTTTGCGGGTCACGGTCACGATCATCGACAGTTCAGCATATGCGACGGACGGAGGCGGACACGGCTGCAGCACGACGAACAACGTGCGTGATGGACGTCGCCAGTTTCGTGCGTGCTTCACTGACCAGACGGCACTCGCGTCTGTAGAACGTCCATTTGGAAGAGACTGTGCGGTGTCGGAACCCGGCTCTTGCACGTCTTTCCGAACTCTAGCAGTACTAGTAGTAGTACACGACCGACTTCGATCGGGCCGTCGTCTAGCGCATTGATCGTGAACCGGCGTATTCCGAGCACACAGCGTGCAATGAATTTCAGCGAGTGCAACTTCAGCTAAGTGGAAAGTACTCCGCAGCTTGATTTCGTTACCCATTTTTTTATGCTCCCTCCTATCCATATTAGTTGTTGCTGATTTATTAATTAATATAGACAGGCGAGTGTACATTTTTTTCAAACTAAAACTGCAAAATAAGTAAATTGAGTGCGACATGAAAGAAAAATGTGGATCAGAATTTCCGCCTCAAATATCTAGAATATCAGTATCAACATGAAACTGAAGAAGATATCAAACGAGAGAACGTCAGGCGCACAAATTAAAAACTAGCCGTTCTAGCCGGGCGGGGTGCTGTGTGCCGGTAAGCACAGACGTATGGTCCATGACATGCACACGATTGCACCATCTATCCAATGAGCTTAGCACGGGTGCACCCGGCCACGTACATACCTTCATTCACGACACATGCTTAATTATCACCCCTGCCCAGTACTGACCGGTCGAGATGGCTCGCTACTTTGATCGTGACAACATAGATTTAAAACTCTGAAACTATAGTCCACTAATGCAGATTACAACTCTGAAGTACACGGTCTGCTCCAAGATAAAGTTGCACTATAACCGGCGTCGAGCCTAAACATCCATAGTATAATTGAATCCGGGTGCTCGCATGATCGGACATGTGGGCCGGAGCTAGCTTATAACGCTAACACGTACTCTCTCCATCCGTAAATAAGTGTACTTCTACCTTTTGTCTTCAGTTAAAGTTTTAAAATTTTGACCATGTTCATACAAGAGAGTAGTACTAGCAAATATGACATCAATTTGATAATATATTGCGATACTAATTTAGTGTCATAAATACTGCTACTTTTTTCTATAAAGTTGATCAAAAAATTTAAACTTTGACTTAATATAGTAAAAGTTAGATGTACATTTATTCACGGACGTAGAAAATACGTGGTACTATTATATACTCAAGCACGAATATGTCGTCCGGGTTTGCGTCCATGACGTGGACCAGCGATCTTGGCACGTACATTTTGGTATCATGCATGCATCCAAATGCCGTTCCCTGATTACACCAACGCAGCGGCAGGGACACTTGAATTGGTACTGCCTCACACGGGACACGGCCTCTATATTCTGGCCTGTCAAAACTTTTTTGGTGAAACATCATGCATTGGTTGGTAGTACATGTACATCACTAGTTGACCGTGACAACCCAGAAGAAAACATCACTGACGTGAACATCGGTATACGCACTCCCCTCCAAGAAAATAGTAGGTCGGTGTCTAGCCCAAGAGTCCAAGACTCCAATAGAATTAAACCCGGGTTCGCTCAAACAAACATTAAACCTGGTTGCTCACCTCATCGGACATGCGGGGTGCAGCTAGCTACCTTGGTAACACGTACAGATGCAAAGGTCTCGTTGGAATTTGCTTCCATTACGCGCATATCGCGGCAGGCCGCGCGCCTCCGCCTCCGGCGTGCGCGTCCCGGCCGGTTGGGCGGGCACAAGCATTCAACGCTGCCCAACGGGGGGAGCTCAAACCCGGGGGGGCTGGGACGGTCGTGGGGGAAGCACGGACTCCGCAGCCCTCGTGGAGCTGCGCGCAGGTCGGCGTCCTTCCTGCGTCGGCGGGGGAGAGGCGAGGGAGCCGATCCGGAACTGCCCCCATGTTCACCTTGGACCCTTCGAGGGCAATGTGCAGGGCGAGCTCCTTTTCGATGTCGATATCGTAGTTAGAGCGAATGTCGGCGCTCGACATGGTCGCTGGAGTCGCCGGAGCTGTCCGATGGATCGAATCGAAAAAATCGAAGGAGAGAAGAATAGACGGAGCGAGAGCGGAGTGAGTTAGGCTTTCCGGATTGTGTATATTTGTGGGGATGGAGTGGGGTTGGGGTGTGCCGGGCTGACGTGACGGGCGCGCCCGAACAGCTCCATATTCGTCCTATATTTGATCTGCATATGAGGGGTGCAGGACAGCCCGAATCATCGAGGTGCCCGACTGGGTCACATTCTGATGACCCGTTAGTGGCCGGACGGGCCGCCCAAACATTTGAGGCTGGTTTAGGACACCCGGATGTAGATGCTTTTAGCTTATGTACAACCAAGATTAATTAACATTTTCGGCGCGCGTAATGGAAGCAAACTTCAACCAGACGTTTGCTTCTGCCCCCGCGTGCCCGATGAGGTGAGCACCCGGATTAACAACACGATGGATGTTTAGGCTCGACGCCGGTTATAGTCAATTTTATCTTGGAGCTAACAGGCTGTAGTTTTAATTTGCATTAGTGGACTATACATTACACTAAGTCAGCAAATCTAGACATGAGCAAAGTTTTAAATCCTCAACAGGCTTGTTAACAGGCTATATTTGAATCTCAGAGTTTTAAATCTATGCTGACATGAGCAAAGTTGCGAGCCACCTCGACCGGTCAGGACTGGGGTGGGGCAGCAACCATTTGTCGTGAATGATGTAACATTCCAAATTTTCAATATGGAATGTTATACATTAGATCATCATCGCATATCATACTTTTTTTTTTACTTTTGACTTTGATCCAAGAAATTCTACGTAACTCAAGGACCCACGGAGAGAGTTGGGGATTTCGTTATTTTCATATTTGAGTTTTCTCAAATTTTGGGAGTAGGATCATTTGATTTTAATTATTTTATCATCAATTATTTCTATCAAAAATATATGAGAGAGGGAATAAAATGACTTTCCCAAAATAAATAAATATTGAGGATTAAATAATAAAATCAAATAAGATTTTATTTCAGAGTTTTTCGCTATTTTATTTGAATTTAGGAAAAATATGCGTTTTTCAAAATTGCGCTTAGGCCCCAAATAAATGTTTTTCGAAAAAAGATCTAAAAACGGAGCCCTTCCACCGGCAAAGGCCGAGATTCACTCCGCCTTCATGGCCCTAAGTCCAGCGGAGACAGGGCGGATCGGCGACGGTGCCGGCGGGAGGGAAGAGAAACCGGAGTTCTTAAGTTGAACTTTCTAGTTAGATCTCTTATTTGAATTTTACCTGTGCATTAGATGAGTACTTATTGTATACTTGTTTGTTTGTCTGTGATAGAATACTCGGAGTGCGCCGCCTGTTACTTCGAATCTCTAGGTTTCGCGGATCATCAGCAAGGCAAGTAACACTTTGATCATACCGCTTTTACTACCCAGTTTTATTGCATTAGATCGATCCTCAAACATTGCATGATTAGGATCTAATTAAATTGTAAGATGGGAAGTAGTTGAGGTAGTACCTATTACCTGTTTTATTATCAAACCTTTGGGAGTTACTTCTACGTTTGTTATGCCATGCTATGCTAGTAGATGTGGATTGGGTGAGTGATATCCATGACAGATGTGAGTCTTTTAATTAATGGATTATCTAAGATGGCAACTTAAACACACATCTGGATGGATTGAGGTACCTGAGTATTCCAGGATTGCCTGTTGTTTTCTTTACAGACCGCCACCCAGGCCCAAAGGGATCATGAGATTATTCATACTAGAAACTTCCGTGTGCAGCCACAAGCCATTATGGGCTCTGGCATAGTTGATTAAGTCGTGAGAACTCTTACAGGGTAGACTAGCAGATGTAGGGGAAAGTAGGTGTACCGATCTATCCATCGTAAGGTGCTAGCGCTTCTGAAAGACTATGTCTCGGTCATCCGTTTCTCAAACACCATGTAGTGCGAGAAATCCAATGGAGGCGATCGAGTCTTGTGGGGAAAAGTGCGCAAACCTCTGCAGAGTGTACAAACTAATCATGGTTAGCTGTGTCCCCGGTTATGGACGTTTTGAGTACCTAGTACTTGGATATCATGTGAATCTCATCATGTTACTTTAATTAATATTGTTGGGTTTTTAATGATGATGCTTAATTGGGATTGAGGATGTTGTCAACCATTCTCAATGTTTAACAACCACCATGATAGTTAAAATAAATTTATTCCTCTGCAGTAGGGAAAAATTGGCTTTACGCAAAACTGTAACCATAGAGCTTTCCACCGGTCATATATGCATGTAGTATAGGCTTAATCTTTCATTACTCTCTATGTGTTACATTGCCAGCATATTCCATGTGCTGACCCGTTTCGGGCTGCAACGTTTCATGTTGCAGACTTTTTAGACGACGAGTAAGGTGCTTTTAGGTCGTGGTTCTATACTCAGTAATGCCGTTGGAGTTGATGGACTCACTTATCTTCCAAGCCTTCCGCTGTTATCGTTATTAGATGGCCTTAAGCCATATTTATTATAATAAGTTCTTTTTTGAGACATTCGATGTAATAAGTGTGTGATTGCTACTCTGTTATAAATCCTTCAAGTACTGTGTGGTGTCAGCATTACTAATCCAGGGATGACACCTGAGCACAGAGATCAGACTGTTTGAGGTCTGGTCGCCACAAATGAAGGGGTATACATGCCCGGATGCACGTGTACGTCATGCATGTGAGAGCTGTGGGTGCACCCGTGTTAAGTTCATTGGATGAACGGGGCACCCGTGGGCATGTCATGAACCATGTGCTCGTAAAGCGACAGACATCACCCCGCCCGGCTACATTGGCTTTGCACACGCTCTGATCAGCAAGTTTTAAATTCATGCGACCAGCAATCTCCCGCTCGTAACTCTTGAGTTTCATGTGGATACACTTGTTTTGCATATTTTAAAGTGCTTTTGCTAAACATCAGTCGCGTAAAATTTAATTTTTGATCAGACGAATCCTTGGATGCATGCACAACATCTAAGACCGAGATGGCGAGACCACGACCAGCATGCGTTCTCGGCGAGGGCAAGCTAGGATCTCACGGAGGATGGGGACAATGAGACTGGTCGCGATGTCGCGACAAAGGAGAAGGGGCTGGGCCATGGGTCGGCCTGTCACCATCGTTGGAGAACTACGGAGTTTAAAGGGATACCTAGGGTAACTTCACATCGGAGGAGGAGGCTCGGGCAAGACCAAGCGAGGCATCGACGAAGCTACCAGCTATGGGTGGCGGCGGCTACAAGTTAGGACATGATTGGGGAGGGGGGGGGTCGAATTCACGACAAGGAGGAAGGGGGAGAAGAAGAGGACGATCGGTTAAGGTGTTTTTGTTCTTACCCAAATAATGTTAGGTGCTTCCTATTTAAGTGGTATTGCTAATTCTTTGAGATTTTTCAAGTCACATTCAGTCCAAATAATGTTGGCCGCTACATGCCATCCTAGGACGCATGTCTTCGCATAAATCATCTCTCATAATTGTTAAATTGTGATCCAAATTCTAGTACCGGGTTGGACTAGACGTAGTACAACCGGTGTGGCCTTTTGCGTTGGCGTCGAGGGGTACGAGTACAACTCGTTTACTTATCCTACAAGGACTCCTATGTGTTGCCCCTCTTATATACCCCATGTAGTCGCACCTCAGACGGCCTGTCGTCTCGTGCTTGTAATACTCCTCCTCATAGTGATCGCGCCTTCGTGCGTCCGTGGTTTTCTCCCGCAAGAGTTTTCATAAAAATCCATGTCTTTCATGTCTCTTTTATCTCGTTATTATCTAACAAGTGGTATACAGAGCTGAGGTTACAGATACGAGATTTGAGACGAGAGAATTAGGGTTACAGCGTCCTGTGCGCGACCTGGTTACAAATGTGCGCGTCCTGTGCTGAGGTTACAAATGTTTGACCATCATCATGGTACCCAGGCCTTACCCTTTCCGGTCCATCTGTAGAGTATAGTAAGCATGAACACAACTTCAATATTAATCTGGTATATGCACGCAATCAATCATGTACCTGTCTCCGTCTTGTAAAAAGGCTCAACATCTGCAGCTATGGTTATGATGCTTGGATTACCATCTTTCAGTGTTGTGTCGCTCGTAGGTGCTGCAAGACATTAAGATGGTACAAGACATTGTCAGACTTGCACGTCAGGCATCACATCACAGTATTTTCACACTTCATTTACCGGGTTCAGTCGCGCAAATAGCATCTACTTTTTCATCAACGGGTATCAAGTTTGCGTTGTATTCTTCATCATTTTTTACGCTCGTCTGATCTGCAATACATTATGCAAAAAGCATGATATTAGCAGAGAAGCAAGTATTCATAGTACATCAAACACTACCTGTAGCCTTGTCGTCTTCTTGTTCATGTTCACCGGTTTTGCTTCTTGCATTACCCATTCGCAAATGAATTGACTGCTACCTCCCTTGTTTGTGTGGCTCTGGTGTTTTTGAGGCCTGGGAGAAACATAAAAGCTACAATGATCGGATGGACATAAGTGATGCAACATGAAAGCAAGAGAGATGGCGAACTTGAAGGCATGAACAAGAAGGTACTTTAATTCAAAGCATTAACAGCTATCTTTACCTTTAGTCTATCTTGACCTTTAAGCACATCTTGCTTATCCACATTCTCATAGTTATTAATTTAAAACAAATCATGTATGATAATATATACATAGATCACATTCAGCAAAAGGCGCATGTACATAAGGATATTTGTTACATAGGTTTATTGTCATAATATACATGTTTATGCTCACAGATTTAAAATTATATAGTGTATTTTCCATGCATAGTTCTGAGCGTCAGTTGTAATGTACGCACAAACTGTACATATTTCAGAGCTTGATATAGTTTTCGTTTTCAATAGTTGTTTTAAGAAATGTTATTAAGGACAATGGTTCCATCATAGTATGCAATTCAAAAATGTTATAAAATGATGACCAGTATTTTCATTATTTGCAATGCCGTTTGGTGCTGGTTTTCTTACTTATTGTTCCTTTCTTAATTTTCTTAGTAGTGCATCTTGGTCAGACCAGCCCTCTAGATTTCTTGTATGGATCATGGTGCTTACACTGCACCCAGGCCACGATATCGATTCCGGCTACGACAAAGTATCCAAGACAAACTGAGGTATTTCCTTACATTGCGACCCTAAGACGAACACTTATCATGAAAATCAAAAGATATAATACATGTACCTCTCTATTTCAAATTAAATGATCCATGCTATATATGTAAACTGCTCTAATTGATGATATTTAGATGAAAGGACCATGATCCTTACATGTAAACAAGGTGATAGTACAATTTCTAATTACGCAACCGAATTAGGTGAACAATCCTGAAGAATCATATGAACCATAATCAAGCAGATAATTTTATGTGAGCTCGGATTTCAAATGGTTATGATTCTGTACCCTATCACTCATAAATAACGCAGCTGTTGTATGGTGCTTTCTCATTGTACCAGTTTGATGGTTTGTGCACCTTCTCATTTGTAGGGTGACCGTTGGATGCGTGTATGCGATGGCTGTGTGTATGTGCTGGCAGTGTGTATGTGATGGCTGTGTGTTTATGTGTTGAGTATGCGATGGCTGTGTGTATGTGCTGGCAGTGTGTATGTGATGGCTGTGTGTTTATGTGTTATGTATGCGATGGCTGCGTGTATGTGCTGGCAGTGTGTATGTACTGGCAGTGTGTTTATGTGTTGTGTATGCAATGGATGTAAATATCTGGTCTGTGATGTAGGTTCAGATCTGTGTTGTGTATGGATGTAAATTTCAGATCTGGATGTATACCTGGAGGGCGTGTAGAGATATGTGTTGTGTATGGATGTAGGTTCAGATCTGTGTACGGCGGGTCTTGTACGCCGTCGGCGCTGGCGCCACGCCCTGGACCTGTCCAGTGTCAGGTCCAGAAGGGGATCCGCGCCGGCGCAATGGAGACCGGCGGTCTTGATCCGCACCGGATCCTCGAAGCGTTCAGCGGAGAGTTATGCACAGGACCAGCGCCGGAGCAATGGAGTCAGGCGGTGGGATGGCGGGGAAGGACCGATGGGCGGCGGCGGGCGAAGGAGGGCACTGTATGCGTATGGTACTCGCAAGATCCACACGAGACCTCGCTCGAGGGCACGAGAACTCGTTCGAGTCCGCAAATTGAGCCGTTTATTTTTCGCTGGTTAATTTTCGCCGGTCTGTGGTCAGGTTTTTTTTTTCATTCATCTGAGATAATAAGGACGGGAGTTTGTGCAGGTGCGGGACTTCATTGGGTTTTTTTTTATTTTCCGCGGTTGAGAGGGAGGTGGGAAGTAGTATCAAAGAAGTATCAAAAAAGGCCGGATGAAGTGGGACGAAAATAAACCCGAAACGCGACCTACCTAGACATTAGGAGTTTAGATTTGCCGTCGCTCTCACCGGTTGCTCGACCAGGCCTAGGTCCAGAGACGGAGAGCGGGGAAGAGATTCCAGGGTATCCAAATGCTCACCCGAACAGAATATACCGGTTCGGTTTTACGATCGATCCGCTCAACGACCGAACCATCGATCGTTGAACCACCGCGCGGTTTCTTCCAAATGGGCGTGCGACCGTGCGTGCAGCGCAGCTAGCGATGCCCCCGTCCCCGTGTGGGGTGGTCAGTCAAGCTTCAAGCACCAAACCGGCGACGTCACGTCATTTCCGCACGTTGCCGCTGTGCCTGCTGATTGTGGTGACGGCACGCTTAAGCTGGCATGTACCTGGACGCGTACTCCCACTGTTCTACGGTGCGAGAGGCACTTGCGTACGTAGGTTCTCCCCGTACTAGCAACGAGAGTCTGCACGTCGACCGGGGCATGCATGAATTCCAAAGAGATCGCCAAATGAGCCGGTCTCGGCCGGCGGGCGGACCGACCTTGGAGCTGACCTGACCCCATGACCGAGAGCCGGGGTCGTTTCCTGTACTGGCCTCTCACTTCTCTCCGGCCGTGCCGCATGCAGTTCCATAAAAAAATGGCGAAACTAGAAAATCTTTCCAGGGAAGAAAAAGAAAACATTGCCACTCTACGGCGTGCATGCACCATGCGTGCCCGGCTCCCACAATGCGGGACTTGCGGTTCAGATGCGGCCGGTGGGCCAGGCCCCAGGTTGGCCACGACGTTGCTCGCAACGGCGGCGGACCCAACCACACACGTTTGTCCCATCTTTGCATCTGCTTCTGCACGAGTATCTTACGCGATCGATTGGCCAAGCCAACTCAACCACTATTCATACCTAATTAATTCATCGACATCATGCAAAACCGCTCGGATTAACGCAAAACTGTGGTCGGAGACAACATTTAAAAAAAGGCTGCTGATAGAGTTTTCTAAATACGAATTGCTGTCAAACATTTTAAAATTCGGACCAATTGGAGAGACATGGCACTCTCGTTCATGCGTCCACTTGTATATAGAAAAAGCATGAAATGCGCGCCTTGGGTTTTCCGTTGGCTTGAATTAAATTAATTTCCCGGTAAATTCACCAGGACCTCTTTGATTCAAACGATTTTCATGATTTTTTATTTTTTGCTCTCGTTGTAGTGGGTCTCGTTGGTTAAATTTATGATTAAAGATATATCTCAGAAAGCGTAAGCACACTACATTGTAAAATGAAGAAATATACAGGAGCAGAAATTCCCGTCCTGATGGTGCGTCTGTTAGACTGTATATACGTAGTTTGTATACAACTTGTGTTGTACCTCTTGGTACGTCTATATAATGAGATAGCCACACCCAATGTGTTCCCCTTTCGTGCACTTCCGAACAACTCTATCACTCCTATACCAGACGTTTCTTCTAACACACCTTCGCCAGATCAATTTGTGGATGTTGTAAATGCTCCTGTGTTGCTTCCTAACCATGCTGCAGGTGCTGGACGTGGTGCTCGTCTTGAGCTCCTTGATGATGAAGCTACGGACACCACTCACAATGGGCACGTCGATCCCATGCATGGCCCATGCATGGCGGGTTGTGCCCGCCAGCTCGACGCACCCACACCGGCTCCACGAGCGCCGCCTGCACCCGCAGCTGCCCGCGAGCGTTGGCCTCGCCCAGCTCGCCTAGCTCGGTGGCCGCATCGCCTGGGCCTGTTGGCGGGTTCAGCTCGCGGGCATCGCCTTCGCCCGGCCAAGTGGCAGGCTGCCCGACGACTACTTCAGCTGCGCCGAGCAGCCCCGCCTCGGCCCCCTCAGCTCCTAGTGGGCCGGCCTCGTCACCAGCTGGACTCAGCAGTCCCGGCTCGGCCCCCTCGCCTGCCTTTGAACCTGATGACTCTGGCTCGTCCAGCTCGGGGTCAGGGTTGGCCTCGCCTTCGTCTCATGTGGCAAGCCCAGAGTTGTCGGCGATGCCTGCTGCGGTTGTTCTTCGTCCACACACACGCAACCGGTCTGGTATTTTTTGTCCAAAGGAACATACAGACGGGACTGTTGCGTGGCTTGCTGCTTGCATGGCTCATGCTGCTGCGGATCCGACGGCCGAGCCGCGTCACTTTCAGGCCGCGGTGGGTATTCCTCACTGCCGCGCTGCGATGGAGCAGGAGTTTCAGGCTTTGCTGAAAAATGGCACTTGGCAACTTTTTCCTCCGGTCTCTGGCATCAACATCATTGATTCCAAATAGGTGTTTAAAATAAAACGACATGCGAACGGTTCTATTGAACTCTACAAGGCATGGTTGGTTGCCAAAGGCTTCAAGCAGAGGTATGGTCTTGATTATGAAGACACGTTTAGCCCAATTATCAAGCCTACCACCATTTGTATGCTGTTGTCTCTTGCCGTTACTCGTGGGTGGTCTCTTCGTCAGCTTGATGTGCAAAATGCCTTCCTACATGGAGTTTGGGAGGAAGAGGTTTATATGCGTCAGCCACCAGGTTTTGTTGATCCTACGCGTCCTCATCATCTCTGTCGTCTGGTCAAGGCGTTGTATGGACTTAAACAGGCTCCTCGCGCATGGCATGCACGCCTCGGTTCTGCTCTCCGGGCTCTTGGGTTTGTTCCCTCCACTGCCGACACGTCACTGTTCCTCTTTCAGCGTCCTGAGGTTACGATGTATCTATTGGTTTATGTTGATGATATCATCCTCGTCAGTTCCTCTGATGCTGCTGCTGATTGCCTTATGACTGCGTTCAGTGAGGATTTTGCTGTCAAGGATTTGGGTGCTCTGCATTACTTCCTTGGCCTGGAGGTGTCACGGTCTTCTGCTGGGTTGACTCTGACTCAGAAGTAGTATTCTTTGGACTTGTTGCGTCGTGCTGGCATGCTCAACTGCAAACATGCTATCACTCTGATGTCTGTGACTGATCGGTTGTCTGCCCTTGATGGAGATCCTCTTTCCGCTGATGACGCTACTGAGTATCGCAGTCTTGTTGGTGGTCTGCAATACCTCACTATCACTAGGCCTGATGTCTCTTATGCAGTTAACCGTGTATGTCAGTATCTTCATGCACCTCGTACATCTCATTTCACGATAGTGAAGCGTATTCTGCGGTATATCTCTTCCACTGCCTCGTATGGTCTGCTCCTTCAGCCTGCACCGTCTTGTGAACTTTCAGCTATTTCTGATGCGGATTGGGCTGGAAGTCCTGATGATCGGGGATCCACGGGGGCATATGCAGTGTTCTTTGGTCCCAACTTGATCGCCTGGAATGCTCGCAAGCAAGCTACCGTATCTCGTAGCAGTACTGAAGCTGAGTATAAGGCAGTTGCTGATGCTATCGCTGAGATCATATGGGTACAGTCTTTATTGAGGGAGTTGAGAATCTCTCCAGGTCATCCTCCAGTTATTTGGTATGATAACATTGGTGCCACATACCTTTCGTCTAATCCGGTGTTTCATGCTCGGACGAAACACATTGAGGTTGACTATCACTTTGTTCGGGAACGTGTTGCACAGAAACTACTCTATATCAAGTTCATCTCCTCAAAAGATCAACTTGCTGACATCTTCACGATGCCTCTTGGTAAGATTGAGGGAGGGTGTTAGACTGTATATACGTAGTTTGTATACAACTTGTATTGTACCTCTTGGTACGTCTATATAATGAGATAGCCACACCCCGTTTAGGGTGTCGAGCCAGTTTCCCAAACACTATGTTTTACAGCGTCTAGCATTGTCGGAGGGTGTGTGGAGGTTTGTCTCGGTCGAATCTTGCGGGATTCGATCGGTGTTGGTCTTCGGTGGATCTATTTGGATCTGTTCTTCATTATTCTTCGTTTAGGTGTTTACAGGTTTGGTTCTTCTGATCTACGACTTTCTTCATCGACGATGGTTGCTACTCTGGTGTGCTGGTCCTATGGGTCCACAGAGAAAGAGGGCGCAGAGATTCCAGGTTATGCCGGTTCGGTTTAACTCAACGACCGAACGATCGATCCAAGTCGGTCATCGTCCTCACGTGCTACCTCCGCTCACGGCTCCAAGTCTGTCCCGTAATCGATCCCACGGGACGGCCGGGAGTCGTCGCCGTTGTGGTCGTAAACCGGCCATAATGACGGCGCATCCACGGTCTCTTCTTCCAATTGGGTGTGCGGGCGTGCGACCGTGGGTGCAGGTGCAGCGCGCACGCCTCGCTCTTGTGCCTCCCCCCGCAGGGGGCGGAGGAGCGCCTGCGCGGCGGGCCGAGCTCGGCTACGGAGGTGGCCCGATCGGGGGCTGGCCGCCAGAGCGCGGCGCAGGGAGTAGGAGGCGGAGCTGGCCGCCAGAGCGCCCGCCGCTCCGTGCTCTCGTGCCCGCAGTGCCATGCGTCGTGGTGGTGGGTGCCGCGTGGTGGGGCAAGTACAAAAAAGGAGAGTGTGACAGGAGGGGTCGAGGACGGACACGGACGGACTACGAGGACGCGAAGACGTCCGCTTTGGCCCCAAATCGAGAGCAACTTTGATCTGAAAATGGGGCAAAAGCGGACACAGACCGGACGAAACGTCCGTATGCTCCCACGCGTTGGGTCGTTTGGTTTGTCCGATTTATCCCAAACGGACGCTTTGGGGTTGATTTGGATCACGCGGTGAAGTTGGCCTAAGAGTGCCCGTGTGCGGTGGTCAGTCAAGCAAAAGCAAGCATCAAACCGTCATTTCCGCACTTTTTTTTTGCGAGAAAACTTTCAATCTATTCATCTTCAATCATGGTAGTATAACAAACACTAGAAATAATAAAAAATTACATCCAGATCCGTAAACCACCTAGCGACGACTGCAAGCACTGAAGCAAGCCGAAGGCGCGGCGCTGTTATCGCCCCTCCATCGCCGGAGCCGGGCAAACCTTGTTGTAGTAGACAGTCGAAAAGTCGTCGTGCTGAGGCCCCATAGAACCAACGCACCAGAACAGCAACCGCCGGCGATGAAGAGTGTAGATCAGAAGGATCCAACCTGAAGACACAGGAACACAGACGAACGACGAACAAATCCGAGCAAATCCACCAAAGATAGATCCACCGGAGACACACCTCCACACGCCCACCGACGATGCTAGACGCATCACCAAAAGGGGGGCTAGGCGGGGAGACCTTTATTCCATCTTCAGGGAGTCGCCGCCATCTCGCCTTCCTGAGTAGGACACAAAACCTAATAAAAGTCGAAAAAAGATCTAAAAACGGAGCCCTTCCACCGGCAAAGGCCGAGATTCACTCCGCCTTCATGGCCCTAAGTCCAGCGGAGACAGGGCGGATCGGCGACGGTGTCGGCGGGAGGGAAGAGAAACCGGAGTTCTTAAGTTGAACTTTCTAGTTAGATCTCTTATTTGAATTTTACCTGTGCATTAGATGAGTACTTATTGTATACTTGTTTGTTTGTCTGTGATAGAATACTCGGAGTGCGCCGCCTGTTACTTCGAATCTCTAGGTTTCGCGGATCATCAGCAAGGCAAGTAACACTTTGATCATACCGCTTTTACTACCCAGTTTTATTGCATTAGATCGATCCTCAAACATTGCATGATTAGGATCTAATTAAATTGTAAGATGGGAAGTAGTTGAGGTAGTACCTATTACCTGTTTTATTATCAAACCTTTGGGAGTTACTTCTACGTTTGTTATGCCATGCTATGCTAGTAGATGTGGATTGGGTGAGTGATATCCATGACAGATGTGAGTCTTTTAATTAATGGATTATCTAAGATGGCAACTTAAACACACATCTGGATGGATTGAGGTACCTGGGTATTCCAGGATTGCCTGTTGTTTTCTTTACAGACCGCCACCCAGGCCCAAAGGGATCATGAGATTATTCATACTAGAAACTTCCGTGTGCAGCCACAAGCCATTATGGGCTCTGGCATAGTTGATTAAGTCGTGAGAACTCTTACAGGGTAGACTAGCAGATGTAGGGGAAAGTAGGTGTACCGATCTATCCATCGTAAGGTGCTAGCGCTTCTGAAAGACTATGTCTCGGTCATCCGTTTCTCAAACACCATGTAGTGCGAGAAATCCAATGGAGGCGATCGAGTCTTGTGGGGAAAAGTGCGCAAACCTCTGCAGAGTGTACAAACTAATCATGGTTAGCTGTGTCCCCGGTTATGGACGTTTTGAGTACCTAGTACTTGGATATCATGTGAATCTCATCATGTTACTTTAATTAATATTGTTGGGTTTTTAATGATGATGCTTAATTGGGATTGAGGATGTTGTCAACCATTCTCAATGTTTAACAACCACCATGATAGTTAAAATAAATTTATTCCTCTGCAGTAGGGAAAAATTGGCTTTACGCAAAACTGTAACCATAGAGCTTTCCACCGGTCATATATGCATGTAGTATAGGCTTAATCTTTCATTACTCTCTATGTGTTACATTGCCAGCATATTCCATGTGCTGACCCGTTTCGGGCTGCAACGTTTCATGTTGCAGACTTTTTAGACGACGAGTAAGGTGCTTTTAGGTCGTGGTTCTATACTCAGTAATGCCGTTGGAGTTGATGGACTCACTTATCTTCCAAGCCTTCCGCTGTTATCGTTATTAGATGGCCTTAAGCCATATTTATTATAATAAGTTCTTTTTTGAGACATTCGATGTAATAAGTGTGTGATTGCTACTCTGTTATAAATCCTTCAAGTACTGTGTGGTGTCAGCATTACTAATCCAGGGATGACACCTGAGCACAGAGATCAGACTGTTTGAGGTCTGGTCGCCACAAATGAAGGGGTATACATGCCCGGATGCACGTGTACGTCATGCATGTGAGAGCTGTGGGTGCACCCGTGTTAAGTTCATTGGATTAACGGGGCACCCGTGGGCATGTCATGAACCATGCGCTCGTAAAGCGACAGACATCACCCCGCCCGGCTACATTGGCTTTGCACACGCTCTGATCGGCAAGTTTTAAATTCATGCGACCAGCAATCTCCCACTCGTAACTCTTGAGTTTCATGTGGATACACTTGTTTTGCATATTTTAAAGTGCTTTTGCTAAACATCAGTCGCGTAAAATTTAATTTTTGATCAGACGAATCCTTGGATGCATGCACAACATCTAAGACCGAGATGGCGAGACCACGGCCAGCATGCGTTCTCGGCGAGGGCAAGCTAGGATCTCACGGAGGATGGGGACAATGAGACTGGTCGCGATGTCGCGACAAAGGAGAAGGGGCTGGGCCATGGGTCGGCCTGTCACCATCGTTGGAGAACTACGGAGTTTAAAGGGATACCTAGGGTAACTTCACATCGGAGGAGGAGGCTCGGGCAAGACCAAGCGAGGCATCGACGAAGCTACCAGCTATGGGTGGCGGCGGCTACAAGTTAGGACATGATTGGGGAGGGGGGGTCGAATTCACGACAAGGAGGAAGGGGGAGAAGAAGAGGACGATCGGTTAAGGTGTTTTTGTTCTTACCCAAATAATGTTAGGTGCTTCCTATTTAAGTGGTATTGCTAATTCTTTGAGATTTTTCAAGTCACATTCAGTCCAAATAATGTTGGCCGCTACATGCCATCCTAGGACGCATGTCTTCGCATAAATCATCTCTCATAATTGTTAAATTGTGATCCAAATTCTAGTACCGGGTTGGACTAGACGTAGTACAACCGGTGTGGCCTTTTGCGTTGGCGTCGAGGGGTACGAGTACAACTCGTTTACTTATCCTACAAGGACTCCTATGTGTTGCCCCTCTTATATACCCCATGTAGTCGCACCTCAGACGGCCTGTCGTCTCGTGCTTGTAATACTCCTCCTCATAGTGATCGCGCCTTCGTGCGTCCGTGGTTTTCTCCCGCAAGAGTTTTCATAAAAATCCATGTCTTTCATGTCTCTTTTATCTCGTTATTATCTAACAAGTGGTATACAGAGCTGAGGTTACAGATACGAGATTTGAGACGAGAGAATTAGGGTTACAGCGTCCTGTGCGCGACCTGGTTACAAATGTGCGCGTCCTGTGCTGAGGTTACAAATGTTTGACCATCATCATGGTACCCAGGCCTTACCCTTTCCGGTCCATCTGTAGAGTATAGTAAGCATGAACACAACTTCAATATTAATCTGGTATATGCACGCAATCAATCATGTACCTGTCTCCGTCTTGTAAAAAGGCTCAACATCTGCAGCTATGGTTATGATGCTTGGATTACCATCTTTCAGTGTTGTGTCGCTCGTAGGTGCTGCAAGACATTAAGATGGTACAAGACATTGTCAGACTTGCACGTCAGGCATCACATCACAGTATTTTCACACTTCATTTACCGGGTTCAGTCGCGCAAATAGCATCTACTTTTTCATCAACGGGTATCAAGTTTGCGTTGTATTCTTCATCATTTTTTACGCTCGTCTGATCTGCAATACATTATGCAAAAAGCATGATATTAGCAAAGAAGAGCAAGTATTCATAGTACATCAAACACTACCTGTAGCCTTGTCGTCTTCTTGTTCATGTTCACCGGTTTTGCTTCTTGCATTACCCATTCGCAAATGAATTGACTGCTACCTCCCTTGTTTGTGTGGCTCTGGTGTTTTTGAGGCCTGGGAGAAACATAAAAGCTACAATGATCGGATGGACATAAGTGATGCAACATGAAAGCAAGAGAGATGGCGAACTTGAAGGCATGAACAAGAAGGTACTTTAATTCAAAGCATTAACAGCTATCTTTACCTTTAGTCTATCTTGACCTTTAAGCACATCTTGCTTATCCACATTCTCATAGTTATTAATTTAAAACAAATCATGTATGATAATATATACATAGATCACATTCAGCAAAAGGCGCATGTACATAAGGATATTTGTTACATAGGTTTATTGTCATAATATACATGTTTATGCTCACAGATTTAAAATTATATAGTGTATTTTCCATGCATAGTTCTGAGCGTCAGTTGTAATGTACGCACAAACTGTACATATTTCAGAGCTTGATATAGTTTTCGTTTTCAATAGTTGTTTTAAGAAATGTTATTAAGGACAATGGTTCCATCATAGTATGCAATTCAAAAATGTTATAAAATGATGACCAGTATTTTCATTATTTGCAATGCCGTTTGGTGCTGGTTTTCTTACTTATTGTTCCTTTCTTAATTTTCTTAGTAGTGCATCTTGGTCAGACCAGCCCTCTAGATTTCTTGTATGGATCATGGTGCTTACACTGCACCCAGGCCACGATATCGATTCCGGCTACGACAAAGTATCCAAGACAAACTGAGGTATTTCCTTACATTGCGACCCTAAGACAAACACTTATCATGAAAATCAAAAGATATAATACATGTACCTCTCTATTTCAAATTAAATGATCCATGCTATATATGTAAACTGCTCTAATTGATGATATTTAGATGAAAGGACCATGATCCTTACATGTAAACAAGGTGATAGTACAATTTCTAATTACGCAACCGAATTAGGTGAACAATCCTGAAGAATCATATGAACCATAATCAAGCAGATAATTTTATGTGAGCTCGGATTTCAAATGGTTATGATTCTGTACCCTATCACTCATAAATAACGCAGCTGTTGTATGGTGCTTTCTCATTGTACCAGTTTGATGGTTTGTGCACCTTCTCATTTGTAGGGTGACCGTTGGATGCGTGTATGCGATGGCTGTGTGTATGTGCTGGCAGTGTGTATGTGATGGCTGTGTGTTTATGTGTTGAGTATGCGATGGCTGTGTGTATGTGCTGGCAGTGTGTATGTGATGGCTGTGTGTTTATGTGTTATGTATGCGATGGCTGCGTGTATGTGCTGGCAGTGTGTATGTACTGGCAGTGTGTTTATGTGTTGTGTATGCAATGGATGTAAATATCTGGTCTGTGATGTAGGTTCAGATCTGTGTTGTGTATGGATGTAAATTTCAGATCTGGATGTATACCTGGAGGGCGTGTAGAGATATGTGTTGTGTATGGATGTAGGTTCAGATCTGTGTACGGCGGGTCTTGTACGCCGTCGGCGCTGGCGCCACGCCCTGGACCTGTCCAGTGTCAGGTCCAGAAGGGGATCCGCGCCGGCGCAATGGAGACCGGCGGTCTTGATCCGCACCGGATCCTCGAAGCGTTCAGCGGAGAGTTATGCACAGGACCAGCGCCGGAGCAATGGAGTCAGGCGGTGGGATGGCGGGGAAGGACCGATGGGCGGCGGCGGGCGAAGGAGGGCACTGTATGCGTATGGTACTCGCAAGATCCACACGAGACCTCGCTCGAGGGCACGAGAACTCGTTCGAGTCCGCAAATTGAGCCGTTTATTTTTCGCTGGTTAATTTTCGCCGGTCTGTGGTCAGGTTTTTTTTTTTTCGTTCATCTGAGATAATAAGGACGGGAGTTTGTGCAGGTGCGGGACTTCATTGGGTTTTTTTTTATTTTCCGCGGTTGAGAGGGAGGTGGGAAGTAGTATCAAAGAAGTATCAAAAAAGGCCGGATGAGGTGGGACGAAAATAAACCCGAAACGCGACCTACCTAGACATTAGGAGTTTAGATTTGCCGTCGCTCTCACCGGTTGCTCGACCAGGCCTAGGTCCAGAGACGGAGAGCGGGGAAGAGATTCCAGGGTATCCAAATGCTCACCCGAACAGAATATACCGGTTCGGTTTTACGATCGATCCGCTCAACGACCGAACCATCGATCGTTGAACCACCGCGCGGTTTCTTCCAAATGGGCGTGCGACCGTGCGTGCAGCGCAGCTAGCGATGCCCCCGTCCCCGTGTGGGGTGGTCAGTCAAGCTTCAAGCACCAAACCGGCGACGTCACGTCATTTCCGCACGTTGCCGCTGTGCCTGCTGATTGTGGTGACGGCACGCTTAAGCTGGCATGTACCTGGACGCGTACTCCCACTGTTCTACGGTGCGAGAGGCACTTGCGTACGTAGGTTCTCCCCGTACTAGCAACGAGAGTCCGCACGTCGACCGGGGCATGCATGAATTCCAAAGAGATCGCCAAATGAGCCGGTCTCGGCCGGCGGGCGGACCGACCTTGGAGCTGACCTGACCCCATGACCGAGAGCCGGGGTCGTTTCCTGTACTGGCCTCTCACTTCTCTCCGGCCGTGCCGCATGCAGTTCCATAAAAAAAATGGCGAAACTAGAAAATCTTTCCAGGGAAGAAAAAGAAAACATTGCCACTCTACGGCGTGCATGCACCATGCGTGCCCGGCTCCCACAATGCGGGACTTGCGGTTCAGATGCGGCCGGTGGGCCAGGCCCCAGGTTGGCCACGACGTTGCTCGCAACGGCGGCGGACCCAACCACACACGTTTGTCCCATCTTTGCATCTGCTTCTGCACGAGTATCTTACGCGATCGATTGGCCAAGCCAACTCAACCACTATTCATACCTAATTAATTCATCGCCATCATGCAAAACCGCTCGGATTAACGCAAAACTGTTGTCGGAGACAACATTTAAAAAAAGGCTGCTGATAGAGTTTTCTAAATACGAATTGCTGTCAAACATTTTAAAATTCGGACCAATTGGAGAGACATGGCACTCTCGTTCATGCGTCCACTTGTATATAGAAAAAGCATGAAATGCGCGCCTTGGGTTTTCCGTTGGCTTGAATTAAATTAATTTCCCGGTAAATTCACCAGGACCTCTTTGATTCAAACGATTTTCATGATTTTTTATTTTTTGCTCTCGTTGTAGTGGGTCTCGTTGGTTAAATTTATGATTAAAGATATATCTCAGAAAGCGTAAGCACACTACATTGTAAAATGAAGAAATATACAGGAGCAGAAATTCCCGTCCTGATGGTGCGTCTGTTAGACTGTATATACGTAGTTTGTATACAACTTGTGTTGTACCTCTTGGTACGTCTATATAATGAGATAGCCACACCCAATGTGTTCCCCTTTCGTGCACTTCCGAACAACTCTATCACTCCTATACCAGACGTTTCTTCTAACACACCTTCGCCAGATCAATTTGTGGATGTTGCAAATGCTCCTGTGTTGCTTCCTAACCATGCTGCAGGTGCTGGACGTGGTGCTCGTCTTGAGCTCCTTGATGATGAAGCTACGGACACCACTCACAATGGGCACGTCGATCCCATGCATGGCCCATGCATGGCGGGTTGTGCCCGCCAGCTCGACGCACCCGCACCGGCTCCACGAGCGCCGCCTGCACCCACAGCTGCCCGCGAGCGTTGGCCTCGCCCAGCTCGCCTAGCTCGATGGCCGCATCGCCTGGGCCTGTTGGCGGGTTCAGCTCGCGGGCATCGCCTTCGCCCGGCCAAGTGGCAGGCTGCCCGACGACTACTTCAGCTGCGCCGAGCAGCCCCGCCTCGGCCCCCTCGGCTCCTAGTGGGCCGGCCTCGTCACCAGCTGGACTCAGCAGTCCCGGCTCGGCCCCCTCGCCTGCCTTTGAACCTGATGACTCTGGCTCGTCCAGCTCAGGGTCAGGGTTGGCCTCGCCTTCGTCTCATGTGGCAAGCCCAGAGTTGTCGGCGATGCCTGCTGCGGTTGTTCTTCGTCCACACACACGCAACCGGTCTGGTATTTTTCGTCCGAAGGAACATACAGACGGGACTGTTGCGTGGCTTGCTGCTTGCATGGCTCATGCTGCTGCGGATCCGACGGCCGAGCCGCGTCACTTTCAGGCCGCGGTGGGTATTCCTCACTGCCGCGCTGCGATGGAGCAGGAGTTTCAGGCTTTGCTGAAAAATGGCACTTGGCAACTTTTTCCTCCGGTCTCTGGCATCAACATCATTGATTCCAAATAGGTGTTTAAAATAAAACGACATGCGAACGGTTCTATTGAACTCTACAAGGCATGGTTGGTTGCCAAAGGCTTCAAGCAGAGGTATGGTCTTGATTATGAAGACACGTTTAGCCCAATTATCAAGCCTACCACCATTTGTATGCTGTTGTCTCTTGCCGTTACTCGTGGGTGGTCTCTTCGTCAGCTTGATGTGCAAAATGCCTTCCTACATGGAGTTTGGGAGGAAGAGGTTTATATGCGTCAGCCACCAGGTTTTGTTGATCCTACGCGTCCTCATCATCTCTGTCGTCTGGTCAAGGCGTTGTATGGACTTAAACAGGCTCCTCGCGCATGGCATGCACGCCTCGGTTCTGCTCTCCGGGCTCTTGGGTTTGTTCCCTCCACTGCCGACACGTCACTGTTCCTCTTTCAGCGTCCTGAGGTTACGATGTATCTATTGGTTTATGTTGATGATATCATCCTCGTCAGTTCCTCTGATGCTGCTGCTGATCGCCTTATGACTGCGTTCAGTGAGGATTTTGCTGTCAAGGATTTGGGTGCTCTGCATTACTTCCTTGGCCTGGAGGTGTCACGGTCTTCTGCTGGGTTGACTCTGACTCAGAAGTAGTATTCTTTGGACTTGTTGCGTCGTGCTGGCATGCTCAACTGCAAACATGCTATCACTCTGATGTCTGTGACTGATCGGTTGTCTGCCCTTGATGGAGATCCTCTTTCCGCTGATGACGCTACTGAGTATCGCAGTCTTGTTGGTGGTCTGCAATACCTCACTATCACTAGGCCTGATGTCTCTTATGCAGTTAACCGTGTATGTCAGTATCTTCATGCACCTCGTACATCTCATTTCACGATAGTGAAGCGTATTCTGCGGTATATCTCTTCCACTGCCTCGTATGGTCTGCTCCTTCAGCCTGCACCGTCTTGTGAACTTTCAGCTATTTCTGATGCGGATTGGGCTGGAAGTCCTGATGATCGGGGATCCACGGGGGCATATGCAGTGTTCTTTGGTCCCAACTTGATCGCCTGGAATGCTCGCAAGCAAGCTACCGTATCTCGTAGCAGTACTGAAGCTGAGTATAAGGCAGTTGCTGATGCTACCGCTGAGATCATATGGGTACAGTCTTTATTGAGGGAGTTGAGAATCTCTCCAGGTCATCCTCCAGTTATTTGGTATGATAACATTGGTGCCACATACCTTTCGTCTAATCCGGTGTTTCATGCTCGGACGAAACACATTGAGGTTGACTATCACTTTGTTCGGGAACGTGTTGCACAGAAACTACTCTATATCAAGTTCATCTCCTCAAAAGATCAACTTGCTGACATCTTCACGATGCCTCTTGGTAAGATTGAGGGAGGGTGTTAGACTGTATATACGTAGTTTGTATACAACTTGTATTGTACCTCTTGGTACGTCTATATAATGAGATAGCCACACCCCGTTTAGGGTGTCGAGCCAGTTTCCCAAACACTATGTTTTACAGCGTCTAGCATTGTCGGAGGGTGTGTGGAGGTTTGTCTCGGTCGAATCTTGCGGGATTCGATCGGTGTTGGTCTTCGGTGGATCTATTTGGATCTGTTCTTCATTATTCTTCGTTTAGGTGTTTACAGGTTTGGTTCTTCTGATCTACGACTTTCTTCATCGACGATGGTTGCTACTCTGGTGTGCTGGTCCTATGGGTCCACAGAGAAAGAGGGCGCAGAGATTCCAGGTTATGCCGGTTCGGTTTAACTCAACGACCGAACGATCGATCCAAGTCGGTCATCGTCCTCACGTGCTACCTCCGCTCACGGCTCCAAGTCTGTCCCGTAATCGATCCCACGGGACGGCCGGGAGTCGTCGCCGTTGTGGTCGTAAACCGGCCATAATGACGGCGCATCCACGGTCTCTTCTTCCAATTGGGTGTGCGGGCGTGCGACCGTGGGTGCAGGTGCAGCGCGCACGCCTCGCTCTTGTGCCTCCCCCCGCAGGGGGCGGAGGAGCGCCTGCGCGGCGGGCCGAGCTCGGCTACGGAGGTGGCCCGATCGGGGGCTGGCCGCCAGAGCGCGGCGCAGGGAGTAGGAGGCGGAGCTGGCCGCCAGAGCGCCCGCCGCTCCGTGCTCTCGTGCCCGCAGTGCCATGCGTCGTGGTGGTGGGTGCCGCGTGGTGGGGCAAGTACAAAAAAGGAGAGTGTGACAGGAGGGGTCGAGGACGGACACGGACGGACTACGAGGACGCGAAGACGTCCGCTTTGGCCCCAAATCGAGAGCAACTTTGATCTGAAAATGGGGCAAAAGCGGACACAGACCGGACGAAACGTCCGTATGCTCCCACGCGTTGGGTCGTTTGGTTTGTCCGATTTATCCCAAACGGACGCTTTGGGGTTGATTTGGATCACGCGGTGAAGTTGGCCTAAGAGTGCCCGTGTGCGGTGGTCAGTCAAGCAAAAGCAAGCATCAAACCGTCATTTCCGCACTTTTTTTTTGCGAGAAAACTTTCAATCTATTCATCTTCAATCATGGTAGTATAACAAACACTAGAAATAATAAAAAATTACATCCAGATCCGTAAACCACCTAGCGACGACTGCAAGCACTGAAGCAAGCCGAAGGCGCGGCGCTGTTATCGCCCCTCCATCGCCGGAGCCGGGCAAACCTTGTTGTAGTAGACAGTCGAAAAGTCGTCGTGCTGAGGCCCCATAGAACCAACGCACCAGAACAGCAACCGCCGGCGATGAAGAGTGTAGATCAGAAGGATCCAACCTGAAGACACAGGAACACAGACGAACGACGAACAAATCCGAGCAAATCCACCAAAGATAGATCCACCGGAGACACACCTCCACACGCCCACCGACGATGCTAGACGCATCACCAAAAGGGGGGCTAGGCGGGGAGACCTTTATTCCATCTTCAGGGAGTCGCCGCCATCTCGCCTTCCTGAGTAGGACACAAAACCTAATAAAAGTCGAAAAAAGATCTAAAAACGGAGCCCTTCCACCGGCAAAGGCCGAGATTCACTCCGCCTTCATGGCCCTAAGTCCAGCGGAGACAGGGCGGATCGGCGACGGTGTCGGCGGGAGGGAAGAGAAACCGGAGTTCTTAAGTTGAACTTTCTAGTTAGATCTCTTATTTGAATTTTACCTGTGCATTAGATGAGTACTTATTGTATACTTGTTTGTTTGTCTGTGATAGAATACTCGGAGTGCGCCGCCTGTTACTTCGAATCTCTAGGTTTCGCGGATCATCAGCAAGGCAAGTAACACTTTGATCATACCGCTTTTACTACCCAGTTTTATTGCATTAGATCGATCCTCAAACATTGCATGATTAGGATCTAATTAAATTGTAAGATGGGAAGTAGTTGAGGTAGTACCTATTACCTGTTTTATTATCAAACCTTTGGGAGTTACTTCTACGTTTGTTATGCCATGCTATGCTAGTAGATGTGGATTGGGTGAGTGATATCCATGACAGATGTGAGTCTTTTAATTAATGGATTATCTAAGATGGCAACTTAAACACACATCTGGATGGATTGAGGTACCTGGGTATTCCAGGATTGCCTGTTGTTTTCTTTACAGACCGCCACCCAGGCCCAAAGGGATCATGAGATTATTCATACTAGAAACTTCCGTGTGCAGCCACAAGCCATTATGGGCTCTGGCATAGTTGATTAAGTCGTGAGAACTCTTACAGGGTAGACTAGCAGATGTAGGGGAAAGTAGGTGTACCGATCTATCCATCGTAAGGTGCTAGCGCTTCTGAAAGACTATGTCTCGGTCATCCGTTTCTCAAACACCATGTAGTGCGAGAAATCCAATGGAGGCGATCGAGTCTTGTGGGGAAAAGTGCGCAAACCTCTGCAGAGTGTACAAACTAATCATGGTTAGCTGTGTCCCCGGTTATGGACGTTTTGAGTACCTAGTACTTGGATATCATGTGAATCTCATCATGTTACTTTAATTAATATTGTTGGGTTTTTAATGATGATGCTTAATTGGGATTGAGGATGTTGTCAACCATTCTCAATGTTTAACAACCACCATGATAGTTAAAATGAATTTATTCCTCTGCAGTAGGGAAAAATTGGCTTTACGCAAAACTGTAACCATAGAGCTTTCCACCGGTCATATATGCATGTAGTATAGACTTAATCTTTCATTACTCTCTATGTGTTACATTGCCAGCATATTCCATGTGCTGACCCGTTTCGGGCTGCAACGTTTCATGTTGCAGACTTTTTAGACGACGAGTAAGGTGCTTTTAGGTCGTGGTTCTATACTCAGTAATGCCGTTGGAGTTGATGGACTCACTTATCTTCCAAGCCTTCCGCTGTTATCGTTATTAGATGGCCTTAAGCCATATTTATTATAATAAGTTCTTTTTTGAGACATTCGATGTAATAAGTGTGTGATTGCTACTCTGTTATAAATCCTTCAAGTACTGTGTGGTGTCAGCATTACTAATCCAGGGATGACACCTGAGCACAGAGATCAGACTGTTTGAGGTCTGGTCGCCACAAATGAAGGGGTATACATGCCCGGATGCACGTGTACGTCATGCATGTGAGAGCTGTGGGTGCACCCGTGTTAAGTTCATTGGATGAACGGGGCACCCGTGGGCATGTCATGAACCATGCGCTCGTAAAGCGACAGACATCACCCCGCCCGGCTACATTGGCTTTGCACACGCTCTGATCGGCAAGTTTTAAATTCATTCGACCAGCAATCTCCCGCTCGTAACTCTTGAGTTTCATGTGGATACACTTGTTTTGCATATTTTAAAGTGCTTTTGCTAAACATCAGTCGCGTAAAATTTAATTTTTGATCAGACGAATCCTTGGATGCATGCACAACATCTAAGACCGAGATGGCGAGACCACGGCCAGCATGCGTTCTCGGCGAGGGCAAGCTAGGATCTCACGGAGGATGGGGACAATGAGACTGGTCGCGATGTCGCGACAAAGGAGAAGGGGCTGGGCCATGGGTCGGCCTGTCACCATCGTTGGAGAACTACGGAGTTTAAAGGGATACCTAGGGTAACTTCACATCGGAGGAGGAGGCTCGGGCAAGACCAAGCGAGGCATCGACGAAGCTACCAGCTATGGGTGGCGGCGGCTACAAGTTAGGACATGATTGGGGAGGGGGGGTCGAATTCACGACAAGGAGGAAGGGGGCGAAGAAGAGGACGATCGGTTAAGGTGTTTTTGTTCTTACCCAAATAATGTTAGGTGCTTCCTATTTAAGTGGTATTGCTAATTCTTTGAGATTTTTCAAGTCACATTCAGTCCAAATAATGTTGGCCGCTACATGCCATCCTAGGACGCATGTCTTCGCATAAATCATCTCTCATAATTGTTAAATTGTGATCCAAATTCTAGTACCGGGTTGGACTAGACGTAGTACAACCGGTGTGGCCTTTTGCGTTGGCGTCGAGGGGTACGAGTACAACTCGTTTACTTATCCTACAAGGACTCCTATGTGTTGCCCCTCTTATATACCCCATGTAGTCGCACCTCAGACGGCCTGTCGTCTCGTGCTTGTAATACTCCTCCTCATAGTGATCGCGCCTTCGTGCGTCCGTGGTTTTCTCCCGCAAGAGTTTTCATAAAAATCCATGTCTTTCATGTCTCTTTTATCTCGTTATTATCTAACAAGTGGTATACAGAGCTGAGGTTACAGATACGAGATTTGAGACGAGAGAATTAGGGTTACAGCGTCCTGTGCGCGACCTGGTTACAAATGTGCGCGTCCTGTGCTGAGGTTACAAATGTTTGACCATCATCATGGTACCCAGGCCTTACCCTTTCCGGTCCATCTGTAGGGTATAGTAAGCATGAACACAACTTCAATATTAATCTGGTATATGCACGCAATCAATCATGTACCTGTCTCCGTCTTGTAAAAAGGCTCAACATCTGCAGCTATGGTTATGATGCTTGGATTACCATCTTTCAGTGTTGTGTCGCTCGTAGGTGCTGCAAGACATTAAGATGGTACAAGACATTGTCAGACTTGCACGTCAGGCATCACATCACAGTATTTTCACACTTCATTTACCGGGTTCAGTCGCGCAAATAGCATCTACTTTTTCATCAACGGGTATCAAGTTTGCGTTGTATTCTTCATCATTTTTTACGCTCGTCTGATCTGCAATACATTATGCAAAAAGCATGATATTAGCAGAGAAGCAAGTATTCATAGTACATCAAACACTACCTGTAGCCTTGTCGTCTTCTTGTTCATGTTCACCGGTTTTGCTTCTTGCATTACCCATTCGCAAATGAATTGACTGCTACCTCCCTTGTTTGTGTGGCTCTGGTGTTTTTGAGGCCTGGGAGAAACATAAAAGCTACAATGATCGGATGGACATAAGTGATGCAACATGAAAGCAAGAGAGATGGCGAACTTGAAGGCATGAACAAGAAGGTACTTTAATTCAAAGCATTAACAGCTATCTTTACCTTTAGTCTATCTTGACCTTTAAGCACATCTTGCTTATCCACATTCTCATAGTTATTAATTTAAAACAAATCATGTATGATAATATATACATAGATCACATTCAGCAAAAGGCGCATGTACATAAGGATATTTGTTACATAGGTTTATTGTCATAATATACATGTTTATGCTCACAGATTTAAAATTATATAGTGTATTTTCCATGCATAGTTCTGAGCGTCAGTTGTAATGTACGCACAAACTGTACATATTTCAGAGCTTGATATAGTTTTCGTTTTCAATAGTTGTTTTAAGAAATGTTATTAAGGACAATGGTTCCATCATAGTATGCAATTCAAAAATGTTATAAAATGATGACCAGTATTTTCATTATTTGCAATGCCGTTTGGTGCTGGTTTTCTTACTTATTGTTCCTTTCTTAATTTTCTTAGTAGTGCATCTTGGTCAGACCAGCCCTCTAGATTTCTTGTATGGATCATGGTGCTTACACTGCACCCAGGCCACGATATCGATTCCGGCTACGACAAAGTATCCAAGACAAACTGAGGTATTTCCTTACATTGCGACCCTAAGACAAACACTTATCATGAAAATCAAAAGATATAATACATGTACCTCTCTATTTCAAATTAAATGATCCATGCTATATATGTAAACTGCTCTAATTGATGATATTTAGATGAAAGGACCATGATCCTTACATGTAAACAAGGTGATAGTACAATTTCTAATTACGCAACCGAATTAGGTGAACAATCCTGAAGAATCATATGAACCATAATCAAGCAGATAATTTTATGTGAGCTCGGATTTCAAATGGTTATGATTCTGTACCCTATCACTCATAAATAACGCAGCTGTTGTATGGTGCTTTCTCATTGTACCAGTTTGATGGTTTGTGCACCTTCTCATTTGTAGGGTGACCGTTGGATGCGTGTATGCGATGGCTGTGTGTATGTGCTGGCAGTGTGTATGTGATGGCTGTGTGTTTATGTGTTGAGTATGCGATGGCTGTGTGTATGTGCTGGCAGTGTGTATGTGATGGCTGTGTGTTTATGTGTTATGTATGCGATGGCTGCGTGTATGTGCTGGCAGTGTGTATGTACTGGCAGTGTGTTTATGTGTTGTGTATGCAATGGATGTAAATATCTGGTCTGTGATGTAGGTTCAGATCTGTGTTGTGTATGGATGTAAATTTCAGATCTGGATGTATACCTGGAGGGCGTGTAGAGATATGTGTTGTGTATGGATGTAGGTTCAGATCTGTGTACGGCGGGTCTTGTACGCCGTCGGCGCTGGCGCCACGCCCTGGACCTGTCCAGTGTCAGGTCCAGAAGGGGATCCGCGCCGGCGCAATGGAGACCGGCGGTCTTGATCCGCACCGGATCCTCGAAGCGTTCAGCGGAGAGTTATGCACAGGACCAGCGCCGGAGCAATGGAGTCAGGCGGTGGGATGGCGGGGAAGGACCGATGGGCGGCGGCGGGCGAAGGAGGGCACTGTATGCGTATGGTACTCGCAAGATCCACACGAGACCTCGCTCGAGGGCACGAGAACTCGTTCGAGTCCGCAAATTGAGCCGTTTATTTTTCGCTGGTTAATTTTCGCCGGTCTGTGGTCAGGTTTTTTTTTTTTCGTTCATCTGAGATAATAAGGACGGGAGTTTGTGCAGGTGCGGGACTTCATTGGGTTTTTTTTTATTTTCCGCGGTTGAGAGGGAGGTGGGAAGTAGTATCAAAGAAGTATCAAAAAAGGCCGGATGAGGTGGGACGAAAATAAACCCGAAACGCGACCTACCTAGACATTAGGAGTTTAGATTTGCCGTCGCTCTCACCGGTTGCTCGACCAGGCCTAGGTCCAGAGACGGAGAGCGGGGAAGAGATTCCAGGGTATCCAAATGCTCACCCGAACAGAATATACCGGTTCGGTTTTACGATCGATCCGCTCAACGACCGAACCATCGATCGTTGAACCACCGCGCGGTTTCTTCCAAATGGGCGTGCGACCGTGCGTGCAGCGCAGCTAGCGATGCCCCCGTCCCCGTGTGGGGTGGTCAGTCAAGCTTCAAGCACCAAACCGGCGACGTCACGTCATTTCCGCACGTTGCCGCTGTGCCTGCTGATTGTGGTGACGGCACGCTTAAGCTGGCATGTACCTGGACGCGTACTCCCACTGTTCTACGGTGCGAGAGGCACTTGCGTACGTAGGTTCTCCCCGTACTAGCAACGAGAGTCCGCACGTCGACCGGGGCATGCATGAATTCCAAAGAGATCGCCAAATGAGCCGGTCTCGGCCGGCGGGCGGACCGACCTTGGAGCTGACCTGACCCCATGACCGAGAGCCGGGGTCGTTTCCTGTACTGGCCTCTCACTTCTCTCCGGCCGTGCCGCATGCAGTTCCATAAAAAAATGGCGAAACTAGAAAATCTTTCCAGGGAAGAAAAAGAAAACATTGCCACTCTACGGCGTGCATGCACCATGCGTGCCCGGCTCCCACAATGCGGGACTTGCGGTTCAGATGCGGCCGGTGGGCCAGGCCCCAGGTTGGCCACGACGTTGCTCGCAACGGCGGCGGACCCAACCACACACGTTTGTCCCATCTTTGCATCTGCTTCTGCACGAGTATCTTACGCGATCGATTGGCCAAGCCAACTCAACCACTATTCATACCTAATTAATTCATCGCCATCATGCAAAACCGCTCGGATTAACGCAAAACTGTGGTCGGAGACAACATTTAAAAAAAGGCTGCTGATAGAGTTTTCTAAATACGAATTGCTGTCAAACATTTTAAAATTCGGACCAATTGGAGAGACATGGCACTCTCGTTCATGCGTCCACTTGTATATAGAAAAAGCATGAAATGCGCGCCTTGGGTTTTCCGTTGGCTTGAATTAAATTAATTTCCCGGTAAATTCACCAGGACCTCTTTGATTCAAATGATTTTCATGATTTTTTATTTTTTGCTCTCGTTGTAGTGGGTCTCGTTGGTTAAATTTATGATTAAAGATATATCTCAGAAAGCGTAAGCACACTACATTGTAAAATGAAGAAATATACAGGAGCAGAAATTCCCGTCCTGATGGTGCGTCTGTTAGACTGTATATACGTAGTTTGTATACAACTTGTGTTGTACCTCTTGGTACGTCTATATAATGAGATAGCCACACCCAATGTGTTCCCCTTTCGTGCACTTCCGAACAACTCTATCACTCCTATACCAGACGTTTCTTCTAACACACCTTCGCCAGATCAATTTGTGGATGTTGCAAATGCTCCTGTGTTGCTTCCTAACCATGCTGCAGGTGCTGGACGTGGTGCTCGTCTTGAGCTCCTTGATGATGAAGCTACGGACACCACTCACAATGGGCACGTCGATCCCATGCATGGCCCATGCATGGCGGGTTGTGCCCGCCAGCTCGACGCACCCGCACCGGCTCCACGAGTGCCGCCTGCACCCGCAGCTGCCCGCGAGCGTTGGCCTCGCCCAGCTCGCCTAGCTCGATGGCCGCATCGCCTGGGCCTGTTGGCGGGTTCAGCTCGCGGGCATCGCCTTCGCCCGGCCAAGTGGCAGGCTGCCCGACGACTACTTCAGCTGCGCCGAGCAGCCCCGCCTCGGCCCCCTCGGCTCCTAGTGGGCCGGCCTCGTCACCAGCTGGACTCAGCAGTCCCGGCTCGGCCCCCTCGCCTGCCTTTGAACCTGATGACTCTGGCTCGTCCAGCTCGGGGTCAGGGTTGGCCTCGCCTTCGTCTCATGTGGCAAGCCCAGAGTTGTCGGCGATGCCTGCTGCGGTTGTTCTTCGTCCACACACACGCAACCGGTCTGGTATTTTTCGTCCAAAGGAACATACAGACGGGACTGTTGCGTGGCTTGCTGCTTGCATGGCTCATGCTGCTGCGGATCTGACGGCCGAGCCGCGTCACTTTCAGGCCGCGGTGGGTATTCCTCACTGCCGCGCTGCGATGGAGCAGGAGTTTCAGGCTTTGCTGAAAAATGGCACTTGGCAACTTTTTCCTCCGGTCTCTGGCATCAACATCATTGATTCCAAATAGGTGTTTAAAATAAAACGACATGCGAACGGTTCTATTGAACTCTACAAGGCATGGTTGGTTGCCAAAGGCTTCAAGCAGAGGTATGGTCTTGATTATGAAGACACGTTTAGCCCAATTATCAAGCCTACCACCATTTGTATGCTGTTGTCTCTTGCCGTTACTCGTGGGTGGTCTCTTCGTCAGCTTGATGTGCAAAATGCCTTCCTACATGGAGTTTGGGAGGAAGAGGTTTATATGTGTCAGCCACCAGGTTTTGTTGATCCTACGCGTCCTCATCATCTCTGTCGTCTGGTCAAGGCGTTGTATGGACTTAAACAGGCTCCTCGCGCATGGCATGCGCGCCTCGGTTCTGCTCTCCGGGCTCTTGGGTTTGTTCCCTCCACTGCCGACACGTCACTGTTCCTCTTTCAGCGTCCTGAGGTTACGATGTATCTATTGGTTTATGTTGATGATATCATCCTCGTCAGTTCCTCTGATGCTGCTGCTGATCGCCTTATGACTACGTTCAGTGAGTATTTTGCTGTCAAGGATTTGGGTGCTCTGCATTACTTCCTTGGCCTGGAGGTGTCACGGTCTTCTGCTGGGTTGACTCTGACTCAGAAGTAGTATTCTTTGGACTTGTTGCGTCGTGCTGGCATGCTCAACTGCAAACATGCTATCACTCTGATGTCTGTGACTAATCGGTTGTCTGCCCTTGATGGAGATCCTCTTTCCGCTGATGACGCTACTGAGTATCGCAGTCTTGTTGGTGGTCTGCAATACCTCACTATCACTAGGCCTGATGTCTCTTATGCAGTTAACCGTGTATGTCAGTATCTTCATGCACCTCGTACATCTCATTTCACGATAGTGAAGCGTATTCTGCGGTATATCTCTTCCACTGCCTCGTATGGTCTGCTCCTTCAGCCTGCACCGTCTTGTGAACTTTCAGCTATTTCTGATGCGGATTGGGCTGGAAGTCCTGATGATCGGGGATCCACGGGGGCATATGCAGTGTTCTTTGGTCCCAACTTGATCGCCTGGAATGCTCGCAAGCAAGCTACCGTATCTCGTAGCAGTACTGAAGCTGAGTATAAGGCAGTTGCTGATGCTACCGCTGAGATCATATGGGTACAGTCTTTATTGAGGGAGTTGAGAATCTCTCCAGGTCATCCTCCAGTTATTTGGTATGATAACATTGGTGCCACATACCTTTCGTCTAATCCGGTGTTTCATGCTCGGACGAAACACATTGAGGTTGACTATCACTTTGTTCGGGAACGTGTTGCACAGAAACTACTCTATATCAAGTTCATCTCCTCAAAAGATCAACTTGCTGACATCTTCACGATGCCTCTTGGTAAGATTGAGGGAGGGTGTTAGACTGTATATACGTAGTTTGTATACAACTTGTATTGTACCTCTTGGTACGTCTATATAATGAGATAGCCACACCCCGTTTAGGGTGTCGAGCCAGTTTCCCAAACACTATGTTTTACAGCGTCTAGCATTGTCGGAGGGTGTGTGGAGGTTTGTCTCGGTCGAATCTTGCGGGATTCGATCGGTGTTGGTCTTCGGTGGATCTATTTGGATCTGTTCTTCATTATTCTTCGTTTAGGTGTTTACAGGTTTGGTTCTTCTGATCTACGACTTTCTTCATCGACGATGGTTGCTACTCTGGTGTGCTGGTCCTATGGGTCCACAGAGAAAGAGGGCGCAGAGATTCCAGGTTATGCCGGTTCGGTTTAACTCAACGACCGAACGATCGATCCAAGTCGGTCATCGTCCTCACGTGCTACCTCCGCTCACGGCTCCAAGTCTGTCCCGTAATCGATCCCACGGGACGGCCGGGAGTCGTCGCCGTTGTGGTCGTAAACCGGCCATAATGACGGCGCATCCACGGTCTCTTCTTCCAATTGGGTGTGCGGGCGTGCGACCGTGGGTGCAGGTGCAGCGCGCACGCCTCGCTCTTGTGCCTCCCCCCGCAGGGGGCGGAGGAGCGCCTGCGCGGCGGGCCGAGCTCGGCTACGGAGGTGGCCCGATCGGGGGCTGGCCGCCAGAGCGCGGCGCAGGGAGTAGGAGGCGGAGCTGGCCGCCAGAGCGCCCGCCGCTCCGTGCTCTCGTGCCCGCAGTGCCATGCGTCGTGGTGGTGGGTGCCGCGTGGTGGGGCAAGTACAAAAAAGGAGAGTGTGACAGGAGGGGTCGAGGACGGACACGGACGGACTACGAGGACGCGAAGACGTCCGCTTTGGCCCCAAATCGAGAGCAACTTTGATCTGAAAATGGGGCAAAAGCGGACACAGACCGGACGAAACGTCCGTATGCTCCCACGCGTTGGGTCGTTTGGTTTGTCCGATTTATCCCAAACGGACGCTTTGGGGTTGATTTGGATCACGCGGTGAAGTTGGCCTAAGAGTGCCCGTGTGCGGTGGTCAGTCAAGCAAAAGCAAGCATCAAACCGTCATTTCCGCACTTTTTTTTTGCGAGAAAACTTTCAATCTATTCATCTTCAATCATGGTAGTATAACAAACACTAGAAATAATAAAAATTACATCCAGATCCGTAAACCACCTAGCGACGACTGCAAGCACTGAAGCAAGCCGAAGGCGCGGCGCTGTTATCGCCCCTCCATCGCCGGAGCCGGGCAAACCTTGTTGTAGTAGACAGTCGAAAAGTCGTCGTGCTGAGGCCCCATAGAACCAACGCACCAGAACAGCAACCGCTGGCGATGAAGAGTGTAGATCAGAAGGATCCAACCTGAAGACACAGGAACACAGACGAACGACGAACAAATCCGAGCAAATCCACCAAAGATAGATCCACCGGAGACACACCTCCACACGCCCACCGACGATGCTAGACGCATCACCAAAAGGGGGGCTAGGCGGGGAGACCTTTATTCCATCTTCAGGGAGTCGCCGCCATCTCGCCTTCCTGAGTAGGACACAAAACCTAATAAAAGTCGAAAAAAGATCTAAAAACGGAGCCCTTCCACCGGCAAAGGCCGAGATTCACTCCGCCTTCATGGCCCTAAGTCCAGCGGAGACAGGGCGGATCGGCGACGGTGCCGGCGGGAGGGAAGAGAAACCGGAGTTCTTAAGTTGAACTTTCTAGTTAGATCTCTTATTTGAATTTTACCTGTGCATTAGATGAGTACTTATTGTATACTTGTTTGTTTGTCTGTGATAGAATACTCGGAGTGCGCCGCCTGTTACTTCGAATCTCTAGGTTTCGCGGATCATCAGCAAGGCAAGTAACACTTTGATCATACCGCTTTTACTATCCAGTTTTATTGCATTAGATCGATCCTCAAACATTGCATGATTAGGATCTAATTAAATTGTAAGATGGGAAGTAGTTGAGGTAGTACCTATTACCTGTTTTATTATCAAACCTTTGGGAGTTACTTCTACGTTTGTTATGCCATGCTATGCTAGTAGATGTGGATTGGGTGAGTGATATCCATGACAGATGTGAGTCTTTTAATTAATGGATTATCTAAGATGGCAACTTAAACACACATCTGGATGGATTGAGGTACCTGGGTATTCCAGGATTGCCTGTTGTTTTCTTTACAGACCGCCACCCAGGCCCAAAGGGATCATGAGATTATTCATACTAGAAACTTCCGTGTGCAGCCACAAGCCATTATGGGCTCTGGCATAGTTGATTAAGTCGTGAGAACTCTTACAGGGTAGACTAGCAGATGTAGGGGAAAGTAGGTGTACCGATCTATCCATCGTAAGGTGCTAGCGCTTCTGAA
Organism: Aegilops umbellulata; assembly: GCA_032464435.1. Classification (NCBI taxonomy): domain Eukaryota; kingdom Viridiplantae; phylum Streptophyta; class Magnoliopsida; order Poales; family Poaceae; genus Aegilops; species Aegilops umbellulata. The sequence continues at coordinate 20,836,519 of CP136057.1, forward strand.
AGACTATGTCTCGGTCATCCGTTTCTCAAACACCATGTAGTGCGAGAAATCCAATGGAGGCGATCGAGTCTTGTGGGGAAAAGTGCGCAAACCTCTGCAGAGTGTACAAACTAATCATGGTTAGCTGTGTCCCCGGTTATGGACGTTTTGAGTACCTAGTACTTGGATATCATGTGAATCTCATCATGTTACTTTAATTAATATTGTTGGGTTTTTAATGATGATGCTTAATTGGGATTGAGGATGTTGTCAACCATTCTCAATGTTTAACAACCACCATGATAGTTAAAATAAATTTATTCCTCTGCAGTAGGGAAAAATTGGCTTTACGCAAAACTGTAACCATAGAGCTTTCCACCGGTCATATATGCATGTAGTATAGGCTTAATCTTTCATTACTCTCTATGTGTTACATTGTCAGCATATTCCATGTGCTGACCCGTTTCGGGCTGCAACGTTCCATGTTGCAGACTTTTTAGACGACGAGTAAGGTGCTTTTAGGTCGTGGTTCTATACTCAGTAATGCCGTTGGAGTTGATGGACTCACTTATCTTCCAAGCCTTCTGCTGTTATCGTTATTAGATGGCCTTAAGCCATATTTATTATAATAAGTTCTTTTTTGAGACATTCGATGTAATAAGTGTGTGATTGCTACTCTGTTATAAATCCTTCAAGTACTGTGTGGTGTCAGCATTACTAATCCAGGGATGACACCTGAGCACAGAGATCAGACTGTTTGAGGTCTGGTCGCCACAAATGAAGGGGTATACATGCCCGGATGCACGTGTACGTCATGCATGTGAGAGCTGTGGGTGCACCCGTGTTAAGTTCATTGGATGAACGGGGCACCCGTGGGCATGTCATGAACCATGCGCTCGTAAAGCGACAGACATCACCCCGCCCGGCTACATTGGCTTTGCACACGCTCTGATCGGCAAGTTTTAAATTCATGCGACCAGCAATCTCCCGCTCGTAACTCTTGAGTTTCATGTGGATACACTTGTTTTGCATATTTTAAAGTGCTTTTGCTAAACATCAGTCGCGTAAAATTTAATTTTTGATCAGACGAATCCTTGGATGCATGCACAACATCTAAGACCGAGATGGCGAGACCACGGCCAGCATGCGTTCTCGGCGAGGGCAAGCTAGGATCTCACGGAGGATGGGGACAATGAGACTGGTCGCGATGTCGCGACAAAGGAGAAGGGGCTGGGCCATGGGTCGGCCTGTCACCATCGTTGGAGAACTACGGAGTTTAAAGGGATACCTAGGGTAACTTCACATCGGAGGAGGAGGCTCGGGCAAGACCAAGCGAGGCATCGACGAAGCTACCAGCTATGGGTGGCGGCGGCTACAAGTTAGGACATGATTGGGGAGGGGGGTCGAATTCACGACAAGGAGGAAGGGGGAGAAGAAGAGGACGATCGGTTAAGGTGTTTTTGTTCCTACCCAAATAATGTTAGGTGCTTCCTATTTAAGTGGTATTGCTAATTCTTTGAGATTTTTCAAGTCACGTTCAGTCCAAATAATGTTGGCCGCTACATGCCATCCTAGGACGCATGTCTTCGCATAAATCATCTCTCATAATTGTTAAATTGTGATCCAAATTCTAGTACCGGGTTGGACTAGACGTAGTACAACCGGTGTGGCCTTTTGCGTTGGCGTCGAGGGGTACGAGTACAACTCGTTTACTTATCCTACAAGGACTCCTATGTGTTGCCCCTCTTATATACCCCATGTAGTCGCACCTCAGACGGCCTGTCGTCTCGTGCTTGTAATACTCCTCCTCATAGTGATCGCGCCTTCGTGCGTCCGTGGTTTTCTCCCGCAAGAGTTTTCATAAAAATCCATGTCTTTCATGTCTCTTTTATCTCGTTATTATCTAACAAGTGGTATACAGAGCTGAGGTTACAGATACGAGATTTGAGACGAGAGAATTAGGGTTACAGCGTCCTGTGCGCGACCTGGTTACAAATGTGCGCGTCCTGTGCTGAGGTTACAAATGTTTGACCATCATCATGGTACCCAGGCCTTACCCTTTCCGGTCCATCTGTAGAGTATAGTAAGCATGAACACAACTTCAATATTAATCTGGTATATGCACGCAATCAATCATGTACCTGTCTCCGTCTTGTAAAAAGGCTCAACATCTGCAGCTATGGTTATGATGCTTGGATTACCATCTTTCAGTGTTGTCTCGCTCGTAGGTGCTGCAAGACATTAAGATGGTACAAGACATTGTCAGACTTGCACGTCAGGCATCACATCACAGTATTTTCACACTTCATTTACCGGGTTCAGTCGCGCAAATAGCATCTACTTTTTCATCAACGGGTATCAAGTTTGCGTTGTATTCTTCATCATTTTTTACGCTCGTCTGATCTGCAATACATTATGCAAAAAGCATGATATTAGCAGAGAAGCAAGTATTCATAGTACATCAAACACTACCTGTAGCCTTGTCGTCTTCTTGTTCATGTTCACCGGTTTTGCTTCTTGCATTACCCATTCGCAAATGAATTGACTGCTACCTCCCTTGTTTGTGTGGCTCTGGTGTTTTTGAGGCCTGGGAGAAACATAAAAGCTACAATGATCGGATGGACATAAGTGATGCAACATGAAAGCAAGAAAGATGGCGAACTTGAAGGCATGAACAAGAAGGTACTTTAATTCAAAGCATTAACAGCTATCTTTACCTTTAGTCTATCTTGACCTTTAAGCACATCTTGCTTATCCACATTCTCATAGTTATTAATTTAAAACAAATCATGTATGATAATATATACATAGATCACATTCAGCAAAAGGCGCATGTACATAAGGATATTTGTTACATAGGTTTATTGTCATAATATACATGTTTATGCTCACAGATTTAAAATTATATAGTGTATTTTCCATGCATAGTTCTGAGCGTCAGTTGTAATGTACGCACAAACTGTACATATTTCAGAGCTTGATATAGTTTTCGTTTTCAATAGTTGTTTTAAGAAATGTTATTAAGGACAATGGTTCCATCATAGTATGCAATTCAAAAATGTTATAAAATGATGACCAGTATTTTCATTATTTGCAATGCCGTTTGGTGCTGGTTTTCTTACTTATTGTTCCTTTCTTAATTTTCTTAGTAGTGCATCTTGGTCAGACCAGCCCTCTAGATTTCTTGTATGGATCATGGTGCTTACACTGCACCCAGGCCACGATATCGATTCCGGCTACGACAAAGTATCCAAGACAAACTGAGGTATTTCCTTACATTGCGACCCTAAGACGAACACTTATCATGAAAATCAAAAGATATAATACATGTACCTCTCTATTTCAAATTAAATGATCCATGCTATATATGTAAACTGCTCTAATTGATGATATTTAGATGAAAGGACCATGATCCTTACATGTAAACAAGGTGATAGTACAATTTCTAATTACGCAACCGAATTAGGTGAACAATCCTGAAGAATCATATGAACCATAATCAAGCAGATAATTTTATGTGAGCTCGGATTTCAAATGGTTATGATTCTGTACCCTATCACTCATAAATAACGCAGCTGTTGTATGGTGCTTTCTCATTGTACCAGTTTGATGGTTTGTGCACCTTCTCATTTGTAGGGTGACCGTTGGATGCGTGTATGCGATGGCTGTGTGTATGTGCTGGCAGTGTGTATGTGATGGCTGTGTGTTTATGTGTTGAGTATGCGATGGCTGTGTGTATGTGCTGGCAGTGTGTATGTGATGGCTGTGTGTTTATGTGTTATGTATGCGATGGCTGCGTGTATGTGCTGGCAGTGTGTATGTACTGGCAGTGTGTTTATGTGTTGTGTATGCAATGGATGTAAATATCTGGTCTGTGATGTAGGTTCAGATCTGTGTTGTGTATGGATGTAAATTTCAGATCTGGATGTATACCTGGAGGGCGTGTAGAGATATGTGTTGTGTATGGATGTAGGTTCAGATCTGTGTACGGCGGGTCTTGTACGCCGTCGGCGCTGGCGCCACGCCCTGGACCTGTCCAGTGTCAGGTCCAGAAGGGGATCCGCGCCGGCGCAATGGAGACCGGCGGTCTTGATCCGCACCGGATCCTCGAAGCGTTCAGCGGAGAGTTATGCACAGGACCAGCGCCGGAGCAATGGAGTCAGGCGGTGGGATGGCGGGGAAGGACCGATGGGCGGCGGCGGGCGAAGGAGGGCACTGTATGCGTATGGTACTCGCAAGATCCACACGAGACCTCGCTCGAGGGCACGAGAACTCGTTCGAGTCCGCAAATTGAGCCGTTTATTTTTCGCTGGTTAATTTTCGCCGGTCTGTGGTCAGGTTTTTTTTTTCCGTTCATCTGAGATAATAAGGACGGGAGTTTGTGCAGGTGCGGGACTTCATTGGGTTTTTTTTTTATTTTCCGCGGTTGAGAGGGAGGTGGGAAGTAGTATCAAAGAAGTATCAAAAAAGGCCGGATGAGGTGGGACGAAAATAAACCCGAAACGCGACCTACCTAGACATTAGGAGTTTAGATTTGCCGTCGCTCTCACCGGTTGCTCGACCAGGCCTAGGTCCAGAGACGGAGAGCGGGGAAGAGATTCCAGGGTATCCAAATGCTCACCCGAACAGAATATACCGGTTCGGTTTTACGATCGATCCGCTCAACGACCGAACCATCGATCGTTGAACCACCGCGCGGTTTCTTCCAAATGGGCGTGCGACCGTGCGTGCAGCGCAGCTAGCGATGCCCCCGTCCCCGTGTGGGGTGGTCAGTCAAGCTTCAAGCACCAAACCGGCGACGTCACGTCATTTCCGCACGTTGCCGCTGTGCCTGCTGATTGTGGTGACGGCACGCTTAAGCTGGCATGTACCTGGACGCGTACTCCCACTGTTCTACGGTGCGAGAGGCACTTGCGTACGTAGGTTCTCCCCGTACTAGCAACGAGAGTCCGCACGTCGACCGGGGCATGCATGAATTCCAAAGAGATCGCCAAATGAGCCGGTCTCGGCCGGCGGGCGGACCGACCTTGGAGCTGACCTGACCCCATGACCGAGAGCCGGGGTCGTTTCCTGTACTGGCCTCTCACTTCTCTCCGGCCGTGCCGCATGCAGTTCCATAAAAAAAATGGCGAAACTAGAAAATCTTTCCAGGGAAGAAAAAGAAAACATTGCCACTCTACGGCGTGCATGCACCATGCGTGCCCGGCTCCCACAATGCGGGACTTGCGGTTCAGATGCGGCCGGTGGGCCAGGCCCCAGGTTGGCCACGACGTTGCTCGCAACGGCGGCGGACCCAACCACACACGTTTGTCCCATCTTTGCATCTGCTTCTGCACGAGTATCTTACGCGATCGATTGGCCAAGCCAACTCAACCACTATTCATACCTAATTAATTCATCGCCATCATGCAAAACCGCTCGGATTAACGCAAAACTGTGGTCGGAGACAACATTTAAAAAAAGGCTGCTGATAGAGTTTTCTAAATACGAATTGCTGTCAAACATTTTAAAATTCGGACCAATTGGAGAGACATGGCACTCTCGTTCATGCGTCCACTTGTATATAGAAAAAGCATGAAATGCGCGCCTTGGGTTTTCCGTTGGCTTGAATTAAATTAATTTCCCGGTAAATTCACCAGGACCTCTTTGATTCAAACGATTTTCATGATTTTTTATTTTTTGCTCTCGTTGTAGTGGGTCTCGTTGGTTAAATTTATGATTAAAGATATATCTCAGAAAGCGTAAGCACACTACATTGTAAAATGAAGAAATATACAGGAGCAGAAATTCCCGTCCTGATGGTGCGTCTGTTAGACTGTATATACGTAGTTTGTATACAACTTGTGTTGTACCTCTTGGTACGTCTATATAATGAGATAGCCACACCCAATGTGTTCCCCTTTCGTGCACTTCCGAACAACTCTATCACTCCTATACCAGACGTTTCTTCTAACACACCTTCGCCAGATCAATTTGTGGATGTTGCAAATGCTCCTGTGTTGCTTCCTAACCATGCTGCAGGTGCTGGACGTGGTGCTCGTCTTGAGCTCCTTGATGATGAAGCTACGGACACCACTCACAATGGGCACGTCGATCCCATGCATGGCCCATGCATGGCGGGTTGTGCCCGCCAGCTCGACGCACCCGCACCGGCTCCACGAGCGCCGCCTGCACCCGCAGCTGCCCGCGAGCGTTGGCCTCGCCCAGCTCGCCTAGCTCGGTGGCCGCATCGCCTGGGCCTGTTGGCGGGTTCAGCTCGCGGGCATCGCCTTCGCCCGGCCAAGTGGCAGGCTGCCCGACGACTACTTCAGCTGCGCCGAGCAGCCCCGCCTCGGCCCCCTCGGCTCCTAGTGGGCCGGCCTCGTCACCAGCTGGACTCAGCAGTCCCGGCTCGGCCCCCTCGCCTGCCTTTGAACCTGATGACTCTGGCTCGTCCAGCTCGGGGTCAGGGTTGGCCTCGCCTTCGTCTCATGTGGCAAGCCCAGAGTTGTCGGCGATGCCTGCTGCGGTTGTTCTTCGTCCACACACACGCAACCGGTCTGGTATTTTTCGTCCAAAGGAACATACAGACGGGACTGTTGCGTGGCTTGCTGCTTGCATGGCTCATGCTGCTGCGGATCCGACGGCCGAGCCGCGTCACTTTCAGGCCGCGGTGGGTATTCCTCACTGCCGCGCTGCGATGGAGCAGGAGTTTCAGGCTTTGCTGAAAAATGGCACTTGGCAACTTTTTCCTCCGGTCTCTGGCATCAACATCATTGATTCCAAATAGGTGTTTAAAATAAAACGACATGCGAACGGTTCTATTGAACTCTACAAGGCATGGTTGGTTGCCAAAGGCTTCAAGCAGAGGTATGGTCTTGATTATGAAGACACGTTTAGCCCAATTATCAAGCCTACCACCATTTGTATGCTGTTGTCTCTTGCCGTTACTCGTGGGTGGTCTCTTCGTCAGCTTGATGTGCAAAATGCCTTCCTACATGGAGTTTGGGAGGAAGAGGTTTATATGCGTCAGCCACCAGGTTTTGTTGATCCTACGCGTCCTCATCATCTCTGTCGTCTGGTCAAGGCGTTGTATGGACTTAAACAGGCTCCTCGCGCATGGCATGCACGCCTCGGTTCTGCTCTCCGGGCTCTTGGGTTTGTTCCCTCCACTGCCGACACGTCACTGTTCCTCTTTCAGCGTCCTGAGGTTACGATGTATCTATTGGTTTATGTTGATGATATCATCCTCGTCAGTTCCTCTGATGCTGCTGCTGATCGCCTTATGACTGCGTTCAGTGAGGATTTTGCTGTCAAGGATTTGGGTGCTCTGCATTACTTCCTTGGCCTGGAGGTGTCACGGTCTTCTGCTGGGTTGACTCTGACTCAGAAGTAGTATTCTTTGGACTTGTTGCGTCGTGCTGGCATGCTCAACTGCAAACATGCTATCACTCTGATGTCTGTGACTGATCGGTTGTCTGCCCTTGATGGAGATCCTCTTTCCGCTGATGACGCTACTGAGTATCGCAGTCTTGTTGGTGGTCTGCAATACCTCACTATCACTAGGCCTGATGTCTCTTATGCAGTTAACCGTGTATGTCAGTATCTTCATGCACCTCGTACATCTCATTTCACGATAGTGAAGCGTATTCTGCGGTATATCTCTTCCACTGCCTCGTATGGTCTGCTCCTTCAGCCTGCACCGTCTTGTGAACTTTCAGCTATTTCTGATGCGGATTGGGCTGGAAGTCCTGATGATCGGGGATCCACGGGGGCATATGCAGTGTTCTTTGGTCCCAACTTGATCGCCTGGAATGCTCGCAAGCAAGCTACCGTATCTCGTAGCAGTACTGAAGCTGAGTATAAGGCAGTTGCTGATGCTACCGCTGAGATCATATGGGTACAGTCTTTATTGAGGGAGTTGAGAATCTCTCCAGGTCATCCTCCAGTTATTTGGTATGATAACATTGGTGCCACATACCTTTCGTCTAATCCGGTGTTTCATGCTCGGACGAAACACATTGAGGTTGACTATCACTTTGTTCGGGAACGTGTTGCACAGAAACTACTCTATATCAAGTTCATCTCCTCAAAAGATCAACTTGCTGACATCTTCACGATGCCTCTTGGTAAGATTGAGGGAGGGTGTTAGACTGTATATACGTAGTTTGTATACAACTTGTATTGTACCTCTTGGTACGTCTATATAATGAGATAGCCACACCCCGTTTAGGGTGTCGAGCCAGTTTCCCAAACACTATGTTTTACAGCGTCTAGCATTGTCGGAGGGTGTGTGGAGGTTTGTCTCGGTCGAATCTTGCGGGATTCGATCGGTGTTGGTCTTCGGTGGATCTATTTGGATCTGTTCTTCATTATTCTTCGTTTAGGTGTTTACAGGTTTGGTTCTTCTGATCTACGACTTTCTTCATCGACGATGGTTGCTACTCTGGTGTGCTGGTCCTATGGGTCCACAGAGAAAGAGGGCGCAGAGATTCCAGGTTATGCCGGTTCGGTTTAACTCAACGACCGAACGATCGATCCAAGTCGGTCATCGTCCTCACGTGCTACCTCTGCTCACGGCTCCAAGTCTGTCCCGTAATCGATCCCACGGGACGGCCGGGAGTCGTCGCCGTTGTGGTCGTAAACCGGCCATAATGACGGCGCATCCACGGTCTCTTCTTCCAATTGGGTGTGCGGGCGTGCGACCGTGGGTGCAGGTGCAGCGCGCACGCCTCGCTCTTGTGCCTCCCCCCGCAGGGGGCGGAGGAGCGCCTGCGCGGCGGGCCGAGCTCGGCTACGGAGGTGGCCCGATCGGGGGCTGGCCGCCAGAGCGCGGCGCAGGGAGTAGGAGGCGGAGCTGGCCGCCAGAGCGCCCGCCGCTCCGTGCTCTCGTGCCCGCAGTGCCATGCGTCGTGGTGGTGGGTGCCGCGTGGTGGGGCAAGTACAAAAAAGGAGAGTGTGACAGGAGGGGTCGAGGACGGACACGGACGGACTACGAGGACGCGAAGACGTCCGCTTTGGCCCCAAATCGAGAGCAACTTTGATCTGAAAATGGGGCAAAAGCGGACACAGACCGGACGAAACGTCCGTATGCTCCCACGCGTTGGGTCGTTTGGTTTGTCCGATTTATCCCAAACGGACGCTTTGGGGTTGATTTGGATCACGCGGTGAAGTTGGCCTAAGAGTGCCCGTGTGCGGTGGTCAGTCAAGCAAAAGCAAGCATCAAACCGTCATTTCCGCACTTTTTTTTTGCGAGAAAACTTTCAATCTATTCATCTTCAATCATGGTAGTATAACAAACACTAGAAATAATAAAAATTACATCCAGATCCGTAAACCACCTAGCGACGACTGCAAGCACTGAAGCAAGCCGAAGGCGCGGCGCTGTTATCGCCCCTCCATCGCCGGAGCCGGGCAAACCTTGTTGTAGTAGACAGTCGAAAAGTCGTCGTGCTGAGGCCCCATAGAACCAACGCACCAGAACAGCAACCGCCGGCGATGAAGAGTGTAGATCAGAAGGATCCAACCTGAAGACACAGGAACACAGACGAACGACGAACAAATCCGAGCAAATCCACCAAAGATAGATCCACCGGAGACACACCTCCACACGCCCACCGACGATGCTAGACGCATCACCAAAAGGGGGGCTAGGCGGGGAGACCTTTATTCCATCTTCAGGGAGTCGCCGCCATCTCGCCTTCCTGAGTAGGACACAAAACCTAATAAAAGTCGAAAAAAGATCTAAAAACGGAGCCCTTCCACCGGCAAAGGCCGAGATTCACTCCGCCTTCATGGCCCTAAGTCCAGCGGAGACAGGGCGGATCGGCGACGGTGCCGGCGGGAGGGAAGAGAAACCGGAGTTCTTAAGTTGAACTTTCTAGTTAGATCTCTTATTTGAATTTTACCTGTGCATTAGATGAGTACTTATTGTATACTTGTTTGTTTGTCTGTGATAGAATACTCGGAGTGCGCCGCCTGTTACTTCGAATCTCTAGGTTTCGCGGATCATCAGCAAGGCAAGTAACACTTTGATCATACCGCTTTTACTACCCAGTTTTATTGCATTAGATCGATCCTCAAACATTGCATGATTAGGATCTAATTAAATTGTAAGATGGGAAGTAGTTGAGGTAGTACCTATTACCTGTTTTATTATCAAACCTTTGGGAGTTACTTCTACGTTTGTTATGCCATGCTATGCTAGTAGATGTGGATTGGGTGAGTGATATCCATGACAGATGTGAGTCTTTTAATTAATGGATTATCTAAGATGGCAACTTAAACACACATCTGGATGGATTGAGGTACCTGGGTATTCCAGGATTGCCTGTTGTTTTCTTTACAGACCGCCACCCAGGCCCAAAGGGATCATGAGATTATTCATACTAGAAACTTCCGTGTGCAGCCACAAGCCATTATGGGCTCTGGCATAGTTGATTAAGTCGTGAGAACTCTTACAGGGTAGACTAGCAGATGTAGGGGAAAGTAGGTGTACCGATCTATCCATCGTAAGGTGCTAGCGCTTCTGAAAGACTATGTCTCGGTCATCCGTTTCTCAAACACCATGTAGTGCGAGAAATCCAATGGAGGCGATCGAGTCTTGTGGGGAAAAGTGCGCAAACCTCTGCAGAGTGTACAAACTAATCATGGTTAGCTGTGTCCCCGGTTATGGACGTTTTGAGTACCTAGTACTTGGATATCATGTGAATCTCATCATGTTACTTTAATTAATATTGTTGGGTTTTTAATGATGATGCTTAATTGGGATTGAGGATGTTGTCAACCATTCTCAATGTTTAACAACCACCATGATAGTTAAAATAAATTTATTCCTCTGCAGTAGGGAAAAATTGGCTTTACGCAAAACTGTAACCATAGAGCTTTCCACCGGTCATATATGCATGTAGTATAGGCTTAATCTTTCATTACTCTCTATGTGTTACATTGCCAGCATATTCCATGTGCTGACCCGTTTCGGGCTGCAACGTTTCATGTTGCATACTTTTTAGACGACGAGTAAGGTGCTTTTAGGTCGTGGTTCTATACTCAGTAATGCCGTTGGAGTCGATGGACTCACTTATCTTCCAAGCCTTCCGCTGTTATCGTTATTAGATGGCCTTAAGCCATATTTATTATAATAAGTTCTTTTTTGAGACATTCGATGTAATAAGTGTGTGATTGCTACTCTGTTATAAATCCTTCAAGTACTGTGTGGTGTCAGCATTACTAATCCAGGGATGACACCTGAGCACAGAGATCAGACTGTTTGAGGTCTGGTCGCCACAAATGAAGGGGTATACATGCCCGGATGCACGTGTACGTCATGCATGTGAGAGCTGTGGGTGCACCCATGTTAAGTTCATTGGATGAACGGGGCACCCGTGGGCATGTCATGAACCATGCGCTCGTAAAGCGACAGACATCACCCCGCCCGGCTACATTGGCTTTGCACACGCTCTGATCGGCAAGTTTTAAATTCATGCGACCAGCAATCTCCCGCTCGTAACTCTTGAGTTTCATGTGGATACACTTGTTTTGCATATTTTAAAGTGCTTTTGCTAAACATCAGTCGCGTAAAATTTAATTTTTGATCAGACGAATCCTTGGATGCATGCACAACATCTAAGACCGAGATGGCGAGACCACGACCAGCATGCGTTCTCGGCGAGGGCAAGCTAGGATCTCACGGAGGATGGGGACAATGAGACTGGTCGCGATGTCGCGACAAAGGAGAAGGGGCTGGGCCATGGGTCGGCCTGTCACCATCGTTGGAGAACTACGGAGTTTAAAGGGATACCTAGGGTAACTTCACATCGGAGGAGGAGGCTCGGGCAAGACCAAGCGAGGCATCGACGAAGCTACCAGCTATGGGTGGCGGCGGCTACAAGTTAGGACATGATTGGGGAGGGGGGGTCGAATTCACGACAAGGAGGAAGGGGGAGAAGAAGAGGACGATCGGTTAAGGTGTTTTTGTTCTTACCCAAATAATGTTAGGTGCTTCCTATTTAAGTGGTATTGCTAATTCTTTGAGATTTTTCAAGTCACATTCAGTCCAAATAATGTTGGCCGCTACATGCCATCCTAGGACGCATGTCTTCGCATAAATCATCTCTCATAATTGTTAAATTGTGATCCAAATTCTAGTACCGGGTTGGACTAGACGTAGTACAACCGGTGTGGCCTTTTGCGTTGGCGTCGAGGGGTACGAGTACAACTCGTTTACTTATCCTACAAGGACTCCTATGTGTTGCCCCTCTTATATACCCCATGTAGTCGCACCTCAGACGGCCTGTCGTCTCGTGCTTGTAATACTCCTCCTCATAGTGATCGCGCCTTCGTGCGTCCGTGGTTTTCTCCCGCAAGAGTTTTCATAAAAATCCATGTCTTTCATGTCTCTTTTATCTCGTTATTATCTAACAAGTGGTATACAGAGCTGAGGTTACAGATACGAGATTTGAGACGAGAGAATTAGGGTTACAGCGTCCTGTGCGCGACCTGGTTACAAATGTGCGCGTCCTGTGCTGAGGTTACAAATGTTTGACCATCATCATGGTACCCAGGCCTTACCCTTTCCGGTCCATCTGTAGAGTATAGTAAGCATGAACACAACTTCAATATTAATCTGGTATATGCACGCAATCAATCATGTACCTGTCTCCGTCTTGTAAAAAGGCTCAACATCTGCAGCTATGGTTATGATGCTTGGATTACCATCTTTCAGTGTTGTATCGCTCGTAGGTGCTGCAAGACATTAAGATGGTACAAGACATTGTCAGACTTGCACGTCAGGCATCACATCACAGTATTTTCACACTTCATTTACCGGGTTCAGTCGCGCAAATAGCATCTACTTTTTCATCAACGGGTATCAAGTTTGCGTTGTATTCTTCATCATTTTTTACGCTCGTCTGATCTGCAATACATTATGCAAAAAGCATGATATTAGCAGAGAAGCAAGTATTCATAGTACATCAAACACTACCTGTAGCCTTGTCGTCTTCTTGTTCATGTTCACCGGTTTTGCTTCTTGCATTACCCATTCGCAAATGAATTGACTGCTACCTCCCTTGTTTGTGTGGCTCTGGTGTTTTTGAGGCCTGGGAGAAACATAAAAGCTACAATGATCGGATGGACATAAGTGATGCAACATGAAAGCAAGAGAGATGGCGAACTTGAAGGCATGAACAAGAAGGTACTTTAATTCAAAGCATTAACAGCTATCTTTACCTTTAGTCTATCTTGACCTTTAAGCACATCTTGCTTATCCACATTCTCATAGTTATTAATTTAAAACAAATCATGTATGATAATATATACATAGATCACATTCAGCAAAAGGCGCATGTACATAAGGATATTTGTTACATAGGTTTATTGTCATAATATACATGTTTATGCTCACAGATTTAAAATTATATAGTGTATTTTCCATGCATAGTTCTGAGCGTCAGTTGTAATGTACGCACAAACTGTACATATTTCAGAGCTTGATATAGTTTTCGTTTTCAATAGTTGTTTTAAGAAATGTTATTAAGGACAATGGTTCCATCATAGTATGCAATTCAAAAATGTTATAAAATGATGACCAGTATTTTCATTATTTGCAATGCCGTTTGGTGCTGGTTTTCTTACTTATTGTTCCTTTCTTAATTTTCTTAGTAGTGCATCTTGGTCAGACCAGCCCTCTAGATTTCTTGTATGGATCATGGTGCTTACACTGCACCCAGGCCACGATATCGATTCCGGCTACGACAAAGTATCCAAGACAAACTGAGGTATTTCCTTACATTGCGACCCTAAGACGAACACTTATCATGAAAATCAAAAGATATAATACATGTACCTCTCTATTTCAAATTAAATGATCCATGCTATATATGTAAACTGCTCTAATTGATGATATTTAGATGAAAGGACCATGATCCTTACATGTAAACAAGGTGATAGTACAATTTCTAATTACGCAACCGAATTAGGTGAACAATCCTGAAGAATCATATGAACCATAATCAAGCAGATAATTTTATGTGAGCTCGGATTTCAAATGGTTATGATTCTGTACCCTATCACTCATAAATAACGCAGCTGTTGTATGGTGCTTTCTCATTGTACCAGTTTGATGGTTTGTGCACCTTCTCATTTGTAGGGTGACCGTTGGATGCGTGTATGCGATGGCTGTGTGTATGTGCTGGCAGTGTGTATGTGATGGCTGTGTGTTTATGTGTTGAGTATGCGATGGCTGTGTGTATGTGCTGGCAGTGTGTATGTGATGGCTGTGTGTTTATGTGTTATGTATGCGATGGCTGCGTGTATGTGCTGGCAGTGTGTATGTACTGGCAGTGTGTTTATGTGTTGTGTATGCAATGGATGTAAATATCTGGTCTGTGATGTAGGTTCAGATCTGTGTTGTGTATGGATGTAAATTTCAGATCTGGATGTATACCTGGAGGGCGTGTAGAGATATGTGTTGTGTATGGATGTAGGTTCAGATCTGTGTACGGCGGGTCTTGTACGCCGTCGGCGCTGGCGCCACGCCCTGGACCTGTCCAGTGTCAGGTCCAGAAGGGGATCCGCGCCGGCGCAATGGAGACCGGCGGTCTTGATCCGCACCGGATCCTCGAAGCGTTCAGCGGAGAGTTATGCACAGGACCAGCGCCGGAGCAATGGAGTCAGGCGGTGGGATGGCGGGGAAGGACCGATGGGCGGCGGCGGGCGAAGGAGGGCACTGTATGCGTATGGTACTCGCAAGATCCACACGAGACCTCGCTCGAGGGCACGAGAACTCGTTCGAGTCCGCAAATTGAGCCGTTTATTTTTCGCTGGTTAATTTTCGCCGGTCTGTGGTCAGGTTTTTTTTTTCCGTTCATCTGAGATAATAAGGACGGGAGTTTGTGCAGGTGCGGGACTTCATTGGGTTTTTTTTTTATTTTCCGCGGTTGAGAGGGAGGTGGGAAGTAGTATCAAAGAAGTATCAAAAAAGGCCGGATGAGGTGGGACGAAAATAAACCCGAAACGCGACCTACCTAGACATTAGGAGTTTAGATTTGCCGTCGCTCTCACCGGTTGCTCGACCAGGCCTAGGTCCAGAGACGGAGAGCGGGGAAGAGATTCCAGGGTATCCAAATGCTCACCCGAACAGAATATACCGGTTCGGTTTTACGATCGATCCGCTCAACGACCGAACCATCGATCGTTGAACCACCGCGCGGTTTCTTCCAAATGGGCGTGCGACCGTGCGTGCAGCGCAGCTAGCGATGCCCCCGTCCCCGTGTGGGGTGGTCAGTCAAGCTTCAAGCACCAAACCGGCGACGTCACGTCATTTCCGCACGTTGCCGCTGTGCCTGCTGATTGTGGTGACGGCACGCTTAAGCTGGCATGTACCTGGACGCGTACTCCCACTGTTCTACGGTGCGAGAGGCACTTGCGTACGTAGGTTCTCCCCGTACTAGCAACGAGAGTCCGCACGTCGACCGGGGCATGCATGAATTCCAAAGAGATCGCCAAATGAGCCGGTCTCGGCCGGCGGGCGGACCGACCTTGGAGCTGACCTGACCCCATGACCGAGAGCCGGGGTCGTTTCCTGTACTGGCCTCTCACTTCTCTCCGGCCGTGCCGCATGCAGTTCCATAAAAAAAATGGCGAAACTAGAAAATCTTTCCAGGGAAGAAAAAGAAAACATTGCCACTCTACGGCGTGCATGCACCATGCGTGCCCGGCTCCCACAATGCGGGACTTGCGGTTCAGATGCGGCCGGTGGGCCAGGCCCCAGGTTGGCCACGACGTTGCTCGCAACGGCGGCGGACCCAACCACACACGTTTGTCCCATCTTTGCATCTGCTTCTGCACGAGTATCTTACGCGATCGATTGGCCAAGCCAACTCAACCACTATTCATACCTAATTAATTCATCGCCATCATGCAAAACCGCTCGGATTAACGCAAAACTGTGGTCGGAGACAACATTTAAAAAAAGGCTGCTGATAGAGTTTTCTAAATACGAATTGCTGTCAAACATTTTAAAATTCGGACCAATTGGAGAGACATGGCACTCTCGTTCATGCGTCCACTTGTATATAGAAAAAGCATGAAATGCGCGCCTTGGGTTTTCCGTTGGCTTGAATTAAATTAATTTCCCGGTAAATTCACCAGGACCTCTTTGATTCAAACGATTTTCATGATTTTTTATTTTTTGCTCTCGTTGTAGTGGGTCTCGTTGGTTAAATTTATGATTAAAGATATATCTCAGAAAGCGTAAGCACACTACATTGTAAAATGAAGAAATATACAGGAGCAGAAATTCCCGTCCTGATGGTGCGTCTGTTAGACTGTATATACGTAGTTTGTATACAACTTGTGTTGTACCTCTTGGTACGTCTATATAATGAGATAGCCACACCCAATGTGTTCCCCTTTCGTGCACTTCCGAACAACTCTATCACTCCTATACCAGACGTTTCTTCTAACACACCTTCGCCAGATCAATTTGTGGATGTTGCAAATGCTCCTGTGTTGCTTCCTAACCATGCTGCAGGTGCTGGACGTGGTGCTCGTCTTGAGCTCCTTGATGATGAAGCTACGGACACCACTCACAATGGGCACGTCGATCCCATGCATGGCCCATGCATGGCGGGTTGTGCCCGCCAGCTCGACGCACCCGCACCGGCTCCACGAGCGCCGCCTGCACCCGCAGCTGCCCGCGAGCGTTGGCCTCGCCCAGCTCGCCTAGCTCGGTGGCCGCATCGCCTGGGCCTGTTGGCGGGTTCAGCTCGCGGGCATCGCCTTCGCCCGGCCAAGTGGCAGGCTGCCCGACGACTACTTCAGCTGCGCCGAGCAGCCCCGCCTCGGCCCCCTCGGCTCCTAGTGGGCCGGCCTCGTCACCAGCTGGACTCAGCAGTCCCGGCTCGGCCCCCTCGCCTGCCTTTGAACCTGATGACTCTGGCTCGTCCAGCTCGGGGTCAGGGTTGGCCTCGCCTTCGTCTCATGTGGCAAGCCCAGAGTTGTCGGCGATGCCTGCTGCGGTTGTTCTTCGTCCACACACACGCAACCGGTCTGGTATTTTTCGTCCAAAGGAACATACAGACGGGACTGTTGCGTGGCTTGCTGCTTGCATGGCTCATGCTGCTGCGGATCCGACGGCCGAGCCGCGTCACTTTCAGGCCGCGGTGGGTATTCCTCACTGCCGCGCTGCGATGGAGCAGGAGTTTCAGGCTTTGCTGAAAAATGGCACTTGGCAACTTTTTCCTCCGGTCTCTGGCATCAACATCATTGATTCCAAATAGGTGTTTAAAATAAAACGACATGCGAACGGTTCTATTGAACTCTACAAGGCATGGTTGGTTGCCAAAGGCTTCAAGCAGAGGTATGGTCTTGATTATGAAGACACGTTTAGCCCAATTATCAAGCCTACCACCATTTGTATGCTGTTGTCTCTTGCCGTTACTCGTGGGTGGTCTCTTCGTCAGCTTGATGTGCAAAATGCCTTCCTACATGGAGTTTGGGAGGAAGAGGTTTATATGCGTCAGCCACCAGGTTTTGTTGATCCTACGCGTCCTCATCATCTCTGTCGTCTGGTCAAGGCGTTGTATGGACTTAAACAGGCTCCTCGCGCATGGCATGCACGCCTCGGTTCTGCTCTCCGGGCTCTTGGGTTTGTTCCCTCCACTGCCGACACGTCACTGTTCCTCTTTCAGCGTCCTGAGGTTACGATGTATCTATTGGTTTATGTTGATGATATCATCCTCGTCAGTTCCTCTGATGCTGCTGCTGATCGCCTTATGACTGCGTTCAGTGAGGATTTTGCTGTCAAGGATTTGGGTGCTCTGCATTACTTCCTTGGCCTGGAGGTGTCACGGTCTTCTGCTGGGTTGACTCTGACTCAGAAGTAGTATTCTTTGGACTTGTTGCGTCGTGCTGGCATGCTCAACTGCAAACATGCTATCACTCTGATGTCTGTGACTGATCGGTTGTCTGCCCTTGATGGAGATCCTCTTTCCGCTGATGACGCTACTGAGTATCGCAGTCTTGTTGGTGGTCTGCAATACCTCACTATCACTAGGCCTGATGTCTCTTATGCAGTTAACCGTGTATGTCAGTATCTTCATGCACCTCGTACATCTCATTTCACGATAGTGAAGCGTATTCTGCGGTATATCTCTTCCACTGCCTCGTATGGTCTGCTCCTTCAGCCTGCACCGTCTTGTGAACTTTCAGCTATTTCTGATGCGGATTGGGCTGGAAGTCCTGATGATCGGGGATCCACGGGGGCATATGCAGTGTTCTTTGGTCCCAACTTGATCGCCTGGAATGCTCGCAAGCAAGCTACCGTATCTCGTAGCAGTACTGAAGCTGAGTATAAGGCAGTTGCTGATGCTACCGCTGAGATCATATGGGTACAGTCTTTATTGAGGGAGTTGAGAATCTCTCCAGGTCATCCTCCAGTTATTTGGTATGATAACATTGGTGCCACATACCTTTCGTCTAATCCGGTGTTTCATGCTCGGACGAAACACATTGAGGTTGACTATCACTTTGTTCGGGAACGTGTTGCACAGAAACTACTCTATATCAAGTTCATCTCCTCAAAAGATCAACTTGCTGACATCTTCACGATGCCTCTTGGTAAGATTGAGGGAGGGTGTTAGACTGTATATACGTAGTTTGTATACAACTTGTATTGTACCTCTTGGTACGTCTATATAATGAGATAGCCACACCCCGTTTAGGGTGTCGAGCCAGTTTCCCAAACACTATGTTTTACAGCGTCTAGCATTGTCGGAGGGTGTGTGGAGGTTTGTCTCGGTCGAATCTTGCGGGATTCGATCGGTGTTGGTCTTCGGTGGATCTATTTGGATCTGTTCTTCATTATTCTTCGTTTAGGTGTTTACAGGTTTGGTTCTTCTGATCTACGACTTTCTTCATCGACGATGGTTGCTACTCTGGTGTGCTGGTCCTATGGGTCCACAGAGAAAGAGGGCGCAGAGATTCCAGGTTATGCCGGTTCGGTTTAACTCAACGACCGAACGATCGATCCAAGTCGGTCATCGTCCTCACGTGCTACCTCCGCTCACGGCTCCAAGTCTGTCCCGTAATCGATCCCACGGGACGGCCGGGAGTCGTCGCCGTTGTGGTCGTAAACCGGCCATAATGACGGCGCATCCACGGTCTCTTCTTCCAATTGGGTGTGCGGGCGTGCGACCGTGGGTGCAGGTGCAGCGCGCACGCCTCGCTCTTGTGCCTCCCCCCGCAGGGGGCGGAGGAGCGCCTGCGCGGCGGGCCGAGCTCGGCTACGGAGGTGGCCCGATCGGGGGCTGGCCGCCAGAGCGCGGCGCAGGGAGTAGGAGGCGGAGCTGGCCGCCAGAGCGCCCGCCGCTCCGTGCTCTCGTGCCCGCAGTGCCATGCGTCGTGGTGGTGGGTGCCGCGTGGTGGGGCAAGTACAAAAAAGGAGAGTGTGACAGGAGGGGTCGAGGACGGACACGGACGGACTACGAGGACGCGAAGACGTCCGCTTTGGCCCCAAATCGAGAGCAACTTTGATCTGAAAATGGGGCAAAAGCGGACACAGACCGGACGAAACGTCCGTATGCTCCCACGCGTTGGGTCGTTTGGTTTGTCCGATTTATCCCAAACGGACGCTTTGGGGTTGATTTGGATCACGCGGTGAAGTTGGCCTAAGAGTGCCCGTGTGCGGTGGTCAGTCAAGCAAAAGCAAGCATCAAACCGTCATTTCCGCACTTTTTTTTTGCGAGAAAACTTTCAATCTATTCATCTTCAATCATGGTAGTATAACAAACACTAGAAATAATAAAAATTACATCCAGATCCGTAAACCACCTAGCGACGACTGCAAGCACTGAAGCAAGCCGAAGGCGCGGCGCTGTTATCGCCCCTCCATCGCCGGAGCCGGGCAAACCTTGTTGTAGTAGACAGTCGAAAAGTCGTCGTGCTGAGGCCCCATAGAACCAACGCACCAGAACAGCAACCGCCGGCGATGAAGAGTGTAGATCAGAAGGATCCAACCTGAAGACACAGGAACACAGACGAACGACGAACAAATCCGAGCAAATCCACCAAAGATAGATCCACCGGAGACACACCTCCACACGCCCACCGACGATGCTAGACGCATCACCAAAAGGGGGGCTAGGCGGGGAGACCTTTATTCCATCTTCAGGGAGTCGCCGCCATCTCGCCTTCCTGAGTAGGACACAAAACCTAATAAAAGTCGAAAAAAGATCTAAAAACGGAGCCCTTCCACCGGCAAAGGCCGAGATTCACTCCGCCTTCATGGCCCTAAGTCCAGCGGAGACAGGGCGGATCGGCGACGGTGCCGGCGGGAGGGAAGAGAAACCGGAGTTCTTAAGTTGAACTTTCTAGTTAGATCTCTTATTTGAATTTTACCTGTGCATTAGATGAGTACTTATTGTATACTTGTTTGTTTGTCTGTGATAGAATACTCGGAGTGCGCCGCCTGTTACTTCGAATCTCTAGGTTTCGCGGATCATCAGCAAGGCAAGTAACACTTTGATCATACCGCTTTTACTACCCAGTTTTATTGCATTAGATCGATCCTCAAACATTGCATGATTAGGATCTAATTAAATTGTAAGATGGGAAGTAGTTGAGGTAGTACCTATTACCTGTTTTATTATCAAACCTTTGGGAGTTACTTCTACGTTTGTTATGCCATGCTATGCTAGTAGATGTGGATTGGGTGAGTGATATCCATGACAGATGTGAGTCTTTTAATTAATGGATTATCTAAGATGGCAACTTAAACACACATCTGGATGGATTGAGGTACCTGGGTATTCCAGGATTGCCTGTTGTTTTCTTTACAGACCGCCACCCAGGCCCAAAGGGATCATGAGATTATTCATACTAGAAACTTCCGTGTGCAGCCACAAGCCATTATGGGCTCTGGCATAGTTGATTAAGTCGTGAGAACTCTTACAGGGTAGACTAGCAGATGTAGGGGAAAGTAGGTGTACCGATCTATCCATCGTAAGGTGCTAGCGCTTCTGAAAGACTATGTCTCGGTCATCCGTTTCTCAAACACCATGTAGTGCGAGAAATCCAATGGAGGCGATCGAGTCTTGTGGGGAAAAGTGCGCAAACCTCTGCAGAGTGTACAAACTAATCATGGTTAGCTGTGTCCCCGGTTATGGACGTTTTGAGTACCTAGTACTTGGATATCATGTGAATCTCATCATGTTACTTTAATTAATATTGTTGGGTTTTTAATGATGATGCTTAATTGGGATTGAGGATGTTGTCAACCATTCTCAATGTTTAACAACCACCATGATAGTTAAAATAAATTTATTCCTCTGCAGTAGGGAAAAATTGGCTTTACGCAAAACTGTAACCATAGAGCTTTCCACCGGTCATATATGCATGTAGTATAGGCTTAATCTTTCATTACTCTCTATGTGTTACATTGCCAGCATATTCCATGTGCTGACCCGTTTCGGGCTGCAACGTTTCATGTTGCATACTTTTTAGACGACGAGTAAGGTGCTTTTAGGTCGTGGTTCTATACTCAGTAATGCCGTTGGAGTCGATGGACTCACTTATCTTCCAAGCCTTCCGCTGTTATCGTTATTAGATGGCCTTAAGCCATATTTATTATAATAAGTTCTTTTTTGAGACATTCGATGTAATAAGTGTGTGATTGCTACTCTGTTATAAATCCTTCAAGTACTGTGTGGTGTCAGCATTACTAATCCAGGGATGACACCTGAGCACAGAGATCAGACTGTTTGAGGTCTGGTCGCCACAAATGAAGGGGTATACATGCCCGGATGCACGTGTACGTCATGCATGTGAGAGCTGTGGGTGCACCCGTGTTAAGTTCATTGGATGAACGGGGCACCCGTGGGCATGTCATGAACCATGCGCTCGTAAAGCGACAGACATCACCCCGCCCGGCTACATTGGCTTTGCACACGCTCTGATCGGCAAGTTTTAAATTCATGCGACCAGCAATCTCCCGCTCGTAACTCTTGAGTTTCATGTGGATACACTTGTTTTGCATATTTTAAAGTGCTTTTGCTAAACATCAGTCGCGTAAAATTTAATTTTTGATCAGACGAATCCTTGGATGCATGCACAACATCTAAGACCGAGATGGCGAGACCACGGCCAGCATGCGTTCTCGGCGAGGGCAAGCTAGGATCTCACGGAGGATGGGGACAATGAGACTGGTCGCGATGTCGCGACAAAGGAGAAGGGGCTGGGCCATGGGTCGGCCTGTCACCATCGTTGGAGAACTACGGAGTTTAAAGGGATACCTAGGGTAACTTCACATCGGAGGAGGAGGCTCGGGCAAGACCAAGCGAGGCATCGACGAAGCTACCAGCTATGGGTGGCGGCGGCTACAAGTTAGGACATGATTGGGGAGGGGGGGTCGAATTCACGACAAGGAGGAAGGGGGCGAAGAAGAGGACGATCGGTTAAGGTGTTTTTGTTCTTACCCAAATAATGTTAGGTGCTTCCTATTTAAGTGGTATTGCTAATTCTTTGAGATTTTTCAAGTCACATTCAGTCCAAATAATGTTGGCCGCTACATGCCATCCTAGGACGCATGTCTTCGCATAAATCATCTCTCATAATTGTTAAATTGTGATCCAAATTCTAGTACCGGGTTGGACTAGACGTAGTACAACCGGTGTGGCCTTTTGCGTTGGCGTCGAGGGGTACGAGTACAACTCGTTTACTTATCCTACAAGGACTCCTATGTGTTGCCCCTCTTATATACCCCATGTAGTCGCACCTCAGACGGCCTGTCGTCTCGTGCTTGTAATACTCCTCCTCATAGTGATCGCGCCTTCGTGCGTCCGTGGTTTTCTCCCGCAAGAGTTTTCATAAAAATCCATGTCTTTCATGTCTCTTTTATCTCGTTATTATCTAACAAGTGGTATACAGAGCTGAGGTTACAGATACGAGATTTGAGACGAGAGAATTAGGGTTACAGCGTCCTGTGCGCGACCTGGTTACAAATGTGCGCGTCCTGTGCTGAGGTTACAAATGTTTGACCATCATCATGGTACCCAGGCCTTACCCTTTCCGGTCCATCTGTAGAGTATAGTAAGCATGAACACAACTTCAATATTAATCTGGTATATGCACGCAATCAATCATGTACCTGTCTCCGTCTTGTAAAAAGGCTCAACATCTGCAGCTATGGTTATGATGCTTGGATTACCATCTTTCAGTGTTGTGTCGCTCGTAGGTGCTGCAAGACATTAAGATGGTACAAGACATTGTCAGACTTGCACGTCAGGCATCACATCACAGTATTTTCACACTTCATTTACCGGGTTCAGTCGCGCAAATAGCATCTACTTTTTCATCAACGGGTATCAAGTTTGCGTTGTATTCTTCATCATTTTTTACGCTCGTCTGATCTGCAATACATTATGCAAAAAGCATGATATTAGCAGAGAAGCAAGTATTCATAGTACATCAAACACTACCTGTAGCCTTGTCGTCTTCTTGTTCATGTTCACCGGTTTTGCTTCTTGCATTACCCATTCGCAAATGAATTGACTGCTACCTCCCTTGTTTGTGTGGCTCTGGTGTTTTTGAGGCCTGGGAGAAACATAAAAGCTACAATGATCGGATGGACATAAGTGATGCAACATGAAAGCAAGAGAGATGGCGAACTTGAAGGCATGAACAAGAAGGTACTTTAATTCAAAGCATTAACAGCTATCTTTACCTTTAGTCTATCTTGACCTTTAAGCACATCTTGCTTATCCACATTCTCATAGTTATTAATTTAAAACAAATCATGTATGATAATATATACATAGATCACATTCAGCAAAAGGCGCATGTACATAAGGATATTTGTTACATAGGTTTATTGTCATAATATACATGTTTATGCTCACAGATTTAAAATTATATAGTGTATTTTCCATGCATAGTTCTGAGCGTCAGTTGTAATGTACGCACAAACTGTACATATTTCAGAGCTTGATATAGTTTTCGTTTTCAATAGTTGTTTTAAGAAATGTTATTAAGGACAATGGTTCCATCATAGTATGCAATTCAAAAATGTTATAAAATGATGACCAGTATTTTCATTATTTGCAATGCCGTTTGGTGCTGGTTTTCTTACTTATTGTTCCTTTCTTAATTTTCTTAGTAGTGCATCTTGGTCAGACCAGCCCTCTAGATTTCTTGTATGGATCATGGTGCTTACACTGCACCCAGGCCACGATATCGATTCCGGCTACGACAAAGTATCCAAGACAAACTGAGGTATTTCCTTACATTGCGACCCTAAGACGAACACTTATCATGAAAATCAAAAGATATAATACATGTACCTCTCTATTTCAAATTAAATGATCCATGCTATATATGTAAACTGCTCTAATTGATGATATTTAGATGAAAGGACCATGATCCTTACATGTAAACAAGGTGATAGTACAATTTCTAATTACGCAACCGAATTAGGTGAACAATCCTGAAGAATCATATGAACCATAATCAAGCAGATAATTTTATGTGAGCTCGGATTTCAAATGGTTATGATTCTGTACCCTATCACTCATAAATAACGCAGCTGTTGTATGGTGCTTTCTCATTGTACCAGTTTGATGGTTTGTGCACCTTCTCATTTGTAGGGTGACCGTTGGATGCGTGTATGCGATGGCTGTGTGTATGTGCTGGCAGTGTGTATGTGATGGCTGTGTGTTTATGTGTTGAGTATGCGATGGCTGTGTGTATGTGCTGGCAGTGTGTATGTGATGGCTGTGTGTTTATGTGTTATGTATGCGATGGCTGCGTGTATGTGCTGGCAGTGTGTATGTACTGGCAGTGTGTTTATGTGTTGTGTATGCAATGGATGTAAATATCTGGTCTGTGATGTAGGTTCAGATCTGTGTTGTGTATGGATGTAAATTTCAGATCTGGATGTATACCTGGAGGGCGTGTAGAGATATGTGTTGTGTATGGATGTAGGTTCAGATCTGTGTACGGCGGGTCTTGTACGCCGTCGGCGCTGGCGCCACGCCCTGGACCTGTCCAGTGTCAGGTCCAGAAGGGGATCCGCGCCGGCGCAATGGAGACCGGCGGTCTTGATCCGCACCGGATCCTCGAAGCGTTCAGCGGAGAGTTATGCACAGGACCAGCGCCGGAGCAATGGAGTCAGGCGGTGGGATGGCGGGGAAGGACCGATGGGCGGCGGCGGGCGAAGGAGGGCACTGTATGCGTATGGTACTCGCAAGATCCACACGAGACCTCGCTCGAGGGCACGAGAACTCGTTCGAGTCCGCAAATTGAGCCGTTTATTTTTCGCTGGTTAATTTTCGCCGGTCTGTGGTCAGGTTTTTTTTTTCCGTTCATCTGAGATAATAAGGACGGGAGTTTGTGCAGGTGCGGGACTTCATTGGGTTTTTTTTTTATTTTCCGCGGTTGAGAGGGAGGTGGGAAGTAGTATCAAAGAAGTATCAAAAAAGGCCGGATGAGGTGGGACGAAAATAAACCCGAAACGCGACCTACCTAGACATTAGGAGTTTAGATTTGCCGTCGCTCTCACCGGTTGCTCGACCAGGCCTAGGTCCAGAGACGGAGAGCGGGGAAGAGATTCCAGGGTATCCAAATGCTCACCCGAACAGAATATACCGGTTCGGTTTTACGATCGATCCGCTCAACGACCGAACCATCGATCGTTGAACCACCGCGCGGTTTCTTCCAAATGGGCGTGCGACCGTGCGTGCAGCGCAGCTAGCGATGCCCCCGTCCCCGTGTGGGGTGGTCAGTCAAGCTTCAAGCACCAAACCGGCGACGTCACGTCATTTCCGCACGTTGCCGCTGTGCCTGCTGATTGTGGTGACGGCACGCTTAAGCTGGCATGTACCTGGACGCGTACTCCCACTGTTCTACGGTGCGAGAGGCACTTGCGTACGTAGGTTCTCCCCGTACTAGCAACGAGAGTCCGCACGTCGACCGGGGCATGCATGAATTCCAAAGAGATCGCCAAATGAGCCGGTCTCGGCCGGCGGGCGGACCGACCTTGGAGCTGACCTGACCCCATGACCGAGAGCCGGGGTCGTTTCCTGTACTGGCCTCTCACTTCTCTCCGGCCGTGCCGCATGCAGTTCCATAAAAAAAATGGCGAAACTAGAAAATCTTTCCAGGGAAGAAAAAGAAAACATTGCCACTCTACGGCGTGCATGCACCATGCGTGCCCGGCTCCCACAATGCGGGACTTGCGGTTCAGATGCGGCCGGTGGGCCAGGCCCCAGGTTGGCCACGACGTTGCTCGCAACGGCGGCGGACCCAACCACACACGTTTGTCCCATCTTTGCATCTGCTTCTGCACGAGTATCTTACGCGATCGATTGGCCAAGCCAACTCAACCACTATTCATACCTAATTAATTCATCGCCATCATGCAAAACCGCTCGGATTAACGCAAAACTGTGGTCGGAGACAACATTTAAAAAAAGGCTGCTGATAGAGTTTTCTAAATACGAATTGCTGTCAAACATTTTAAAATTCGGACCAATTGGAGAGACATGGCACTCTCGTTCATGCGTCCACTTGTATATAGAAAAAGCATGAAATGCGCGCCTTGGGTTTTCCGTTGGCTTGAATTAAATTAATTTCCCGGTAAATTCACCAGGACCTCTTTGATTCAAACGATTTTCATGATTTTTTATTTTTTGCTCTCGTTGTAGTGGGTCTCGTTGGTTAAATTTATGATTAAAGATATATCTCAGAAAGCGTAAGCACACTACATTGTAAAATGAAGAAATATACAGGAGCAGAAATTCCCGTCCTGATGGTGCGTCTGTTAGACTGTATATACGTAGTTTGTATACAACTTGTGTTGTACCTCTTGGTACGTCTATATAATGAGATAGCCACACCCAATGTGTTCCCCTTTCGTGCACTTCCGAACAACTCTATCACTCCTATACCAGACGTTTCTTCTAACACACCTTCGCCAGATCAATTTGTGGATGTTGCAAATGCTCCTGTGTTGCTTCCTAACCATGCTGCAGGTGCTGGACGTGGTGCTCGTCTTGAGCTCCTTGATGATGAAGCTACGGACACCACTCACAATGGGCACGTCGATCCCATGCATGGCCCATGCATGGCGGGTTGTGCCCGCCAGCTCGACGCACCCGCACCGGCTCCACGAGCGCCGCCTGCACCCGCAGCTGCCCGCGAGCGTTGGCCTCGCCCAGCTCGCCTAGCTCGGTGGCCGCATCGCCTGGGCCTGTTGGCGGGTTCAGCTCGCGGGCATCGCCTTCGCCCGGCCAAGTGGCAGGCTGCCCGACGACTACTTCAGCTGCGCCGAGCAGCCCCGCCTCGGCCCCCTCGGCTCCTAGTGGGCCGGCCTCGTCACCAGCTGGACTCAGCAGTCCCGGCTCGGCCCCCTCGCCTGCCTTTGAACCTGATGACTCTGGCTCGTCCAGCTCGGGGTCAGGGTTGGCCTCGCCTTCGTCTCATGTGGCAAGCCCAGAGTTGTCGGCGATGCCTGCTGCGGTTGTTCTTCGTCCACACACACGCAACCGGTCTGGTATTTTTCGTCCAAAGGAACATACAGACGGGACTGTTGCGTGGCTTGCTGCTTGCATGGCTCATGCTGCTGCGGATCCGACGGCCGAGCCGCGTCACTTTCAGGCCGCGGTGGGTATTCCTCACTGCCGCGCTGCGATGGAGCAGGAGTTTCAGGCTTTGCTGAAAAATGGCACTTGGCAACTTTTTCCTCCGGTCTCTGGCATCAACATCATTGATTCCAAATAGGTGTTTAAAATAAAACGACATGCGAACGGTTCTATTGAACTCTACAAGGCATGGTTGGTTGCCAAAGGCTTCAAGCAGAGGTATGGTCTTGATTATGAAGACACGTTTAGCCCAATTATCAAGCCTACCACCATTTGTATGCTGTTGTCTCTTGCCGTTACTCGTGGGTGGTCTCTTCGTCAGCTTGATGTGCAAAATGCCTTCCTACATGGAGTTTGGGAGGAAGAGGTTTATATGCGTCAGCCACCAGGTTTTGTTGATCCTACGCGTCCTCATCATCTCTGTCGTCTGGTCAAGGCGTTGTATGGACTTAAACAGGCTCCTCGCGCATGGCATGCACGCCTCGGTTCTGCTCTCCGGGCTCTTGGGTTTGTTCCCTCCACTGCCGACACGTCACTGTTCCTCTTTCAGCGTCCTGAGGTTACGATGTATCTATTGGTTTATGTTGATGATATCATCCTCGTCAGTTCCTCTGATGCTGCTGCTGATCGCCTTATGACTGCGTTCAGTGAGGATTTTGCTGTCAAGGATTTGGGTGCTCTGCATTACTTCCTTGGCCTGGAGGTGTCACGGTCTTCTGCTGGGTTGACTCTGACTCAGAAGTAGTATTCTTTGGACTTGTTGCGTCGTGCTGGCATGCTCAACTGCAAACATGCTATCACTCTGATGTCTGTGACTGATCGGTTGTCTGCCCTTGATGGAGATCCTCTTTCCGCTGATGACGCTACTGAGTATCGCAGTCTTGTTGGTGGTCTGCAATACCTCACTATCACTAGGCCTGATGTCTCTTATGCAGTTAACCGTGTATGTCAGTATCTTCATGCACCTCGTACATCTCATTTCACGATAGTGAAGCGTATTCTGCGGTATATCTCTTCCACTGCCTCGTATGGTCTGCTCCTTCAGCCTGCACCGTCTTGTGAACTTTCAGCTATTTCTGATGCGGATTGGGCTGGAAGTCCTGATGATCGGGGATCCACGGGGGCATATGCAGTGTTCTTTGGTCCCAACTTGATCGCCTGGAATGCTCGCAAGCAAGCTACCGTATCTCGTAGCAGTACTGAAGCTGAGTATAAGGCAGTTGCTGATGCTACCGCTGAGATCATATGGGTACAGTCTTTATTGAGGGAGTTGAGAATCTCTCCAGGTCATCCTCCAGTTATTTGGTATGATAACATTGGTGCCACATACCTTTCGTCTAATCCGGTGTTTCATGCTCGGACGAAACACATTGAGGTTGACTATCACTTTGTTCGGGAACGTGTTGCACAGAAACTACTCTATATCAAGTTCATCTCCTCAAAAGATCAACTTGCTGACATCTTCACGATGCCTCTTGGTAAGATTGAGGGAGGGTGTTAGACTGTATATACGTAGTTTGTATACAACTTGTATTGTACCTCTTGGTACGTCTATATAATGAGATAGCCACACCCCGTTTAGGGTGTCGAGCCAGTTTCCCAAACACTATGTTTTACAGCGTCTAGCATTGTCGGAGGGTGTGTGGAGGTTTGTCTCGGTCGAATCTTGCGGGATTCGATCGGTGTTGGTCTTCGGTGGATCTATTTGGATCTGTTCTTCATTATTCTTCGTTTAGGTGTTTACAGGTTTGGTTCTTCTGATCTACGACTTTCTTCATCGACGATGGTTGCTACTCTGGTGTGCTGGTCCTATGGGTCCACAGAGAAAGAGGGCGCAGAGATTCCAGGTTATGCCGGTTCGGTTTAACTCAACGACCGAACGATTGATCCAAGTCGGTCATCGTCCTCACGTGCTACCTCCGCTCATGGCTCCAAGTCTGTCCCGTAATCGATCCCACGGGACGGCCGGGAGTCGTCGCCGTTGTGGTCGTAAACCGGCCATAATGACGGCGCATCCACGGTCTCTTCTTCCAATTGGGTGTGCGGGCGTGCGACCGTGGGTGCAGGTGCAGCGCGCACGCCTCGCTCTTGTGCCTCCCCCCGCAGGGGGCGGAGGAGCGCCTGCGCGGCGGGCCGAGCTCGGCTACGGAGGTGGCCCGATCGGGGGCTGGCCGCCAGAGCGCGGCGCAGGGAGTAGGAGGCGGAGCTGGCCGCCAGAGCGCCCGCCGCTCCGTGCTCTCGTGCCCGCAGTGCCATGCGTCGTGGTGGTGGGTGCCGCGTGGTGGGGCAAGTACAAAAAAGGAGAGTGTGACAGGAGGGGTCGAGGACGGACACGGACGGACTACGAGGACGCGAAGACGTCCGCTTTGGCCCCAAATCGAGAGCAACTTTGATCTGAAAATGGGGCAAAAGCGGACACAGACCGGACGAAACGTCCGTATGCTCCCACGCGTTGGGTCGTTTGGTTTGTCCGATTTATCCCAAACGGACGCTTTGGGGTTGATTTGGATCACGCGGTGAAGTTGGCCTAAGAGTGCCCGTGTGCGGTGGTCAGTCAAGCAAAAGCAAGCATCAAACCGTCATTTCCGCACTTTTTTTTTGCGAGAAAACTTTCAATCTATTCATCTTCAATCATGGTAGTATAACAAACACTAGAAATAATAAAAATTACATCCAGATCCGTAAACCACCTAGCGACGACTGCAAGCACTGAAGCAAGCCGAAGGCGCGGCGCTGTTATCGCCCCTCCATCGCCGGAGCCGGGCAAACCTTGTTGTAGTAGACAGTCGAAAAGTCGTCGTGCTGAGGCCCCATAGAACCAACGCACCAGAACAGCAACCGCCGGCGATGAAGAGTGTAGATCAGAAGGATCCAACCTGAAGACACAGGAACACAGACGAACGACGAACAAATCCGAGCAAATCCACCAAAGATAGATCCACCGGAGACACACCTCCACACGCCCACCGACGATGCTAGACGCATCACCAAAAGGAGGGCTAGGCGGGGAGACCTTTATTCCATCTTCAGGGAGTCGCCGCCATCTCGCCTTCCTGAGTAGGACACAAAACCTAATAAAAGTCAAAAAAAATCTAAAAACGGAGCCCTTCCACCGGCAAAGGCCGAGATTCACTCCGCCTTCATGGCCCTAAGTCCAGCGGAGACAGGGCGGATCGGCGACGGTGCCGGCGGGAGGGAAGAGAAACCCTATCGGGACCCTCTAGTTGATCGCTTGATCGAAAGGCTAGGGCTGGAGAGTTGCGGTTTGCTGCAGGTTGTCGACGTGCCTGTGCCTGTTGATTGTGGTGACGGCACGCTTCAGCTGGCACGTACCTGCACGCGTACGGGCGTACTATAGTACCGTTCTACGGCGCTAGAGGCACTTGCGTGTGTACGTTTTCCACGTTGAGAAGAGTCCGTCAACCAGTGCATGAATTCCAAAGAGATCTCCAGTCCCGAATGAGCCAGTCACGGCCGGCGGGCTGGTCGACCATGCAGCTTGGCCTGGGCCGATGACCGAGAGCCGGGGTCGTCTTCTCTCTTCTCTCCGGCCGTGCGTTTCATCCTGACAGCTCCATCACAATGTTTTAGTAAATCATCAGAAAACAATCTTTCCAGGGTGGAAAAAAAAAAGGCTTCCCAACTGCACAGCATGCATGCACCATGCGTGGCCGGCCCCCACAATACGGGATTGTCCGTTCAGATGCGGACAGGCGTGCTCGTGACCGCCCAGAAGTAGGCCACGTTGCTCGCATACGGCGAGCATACCGCAGCACAGTCGTTTGTCCCATGTTTGCATATGCTTCTGTATGATAAGTATCTTAGGGCGTGTTTGGTTTGTGACTACGCATGCAAGGTTGTCAGAATCGGATCGGAGCTCCGATGGTAGGATCGCAAATCGTAGAATCTTCATTATTAGGATCTTAAAAACGTAGATTTTATGAACCAAAATCGTAGAATTAAAGGGGTTAGTTTGGACCGTAAAGCCGTAGAATCGTACAACAGAATCGCGATTCTGACAACCTTGCGCATGCCACAGCTCGCCGCAGCTCCATACGTCTAAACTTAGCCGTTGTTTGCTTTATGACGGTGTTGTGGCGTGCCACACCGCTCGCCATAGCTTGCTAGTTCATTTTTCACGCTACAACTCGCCCAAAGTGTGGTGCTCGTTTCGTTCACCGCAGCTGCGGCGATGCCGCATCTTCGGCATGGCGAGCTGAGGCTGAGAACCAAACAACCTCTTAATCCAATACCTTGTACACGATCAACTAGCCAAAGCCAACGCATCCAGCATCCAAGCCTAACTAACCACTATCATGCAAAACCGCCAGGATTAAAGCAAAACCTTGGTCAGAAGCGCTATTAAAAAAAGGAATTGCTAGCATTTTTAAATACAATCTGCTGTCAAGCAATTGAAAATTCGGAACCGATTGGAGAAGGCACTCTTTCATGCGTCCCATTGGAGTATAGGAAATCATGAAATGTGTACATTGGTTTCTTCCTTGGCTAAGATTTAATTCATTCCCCCGCAAAAAAGAAAGATTTAATTCATTCCCTGCTAAATCCATTTAGAACTCTTTGAGTCAAATGATGTTTCATGATTTCTGGAGTATCAGAACCCTTAGGACTATTTTCAAAAAAAAAAGAACCCTTAAGAACATTTTCTGCATTTGATTGTTTAGTTCATAGAATTGAATACTATAAGATTGCTTCCTACGGAATCATTTGGAGGACAAAATCAAGCGTCAACGCAAATGTTCGATGATGCAGTCAAACTAACTAAACACTTCTAGGGCTTGAATAGACAAGTCATTATTTTGCAAAAAAAAATAGACAAGTCATTCAAATCATGTGTTTTTTTATTTATTCCATGTTTTCACAGTAAGATAACAAAAATTGCAATAAACACAATAAGTCCCTAGTGGTGCCGCTCAAAATTATCCTTAGTGGAATAAGGATATGTTTCTCAATTATGGAGGTGACAAAAGATTCGTCGTAAACACCTCCATAATTGTGACTGGCACCATGAAAAAGGCAGAGGAATTAGAGGGTAGACCGCATAGCCCACAATTTCCTAACATCATGGACAGTTGAGCATGCGACGCACGCACGGACGGAGGCAGACACAGCTTGCTGCAACACAAGAACTAGTGGAATCGACAGTGATCTTGGTTTCATGCTTGACTGACCGGACCACACGGGCAGGCGCACGCCCATTTGGAATAGACTGTTCGGCGTCGGAACCTGCTGGTTCATGCATTGCATGCACGTAAGGCCCTTTAGTGCCGGTTCGTAAGGCCCTTTAGTGCCGGTTCTGTAACCGGCACCAAGGTGTGGGGACTAAAGCCCCCCCCCCCTCCTTAGTATCAGTTCAACACGAACCGCCACTAAAGGGCCACTGAAGGAAATATGCCATAGAGGCAATAATAAAGTTATTATTTATTTGCTTATTTCATGATAAATGTTTATTATTCATGCTAGAATTGTATTAACCAGAAACATAATACATGTGTGAATACATAGACAAACATAGTGTCACTAGTATGCCTCTACTTGACTAGCTCGTTAATCAAAGATGGTTAAGTTTCCTAACCATAGACATGAGTTGACATTTGATTAACGGGATCACATCATTAGGAGAACGATGTGATTGACTTGACCCATTCCATTAGCTTAACACTTGAACGTTTAGTATGTTGCTATTGCTTTCTTCATGACATATACATGTTCCTATGACTATGAGATTATGCAACTCCCGTTTACCGGAGGAACACTTTGTGTGCTACCAAATGTCACAACGTAACTGGGTGATTATAAAGGTGCTCTACAGGTGTCTCCGAAGGTACTTGTTGAGTTGGCGTATTTCGAGATTAGAATTTGTCACTCCGATTGTCGGAGAGGTGTCTCTGGGCCCTCTCGGTAATGCACATCACTATAAGCCTTGCAAACAATGTGACTAATGAGTTAGTTGCGGGATGATGCATTATGGAATGAGTAAAGAGACTTGCCGGTAACGATATTTACCTAGGTATTGAGATACCGACGATCGAATCTCGGGCAAGTAATATACCGATGGCAAAGGGAACAACGTATGTTGTTATGCGGTTTGACAGATACAGATCTTCGTAGAATATGTGGGAGCCAATATGAGCATCCAGGTTCCCCTATTGGTTATTGACCGGAGACGTGTCTCGGTCATGTCTACATAGTTCTCGAACCCGTAGGGTCCGCACGCTTAACGTTCGGTGACGGTTTGTATTATGAGTTTATGTGATTTGATGTATCGAAGGTAGTTCGGAGTCCCGGATGAGATCGGGGACATGACGAGGAGTCTCGAAATGGTCGAGAAGTAAAGATCAATATATTGGACGACTATATTCGGACATCGTAAAGGTTCCGAGTGGTTCGGGTATTTTTCGGAGTACCGGGGAGTTACGGGAATACGGGGAAAGAAGTATATGGGCCTTATTAGGCTTTAGGGGAGAGAGAGAGAGAGAGGCAGGCCGCCCCCCCCCCCAATGACTAGTCCGAATCGGACTAGGGGGAGGGGCGGCACCCCCTCCTTCCTTATCTTCCCTCTTCCCCTTCCTTGTCTCCTACTCCTACTACTTGGAAGGGGAGGAATCCTACTCCCGGTGGGAGTAGGACTCCTCCAGGGCGCGCCATAGGGGTCGGCCCTCTCCCCCTCCTTCACTCCTTTATATACGTGGCCAGGGGGCACCCCATCAACAATATGCAAATCAAATTCTTGTAGCAAGAGAACCCATCTAACAAGTCTAGGTTTAGCATCTTTCTTTTCCATCAGATATTTAATAGCAGCATGATCAGTGTGAATAGTTACTTTAGAATCAACAATATAAGGTCTGAACTTATCACAAGCAAATACAACTGCTAAGAATTCCTCTTCAGTAGTAGCATAATTTCTTTGAGCATTGTCTAAAGTTTTACTAGCATAATGGATAACATTTAATTTCTTATCAACTCTTTGCCCTAGAATAGCACCTACAACATAATCACTAGCATCACACATAATTTCAAAGAGTAAATTCCAATCAGGTGGCTGAACAATAGGTGCAGAGATCAATGCTTTCTTAAGTATTTCAAATGCTTATACACAATCATCATCAAAGACAAATGGTATATCTTTTTGCAATAAATTAGTGAGAGGCCGAGAAATTTTTGAGAAGTCCTTAATGAACCTCCTATAAAATCCGGCGTGACCAAGGAAACTTCTTATACCTTTGATGTCCTTGGGACATGGCATCTTTTCAATAGCATCAACCTTGGCTTTATCAACTTCAATACCTCTTTCAGAAACTTTATGCCCCAAGACGATACCTTCATTAACCATAAAGTGGCACTTTTCCCAATTCAAGACAAGATTAGTTTCTTCACATCTCTGCAAAACTCGATCAAGATTGCTCAAGCAATCATCAAAAGAAGATCCATAGACGAAAAACTCGTCCATGAAAACCTCACAAAGCTTTTCACAAAAGTCAGAGAATATAGCCATCATGCATCTTTGAAAGGTAGCAGGTGCATTACATAAACCAAAAGGCATACGTCTATAAGCAAAAGTACCAAAAGGGCAAGTAAAAGTAGTTTTTGATTGATCTTTAGCCGACACAGGTATTTGAGAGAAACCAGAATAATCATCTAGAAAGCAGTAGTGTGTATGTTTGCATAATCTTTCGAGCATTTGATCAATAAAAGGTAAGGGGTAATGATCTTTCTTAGTAGCCTTATTTAATTTGCGGAAATCAATTACCATCCTATAACCTGTAATAATTCTTTGTGGAATCAATTCATCTTTATCATTAGGAACAACAGTAATGCCCCCTTCTTAGGGACATAATGAACAGGACTTACCCACTGACTATCAGCAACGGGATAAATTATACCTGTCTCCAGAAGCTTTAGTATTTCTTTTCTTACCACTTCTTTCATTTTAGGATCCAGACGTCGTTGAGGATCACGAACTGGTTTGGCATCTTC
Organism: Aegilops umbellulata; assembly: GCA_032464435.1. Classification (NCBI taxonomy): domain Eukaryota; kingdom Viridiplantae; phylum Streptophyta; class Magnoliopsida; order Poales; family Poaceae; genus Aegilops; species Aegilops umbellulata. The sequence continues at coordinate 20,872,107 of CP136057.1, forward strand.
TTCCTAATTTATTTTATGTTGACATAGAGCCCTTAAGATCATCAAGAGTATATCCAATAGCAGCACGGTACTTCTTCAGAGTTTTCAATAATCTTTCTTCTTCATGCTCTGAAAGGTTAGCACTAATAATAACAGGATATATCTTCTTTTCATCAAGATAAGCATATTTAACATTATAAGGCAATGGTTTAAGCTCAAACACGGGATCACCCGTAGGTGGAGGAGGATCCCCTAGGATTTCAACAGACAAATTGTGTTTCAGAATAGGTTCCTGTTTAAAGAATACTTCATCTATTTCCCTTCTTTCATTCATAAACATATCATTTTCGTGGTCTAGCAAATATTGTTCTAAAGGATCACTAGGAGGTACGACAATAGAAGAAAGACCAATAATATCATCCTTACTAGGTAATTCTTCTTCACGATTTTGTTTACTAAATTTAGAGAAATTAAACTCATGAATCATATCACCCAAACCAATAGTAACAACATTCTTTTCGCAGTCTATCTTAGCATTGACAGTATTCAAGAATAGTCTACCAAATATAATGGGACAAAAGCTGTCTTGTGGGGAACTGAGAACAAGAAAATCAGCAGGATATTTAGTTTTCCCACACAAGACTTCAACATCTCTAACAATTCCCGCTGCTGATATAGTATCTCTATTGGCAAGTTTAATTGTAACATCAATACCTTCTATCTCAGCGGGTGCAATATCATGGATAATTTCTTTATACAAGTCATAGGGTATAACACTAGCACTAGCACCCATATCACATAAGCCATGCTAACAATGATCTCCTATTTTAACAGAAATAACAGCCACGCCTACGATAGGCCTATGTTTATCTTTAGCACAAGGTTTGTCAATTCTAGCTGTTTCACCGCAGAACTGAATAACATTCTAAATTTACGGAAAATATCGGTATCCATAAAAGATTTAACACAATCAAACTTAAGTTTCATACCTGACTCCTTACCTTCGTCGAGATCCCAATCTTCAGAGTTGCGTTTAATTCTATCCAATAAATTCCATTTGAATTCAATAGTCTTCATCATAAAAGAGCCAGCACAAGAAGTATCGAGCATGGTTTGATTATTATGAGAAAGCCGAGCATAAAAACTTTGAAGAATTATTTCTCTTGGGAGCTCATGATTAGGGCATGAATATAACATTGATTTAAGCCTCCCCCAAGCTTGAGCGATGCTTTCTCCTTCACGAGGCCAAAAATTATATATATAATTGTGATCATGATGAACAAGATGCATAGGATAATACTTTTAATGAAATTCCAGCTTCATTCGTTTATAGTTCCATGATCCCGTATCATCACATAGATTATACCATATCGATGCATCTCCCTTCAAAGATAAAAGGGAAGACCTTCTTCTTAACAACATCATCGGGTATACCTGCAAGCTTAAATAATCCACAAACTTCATCCACATAGAGTAGATGTTCATCAGGATGCTTTGTTCCATCACCTGTAAAAGCATTAGCTAGCAGCTTTTCCATCATACCCGAAGGAACTTCAAACGGAATAATTTCATTTTCAATAGGTTCAGTAGGTGGAGGAGCAACTCTTTGCTCTACTGGTCAGGGCGAAGATACCCCGAACAAGCCCCTCAGAGGATTACTTTCCATAGTTACAAGTGATAGTAAATTTCAGCACACTATATAAATTTTTCCTTACCAAATTCCACCTACCAAAGGCGCTTCACTCCCCGGCATCGGCGCCAGAAAAGAGTCTTGATGACCCACAAGTATAGGGTATCTATCGTAGTCCTTTCGATAAGTAAGAGTGTCGAACCCAACGAGGAGCAGAAGGAAATGATAAGCGGTTTTCAGCAAGGTATTCTCTACAAGTACTGAAATAAGTGGTAACAGATAGTTTTGTGATAAGATAATTTGTAACGAGCAACAAGTAACAAAAGTAAATAAAGTGCAGCAAGGTGGCCCAATCCTTTTTGAAGCAAAGGACAAGCCTGGACAAATTCTTATATAAGGAAAAGCGCTCCCGATGACACATGGGAATATAGTCAAGCTAGTTTTCATCACGTTCATATGATTCGCGTTTGGTACTTTGATAATTTGATATGTGTGTGGACCGGTGCTTGGGTGTTGTTCTTACTTGAACAAGCATCCCACTTATGATTAACCTCTATTGCAAGCATCGGCAACTACAACAAAAGTATTAAGGTAAACCTAACCATAGCATGAAACATATGGATCCAAATCAGCCCCTTACGAAGCAACGCATAAACTAGGGTTTAAGCTTCTGTCACTCTAGCAACCCATCATCTACTTATTACTTACCAATGCCTTCCTCTAGGCCCAAATAATGGTGAAGTGTTATGTAGTCGACGTTCACATAACACCACTAGAGGCTAGACAACATACATCTCATCAAAATATCGAACGAATACCAAATTCACATGACTACTAATAGCAAGACTTCTCCCATGTCCTCAGGAACAAACATAACTACTCACAAAGCATATTCATGTTCATAATAAGAGGGGTATTAATATGCATAAAGGATCTCAACATATGATCTTCCACCAAATAAACCAACTAGCATCAACTACAAGGAGTAATCAACACTACTAGCAACCTACTAGTACCAATCCCGGACTTGGAGACAAGAATTGAATACAAGAGATGAACTAGGGTTTTGAGATGAGATGGTGCTGGTGAAGATGTTGATGGAGATTGCCCTCTCCCGATGAGAGGAGCATTGGTGATGACGATCGCGATGATTTCCCCCTCCCGGAGGGAAGTGTCCCCGGCAGAACAGCTCTGCCGGAGCCCTAGATTGGTTCCACCAAGGTTCCGCCTCGTGGCGGCGGAGTCTCGTCCCGAAAGTTTGCTTATGATTTTTTCCTCATCGAAAGACCTCATATAGCAGAAGATGGGCATCGGAGAGCCAACAGGGGTCCCACGATGTTGGGGATATTACTACTAGGTGTAAACCGGCCTACCTGGGCCGGGTTAACTTCATCAGTAGTCCAAGAGTGTTAAAGCCCAAGAATATAGATGAGGGCCCAAGGCCGTAGTCGGTTCAACACTTGTAGCCGTAAACCGGCTTTGTATGTAAACTTGTATTGTAAGTTAGGAATAAGGAGAGACCAACCCAGATACGAGTATGAACCGGTGATTGGGACTCTGTGAACCGACGGGCGTCACCCGTGTATATAACGGGACGACCCGACAGCTGTTCAAGGACAGACAACCACAACTCGAGACTTAGGCGAAGCTTGTTTGCTCCCTAGTCATCGAAACCCCATCAATTCCATCACAACAAGACGTAGGCTTTTACCTTCATCGAAGGGGCCGAACTAGTATAACTCTCTGTGTCCCTGTGTCTGCTTTAACCCCTTCGAGTTAACCCGTGGCGATGGCTCCACGACTAAGTCCTTTCGCTAGGACATCTGCCGTGACAAAACCACGACAGTTGGCGCCCACCGTGGGGCTATCACACGATGGTTTCAAGTTCTTGGAGGGCTGCTTTGAAGGACTCGAGGGCTATGCTGTGGGCCGGATGACTAAGAGTCGTCGCGGCAAGCTCTACATCAACGATGCAGGCTGGGGCCCCGAGGCCGGCTCAATTGAGTACGGGTACCGGGTCCCCTTTGGTGGCATACACGTCTTCATCGGCAAGATCGGTGAACCGGGCCCTGAGCCGGACATCTGCACCGACCTCGTCGAGACGGCTCGGCGTGCGCGATCTGCCCGGGTTAAATCGGCCGTGAAACATGCCTTCGTGGGAGTCATCCATGGAGGAAGTTATGAGGATGGATCAGAATCTGGTGGCGAGACCGTCGTTTACTCCGGCGACGAGTCATCAACCGGAGAAACCGAATCTCTGTATCAACTGCAAGATGGCCGGATTGGGGGCTGTTCCGATGGCGACAGTATTCCGGATTCCTCCGATCTGCCCAACCGGGTTGGAATATTCATGGCCGGTACACAGGCCGCGCCTCATTCTTCGACCGCTGCTGCAATGATCTCCGGTTCAGTAGCGGCGACGGCTGTCGGGGCAGGAGGCTCTGTGCGCCCGCCGGCTCAAGTTTTAGCGGATATGTTTGATGCATTGGCTGCGCTCATGGCAGAGGCTAATCCGGCGGATCAGGACGCTCGCAATGCGGAGATTGCAAAAGTGAGGGAGCAAATCACTCAGGCTAAGGCGGACTTAGCAGCTGAAGATACCAGGATGACTGCAGAGCGGGCCACTTTAGATGCACAGGCCTACAGGCTCATGTTGGATCAGAACGCGTCGCAGGAAGTCATGAGGAGGAAGTACCGATCTCGCCTGCCTTCGGTCTTCGATGCCAGAGACCTCTTCAACACCCCGGAGCGGGAGCCAGTAATCCGCCGGTGGTAAACCGGGCGGAAGCACCTGGGACGGGCGCACCGGTCCAGCCCCGTTTAATAGATCTGCCCCGTAACAATACTGGTGTACCTCAGGTTCTGCCTCCGGGTCACTACTCCAACCCGATGGACAACCTTGTTGTGGCTGCTGCACGGCTGGAGGCCATTCCAATTGAAGGTGATTCACCGCAAGCGGTAGAGACGCGCCGGGTCAAGGAGCTCCTTAGGACAGCTTTGGTCCAATAGGAAGCGTATTCGCACAGCCGTGATCGGATCCACTCAACTCCTCGCCCGAGTCGGAGCTATAGCAGGCATATGGACGAACCGGCCGTGTCAAGTAATGCACGGCGAGGAGCGCCCCGCGATAACAACCCGACAGGAGGTGTCGATAATGCTCAAGAAGTGGTAGATCGGGCCCGAGCGCGCAGGGAGGCTGAGTTAGCGGCACAGTATCAAGATCGTCAGCTTACACCGGTTCGTCCGACCACCATGATTGAGCCAGGAGTTACCTCTAGTGCTTTGGGAGTGCCTTGCCTTGTTCCCGCTTTACGCAATGTGCGCCTGCCCAAGGATTTCAAGGGCCCACGCAAGGTACCAAATTATACGGCGGATCAACCTCCCGAGACGTGGGTGGAAAGCTATGAGATGGCCATGGAGATGCTTGATGTGGATGAGGCGGCTTGTGCAAAGTATTTCACCATGATGCTCGAAGGAACGGCCCGTACATGGTTAAAGAGCTTACCGGCCAATTCCATCTGTTCATGGGCCTAGTTGCGAGCCCGGTTTATCAACAATTTCAAAGATACGTGTAAGCAGTCGATGTCGATAGTGGATCTAGCTGCTTGTGTCCAGGAGGAAGGAGAATCAACGACGCATTGGGTGCGCCGGGTCTCGCTAGTTCTGCATTCGTTAGACCGCATCAACGCTGACACCGCGGTTATAACCCTGGAAGGCAATTGCCAGTTTGGACCCCTAAAGTTGAAATTAGGGCGGATGAAGCGTCATTGCACTGATATAGGGACCCTTATGGGCGCTTTGGTAAAGTATGCTGATTATGATAGTACCAAGGATCCCGAGTCTGATGATGAGAAGACAGGGAAGGGAAGGAAGAATGGCAACTCCAAAGGTCAGCAACATCACCCGACAGGTAATGGTGGCGGAGGCAAGCGCAAAGCGGATGGCAACATGGACTTCGTGGCTAATACCAACGCGCAGGACAAGGGTCAACGGCGTAAGGGTAAACCGCCGAATCACAGTGGAGCGCCTAACCCTAACACGGACCGCCTAAACTATCTGTTAAACCAGCCCTGCCCAAAGCATGGGACGAAGGAGGTGCCAGCAAACCACCTTTGGAAGGATTGTTACATTATGCAGGAGTTCAAAAGCTCTAATGCTTTCCAGTATGGTCACGGCTCTGGCGATGGCTCAGGATCCGGGCCGGGTTACGGCGGAGGAAATTCCGGTTCAGGATTTAATGGTAATCCGGGCGGACATAGTAATCAGAATAATCAGAGTAACCAGGGTGGTCACAACTAGGAGCAGCAACAATCGGGTTACCAGAGCAACCCAAAGCAGTTGAATAGTGGGCAGTACCATGTCTTCACCACTAGCTTGGATAAGCGAGACCGGAAGATTCAGAAGCGGGCAGTCAACTCTGTTGAACCGGCTGTACCCCGTTACTTGCGCTGGTCCGAGCAGCCGATCATATGGAGCAGAGAGGATCACCCACCCCGGGTTGATAACCCGGGTCAGTTAGCGTTGGTGGTGGCACCTCAGGTGGGAGGTTATAAGTTCACCAAAGTACTCATGGATGGAGGGAGCAGTATTAATATCCTGTACTATGAGACCTTCCGTCGTATGGGGTTGACAGATAAAAATCTTAAACCGTCCAATACGGTGTTTCATGGTGTGGTACCTGGCAAATTAGCATATCCGGTTGGTAAGATAGCACTGGAGGTGGCCTCTGGAGATGATCTTGATTCCAGGACGGAGACGTTGACGTTTGAAGTGGTAAAAATCCAGAGTCCGTATCATGCCCTGTTTGGGCGACCGGCCTACGCCAAGTTCATGGCACGGCCTTGCTATGTGTATCTGCAGCTCAAGATGCCGGGTCACAAGGGGACAATTACGGTTCACGGAAGCCGTCGAGTTGCTTTGGAGTGCGAGGAAGGAGATGCGGCCTACGCAGAGTCGGTTTGTGCCACCGAGGAGCTGAAGTTCTACAAGGACAATGTTGATCCGACTGATATGACTCCCTTGAAGAAGCCTACTACGGAGCATGATCCGGCCCTAAAATTCACATCAGCGGCTGAGACTAAGCTTGTCGACTTCGTGCCTGGCGATTCATCCAAGTAGTTCAACATCAGTTCCAATTTGGATCCGAAATAGGAAAGCGCGCTCATCGAGTTCATCCGTGAGAATCGGGACATTTTTGCATGGAAACCTTCTGACATGCCAGGTGTACCGAGGCGACTCGCTGAGCACACTCTTAATGTGGATCCTAAATACAAACCCGTGAAACAGTTCCTCCGTCGGTTTAACGAAGAAAGGCGCAAGGCTATTGGAGAAGAGGTAGCCAGGCTCTTGGCAGCTGGTTTTATTGTTGAAGTTTTTCACCCTGAGTGGCTTGCTAATCCGGTGCTGGTTCTTAAGAAAAACGGCACCTGGCGTATGTGTGTGGACTACACGGACCTTAATAAGGCTTGTCCAGCAGATCCTTTTGCCCTCCCCCATATTGATCAAATCATTGATGCTACGGCGGGTTGTGAGCGTTTGAGTTTTTTGGATGCATATTCCGGCTATCATCAGATTAAAATGGCAGTTAAGGACCAGGAGAAAACGGCGTTCATAACACCCTTTGGAGCCTTCTGCTATGTATCTATGCCTTTTGGGCTCAAGAGTGCCCAGGCGACTTATCAACGGTGTGTACAGAATTGCCTTCACAAGCAGATTGGCCGTAATGTACATGCTTACGTGGATGATATTGTGGTTAAGTCAAGGAAGAAGGAGACTCTGGTGGATGATCTGAAGGAAACTTTTGATAACCTGAGGACATATAAGATGATGCTCAATCCGGCCAAGTGTGTCTTTGGTGTACCGGCAGGCAAATTGTTGGGTTTTCTGGTGTCCAACATTGGAATTGAGGCTAATCCAGAGAAGATTACAGCCATCACCTCCCTGGCTAAACCGAAGTGTATCAATGATGTTCAGCGTTTGGCTGGCCGGATTGCCACGTTGAGCCGGTTTATCAGCCGCCTTGGTGAGAAGGCGATCCCCTTGTATCAGATGTTGAAGAAGACTGATCAATTCGTCTGGAGTTCTGCTGCTGATCAGGCATTTGAGGACTTAAAACGGCAATTGGCCAATCCGCCCGTGCTCGCCGCCCCCATTGACAAGGAACCATTGCTGCTATATGTCGCTGCCAATGCTCGGGTGGTCAGTGTGGCTATTGTGGTGGAGCGGAAGGAGACAGGCAAGGAGTATCCGGTTCAGCGTCCGGTTTATTACATCAGCGAGGTGCTTATTGAGTCCAAGAAAAGGTATCCACATTGGCAGAAGCAAGTATATGCAGTCTTTATGGCAAGTCGGAAGCTGAAACAGTATTTCCAAGGGCACCCCATCATAGTGGTGAGTTCTGCCCCCTTGGGCGATATCATCCAGAACCGGGAGGCGACTGGCCGGATCGCCAAGTGGGCTATAGAGCTTGGGCCGCACGGGTTGAAATATGTACCTCGGACGGCAGTGAAGTCTCAAGCACTTGTTGATTTCATCAACGATTGGACGGAGCTCCAGGCCCCTGAAGAGAAACCGGATCATACATATTGGACAATCCATTTTGACGGATCACAGCAATTGGAGGGCTAGGGGGTTGGAGTCGTGTTAACTTACCCATGAGGTGACAAGTTTTGTTACGTTCTCCGCTTAATGTTCCCTTGTACTAACAATAAAGCTGAGTATGAAGCCTTGCTCCATGGTCTCCGGATGGCTAAGGAGATGAATCTAAGCCGGGTTAAGTGCTTCGGAGACTCGGATCTAGTGGCTCAACAGGTGTCTGGAACTTGGGATTCTAAAGTCCCACTCATGGCTGCATATCGTCGTGAGGTGGATATCGTTGCAGGTCACTTCAAGGGCTATCAGGTGGATCACGTGGACCGTCGGAAGAATGAGGCGGCGGACGCTTTAAGCCGGCTAGGCTCTTAGCGTAAACCGGTCCCGCCTAATGTTTTTCTTGATGAGCTGCACAACCCGTCGGTCAAGCTCCCTAGTGAAGCGGATTTGGCTATTCCTGATCCGGAGGCTCAATTGGTGGCAGCACTTCACGTCATTCTGGATTGGACGCTTCCTTATCTTGCGTACATGAACGGGGGCGAGCTACCAGAAGATGAAACCTTGGCCCGGCAGATAATTCGGCGATCTAAGTCCATGACTATTGTTGATGGTGAATTGCATCATTGCAGTGTATCAGGGGCGTTTCAACGCTGTGTGTCTCCTGAGGAAGGCTATGAAATTTTGCGTGAGATCCATGAAGGAGATTGTGGTCACCACGCCGGTTCAAAATCCTTGGTGGCCAAAGCGTTCCGCCATGGTTTTTATTGGTTAACTGCTCATGCTGATGCGGAGGATCTGGTCAGACGGTGTGACGGTTGCCAAAAGTTTTCAAGACGTGCTCATGTGCCGGCTCAAAAATTGAGGATGATTCCAATCACTTGGCCGTTTGCAACTTGGGGGCTGGATATGGTTGGGCCTTTCAAAAGGTCCAAGGATAAGAAGACCCACTTCCTGGTGGCGGTTGACAAATTTACAAAGTGGGTGGAGGCAGAACCTGTTAGCAAGTGTGATGCGGCCACGGCGGTTCAGTTCATCAAAAAGGTGATTTTCCGGTTTGGCTTTCCACACAGTATCATTACAGATAATGGTACCAATTTGTCTAAGGGGGCTATGAAGAAATTCTGCGAACGTGAGCACATCCGACTTGACGTTTCATCAGTGGCGCACCCACAGTCCAATGGGCAAGCAGAAAGAGCTAATCAGGAGATCTTGAGAGGCATCAAGCCACGGCTTATGGTTCCTTTGCAAAGGACACCGGGTTGTTGGGTAGAAGAGTTGCCATCCGTGTTATGGAGCATTAATACCACACCCAACAGATCAACAGGATACACGCCATTCTTCATGGTCTATGGAGCGGAGGCGGTTCTCCCTAGTGATATCCGTCACGATTCACCTCGTGTGGCGGCTTATGTTGAAGCGAACAACGAGACAGCACGACAAGACGCTTTGGACCAGTTGGATGAAGAGCGAGACATAGCAGCTGCCCGCTCGGCGATTTACCAACATGATCTTCGTCGCTATCACAGTCGTCGAGTCAGAACCAGATCCTTTCAAGAAGGAGATTTGGTGCTTCGGCTCATTCAAGATCAATCTGATATGCATAAGTTATCCCCACCTTGGGAGGGACCTTTCATGGTCAGCAAGAATCTGCACAACGGATCATACTATCTGATCGATGTTCGAGAGCGAAAAGACTCACGCAAATCAGAAGTGGAGACCAACAGGCCGTGGAACATAGCTCATCTTCGGCCTTACTATACTTGAGCCATTGGCTCTACTTATGTACATACTATGACAGTGTATATATTATTAATACAATAAATCGGATCCTCAGCTAAAGCGGGGTATCTGTTCTTTTATATCATGCGTGGTTACATGGAGTTGTTCTGTCTTAATGCGGCCTCCGGTTTACCCCTTGCAAAAATCATAAATATCACTTGAGGGCTCGGTCGTGTCCGAACCGATGCAACACCTTTTGATAGGCGAAAGCCACCAGATCACTTGGGGACATGGTCAAGTCTGAACCAGTCACGCCTCTTGGTCGGCCTAAAGGCCATAGAGTCACTTGGGGGCTTGGTCGAACCCGAACCATTGCCACGCCACTTGATCGGCATAATGCCACGGTTTCATTTGGGGACCTGGCTGACTTGAGCCATAGCTACACCTATTGGGAGCTTGGCCGTGTCCGACCATGGTAACGCCATCTGATCGGCTCAGTAAAGCCTCTTTTTTGCAAACGGTTTTATCATTGCCTTTGCTTCAATATTTTTCTTAAAACCTGTTGCTTTATCTTGACAACGTTTTTACACCGGTTCAAGCTGTTAATTGGCAGAACACGGTTCATTTTAATCCAGAGATTATTTGCTCAGTTTAACTTTTTCTGTTATCATCCTATTATGGAGTAACAAGATATTTATTATGACCAGGCACGGTTTACATAATAAACCGGCATTGTATACACAGGAGCTATTTTCTCCCATAACGGTCTAGGTTTATCAAACCTCCGTTTCAAGATTGGCTAAGCCAACTTCACGCCCAATGATGGCAGGTATTTTGTATCATAAAATTTGATCATATACCTCAATTTCCTTGCATAAGTCATAAACTAGCTGGTGGTATAATCATCATGGCAGTTTAAGATTTTGTGATTGCAGGAAATATAGATTGAAAGTTTTGACCACTCAAACAAAAGTATCAGAACTGATGCACGAAGGCATCTCAGAAGCAAGAGTATTGGCTATCCTATTACACGGCAACATGGTGCCCAAATAAAGATCATTGTTTTCTTGGCGGAATGTAACGAAGCAGCCATTTAAATCGGCTTCCGGTTCAAGCTTTTTCGCCGCCCTGATCTAATGGTTGTGGGTCCTCCTGCGCCGCTTTAGCTTCTTCTTCCCTACTCAGTGGCTGGAAATCAACAGTGGTCCAGTCGATTCCCATTAGGGCTTGAAAGACAGCTTCCTCATGGATCAGGGACGACGGTTCAATATCAGGAGCGTAAGTATGCTTACGGATTGGAGGGACGAGGTTCTCCGCTTAAGGAATCGGTGCAGCCACTCGTTTATTCTGGTCATTGTATTGAGCTTGATAATGTGTCAAGTCTGCTTCTTCCACCAATTGGCAAACCAGAGGGCGCACCGCCCGGTTTATTGTCCTCAGGTCCTCTTCATTGAACTCTGAGCCGTCTTCCTTCAAACTGGGATAGCCCTGAGCTACTTCAACAGGGTCGAAATCCGGCACCCATGCCTTGGCCCGGATTAAGGCATTGATGGCACCGGTTCGAGCAGCAGATTTCTTCAGCTCTACAATACGAGCGGGAAGCATTGATAACCTCTTCAGAGTATCTTGAATTAAAGAGGGCGCCGGATTGTTATGAGATGCAGTAGAGATAATCCGCTGCGCTTCGGTATACAACTGTTCAATTAAGGTATAGGCGGCCTTCAATTTCATCCGAACGTCTGACCCCAAGTGGCTGATGCGTGTACCTACAACATTACAATGAATTTACAAACCGGACTGATCATAAGAAGGTCAAATTATTACAGAAGTCAAAGAAAGCTTACCAAAGATGGCTCTAGTCATGGCATGCACTTGCCGCTTTACGCTGGTTAGCTCATCTACCACCGGTTTAAGGGCAGCTTCAGCAGTTTCAATTTTCTTGGTTAAGGCAGCCTTTTCAGTGGCCCAATCTGTCCGCTCTTTGTTGAAGCCCTCCTTCAGCTGTTCCATGACGCTTAAAGCGCTGGTCAACTCCTCTTTCGCCTTGGAGGTTCCAGCCTGTTGAGATTTCACATTTTCTTGAAGGTCGGCGAGTTGGCTTTCTTTGGTTTTCAGCTCAGCCTGCATACAGACAGTCATATGATTTAACAAACGGTACAAAGAGTTGAAGTACCAACCACATAACAAGTTATGCACTTGGTACTTGGGGGCTAATGCATATTTGATTTTCATCTATCAATCGATTGCTAAAAGTCCCAAGCTCAATACAAGTATTCAACTTGGCACTTGGGGGCTAATGCACATTTGATCTTCATCTATCAGTTGATTACAAAGCCCCAAGCTCAATACAAGTATTCAACTTGGCACTTGGGGGCTAATGGCTATTTGCTCACAGGAAGTTTTGATACTATAATCTGACTTACTTAAAGTCCCGGTTTAACTAGGCTAAGTTGAACCGGCCCTTGGGGGCTACATTAGCAAATTTTGAAGCGTTCAGCTTTATATTTTACATGTCCTGATTTGAAAGAAGTTTGCAAACCGGCCCTTAGGGGCTAGGGGAGTCAGCAAGACTGTAATATTCAAACAGGAAGAGACATATGGAAATTACCTCAAATTTCTCTTTCATCATATTCACTAGGCCAGCTTCATAATCACGACTGGTATATAGTCGGTTCAGGTAGCCAGAATGAAGATCTTGGGCATTCAGAGCAGCATAGGTTGCCAAATCAACATTCCATTTGCCCTTGCTCATTGCGGCAAATTACTCCTTGGCAGTATGCTTGGACAAAGCGACAGGATTGCTTGGTTTGGTATGGCCAACACCAGTGATAACAACTTCATCATCCTGGGCGTCACCGGTTTCAACTGGGGCTGTCGGTTTACCAGTAGCCTTGGATGGGCTGGTGGATTTTTCAATCTGGACGGGACTTTTAGGCTGGTCGGCAGGACCAGAGGTATCAACAGGCCTTTCTTCAGCAATAAATACCTCATCTTGCACTGGCGGATCATTGGGCACGTGTTCACGGATGGCCGCTTCAACATCTGGGGTGTTGCCCCGTTCAGGGGCAGTTTCTTCTTCGGCCGCTTTATCCAGGCGAGCCTTCTTGCTCGGCCTAGGCTCGTCCCTGAAAGGAGTAACAAAGTCAAAAACAGTGTACATTACAAAGAACCATACCCGAAAATTATGACAAGTATAAACTTACCCAAGCACGGTTTTGAGTGGTGGCAGCTGAGTAGCTGATGACTCGCCAGAGGATGAATGGGAAGTAACCTGATAATCGAAATCAGACGGATTAAGCGGTTGACGAAAACATCCCGCTTTAGGACGATTACTGATAAGCAAATTAGAGACCTCTGATCGGCGTTTCCGAACCGGGCTGTTCGGTAAACCGGCAGAGGTAACTACCTGGCCGCTGTGCCGAGTTGTGCGGCGAGCTTCGTGTTGTTGGGTCTTCATAAGAAATTTGGGGTCCAAGTAAGCAAGAGGATGAGAAAATTTAACTTTTTGGTTTGCCTGACGGATTTTTAGTGAAGGCAAAAGAGTAGAATCAGAAGAAAGAGAGATTACCTCTGCAGCATCGGCATGGTTAGCTTTGGCATCCTCCTAACAAAGATTATCATCAATAAAGCGTGTAAACAGTAAGCCAAGTGGATCAAGTTCTACCTCAAGGTCCGGATTACCCACATCGTCATCAGCAGGCGAATTAGAGGATGCAGTGGTTTTCCTCTTATGAGCAGGCTTCTTAAGGACTTTGGTTTTTGGCCGGGTTGGTCTTTCCGGTTTGTCTGCTTTCTCCTGAGGAAGTCTCTTGCTCCAAAACGGATCATCGCCCTGTTTAAAACGACAGTGGATGTTAAAAAATATATACAGAAATAGCAATGACATGTTCAGCAAAAGGTGAAATTAAAAGCTTACAACTCGCGGTTTGTTGGTGGCGCAGAAAGGAAGCAGGCCGGTTCGGGCACAGATGTATTCCGGTTCGTTCAAAATTTTCTTCACAGCTTCTGTGACTTCTTCAACGGTCAACTAGATGTTCATGTGTCACAGTGGATCGTCAACACTGCCCGTATATTCGCACATCAGACCGGAGCATTGACTGAGGGGCAGTATGCTCCATGATATCCAACAACGAGCGAGATCCACTCCTGTTAACCCGTTGGCCATAAAGGCTCTAAGCTTGGACAGTTGAGGAGCATATTTACTCCTCTCCTTGGCAGTTAACCTTTGTGGAAAGGGGTGCGTGTTGCTAAGTCGCTCTGGACGAAAGCCAGGCAAGGGATTTTCATTAGCAGGAGTGGTGTCTCTGCAATAGAACCATGATTGATTCCATTCTTGGGGATGGCTGTGCAATTTTGCGTGAGGGTAGGTGACCTCTTTCCTCTTCTGAATCGCCATACCGCCCAATTCCATATTGGAACCATCAGTGAATTCTGTGCGGCGTTTTAGATGAAACAAATCTCTGAATAGCTCGACTGTGGGTTCTTCTTGAAAGAACACCTCATAGAGTACTTGGAAATGGCATATGTTAGTGACAGAATTAGGGCCAGTATCCTGTGGATGGAGTTGGAAATTGGCCAAGACATCCCGGTAGAATTTTGAACCGGGTGGATTAAAACCTCGGGCTAAATGGTCTGCGAAAACGACAACCTCTCCCTCTTGAGGTGTGGGAGGACATTCTTTGCCAGGAACCCTCGTTTTTGAACCCTCGTTTTTGCTGCTTAAAGCGCCAGTCAGGACCAAGTTGTTCAGTTGAGTCTCTGTAATGCGAGAAGGAGCCCAGTTGCACTCATATACTTGTTTGGCCATGATGCAGTCTACAAAATAAGTGATTCCGGTTCAAAATTGTGTTGGGTAAAACGTATGCACCGGCATGAACAATGTTAAACCGGAGGTAATTATATCCAAAGCGAAGTTCGGTGAAACGGTGTCATATGGATAACGGGTTCACGGCGGTTCAACAAGGGGACTAATTGTAATGGTATATACCGGTTTATGAAATCTTTCTATACTAAGTTAAACCGCCTGGTCTAAGCATTGAAAGCAGTTGAAGCTGCGAATGGTTAAGTGTGCAGAAACATGTTTCACAAAGTTCTATTACAGCAATGGATCTGAGGCAGGCTCAGAAAAACAGAAAAACATTCAAAGGCTTAAAGTAGAGCGGAAGTGAATCAATGGGCAGATATACAGATGAAATCTATGGATTTGAGCACGAAGCTACAGGTGGATGCGAAAAGCTACGGTTATTCAGAAGCAGGGTTTCACAGATCCAGCCAGGGATTAATACATGAATAGGAGCAGTCGATGAACACCGCAAGAACGGGAAACCTTAGAACAGATCTAGGTTGAGAAGAACAGAGGGCTTACCGGAGTTGAGAAGGATGCGGAAGATCGCCGCAGTTTTCTGGTACGGTCAAGTCGATGCAGCGGCCAAGGTTGGTGCTGGAGATGACGGCGGCGGCGGAGCTCTGAAGCTGGCGACGCGAGGAAGACGAAGAAGAGAAGGCACGAAGGGAAGAAAGGAAATGACCCTTCGGTCTTATTTATAAAGCAAAAAGGACATGTGTCAGGCGCGACAGACCAGGGGCCACGGAACGGAACTGTCGCCTCGATTTTCGCAGCCTTATTAAAGTGAAGAGGTATTGTGGATACTTTCTTTATGACAGATGACGTCACCCCGGTTTAACAGTAATTGGAGAAGATGACGTCAAGATGGTTCAGCAATTATAAGAAGATGCTGAAGACGAAGATTTCTGCTAAGGATTGACATGAACTCATTCAAATCAATCTGGGGCCTAATGTTGGGGATATTACTACTGGGTGTAAACCGGCCTCCCTGGGCCGGGTTAACTTCATCAGTACTCCAAGAGTGTTAAAGCCCAAGAATATAGATGAGGGCCCAAGGCCGTAGTCGGTTCAACACTTGTAGCCGTAAACCGGCTTTGTATGTAAACTTGTATTGTAAGTTAGGAATAAGGAGAGACCAACCCGGATACGAGTATGAACCGGTGATTGGGACTCTGTGAACCGACGGGGGTCACCCGTGTATATAAGGGGACGACCCGACAGCGGTTCAAGGACAGACAACCACAACTCGAGACTTAGGCGAAGCTTGTTTGCTCCCTAGTCATCGAAACCCCATCAATTCCATCACAACTAGACGTAGGCTTTTACCTTCATCGAAGGGGCCGAACTAGTATAACTCTATGTGTCCCTGTGTTCGCTTTAACCCCTTCGAGTTAACCCGTTGCGATGGCTCCACGACTAAGTCCTTTCGCTAGTACATATGCCGTGACAAAACCACGACACACGAGGTAGGGGGGCGCGCCCTGGGGGTAGGGCGCGCCCCCACCCTCGTGGACAGGTGGGCCCCCCTCTGGTGAACTTCTTCCGCTGGACATTTTTTATTATTTCCAAAAATGACTTTCGTGGAGTTTCAGGACTTTTGGAGTTGTGCAGAATAGGTCTCTAATATTTGCTCCTTTTCCATCCCAGAATTCCAGCTGCCGGCATTCTCCCTTCTTATGTAAACCTTGTAAAATAAGAGAGAATAGCCATAATTATTGTGACATAACGCGTAATAACAGCCCATAATGCAATAAATATCGATATAAAAGCATGATGCAAAATGGACGTATCAACTCCCCCAAGCTTAGACCTCGCTTGTCGTCAAGCGAAAGCCGATAACGATAAATATGTCCCCATGTTTAGAGGTAGAGGCGCCGATAAAAATAAAATACGGACATGAAGGCATCATGATTATTCTCATAACAGCAACATATATAGATATTGTCATATGATTTCTTATGCTCAAGTAATAATCTATTCACAATGCAGAGGTACGAATCATAAACTTTATCGAAAACCAACAAACTATAATCTCAGTCATTGAAGCAATTGCAATTTATCATAACATCAGAAAGAGTCTATGTCAGAGCTTAAAAGCAAGTCCACATACTCAACTATCATCTAGTCCTTCATAATTGCTAACACTCACGCAATACTTGTGGTTATGAAGTTTTAATCGGACACAGAGAAAGATAGGGGCTTATTGTTTCGCCCCACAACCTTTTACCTCAAGGGTAATGTCAACAATAATAACTGATGCTCCCCTTCATCTAGTTAGGTACATCTATCAGGATCTTTCCAACATACTGTGCTTGCCAAAGGATAAAATGAAAAAGGAAAGGTGAAGATCACCATGACTCTTGCATAAGGTAGAAGATAATAATAAAAGATAGGCCCTTCGCAGAGGGAAGCAGAGGTTGTCATGCGCTTTTATGGTTGGATGCACAAAATCTCAATGCGAAAGAACGTCACTTTATATTGCCACTTGTGATATGAACCTTTATTATGCAGTCTGTCGCTTTTATTTCTTCCACATCACAAGATCGTATAAATCTTATTTCTCCCACACCAATCAATCATACATATTTAGAGCAATTTTCATTGCTTTGCGCCGATGACAACTTACTTGAAGGATTTTACTCAATCCATAGGTAGATATGGTGGACTCTCACGGCAAAACTGGTTTAAGGGTTTTGGAAGCACAAGTAGTATCTCTACTTGGTGCTGAGAATTTGGCTAGCATGAGGGGGAAAGGCAAGTTCAACATGTTGGATGATCCATGACAACATACTTTATCTCAGACATAAGAAAACATAACCCATTACATTGTCTTCCTTGTCCATATGGATTTTAAAAGGAAGACAGACAATGATGGTAAGTACCACCATTAGGGAAGCTTGACTTGTCATTAAGATGTTTTCCGACAAGTTCAAGTAGTTGACTACGATGAGACTTTCTCACTCATAGCGATGCTAAGAGTCTGTTGGAATTATATTAGCAATTACTGCATTATTTATGAAATCTTGCAGATAGGATGTCAAAAACCATCGTTTCCTCGACGATTTTCTTGAGGAAAGGTTGTATGTGATAAAACCAGAAGTTTTTGACAATCCTGAAAGATGCTAACAAGTATGCAAAGCTCCAGCAACCCTTCTAAGGACTAGAGTAAGCATCTCGGAGTTGGAATGTACGCTTTGATGAGATGATCAAAGATTTTGGGTTTATACAAAGTTTATGAGAAACTTGTATTTCCAAAGAAGTGAGTGGGAGCACTATAGTATTTTTGATGAGTACATGTTGTTAACATATTGTTTATCAGAAATGATGTAGAATTTCTGGAAAGCATGCAGGGTTATTTGAAAAAGTGGTTTTTAATGGAAAACCTGGATTAAGCTACTTGAACATTGAGCATCAAGATCTATAAGGATAGATCAAAATCGCTTAATAGTACTTTCAAACGAACACATACCATGACAAGATTTTGAAGGAGTTCAAAAATAGATTGGCAAAGAAGGAGTTCTTGGCTGTGTTATAAGGTATGAGTGTTGAGTAAGACTCAAGACTTGACCACGGCAGAATAAAGAGAAAGGACGAAGGTCGTCCCCTATGCTTTAGACGTAGGCTCTAAAGTATGCTATGTTGTGTACCGCACCTGAAGGGGTACAAGTGTGATCTAGGAATGGATCACAGGACAACGGTCAAGGTTATCCTTAGTAACTAGTGGACTAAGGAATTTTCTCGATTATGGAGGTGGTAAAAGAGTTCGTCGTAAAGGATTACACCGATGCAATCTTTGACACTAATTTGGATGATTCTGGGTAGTAAACCGGATTCGTATAGTAGAACAGTTATTTGGAATAGCTCCAAATAGAGCGTGGTAGCTGCATCTACAAGATGACATAGAGATTTATAAAGCACACACGGATCTGAAAGGTTCAGACCCGTTGACTATAACATCTCTCACAAGCATAACATGATCAAACCCAGAACTCTTTGGGTGTTAGTCACATGGGGATGTGACCTTGAGTGTTAATCACATAGAGGCAATAATAAATATTGACTCTACTGCAAGTGGGAGACTGTTGGAAATATGCCCTAGAGGCAATAATAAATTAGTTATTATTATATTTCCCTGTTCATGATAATCATTTATTATCCATGCTAGAATTGTATTGATAGGAAACTCAGATACATGTGTGGATACATAGACAACACCATGTCCCTAGTAAGCCTCTAGTTGACTAGCTCATTGATCAATAGATGGTTACGGTTTCCTAAGCATGGACATTGGATGTCATTGATAACGGGATCACATCATTAGGAGAATGATGTGATGGACAAGACCCAATCCTAAGCCTAGCACTAGATTGTGTAGTTCGTATGCTAAAGCTTTTCAAATGTCAAGTATCATTTCCTTAGACCATGAGATTGTGAAACTCCCGGATACCGTAGGAATGCTTTGTGTGTACCAAACGTCACAACGTAACTGGGTGGCTATAAAGGTGCGCTACGGGTATCTCTGAAAGTCTCTGTTGGGTTGGCACGAATCGAGACTGGGATTTGTCACTCCATGTGACGGAGAGGTATCTCTGGGCCCACTCGATAGGACATCATCACAATGTGCACAATGTGATCAAGGAGTTGATCACGGGATGATGTGTTATGGAACGATTAAAGAGACTTGTCGGTAATGAGATTGAACAAGGTATCGGGATACCGATGGTCGAATCTCGGGCAAGTCCTATACTGGTAGACAAAGGGAATTGTATACAGGATTGATTGAATCCTTGACATCGTGCTTCATCCGATGAGATCATCGTGGAACATGTGGGAGCCAACATGGGTATCCAGATCCCGCTGTTGGTTATTGGCCGGAGAGTTGTCTCGGTCATGTCTACATGGTTCCCGAACCCGTAGGGTCTACACACTTAAGGTTCGGTGACGCTAGGGTTGTAGAGATATTAGTATGCGGTAACCCAAAAGTTGTTCGGAGTCCTGGATGAGATCCCGGACGTCACGAGGAGTTCCGGAATGGTCCGGAGGTAAAGATTTATATATAGGAAGTCCAGTTTCGGCCATTGGGAAATTTTGGGGGTCATCGGAATTGTACTGGGACCACCAGAAGGGTCCCGGGGGTCCACCGGGTGGGGCCACCTATACCGGAGGGCCCCATGGGCTGAAGGGGCATGGGAACCAGCCCCTGGTGCGCTGGTGCGCCCCCCTTGGGCCTCCCATGCGCCTAGGGTTGGAAACACTAAGGGGTGGGGGCGCCTCCACTTGGCTTGGAGGCCAAGCCACCCCTAGGGCTGCCGCCCCCCTCCCTAGATGGGATCTACAAGGGGCCGGCGCCCCCCTAGGACCATATATATAGTGGAGGGGAGGGAGGGCAGACGCACCTGAAGCCCTGGCGCCTCCCTCCCTCCCGTGACACCTCTTCCTCCCCGCTTGCGCTTGGCGAAGCCCTGCCGGGATCCCGCTACTTCCACCACCACGCCGTCGTGCTGCTGGATCTCCATCAAGCTCTCCTTCCCTTGCTGGATCAAGAAGGAGGAGACGTCTCTCCCAACCATATGTGTGTTGAACGCGGAGGTGTCGTCCGTTCGGCGCTAGGATCATCGGTGATTTGGATCATGACGAGTACGACTCCATCAACCCCGTTCTCTTGAACGCTTCCGCTTAGCGATCTACAAGGGCATGTAGATGCACTCCCCTTCCCCTCGTTGCTAGATTACTCCATAGATTGATCTTGGTGATGCGTAGAAAATTTTAAATTTCTGCTACGATCCCCAACACACTGAACACGCGCGCGCACACCTATCCCTATGAGCACCTCCTAGAGAGTGAGCCGCCACATTATCTTGAGATTGATAAAAGTCGCCATAGACGCCTTCCTAGCCGATGGGAATGTCTCCTCCCGTCCCGTGGAACGCACCTCGCTGAAGGCCTGAAATAAATTCAACAATAATGCGAGCACTAACGTCAATTATAGGACTTGAACTCTGGTGGGCTGGTTATACCACTAACCTTCTAACCATCCAACCACAAGTTTTTTCCCAGGTATTCCATTGAACTAAATTTCATACGAATTTTAGCGTCCACTCCAAGCACTTGGGAAAATTCTTTTGTGTTTCACATGATGTGATCAAACAAACCGAAATCCTATGTTTTTTCTATTCTCGCGTTTTTGAAATACTATGAATCAAAGGAGCCCTAACTATTAAAGTATCGATCCCAGCTATGATGGAGAGAGATGCAAGCACATTTGGCACGGATACAAGTTCACAAGGGATTACAAAATGCATGCATATACCTACAATTTGTATGCCTGTCTCGTTCCTTTGATATGTTTGTAGATCTCTAGAGCTTGGGAATGGAACAAATATATTACCCTACGATTGAAATCTTGTTTTATAAGTTGTCCGATCCGTGGCTCGTCGTTTATCCTATCAGAATAAATTTGGATAATGTTGTGCCATAAACTACAATGTAGAAGCAAAAGAAACAAACTTATGTGAAACTAACTTGAAGAAGCATGCGCCTTTCGATCTCCAAGATATGATTTGATTAACTTCAAGAAGCATCCACGCTTCTCTAGCATTTGAAATGATTAGGATTGTAGTACACTATTTGCCGCCGGCCATGCACATGTGTTGTTGGCTTGTAGTACACCATCTGCTCCAGGTGTTTGCATGCAACATGATAGTTAAAATCACATAAAAACTTTGTAGAAAACACTAGAAAAGATCTGGCCAGTTACATGTCATGCATCATATGTTAGTGCAATTATGCATTAGCCTTATTATGTACTTCAGATCCATTTGTGGCATGTCCTGGAATTTGTCCCCGGTTATATTATGTCAAAAGTCTTATTCATCAATCGGAATTGTATGGGCATGCTAAGTTCAAATTAACATCAAAACTTCCGTGCTTTGATGTATATTATGGCCACTGGTACTAACTTGCATACAGCCATACAGTGAGCTTAAGCACCAACGATACTTGATGTGTTGATTTTTTTCTATCAGTATAAAACTACTAAAAATGTATCAAGTTGTTACAAGTTTTATTTTGTAGTTCGTTCCATATTTGTTAAGGTATATAGCTCATCTTTGTTAAGTTGTATAGCGATATATGTTTGCTAGTTTGCTGGTAGTCATTGTCTCTAGGATCTGTTAGTAAGGGATCATGAACTATTGGTTTTGTTGTCATCTAGGTTCTTCATAAAACTCGGGGCAAGGTTCGCATTTCGGCTACTGCCCATTTCAAATTTTCATTTATTTAAGATGACTAAAGTGATGTCCAAAGTTATTTTCGTATGTGATATTTTGTATTTTTGTAGTTTTTATCCAACATTATATATGTTTGAAAATAAAAGGTGTTATTTAGTTGGATGAAACATATTCATGTAAATGTCGCTTAAAAATAAAGTTCAAATATGTTTTTATTTTTTTTTAGATTATCTTTGCAGCAATCTCAATGGGATAACTAGACAAACATCATAGTGTTGCTTGGGTATGTCATATAAATCTCCTTAGTTGAGTGCACATCCCAAGCAAAAGAAGTTTTTTGTGGTGAAATAAATGCAACTATTAATTGGATGTAAACTTCAAATTCCCCGCAAAAAAAGGATGTAAACTTCAAATCCTGTGTATGAATTTTATGTATGGTTTAGTTGCTAATTATTAATAATCTAACATAAACTGTTGAATTTTTTTAACAGACTCACTAGCTACTAGTAATAAGAAATATATTTTTTGAGTTTTCTTTCGAATGCATAATCTATTCTGGTCACTATTACAAAGTTATTGTGCGATAAAAATGATTTTATTATAAATGTTGGCTAGTCTTATATCCTTTGCGTGCCCTCAGATTCGAAGGAGGCATAATTGAGTGATAGAAATGATAAATCGAAGTATTCCTTTGATAATAATTATATGCATGTTCATGTTTTATGTAAATAATAAAAATTAGGATTTCAGATGAATTAAATTAAATAATATTTATATTAAACTTCTATATCTTCATATAAAATATAAATTTAACTATTATATCTTATAACACATTATCATATGGTTCATATTAATAGAAGTGTTACTCATTATACGTTTGTTATATATGCCACTGAAAACTTATATGCGCAACATGCCAATATCTAAATTGTAAGTTGAATGTTATTTTCCTTTTCTAAGACAACATCACTTGAAAGATTAAGTATGATTCCCATGAGCGTGAGGAATAAAATATATATCACAAATACATGGATTAATTTATAACACTTGCATGTATGTGTATGTATTTATTTTTTAGTAAATATACATGTGTATATTCCTGTTTGTAAATATCTTATTATCTTAATACATACGTGTAAAGCATACAACTCAATAATTATCTTAATAGTTGTTTCTAGTAAATGATTAAGCATAAGCGAGTAGAGAAGAGACTAGTTTACGATCTATAACCAACATCCAATCGTAAAATCTCGTCAGTTAAAATCATAGAAGATGAGGGTAATAGCTAGACTAACTTTGCGGAGGGTTGTCCCGAGAGACAAAGATTTTAGAATCCATATCGTCATATGCATGGAGGTGTGATGTGTGTGCCATGAGCAAATCTACCTATGCTCAATCGATCACCGTTCAAAATCGTCCGTTGTCACCTGCTTAATTATTTGGAGCATGCTATGCATCCACTAGTTGATCTTTTGAAAAGATCGGTCATGTCACGAGCCTATGGATCCACTCCTGACTGCCATTTGATCCACGTCTTCCTGTTGATTAGTGTTTGCAACATGAGTCATTGTGCTTGAGGATTTGCACGACGGGTGTTTTGCAACGTGAGCCACGCATGTTGCGCTCAGAGATTTCTAACATGACCCACACTGCGCTCACTTTGCAAGCGCCTGGTGGTTTTTGGACAGGTGTACAACATGAGCCATGTCGCACTTGGAGTTTTGCAACATGGACCATGTTGCACTCACTTTGCAAACACCTATGGGTTTAGGCAAGTTTGAGTCATGCTGCCCTCCAGGGATTGCAACAAGATCCATGTTGTGTGGGCAGGTAGAGACTAAAGCAACACTCGACGTTGGTCGAACCCACTTGAAGCACGACAGACGA
Source organism: Aegilops umbellulata (assembly GCA_032464435.1). NCBI lineage: Eukaryota > Viridiplantae > Streptophyta > Magnoliopsida > Poales > Poaceae > Aegilops > Aegilops umbellulata. The sequence goes on from CP136057.1 coordinate 20,895,988, forward strand.
CGAGTGCAGCAGAGTGCTGTGGTGAATGGGGCCCCTTGCAGCACGACAACATTTGCAGCACAGTGGCAGTAGCCGTTCCTCTAATGGTGGCCTTGTGTCTTAGTGGTCAACCCTTGAAGTATGGCGGTAGGTTTCAAGGTCGGCTCCCCCCCTAGCAGACCACCTGCGGCAAAAGTTGTAGTCGCCTCTGTACCATGTCGGCGGCTCGCAATGAAAGGGCAGACTTTTGCAGCGGTGAAGCGCGCCTATGTCTCGCAAACAGGCCAGTGGCTTGCTGCAGTAACGCCATCCTGCAGCGAGCTAGATTTGCCGCTGAATTGTGTGGGAAGAGAGGCGGAGGACGGGTAATTGGCTGGGAGAAGAAGATATAGTTTTGTAGAGATAAAATAGGGGGCACATGGCCGGGTAGGTGTATTAGTGAATGGTAGTGTGGACTCATCTATGAAACGTGACAAGTCGGTTGAATTTAAGATTTTTCATAATTACTTGCATATACAGTGTCGACTCAATTGGTAAATGAATCTATTTAGTATGCAATCACATTAACAATGAGATGACATGTAATTACAACAATTGTGTGCAAAATATTTCTGCCTCATTGCAAAACTCCGATAATTATTTAGCGAGATTTAAATGGTGCAACTTGAGCTAAGTTAAGAATACCACGTAATTGTTTTTTACCCATTTTGGTAGAATTTTACTAATCTAAAATCGCAGGCTGGCTTTGAAAATCTCAAAGAATTAGTAAGAAACTGAAGGTGTGCAAGCAGAGATTCATGGCAGGTCCATAGATATATGGGCCCCAGGTGCAGGACAACAACAAGAGATCCTTATTGAAACAAAAAGGTTCAAAGTTATCATGCTCTCAACTAGATATGGGCTAGTTCCACCTGGTTTTGTTCACATGATTGAGTAATCTTTATTTGTTGGATCATGGTGCACTAAAAGAAGTTCAAAATTAATGGCCTAACAATCTTATATATTTAGAAAAATGGAATGAATGATTTTCTACTATGGAAAATCCTAACAGCACAGATATTAAAGATAATAAAAGATGTGATTTCACTACTAGGGAAAACCCTAGCAGTAGCGCGGGTATTTTTCCTATCACTAGCGCGGGACGACGCGCTACTGATAAGGCGCTACAGCTAACGTGTAGCAGTAGCGCTTGTCGTTCCATGCTACTGCTATACATGGCTAGCAGTGGCACGCTTTAGTGTAGAGCGTTGCTGCTAATATCTGCAGCGATTTTTAGCAGGAAGCACTACTGGTAAGGGAGCGCTACTACTAACTTTGTTTCCCTCGCTACTGCTAGTTTTATTAGTTTCTGTTTTTTTCTGCATATTTGTTTTGTATTTGAATAGGCTTTATACAATGATCTTTAGCATATCATACACATACAAATATAATCATAGCATATACATACAAATAGTCTTAACAAATCATGTCATCATCATAATCATCATCCAACACAAAGTGGTCTCTCGTCATCATCTCAAAAATAGAGATACAAGTCTCGATTACTTGCAACTACATCGTCATCCATCTAAACAATGATATACGCGAGAAGAGCTATCACTATGAGTGAGAGAGGAACTATGCAGTACATGAGTTTGTATCCCTCTCTCGCAATAGCGTGAACCTAAACTAACTACTGGCTGTCGCTCGGAAACCGGAAACCGGTACACCTGGCCCTGACACTCCGGCCACTCGTCGTATATATACTCCTGTCGTAGCACTTCTTCGCCATCGACGATCTATGCACATGCATCGTCAAATGAGTCGATGATATGCAACATATATAGTTGAGCAACAGAAAGAGACACACTTGGCAAAAATAGAAGCATCATATCATAAGCATAAATAACAAAATTCATCGTACCCAAAATACCCTAACTAGAGTGATCGTCGCTAGTCGAGGAAGACGGTTTAATTACATCACAAATAAAGTTTCATCATGCATAACTCAAAGTTTCGTCATACAAAAAGTATGGACTAAACGGACACATTATCATATATCGACAATCACTCCAACGTGTAGTGCCATCCATCCAAGTCAGGGAGATAGTCCCCGAGCTTAGTGAAAGGCTTCAGGTCGAGATGCTGAGCATCTACGCGTGTTCGGACGTCTTCCCGCGACATTTCTCTTTCTTCGTAGAACATCCATGTTTTTTGGACGACCTCCTTCATGATTATTTGGGCAAGTTCGCGTTGGATGTGATAGAACTCAGCTCGAAGTCGATGATCCTCGATATCTCCTAAGTTCTTTGCCCATTGCAGAATATGGGCATCGCCGGATCTAAGTGACATGCGAAGGATCTAGTGATCCCGTCTGTACTCCAGCATGTCGTGTAGGACATAGAATCCATCATTAAGAGAATCACTCGGTTGCTGGATGCAGCAGAAGTCGGTCTTATGGCCGAAGGCGGGCTTGTCGTCCCTTCTCTTCTTGTCCTTGACCTCTCCACCCTGTGCGCCGTAGTAAAACATAGCACTGTCGAGAATAGACTTGATGTGGGTGTAATCCTTTTTGTTAATGTTCTTCGACGAGTCCAAGTAAAGAGCGTGGGAGTATCGGGGGTAGAGGATGATGAGGACGGCACGCTCGCCGTTGCGCAAAATAAGTACACCTCAAATTAATTATCCTCCACCGTGCAAATGAATGATGAAATCGAAGGAAGGATATCCACGCAGATGACTTACAGGGGATGATAAGGCATGAGAATTGCCTCCTTGTCCTTATTGGCTAGCATGAAATTAGCGATGTATTCCCTCGCGTATTCACGGTGCTTTGCACAAACTCCCAAGAAGCCCTCCTGCATGAAGTACAGGTCAGCGACACAGATATGAGGTATCTGCTCAACCCCGATGAGGTAGTTCATGTGCAAGGCATAAAGGCGGACAAACGTAAAATTCAGCTTCTTCAAGTGAAACATGTTGAAGATGTAATCGAATCGAAGGAAGAACTTCTCTGCGGGGAATGTGTCGACGTACAACAATTGCCGCGGCACGTTAACCACGTAGAGTGGGTATCCTGGATTTTTCGAGGCGATGAGGCCTTTCTCTATCCGCAGCACATCGTCATGATGTCTCCTTAGATCGCCGAATCTAGCCCCTAGCGCTGCTTCAGGTAGGATTGGTTTACCGGGGATATGCCATTTTGCCGCACCAGGGATATCTATACGGTCTTGAACCCGAGGCGGCTGACACGACTGGATCATAGAAGCAGCTTTGTTGCCTTTCCTCGGTCTCTTCCTAGGCTTCTTTACTACCAGAAGGTTGTCCATAATACGTTTAGACTCCGGAGACGGAAATTCAGGCACCGACTCATGACGCTCAAACCCTAAGTAGGCGTCAGTATTGACATATTGTTGAGTGTCATCGTCATCCTCGTCCTCATCTATGGCGACGTCACCAGCGACTAGTGGAGCCTTTTCCTCACCCCCTCCGCTATCACCCAGCACGACAGCCGACGCTAATTGGGTAGGTGAGGTGTTGATGTTTATACCTAACTGCATGCTTGTGGGTGTGCTCCCAGCCGCTTCCAGACAAAGCAGACTCTTTGGCCACAACAGGACCCACCCATTGCAACAATCACCAAGCCGCCGTGGGGTCTCGTCGTCATCCCCCACTAGTACTAGAGGAGCCAAATTCTCGTGGCCCGGTTTGACACTGGCCACGGAAACCTTGAAGACGTCCGGGGGGATCGGCCGGCTATGGAACAATGGTTCCTTCAGCTTCATTATCGTCGCCTTCCCCACGTCCACCTTCTGGTCGCCGATGGTGTACAATATGGTGCACAAGGTTTTGTCGGCCTGCAAAGAAAAGTCTGTGACGTGAGACATCCAAAAGGCAACGAAAACGGGAGATTATACATTTATTGAAGGGGTCCGGTGTGACAGATACCGTGAGGGCATCGAGCTCAGCCAAAGACGAAGCACCGCCAAGCACGTCCAGTGCCGGAGCCGGTGCGGGAGCCGGTGCGGGAGCCGGTGCGGGAGCAGGTGTAGCTGCAGGTGCTGCTGCAACGCTAGTCGAGCTTCTCCCCAAGAAGTCAGCAAGGGGAAAGTCCGCTGCATTTTTTCTGGATTTTGCCTCCTTCAATTGAAAACGGCCGGAACCAAGGTAGTAGACATATCTACAAGCACCTGTTTTGTGGCAGCTACCATTATTGCGACTGTCTCAGATGATTTCTTCTCAACCGCAATCTCAACCTTCTTGTCGATGTTTTCTTCAATTAACCTCCGTCTTTTCTTTCTCTCCTCCATGGTCTCAGGTAGTACTTCTTCCATGTGGCGCCGTCTCCGACACCGTGCACGCGTCCATACGACGGTCGAGTCTCCACCAGGAGTCCTTTCAATATGTTCAACGCCCGGTTGAATGGAGTGTCCCACTTGGGCCTCGCCAATGCCTCAGACGGCGAGTCGCTTTCGGCCGCAATCCTGTGTTGCTCTCTCTGCAAAAGGCACAAGGATCATTTACAAATATGATTAACGTGCAGTTGAATTGATCAGAAACTAAAATTACCAGTAGTCTCATGAACTCCGTTGTGACTGCGTTCGTCTCGAAAACCTTCTTCACTGGGTCCCAACGGTGCCGGGCCCTGAGGACGTCACGCTCCTGCGGGACGGTGAACTCCGCCAATGGGTCTGGGATGCCCAGACTCGCGGCTTCCGCGTCCTCCTTGGCCCATTTGGACCACTTCCTGCCGTAACCACGGCTTCCGAGGTGGTGGCACCCAATGTTCCTCTGTTGAAGCCCCTTCATGTGCTTAGACTTTTTTTGGCAGCTTCGGCCTCGCAAGCCGCCTTGAATATTTGAAAGTGTTCTGCCGTGATTGTCGGATTATCCTTTACAATCTCAGAGTAGGGTTCCTTTTTGTTGATGATCCGATATTTCACCCTTGATTTCCAGGCGACCAACGCGTCGCTAAACTTGGTCATGGCGAGTTTGTTTATCTTCTTCATTGTCAGGTCCTTATCTGGATCTTTATAATCCTTTTCATTCCGGTCCGGGAACAAGAATATCTGGTGCAGCTTCTTTAGGAGGGAGGGCCTCATATTATCTATCTTCTTTAGTTTCTCATCGTTGATGGTGGCGGTTGTCCATATGATGCGGCCTATTTGATTGTTGTAGCACGTGTGTGCTTCCTCGGGCGCATTTGGCTCAAAATTGCCGTCGTCCACCTCCGTGACCACCAGTCTATTAGTCCTGAGCTTGTTAGGAAGTCGTTGCCTCTTTGCTTTCAGTTCTATACCGGCTCCGCTAGTCTTGGCGCCGGTCTCAGTCTTAGCGCCGGTCTCGATGTCGGTCTCAGTCCCAGTGTCGGTCTCGATGTCGGTCCCAATCTCCTATGTGACAGGTGGACCCATCAGCATCAACTCTTGATCGTCGACTTCCCTCAAAAATTCTTCTGCCGCCAGGTAGACGTTGTCGCAGTCACCAGAACCCTGTCCTTCATCGTTGCTAGCCATGTTTCCTATGATTAAATCTAGTCAATTAATTCTAGACCTAATTAAATGAATAATGACATAAAAAGGCCTATGCTTTGCAGGAACGTTGACTCCTTCCCGGTGCGGCAAATCCCGGGCACTTGATATGTCCTAGTTTGTAGCACAAGTCATGCCAAAATTCACGGAAAATTTCGGCATGACTTTTGCTAAAAAGTGGACAAATCGAGAACCTGAAATTTGCCGGAACAGAAATGAATCAACATTCCGGCAAAACATAGGCCACTCGGCTTCATTCCCTGGAAACAACAAAGCCACTTGGGCACAATCGAACCACTTCAATGCAAAGATATAACATGACCAAACACTGTTGAGGAATTTGCATATAACATGGTCACTTCAACGAAAATATATAATCAACAATAATGGAATATGCAAATGTGTTGGGGAACGTTGCAGAAAATTAAAAATTTTCCTACGGTTTCACCAAGATCCATCTATGAGTTCATCTAAGCAACGAGTCATGGGAGAGAGATTGCATCTACATACCACTTTGTAGATCGCGAGCGGAAGCATTCAACGAACGGGGATGAGGTAGTCGTACACGACGTGATCCAAATCACCGGAGATCCTAGCACCGAACGGACGGCACCTCCGCGTTCAACACACGTACGGTCAGCGTAACGTCTCCTTCTTCTTGATCCAGCAAGGCAAAGGAGAGGTTGGGGAAGATGGCTCCAGCAGCAGCACGACGGCGTGGTGATGGTGGAGCTGCAGTACTCCGGCAGGGCTTCGCCGAGCTCTACGGAGGAGGAGGAGGTGTTGGAGAGGGAGAGGGAGGCGCCAAGGACCAGGGTGCGGCTGCCCCCTCCCCTCCCCCCTTTATATAGCCCCCTAGGGGGGGCGCCGGCCCTAGGAGATGCAATCTCCTAGGGCGGGGCGGCGGCCAAGGGGTGGGGACTTGCCCCCCAAGCAAGGGGGCGCCCCCCCCCCCCTTTAGGGTTTCCCCACCCTAGGCGCATGGGCCTCTTGGGGCTAGTTCCCCTTGGCCCATGTAGGCCAAGGTGCACCCCCTAGAGCCCATGTGGCCCCCCGAGGCAGGTGGCCCCACCCGGTGGACCCCCCGGGACCCTCCGGTGGTCCCGGTACAATACCGATAACCCCGAAACTTGTCCCGATGGCCGAAACAGCACTTCCTATATATGATTCTTTACCTCCGGACCATTCCGAAACTCCTCGTGACGTCCGGGATCTCATCCGGGACTCCGAACAACATTCGGGTTACTGCATATACATATCTTCACAACCCTAGCGTCACCGAACCTTAAGTGTGTAGACCCTACGGGTTCGGGAGACATGCAGACATGACCGAGACGGCTCTCGGGCAATAACCAACAGCGGGATCTGGATACCCATGTTGGCTCCCACATGCTCCACGATGATCTCATCGGATGAACCACGATGTCGAGGATTTAATTAATCCCGTATACGATTCCCTTTGTCAATCGGTATTTTACTTGCCGAGATTCGATCGTCGGTATCCCAATACCTCGTTCAATCTCGTTACCGGCAAGTCACTTTACTCGTACCGTAATGCATGATCCCGTGATCAAACACTTTAATCACATTGAGCTCATTATGATGATGCATTACCGAGAGGGCCCGGTGATACCTCTCCGTCAAGCGGAGTGACAAATCCCAGTCTCGATCCGTGTCAACCCAACAGATACTTTCGGAGATACCCGTAGTATACCTTTATAGTCACCCAGTTACGTTGTGACGTTTGGCACACCCAAAGCACTCCTACGGTATCCAGAAGTTACACGATCTCATGGTCTAAGGAAAGGATACTTGACATTGGAAAACTCTAGCAAACGAACTATGCGATCTTATGCTATGTTTAGGATTGGGTCTCGTCCATCACATCATTCTCCTAATGATGTGATCTCGTTATCAATGACATCCAATGTCCATAGTCAGGAAACCATGACTATCTGTCGATCAACGAGCTAGTCAACTAGAGGCTTACTAGGGACATATTGTTGTCTGTTATTCACACATGTATTACGATTTCCGGATAACACAATTATAGCATGAATAAAGACAATTATCATGAACAAGGAAATATAATAATAATGCTTTTATTATTGCCTCTAGGGCATATTTCCAACAGTCTCCCACTTGCACTAGAGTCAATAATCTAGTTACATTGTGATGAATCGAACACCCATAGAGTTCTGGTGTTGATCATGTTTTGCCTTAGGGAGAGGTTTAGTCAACGGATCTGCGACATTCAGATCTGTGTGCACTTTACAAATTTCTATGTCTCCATCTTGAACATTTTCACGAATGGAGTTGAAGCGACGCTTGATGTGCCTGGTCTTCTTGTGAAACCTTGGCTCCTTGGCAAGTGCAATAGCTCCAGTGTTGTCACAGAAGAGTTTGATTGGCCCCGACGCATTGGGTATGACTCCGAGGTCGGTGATGAACTCCTTCACCCAAATGGCTTCATGTTCTGCCTCCGAGGCTGCCATGTACTCCGCTTCACATGTAGATCCCTCCACGATGCTCTGCTTGCAACTGCACCAGCTTACTGCCCCACCTTTCAAAATATACACGTATCCGGTTTGTGACTTAGAGTCATCCAGATCTGTGTCGAAGCTAGCGTCGACGTAACCCTTTACGACGAGCTCTTCGTCACCTCCATAAACGAGAAACATTTCCTTAGTCCTTTTCAGGTACTTCAGGATATTCTTGACAGCTGTCCAGTGTTCCTTGCCGGGATTACTTTGGTACCTTCCTACCAAACTTACGGCAAGGTTTACATCAGGTCTGGTACACAGCATGGCATACATAATAGAACCTATGGCCGAGGCATAGGGGATCACATTCATCTCTTCTATATCTTCTGCCGTGGTCGGACATTGAGCTGAGCTCAATTTCACACCTTGTAACACAGGTAAGAACCCCTTCTTAGATTGATCCATATTGAACTTCTTCAATATCTTATCAAGGTATGTGCTTTGTGAAAGACATATGAGGCGTCTTGATCTATCTCTATAGATCTTGATGCCTAATATATAAGCAGCTTCTCCAAGGTCCTTCATTGAAAAACTTTTATTCAAGTAGGCCTTAATGCTGTCCAAGAGTTCTATATCATTTCCCATCAAAAGTATGTCCTCTACATATAGTATGAGAAATGCTACAGAGCTCCCACTCACTTTCTTGTAAACGCAGGCTTCTCCATAAGTCTACGTAAACCCAAACGCTTTGATCATCTCATCAAAGCGAATGTTCCAACTCCGAGATGCTTGCACCAGCCCATAAATCGAGCGTTGGAGCTTGCACACCTTGTCAGCATTCTTAGGATCGACAAAACCTTCCGGCTGCATCATATACAATTCTTCCTTAAGGAAACCATTAAGGAATGCCGTTTTGACGTCCATTTGCCATATTTCATAATCGTAGAATGTGGCAATTGCTAACATGATTCGGACGGACTTCAGCTTCGCTACCGGTGAGAAAGTCTCATCGTAGTCAACCCCTTGAACTTGTCGATAACCCTTAGCGACAAGCTGTGCTTTATAGATGGTCACATTACCATCCGCGTCTGTCTTCTTCTTAAAGATCCATTTATTTTCTATGGCTTGTCGTTCAACGGGCAAGTCAGTCAAAGTCCATACTTCGTTTTCATACATGGATCCTATCTCGGATTTCATGGCTTCTAGCCATTTGTCGGAATCCGGGCCCGCCATTGCTTCCTCATAGTTCGAAGGTTCACCGTTGTCTAACAACATGATTTCCAAGACAGGGTTGCCATACCACTCTGGTGCGGAACGTGTCCTTGTGGACCTTCGAATTTCAGTAGGAGCTTGATTAGAAGTATCTTGATCATCATCATTAATTTCCTCTCTAGTCGGCGCAGGCACCTCAGGAACGTTTTCTTGAGTTTCGCCAATTTCCGGTTCAAGAGGTAACACTTCATCAAGTTCTACTTTCCTCCCACTTACTTCTTTCGAGAGAAACTCTTTCTCTAGAAAGGATCCATTCTTGGCAACAAAGATCTTGCCTTCGGAACTGAGGTAGAAGGTATACCCAATAGTTTCTTTAGGGTATCCTATGAAGACGCATTTTTCCGACTTGGGTTCGAGCTTTTCAGGTTGAAGTTTCTTGACATAAGCATCGCATCCCCAAACTTTTAGAAACGACAGCTTAGGTTTCTTCCCAAACCATAATTCATATGGTGTCGTCTCAACGGATTTCGACGGAGCCCTATTTAAAGTGAATGCGGCAGTCTCTAAAGCATAGCCCCAAAAAGATAGCGGTAAATCGGTAAGAGACATCATAGATCGCACCATATCTAATAGAGTGCGATTACGACGTTCGGACACACCATTGCGCTGAGGGGTTCCAGGCGGCATGAGTTGTGAAACTATTCCACATTTTCTTAAGTGTGTGCCAAATTCGTGACTCAAGTATTCTCCTCCACGATCTGATCGTAGAAACTTGATCTTTCTATCACGTTGATTTTCAACCTCACTCTAAAATTCCTTGAACTTTTCAAAGGTCTCAGACTTGTGTTTCATTAAGTAGATATACCCATATCTACTCAAGTCATCAGTGAGGGTGAGAATATAACGATAGCCACCGCGAGCCTCAACACTCATTGGACCGCACACATCGGTATGTATGATTTCCAATAATTTGGTTGCTCTCTCCATTGTTCCTGAGAACGGAGTCTTGGTCATTTTACCCATGAGGCATGGTTCGCACGTGTCAAATGATTCATAATCAAGAGACTCTAAAAGTCCATCTGCATGGAGCTTCTTCATGCGTTTGACACCTATGTGACCAAGGCGGCAGTGCCACAAATATGTGGGACTATTGTTATCAACTTTAACTCTTTTGGTATTCACACTATGAATATGTGTATCATCACGTACGAGATTCATTAAGAATAAACCATTAACCATCGGAGCATGACCATAAAACATATCTCTCATATAAATAGAACAACCATTATTCTCGGATTTAAATGAGTAGCCATCTCGAATTAAACGAGATCCAGACACAATGTTCATGCTCAAACTTGCCACTAAATAACAATTATTGAGGTTTAAAACTAATCCCGTAGGTAAATGTAGAGGTAGCGTGCCGACGGCGATCACATCGACCTTGGAACCATTCCCGACGCGCATCGTCACCTCGTCCTTCGCCAGTCTCCGTTTATTCCGCAGCTCCTGCTTTGAGTTACAAATGTGAGCAACTGCACCGGTATCAAATACCCAAGAGCTACTACGAGTACTGGTAAGGTACACATCAATTACATGTATATCACATATACCTTTTGTTTTGCCGGCCTTCTTGTCCGCTAAGTATTTGGGGCAGTTCCGCTTCCAGTGACCACTTCCCTTGCAATAAAAACACTCAGTCTCGGGCTTGGGTCCATTCTTTGGCTTCTTCCCGGCAACTTGCTTACCGGGCGCGGCAACTTCCTTGCCGTCCTTCTTGAAGTTCTTTTTACCCTTGCCCTTCTTGAACTTAGTGGTTTTATTCACCATCAACACTTGATGTTCCTTCTTGATTTCTACCTCTGCTGATTTCAGCATAGCATATACCTCAGGAATGGTCTTTACCATCCCCTGCATGTTGTAGTTCATCAAAAAGCTCTTGTAGCTAGGTGGAAGCGACTGGAGGATTCTGTCAATGACCGCTTCATCCGGGAGATTAACTTCCAGTTGAGTCAAGCGGTTGTGCAACCCAGACATCTTGAGTATGTGTTCACTGACAGAGCTATTTTCCTCCATCTTACAGCTAAAGAATTTGTCGGAGACTTCATATCTCTCGACCCGGGCATGAGCTTGGAAAACCATTTTCAGCTCTTCGATCATCTCATATGCTCCATGTCTCTCAAAACGCTTTTGGAGCCCTGGCTCTAAGCTGTAAAGCATGCCGCACTGAACGAGGGAGTAATCATCGGAGCATGACTGCCAAGCGTTCATAACGTCTTGTTCTGCAGGGAGAACAGGTGTGTCACCCAGCGGTGCTCGTAGGACATAATCTTTCTTGGCAGCTATGAGGATGATCCTCAGGTTCCGGACCCAGTCCGTATAGTTGCCGCCATCGTCTTTCAGCTTGGTTTTCTCTAGGAACGCGTTGAAGTTGAGGACTACGTTGGCCATTTGATCTACAAGACATATTGTAAATATTCCAGACTAAGTTCATGATAATGAAGTTCATCTAATCAAATTATTTAATGAACTCCCACTTAGATAGACATCCCTCTTCTAGTCATCTAAGTATAACATGATCCGAGTCAACTAGGCCGTCTCCGATCATCACATGAGACGGACTAGTCAACATAGGTGAACATCTTCATGTTGATCGTATCTTCTATACGACTCATGCTCGACCTTTCGGTCTTCTGTGTTCCGAGGCCATGTCTGTACATGCTAGGCTCGTCAAGTCAACCTAAGTGTTTGCATGTGTAAATCTGTCTTACACCCGTTGTATGTGAACGTTGGAATCTATCACACCCGATCATCACGTGGTGCTTCGAAACAACGAACTGTCGCAACGGTGCACAGTTAGGGGGAACACTTCTTGAAATTATTATGAGGGATCATCTTATTTACTACCGTCGTTCTAAGTAAACAAGATGCAAAACATGATAAACATCACATGCAATCAAATAATAAACGTGACATGATATGGCCAATATCACATAGCTCCTTTGATCTCCATCTTGGGGCTCCATGATCATCTTGTCACCGGCTTGACACCATGATCTCCATCATCATGATCTCCATGAAGTTGCTCGCCAACTATTACTTCTACTACTATGGCTAACGCGTTTAGCAGTAAATTAAAGTAATTTACATGGCGTTTCTCAATGACACGCAGGTCATACAAAAAATAAAGACAACTCCTATGGCTCCTGCCGGTTGTCATACTCATCGACATGCAAGTCGTGATTCCTATTACAATAGCATGAACATCTCATACATCACATATAGATCATTCATCATTCAACACAACTTTGGCCATATCATATCACAAAGCACTTGCTGCAAAAACAAGTTAGACGTCCTCTAATTGTTGTTGCAAGTTTTACGTGGCTGAATTAGGGTTCTAGCAAGAACGTTTTCTTACCTACGTGAAAACCACCACGTGATTTGTCAACTTCTATTTACCCTTCATAAGAACCCTTTTCATCGAATCCGCTCCAACTAAAGTGGGAGAGACAGACACCCGCCAGCCACCTTATGCAACTAGTGCATGTTAGTCGGTGGAACCGGTCTCACGTAAGCGTACGTGTAAGGTTGGTCCGGGCCGCTTCATCCCACAATACCGCTGAAGCAAGATAAGACTAGTAGTGGCAAGAAAAGTTGACAACATCTACGCCCACAACAAATTGTGTTCTACTCGTGCAATAGAGAACTACGCATAGACCTAGCTCATGATGCCACTGTTGGGGAACGTTGCAGAAAATTAAAATTTTTCCTACGGTTTCACCAAGATCCATCTATGAGTTCATCTAAGCAACGAGTCATGGGAGAGAGATTGCATCTACATACCACTTTGTAGATCGCGAGCGGAAGCGTTCAACGAACGGGGATGAGGTAGTCGTACACGACGTGATCCAAATCACCGGAGATCCTAGCACCGAACGGACGGCACCTCCGCGTTCAACACACGTACGGTCAGCGTAACGTCTCCTTCTTCTTGATCCAGCAAGGCAAAGGAGAGGTTGGGGAAGATGGCTCCAGCAGCAGCACGACGGCGTGGTGATGGTGGAGCTGCAGTTCTCCGGCAGGGCTTCGTCGAGCTCTACGGAGGAGGAGGAGGTGTTGGAGAGGGATAGGGAGGCGCCAAGGACCAGGGTGAGGCTGCCCCCTCCCCTCCCCCCTTTATATAGCCCCCTAGGGGGGGGCGCCGGCCCTAGGAGATGCAATCTCCTAGGGGGTGCGGCGGCCAAGGGGTGGGGACTTGCCCCCCAAGCAAGGGGGCGCCCCCCCCTTTAGGGTTTCCCCACCCTAGGCGCATGGGCCTCTTGGGGCTGGTTCCCCTTGGCCCATGTAGGCCAAGGCGCACCCCCTAGAGCCCATGTGGCCCCCTGAGGCAGGTGGCCCCACCCGGTGGACCCCCCGGGACCCTCCGGTGGTCCCGGTACAATACCGATAACCCCGAAACTTGTCCCAATGGCCAAAACAGCACTTCCTATATATAATTCTTTACCTCCGGACCATTCCGAAACTCCTCGTGACGTCCGGAATCTCATCCGGGACTCCGAACAACATTCGGGTTACTGCATATACATATCTTCACAACCCTAGCGTCACCGAACCTTAAGTGTGTAGACCCTACGGGTTCGGGAGACATGCAGACATGACCGAGACGGCTCTCGGGAAATAACCAACAGCGGGATCTGGATACCCATGTTGGCTCCCACATGCTCCACGATGATCTCATCGGATGAACCACGATGTCGAGGATTCAATTAATCCCGTATACGATTCCCTTTGTCAATCGGTATTTCACTTGCCGAGATTCGATCGTCGGTATCCCAATACCTCGTTCAATCTCGTTACCGGCAAGTCACTTTACTCGTACCGTAATGCATGATCCCGTGATCAAACACTTTAATCACATTGAGCTCATTATGATGATGCATTACCGAGAGGGCCCGGTGATACCTCTCCGTCAAGCGGAGTGACAAATCCCAGTCTCGATCCGTGTCAACCCAACAGATACTTTCGGAGATACCCGTAGTATACCTTTATAGTCACCCAGTTACGTTGTGACGTTTGGCACACCCAAAGCACTCCTGCGGTATCCGGAAGTTACACGATCTCATGGTCTAAGGAAAGGATACTTGACATTGGAAAACTCTAGCAAACGAACTATGCGATCTTATGCTATGTTTAGGATTGGGTCTCGTCCATCACATCATTCTCCTAATGATGTGATGTCGTTATCAATGACATCCAATGTCCATAGTCAGGAAACCTTGACTATCTGTCGATCAACGAGCTAGTCAACTAGAGGCTTACTAGGGACATATTGTTGTCTGTTATTCACACATGTATTACGATTTCCGGATAATACAATTATAGCACGAATAAAGACAATTATCATGAACAAGGAAATATAATAATAATGCTTTTATTATTGCCTCTAGGGCATATTTCCAACAAAATGAACATCAATGACATATATCATATAACAACAATCTTGTTTTTTGTTTACATAGCAACAATTAGTTTAACCAAGTTTTTGAAAAGAAAAACAATTCTATTTTTTGTTTATAGCTAAATGCCATAGCTACAGTTTATTATTTATAGCTAAATACTTTTGTTTTTTCTAAAGCTAAAAGTCTAGGAACTCCATTTTCTCTAACCCTTCTGGACCTCACCAAAATTTCCACAGCAAGACCTTAGTACCTACACCCAATTTCTTCAAAAATATTCAGGTCCATAGTCAAAATAATTCAAATTTCATTTGAATGAAATTTGGAATAGATTCATGTCCATTGTCCAAATAATTTTTTATAGCTAAGTTATAGCCTCTATTAATTTAAATCTAAATGCTACTATTATTTACATACCCTTTTTTAATTTAAAGCTAAATGGAATTACTATTTAGGCATTTTCATAAAAATTTACCCTAGCTAATTTCCTAAAAAATGCTAAATATTTTTCCTAAATGCTAAAAAATGCCTACTGCCCTAAACAAATCTAGGGTTCATATGAACACCTAGGGTTCAGATGAACATCAACACAGCATCAACATATATATGAATTGCCCTAGCAGAGAGAGAGAGGAGGGGAGGGGAGAGGAGAGCCAGAGCCTTATGGTCGGCGGCGAGGGCAGGCTCTGGCTCGGGCGGCTGAGGTCCTGGTCGGGCTCGGGCGGCGGCGGTGAGGTCGAGGACGGCGGCGGTGAGCTCGAGGGAGGCGACGGTGAGGTCGACGACGACCTCGGGCGGCGGCTGTGAGGTCGAGGGCGGCCTCGGGCGGCGGCGGTGTGGTCGAAGGCGGCCTTGGGCGGCGGCGGTGTGGTCGAAGGCGGCGGGGCGACGGCGGTGATGGAGCAGTTGGGGCAGAGGGGGGAGTGGAGGGGGAATGACTTAGCGAAATTTTGAGCCCGCGCGGCCGGGGGTTATGTCAAACTAGCAGTAGCGCGTTTTGCCGAAACGCGCAGCTATAGCGTGTTCCAGCGAAACGCCCTACAGCTATTCCTTTCTGTTTTCTTTTTCTTTTTCTTTTGTTTTCTTTACATTTTCTTTTTTTCATTTCTCCTTTTTCTATTTCTTTCATTTTCATTTACTTTTCTATTTATTTTCTTTTTCATAGCAGTAGCACTTTACAGCATAAACGCGCTGCTACAAAGTTTTTAGCAGTAGCGTGCTTCTGGAAGAACTGCTACTACTATTCCTAGCCTACCGGCACCAGCGAGAGAATTATAGTAGTAGCGCTTTTCCGCGCAGATGCGCTACTGCTACAACAATGGTTGTAGCGTGCTTTTGTAACAAGCGCTACTAATAAGTAGCAATAGAGTCGTGTTTTAACCAGCGCTACTGCTATACCTCTGTGTATAAGGTTTTCCATAGGCTTGCATAGTGATTGACTGTTTATTTAGTTTGTTGATTACATTGACTTTATTCAACTCATTTTGTAGAGAGAAAGCAGTACAATAGTCTTCCTTAGTACAACAAAGCAACTTCTTACTCAGACATAGAAATATTTACTTGTGTCATTGCATTTTAACCATTACGTAAGATTATTACTATTTTCCTCTTTTTTATTTCATCATATTATTGTGATGTTAATTAAGTATACTATATAAACTTTATATGGTCACTGTAATCTTGTGAAGCAAAGGTAACTGCTTCTATTGAGTTGTTACAGAATGGCCTGCGGTGGAAATCAGCAACAAAGCCAAGATTATGTGTTCAAACTTCTGATTGGCGATTTAAATTTGCTTGCATGATTTCCTATGAACCCTGATCCTTGTAATTCCAGTGGGATAGATGGTTAATGGAACACATATACTATTTCTAAAAATCATTTAAACTACTAGAGGAGGTTGGGTTAAGTTTTAAAAATTATTATGACAGCTCTCGTGAAAAATAAGAACTAATGCATTATCTCTAAAACAAGATCCTATTTCTAAAACAACATCCTGTCATTATTAAAACAATCTCATCTACCTCATTATTCGTTGGTTGCAGGTCAAGAAGACTATCTTACTTTGATCCCTGGGTTGATGAAGTTACTTGGCTAGCATATGCATGGAGTTACGACATTATGTGGTTGACTAGATGGTTAGCAAATTGAGCCATCGAATTCATGCTTTCTACCTTACATTCCTCTCCATTTTCATATATTTTTTACTATGGGACAGTGCCCCAACAAGTGTATTTACCATCAACCGTCGTAATTCCAAAGCATGTATTTGAGGCTCATTAGATCCAAGAACCCAATGTTTCCCTTCTACCGCAAATTGATTAACAATCCCTTCAGTTATGACTAATATATGCGTTAGTTCATGCAAATTTAACTTTATAATCATGATGTCTTGCAGTACGAAATTTTCTATCATTTTATTGGACACATAGTTGGGCACGGCATCGACCACCACCTTGGAGTAGCCGACTGAAGGATGATGTAGTGTTGCTTGGATGCAAATGAATTATGTTTTACTATGTTAACAATGTATTTATTTCTAAGTATTGCACCCTTCTCAGTAATGATATCCTAAAGGGTCAGCTCCCATTTATCCTTTTTCTCTATAAACAAGTCGAAAACATGAGTTCACCTGGAGAAGCATCTGGTGTTTTTGGCTCGAGAATTTGAAGTGGTAGACAATCTAACTCCAATCAAGACTGAAAACATTGACTGGTCTTCTTAAGAACAAGTGTGCCAACAACTTGCTTTTCAAGTTTAACCTTTTACTGGTAGTGTGACTAGTTGCTAGATCAATGTTTTGATGATGTATAACTATTAACGTGTTCAAGGTCTTGTGTAGTAGCGTGCTTGATCTGTTAGTACGCCATGTAAAACCCAAAGACATGTCAAATGCTTGATAGTGTGTCTTGAAGCATGTCAATTCAGCTGTATAATTTTTGACTGATTTCGCTTAAAGCCGAGAGGGAGCTTTTGGTTTATAAAATGGTGTGAGACATATCCCATATGAAAATTTGCAATGATTCATTTCAAAAGTGTCTTTTACAATGATATATGATTATTATTATTTTTACTTGAATATCTTGCCTCATAATTTTGATATTTAGTTAGTAAATATAACCACAAAGTAATGCGTAATGCCTTTGTTTCTACAATCTTTTTGCAAAAACTCCCATCAACTTAGAAAGTGATCAGATTTAGTCCACAAACTCGTTTATTTGATCAAATAAGGCCAAAACTGATTAGATAGGAGAAAAACCAGCCACTTGGCTGCCACATCAGCGGCTCTTAGACTGTTGGACTAACTATTTTTAGAGGGGCGTATTTGCAAACTTGTCGGTTTTTTTAACTTATCTTAGTTAAATGGCGTATAGAGTAAAAAAACTGCATTGCTGGGGACTCGAACCAACAACCAATTAGAGTTAGCAAGCAGCAGCTAACCATTTGGGACAAAATCTAACTTCTTTATTTTGTGACAGCCGATTCATTATATATTCATGTAGAACCTTTTCATGCAATCACCTTTTTGTTTCTTTTTCTGCGGGTGGATCCCATGCAATCACATGATTTCCTTCTAGTGTTGGTCGGTAGATTTCCTTATATTTACAATCCTATTAAGTACTACCCGTTAGCTTGTTTCCTGCCTTTCACATTACTGATTTGGAAAGAACAGTTTCCTTAAAAACAGTATAACGCCATGGTGCATGGAAAGTTTAATGTCAACATACTTATTGTAACATATATATATAATCCGATCCAACTTATTACAAAGTTAGGTTGTGTTCCAATGGTCATCAGCTAGTTGCCAAATCCTACAGGTTGTAGGTTCAAATCACATGCAAGGTGGTTTTTATTTATTATTTTCTTCATACGCCATTAGTTAAGATAGGTTGCTAAAAAAATGATCAGCTTGCAAAAAGGGCCCTGTAAAAATAGTTGGTCACAGAACGGTCTAAGGAACGCGGACGTGGCGGTCTCGTGGTCGGTTTTTCTCCTCTCTAGTCGGTTTTGGCCTTGTTTGATCAAATAAACGAGTTTGTGGACTAAATCTGATCACTTTCTGAGTTGATGGTCTAAAATGTGCAATCAGTTTGAGTTCGTGGACTAGTGGCGCATTTCACTCTTGTTATCTTGCACTAACGGATATTATACTAACTACTTATCATTTTATTGTAAAAGTGGACTGGCGCGGCAAAACGCCTTTGATGATCCAGTGAAATTGAAGAAGACACCGAAGAAGGGATTGCTAGCCGCACGAATTAAAAACTTGTCTGACCGGGTGTTATCTGCCGGCTTAGCGCGCGCATGGTCTATGACATGCCCAAGATTGCACCATGGATCCAATCCAATGAGCTTACAAGGGTGCACCCACAGCTCTCACATGCATGACGCACACGTGCACCCGTGCACGTACATACCTACATTCCCGACAAATGTTCGCTGCCCCACCCCAGTCCTGACCGGTCGAGATGGCTCGCAATTTTGATCGTGACGACATGGATTTAAAACTCTGAAATTGCACTATTGGTCTACTCTCACTGACTTAGTGCGATGTACTCCGTCCACAAATACAAATTAAATCAAAACTTTGAAGTACACAGTCTGCTCCAAGATAAAACTGCACTATAACCGGCGTCGAGCCTAAACATCCTCTAAATAAATCCGGGTGCTCACCTCATCAGACACGCGGGTGTGGCAGCTAGCTTATGATTTGAAGAAAATATCACTGATGTGAACGTACGTGTACTCACTCCTCTCCTAGAAAATTGTAGGCCGGCTTCAAGCCCAAGACTCCAATCATATTAAACCCGGGTTCGCTTAAACAAATAGTCCGTAGTTGCTCACCTCATCGAGCATGCGGGTGCAGCTAGCTTGGCAAGACGTTACAGAAGCAAACGTCCCGTTGGAGTTTGCTTCTTGATACTACGCGCGCCAGAAAATGTTAATAATTCTTGATAGTACGCATAAGCTATACATATGCCTGGACTCTGGCACTGGCCTAAAGTAATGTAATCATGCATCCCTGTTCGGTGCGACATGTCTATCACCTAGTCTCTACTTTTAATGGACGACTTGATGAATAGTCGTACGTTAAATTTTCGCTGGGTTTTTTTCGTCATACTCCCACCGTCGGGTTTTTTTCGTCATCGGACGCCGGTTTATTTTCATCATCGTATCGAAAACACCTGGGATCGATCCCTCGTTACTCGTACGAGCGATTTCTCCTGCCCCCGCCGCTCGCACGAACCATTTGCGAGGCACCCTCGCACAAAAAAGCCCGTTTAGGGTTCCACCCACCGCCGCCTCCCTGCTCCACCGCCGCCGCCCCATCTCCCGCTCCGCCGCCGCCCCTACTGCTCCACCCTATCTCCTCTCTCTCTCTCTCACTCCTAACGTCCTGGTTTCCTGAGTTCCGGCCGCCGTCGATCCCCAGGGACGCCGCGGATCACCAGGACGCCACCATCGCAGATCACCACCGCTGCCGCCGTCGATCCCAGGGACGCTGCAGATCCCCAGTACACCGCCAATACCCAGGACGCCGCGGATCTCCAGATGTCGCCGCCGCCGTCGGCACGGATCCGCACACGCCGCCGGCGCCACGGATCCCCACGGATCGCGCATACGGCGGCGAACAACCAGAACTTCTCCTCCGTAGAGGACACCGCCATAGGTGCGTCGATCTTGATCTTCTCCTCCAATGTGGGAGTCTGCCTTGCCAGTACACAATGGGTTCTTTCTAATTCAGACCTTGCTTGCTTATTATGACATGTTCTTTGCCATGGTGAGCACATCACGATACTTTCGCTGTCATGACTTTTGTATGCCATTAATTTTGTTTAGGAGTCAGTTTAAGTGGAGATCGAATGGTTTTTAGATTAAGTGGAGAATCTTCTGTAGTGTATTGTTGTTCAACTGAGACATATGCAGCGGGCATGAAGGCAGCAAGTTACTATACATTCAGAATTCATGTAGTTATAAACAGGAAAAAAGAGACAATGCTACCGCCGTTGGCTTGGCTGCGGCCACCGCTCCTGCTGCTAGCCGCTAGCGCCAGGGCGTCCGTCGCCGCCGCCACTTTGGCCGCCGGCTCCGCTGTGGTTCGCACGTTGCATGCGCCTTGGCTCGTGGTGTGTGCTATGTTCATCTGTTCCTGTTCGTACCTTCGATGACTGGTTCGGTGTGTCGTGCGTGTAGGTCGTATGTGCAGCCATCGCGAGAGCACAACCCAAATAATGAGCCTTCTCACAATTCACGGCCCAACACCAAAGAGAACTCTTTCTGTGATTTATTGCGCTTGTCATCCATCGATTGAGCGTATACGGGTATGTATATTATAGTATATTTTGCCGGAAATAAAGGACGGGCTGGTGCTCTGCCTCGCCCTACTGAGAGCTCCACCGGTGCTATCGCTAATATCCTTATCCTGTAGTAGCTTTATTATTTCTCCCACCTTTTCTGCTACATGTGTAAATGTAGTTACATTTGAGAAAACAAGAGATATTTGGTTGGGATTTTTTTTGACATATGTTTGTTATCTGGGTATCTAAATTATTGTTGAATGCATCTTCATGTGAGAAAATATGGACAGCTACAGGAGAAACATAAATTTTGTCATATAAAGTTGGAAGTGTTGAACTGCTCAAACTTTCTACTTTGCAAACAAATATAGTGATGCAAGGTATTCAGATGTCTGTTGTTGATGAGAATTTACATTGGGTTCAACATTAAATTAGTGTTTAATTGTTGCCTTGGTGATTGCTACTATTTCATTCTTTCAGAAAGATGTCTACTGTTGGAATGTTTCATAGTTTATGTTTTTCAAAAAAATCCGTTATATACATATATCTACCTCATGTAGATGCACTATCAAATTGTCTCATTAATTCCTTGCCACATTATTTTGCGCATGCTGGCTTGCCCCTAATTTTATAAATCCTGCCAAATTTCTAAATCTTAGTTCATATGCAGCTGGAAGAATTCCAAGATAGACCATTGCTTCAAGGTTGGGAGCGGCCACGACATAATTGACATCAAAACAAGATCAGGGTCCTACATATCCGGTATTGCTCGGTGAGATTTCTATTTTCCAATCCGTTATATACCTATGATTTATTTGCTACATGAGGTAGTGACGGAATCACCTTTACAATGCCAAACTAAATTTCTATTTCTACAATACTAGCTACTAGCCAATAACATTTGTTTACAGTCTCATCAGTTGATAGAGTGATTAGTCATACTAAACTATGTGCCAGCTTATGTTATCCAATCAATCTATCTTTTACTAGCATTCCCCATTGTGTAAATTGGTATTATTTGCACCAGCCTGCATACACTCGTAAAACATGGTGGCACATAGTTTAACAATAAAGCACCGGCGGAGCTATGGCAAGGCTCAAAGGGCCATGGCCCGCCCTGGGCTGGAACGAAGACGAGTTTTACATGAATTTATCCCACAATAATGCATTGATTTTTAATTTGGTGGCGCTATTTGCACTATCCAGCCCGTCAACATTTTTTAGGTAACTCCACCACTGCAAATAGGTATCACGATGGTTGCTGCCTAGAGGGAAGTGAAAAGAGAAGACACAACATGGAGAGGAAGACAAACAGATATATCGCTTGTTGCTTTACATCTTTTGTTTGAGCCTTGCTACCGGATTGCTCTTGCAATTGAGGTTTTCCAGTGAGCGTTTGATTACATAGATAGGCTCTTTCCGGTGACACCAAGGCTACGACAATGAATAGGCATACTCTTTTCAAAATGGGTAGGTATAATCTTTTCAAAATGAGCATGCATCTTCCCTTTCTGAATAATGGCAACATTAATTCGTTTACTTGTTAAGCTTTCCCTTGAATGACTTACTATTGTTATGCACTTATGTTAAATGAATTTTTTATCGATTTTATAGTATCCTACAATGGTTTACAGATGGTGTGGCTCCTTACACTAAGATGATCGAGCAGAGATCTATAGTTCTCAACACAGATCGATGACGCCTCCTCAAGATCCACTTCTTCGCAACCCCCAACCCTGGTATAGTATGAAAAATCTACAAATAAATTAGAAGAATAAGTAATTATTGAATGCTTATGTTTGTTGGTGTAGTAGTCCTTTTAGGTCCAGTCCTAGAGGATGTTGCTTTACGCTTCCCTTTATTTGAGTGACTTTCATGCTAATAATATAGTAGATAGATCTAATTAATACTTCTAAGTGCATAATATTTTGTGAAAACCTTACATTTTATAGTGTAGTTGCGTCTTACCTTATGTGTGGGCCTGTAGGTGTGTGCCTCATAACTTTTCTGTTTCCTATAAATTGTCCTTGTTTTGTTTCTTGTGTTTAGGTTTAGATTTTTTTTCTTCAACCTACAGGCTCACTCAGGTTTTCCTTCAATCTTCTACTTCGACCTCTATATTTTCATGTGGAATGTTCAAGAAATATCCAAGAGAAATACAACTGCACTCAGCTTCAGAACATGCACTGGAAAAATGTGTTGTTTTGGTTTGAATGATGACTCTACCTGTCGTAGAAGTGTGTTGTAGAAGCGTATCAGGAATACATGGACGTGGATATGCATTATGGTTGTATTATGGACGTGGATATGCTCGCCATATTAGCTATATCTTTTTCATATTTTTTTGAGTTTGTTCTCGGGGGTGGGTTGTGGCTGTTTGATAACAGTCCAATTTGGTTGTTTTATGATCTTGTCAAGATATTTTACACCATACAGATTAACTATCACTAGTTTTAGTTAATGATTCCTGATATTTATCTCCCAATGGTTATCCGTCCACACAGTTGCATGCAACTACAAGTATAAACTAATTTTTTAACTTCCATTTCTTGATCAATTGACATTGGAAAGTTAGCACTATTAACGCACTCTTTGTAGAGCACTGCTAATACACTAAAATCTATTTGAAACATATTTTATGGAACACAAATATTACTTTTTGATATATGTGAAATCTAAACTACTCTACACTAGAAGCACAAAGAAACATGAAATGAAACCCCACCTTGGAACACGTAAAAACAGATTTGATGTTGATCTATGATATACCCCATAAACTGCAAAATTTAGCATGCTGACGATGGAATAAAGTTTTAATCAAGGTGTTCTTTTCGAGCAAAAAAACAACATTTTATTCTTTTCCCTTGATTGCATGCCTCATTATTTAATCACCGATGCACATATGTTGCTTCATGTTTCAATCATATTTACTTCCTCTTCCAAGGAATTTATGGGCAGATGTGTTCAAATGTTTTTATCTTTTGAACATGTTTTCATATGAATGAGCTGAAGTCATTTCCCATAAACTGTGGTGCTTTTACTTTTCATTAAGGTTGCTCGACCAATGCTGTTCAGTGATTGTGTGCACTCCACATGCATCGCCTTTGTCGAGTAAGAAAAACATGTTTTATTTCTGATTATTTTCACATAATCTTCTTTCGGTTATTTGATTTTCTTTAGATTTGTCCCCTTACGCTCCTCTTATTCCCTCAATAAAGTTTGGCCTTGTGGCAACTCACGGGGACATACCTCGACAATAGCTATTTCAAAAAAGAGGCAAAAGGAGCGCATGATATATATCATTTCATATATCATGGCAGCAAAAACACATTGTGGTGGTCGCCCTTAGCTATGATGATGTGCATTCCTTAGCACCGGGCATTGGCCTGGGACGTCGTGGAGAGGAGAGGAGGGGGCGGGTGACACCGTGGAGGGAAGGAGAGATGGCGGTGAGAGGAAGGTACGGGTTGAATGACGTGGCATCGAGGGGAGGCAGCAGCAAGAAGCCGTGGCGAGGAGATATTGTGGGGATGAAGCCATGACGAGGAGAGCAGGCCGGGAAAATGAGATGTGAGTGTGAATGTTTTGCCGTGCAATAGGAGTCAGAGATTGAACTGTTTTGTTTATTTTAAGATGAGAAGAAAAGGAGTTGTTGTTTGCCTTTTTAGGGAAAAGCGATTGTTTGCTTTGAGAAAAAGATCACATACTTTTTTATACAGTGAAAATAACACATACCCTATCAAGTTATTTCCGGAGAATAATTACCAAAAACTAATTACCAAGTGAGCTGCTTACTAAAATTCAGATGCAACTTACTCTACTAAAAAGCAGATGCCACTCCCTCGTACTAAATAAGTTGTATATGGGCTTATTTTTTTTAATTTTAATATGTGTTTATATATTCACTTTTGTAGATTAGAGATAAAAACTTTGGCTTCAGATGATGCTTTGAAACTGCAGTTGACAGATCTTTATGATGGGCGGACTGAAAATTCATCGAGTTTTACACAATTAGAAGAGATATATACAAATAGTGGTTCTTCTTTATATATTTGTTGCACATGACAATATAGAAGACATATTTTCATATATGCT
Organism: Aegilops umbellulata; assembly: GCA_032464435.1. Classification (NCBI taxonomy): domain Eukaryota; kingdom Viridiplantae; phylum Streptophyta; class Magnoliopsida; order Poales; family Poaceae; genus Aegilops; species Aegilops umbellulata. The sequence goes on from CP136057.1 coordinate 20,921,020, forward strand.
TATTTTTGCAGAGTATGAGAGAGATGAAAATGTATGATGTCGACATTCAAAAGGAATACTTAGACAAGGTTTCCAGCATGCTGTTGTTGGAAGTGGCCTAAAATTCACCGAGTTATATACGTGCAATCAGAATAAAAATTAAAAGGCCCATTGCAACACACGTGCAATCAGAAAGAAACAAGAAATCACATTCACCAAGTTTCTTTCTTCTTTGTGCCTATTGTGCTAAAACAACATTAATGTCAACAAGAGAGTTGCAAAGGAAAATGGAGCTTTAGAAGATGTGCATTATGCAAGGCAAAATCTTTGTTTCTGAAACTGTTATTTCCTCGAGCCTCTTTGACTCAAAGGAGTTTCAAATGAATTTCAGAGGATTGCTGTCCTTACAGTAAATTTCCTATATTGCTTATTTGATTTGTGGGAATCGTTTCATTGTGACGATGTAGCAGGAAGTTTTGTAAGAATCCAAACATCCACCAAAAACTTTCTTTTACAATCCGTTGGAACAAATAAGTTCATTTCTTTCTCAGTTCTTTGTTTTGCACATGCACTTCTCTCTTTTCCCCATGTTCTTATTTATGTGCACTACTCGCAAAAAGCTTGTTTGGCCACATATGCAATCCTAATACCCTGATCTTTGTGCTCAACGGACTCTATTTTCTCAAGAAAATTCCACTTGACAAATCACACCAAAGCTGTGCTACTCTAGGTAAAGAATTACTCAATTGGTGCTCAATACTGTATGAGTTCAGTGAACTGTAAGATAGAGTGACCGTCATCATCCGTGAGGCTACAGAGTGGACGGACTGCACTCCTGCCCTCACTATTGACTGGATTATGAGCCAAAGGAAGGCAATGAGATATGGCCGGCTTCTCCTCAAGCGACACCACAAAATCGTTACACTAGGGCTATGTTCGTTGCGTCACAAAGTTAAAATACCAGAGAAGTTCACTCTGATATTAAATGACTCTTTGTAGAGATGTTGCGACCACCTGCACGTTGATGTTGATGTTTACATGCGGCTTTTGAGATTATTTTAATTTTTTGCTAGCGTAATATTTCCTAACTGGAGTGTTACACAATGAAATTCGTTGATGCTTCTTATCGAGAGGATTTGAAGATGTTGGTTGTTGTTTCTTCATGATACACATTAAATTTTAGAAAGCATTAAGCGAAGGCATGAACCCTAGGTTCTTAATATTTTTCACGTTTGACATTTTATTGTATACCACGTTCCTAGATTTCTTTGATCAATGCCAATAGAATGTTTAATCACTTCTCTTAATCAGAATGTATAGGCTACCTAGATTCAAATAGTCTATTTTGTATGTTTGTTCAGGGAAGTTGTTCAAGGTGCCCTATTATAGCCTTACAGGGCATCTTTTTAAGACCACGCCTGCTCATGCTCAAATAAAGTTGTTTTCATCCCTAATTTTTTTACAATGCCTGATTTTTATGCCAAAAATTTGGCAGCTATTGTTGATGCTCTAGGAGGGCAGACAACCCCCTACTGTTGCTCTTGGCTCAGCCGCAAGGATTCAAGTGAATGAGGGACCTAATCGACGATGGTGCTTTTCTGAATCTTGTTTGTTGCATATGGGTGGAGAGATAATGTTCATATATCTTGCTTCAGTTGATGCACTGATTCATGTACAGTATGGAGCACCCTGACATCATAGGTACCTACTTATCTCCCACCTCTCTGTTTTTCTTCAGTTGTGAAGGTGTGCCAGTCTACAGTTTCGAGTTCTTCTCTTATGTTTTGTGGATCTTCCTATTTTGAACCTTAACACGTCGTATGCATGTGTGCCAATCTGAAAATGCTACATATTGCATGCTGCTAAAATTACCAAATACTAGGATGTGTTGAGTACAGTGAATGGAAGTTAGCAAAATTAATTAGTACTATAAAGTGCAAGTTATATATGTTATTACAGTTATATCTAGCTACTCAACAAACAATTTCCAAGACTGATCTGTTCATGCATGTGCAGGTGTGCGCTTCACTGAATGAATCATCATGCAATATTCCTACTTCAATATATACTCAAGGCAGCTACTCATTTATATATAAAAATTCTCGCGTTGCTTATTCTCCATGGTGATAGCCCAACCTCATTTATGAAATATTAGGGCCAACAGAGGGCTCTGACAAACTTATGGAGATGGTGGTGATGTCCTCCTCTGGGGATGGAGGGACGGATCTATGGGCATCATGAAGAAGCGCTTGGTTCCACAAGAGAACTGAGGTGCTTGTGGCGGGGTGCTTGAGGTGAGGTGATGGCAGGGCTGGCCGAGCAGAACAAGCTCATTGGCACCAACTCCTCGCCTTCGTCATCACCAATTGAGATAAGGTGCAAAAGGATATCTCACTTATCTCTTATTCAGTCTGTTGGCTGCAGATTTAGCAATGTTTTGTTAGGCAGATTTAACAGTTGTTGGATTGTACTCCCTCCGTAAACAAATATAATAACGTAGCGAGCAAATCTATCACATATAGCAGAATTGGAATAACATGGATTGAAATTTCTTGAATTTATAGGATTATTATTTTTCAACAAAGTCAGACGTTACCTTAGGAAGAAGGTTGTCCAAAATCTTAGCCACATAAAGGAGTACGTAGTTATTGATTTTGAAATAATGTAGTGCATTAGCTAAATTTTTTCATTAATTTCTGAACACATTTATGTGTAAGCCCTGTCGCGATATTTGTTCCTCCTTTTGGTGATATAGGGCGGTGAGCTTTCTCCATCTCCACTCTTTAACATGGATTGGTTCTGCATTTTGCATCAATGGCTTTGGATAAGAAGTGAATGTTTCTATCTGAATATTGTTGAGTTATTGTTGCTTTGTCTAGATCGATTTATTCATCTGGAAAATTCAGTACTTTCTTAACAAAAGTAATAAAAGGACTTGGTCGGGGAGGGAGTAGAGCCGGTTAATTCAATATTTTCTGAACAACAACAATAAAAGGACTTATCCAGTTATAATTTTTTCCAGTAAATGATGGAAATATATATGTATTTTTTCTCCCAATATGCTATGGTCATCTTGTTGCTATGCATATAAAATTTCATGGCCAGATGAGAAGCTGAGAGTTGGCTTTCCTATCTACATGTCTATCTTGCTTTGACAAGGTGATGTAAATATCCAAGAAATCATGTGAGCAGCTCCTGTAGGTCAATATTATCTTTGGCCATTCTGCTATTTGTGTGTGATTTTTCCCCCTATTCATTATGACGATGAAATTCTAGAGACGACCAGGTACTGTTCTGAAGCCAGGTTATTTCCTATTATCTATGGATTTGATGTCTGGTGAACGGTTGTCATACATGCTTTCAACAAAATTTAGAAATGCCAATGCTGCTGGCCTGCATGTTGCCGGACCTGGTGCACACACAATCACCAGAACAAGTCGTTCCAGACTTGAGGTTCATCTTTATGATTTTATTTTTGCAATGCAAACTTGGAGCCTACCGTACAAACTAAAAGCATGCTTATATCCACATGTAGTGCATACCCAGCCTAAAGTGATTTTTTCCAGTTTGATTGATTTTATTACTAGGGAAATTACCAATGGATGTGTGCTCTCTCAGAGCTGCAATCAAAAGTTATTGCAAATGGTTTGTTTGCTTTTTATTTATCTTTATAGGTTATGAGGTCTGATTGTGCTTCCATTTTGGAATTTTTGGAAAGCTTAGGTTTCCTGATCTAGCTAACAAACCAAACAGTCTATTTAACAACAAGACAATAGCATATCTGTATGTACCTTGGGTGCTACATTTTCTAGCAGCAAGATAGTAGCATATCTATATGCACCTTGAGAGTTACATTTTCTACCAGCGCTTGTACTACTATTACTATGGGGCTTGTGTGGATAAGGTAATTTCATTTATAGTTATTTTTTAGTGGGCTAAGTTTGGGTGCTGGTTGGGCCGTGGTAGATAGCTAATTTGGGCCTTGTGCAAATTTTGCTCAACGATAGAAATGCTAGACTCGCATGTGTAGGAATTTATGATTAAAACATAGATATTAAAAGTATACATACCTCATAGAAACAATAAAAGTGTATATATATATATATTAAATATGGTTCATAAAAATAAATATTTTTTATACTTAATTTACATATACTAAGGGTATCACAATAAAATTCAGAGAAAAAACAAATATACTTGGTTGAAGAAGGTTTGTTTGCATGTCTTACCACGAGGTCAGAAGTTTTGCGAGAAGGAAACTATCCAGACGTTGGCACTTTGGTGGAACGGTGCAGAATTGATTAAGCTGGTTTGCGCGGTGAGTATTGTCTATTACATGTTTTAAGACCTTCGGCGTGAAATTTGCATACTAACTACATATATTGTTTGTGCAGGATGAGTATAAGTTGAGGAAGCAATTTTTATTATACTTACTAAAACAACAACTTTCCTGATATTGCTAAAGAATTTCTTAAGCGCATCATCTAGATATTGATAATTTTGTAATAGATGTTCAGCTGGAACATGGACATGTCATTAGTCTTTTCTTTTTCTTATCAATTTTCATTGCAAAATGGACTTCAATTATTCAGTAATTGTGTTTGTGTTATATTGTTTGTGCATGTGAAATTTCACATGTAACTCTTGTAAACTTTTCAAGAGCCCGTGGCAACGCACGGGCACTCTACTAGTTAGGTTAAGACACAATCATATCTAGCAAACGGATAACAAACCAAGGGCCTGGATTTGGGCCTAGCGAGAGACGATACGAAGAGTGTCTTTGCTCCCGCCAGTATATGCTCCTTTCATCCACATATATATAAGGTATAATGCGTTTTTCCAGAGTGTCTTTGACTATTGATAAGATTAGTAATATATAATATGTATAATATGAAAATTATATCATTAAAATCTTCTTTCACATATGAATTTAACAGTATGCTTTATCTGTCATATATTATTGCTCAAATATGTGGCCAAAGTTATCCTATATATCTGGCCAAAATTAACCTACGACGTGTGCATGTGGACCCTTTTTCCACGGCATGCACGTATAGGTGCAAAAAAATGGTGTGTACCTCTCCTGGCCGGTCTTGTCAAGCCACCAAGCAAGCGGGCCCCGCAGAAAGGCGATCCTGCCCAAGTGTCCAAGTCACAATCCAGCGTCTACTTTAACAACCCATTTATTACACCTTCGCTGTTGTTAAACTATGATTTCTCGTCGCCGTCAGAGGTCGCTGGATCAGGTCTCTCTCTTGTCCATCGTCGCAACTCGCAAGGGGTTCAGATGCGATTCTTTGTGCGCGCCTCTGGCAGAATATGCCGGTTCATGACCGATCCATGTTGTGCGCGCCTCTGGCAGAATATGCCGGTTCATGAACCGATCCATGTTGTGCGCGCCTCTGGCAGAAACGTGCATGAATCGGGCTTCAGGACACGTTTTCATCGACGACGAAGCGCCTACGGTGACTTCGTAAATCTCAAGATGATATGTCGGCTCAGTCTCTCGGAGGTGCTCATAGGGGTAGGGTGTGCGTGTGTGCGTTCATAGGGGTGAGTGTATGCGCGTGTATATGAGTGCTTGTGTCTGTATTGATGCTAAAAAAAAAGGCATCGAGCGGGCATACCAATGTGCGTGCACTGCAGCTAGCGATGGCCGTGTGGTCTGATCGGTCAAGCACGAAACCGGCGACGTCTTTTCCTCACGTAGCTGGTTGCTGCCTCGCGTCTCCGTCCGTCCGTCCGTCGCCGCGCGCCGAATGCTGATAAGTGTGGCGGCACGAAACGTGCCTGGACTCGTACCGCTACCGTTCTACGGTGCGAGAGGTACGAGTACTTGTGTACGTTCTCCGGCCGGTGAATTCCAAAGCTAGCTGGCTAGCTTGTCTGGTCTCGGCGGGCGGCCGGCCGGACGTACGTACGTTGGAGCTGACCAGCACGTGTGACCGTTGGTAGCTAGGGCCGGAAACTTCTTTCCTGTGGTCTCCGGCCGCGCGTTTCTCCGAGTAGCCTAGTTACGCTTGGTGACAGCTCGATCGATGTGAGTACGTTTGTACGCACTATTGGTCTTGTCATTTTACATGCTGTCGTCCGGTGAATGAATCACGAAAATGCCGCGCCGGTGAACTAAAAATGGCATCTCCGGTGTGTTGATTTCGTGTTCTTTTCTATTTCGTTTAACTAGAAGATGCATGCGCGCTTCCATTCCAGCATTTCATTTCATAGAGCTATTGCCACAGGCCATTCGGTTCAGGTGTTTCCATGCATGCATGCATTTTGATAGAATACTGTATTACGTGGTCACGAAACTTCAGATGCGGACATGCATAACGCCAGGCGTGCCCTGCCGTGACCCCCAGGCAGGCCAGTTGCTCGACACATACGGCGCGGGCGGCATACCCTAGCACAGACGTTTGTCCCATCCCATGTTTGCATCTGCCTCTGCATGAGTACCTTATTCTTAAACCTCGTACACTATTACTTGGCCAGGGCCAAACCACCAACAGTCCCTACCTAATTAATTCATCACCGTGTGTGTGTTCTTGTGCCGGTTGACTGTTTGGCATCGGCCGGCGCAAGCCTCGACGCTTCCCCTCGGCGGTGTGTGTGCGTTTTTGTGTGGGTTGCCAGGTCGCCCTCTATGCTTTGTTTCTGCGGGCTAGTTGTGACGGTTTTCGTCCGGTTTTCTGTTTGTTAACCGGGCAATTCTCTTCGAGCTTATTTAATGAACCGGGCCCTAAGGGACCGCGTATCAGAAAAAAAAATCATCACTGTCATGCAAAATCCAGTTTGATTGATCTATTTTCAGCGAGAAAGGTGCTTTGTAGTAGATTCAATCTTGCGTTAATCTTAATTCCAAAAAAAATATTGCGTTGCCTTATGACAGGGGGGGCAAATGCACGTATTGTATTGTTGCCACCAAGTATAAAACGACGGGATTTTGTCATATTGATTGATCTCTCTTTGTCTACATTATGTCATCATGCTTGTTGCGTTACTCTGTTTGTCATGAACTTGATACTTTGAGATGCATACTGGATAGCGGTCTTGTGATGGAGTAATAGTAGTACATGCAATTGGATGAAAGGCCTACTTGTCACGGATGTAATGCCTATGTGAGATTATTCCATGAAAGATCACAAGTATAACCATGTCCAATTATATCCATTGCTCAACAGTAAATTTTTTACCCACCGTTGTTTTGCTTTTGAGACAGATGGCACTACTGAACCTATGGCCCCCGAGTCTATTCTCCATCAATACTACGACTCCTACAATTGCTCTATTTGTTTTCTTTCTTTTTTTCCTTTTTATTGCTTTCTTTATCACTATAAGTTCTAATCTTGTAAACTAGCAAGATCAAGGGGAGTGGCAACCCTCTTGCCTTTGTTGGGTGTAAGCAGTTGTTGTGTCTGTGTGCCGGTACTGTTCACGTTGCTGGTGTGGTGTCTCCTACTGCTTTGATAAACCTTGATTCTTAACTGAGGAAAATACTATCTACTACTCCCTCCGCCCCAAAATAAGTGTGTCAACTTTGTACTAACTTCAGTGCAAGGTTATACTAAGGTTAAAACACTTATTTTGGGACAGAGGGAGTATTATACTACTTCACCCTTCATCTTCGTGAAAATCCAACAACTCCATCGTGACTAGCAGCTTCCGGTCTACTTCCCCTCCAAAGTGAACGAAGAACATATTTCTTGCAAGATCCCGAAATTGAGCTTCACGATGTAAACACCATGCTCTATGCATAGTCCATTGTAGGGGCATTGATGTCCATGGGTCTTGAGGAGCAAACTTCTGCCGATCAGTGACCACCTCCTTGCGGCGGGTATCTCCACCACTGGTTCTTTAAACACCAAGCCCTAACTTCCTTCTTTGTCAACACCATCCCGCAAAGTCTAGCCGAGAGGCTTGTCGTCAAATCTGGCGTTCTGCTCACCGTCGGCGAATTCCCATCACCATTTTATCGCCGCCTTTTGTTGTGCTCCATCGGCTTTCCTCCCATTGTCCTTCTATGCCGTCCCTCCCCCACACAAAAGAACCAAACCAAGACAATTTGTGCTTCGAGAGGCATCGTCACCGTCCAGATCACCACCGTATCGCGATCACCTCCGATGAGAAACCCTAAACATAGTGACACCCGGGATCGCCAACCAATCGCCTCCTATCGCCCGAAGTTTTATCTCTCGAGGTGGACCCTCCACCTTTAACCGTCTCTCAAACTGGTAGAAATTCCTCATTGCTAGTTGGATAACAAAAAAATCATAACTTAGTGCCTTCCATGGGAGTTTGCTTCCATCACAGGCTCACAGCCAACAACGATCGACACGGACGTCTTGGCACCATGCGATGCGCCCATGCATCCAAATGTCGTCTGCTGATTTCGCAAACGCTCGGTAGAAATTGATCCACTCGGCCAATCCTGACCTGTCAGAAATGTTTTTTTTAGAATCACCTGTCAGAAATGGTTGATGGTACAGCACGAGTTTCAAATGAAGACACCACTGGCGTGGCGGTAAGCACCCGCTCCGCTCCAAGGAAAAAATAGGTCGTATTTTAGCGTACGTCGCCCAAGTTCAGTACTCCGTCCGGGTTTTCACTAAAAAAACCTAAAAATCCGGTTGCTCACCTCATCGAGCATGCCGGGGCAGCTAAGATTGGCAATCCATTTTTTTTTTGCGGGTAAAGATTGGCAATCCATTACGCGCGCGGTAAATGTTTAGTTAGCCTTGATACATCAGTCGCAGTGGCCTAAGCTAAACTAATGCAATCATTCTGTGTGGTGCAAGATATCTATCTATCACTCAGTAGTATAAACCTGCGACGGTGCACGCAGTGACGAAGCTATGTGTAAGCTGTGGGGTCAGCCGACCCCATAGCTTTTCTAAAAAACGGTCTATAATCACTGTTCATCGTGAAGAAAAAATTCACCAAAAATACCGTGACCGCACAGATTATTTTAGCTGGCACCGCCGCTGGTGCACGTCGACCCTTTTTTCCACGGCACGCAAATGAGTAGGGACGAAAAATAGTGTTTCCTTCTCCTGGCCGGTCTTGTCAAGTGTCAAGCTACAAAGCAAGCGGGTCCCATGGAAAGGCGGACCGGTCCCAGTGTCCAACTCACAAATCCATTTCGAATGGTCTACTTTATATTGCTAAAAGATAATCATGCATATCCATCACAGCTTTCGCTGTTGTTAAACTATGCCTCGGCGTGGCTGAATTTCGTGTTTTGACCCTTTTTGGTAACAATTGCAGGATCGGACCCCTGTTTGAAATTTTTTCGCGATTTGACCTTTTTTCCTACCGTCATGGGCCGTGGCGGTAGGGTTAGATAGCCTACCGCCACGGCCTATGGCGGTAGGAAACTTATCCACGTCAGCGCGCGGAGACGGCGCCATCCACCTCCGTCGCACCCTACCGCCAGGGGCCCTGGCGGTAGGCTATCTAACCCTACCGCCAGAGGCCCTGGCGGTAGGGTCCGGGCAGTTATTTGCGCCGAAACCCCCGCGCCCCTGCCCATCTCCCCACCCCTCCCCCTCCCCCCGTCGGCAGTTGCTCATATTCTCCCCCAAGTCGCCCCTCTCTCCCTCTCTCATCTCCTCCACTTCCCCCCTTGGATCTTCACCGATTCTTCACCGTTTTGGCGGATCGAGATGGCCCCGAGGAGAGAACCGTAAGCTCCTCCAATTACTTTTTGCAAACTTGCTTCCGATTCGACGCATTATTTGCTTGAAATCCCTCGTGTTTTTGAACTTAGATTCGATTTTTTTCACCTAAGATTGATTGTAGTTGTAGTTTTTAGTTCTTTAGTAAGTAGTGGTATTGGATATGAACTCTAATCAATAGTCATATGTTAGTGTGAAGATGAACCCTAGTTCATAATTTTTTTTGTTAAAAAATTTATGGTGTAATGTTGATATGAGGATGAACCCTATTTTGATGATGCATGTGATATGATGATATGATCTAGTGTGAAGATGAACCCTAGTTTGATGATGCATGTTGATATGATGATATGAAGATGTTGTTTGGAAAATTTTGTTTAAAAATATGAAGCTATGATGTATGTTGGAGGTTTTTTTTGATATGATGCATGTTGGTATGATTTGATCCATCATGTGTAGTAGATGTTGTTGGAGGAATATGCTTAAAATTTTATTTTGATATGATTTGAGTTCATTGTTTGTTTATGTATGCTTATGCTTATGGTGCTTTTGTTTATGAAACTCTATTAAGGCGGCCACCTCTTGCGGACAACATCGGCCAACGGTACTCCATGCTGGATTGGGCATTCGACAAGGGTCATCGTGCCCGTTTCATAGAGAACGGAGAGGTAAGTGATATGAAAGAAATTTTGATCAAAGTTCTCGGATTGATGAAAATGATTTCCTAACTTTTTGGCGTTCACTTTTTGACAGACGCTCCAGCCACTTCGCATGAGGGGTCATGGGGTTCATGGGCAGATGGACTACGACGAGCGCTACGCGCCGTTCTTCAAGAAAGCCCATCTGTTGGGTTTCATGTTGCAGTTCAAGCGTCAGCCGCCCACGCTTGTCCACGCGGCTCTCATAGCTCTGATTGACCGTTGGAGATCGGAGACCCATTCTTTCCATCTGCCATGCGGGGAGATGACGGTGACCCTAGAGGACTGGGGGATGATTACTGCAATGCCGATCGAGGGTCATGCACTCACCGGTCGAGTGGAGAGGGCCAACTGGCAGGAGAGGGTCATCACCCTCATCGGCGACTGCCCCGGTGCCAAGAGTAACCGTACATCCGGTGTGCCGTTGATCTGGCTCTCGGAGCACCAGAAGACATGCCCCCAAGACGCAGATGAGGCGACTGTGGAGTTGTACGCGAGGGCCTATCTGTGGTATATTCTCTCAGAGGTCGTGTTTCCAGATAGCTCCGGGAACTCTGCCAACTGGGCTTATCTGTTTTTCCTAGCGGACTGGGATGCAGGGTACAGTTGGGGGACGGCATCTCTCGCCTACCTATACTGTTCGGTAAGATAGTGTCTAATTGCATACCTACCTACGAAAGTGTGTCCATGACATTTTCTTATATCTGATCCTCATTTGATGTTTTGCAGCTTGACGACGCAACGCAGAGGACGGGAGACAAGTCCAATATGGGTGGCTTTGTCTGGGCCTTCTCCATTTGGATGTGGGAGCGGCTGCCGGTGGGGCGTCCGGAGAAGTTGCGAAGACGCCCATGGGAAGACTATGGCGAAGAAGGCGACGAGACTCGAAACCCCACCGTAGCTTACGAGTGGGACGTTGTCAAACTCTACACGGGCCTAAACAAGACTTTGTACAAGACATACACCAACGAGTTGGACGCTTTGACGCATACGCAGGTATATGAACTCGCCCAACACCTTTCTCTTTGATTCCACTATTGACCAAGAGTGCGAACTTACCAAGGTATATGTAATAGGTAATCTGGTGCCCGTATCGACAAGACCGAGAGTGGGACTTTGATCTGAACGTGATGTGCGATGCGGATCGTGGTCTCTCGCGGTGCATCGTGCCCATGATCTGTGTGTACGCCGTCGAGTGGCATTTACCATAACGCGTGGCCACGCAGTTTGGGATTTATCAGCATACCCCACCGGGCCGGCCCACCGATACCGGCGGCCACGCGCTCCACCTGTGAGCTCTTTGTTCTCCGTGAGATTATCATGTTTCTTGTTGCTTATGATGATCTCATTGCGCTTATCATGATTCTTGTTGCTTATGCCTTGCAGGATGAGCCGGCAGAAGAATCAGTCGATCACAGACTGGGGAGAGGAGCATAAGACTCATGTGGAGGCGTGGGACTGACGGAGGTACCGTAAAGACGTGGAGAGGAGAGTGACTAACTGGGATGATTACCTGGGCCGACATATGAGGTGGTACGATGATGGCCAGAAGCACCGTCTTCGTCTCAGGCCTCGATGGACGGCAGAAGACATCGCGGAGCTGGAGTGGGCTGACCCCTATGAACAGGCATACAGGACCGGCATCAGAGACATGCACAGTGGATTTAGGGAGTTTGCACCCCTCATCAACAGAGTGGTAAGTTCGAACCGACGGTTGATTTTAAAATATTTCATTCGTCATCGTGACTGACTTATGCCGTTGCAGTCCGGTGAGCTGAACAGATGCATCTTCGATGCCTCAGATGCACTAGGTGACCTTCCCGGGAGCATAGAATCGGAGACCAGAGTCAGGGGGACGATGAAGGTACAATTTCAGCCTCCTCGGAACAAATGCATCTTTTCACTTGCAATCAGTCGATCTGATACTTATTATGACATTGCTTCATTGTGAGTGCAGAAATTTGTGCAGCGTTGTCGCAAGCTGGTAGGGCTGCTTGGGTGTGCTGGAGCTGGGTCAGTTGAAGCTTATCAGCCTATAGCCACTCAGGGTCTCGTCGGCTCATCGAGCCATGCTCCCTCGTCGTCTAGGTTGGATGGGGAGGAGGAGGAGGAGGAGGAGGAGGAGGAGGAGGCCACATATGAAGAAGGGAAGGAGGAGTACGATGAAGATTACGAACCTCCACCAACTCAAACATCTCAAGCATCTCAGCTGCCGAAGAAGAGGATTCCGAAAAAGAAGGATTTGCTGAGTCCGGACTCTTTCCAGAGACCGATTGCTCGACGGCCCAAGAAGAAGACCGAAGAGACTCGTTCAAAGAGTAATGAGGTGTTGGGGAACGTTGCAGAAAATTAAAATTTTTCCTACGGTTTCACCAAGATCCATCTATGAGTTCATCTAGCAACGAGTATTCAGATTAGATAGCATCTACATACCACTTTGTAGATCGCAACGGAAGCGTTCGAGTGAACGTGGATGAGGTAGTCGTACTTGCCGTGATCCAATTCACCGATGATCTAGTACCGAACGGACGGCACCTCCGCGTTCAACACACGTACGGGACGGGAGACGTCTCCTCCTTCTTGATCCAGCAAGGGGGAAGGAGAGGTTGAGGAAGATCCAGCACAACGGTGTGGTGGTGGATGCAGCAGAACTCCGGCAGGGCTTCGCTAAGCAACTACGGGAGGAGGAGGAGGTGTTGCAGGGAGGAGGGAGGAGCCAGGGCAATTGGTGCGCTGCCCCCCTCCCCTGCCCCCCTTTATATAGGTGCATTAGAGGGGGGGAGGGCGCAGCCTTGCCCCTTCCTCCAAGGAAGGGGTGCGGCCAAGAGGGGGGGAGGAGTCCATCCTCCCCAAGGCACCTCGGAGGTGCCTTCCCCCCTTTGGACTCTCCCTCCTCCAAGTTTCCTTGGCGCATGGGCCCTTGGGGCTGGTTCCCCTTGGCCCAAGTGGGCCAAGGCGCACCCCCTAAGGCCCATGTGGCCCCCCAAGGCAGGTGGCCCCACCTGGTGGACCCCGGGACCCCTCCGGTGGTCCCGGTACAATACCGATAACACCGAAACTTGTCCCGATGGCCAAAATAGCACTTCCTATATATAATTCTTTACCTCCGGACCATTACGGAACTCCTCGTGACGTCCGGGATCTCATCCGGGACTCCGAACAACATTCGGGTTACTGCACATACATATCTTCACAACCCTAGCGTCACCGAACCTTAAGTGTGTAGACCCTACGGGTTCGGGAGACATGCAGACATGACCGAGACGGCTCTCGGGCAATAACCAACAGCGGGATCTGGATACCCATGTTGGCTCCCACATGCTCCACGATGATCTCATCGGATGAACCACGATGTCAAGGATTCAATTAATCCCGTATACGATTCCCTTTGTCAATCGGTATTTTACTTGCCCGAGATTCGATCGTCGGTATACCAATACCTCGTTCAATCTCGTTACCGGCAAGTCACTTTTCTCGTTACCGTAATGCATGATCCCGTGATCAAACACTTTGATCACATTGAGCTCATTGTGATGATGCATTACCGAGAGGGCCCGGAGATACCTCTCCGTCAAGCGGAGTGACAAATCCCAGTCTCGATCCATGTCAACCCAACAGACACTTTCAGAGATACCCGTAGTATACCTTTATAGTCACCCAGTTACGTTGTGACGTTTGGCATACCCAAAGCACTCCTACGGTATCCGGGAGTTACACGATCTCATGGTCTAAGGAAAGGATACTTGACATTGGAAAACTCTAGCAAACGAACTATGCGATCTTATGCTATGTTTAGAATTGGGTCTTGTCCATCACATCATTCTCCTAATGATGTGATCCCGTTATCGATGACATCTAATGTCCATAGTCAGGAAACCATGACTATTTGTCGATCAACAAGCTAGTCAACTAGAGGCTCACTAGGGACATGTTTGTTGTCTGTTATTCACACATGTATTACGATTTCCGGATAACACAATTATAGCACGAATAAAGACAATTATCATGAATAAGGAAATATAATAATAATGCTTTTATTATTGCCTCTAGGGCATATTTCCAACAGTCTCCCACTTGCACTAGAGTCAATAATCTAGGTACATTGTGATGAATCGAACACCCATAGAGTTCTGGTGCTGATCATGTTTTGTCTTAGGGAGAGGTTTAGTCAACGGATCTGCGACATTCAGATCCGTGTGCACTTTACAAATTTCTATGTCTCCATCTTGAACATTTTCACGAATGGAGTTGAAGCGACGCTTGATGTGCCTGGTCTTCTTGTGAAACCTGGGCTCCTTTGCAAGTGCAATAGCTCCAGTGTTGTCACAGAAGAGCTTGATTGGCCCCGACGCATTGGGTATGACTCCGAGGTCGGTGATGAACTCCTTCACCCAAATGCTTCATGTGCTGCCTCCGAGGCTGCCATGTACTCCGCTTCACATGTAGATCCCGCCACGACGCTTTGCTTGCAACTGCACCCGCTTACTGCCCCACCATTCAAAATATACACGTATCCGGTTTGCGACTTAGAGTCATCCAGATCTGTGTCGAAGCTAGCGTCGACGTAACCTTTTACGACGAGCTCTTCGTCACCTCCATAAACGAGAAACATTTCCTTAGTCCTTTTCAGGTACTTCAGGATATTCTTGACCGCTGTCCAGTGTTCCTTGCCGGGATTACTTTGGTACCTACCTACCAAACTTACGGCAAGGTTTACATCAGGTCTGGTACACAGCATGGCATACATAATAGAACCTATGGCTGAGGCATAGGGGATGACGCTCATCTCTTCTATTTCTTCTGCCGTGGTCGGACATTGAGCTGAGCTCAATTTCACACCTTGTAACACAGGTAAGAACCCCTTCTTAGATTGATCCATATTGAACTTCTTCAATATCTTATCAAGGTATGTGCTTTGTGAAAGACCTATGAGGCGTCTCGATCTATCTCTATAGATCTTGATGCCTAATATATAAGCAGCTTCTCCAAGGTCCTTCATTGAAAAACTCTTATTCAAGTAGGCCTTGATGCTGTCCAAGAGTTCTATATCATTTCCCATCAAAAGTATGTCGTCTACATATAATATGAGAAATGCTACAGAGCTCCCACTCACTTTCTTGTAAACACAGGCTTCTCCATAAGTCTGTGTAAACCCAAACGCTTTGATCATCTCATCAAAGCGAATGTTCCAACTCCGAGATGCTTGCACCAGCCCATAAATCGAGCGTTGGAGCTTGCACACCTTGTCAGCATTCTTAGGATCGACAAAACCTTCCGGCTGCATCATATACAATTCTTCCTTAAGGAAACCATTAAGGAATGTCGTTTTGACGTCCATTTGCCATATCTCATAATCATAGTATGCGGCAATTGCTAACATGATTCGGACGGACTTCAGCTTCGCTACCGGTGAGAAAGTCTCATCGTAGTCAACCCCTTGAACTTGTCGATAACCCTTAGCGACAAGCCGAGCTTTATAGATGGTCACATTACCACCCGCGTCTGTCTTCTTCTTAAAGATCCATTTATTTTCTATGGCTCGCCGTTCAACGGGCAAGTCAGTCAAAGTCCATACTTCGTTTTCATACATGGATCCTATCTCGGAATTCATGGCTTCCAGCCATTTGTCGGAATCCGGGCCCGCCATTGCTTCCTCATAGTTCGAAGGTTCACCGTTGTCTAACAACATGATTTCCAAGACAGGGTTGCCGTACCACTCTGGTGCGGAACGTGTCCTTGTGGACCTTCGAATTTCAGTAGGAGCTTGATCAGAAGCATCTTGATCATCATCATTAATTTCCTCTCTAGTCGGTGCAGGCACCTCAGAAACGTT
This sequence comes from Aegilops umbellulata, assembly GCA_032464435.1. NCBI lineage: Eukaryota > Viridiplantae > Streptophyta > Magnoliopsida > Poales > Poaceae > Aegilops > Aegilops umbellulata. The sequence goes on from CP136057.1 coordinate 20,937,201, forward strand.
TTCTTGAGTTTCGCCATTTTCCGGTTCAAGAGGTAACACTTCATCAAGTTCTACTTTCCTCCCACTTACTTCTTTCGAGAGAAACTCTTTCTCCAGAAAGGATCCATTCTTGGCAACAAAGATCTTGCCTTCGGATCTGAGGTAGAAGGTATACCCAACAGTTTCTTTTGGGTATCCTATGAAGACGCATTTTTCCGATTTGGGTTCGAGCTTTTCAGGTTGAAGTTTCTTGACATAAGCATCGCATCCCCAAACTTTTAGAAACGACAGCTTAGGTTTCTTCCCAAACCATAATTCATACGGTGTCGTCTCAACGGATTTCGACGGAGCCCTATTTAAAGTGAATGCGGCAGTCTCTAAAGCATAGCCCCAAAAAGATAGCGGTAAATCGGTAAGAGACATCATAGATCGCACCATATCTAATAGAGTGCGATTACGACGTTCGGACACACCATTACGCTGAGGTGTTCCAGGCGGCGTGAGTTGTGAAACTATTCCACATTTTCTTAAGTGTGTACCAAATTCGTGACTCAAGTATTCTCCTCCACGATCTGATCGTAGAAACTTGATCTTTCTATCACGTTGATTTTCAACCTTACTCTGAAATTCCTTGAACTTTTCAAAGGTCTCAGACTTGTGTTTCATTAAGTAGATATACCCATATCTACTCAAGTCATCAGTGAGGGTGAGAACATAACGATAGCCTCCGCGAGCCTCAACACTCATTGGACCGCACACATCGGTATGTATGATTTCCAATAAGTTGGTTGCTCGCTCCATTGTTCCTGAGAACGGAGTCTTGGTCATTTTACCCATGAGGCATGGTTCGCACGTGTCAAATGATTCATAATCAAGAGACTCTAAAAGTCCATCTGCATGGAGCTTCTTCATGCGTTTGACACCTATGTGACCAAGGTTGCAGTGCCACAAATATGTGGGAGTATTGTTATCAACTTTAACTCTTTTGGTATTCACACTATGAATATGTGTATCATCACGTACGAGATTCATTAAGAATAAACCATCAACCATCGGAGCATGACCATAAAACATATCTCTCATATAAATAGAACAACCATTATTCTCGGATTTAAATGAGTAGCCATCTCGAATTAAACGAGATCCAGATACAATGTTCATGCTCAAACTTGGCACTAAATAACAATTATTGAGGTTTAAAACTAATCCCGTAGGTAAATGCAGAGGCAGCGTGCCGACGGCGATCACATCGACCTTGGAACCATTCCCGACGCGCATTGTCACCTCGTCCCTCGCCAGTCTCCGTTTATTCCATAGCTCCTGCTTTGAGTTACAAATATGAGCAACTGCACCGGTATCAAATACCCAAGAGCTACTACGAGTGCTGGTAAGGTACACATCAATTACATGTATATCACATATACCTTTGGTTTTGCCGGCCTTCTTGTCCGCTAAGTATTTGGAGCAGTTCCGCTTCCAGTGACCACTTCCCTTGCAATAAAAGCACTCAGTCTCGGGCTTGGGTCCATTCTTTGGCTTCTTCCCGGCAACTTGCTTACCGGGCGCGGCAACTTCCTTGCCGTCCTTCTTAAAGTTCTTTTTACCCTTGCCCTTCTTGAACTTAGTGGTTTTATTCACCATCAACACTTGATGCTCCTTCTTGATTTCTACCTCTGCTGATTTCAGCATAGCATATACCTCAGGAATGGTCTTTACCATCCCCTGCATATTGTAGTTCATCACAAAGCTCTTGTAGCTAGGTGGAAGCGACTGGAGGATTCTGTCAATGACCGCTTCTTCCGGGAGATTAACTTCCAGTTGAGTCATGCGGTTGTGCAACCCAGACATTTTGAGTACGTCTTCACTGACAGAACTATTTTCCTCCATCTTACAGCTAAAGAATTTGTCGGAGACTTCATATCTCTCGACCCGGGCATGAGCTTGGAAAACCATTTTCAGCTCTTCGAACATCTCATATGCTCCATGTCTCTCAAAACGCTTTTGGAGTCCCGGCTCTAAGCTGTAAAGCATGCCGCACTGAACGAGGGAGTAATCATCGCAGCGTGACTGCCAAGCGTTCATAACGTCTTGTTCTGCAGGGAGAATAGGTGCGTCACCCAGCGGTGCTCTTAGGACATAATCTTTCTTGGCAGCTATGAGGATGATCCTCAGGTTCCGGACCCAGTCCGTATAGTTGCTACCATCGTCTTTCAGCTTGGTTTTCTCTAGGAACGCGTTGAAGTTGAGGACTACGTTGTCCATTTGATCTACAAGACATATTGTAAAGATTTAGACTAAGTTCATGATAATAAAGTTCATTTAATCAAATTATTTGATGAACTCCCACTTAGATAGACATCCCTCTTCTAGTCATCTAAGTATTACATGATCCGAGTCAACTAGGCTGTGTCCGATCATCACGTGAGACGGACTAGTCAACATCGGTGAACATCTTCATGTTGATCGTATCTTCTATACGACTCATGCTCGACCTTTCGGTCTTCTGTATTCCGAGGCCATGTCTGTACATGCTAGGCTCGTCAAGTCAACCTAAGTGTTTTGCGTGTGTAAATCTGTCTTACACCCGTTGTATGCGAACGTAAGGACCTATCACACCCGATCATCACGTGGTGCTTCGGAACGACGAACCTTAGCAACGATGCACAGTTAGGGTGAACACTTTCTTGAAATTATTATGAGGGATCATCTTATTTACTACCGTCGTTCTAAGTAAACAAGATGCAAAACATGATAAACATCACATGCAATCAAATAATAAACGTGACATGATATGGCCAATATCAATTGCTCCTTTGATCTCCATCTTGGGGCTCCATGATCATCTTGTCACCGGCTTGACACCATGATCTTCATCATCATGATCTTCATCATCGTGTCTCCATGAAGTTGCTCGCCAACTATTACTTCTACTACTATGGCTAACGCGTTTAGCAATAAAGTAAAGTAACTTACATGGCGATTCTCAATGACACGCAGGTCATACAAAAAATAAAGACAACTCCTATGGCTCCTGCCGGTTGTCATACTCATCGACATGCAAGTCGTGATTCCTATTACAATAGCATGAACATCTCATACATCACATATAGATCATTCATCATACATCACAACTTTGGCCATATCATATCACAAAGCACTTGCTGCAAAAACAAGTTAGACGTCCTCTAATTGTTGTTGCAAGTTTTACGTGGCTGAATTAGGGTTCTAGCAAGAACGTTTTCTTACCTACGTTCAAACCACGACGTGATTTGTCAATCTCTATTTACCCTTCATAAGGACCCTGTTCATCGAATCCGATCCAACTAAAGTAGGAGAGACAGACACCCGCCAGCCACCTTATGCAACTAGTGCATGTTAGTCGGTGGAACCGGTCTCACGTAAGCGTACGTGTAAGGTTGGTCCGGGCCGCTTCATCCCACAATACCGCTGAAACAAGATTGACTAGTAACGGCAAGAAGAATTGACAACATCTACGCCCACAACAAATTGTGTTCTACTCGCACAAGAAGAACTACGCATAGACCTAGCTCTGATACCACTGTTGGGGAACGTTGCAGAAAATTAAAATTTTTCCTACGGTTTCACCAAGATCCATCTATGAGTTCATCTAGCAACGAGTATTCAGATTAGATAGCATCTACATACCACTTTGTAGATCGCAACGGAAGCGTTCGAGTGAACGTGGATGAGGTAGTCGTACTTGCCGTGATCCAATTCACCGATGATCTAGTACCGAACGGACGGCACCTCCGCGTTCAACACACGTACGGGACGGGAGACGTCTCCTCCTTCTTGATCCAGCAAGGGGGAAGGAGAGGTTGAGGAAGATCCAGCACGACGGTGTGGTGGTGGATGCAGCAGAACTCCGGCAGGGTTTCGCTAAGCAACTACGGGAGGAGGAGGAGGTGTTGCAGGGAGGAGGGAGGAGCCAGGGCAATTGGTGCGCTGCCCCCTCCCCTGCCCCCCTTTATATAGGTGCATTAGAGGGGGGGAGGGCGCAGCCTTGCCCCTTCCTCCAAGGAAGGGGTGCGGCCAAGAGGGGGGGAGGAGTCCATCCTCCCCAAGGCACCTCGGAGGTGCCTTCCCCCCTTTGGACTCTCCCTCCTCCAAGTTTCCTTGGCGCATGGGCCCTTGGGGCTGGTTCCCCTTGGCCCAAGTGGGCCAAGGCGCACCCCCTAAGGCCCATGTGGCCCCCCAAGGCAGGTGGCCCCACCTGGTGGACCCCGGGACCCCTCCGGTGGTCCCGGTACAATACCGATAACACCGAAACTTGTCCCGATGGCCAAAATAGCACTTCCTATATATAATTCTTTACCTCCGGACCATTCCGGAACTCCTCGTGACGTCCGGGATCTCATCCGGGACTCCGAACAACATTCGGGTTACTGCACATACATATCTTCACAACCCTAGCGTCACCGAACCTTAAGTGTGTAGACCCTACGGGTTCGGGAGACATGCAGACATGACCGAGACGGCTCTCGGGCAATAACCAACAGCGGGATCTGGATACCCATGTTGGCTCCCACATGCTCCACGATGATCTCATCGGATGAACCACGATGTCAAAGATTCAATTAATCCCGTATACGATTCCCTTTGTCAATCGGTATTTTACTTGCCCGAGATTCGATCGTCGGTATACCAATACCTCGTTCAATCTCGTTACCGGCAAGTCACTTTTCTCGTTACCGTAATGCATGATCCCGTGATCAAACACTTTGATCACATTGAGCTCATTGTGATGATGCATTACCGAGAGGGCCCGGTGATACCTCTCCGTCAAGCGGAGTGACAAATCCCAGTCTCGATCCATGTCAACCCAACAGACACTTTCAGAGATACCCGTAGTATACCTTTATAGTCACCCAGTTACGTTGTGACGTTTGGCATACCCAAAGCACTCCTACGGTATCCGGGAGTTACACGATCTCATGGTCTAAGGAAAGGATACTTGACATTGGAAAACTCTAGCAAACGAACTATGCGATCTTATGCTATGTTTAGAATTGGGTCTTGTCCATCACATCATTCTCCTAATGATGTGATCCCGTTATCGATGACATCTAATGTCCATAGTCAGGAAACCATGACTATCTGTCGATCAACAAGCTAGTCAACTAGAGGCTCACTAGGGACATGTTTGTTGTCTGTTATTCACACATGTATTACGATTTCCGGATAACACAATTATAGCACGAATAAAGACAATTATCATGAATAAGGAAATATAATAATAATGCTTTTATTATTGCCTCTAGGGCATATTTCCAACACGAGGACCGTACCTCCAAGAGGGGAAGGAGCAACTGATTATGCTCTTCGATAGTTGGCTCTTTTAGTTTGGTTGAACTTCGTTTGGTTGAACTTGTCTAGTGGTTATGAAACTACGTGGAACTATGTGTTTGCTATTTGTGGATCTATGTGTTTGCTATTTGTGAAACTATGTGGAACTCCGTTTACTAATTAGTTGAAGTTCGTTTGAAATGTTCTATGCACTTCAAATTTGTTAATGTGTATGTGATGCCCAAGTTTAATTGTTTGAGATCTGTGATATTGTTGTCATATTTGTGAAACTTGCTATAATATTACTGTCATATTGAATTTGAAAAGAAGCAAGCAAATGAAGTTAAATTCATAAAACACAGGACACTACCGCCAAGGGCTCTGGCGGTAGGGTCAGACAACCTACCGCCAGGGCCCTTCAATTCTACGTTACAGAAACATTACACTGAAAACGCAGGACCCTACCGCCAGGGCCTCTGACGGTAGGATCGCACAGCCTACCGCCAGGGTCTCTGGCGGTAGGTACTTGTCCACGTCAGCGCAGCCAAACGGCTGACGTCCCCCTCCGTCGCACCACTACCGCCATGGGCGGTGGCGGTAGGCTATCTAACCCTACCGCAGAGGCCCTGGCGGTAGCAAAAGGGTCAAATGTCGAAAAAAATCCAAACAGGGGTCAGATGCTGAAATTGTTACCGAAAAGGGTCAAAACACGAAATTTGGCCACTCGGCGTCGCTCTCGTTGCTCGATCAGGTCTCTTCTACATGGGCGTCAGGGTCCACAGAGGTAAAGGGCGCAGAGATTCAAGGATATCCAGATGCGCTCCGAACGGAATATGCCGGTTCGGTATACATCAACTACCGAACGATCGATCTAAGTCGGTCCTCGTCCTCACGTACTACCTCCGCTCACGGCTCCAAGCCTTTCTCGTAATCGATCCCACGGGACGGCCGGTCGTCGTCGCCGTTGTGGTCGTAAACCGGCCGTAACGACGCCGCATGCACGGTCTCTTCTTCCAAATGGGTGTGCGGGCGTGCGACCGTGCGTGCAGTGCGGCTAACAGTGCACGCGTGGGGTGGCCAGTCGAGCAAAAGCAAGCACCAAACCGGCGACGTGACGTCATTTCCGCACGTTGTCGCCGTGCCTGTGCCTGTTGATTGTGGTGACGGCACGCTTCAGCTGGCACGTACCTCGACGCGTACTAGTACCGTTCTACGGCGCGAGAGGCACTTGCGTGGGTACGTACGTCTTCCACGTTGAGAAGAATCCGTCGCCCAGTGTGCATGAATTCCAAAGAGATCTCCAGTCCCAAATGAGCCAGTCACGGCCAGCGGGCTGAACGACCTTGCAGCTTGGCCTGAGCCGATGACCGAGAGCCGGGGTCGTCTTCTCTGTGTCTCTCCGGCCGTGCGTTTCCTCCTGACAGCTCCAGCACAATGTTTTAGTAAACTAGATAATACCCCGCGCGTTGCGGCGGGAAATTTTAGCTAAAAGTCTTTTGAAGGTGTCTCTTTAAAGAAAGGCAATGATTGAACAAAGAAAAAAGGCATGATACCAGGTGAGGTATTGGTCGATAAAAGTTAAACTATCATGTTCCATCACGAAGTTAAGTTGTAAGCAACTAAATGGAAAACTCAAATGACATTTAGCAGATGAGGAGCTCACAAAATAAGATTACCACATTATGGTTCTGCTACTATTATTTTACAAAAATATGCAATCAAAAAGTTGAAAGAACAATTTATGTACACACATGCAACAGGGAAGTTGTAAGCACAATTTATTATATGAAAATAAATAACGGAAGTTACATAGTTGAACAGTTTCAGAAGACGGGGGATACATTCCGACATAGGCAAATTATCTATTGTAGCAGGAACATAACATTAGACTATATCCGTTGGATGTGCAAAAGAGACATGCTTTGTTGAAGCATTGCACTGATAATCAAAGAACCTTTCCCTCTAGATATTCCTACAAGCATACATCAGACAAAAAAGAATTGTAAAGCAACTTCCATTCCATGAATATGAGAAACAATCTTTCACGCAGTTCAATTTATTTACGTAAGGGGAGTACTACTACTAATGAGTACCCACCTCTTGTGGGGAAAAACTATTTTACTGAATCCAAAAGTTGCTATCACTGTCACCAACACAAACAAAGAAGGAACGCGCTCACATGTCCATACAACATAGTTCGAAGAACACAAAAGGAGTTTAGGATACCGATTCATACTGTCTAACGAATTTAGTCCGAGTGCAGAAAGTGAATACAGAGAGGAATCAAATGGCATCTACATGCAGTCGACATCATAGAATATAAAATCATGCAAAAGTGGCAGAGCCTCTAGCCAAGCTTCTTCATATCAGGATGGGGAAGGCTTGATGGGAAAGAAAATCAAGCAAATCCGTGGCTTCCTCTTATCCCAATAGTTTATATTCATATCAAGTGGAACATGGCAGGAACTCGTTCTCTACCCTGTCCATCCTCTGATCCAGCTTCATGTGCTTTTGGACGTCGTTGTGGGTGGTTGTGTTGAGGCCGTGGGAGGGTGATCGCATGCATTGCTTCTCGATGACGATGAAGCTGGCAGACGGTTCATCGGCCGTGTAGTCGCAACCCGTTTGGCAACCTACTGGCAGCGGCATGCAGCAGGTAGTGGCAGTAGCAGGTGTCCTAGCGGTGCACCGTGATGGTGAGCAGGGCCACAACCGTAGTGTGGTGAGTGGGTAGGTAAGGACGCGCAGCTTTTCGCCGGCGAGTTGGACGGACCTGGTGGTGTTTCTACTGTTAGACGGCGACATCGACTTTTGAGGGAGGAAGCATGGGCACCGTAGTGGTGGCGGAGCACCTGGCTGTGGAAAGACGCGGCTGGGGGGAGTGGTGGCATAGCTGGATGAAGGGGTAGCCCGACTTAGGTGCGCAGGTGAATCGCAAGAGGGACGGGGAATTTATGGGGGTGAAGGGAAAGGAGCCGAGGGGCCTCGTGCGTCTGTTACCTTGAAAATACATCAAGATATACTAAGGTTTGATTGAGATTAGAGAAGACGAAAAAGGAGAGGGAAATCAAGAGGCGTTTCCACAGAGGATTTCGAGGGGGAAAATAATGCCGCGCATCTGCCAGCCTGCCACACCACGCGAGGATTGGTGAGCGATTTCTATGGTGGGGTACACCGTACACATTGAAGTGGAGAAGGAACCGGTGGCATCGGCGCTTTGATGGGTGTAGAGTGGATAAAGAATCAGCGATCGCCCAGCATTAAACCATCCGCAGAAAACATAGCGGTCCGTGGTGAAGAAAGGAACCGTAGAAAATATATCGCAAGCCAAAGGATGCGTTTTTATTTGCGGGGGAGCCAAAGGATGCGTTGCTAAGCCTGATTGGATAAAATAAAGATGCCAATGCTGACGTGGCATATGAGCTGAGGTGGATGGACTGCTTGCGAAGGAAATTGAGGGAGAGGGAGTGGGACTGGTTGCTCTTTACAAACTGAAGGCTGACTTGGCATGATGATGATGTGGACAGTATATGCATGTTAAGAGAATTGGTGGTAGTGGGGATCAACTTCTTAAAAATGTTAGATCAGAAACAATCTTTACAGGGAAGAAAAAACAGCCTTCCCAGCTGCACGCCGTGCATGCGCCATGCGTGGCCGGCCCCCACAATGCGGGATGTTCGGTTCAGATGCGGGCAGGCGTGCTCGTCACCGCCCAGAGGTAGGCCACGTTGCTCGCATACGGCGAACATACCACAGCGCAAGTTTGTCCCATGTTTGTCACCTTGTACACGATCGATTGGCCAAGGCCAACTCTTCCAGCATCCATGCCTAATTAATCACTATCAAGCAAAACCGCCATGATTAACGCAAAACTGTGGTCGGAAACACTACTAAAACAAAGGTAGTTGCTAGCATTTTTTTAATACAATCTGCTGTCAAGCAATTGAAAATTCGGAGCCAATTGGAGAAGGCACTCATTCTGTCATTCATGCGTCGCATTGGAGTATAGCAAAATCATGAAATGTGTGTCTTGGTTTCTTTTCCTTGGCTAAGATCTAATTCATTCCCTGCTAAATCCATTTAGAACTCTTTGATTCAAATGATTTTTCATGATTTTTGGAGTATCCGAACCCTCAGGAATATTTTTGAAAAAAAAACAACCCTTACGAATATTATCTGCATTTGATCGTTTAGTTCACAAAATTGAATACTATAACACTGCGTTTGGATGTTTGTATTGAGGCTTCGAATTGGATTTGGTATTCACAAAAATTCAATTCGGCTATTTGGCATGCCAACAGAAACAGCAGTCGGTATTCGATCCATACAGCCGCGAAATCCCTTTCGTGCGCTGACACCTCCCACGTTACCAAGCCCAACCCCTCCGGTTTGGCCTGTATTCGCCACTCCCGCAAAAGAAGACGTTTCGCTCCTCCCCCCGCTCAACACGAACAGACAGGTCTCAACCCGCGCGACGAGGAAAAGAGGAGGCGGCGCCCACGAAGCAGACAACAGCGGCGCCCAGATCTTCATGTTGTCAAGCAATCATGTTTATGTGCTGATATGGTGTAGCCTCATGTTGTCAAGATTTCACAGTGGTCAACACTAGTTTGTCAGAGGGGAATTATAGTAGTCAAGTTTTTTATAGCTAGAAGATTGTGACCAAAGCATTACTCTATACTCATGCATGTTGCTATGCAATTCCATAGTTTGCCATCCAAACAGGATTTCGTATTGAACCCTCAGTGTGATTCCTGAGGCAATTTAGTTTACACCCAAACTACCGAATTTGTATTCATGGCCATTACAGTTTCCTGGCTGAATTGGTATTCCACCCAATTCAATACGGAGCCCTCCAATACAGACATCCAAACAAAGCGTAAGAGTTTTTGCTACGGAATCATTTGGAGGACAAAATCAAGCGTCAACTCAAATGTTCGGTGATGCAGTCAAACTAACTAAACACTTCTAAGGCTTGAATAGACAAGTCATTCTTTTGCAAAAATATAATAAAAATAAAAAATAGACTGGTCATTCAAATCATGTGCTTTTTTTATTCTCATGTTTTCACGATAAGTTAACAAAATTGCAATAAACACAATAAGTTCTCATAAGCATGCAAATAGAGGATATATGTCTCCAGGGGATTCCAAATGGACATAATGACTCGCAAATAAGTGGATCATTATTACTCCCTCCGTCTCAGTTTACAGGGCGTGCGCGTAGTTCTAGGTCATCGATTTGACTAACTAAATATGAGTTATATGTCACCAAAAATATATCATTGAATTTTTAAGATGATGTAGTTTCTAAATATATATTTTTCATCACATATAATACATATATAGCTAGTTAAATTACCAACCTAGAACGACGCGCATGCCTTATAAACTGTGATGGAGGAAGTAGTACTCGTAGTTACATTATCTTGACCTAATACATGCATTATCTTATCCTAACCCCATAAAGCATCACTTAATATCGGCCAAAACCAACTCATCCACTTCCCTTGTACGTATAAATTAATACATCCATGTTGTATGCATCCTACAGTTGGGCCAAGCAAATGATAAATTGTGGCCTGGTCGGAAAGACCTTTTCAAAAAGGTAGATCCATGCCACCTTTGCCCGGGCTTATTAGTACTCCCTCCGTCCGGGTTTATTATGCCTAAAGACAACTTCTCTTAGACCAAGACACATATTAATTTGTTCACATTAATTCTTCTATTCCACTCTCAATGCACTCTCTCACATGCATGCAGCCAATGAAAAAGCACGCATGAAGTGTATTAATTTTCCAACCATGGCACCAACAACAATGTCTTTCAATGCAACCAATGAAATGGTTGTATGCATGCACTTTTCCAAAGTAGGGCCTTATAAAAAGGGACATGATTGTGTTGCTGAGAGGCCTAATAAACCCGGACGGAGGAAGTACCCTTGAATTTGGGTCAATGTTTGACATTCAGTATAACTATAAAAACTAAGTTATATACCATAAAGAATATCATTAATTTTTTTAAATACGAATTTAACATTTTAAGCTTTCTAACATATAACTTATATTTTGTTAGTCAAATATAGGGTCAAAACTGCGCATAAAATACGAAGGTGGCCAATAACTTAGATTTTGAACTTTGAAATTGCACTACTTGCTCTAGTCTTACTGACTTAGTGCAATGTAGTCCGGTCCACTGATGCAAACAAAAACTCTGAAGTGCATCCAGTGCTCCAAGCTAAAATTACACTATAACCGGCGCGGAGCCTAACCATCCATCGTATAGTTAACTCCGGGTGCTCACCTCATCGGACACGCGGGCGGTAGCTAGCCTATCACTTGGGTACACACGCATGGTAGATGGTACATCACCAGTTGACCGTGACAACCCACAAGGAAACACCATTGGTGTGGTGCTACTGTATGAAGTGGCTACGCACTCTGCTCCAAGGAAAAATCTGGTTGTACTCCCTCCGTCCGTTAGTTCTAGATACATCCAATTCCGAGACAAGTAATTCCGAACAGAGCGAGTATCAAATAAGGAAAAATCCGGTTGCTCGCCTCATCGAGCATGCGGGGGCAGCACGTTACAGATGCAGATGTCCCTTTGGAGTTTGCTTCCAGTACGAGCGCCAGAGAATGTTAATAATTCTTGATAGTACACATAAGCTTATGTATATCCTTGTCAGTGGCCTAAAGTAATGCAATCATTCGTTCGTGTTTGGTGCGAGATGTCCATCATCACCCAGTTAAGAAAAGACACAATTATATCCAGCAAACAGAAAAATACGTCAGATGGCCTGATAGATAGAGTAATGTTTTGTTCCGGTCACGGCCAGTGTAACCTGGGACTAGTGCAGGTGGACCCTTTTTTCCACGGCACGACAAGTAATATAATTGTGTCAATTTCAGAGTATATATAATATATAGAAACAAAAAATAGTGTTTCCTTCTCCTGGCCGGTCTCGTCAAGTGTCAAGCCACCAAGCAAGCGGGTCTACCTCAAGTGTCCAACTCACAAATCCATCTCGAAGGGTCCACCTTATTGCTTTTTTTATATAGATCTACTACTCCCTCTGTCCTAAAATATAAAAACGCTTTTAACACTACACTAGTGTCAAAAACGTTTCTATATTATGAGACGGAGAGAGTATTTTATATTGCTAAAAGATATATAATCATGCATGCACAGCCCATCACAGCTTTCACTACTGTTAAACAAAGATGATTTGCCATCGCTCTCAGCGGTTGCTCGACCAGGCCGGGGCTCAGAAATGGAGAGCGGGGCCAAGATTCCAGGATACCCAGATGCGCCCCCGAGCAGAATATGCCGGTTCGGGTTACGATTATGCGCGAGTGAAGTCTATTTTAAACCCTGAGGTTGTAGGGCTGGTCGCAAACGAACCCTCACCTATAAATCCCTGAAGTTTATACCCTGTTCTCTGTAATCCCGGTTGTTTTCAACCCTAAACCAACACTAGGCTATTTGTAAGCACAATCCCGGTTGGGATCACTCGTTCCTCTCACTGACCACCCAGACCTACATGTCATTTCCATCTTCTTCATCTATCTCTCCTCTTCTCTTTCTCTTTTGGGATGAGCCCATGCGCACAGGGCAGCATAAGTGGTTTTTGTGCGTGAACTGGCTGAGTGTGTCGGCCACATGCAGGAGCGCTCGAAAGGAGGTGGCGTTGATCTGATCGTTAGATCGATCGAGCGAGCTCTTGGATATTAGTACTGCAAACTGGCCGCTTTGCATGTGTATAAACACGGAAAAAGAAAAACGCATACATGCATGCAATGTCTAATCTAGCTAGCAACCAGCGCACGCGTGCATGATTGATCTTTCTATATGTCCCTACGAAGGAGCAGGGCTCTGAACAAGAATCATCTATGACTGTGACAATGTGTTCGCTAACATAGAAAAATGCAATTCTAGTTCGCGATAATATTTCATTGGGCATGCATTGGCTAACTTACTGTATTCTCCAGTTACACAAGTTACTTCACACCAACGATTCCAACAAAAGTTGTACAACAGAAGCTGAAATGTGGCAGTCCAAGCCAGTCCTCGTCTTCCTCCTGCTCACCATCTCTACAGCGGTGCCCAGCGGCAAGCCTTTCTCACGACGTTGGCCCAGCGGTTTCAGCGGGAACTATGTTGGCGCGGCCATATTATTCGACGGCGGCCCGTTCTTCCTCGCGCCCTCGGCGGACCGGCCGTTCATCACGTCGTTTGTCCCGCTCCACCAGCCTACGTCGGGAACCCCGGCTACGTCCTGACCGGCAGCAACGGCATCGCCATCGATGGGACGCGTGTGGTCGTTTCCGTCTCTGGTTCCAGCACGCTCGTGGTCGGCCTCACTACCGCGACCGTCAATAGCAGCAGGTGTTTCACCATGGATGCGCTGCAACCGTTCGTGTACGGCGAGCTGTCCGGCTCGGGCGTGAAGGGAGACTGCACAAAATCACAGATGATCATATGAATTTTGGGGGAGAGGGAGGATGACAGCGGTGGATTGAAGATGGACATGACATGTGGGTTAGTGTAGTAAGTGAGAGTAAAGATTGATCCTGACCGGGATCATCCTTTTCTCTGTGCGCCAAACGGGGTCAGGGTTGAGATAGACCGGGATCAATGAGTACAGGGTACATATTTCAGAGATTTAAAAATGAGGGTTCATTTGCGACGAGCTCTACAAGCTCAAGGTTTAAAACAGACTTCACTCTCGATGCGCTCAACGAGCGAGCGACCGATCGTTGCACAGCCGCGCCGTCTTCCAATTCCAAATGGGCACCAAGGCGGCGACGTCACGCCATTTCCGCACGTTGCCGCGCGCTGTGTCTCGTCTGCTGATTGTGGCGACGGCACGCTTCAGCTGGCCTGCGCCCGATGACCGATCGAGAGCCGGGGTCGTTTCCTCTACGGGTCTCTCACTTCTCTCCGGCCGTGCGTTTCCCCGAGGAGTACGTCCTCTTCGTCACGTCACAGCTCCATCAAAATGGCGAAATCGAAAAAAAAAAGAAAATCTTTTCAGTGAAGAAAAGGAAAACCTTGCCACTGCACGGCATGCATGCATGCACCATGCGTGGCCGGCCCCCACAATGCGGGACTTGCGGTTCAGATGCGGCCGGTGGGCCAGGCCCCAGGTTGGCCACGACGATGCTCGCAACGGCGGCGCACCGGACCCAACCACAGACGTTTGTCCCATCTTTGCATCTGCTTCTCGATGAGTATCTTAATCGACAACCTCGTACGATCGATTGGCCAAGGCCAACCCAACCAGTATCATTACCTAATTAACTCGTCCCTGTCATGCAAAACCGCCCGGATTAACTCAAAACTGTGGTCGGAGACAACATTAAAAAAGGCTGCTGCTAGAGTTTTCTAAATAGGAATTGCTGTCAAACGATTTAAAATTCGGACCAATTGGAGGGGCATGGCGCTCATTCATGCGTCCACTTGTATAGAAAAACATGAAATGCGTGTCTTGGGTTTTCCGTTGGCTTGAATTAAACTGATTTCCTAGTAAATTCACCAGGACCTCTTTGATTCAAACGATTTTAACTGATTTTTTGGAGTATTAGAATCCTTAAGTTGATTATTTAAATCATGTAACTGAAAGTTACATGATTCTTTTCCTAGGAATCATTTGTGGTACATTCTACAGGTTCTAGCATCAAGCCAAAGGTTTCGAAAAAATTCTTTGTGTTTCTCCGTGATGCAATATAAGAGCATCTATAGTCAGACTTGGCAAATCCGCCTCCCTAACACACGTGCAACAAACGACACCAACACCACCTAAGAGAGTGTCATGCGCTGATCATCAGACGCAGAGATCTGCTCCTCGGTGCCGCCCATTAGAGCGCCTCCGAGATGGAGGAACAAGAAATAGAGATTTGGATTGCTCTTTCTGCTCTGTTCCTCTAGAGATGGAGTCTGTCTGGTGCAGAGTTGCATGTGCTTGGAGCCTTGCTGCATATGTATTTTTCTCCTAGCTTTGTTGTTTGGTTTATTAGCAAAGCTCAGATACGCAACCAACACTAGCTCATTAGTTACACTAAGCTGCAACTTTCTGAAAATCCCAATGTTGTGGAATTCGTGCACTTGCCTCTCTATGTTAATTCATGCATTCTGCCCTGCAATGTTGTTATTTCTGGCAATTTTCTGTCTATGTATGCCGGGTGACACAATTTTCCTTCCCCTGTATTTCCAGTGGCTCTGTTGTGTAATAATTGTTCTGTCATGAAAATAGAGTTTTGTCTCTCTTGTTCTGTATGGTAACGTGGCTTGGGGTAGGCGGTCTCCAGATCGACGGCTGGAGCTCTGATACCAGATGTAAGGGGACTGATCTAGGCTATGGATCTGAGGAGGGGGGGATCGAGTGAGAGAGGTAGGTGAGACGAGGGGAGGAAGGGGATAAGGAGGAGGAAGATCAGCTTCTCTCCGTTCGGTTCGATTATGTCATATCATGCCTTACAACTGGCCACACTTGGCCCTTAAGTAACCCACTCGACTCAACTACTCCACCCGACTCGGTCTCACCTCCTCTGGTTCTACTCTCCTCTGGTCTGGGTCGCTGACCATGGGCCCTGCCGTTACAACTACTTGCTCTAGTCTTACTGACTTAGTGCGATGTCGTAGTCCGGTCCACTGTTGCAAACAAAAACTCTGAAGTGCATCCAGTGCCCCAAGCTAAAAGTACACTATAACCGGCGCCGAGCCTAACCATCCATCGTATAGTTAACTCCGGGTGCTCACCTCATCGGACACGCGGGCGGTAGCTAGCCTATCACTTGGGTACACACGCATGGTAGATGGTACATCACCAGTTGACCGTGACAACCCACAAGAAAACACCATTGGTGTAGTGCTACTGCGTGAACTGCCTACGCACTCTGCTCCCAGGAAAAATCGGGTTGTATCAAATAAGGAAAAATCCGGTTGCTCGCGTCATCGAGCATGCGGGGGCAGCTAGCTTGGCAGATGCAAGTTTCCCGTTGGAGTTTGCTTCCATTACGAGCCCCAGAAAATGTTAATAATTCTTGATGGTACACATAAGCTACTGTATGTATATCCTTGTCAGTGGCCTAAAGTAATGCAATCATTCATTCGTGTTTGGTGCGAGATGTCCATCACCCAGTTAAGAAAAGAAACCATTATACGATCCAGAAAATAGAAAAACAAGTCAAGATGGCCTCGACTTGGACCTAGCCGGAAGGTAGATAGAATATGCTTTGTTCCGGTCACGGCCGGTGTAACCTTCGACGAGTGCAGGTGGACCCTTTTTCCACGGGTGACAGGTAGGAACAAAAAAAAAGTGTTTCCTCCCCCTGCCGGTCGTGTCAAGTGTCAAGCCACCAAGGAAGCGGGGCCCAGCAGAAAGGGCGGACCAGTCCAAGTGTCCAACTCACAAATCCATTTCGGAACTATTTTTCTTTTTCTGTGTGTGAGATAGGGTCTTCCTTGTTGCTAAAAGATAATCATGTTTTTAGGAATTGCTAGTTATTGAAGATAAGGCTAAAAGATGATCCATTGTAGACTTTTTTTTTGTCATATCTAAATTACATGCAAAGTTTAAGATAAGACTATCTTATCAACCATTGTACATGCCCTGATATGATTTGTTGTCGCTCTCACCGGTCACCGGCTGCTCGACCAGGCCGGGGTCCAGAAACAAGTGGAGAGATGGGCCGAGATTCCAGGATATCCAGATGCGCCCCTCGACGACCGAACGATCGGTCGACCGCGCGGTCTCTTCCAGCTAGCGATGCCCCCCGGCCCGGCCGTGTGGGCTGGTCAGTCGAGCACCCACCTTGTCGCTGTGCCTGTGCCTGTTGATTGTGGTGACGGCACGCTTCAGCTGGCACGTGCACGTACCTGGACGCATACTACCACTGTTCTACGGCGCGAGAGGCCTCCACTTTCGTGCGTACGCTCTCCAGTCCTCCACGTACTAGCAAGGAGAGCCCGTAGTACGTTGAACGTTGCGTGCATGAATTCCACAGAGATCGAGCTGAGTTCCAAACGAGCCGGTCTCGGCCGGCGGGCGCAGGCGGACCGGCCTGACCCAGAGCCGGGGTCTCACCTCTCTCCGGCCGTGCGTTTCCCCGAGGAGTACGTCCTCTTCGTCACGTCACAGCTCCATCAAAATGGCGAAATCGGAAAAAAGAAAATCTTTGCAGCGAAGAAAAGGGAAACATTGCCACCGCAAGGCATGCATGCATGCACCATGCGTGTCCGGCCCCCACAATTCGGCCACGACGTTGCTCGCAACGGCGGCGTACCCAACTACAGACGTTTGTCCCATCTTTGCATCTGCTTCTGCTGCATGAGTATGAAATCAAAAACCTCGTACGCGATCAATTGGCCAAGGCCAACGCAACCAGCATCCCTACCTAATTAACTCGTCCCTGTCATGCAAAACCGCCCGGATTAACTCAAAACTGTGGTCGGAGACCGCATTAAAAAAAGTATGCTAGAGTTTTCTAAATACGAATTGCTGTCAAAACGTTGTAAACTTCGGAACAATTGGAGGGGCATGGCACTCATTCATGCGTCCACTTGTATATGAAAAGCATGAAATGCATATCTTGGGTTTTCCGTTGGCTTGAATTAATTTGATTTCCTAGTAAGTTCACCTGGACCTCTTTGATTCAAACGATTCTAACTGATTTTTTGGAGTATTAAATTTTTTGCTCCCATCATAGTTGGTTTCATTGGTTAAATTTATAATTAAAGATACTGGATCTCAGAAAGCGCAAGCACGTTACATTGTAAAATGAAGAAATATACAGGAGCAGAAATCCCCGTCCCGATGGTCCGTCTATTTGGACCCGTTCTTTGTTCGTGTGGAGGTTTGTCTGATCTACGACTTTCTTCATCGGCGACGGTTGCTACTCTGGTGCGCTGGTCCTATGGGGCCTTAACACGACGACTTCCCGACTGTCTACTACAACAATGTTTGCCCGACTCCGACGAGGGATGGGCGATGACGGCGGTGCGCCTTCGGCTTGCTCCAGTGGTTGTAGTCGTCGCTAGGGTGGTCAACGGAGATGGTTGTAATTTTTATTACCTATGTTGTTCTTTTTACTGTCATGATTAAAGCTGAATACAGTGAAAGTTTCTTGAAAAAAAATGGTGTTTCCCACTGCCGGCCGGTCCTGTCAACTTGGGAGTGTGAAGCCACCAAGCAAGCAAGCGGGGCCGGCAGAAAGTGCAGACCAGTCCAAGTGTCCAACTCAGAAATCCATTTCGGAAGGTCCACCTTTATTGCTAAAAGATAATCAAACCCCTGAAAAAAAATTCTAAAAGATAATCATGCATGCCCAGCCCATCGCAGCTTTCGCTGTTATTAAACTACAGCACGGATTTGCCGTCGCTCTCAGCGGTTGCTTGACCAGGAGCAGAGATTCCATGATTATCCCCAACAGAATATGCCGGTGCGATGCACTCAACGAGCGACCGACCGACCGAAGCCGGTCGTCGGCTCGTCGCTACGTACGTACCCAGAGTTCGGAGAAGCGTGCATGCATGAGCCGGGTTCCGACGCCGCACGGTCTCTTCCAAATGGGCGTGCAGTGCAGCTAGCATGCATGCATATCCCATTTGCACCGGTCAGTCAAGCACGTACGAATACGAAACCGGCGACGCCGTTCCCGCACGTTGTTGCTGTGCCGAATTGTTGACTGTGGTGATGCAGCCGCTTCAGCTGGCACGTACCTGGACTCGCACTGCTAGCAAGACTGCTAGAGCCGGAAACTTCTTTCCTGTGGTCTCCGGCCGTGCGTTTCCCCGAGTGGCTACCTACCCTCCGTGACAGCTCGGTCGATGTGAGCACGTACTATCGTTCCCTTTTGATGTGCTTGTACATCTAGAGACTCGAAGTGGAACAAGTGATATCACTTTAGGGGTTCAATTCTCGTTTTGCACAATAATGCTATCTGGTAACTTCTTCTCAATCAACAGTGATAAACGAACGTATTATATTTTACTGACATTTCTAGTTGCGATGCGAGATCAAACAGTGACAACCTTAGAAGGACAATATCCCTTCCCTGAAGAAGCTGCATGATGTTATGAAGAAATTGCCGTGCGTCTTTAAAGAAACTGCCAGTAAAAACATTCGTAAATGTCACCACCTCCGGTGAACGTTCACTACCTATTGGCTTCGTTTTATAAGGTGTTTTTCTTTCTTGCGAGAGCATTTTATAAGGTGTTTGACAGGAATGAATAACGATAACTCGGCACCGTAAACAAAAGTGGACTAGCAAAAGAAACGAACATACATGCATGAAGAAAACTTGAAGAAGCATTTTTGGAAAAGGGACTTGAAGAAGCATGCACGCTTCCATCTCCGGCTTTCGATTGTTGGTTAACTTGAAGAAGCATGCACGCTGCTTCTATCTCCAATATCTGCTAATTTGATTAGGCTGGGCCACAGGCCATGCGTGCACATGTGTTGTTGGCTTGCCGGGGTACACCATTAAGTTTAGGTGTTTGGAGGTTAAAAGAAACACAAAAACCTGGCCAGTTGCGTGTCATGCACCATGCCCGGCCCCCACCATGCTGGAATTCAGATGCGGACATGCATACGGCCAGGCGTGCCCGCGGCGTACCCAACTACACACTTTGTCCCACCCCATGTTTGCATCTGCATCTGCATCAGTATCTTAATCTAGAACCTAGTACACGATCAATTGGCCAAAGCAAACTGCCTAATTAATTCATCCCTGTCATGCAAAACCGCCCGGATTAACGCAAAAACTGTGGTCGGAGACACCATTAAAAAAAGGCTGCTGACATTTTTTTAAACAGTACAGAGGCAAGCGCTCATACATATGCGCATACATTACCTCTATGAACGCACACACATCCCCTACCCTTGTGAGCAGCTTCAAGAGACTGGGCCGATATATCATCTTGAGATTTACAAAATTGTTGTAGGCGTCTCGTCGTTGACGGGAACGTTTATATTCAGGAATAATGCGAGCAACAGGATTTGAACTCTCTTGGGCTGGGGATACCACAGTCACTCTAACCATCCAACCACAGGTTGGTTCACGGCTGCTGACATTCTTAATAAGTACAATCTGTTGTCAAACATTTTATGAGGCGGGGCCACTTGGAGAACAGCAATGCTACACCTACGTAGGGAGATTTACGTATCCTACGTAATTGCTGAGTTGGCAG
Source organism: Aegilops umbellulata (assembly GCA_032464435.1). Lineage (NCBI taxonomy): Eukaryota > Viridiplantae > Streptophyta > Magnoliopsida > Poales > Poaceae > Aegilops > Aegilops umbellulata. The sequence continues at coordinate 20,957,678 of CP136057.1, forward strand.
TTACTGATTGGGCATTAGTTGGCGGCACGGGCCCACCCTGAAAATCAAGGGGGGGGGGCAGTTTGATTAGCGCTTCAGCAAATTACGTAGGTTACGTAACAGTTGTTCGTAGGTCTAGCATTTTTTTATTGGAGAAGGCACTCATTCATGCATCCCCTTTGTAGAAAATCATGATTTGCGTATCTTGGATATTCCCTTTGCTTGAATTTAATTGGTTTCCTACTAAATTCACTGAAGATCTCTTTGATTCAAAGGGTTTTCACATAATTTTTGAAGTATCAGAATCCTCAAGGATATTAACTATGTTGGTTGTTTAATTCATGTAATCGAATCCTATACTTCTGCTTTTTTACGAATTCATAGCTAAAGATGCGGCGCGGCTCCCGATCCGGCCCGCTTCGTATTCAAACTTGGACAATTTTGTTCTAACTAAGTTGTGGTATGTTAGCTTAATTTGTATTGCCATCCACCTACGCGGACCAATGCGCACGCGGCCCTGCACCCCTATTTGTAGCACATTCTATAGAAACATAGTAGGATTTTACTAGTATAGGTTTCACAAATTCCCGGAGATTCCAAATGGGCTTAATGACTTGCTCATAAGTGTATTATTACTAGTTGGATTATCTTATCCTAAGCATTATTTTATCTTAAATCCATCAATTATCAGTTAAGATAGGCCAAAACCAACTAATCCACTCCCCTTGTATAATAACTTCATCCCAGTTGTACGCATCCTGCAGCCCACCCAAGCAAATGACAAACCGTGGTCTGGTCGGAGAGACCCTTTTCCTTGTGAAAAAGGTTGATCAGCACAATTTTGTATGTGTAATTTGATGTCAAATATTTTAAAATGGCGGTTGGAGAAGACAATCATTCATCCATCGCCTCGAATGGCATTGAAAAACAAGATGAAATGCGTATCTTCGTTTTCTCTCTGCCTCGGATTTTATTTATTTCCCAAGTCAATCAATTGATTGACTATTAGCAGTAACTAATAACGCTCTCCCCACATTAGCAGTACTAGGTTTTTTCGGGTTTATTTAAGCAAGCAAGGGGGAAGAAAAAAAAAGTCTCCAGCGGATTCCAAATGACTAGCGGCCAAAAGAGAGGAGCGCGCAGAATATTCGCCTTCGCCACGGCCTCGCTGGCTCCCCCCCCTCTCGCATTTATAACCGCCCTCGCCGCCGGGGGCAACGGAGACCAGCACCGCACACCACAACCGCCCGCCGCAACACCGGAGACAGACCAGACCATGGTTTACGGCGGAGAGGAGGCGCTGAGGCGGCAGTACTCCATCGGCGACGAGATCGGGCACGGCCGGTTCGGGACCGTCCGCCGCTGCCACTCCAACGCCACCGGGGAGGCGCTGGCGTTGAAGACCACGCCCAAGGCGCCGCTGCGGGACGCGCTGGACCTGGCCCTCGCGGAGCAGGAGCCCAAGCTGCACCTCCTCGCCTCCTCCCCGCCCTGCAGCCCGCACCTGGTCGCCCTCCACGCCGCCTTCGACGACGCCGACGCCGTGCACCTCGTCGTCGACCTCTGCGCCGGCGGGGACCTCCTCTCCCTCCTCTCCGCCCGCGGCGGCCGCCTCCCCGAGCGCGAGGCGGCGGGCCTCGCCGCGCAGCTCGCCGCCGCGCTCGCCGCCTGCCACCGCCGCGGGGTCGCGCACCGCGACGTCAAGCCCGACAACCTCCTCTTCGACGCCGCCACCGGCGCGCTCAAGCTCGCCGACTTCGGCTCCGCGGAGTGGTTCGGGGACGGCAGGCGGATGACCGGGATCGTCGGCACGCCCTACTACGTCGCCCCCGAGGTGGTCGCCAGCAGGGAGTACGGCGAGAAGGTGGACGTGTGGAGCGCCGGGGTGGTGCTCTACGTGATGCTGTCGGGCACCGTGCCCTTCTACGGCGCCGCCGCCCCGGAGATCTTCGAGGCCGTGCTCCGCGGCAACCTGCGCTTCCCGCCGCGCGCCTTCGCCGGCGTCTCGCCCGAGGCCAAGGACCTGATGCGCCGCATGCTCTGCAAGGACGTCTCCCGCAGGTTCTCCGCCGAACAAGTCCTCAGTAAGCACCGACCCCCGAGAGAGATCCACTGAATCGAAGACCGCTCGCCGTCCTTGGAGTTCCTCGCTGACGTTTCTGGATCCGGTGGTGTTTTCCGCAGGGCATCCGTGGATCGCGAGCTGCGGCGGGGATGCGGTTGCCGGCTGAAGAAATCGATGGACCAACATGCGGCGCGCGCTCCATCCTCCTGTAGATAGAAGGTCTTCTCCACGGACGACGACGGCTCGGTTTCTGCGGCTCTTCTCTGTTTCTCCGGCAAATCGGCGATGGACAGAAGCAGCGGTGGTGCCGGAGTTGAGTTCAGTCAGTAAGTAGAACTAGTGCTAGTTCCTTCGTGATCCTTTAGGTCTAGAGGTCTCTGGTGAAGCTGGAATTGCAGAAGCTTTCACAAGAGTTAGCCTGAATGTGTGTTTGTTCCTCGTGTTTGTTCTCTGATGAATCTCTGTAGCAGTCCTTGTACATACAGTCTTGTTCAGTTCTAGCTGAAGAAGAGAGAGAGGGTTAGTAGCACTTAGTGGAACTTAGTACGCAGGCTTTGTTCAGAAGAATGAAAATGGAGCAAAAAATATGTGCATGTTTTTGTGCAAACTCACTGCGTGTTGCTTCAGTTTAACTCGCCATCGATCTTCTATGCTTCCACCACACTCTTACAAATGGACACCAGCTAACCAACACAGAGTGCTCTGCAACTCTGCATGGTGCGATGTCATGTGTGCTCACGGGGCTGGAGATTTGGCGACTGTCTTGCTGTCCGATGATGCATGCTGACAATGAACGAATAGGATACGCTTTTGATTCAGATACTAGCAGCAGAGCAGTTGCAGTTGCATGGCTTTTGGCCTTTTCAGTCGCAACTTGCAAAGTCTTGTATGTATGTATGTATCCCGTGGATGTTGGTTCTGAACTTTTGTCTGCAACTTGTGGATTCTTAATCACCATTAACCAATCGCATTATGCAGTCAGTCACATGATGGATGGCTCAACCGAGTATATACCTAACTGAAAGCATTTTTACTGCCGAAAATGAAGAGCCGAAAACACTCTACCACCTAACTGAAAACACTTTTACTTCCGTAATAACTTCTGAAACTGAAAGGCTGAAAACGCTTCCTCTGCCATTCGTTTCACCACACCACTTGCTCGCTGATCTTCACAGGCATGCACATGACGCGCGTCCCTGGCCGTCCGATCCCGCGATCTGCTAACGAAGCAACGCCCAACGCCGAGAGAGATGGTCACGTTCTGCTCCCTGCTCGCCAAGCAACCGCACCGCCCTCCTCCGTCCTGTGCTCTCCCGTGATGTGAGTGACTGCTCCGGATTCCTGTGCGCAGCGTCTAGTCATGCCCATGTCCATGGTTGGAGGCAAACATGTCAGCCAGCCATGCCCTGCCCATGTCCTTTGTGGCAAGTTGCATCTGCTCACTGCTGAGAGCATTACTAGTAGTGCCCTCAAACCCTTAAAAATAACCGTCTTTTTACAGTTTTCGCGAAAAAAACGCCGTAGACTAGAACCTCTAAACTCTCAAACCCGTAAAAAAATTTAGAGGTCCAACCCTCAAACCAATTTGCAATCTGTAGAAGTAGGGGTTGAGGGGAAAATCTCCCCCCAACCCGCACTCCTCCTCGTCGCTGCCTCCTCGTTCGCGCGGGAGGCAACCGCTCCCTTCCCGCCGGCGTCCCGCCGCCCTCCTCCTCGTCGCCGACCATGGAAGGCCCCTCCGCCACCGCGCCCCCGCCCGCCGCGGCCGCCGCTCCCGCCCCGCCCGTCCCGCCCGCGTCGCCCGCCGCGGCCGCCGCTCCCGCCCCGCCCCAGCGCCCGCACCCGCCCCCGCCCCCGCCCAACCGGCCGTCGCCGACGTGGTGGCGGTGACCCACGTCGGGGCCAAGCGGCGGCGGGCGGGCCTCGCACCACCTCCTGCTGCCCCCGCCTCGGCGCCCGCCCCCGTCACCGCCCCGCCCGCCTCGCCCGCGCCGCCCCCGCCCCCGCCCCCACCCTGGCTATCAAGAAGAGCCGGCAGAAGGCGGCCTCCCTTGGGCCGCGAGGGGCGGCCTCGAAGCCGCGGAAGAAGCCCGCGGCGCGGAAGAAGCCCGCGGCGGCCGCCGTCGCCCAACCTCCTCCCGCCACGCACGAGGTGTTCGAGGAAATGGCAAACCCATCCTCGTTCATGGACCTCCTCCAAAACGCGGAGGTGGACCTCGGAGCTCCGCCTCTAGACCCATTTAGGGTTGGTGACGACTTGGAGGAGAAGGAGGAAGATGAGGAGGAGGTGGGGGATGACGAGGAGGAGATGGCCGAGATAGGGGAGGAGGCATTCACCGCCGCTTCCCGCCCACACGCGCGGTCGACAAACTACACCGAGGCGGAAGATGTCCTCTTGGTTCGTGCTTGGGCAGCTGTGGGAATGGATGCAACCACCGGCACCGATCAAACCGGTAAACGGTATTGGCAAAGGATCGAGGACGTCTATTGTAAGATCAAGCCGAAGAATAGTGGGTTCATCGATCGCTCTTTCCGGTCGCTTCAAGGCCGGTGGGAGTTGATCAAGCCCGCTTGTTCTCGTTGAAGTGCGGCCATGGACCAAGTGATAGATGCACCACCTAATGGAAGCGTGGAGAGTGATTATGTGAGTACATATTTCTTCACTTTTTTGATTATGTGTGTGCACTATGCTATTGGTGGGTTCTTATGTGATTTATGTGTGGTTGATAGGAGACAATTGCCGGCATGAGGTACAAGGAGATGGCCGCTTCCAAGGGCAAGGCATTCCCATTTAAGCATGTTTGGTCAATTCTTCAAACCTTTGACAAGTGGAAGTTGAGGGATCAAGAGACCGCACCCAAGAAGTCGGCAATGCTAAGGATGGATGATAGTGAAGATGAGGAGGAGAGGAACTTGGGCAAGCCCGAGGGAACCAAGAAGGGCAAGCTAAGGGTGAAGATGGAAGAAGAGGCGTCAAGCCTAAGGGAGAAGATGGACCACATGATGAAGGCAAGAGAGGAATTGACAACGAAGACATTGGAGAGGAAGCTTCTTTTCACCGAGAAGAAGAAAGAGGTCAAGCTTGCACAAGTTGAAGCAAAGCGTGAAGAAGCAAAGCGCAAGGCCGAGTTGGAGGAGAGGATGATCAAGCTCAAAGAGGCAAAGGTATGGAAAGAACTCATGGTGGAGGAGAAAGAGCACATGATGATGTCCAAGAAGGACATGGATGAAGACCAATTGCAATGGTGGAAGGACTACAAGGAAGACATCGCGGAGAGGAAGCGGATGTTCCGTGTTGCGTCCTCTACTTTTCGAGGTGACACTCCGATGAGTAGTTGTGGTGATGGCGGTGTCGACTCCACCGGTGCCGATGGAGATGCTTGATGGAGCCCGCTTGTGGTCTATGAGATGGCGCCGAGGTGCAACTTTTGGGTGATGGTGCCGATGAGAGGAGGAAGATGATGATTTTGTGATGTAAACTATTAAACCATGCATCAATGATTGTCATTTGGTAGTTTGTTTGGAAGTTGATTGTGTTCTTGTTGTCATGAATTGTAAGATGGCAATTGATAGATTTAAAAGTTGGGGTCGAGACAAAGACTAGAACCCTCAAATCCAATCCTTAAAGCAGTTTACGGGTTGGATTTGAGGGTTCTAGTATTTGCCTCTGTTTCTCAATCCTTAAAACTGTCAAAAGGTGGCACAAATCAACCCTTAAAACTGCTTTTTAGATTTGAGGGTTTAAAGGTTCTACTAGTAATGCTTTGAGCACTCTGAAACCATGCAGATAAGGAGGAGGATTGTTGCTGTGGAGGTTGGCCGGGAACGGCTTTGTGCTGTAGCCACCTTACCTACCTAAGACCTAACCGAACTTTTCTCATGGCAGGCGCGCCCTGGAAAGCTCAATGCTTCTGTTGCTCCTTTGGGTTTGGGTGGTGATCGATGAGGACTGAGTAGGCAGGGCGGCATCGTGATGTAAATCAGGACATGGGCTGGTATGCACCGAGTAATCTGTTAACTTTACAGCTTGCCACCACCGGCCGCAGAAAGATATCAGGTTCGGTAACTGAAAGCATGATTTTTTTTATTTAGAAAAACAGGGAGGTGATCCTGGCTCCATTAATCAGAATGAGACCATGAGTTGCATACCGTTAAAATGGTTCAAATATTAAACACTACTCCCTCCGTCCCATAATATAAGAACATTTTTCAAGCTAGACGGAGGGAGTACATAGCAAGTTCAATCTAAGACAGCACTTGCAGGTGCCTAATGTAGCTTTAACAGGCAAACAAGGACTAAACGAAGTGGTCTCCGTGGATGGGTCTCGCATGTCTTCCTTTCAGGAGTGGCGCTGATCATGGCTGGGGCGACCATCTGTTGTGCATGTTTTACAAACTTTCTTTTCAAACCGTGAATTTTTCTTCAAATCCATGAACACCTTTCAACTTTTATGTTTTTTTCCCAAAATCGTCAAAAAGAAATTCAAATTCATGATATTTTTGCAAAATTGATGAATCTTTTTCTCAAATCGAAGAACTTTCTCCAAATTCATGAATGTTTCAAAAAAAATGCTGAACTTTTTTATTCTAAAATAATTGAACTTTTCCCAAATTTGTGAACTTTTTTAAAAAAATGTCTGAACTTTTTTCAAATTTGTGATGTTTTTAAAAAATTGGTTCACTTTTTTTCAAAGTTGATGATATGTTTTCAAATTTCTGAACATTTTTTCCAAAAAACCACGAACTTTTTTTGAATTCCATGAACTTTTCAAAAACTTTATTTTTGTTTTCCATACCGATGAACTTTTTATTGCAAATCCATGAACTTTTTCCATGTCTTTGGTCAACAGTCAACCAGTCAACCATGGACACCAGAGATCGAAAAAAAGGCGAACGAGCGACGTGATGGAATCTTCCCTTGTTGGGCCAGGCCTAGGGTGAGCAGCATGTGAGCGTCATGGAGCTGTCGAGTGCTTAAGGCATCGAACAGGAGGTCCTGAGCGATAGGGTCCCATTCCCTCCCACCGGCTAATATGGTCAGCAGTGTTAAAAAAACTATATATGGCCCATAGCATCGTGGGAACATTTATAAGTGGGGCAAAATGAAAGCCTAAGAGGCCCACGTTTCTCTAGTGAGATATGCTGGGTCTCCCAGCGGGAGAGCTTTATCTCGCTTATAGCAAGTATATTTGTCGTCTCGCGTGAAGGGACCGCATATAGGGCCGGCCCATTAGGGTATATATACATAAAAGAGGAGAAAAGGAGAAAAGGGGAGTTCCCGGGAATCAATCCGAAGTCTCTTGGTTGATAGGTAGTGTTGCTAGCCATCGAGGCACGCCCGGGTTTGTGCTAATACAAAAGGGGCGACCTACTTGAGGAAAATGATCCGATTTGTCACTGGATTTTTCACATATTCTCTTATTTATCATTCTTGTTTTTTTCTTTCTTTTCCACATATTTCCTATCTTTTCTTCCTTAGTTTTCACAATTTGTTTTCTTATTTTCCTTCGTTTTTCTCAATTTTTCTTTGGTTCCTTCTCGGTTATTTCCTTTCTTTCCTTTTCTGCAGTTTTGGTTCTTTCTCGTTTTCCATCATTTTCATTCTTTTGCATTGGTTTCCTCATTTTTTTTGTTTTTCTTTTGCCGCCCCTGTTTTTTTATTGATTTTCATTGGTTTCGCGTTTTGTTCAACACATGTTAAATGTTTTTCATTATACATTCAACATTTATCGTATATAAGAGAATTTTTTTATATGCACGTTAGCCATTTTTAAAATTCGTGATTAACATTTTTAAAATTCGTGATTAGCCATTCAACACCCAGGATGCAGAATAATTTATTGTTCACCCGAGGTAATCTTACGATCATATCATAATTAAATTAAGTTTGGAATTCAAATAGTTACATTCCTATTGATTCACTACGTAAAATTTCGTATAAGAAAATGAAAATACAGGTCATAAGACAAGAAAATTTGGAGTTTATGTGTATTTTACACTATGTTTTTACATTTATAATTTTACATAACATAAAATATTTATTACGGTCTCTTTTTACGTCCGAAATAAGACAAAATTTAGGGAACATAAAATTACGGTGCATTGATGGTAAAATAGAGGGGGGGGGGGTGAAGAATAACTATTTCTTACCCAGGGTGACGAATAGTCAATATAGGGTCGCGCTATTCGTCACCCTAGGTGAGGTATAGTTATTCTTCACGCCCTCTCTATTTTGACATCAATGCACCGTATTTTTACATTTCGTAAATTTTTTCTTATTTCATATGTAAAAAGAGAGCGTAAGAAAATATATACTTGCCGTAAAAAATATTTTATGTTACGGAAAGTTACGAACGTAAAAACATACATAAAATGCGATATTTTTGGTCTTATAACCTATTTCTTTTGTTTTCTTATACCAAATTTTAGGTAGTGAACCAATATGAATATAATTATTTGTATTCCAAATGTAATTTATTTATGAAGCGATCGTAAGATTACCTCGGACAAAGAATAACTTTCTGCAATCTGGGTGATGCAATATTCTGCAATAAGTTATTCTTCACCTGAGGTAATCTTACGATCACTTCATAATTAAATTACATTTGGTATTCAAATAGTCACATTCCTATTGATTCACTACGTAAAATTTGGTGTGTAAGAAAATAAAATTATAGGCCGTAAGACAATTTTTTTTTGAGTTTATGTATATTTTACACCATGTTTTTACGTTTGTAATTTTACATAACATAAAATATTTTTTACGTCGATTATATATTTTCTTATAAGGTATGGAAAGAACTCATGGTGGAGGAGAAAGAGCACATGATGATGTCCAAGAAGGACATGGATGAAGACCAATTGCAATGGTGGAAGGACTACAAGGAAGACATCGCGGAGAGGAAGCGGATGTTCCGTGTTGCGTCCTCTACTTTTCGAGGTGACACTCCGATGAGTAGTTGTGGTGATGGCGGTGTCGACTCCACCGGTGCCGATGGAGATGCTTGATGGAGCCCGCTTGTGGTCTATGAGATGGCGCCGAGGTGCAACTTTTGGGTGATGGTGCCGATGAGAGGAGGAAGATGATGATTTTGTGATGTAAACTATTAAACCATGCATCAATGATTGTCATTTGGTAGTTTGTTTGGAAGTTGATTGTGTTCTTGTTGTCATGAATTGTAAGATGGCAATTGATAGATTTAAAAGTTGGGGTCGAGACAAAGACTAGAACCCTCAAATCCAATCCTTAAAGCAGTTTACGGGTTGGATTTGAGGGTTCTAGTATTTGCCTCTGTTTCTCAATCCTTAAAACTGTCAAAAGGTGGCACAAATCAACCCTTAAAACTGCTTTTTAGATTTGAGGGTTTAAAGGTTCTACTAGTAATGCTTTGAGCACTCTGAAACCATGCAGATAAGGAGGAGGATTGTTGCTGTGGAGGTTGGCCGGGAACGGCTTTGTGCTGTAGCCACCTTACCTACCTAAGACCTAACCGAACTTTTCTCATGGCAGGCGCGCCCTGGAAAGCTCAATGCTTCTGTTGCTCCTTTGGGTTTGGGTGGTGATCGATGAGGACTGAGTAGGCAGGGCGGCATCGTGATGTAAATCAGGACATGGGCTGGTATGCACCGAGTAATCTGTTAACTTTACAGCTTGCCACCACCGGCCGCAGAAAGATATCAGGTTCGGTAACTGAAAGCATGATTTTTTTTATTTAGAAAAACAGGGAGGTGATCCTGGCTCCATTAATCAGAATGAGACCATGAGTTGCATACCGTTAAAATGGTTCAAATATTAAACACTACTCCCTCCGTCCCATAATATAAGAACATTTTTCAAGCTAGACGGAGGGAGTACATAGCAAGTTCAATCTAAGACAGCACTTGCAGGTGCCTAATGTAGCTTTAACAGGCAAACAAGGACTAAACGAAGTGGTCTCCGTGGATGGGTCTCGCATGTCTTCCTTTCAGGAGTGGCGCTGATCATGGCTGGGGCGACCATCTGTTGTGCATGTTTTACAAACTTTCTTTTCAAACCGTGAATTTTTCTTCAAATCCATGAACACCTTTCAACTTTTATGTTTTTTTCCCAAAATCGTCAAAAAGAAATTCAAATTCATGATATTTTTGCAAAATTGATGAATCTTTTTCTCAAATCGAAGAACTTTCTCCAAATTCATGAATGTTTCAAAAAAAATGCTGAACTTTTTTATTCTAAAATAATTGAACTTTTCCCAAATTTGTGAACTTTTTTAAAAAAATGTCTGAACTTTTTTCAAATTTGTGATGTTTTTAAAAAATTGGTTCACTTTTTTTCAAAGTTGATGATATGTTTTCAAATTTCTGAACATTTTTTCCAAAAAACCACGAACTTTTTTTGAATTCCATGAACTTTTCAAAAACTTTATTTTTGTTTTCCATACCGATGAACTTTTTATTGCAAATCCATGAACTTTTTCCATGTCTTTGGTCAACAGTCAACCAGTCAACCATGGACACCAGAGATCGAAAAAAAGGCGAACGAGCGACGTGATGGAATCTTCCCTTGTTGGGCCAGGCCTAGGGTGAGCAGCATGTGAGCGTCATGGAGCTGTCGAGTGCTTAAGGCATCGAACAGGAGGTCCTGAGCGATAGGGTCCCATTCCCTCCCACCGGCTAATATGGTCAGCAGTGTTAAAAAAACTATATATGGCCCATAGCATCGTGGGAACATTTATAAGTGGGGCAAAATGAAAGCCTAAGAGGCCCACGTTTCTCTAGTGAGATATGCTGGGTCTCCCAGCGGGAGAGCTTTATCTCGCTTATAGCAAGTATATTTGTCGTCTCGCGTGAAGGGACCGCATATAGGGCCGGCCCATTAGGGTATATATACATAAAAGAGGAGAAAAGGAGAAAAGGGGAGTTCCCGGGAATCAATCCGAAGTCTCTTGGTTGATAGGTAGTGTTGCTAGCCATCGAGGCACGCCCGGGTTTGTGCTAATACAAAAGGGGCGACCTACTTGAGGAAAATGATCCGATTTGTCACTGGATTTTTCACATATTCTCTTATTTATCATTCTTGTTTTTTTCTTTCTTTTCCACATATTTCCTATCTTTTCTTCCTTAGTTTTCACAATTTGTTTTCTTATTTTCCTTCGTTTTTCTCAATTTTTCTTTGGTTCCTTCTCGGTTATTTCCTTTCTTTCCTTTTCTGCAGTTTTGGTTCTTTCTCGTTTTCCATCATTTTCATTCTTTTGCATTGGTTTCCTCATTTTTTTTGTTTTTCTTTTGCCGCCCCTGTTTTTTTATTGATTTTCATTGGTTTCGCGTTTTGTTCAACACATGTTAAATGTTTTTCATTATACATTCAACATTTATCGTATATAAGAGAATTTTTTTATATGCACGTTAGCCATTTTTAAAATTCGTGATTAACATTTTTAAAATTCGTGATTAGCCATTCAACACCCAGGATGCAGAATAATTTATTGTTCACCCGAGGTAATCTTACGATCATATCATAATTAAATTAAGTTTGGAATTCAAATAGTTACATTCCTATTGATTCACTACGTAAAATTTCGTATAAGAAAATGAAAATACAGGTCATAAGACAAGAAAATTTGGAGTTTATGTGTATTTTACACTATGTTTTTACATTTATAATTTTACATAACATAAAATATTTATTACGGTCTCTTTTTACGTCCGAAATAAGACAAAATTTAGGGAACATAAAATTACGGTGCATTGATGGTAAAATAGAGGGGGGGGGGGTGAAGAATAACTATTTCTTACCCAGGGTGACGAATAGTCAATATAGGGTCGCGCTATTCGTCACCCTAGGTGAGGTATAGTTATTCTTCACGCCCTCTCTATTTTGACATCAATGCACCGTATTTTTACATTTCGTAAATTTTTTCTTATTTCATATGTAAAAAGAGAGCGTAAGAAAATATATACTTGCCGTAAAAAATATTTTATGTTACGGAAAGTTACGAACGTAAAAACATACATAAAATGCGATATTTTTGGTCTTATAACCTATTTCTTTTGTTTTCTTATACCAAATTTTAGGTAGTGAACCAATATGAATATAATTATTTGTATTCCAAATGTAATTTATTTATGAAGCGATCGTAAGATTACCTCGGACAAAGAATAACTTTCTGCAATCTGGGTGATGCAATATTCTGCAATAAGTTATTCTTCACCTGAGGTAATCTTACGATCACTTCATAATTAAATTACATTTGGTATTCAAATAGTCACATTCCTATTGATTCACTACGTAAAATTTGGTGTGTAAGAAAATAAAATTATAGGCCGTAAGACAATTTTTTTTTGAGTTTATGTATATTTTACACCATGTTTTTACGTTTGTAATTTTACATAACATAAAATATTTTTTACGTCGATTATATATTTTCTTACAATTTCTTTTTATGTTAGAAATAAGACAAAACTTACGGGACATAAAATTAAAGTGCATTGGTGGTAAAATAGAGGGGGGTGAAGAATAACTATTCCTCACCCAGGGTGACAAATAGTCAATCCCTATATATATATATATATATATATATATATATATATATATATATATATATATATATATATATATATATATATATAGTGTTACTATTCATCATCCAGGGTGCAGAATACGTTATTCTTCACCCGAGGTAATCTTATGATCATTTGATAAATAAATTACATTTCAAATACAAATAGTTACATTCATATTTGATTTACTGCATCAAATTTTGCATAACAAAAAAATATAGGTCAAAAGTTGTATTTTATGTACATTTTACACTATGTTTTTACATTTGTAATTTTACGTAACATAAAATAATTTTAACGACAATTATAGGTTTTCTTACGTTCTCTTTTTATGTCTAAAATAAGATAAAATTTACGAAAAGTAAAATTACAGTGCATAGATATTAAAATAAAGGTGGGTGAAGAATAACTATTCCTCACCCAGGGTGACGAATAGTCAATCCATATATATATATATATATATATATATATATATATGTATGTATATATATATGTGTATATATATACACACATGTTTAACAGTTTTCTAGTACAATATTATCATTTTTTAATACATGGTCAACATTTTTTCCATACATAATATTTGTTTTTCAAATCCGTGACTAACATTTTTTAAATAGAAAATTAACACTTTTTAATACATGTAAAAAAATCTATTCACAGTTAACATTTTCAATTTTGATTAATATTTTTCAAAAACAAGATTAAAATTTCTTGAATACGTGTTCAATATTTTTTCTATACACATTTAATAGTTTCAAATGGTTGATTAATATTTGTCAAATGCAACGTTAAGATTTTTTTAATATATGATCGAATATTTTCTATACACATTTTAGTATTTTCAAAATGCTATATTAACATTTTCAAATATTTATTTAACATAGTTTTAAATAAATGATCAAGTTTTATTACATACACATAGTATTTTTTATAGGCATGAGAAAGCTTTTCTCTATACACACTTAATATTTTTCAAATGCTTCATATTTTGAAAGTGTAAATAAAAGTCAAAGAGCAAAGAACAGAAGCAAAAAACGTGGAAAATAAGACGAGGCTCTGGCCTCCCGAGCATCTGGGCTGGTGCATGTCGCGCCTCGCTTCGGGCGAGGCATCCCTCGGCCTCCCTAGAAGCGACGTATAGCCACGCCCGTCTCCATGTTTATTATCTCGGGAAACTAAATGACAGTGCGTCACAGGTGTGACTACGTCTCACCTATTGCGGGATGGTAACTCGCCTTGAAACCAATTAGTGGATTGGCCGAGTAATGGTAAGTTATCTGTTTTATTTTAATTGCTTTCGTTCTTTAGTTGTTTCGTTTATTTTTTTCCTTTTTTTACTTTTGTTTATGTTCTCGTAATATTATAGATACTAGAAAATACATATATACCAAAGATTAGTTTACTTAATTTTTCAAAAATGTTTGTTATGCATTTAAGAAATGCTCATGTAGTGTAAAAATATATTAATAGCACTGCAAAATGTTCATATGATGTAGAAAGTTTGTTAGTAACTTTTAAAAAATGTGCTTATGATTTAAAATGTTTATGCGTGTCAAAAATTTGTTCGTGATGTTTTAAAAGAAAGACTTTTATGTTCTCCGGCTCAATAGCCAAGTGGCATAATAAAAATGTGTTGTACCATTAAAAAAATCTTCTTGACATTGAAGAAAGATGTTCATTAGTTTTAAAAATATGTCCATGACATTTCTAGAAAATGTTCATATAGTCCTTTTTTTAAAATGCTCATGTAATTTTAAAAACATTTTGTACCATTCAACAAGTTGTTTCTTTTTTTTAAAGTCATGAAACTTGACTAATGTTTTGCACATTTAAAAAATGTTCAACATGTGTTGAAAAAATCTTGAACGTGTATCTAAAAAATTCGGAGGTGCGCTGAAATGATTGTTTTTTTACATGCTAAAATGAGTTATTAATACAAAGTAAATGAAATAACTCATAAGTCGTTGACAGTAGCCTAGCGGACCGGAAGGGAATATATAAAGCGAGGGCGAAAGGCCATGCATGATTAGAATAATGTCTTTTCTAGTTTTGCACTATTGACCGCTGGCAGGGGCGGACGCAGGATTTGGCCAAGACCAGGGCCCTAGGCTGCTATAGTGCTGCTGCAGTACACTATATGCTACAGTCAACAAAGCAATTCATCGTCACGCCCCAGGCCAGGCCCCCCGCCCGAGTCCTGGATCCGCCACTGACCGCTGGTGTACATTAGTAGATCTCCCGGTTAGTATTCTTTGTGTTCTAATGAGATATATGGTTTCGTGTGATGGTGGAAGGAGTTCGAGTCAAAATAAATTATTACCATATGTATTTTTTGGAACACTTCATATTAATAGTCTGATATGAAGCAACCACCAGTGCGCTACCGATATGTTTCCATCCACATGCTCCACAAGACTTCAGTTACATAGTCCATTAGTGGTCTGATGAAAAGCCATGCGTTACTAGTCTTATTCGTAGTGATTCCTGATATTTATACTAATCATTGTTACTTAGTTATTATTATGATTTAGTTTTTCAACATATGACATTAATGACTACAATATTCTACGTATTACACTAGCAAAAAAAGACTTAAATAGTCCAAACATTTAAATATAATATACTTATAAAGTAATTTGAACATGAGCTATGAAAAAACTGGTTTAAATTTGAATCATAAATTGCAAAGAATGTGACTTGGCTGTTTTATTTGGGAGACAATGTTGTTAAAAATAATTTGTTAAATGAAATTGCTTTATCCTAGAGAAAAATAAAAAAGAACAAAACCATGTATCTTCATAGATTATTTTGTGTAACTTTGATTAATTACAAATACATGTACATTTTTGTGTCTACTTAGAATGCATGTGTGTTTATTTAGGTGTAAGTAAATAGAGGAGATAAATATCAACATTTTAAACAAACATTCTAGAATCCATGACGCATTTATCCTTGAATTATCGAGTTGTTTGTGTATCGGTTCTTTAATAATAAAATATGTATTTGATGTTCTCCGGCTCAATAGGCAAGTGGCATAGCATGCAAAAATTATACTTGTTTAGTTAAATACACCATTTAGCCCGATCCAAACAAATTCGTCTAGTTTTTGGGGTTTAGTTTGGAGTACGCACCAAGTACTTGGTAAATAGTAACACTTGCAAAAGATATGCCGAGAAATTTGTGCATCATGGTTTCCTTGGTTTGGTCTACATTTCCATCTCGAGAGGAGATAACAAAATTTATCAAGGGAAAGAATGTAGGGTTCGCGAAAACCAATAAATTTTAGTTGATATAGATACTTAAAGGTTAAAATAAGAAGAAATACCAATTTTAGAGAAGTTTTAGCCATATAAACTTAAGAGAATGCACAATTCAACGCCCAAAATTACAAGAGACTTGCACATATCAAGTGAACTCACTCAAAAGACCAGAGTCCTACCATTTATGTCATACATAAGGGAGGACAAATCTGGTGCACTAGGCTTTGTGGTGGACTTGGTGATCCCAACGCTGGTTAAACACCGTAGAGGTTCCTCGAAATTCTTGAAGTAATTCAAAGATATGCAAGCATGCATGAGTAGTCCAGAATGAATAAAATAAAGTTTTTACCCACAACTTTGAGAACAAATAGCATGAATAGTAAATAACTTAAACTGCACTATTAATTCGGTTCATTTTTACCATTGGCACTATGTCCTTTTGTTTTCCAGAATTCTAGATTGAATTTGGATTTGAGTTCTTATGTAATATGATGTGTATACATGTATCTATATTACATAAAAACTAGATTTTAAAAGAACTTTGACAATGTAAAATGCACCTGGTACACTATACATGTATTGATATCTGAAGACTATGGTATTAGGCCACACGTCAGTATTTAGCCTTATATAGTGTTCTATACAAGGTTCTTCTACTTTTGTGAGTTTGGATGGTGACCATAATCAACCATAGTACCTTTTTTTGTCACTAGACAATTGAGTGTGTGTTACAGCGGGGCATAAATAAGGGCCAATTCAATTTCTGCCCTTAACTTGATCCCACTACTCAAATTTGCCCCTAATTACAAAGTGTGCTAAAATTTGCCCCTCCGCCGTCATGTGGCCTTATAGAAATGCCCTTCCGTGTCGTTTCCGTCGAGTCAAAGCGCTTTGACTGGTAACTCGCCGTCTTTTAGACATTTCTGCCCCTGGTGCTTACATGTGGGCCCTCATCCACTCACTTACCCTATCTATTCTCTCGCGCGCGCTTCACTATCTCACTCTTCCCAAATTGCACGAACCCTAACCCTAAAACTCATCGATATTTTGCCATGGCGGCTAAAGATCGAGCGGCTGCTGGTGAGAAGTTGTAGATCTGAACCCTCTCAGAGCATTGGTGTGGTGGGGTTGGAGGCGGAGTCCACACGAGATGGCGCACGAGTGTGAAGGCGGCGATGACGGCGTCACAGACGAGAACAAATCACCGGCCCGGTATCTCTCTTTCCCTTTCCTCTGTGTTTTTGTTCTTTGTGTAGGTCGATTATGTACTGCCTACGCTCGTAATGCTCATGTTCTTCCCCCCTTCTTTGTTGTTTTGTGCGATTTGTTGGTAGGATGGATCTGGATCCGAGTACTGCATTTTCTCTGAACTGTAGAATGGAAACCAAAATTTTAGGAAGCTCTATACTTTTCATCTAAGAATTTTACTCTATACTTTTTTGAAAAATTTGCTGCCAAGTGCCTCATGCATTCTCTATGCTCTACTCCTGTAAATACAGCCTCAACTGTAGTCTCAAGACCTTTACATGCATCTGTGTGAATTACCAGACCTGGTGGGTGGCCTATAAGTTCTTTCAGGTTTTGGAAAAACCAACTCCAACTTTCTATGTTCTCACCCTCTAACACACCATATGCAACTAGATATATCCAGTTGCATGCATCAACTGCACAGGCACTGATTAGTTGTCATTCAATGTTGTGGCATCTACTGCTAAGTGTGGCCTACATCCATCCAAAAAACCCTACCAACAAGCTTTGAATGACACAAAAACTCTCCTAAAGCACACTTTTTCTCTGGTTTGTCCATTTATTTTAAATTGCACTGTGTGTTTATCAATGTTCACAACACTACCAGGAGATGCCTTCTCCACTTCAGCCTTGAAAGTGTACAATAACTGGAAAGAGTCAGACCACTTACCATATATATTGTCTAGGGCCATTTGCTTTCCATTGAACACCCTCATATATGGTATGACCAAGCCATACTTTTTCTTCAGATCTTTTTTGAGCTGTGTAGGACCAATATTTGAATCTTCTTGTACCCAGTTCTTAACAGTATCTGCAATCCACCTGCTCTTAGCAGACCTCAACCTCTGCCTCCTGTTCACACTTGGACAAGTGTGAGCAGTTTTATTGACTTTCACCTGCATACCAATAAAATAACACATAAGTCAGACATAAAATGGTACAATATGCAAGGAAATCAGACATATATGTGCTACAATAACTGTTAGTATCTCCATTTTATACCTGAAACAAAGAGTGTTGGAAATATGCCCTAGAGGCAATAATAAATTGGTTATTATTATATTTCCTTGTTCATGATAATCGTTTATTATCCATGCTAGAATTGTATTGATAGGAAACTCAGATACATGTGTGGATACATAGACAACACCATGTCCCTAGTAAGCCTCTAGTTGACTAGCTCGTTGATCAATAGATGGTTACGGTTTCCTGACCATGGACATTGGATGTCGTTGATAACAGGATCACATCATTAGGAGAATGATGTGATGGACACGACCCAATCCTAAGCCTAGCACAAAGATCGTGTAGTTCATATGCTAAAGCTTTTCTAATGTCAAGTATCATTTCCTTAGACCATGAGATTGTGCAACTCCCGGATACCGTAGGAATGCTTTGGGTGTACCAAACGTCACAACGTAACTGGGTGGCTATAAAGGTACACTACAGGTATCTCCGAAAGTGTCTGTTGGGTTGGCACGAATCGAGACTGGGATTTGTCACTCCGTGTAACGGAGAGGTATCTCTGGGCCCACTCGGTAGGACATCATCATATGCGCAATGTGACCAAGGAGTTGATCACAGGATGATGTGTTACGGAACAAGTAAAGAGACTTGCCGGTAACGAGATTGAACAAGGTATCGAGATACCAATGATCGATCTCGGGCAAGTGCAATACCGCTAGACAAAGGGAATTGAATACGGGATTGATTGAATCCTCGACATCGTGGTTCATTCGATGAGATCATCGTGGAACATGTGGGAGCCAACATGGGTATCCTGATCCCGCTGTTGGTTATTGGCCGGAGAGTTGTCTCGGTCATGTATGCATGGTTCCCGAACCCGTAGGGTCTACACACTTAAGGTTCGGTGACGCTAGAGTTGTTATGGGAAATAGTATGTGGTTACCGAAGGTTGTTCGGAGTCCCGGATGAGATCCCGGACATGACGAGGAGCTCCGTAATGGTCCGGAGGTGAAGATCTGTATATTGGACGAAGGGTATTGGAGTCCGGAATTGTTCTGGGGGTACCAGGTGATGACCAGCGTGTTCGAAAGGGGTTTCGGAGGCCCCGGCAAGCGTTTGGGGGCCTTATGGGCTAAGGGGAGAGGGCACATCAGCCCACTAAGGGGCTGAGCGCCCCTCCCAACCCCATCTCACGTAACCAGAGAGGTGGGGCGCCACCCCTAGGGCAGCCTCCCCTCCCGGCTTGGGGGGCAAGTTTCCTAGGGGGTGGGGGCGCCCAAACCCATCTAGGGTTTCCCCTGTGGCCGCCGCCCCTCCCCTAGGGAACCCTAGGGCGCCTCCCCCTCCTCCCTTACCTCTATATATAGTGAGGAAGAGAGAGGGCAGCCACACCCTTCCCCTGGCGCAGCCCTCTCCCTCATCCAACACCTCGTCTTCCTCCGTAGTGCTTGGCGAAGCCCTGCGGAGAACCACGAGCTCCATCACCACCATGCCGTCGTGCTGTCGGAGTTTTCCCTCAACTTCTCCTCTCCCCTTGCTGGATCAAGAAGGAGGATACGTCCCCGGGTTGTACGTATGTTGAACGCGGAGGTGCCGTCCGTTCGGCACTAGGATCATCGATGATTTGGATCACGACGAGTACGACTCCATCAACCCCGTTCACTTGAACGCTTCCGCTTAGCGATCTACAAGGGTATGTAGATGCACTCTCCTTCCCTCATTGCTAGATTACTCCATAGATTGATCTTGGTGTTGCGTAGAAAATTTTGAATTTCTGCTACGTTCCCCAACAGTGGCATCATGAGCTAGGTCTATGCGTAGTTTCTATGCACGAGTAGAACACAAAGTAGTTGTGGGCGTTGATTTTGTCAATTTACTTGCCGTTACTAGTCTTATCTTGATTCGGCAGCATTGTGGGATGAAGCGGCCCGGACCAACCTTACACGTACGCTTACGTGAGACTGGTTCCACCGACTGACATGCACTAGTTGCATAAGGTGGCTGGCGGGCGTCTGTCTCTCCCACTTTAGTCGGATCGGATTCGATGAAAAGGGTCCTTATGAAGGGTAAATAGAAATTGGCATATCACGTTGTGGTTTTGCGTACGTAAGAAACGTTCTTGCTAGAAACCCATAGCAGCCACGTAAAAACTTGTAACAACAATTAGAGGACGTCTAACTTGTTTTTGCAGTAAGTGTTATGTGATGTGATATGGCCAAAAGGATGTGATGAATGATATATGTGATGTATGAGATTGATCATGTTCTTGTAATAAGAATCACGACTTGCATGTCGATGAGTGTGACAACCGGCAGGAGCCATAGGAGTTGTCTTAATTTATTTATGACCTGCGTGTCAACATAAACGTCATGTAATTACTTTACTTTATTGCTAACCGTTAGCCATAGTGGTAGAAGTAATAGTTGGCGAGACAACTTCATGAAGACACGATGATGGGGATCATGATGATGGAGATCATGGTGTCATGCTGGTGACGATGATGATCATGGAGCCCCGAAGATGGAGATCAAAAGGAGCAAAATGATATTGGCCATATCATGTCACTTTTTGATTGCATGTGATGTTTATCATGTTTATACATCTTATTTGCTTAGAGCGACGGTAGTAAGTAAGATGATCCCTCATTAAAATTTCAAGAAAGTGTTTCCCCTAACTATGCACCGTTGCGAAAGTTCGTCGTTTCGAAGCACCACATGATGATCGGGTGTGATAGATTCTTACGTTCACATACAACGGATGTAAGCCAGATTTACACACGCGAAACACTTAGGTTGACTTGACGAGCCTAGCATGTATAGACATGGCCTCGGAACACAAGAGACCGAAAGGTCGAGCATGAGTCGTATGGTAGATACGATCAACATGAAGATGTTCACCGATGATGACTAGTCTGTCTCACATGATGATCGGACACGGCCTAGTTGACTCGGATCATGTAATCACCTAGATGACTAGAGGGATGTCTATCTAAGTGGGAGTTCATAAGATGAACTTGTTTATCCTGAGCAAAGTCAAAAGGTTTTTGCAAATTACGTCGTAGCTCGCGCTTTAGTTCTACTGTTTTAGATATGTTCCTAGAGAAAATATTGTTGAAAGTTGACAGTAGCAATTATGCGGACAGTAGAAGGATTGTGTCCTTAATGCACCGCTCGGTGTGCTGGACCTCGAACGTGGTCTGTGGATGTTGCGAACATCTGACATACACGTTTTGATGACTACATGATAGTTCGGTAATGTTAAATGGTTTAGAATTGAGGCACCGAAGACATTTTTGAAATGTGGCGGAACATATGAGATGTTTCGAGGGCTGAGATTGGGATTTCAGGCTCGTGCCCACGTCAAGAGGTATAAGACCTCCGACGATTTTCTTAGCCTGCAAACTAAGGGAGAAAAGCTCAATCGTTGAGCTTGTGCTCAGATTGTCTGAGTACAACAATCACTTGAATCGAGTGGGAGTTGATCTTCCAGATAAGATAGTGATGTTTCTCCAAAGTCATTGCCACCAAGCTGCTAGAGCTTCGTGATGAACTATAACATATCAGGGATAGATATGATGATCCTTGAGATATTCGCGATGCTTGACACCGCGAAAGTAGAAGTCAAGTAGGAGCATCAATTGTTGATGGTTAGTTAAAAACCACTAGTTTCAAGAAGGGCAAGGGCAAGAAAGGGATACTTCATGAAATGACAAGTCAGTTGCTGCTCAAGTGAAGAAGCCCAAAGTTGAACCCAAGCCCAAGACTAAGTGCTTCTGTAATAAGGGGAACAGCCACTGGAGCAGAATTACCCTAGATACTTGGTAGATGAGAAGGCTGGCAAGGTCGATAGAAGTATATTGGATATACATTATGTTAATGTGTACTTTACTAGTACTTCTAGTAGCACCAGGGTATTAGATACCGGTTCGGTTGCTAAGTGTTAGTAACTCGAAATAAAAGCTACAGAATAAACGGAGACTAGCTAAAGGTGAGATGACGATATGTGTTGGAAGTGTTTCCAAGCTTGATGTGATCAAGCATCGCATACTCCCTCTACCATCGAGATTGGTGTTAGACCTAAATAATTGTTAATTGGTATTTGCGTTGAGCATAGACATGATTGGATTATGTCTATCGCAATATGGTCATTCATTTAAGGAGAATAATAGTTACTCTGTTTATTTGAATAATACCTTCAATGGTCTTGCACCTAAAATGAATGGTTTATTGAATCTCGAGATACACATGTTCATGCCAAAAGATATAAGATAGTAATGATAGTACCACCTATTTGTGGCACTGCCATGTAAGTCATATTGGTATAAAACGCATGAAGAAGCTCCATGTTGATGGATCTTTGGACTCACTCATTTTTGAAAAGATTGAGACATGTGAACCATGTCTGTTGGTATATACGCATGAAGAAACTCCATGCAGATGGACCGTTTGGACTCACTTGATTTTGAATCGCTTGAGACATGCAAATCATACCACATGGGCAAGATGACTGAAAGCTTCGGTTTCAGTAAAATGGAACAAGAAAGCAACTTGTTGGAAGTAACACATTTTGATGTGTGCAGTCCAATGAGTGCTGAGGCACGCAGTGGATATCGTTATGCTCTTACTTCAAAGATGATTTGAGTAGATACTGAGTATGTTTACTTGATGAAACACAAGTCTGAATTATTGAATGGTTCAAGTAATTTCAGAATGAAGTTGAAGATCGTCGTGACAAGAGGATAAAATATCTATGATATGATCATAGAGATGAATATCTGAGTTGCGAGTTTGGTACACAATTGAGACATTGTGGAAATTGTTTCACGACTAGTACCGCCTCGAACACCATAGTGTGATGGTGTGTCCGAACATCATAACTGCACCCTATTGGATATGATGCAGACCATGATGTCTCTTATCGAATTACCACGATAGTTTATGGGTTAGGCATTAGAGGCAACCGCATTCACTTTAAATAGGGCACCACACAATTCCGTTGAGACGACACCATATGGTTTAGAGAAACCTAAGCTGTCGTTTCTTAAAAGTTTGGGGCTATGACGCTTATGTGAAAAGTTTCAGGCTGATAAGCTCGAACCCAAAGAGGATGAATGCATCTTCATAGAATACCTAAAACAATTGGGTATACCTCCTGTCTCAGATCCGAAAGCAATAGGGATTGTTTCTAGAATGGGGTCCTTTCTCGAGGAAAAGTTTCTCTCGAAAGAATTGAGTGGGAGGATGGTGGAGACTTGATGAGGTTATTGAACCGTCACTTCAACTAGTGTATAGCAGGGCACAAAGAGTTGTTCCTGAGGCACCTACACCAATTGAAGTGGAAGCTTATGATAGTGATCATGAGACTTCGGATCAAGTCACTCCCAAACCTCGTAGGATGACAAGGATGCGTACTACTTCAGAGTGGTACGTAATCCTATCTTGGAAGTCATGTTGCTAGACAACAATGAACCTACGAGCTATGGAGAAGCGACGATGGGCCCGGATTCCGATGAATGGCTCGAGGCCATAAAATCCGAGAGAGGATCCATGTATGAAACCAAAGTGTAGACTTTGGCAGAACGGCTCGATGGTCGTGAGGCTATTGAGTACAGATGAATTTTAAAAGGAAGACGGACAATGATGGTAAATGTCACCATTAAGAAAGCTCGACTTGTCGTTAAGATGTTTCCCGACAAGTTCAAGGAGTTGACTACGGTGAGACTTTCTCACTCGTAGCGATGCTAAGAGTCTGTTGGAATTATATTAGCAGTCACTGCATTATTTGTGAAATCTTGCAGATAGGATGTGAAAACATTGTTTCCTCAGGATTTTCTTGAGGAAAGGTTGTATGTGATACAACCAGAAGATTTTTGTCAATCCTGAAAGATGCTAACAAGTATGCAAAGCTCCAGCAATCCTTCTAAGGACTGGAGTAAGCATCTCGGAGTTGGAATGTACGCTTTGATGAGATGATCAAAGATTTGGGTTTATACAAAGTTTATGAGAAACTTGTATTTCCAAAGAAGTGAGTGGGAGCAATATATAATTTTTGATGAGTATATGTTGTGAACATATGGTTGATCAGAAATGATGTAGAATTTCTGGAAAGCATATAGGGTTATTTGAAAAGTGTTTTTCAATGGAAAACCTGGATTAAGCTACTTGAACATTGAGCATCAAGATCTATAAGGATAGATCAAAATCGCTTAATAGTACTTTCAAATGAGCACATACCTTGACATAATCTTGAAAGGTGTTCAAGACGGATCAGCCAAAGAAGGAGTTCTTGCCTGAGTTGTAAGGTATGAAGTTAAGACTTAAAGCTCGACCACGGCAGAAGAAAGAGGAAGGACGAAGGTCGTCCCCTATGCTTTTGTCATAGGCTCTATACGGTATGCCATGCTGAGTACCGCACCTGATGTGTGCCTTGTCACATGTCTGGCAAGAGGGTACAAAGATGATCTAGGAGTAGATCACCAGATATCGGTTAAAATTATCCTTAGAGGAATAAGGATATGTTTCTCGGTTATGGAGGTGATAAAGAGTTCGACGTAAAGAGTTACATCGGTGCAAGCTTAACACCTATCCGGATAGCTCTGAGTAGAGATACCGGATTCGTATAGTAGAACATTTATTTGAAATGGCTCCAAATATAGCGTAGTAGCTGCATCCACAAGATGACATACATACGGATCTGAATGTTGCAGTCCCGTAGACTACAACCTCTCTCACAAGCATAACATGATCAAACCCAGAACTCATTGAGTGTTAATCACATAGTGATGTGAACTAGATTATTGACTCTAGTAAACTCTTTGGATGTTGGTCACATGGTGATGTGACCTGTGAGTGTTAATCACATGGCGATGTGAACTAGATTATTGACTCTAGTGCAAGTGGGAGACTGTTGGAAATATGCCCTAGAGGCAATAATAAATTGGTTATTATTATATTTCCTGTTCATGATAATCGTTTATTATCCATGCTAGAATTGTATTGATAGGAAACTCAGATACATGTGTGGATACATAGACAACACCATGTCCCTAGTAAGCCTCTAGTTGACTAGCTCGTTGATCAATAGATGGTTACGATTTCCTGACCATGGACATTGGATGTCGTTGATAACGGGATCACATCATTAGGAGAATGATGTGATGGACAAGACCCAATCCTAAGCCTAGCACAAAGATCGTGTAGTTCATATGCTAAAGCTTTTCTAATGTCAAGTATCATTTCCTTAGACCATGAGATTGTGCAACTCCCGGATACCGTAGGAATGCTTTGGGTGTACCAAACGTCACAACGTAACTGGGTGGCTATAAAGGTACACTAGAGGTATCTCCAAAAGTGTTTGTTGGGTTGGCACGAATCGAGACTGGGATTTGTCACTCCGTGTAACAGAGAGGTATCTCTGGGCCCACTCGGTAGGACATCATCATATGCGCAATGTGACCAAGGAGTTTATCATAGGATGATGTGTTACGGAACGAGTAAAGAGACTTGCCGGTAACGAGATTGAACAAGGTATCAAGATACCGATGATCGAATCTCGGGCAAGTGCAATACCGCTAGACAAAGGGAATTGAATACGGGATTGATTGAATCCTCGACATCGCGGTTCATCCGATGAGATCATCGTGGAACATGTGGGAGCCAACATGGGTATCCAGATCCCGCTGTTGGTTATTGGCCGGAGAGTTGTCTCGGTCATGTATGCATGGTTCCCGAACCCGTAGGGTCTACACACTTAAGGTTCGGTGACGCTAGAGTTGTTATGGGAAATAGTATGTGGTTACCGAAGGTTGTTCGGAGTCCCGGATGAGATCCTGGACATGACGAGGAGCTCCGGAATGGTCTGGAGGTGAAGATTGGTATATTGGACGAAGGGTATTGGAGTCCGGAATTGTTTTGGGGTACCAGGTAATGACCAGCGTGTCCGAAAGGGGTTTCGGAGGCCCCGGCAAGCGTTTGGGGGCCTTATGGGCCAAGGGGAGAGGGCACATCAGCCCACTAAGGGGCTGAGCGCCCCTCCCAACCCCATCTCACGTAACCAGAGAGGTGGGGCGCCACCCCTAGGGCAGCCTCCCCTCCCGGCTTGGGGGGCAAGTTTCCTAGGGGGTGGGGGCGCCCAAACCCATCTAGGGTTTCCCCTGTGGCCGCCGCCCCTCCCCTAGGGAACCCTAGGGTGCCTCCCCCTCCTACCTTACCCCTATATATAGTGAGGAAGAGAGAGGGCAGCCGCACCCTTCCCCTGGCGCAACCCTCTCCCTCCTCCAACACCTCGTCTTCCTCCGTAGTGCTTGGCGAAGCCCTGCGGAGAACCACGAGCTCCATCACCACCATGCCATCGTGCTGTCGGAGTTTTCCCTCAACTTCTCCTCTCCCCTTGCTGGATCAAGAAGGAGGAGACGTCCCCGGGTTGTACGTATGTTGAACGCGGAGGTGCCGTCCGTTCGGCACTAGGATCATCGGTGATTTGGATCACGACGAGTACGACTCCATCAACCCCGTTCACTTGAACGCTTCCGCTTAGCGATCTACAAGGGTATGTAGATGCACTCTCCTTCCCTCATTGCTAGATTACTCCATAGATTGATCTTGGTGTTGAGTAGAAAATTTTGAATTTCTGCTACGTTCCCCAACAAAGAGCTATGTCTCATTAGAGAGGCATGCATCCTCCACTTACATCTCTTGTAGGCACAATGAACTGTCAGTCTAGTTGGATCACTCATGTCAACTTTGTACTCACTTTGAGTTTTAATTGCAAAAGTTGCAAGTGCATTTCTACAGTCTAAAGCACTGGAAAATATAGTTCCTTCTTGCAGAGAAGGATCATCTCTATTATATTGCACATCTGGCCTATCCTCATATGATGATTCAGAGTACCCCATGTCATTGTCCTCAACCAACTCATCTTCACCTACCTCATCAAACATTGCTTCCGGTGGTTGAATGTAATCCTCCTCAGCTGCTTTGCCCATGGACTGCTTTCTTACAACAAACTCTGGGTAAAGCAGTTCATCCTCATCATCAGCGGACACATCATCAGCAAGGCCATCTTCCATGTTAGAATTACCAGAATCTATGCTATTACTAGTGCCTGCTTGAGTGGGCACTTGTTCACTTGGAGTTCCTGGTATTTGCACAGAGCTGGATGATAATTTTCTCCCCCCTACATTCACTGCTTCTACCTCTAACTGCTAGGTTGTGACCTCCTTCCTACACTGCTTGTTTCTCCCCTTTTTCTCTGAATGACATTAATTTCTAATTGGACAGACTTGGAATCAGCATTTGTCCCAAACATTAATGCTAACCCATCATCACACTGAACTGGGACCCAAATAGAATTAGCAATGTCCCAGTACCTAAACTCCACTACATCATATATTCCCCATGGATATTTTTCACAGATTGCAGCCCTAAACTGAATAAATGATGATCTACTGTCCACAACAAGAGGAAATGTGAAGCCAGTACCAGATCCCTTTGTACCAGAGCTTCCTAAAATTTTGGTTTCCATTCTATAGTTCAGATAAAATGCAGTACTCGGATCCGGATCCATCCTACCGACAAATCGCACAAAACAACAAAGAAGGGGGGAGGAACATGAGCACTACGAGCGTAGGCAGTACATAATCGACCTACACAAAGAACAAAAACACAAAGGAAAGGGAAAGAGAGATACCGGGCCGGTGATGTGTTCTCGTCTGTGTCGCCGCCGTCGCCGCCTTCACACTCGTGCGCCATCTCGTGTGGACTCCTGAAAGTGCATTATATCGACTAAAGGGGGGGTGAATAGGCGATTTTTATGAAATTCTTCACTGAGGAATTTGCTAGTGAGGAAATTCCTTAGCGAAGAACTACTAGCAGCGGAATAAGTACTCAGAGGTAAACATAACAGAATACACGCATGGTCATCATGATGAAATGAAGACAAACACAGAGTACAAGAAGTGTAAACACATGATAGCACAGGATGAAGACAAACAGACTGACGAAATTGAACTGAGGAAATTGAGAAAGTCTTCAATCAATGTCTTCAAACACAGATATGAACAAACACACAACACAGTAATGAGTATTTAAACACACATCTCAGTTTTACATCTGGTTGGAGCGGCTGAGTATTTAAACTCGAGGACACCTAGTCCCGGACACACAGTCCTCACCGTATTCTCCTTGAGCTAAGGACACACAGTCCTCGCCCAATCACTCGTGGTAAGTCTTCAGGTGACTTCCAAACCTTCACAGACTTGGTCACTCGGCGATCCACAATTCATCTTGGATGCTCTAGACCTTGACGCCTAACCGTCTGGAATAAGCACAATCTTCAAAGGTAACAAGCGTTGGATCCACGCAGGATCAATCTCTCAAGTGATGCTCAATCACTTTGGGTTTGTAGGTGTTTTGGGTTTGGGTTTTGGATTTTCCTCACTTGATGATTTTCACTCAAAGTCCTCGGAGGATGGGTTGCTCTCAAATGACAAGTGTCAGTTTCTCTCGGAGCAGCCAACCAGCTAGTGGTTGTAGGGGGCGGCTATTTATAGCCTAGGGAGCAGTCCGACATGATAAGACATAAATGCCCTTCAATGATATGACCGTTGGATGGATAAGATATTTTTGGACAGCTGGCGCGTAGCACAGCAACGGTCGGAAATTTTAGATACAAATTCCTCAGGGCTATCATGTTCCTCACAGTGTAGGCAATTCGCACTGGCGAATTCCTAACTCCTCAGTCAGAACAAAGTCCTCAGTGACCAGAAGAACTGCGTCTCTGTCACTGAAGAAATTGACTGGACTGTATGAGATTTCCAATGGCTTCACTCGAAGGGATTGGTAGGTGTAGGATTTGAGTTGAGCATCACATGGAAATTTTCTCCTCATTATTTCCTCGACCCCCTTTAAAAGTATGGTGTTTCCTAAGACTCAAGAAAGAGAAAATGAAACTACGAAAACAAAGTCTTGATGCTTCATGTTCCTCGAATGAATACCAAGTCTTCACGGTCACACCAATTTCTTCACTTTCAAAGTCTTCAGAAAGTCTTCAGAGTATCAAAGTCTTCAGTCGAAGAACTTCATTTTTAGGGGTCGACTTTCTCTGTAAATATTAAACTCCTCATAGACTTATAGACCTGTGTACACTCAAAAACACATTAGATACTTAACCTATAAGTCTTCAATACACCAAAATCACTAAGGGGCACTAGATGCACTTAGAACTCCGCCTCCAACCCCGCCACACCAATGCTCTGAGAGGGTTTAGATCTACAACTTCTCACCAGCAGCCGCTCGATCTTTAGCCGCCATGGCAACAAATCGATGAATTTTATGGTTAGGGTTCGTGCGATTTGGGAAGAGTGAGATAGTGAAGCATGCGCGAGAGAATAGATAGGGTAAGTGAGTGGATGAGGGCCCACATGTAAGCACTAGGGGCAGAAATGTCTAAAAGACGACGAGTTACCGGTCAAAGCGCTTTGACTCAACGGAAACGACATGGAAGGGCATTTCTATAAGGCCACATGACGGCGGAGGGGCAAATTTGAGCACATTTTGCAATCAGGGGCAAATTTGAGTAGTGGGATCAAGTTAAGGGCAGAAATATAATTGTCCCCATAAATAATTAACTACTCACTGTGAATTACCATTTATTGCTTATGTGATTACATAAACAAAGACTTTAGCTGCTAATTGAATTAGTACTTATTTGACATGCCAAAGAAACAAAATTTTACTCGGTAAGCCAATAAAATATGAGGGTGGTTGTGGTAGTTTCCAAGGAAAATCAGTTACAAAAAGGGTAAAATAAAAATGGAGGAGCTGTGTGGGGAGGAAGGTCGAAAGAAAAGAATGACCGGAAGAATCTTGCGTATTTTTTAAGTATATATCCCAAGTATAAGAGATAAGCCAATGAAATGCGAGGGCAGTTATTGCGGTTCTCAAGGTAAACCGGTGAAAAAAAGGTAAAACTAAATACAAAAAAGTTGGTCACGTGGAAGGACAAAATAATAAAGGAAGAAAAGACAGAACCTTGCATATTATTTAGGCGACTGCTAGGCGCCGGCGGGCCGGCGCAAGGGTTCGGCCGGTCGCGTGCAGACCGTCAGATTAGGCATCTCGTAGCCGCCCGATCCCGCTACCCCACGTCATCTTATCTTCTTCCCATACCGCTTCGTCCTGATTCAGAAACATGCCTGCGCGAGCCCTTCTTCCGCGTCGCTGGCCACGTCCGCGTCACGCGCTCGGCGCTCCCCACGACCCGCCGCAGCTACCGCTGCCCTATAGTCGTCGGCCCCAACCAACGCCGCAAGAAGGCCCGTCAGCTTCCGCAGCCGGTGGCGATGGAAACTCATGCTTCCTGGGTTTGCAGAAAAAGCTTTTACTGCCTAGGTTTTAACTCTATTGCTGCTTGGTTCCAGCACACGAGAATCATGATAGCAGCGGCGGTTGTAAAGCTCCCACGCACTGATGGTCGCCGGCACCATGCCTCGCCATGCGTCGCGGGCTCATAGCTCCGGCAACACGGCTATGGCGTCGCCACAAAATGCTTGCAGACCAGGCAAAATCTTCGTTGAGACCCATTTTCTTCAGATCCTCAGCGCTGTAGACTTGAGATAGAACAGCCCAGGTGCGGTTGAGGGTTTCATGAAGGTAGTAGTGGTTTTTCTTCACTGCATTGTGTGTTGAAGTCATGTTGTGAAGAATTAAACCAAACTGACGCTTGACCCATTTGTGATTGCGATCAACCTTGTGATGAAGACTGAGGAGTAACTCACGATCAGTCATCACCCTGGGTGCTGTGGCTTGAGGATTTGGCTTGGCATTGTTGGCGGCAGTGTCATGGGTGGCAGAGTCATCATTGGTGGAATAAGATGCAGCCTTGCGAAATTGACCATCCAATGGACGAATGCCTTCATCTATCACAGCAGTAGCCTTGCCTTTTTCTTCAGCTGAGGAAAATGTCCTTTTGAGGACTTCAATAGGAGGCAGGTAGCTGCAGTGGTTCAGAGTTTCAGCTTTGTAATTGAGTGAAGACCTTGTCCTGATGAATCACATAATCCATGGCGCATAAGGCTTCAGCTCAAATGGTGACATAGCAATGTTGGCCAGAGTCCTCATGAAGAAATCATGGAAGTTGACGGGAACGCCATGAATGATGTTGAAAAGCATATTCTTCTAGATGCCAACGACTTCTTCATCATTAGAGTCGTGGCCTTTGATAGGACTCATTGTCTTCGTCAGAATGCGATAGACAGTCCGAGGCACATACAACAATTCCTTGATGAGGAATTTGGTTCGAGAAGCCTGCCCTGGCTTCAAAGGCTTCATTGGCACTTGCATATAGTGATTTGAAAGCTCAGGTTCGTTGTAAACACAACGTGCATATTCAAGGGGTGGACTCAGAGGAAGGGCACGATGCAATTCAGATCCTGGTGCCTTGTAATGTGTGTTCTCAGTCATCCAGTCCAGAACCCATGAGTTCACATCTTCAGAGTTGCCAGTGATGTGCAGCGTTGCGTAGAACTGAAGAATGAGTTCTTCATTCCAATCGCATTTGTCAGTGCAAAAATTGAGCAGCCGAGCGTCGTGAAGAACACTGAGGACTGGCGTGAAGCACGTCATGGACTCCATATCCACGTGAGGAATATGTGCATGGTCGAAGACTTTGTCTTTGTTGAAAAGCACTGAGGAATAGAAGTTGGCTTGACTTGCAGTCCAGAAACGTCTCTTCCTTATGCGAGCAGAGTCATATGGATTATACTCGGTGAAGAACACGTGCTCGCCAAAGAAGTCTTCAACCTTGAACTTTTGCTTCCTTGAGAACGGATCCTTTGGCTTGGGCAGAGGAGTGTCAGTGAGTTGCATCACTACCTAAGGAATCGCGATCTCAGGTTCTTCAGGCCGAGGAATTTTAGGTTCTTCCTGAGGTGCAGTCACCTTTTCATCAGCAGCAGCAGTTTCTTCAGCGCTAGTG
The DNA here is from genome assembly GCA_032464435.1 of Aegilops umbellulata. Lineage (NCBI taxonomy): Eukaryota > Viridiplantae > Streptophyta > Magnoliopsida > Poales > Poaceae > Aegilops > Aegilops umbellulata. The sequence continues at coordinate 20,989,712 of CP136057.1, forward strand.
GCTGGAATTTCTTCATGCACAGGCACAGATGTAGTGGGATGAGTTTCTTCAGAGCCCAATTGAACTTTTGGTGCATGAGAGTGAGGGATTTGCTGCAGTGGGGTGAAGAGTGGAGAATTGGCATGCTGACTTTCCCAAAAGTCGTCATTCATCACTGGAGTTGTGCTTCCAATGTCCACATCTTCATCATCAAGTTCTTCAACACCAGCCTCTTCAGCAGTAAACTGAGGCATTGGTGATGAGACAACTGGAGTTGAAGGGATTGCATACACTTCAATTTCTTCATCAATCTGCTCTGACGAAGCAGCAGCTTGAGTTTCTTCATCAGATCCGCTTGGGATCACATACTCTTCATCAAAAGGAACAAGGTCCTTTGATGGCATGGTGGAGATCGGAACAACATCAATGGGATTTTTGAATGAGCTGGTCATGGGCTTCATCTTCTTTGGAACTGAAGATTCTGAAGCTTTTGATGTTTTCCTTTTCTTCACTGCAGCTCGCTCTACAGCCTTGGTCTTCTTCACATCTGATGCAGATGGAAGGATAGGAGTTGGTGTAGGCGCAGGTGGAGCTGAGGAATCTGGTTGAGTTTCCTCAGGCGCAACTGATGCAGTTGCCCTGACTTCTTCAGTTTCTTCAGGCGCACCACTAGTGGATGCCCTGGCAATTTCTTCAGCAGCTGGAATTGAGTCATCAGCCCTAGAACTAGCATTTCCTTCAGTAGCCGGAAAGTCATCAGCGGTGCTGGCGTGTTCTTCAGTGGGCTGTGCTGAAGGTTCTGCTTGAGGAATTTCTTGTTGCGATGGGGCTGCAACATTGGTGAAATTTTCAGTCAGTTTCACAAATCTGACTTTGGCTCCCTTCCAATCAGCATAGTGGGAGTCAAATTTGTCGCTGAGGGCTTTGATTTCAGCCTGCATCTTGATAAGTTCTTCAGTTGTCATCTTGACAACATTTTTCTTCAGCAGTTTCTCCTTTCTGTACTGTGATTTCTTGATCTCTCTGGCCCTATCATATTTCCACTTCTCCTCTTGGATGAAGTGAGTCAGCATGTGACTTTGGCCAGGTGTCAGCTTGAAGTCAGGCATAGGTGTGTTGGGATCCTTATGCCAGAGATCAATGTAATCGAGGATCGCCCTTGGATCCAACAGCAGCGGCACAGGTGTGCCTTTGGCTCTAGCGGCCCTTTCTTGTCGGTCCCTGATGATTTCTGCAAGTTCTTCTTCATCAGCTTCATCTTCGTCAGATGGTACATTGAAGACTACCTGCTTCTTCTGAGGACTTGGGCGAGAACCGCGTCCAGCAGTAGCCTTTTTCTTCAGCAGAGAGGGTCCAGCTGAGAAACTTGGTGCAGCTGAGGAACTTGCTGAGACACCAGAGGCGATAGAGATGCCTGAAGTCCTTTGGCACGAGGCCAGATGCACAGCTGCTGAGGACTTTGTCGGAACTGCTGAGGACTTTGGAGGAGGTGCTGAGGATTTTGGAGGAGCAGGAGCAGCTTGAGGAATTTGCCTTGAAGATTTTGAAGTTTCGGGCCGTGAGGGCTCAGCTGAGGAAGCACTTGGCTTGCGAGCGGGCTTCTTGAGCATCGATTTCCTTGGCTTGACAGAGGCCTCAGTGGCAACAGCAGCAGCAGAATCTTCATTAAATTTCCTCACTGCTTCTTTGGCTTGTCTTGCCAATTTGGCTTGGCGCTTGGCCCATTCTTCAGAAAAATCCTCACCGCGTTTGACGCTAGTGGGATCAGCCACTTGGCCAGGTGCCAGTGGAAGTCTTGGGCATGGAGGGTTGAGAGCAAATTTCTTCATGTATTTTGGAGTGACATACTTGTACTCCCTCCATTCACGTGCCCATCTCCGTTCAATCCTCTGAATGCGCACCTTGCGCTGATTTTTATCTTCTTTGCCAAACTTGGCTTCATCAGGCGTGCAGTAATCTTTATAGATGTCCTCAGGGATTTCAAAAGCAGTCATGACCTCAGGCTTCTTTCCTCCTTTCTGCGACCTTTTACCATCAGCCATTTTCTTCAGTTGAGGAATTTGAACAATTGAATTTTCTGAAGACGTGTGCAACTTTTCTTCGAGGAATGCTGCAAACGAGTTAAGTTGATGAGAACCTAATGATTCAGCAGCAGACATGTGTACCTGTGAACAGAGTATAGTTGCGAGGAATTTGGAGAGGTCATATGCGTTCTCGGAGGGTTTTTCAAAAGGAACAAGTTTGAGGAATTTGACCAGATGTGTCTTGAAGAATTTCACTAAGCGCGCTATATCTTAGGTTCCAGAGTTGTATAGATCGAAGATCCACACAATTGAGGAATCTTGAAGAAAAATGATGCTTAGGGAAATGAATCAAGAACAGATAACATGTGAGGTGTTTTGTGTGTGAGGATTTGAAGAATAAAACACCTTTGAAGATTTTGTAGAAAAATTTCGAATCAAAGAGGGCAGTAAAAGTAACTTTTAATTACCCTGAACGAAGAACACGACGAACAGTGAGATGGAACAGTGAGGTTCGTCGATGTAGATCTTCCACGCCCTAACTTGGCGGAGGAAGACGTCTACGGCGGCGGCGGAGGTGAAGATTTCCGCGGTCGGCGCGAGTAAGACGACGACGAGGTCGAGGCAGTGAAGCTCTTCCTCACCGGCGACGATGGAGTAGCGGCGGCGCTAGGGTTTGAGAAGCTCGAGCGGGAGAGAGAGATCGAGCGGAGTAAAAGAAGTGAGAAAGGGGAGAGGGGTATTTATAGAGGCAGTGAAAAACTGTTCGCCCGAAGATTTAGGACGAACGTGCCCCTGACCATTCTCCTTCTCACGACATGTGTCACCCACGTACTGTGTAGTGGAGATCGTCTAGGATCGTGGGTGAGTAAAATAATGCATCGTGGGATGCGAAACGGTTTGAGCGGCAAAACCGAAAGTTTGGATAAGATCTGTTTGAACGTCCCGTTCGCAATTTCTTCAGCTGACAAGGACACAGTGAAGATTTTGAACGAGTTTCAAATAGAACGCACATGAAGAATTTGTGAACAGATTAGATTGAGTATAGCATAGAGGGGGAAGGGTCCGATCACATTCACTTAGCAGAAAAACCAACTTGAAGAAATAGTTATAAGTGAATGTTGTAGAGGACATAAACTCATATATATATAGCCAATGAAGAAAAACGACGGCATAAGTGAAGATTTTGCAATTTGAAGAATTTGAACAACCGAGGAATTTCAAAAGTTGAGGAAAAACTCAAATTGAAGATTTTCAACTTTTGTGGTGGCGTGACCCACCGTATAAGAATGATGATTTCAGACACCGCGTACAATTGTCGTAGGGTTCTGAGAATCAAATTCTTCATTAATTTCTTCACACTTAGAATGTTTTTCTTCATTGATTGAAGAAAAACGTTTCTTCATGTGTTGCACATCTAAGTCATCAATTTTTCATAAATGTTAGGATGAGTGCCTTTTCATAGTACATTCGAAGACTCTGAGATATTTAGCTCACACCGCAACTTGCTAAATCTCTTCTCATCCAAGGGCTTGGTGAAGATATCAGCTAGCCGTTCTTCAGTCTTCACATGCTCAATAAAAATGTCGCCCTTCAACACATGATCATGCAGAAAATGATGACGAATCTGAATGTGCTTTGTCTTCGAGTGCTGAACTGGGTTGTGAGCAATCTTGATGGCACTCTCATTGTCACAGAGGAGAGGCACATTCTTCACGTTGACGCCGTAGTCCTTGAGTGTTTGCTTCATCCATAACAGTTGAGCACAGCAAGAACCAGCAACAATGTACTCAGCTTCAGCAGTAGACAGTGATACGCAGTTCTGTTTCTTCGAGGACCAACAGACCAAATATCGTCCGAGGAAATGACATGTACCAGATGTTGACTTGCGGTCCACACGGTCACCAGCATAGTCAGAGTCAGAATATCCGATGAGATCAAAATCCGAGCCCTTGGGATACCATAATCCTAGTGTTGGTGTGTGAGCTAGATATCGAAGAATATGCTTCACAGCCTTATGGTGTGATTCCTTCGGTGCAGCTTGAAATCGTGCACACATGTAAACACTAAGCATTATATCTGGCCTAGATGCACATAAGTACAATAAAGAGCCAATCATGGAGCGGTATACCTTATGATCAAAGTCAGTACCATTTTCATCGGTGCATAAATGACCATTTGTGGGCATAGGAATTTTGATGCCTTTGCAATCTTGCATGCCGAATTTCTTCAGGACATCCTTGAGGTATTTGTCCTGAGATATGAATATGCCATTGCGCTGTTGACGAATTTGAAGACCTAAGAAGAATTTCAACTCTCCCATCATAGACATTTGATATTGTTCACTCATCATATAGGCAAATTCATCACTATAACGTTGGTCAGTACAGCCAAAGATGATATCATCAACATATATTTGGCACACAAACAGTTCACCATTATAAGATTTAGTAAAGAGAGCGGGATCGAGTGAATCGGGTGTGAAGCCTTTCTTCATGAAGAATTCCTTCAATGTATCATACCACGCCCGTGGGGCCTGCTTGAGGCCATAGAGGGCCTTATTAAGTCTGAAGACTTTGTCAGGATGTTTTGGATCTTCAAAACCTGGGGGTTGAGCAACATATACTTCTTCCTCAAGCTTACCATTGAGGAATGCACTTTTTACATCCATTTGATATAAGATGATATCATGATGGTTAGCATAAGCAAGCAATATGCGAATAGCCTCAAGTCTAGAAACAGGTGCAAAAGTTTCATCGAAATCAACTCCTTCAACCTGTGTGTAGCCTTGAGCTACTAGTCGTGCCTTATTCCTCACCACAACACCATTTTCATCTTGCTTGTTGCGGTAGATCCACTTTGTGCCAATGATGTTATGCTTGCGAGGATCGGGACGATTGACTAGTTCCCAGACGTTGTTGAGCTTGAACTGATGTAATTCTTCTTGCATGGCCTGAATCCACTCAGGCTCCAGAAATGCTTCATCTACCTTAGCGGGCTCTGTGATAGAGACAAAAGCAAAGTGCCCACAAAAGTTAGATAGATGTGAAGCTTTTGAGCGTGTGAGAGGACCTGGTGCTCTAATGTCATCGATGATCTTCTCCACTTGCACTTCTTTTGCAACGCGAGGATGAGCTGGTTGTCGTTGAGGAATTTGATCAGCATTTTCTTCAGCATCAATTTCCTCAGCATTTTCTTCAGGTGCATCAGCTCGACGTTCTTCACGTTCTGGAATGAATTCTTCAGCAGATTCTTCAGTAGGAATGACATCTTCAGTAGCCTTGTGCTTGATAGAGTCCTCAGGTGTTGGTTCATCTAACACAGAAGGTAGGTGCTCTCTTTGCGAGCCATTAGTCTCATCGAACCGCACATCTACAGTTTCAACAATCTTGTGAAGAACATTGTTGAAGACTCTGTAGGTGTGCGAGTCCTTTCCGTAACCAAGCATAAAACCTTCATGTGCTTTCGGTGCAAATTTAGAGTTGTGATGAGGATCTCTAATCCAGCATTTAGCACCGAAGACTTTGAAATAACTCACATTGGGTTTCTTGTCAGTGAGGAGTTCATAGGCAGTCTTTTTGAAGAATTTGTGAAGATATACTCTGTTGATGATGTGGCACGCAGTATCGATTGCGTCAACCCAAAAACGATGAGGGGTTTTGTACTCATCGAGCATAGTGCGAGCCATCTCAACAAGAGTCCTGTTCTTGCGCTCCACGACTCCATTCTGTTGAGGAGTATAAGGAGCAGATAACTCATGAGTAATACCAAGTTCATCAAGATATTCATTTAGACCCGAATTCTTGAACTCAGTGCCATTGTCACTTCTGATGTGCTTGATCTTCACACCAAAGTTGGTTGAAGCCCTCGAGGAAAATCGTTTGAAGACTTCCTGCACTTCATGTTTCTAAGAGACAAGGTGTACCCATGTGTAACGAGAGTAATCATCAATAATAACAAAGCCATATTGAGATGCTTCATTTGAAACAGAAGAATAATGATTAGGACCGAAGAGATCCATGTGAAGCAATTCAAATGGACGAGTGGTGGTCATGATGGTCTTTGCTGGATGCTTGGCCTTTGTCATCTTTCCAGCTTCACATGCACCGCATAAGTGATCCTTGAGGAATTTGACATTCTCAATGCCAATGACATGCTTCTTCTTCGCAAGCGTGTGCAAATTCCTCATGCCTGCATGACCAAGTCGTCGATGCCATAGCCATCCTTCTGAAGCTTTTGCAAGTAGGCACACGGCTGGTTGTGAATCTGCAGAGAAATCAACAATATACAAGTCTCCTCTCCTAAAGCCTTCGAAGACTTTGGAATTGTCAGCTTCCATAATCACAACACAACGATACTTGCCAAAGACAACCACCATATCAAGATCACAAAGCATTGAGACAGACATAAGGTTGTATCCTAAGGACTCAACAAGCATGACTTTGTCCATGTGTCGATCCTTTGTGATAGCAACTTTACCTAGACCCAATACCTGACTTTTGCTTTTATCAGCGAAGATGATATGCTTCATATGTGACGATGATAAGGGAGCATCCATCAAAAGATTCTTGTCACCAGTCATGTGATTTGTACATCCACTATCAAGCACCCACTCAGTGGCTTTGGGTTGATCATCCTGCAGATGAATTAGTGCAACTTACGACCTCATATACTTCAGCAGTGAAGAATATGATATCACAATTCATCAGATCAAATTCATCAATCAGTAGGACAGATAAAACAGAGGGAGGACGTGTGAAATGAAAGTTCATTTCATCATTGTTAGCCTGCGTCCTTTCAGGCATTTTGTCAGGTCCCCAGCAAATTCTTCAGACGTTACAGTACGTCTGGAGACCTGACCCTGCATAAGAGATTAGTTCTTTTTCTTCACCACCCGCATCTGAAGGGGTGGCAAAAAGTTCATCACTCTGCGAACTCCATATGAGAATGGTGGCATAGCGGCCAAACCATTACGTTTCACATAAGAGGGGTTAGGGTAAGCATATGAATAAGCAGAGAAGTTCTTCAAGAACTTATGAACATAATAATTTGAAGAATAATGCTCATATTCATAGTCCTTGGCTTTTCCCTGCGAAACAGAGTTGTTAGCACGATGATGTTCATATGAGGACTTTGATCCATGTGAGGAATTTGATCCCCTTGAGGAATATGGTCCATATGAGGACTTGGATCCATATGAAGAATTTGGTTCATATGAAGAATTTGATCTGGGGTTCCTGTTCTTCACAGGTGGTGTCATGAGGACATTCACCTGAAGACTTTCAAGGCACTTTTTAGGAACCCTGATTTTCTTCATAGGAGAACCGTTCCTGCAGTTAGTGCCAACATATCTAGAAAATACTTCACCATTCTGATTTTTGAACAGTTTGTAGTTAGAGTCAAATGACTCATCAGAAGAATGAGAAGATTCACATGTATAGCCAGATAAATTAGATGGGTCAACTGGAGGTCCCTTTGCAGCAACCCATGAGGTTTTGGGGTACTGCTCAGGCTTCCAATATGTACCATCAGCATGGAGTTTCCTCTCAAAGGCAATACCCTCTTTCCTAGGGTTCCTATTGAGGATGTGCTTTTTAAGCACATCACAAAGAGTCTGATGCCCTTTGAGGCTTTTGTACATGCCTGTCATGTACAATTCCTTCAGCCCTGCATCGCCAGTGATACTAGCAATGTCCTCAGATGAGGAATTAGTGATAGCAGAGACAGGTGAAGAATTTGTAACATTAGAAGCATTTGAACATTCAAGTGAGGAATTAGCAGATTCTCGTTCAATGCATTTTAAACATGGAGGAATAAATTCTTCCTGAGCAGCGCTGATTTGTTGAGCAAGTAATGAATCGCGCTCCTTCTGAAGATCTTCATAACTCACTCTTAGCTTCTCAAGATCTTGCTTCTTTTGAAGATATTCATACGAAAGCTTCTCATGATCAGATAAGAGAGTGTTATGATGACCTTGAAAGTTATCAAACCTGGTCTAGAGTCTCTGAAGATTTTCAGTTAAGGATTTAGTGCGATCCATTTCTTCACCCAACATATCAACACTTTTGTCTAGCATGTTTTGAACCTTTTCAAAAGCCTTTTGTTGTTGCACAGCAATCTTAGCAAGTTTAGAGTAGCTAGGCTTAAGATTTTCATCAGATTCATCCTCACTAGATTCAGAGGAGGCGTATTTGAGTACCTTGGCACCCTTTGCCATGAAGCAATAGGCAGGAGCGTAGTCATCACTGCCTTCATCAGCCTTGTTGGTGAGATCACTTTCTTCATCATTAAAGATGGAGTTGCTGACAAATGCGGTAGCGAGGGCTAGGCTCGCCACACCAGACTCGGAGTCTTCAGATTGTTCCTCTTCCTCATTTTCTTCAGATTCAGCCTCACAGTCCATTTCCTTGCCAATGAATGCCCGAGCCTTCTTGGAGGCGCTCTTCTTGTGAGACGAAGACTTCGAGGATTTTGATGATGAAGATTTTGAGGATTTCTTCTTTTTCTTCGCATCATCAGAACTGTAATCCTTGTATTTCTTCTTCTTTGATTCCTTTTCCCACTGAGGACAATCTTGAATGTAATGTCCTGGTTTCTTGCACTTGTGACAAAGCCTCTTCTTGTAGTCACTGGATGAGGAATCATTGCTCCTTGAAGGTTTTCCAAAGCGTCCACGTCTTGAGAACTTCTGGAATTTTTTCACAAGCAGTGCTAGATCATGACTCAGTTCTTCAGGGTCACCAAGGATGCTACCAGAGTCTTCATCTTCGGATTCTGATACTGCCTTGGCCTTCAGTGCACGTGATCTGCCATAGCTCGAACCATAGAGATCTCTCTTTTCAGCAAGCTGGAACTCATGAGTGTTTAGCCTCTCGAGGATATCAGCGGGGTCAAGTGACTTGTAATCAGCACGCTCTTGTATCATCAGTGCCAGAGTACCAAATGAGGAATCAAGCGATCTCAGCAATTTCTTCACCACCTCATGGTTGGTGATGTCAGTGGCACCAAGTGCTTGAAGCTCATTTGAGATGTCAGTGAGGCGATCGAAGGTTTGCTGAACATTTTCATTGTCGAGTCTTTTGAAGCGGTTGAAGAGATTGCGAAGAACATCAACTCGAGAGTCATGCTGAGTTGAAACTCCTTCATTGACCTTGGACAACCTATCCCAGATAAGCTTAGCAGTTTCCAAAGCACTCACTCTACCATACTGTCCTTTGCTCAGATGGCCACATATGATATTCTTCGCTTGGGAATCGAGTTGCTTGAATCTCTTCACGTTGGTAGCGTTCAGTGAGGGTGAGATGGAGGGAACACCATTTTCCACAACGTACCAGAGATCATTATCAATTGCCTCAAGATGCATGCGCATCTTGTTCTTCCAGTAGGGGTAGTCCGTCCCATCAAAGGTAGGACACCCTGCAGAGACCTTGATCATACCTGCGGTCGACATAACTAAAACTCCAGGCGGTTAAACCAAAATCACACAGAACAAGGGAGTATCTAGCTCTGATACCAATTGAAAGTGCGTTATATCGACTAGAGGGGGGTGAATAGGCGATTTGTATGAAATTCTTCACTGAGGAATTTGCTAGTGAGGAAATTCCTTAGTGAAGAACTACTAGCAGCGGAATAAGTACTCAGAGGTAAACATAACAGAATACACGCATGGTCATCATGATGAAATGAAGACAAACACAGAGTACAGGAAGTGTAAACACAGGATAGCACAAGATGAAGACAAACAGACTGACGAAATTGAACTGAGGAAATTGAGAAAGTCTTCAATCAATGTCTTCAAACACAGATATGAACAAACACACAACACAGTAATGAGGAAATGAAAGTGTTGAGAAAATAGAACCAGTAAGCTTGGTGAAGACAATGATTTGGTAGACCAGTTCCAACTGATGTCTCAGTTGTACATCTGGTTGGAGCGACTGAGTATTTAAACTCGAAGACACCTAGTCCCGGACACACAGTCCTCACCGTATTCTCCTTGAGCTAAGGACACACAGTCCTCGCCCAATCACTCGTGGTAAGTCTTCAGGTGACTTCCAAACCTTCACAGACTTGGTCACTCGGTGATCCACAATTCCTCTTGGATGCTCTAGACCTTGACGCCTAACCGCCTGGAAGAAGCACAATCTTCAAAGGTAACAAGCGTTGGATCCACGCAGGATCAATCTCTTCAGTGATGCTCAATCACTTTGGGTTTGTAGGTGTTTTGGGTTTGGGTTTTGGATTTTCCTCACTTGATGATTTTCGCTCAAAGTCCTCGGAGGATGGGTTGCTCTCAAATGACAAGTGTCAGTTTCTCTCGGAGCAGCCAACCAGCTAGTGGTTGTAGGGGCGGCTATTTATAGCCTAGGGAGCAACCCGACATGAATAGACATAAATGCCCTTCAATGATATGACCGTTGGATGGATACGATATTTTGGGACAGCTGGCGCGTAGCACAGCAACGGTCGGAAATTTGAGATACAAATTCCTCAGGGCTATCATGTTGCTCACAGTGTAGGCAATTCGCACTGGCGAATTCCTAACTCCTTAGTCAGAACAAAGTCCTCAGTGACTAGAAGAACTGCGTCTCTGTCACTGAAGAAATTGACTGGACTGTATGAGATTTACAATGGCTTCACTCGAAGGGATTGGTAGGTGTAGGATTTGAGTTGAGCATCACATGGAAATTTTCTCCTTAGTATTTCCTCGACCCCCTTTAACAGTACGGTGTTTCCTAAGACTCAAGAAAGAGAAAATGAAACTACGAAAACAAAGTCTTCACGCTTCATGTTCCTCGAATGAATACCAAGTCTTCACGGTCACACCAATTTCTTCACTTTCAAAGTCTTCAGAAAGTCTTCAGAGTATCAAAGTCTTCAGTCGAAGAACTTCATTTTTAGGGGTCGACTTTCTCTGTAAATATTAAACTCCTCATAGACTTATAGACCTGTGTATACTCAAAAACACATTAGATACTTAACCTGTAAGTCTTCAATACACCAAAATCACTAAGGGGCACTAGATGCACTTAGAACTCCGCCTCCAACCCCGCCACACCAATGCTCTGAGAGGGTTCAGATCTACAACTTCTCACCAGCAGCCGCTCGATCTTTAGCCGCCATGGCAACAAATCGATGAGTTTTAGGGTTAGGGTTCGTGCGATTTGGGAAGAGTGAGATAGTGAAGCGCGCGAGAGAGAATAGATAGGGTAAGTGAGTGGATGAGGGCCCACATGTAAGCACCAGGGGCAGAAATGTCTAAAAGACGACGAGTTACCGGTCAAAGCGCTTTGACTCGACGGAAACGACACGGAAGGGCATTTCTATAAGGCCACATGACGGCGGAGGGGCAAATTTAAGCACACTTTGCAATCAGGGGCAAATTGGAGTAGTGGGATCAAGTTAAGGGCAGAAATATAATTGTCCCCATAAATAATTAACTACTCACTGTGAATTACCATTTATTGCTTATGTGATTACATAAACAAAGACTTTAGCTGCTAATTGAATTAGTACTTATTTGACATGCCAAAGAAACAAAATTTTACTCGGTAAGCCAATAAAATATGAGGGTGGTTGTGGTAGTTTCCAAGGAAAATCAGTTACAAAAAGGGTAAAATAAAAATGGAGGAGCTGTGTGGGGAGGAAGGTCGAAAGAAAAGAATGACCGGAAGAATCTTGCGTATTTTTTAAGTATATATCCCAAGTATAAGAGATAAGCCAATGAAATGTGAGGGCAGTTATTGCGGTTCTCAAGGTAAACCGGTGAAAAAAAGGTAAAACTAAATACAAAAAAGTTGGTCACGTGAAAGGACAAAATAATAAAGGAAGAAAAGACAGAACCTTGCATATTATTTAGGCGACTGCTAGGCGCCGGCGGGCCGGCGCAAGGGTTCGGCCGGTCGCGTGCAGACCGTCAGATTAGGCATCTCGTAGCCGCCCGATCCCGCTACCCCACGTCATCTTATCTTCTTCCCATACCGCTTCGTCCTGATTCAGAAACATGCCTGCGCGAGCCCTTCTTCCGCGTCGCTGGCCACGTCCGCGTCACGCGCTCGGCGCTCCCCACGACCCGCCGCAGCTACCGCTGCCCTATAGTCGTCGGCCCCAACCAACGCCGCAAGAAGGCCCGTCAGCTTCCGCAGCCGGTGGCGATGGAAACTCATGCTTCCTGGGTTTGCAGAAAAAGCTTTTGCTGCCTAGGTTGTAACTCTGCTGCTGCTTGGTTCCAGCACACGGGAATCATGATAGCAGCGGCGGTTGTAAAGCTCCCACGCACTGGTGGTCGCCGGCACCGTGCCTCGCCATGCGTCGCGGGCTCGCAGCTCCGGCAACACGGCTATGGCGTCGCCACAAAATGCTTGCAGCTCTGGTGCACATGGATGTAGATACTTCAGTACACGGTTGAAGCATTTTTGCAATGACAGCATCGCTGGTTATAGCTCGCGCGACATGGTTGTAGGAACGCCAAAATGGTTGCATCTTTGACCCACGTGGATGTAGCTTGTGCGGGACACGGTTGAAGCATTTTGCCGACGACGGCGTTGCCGGTTGCAGCTCCCTTGTGCACCGTTGTAGCTCCCGGCATCGCCGCTCATGCCATTGTTAGCAAACAACGCCAGTTTTTTGAAGCTTTTCATGATGGAAGCTTTTTTCTGCGCCGTTTGAAGCTTTTTACACAACGGTTGAAGCTTTTTTGCCATGGTTGAAGCTTTTCGCTGTTCCGGTCGAAGCTTTTATTCACACTGGTTCAAGCTTTTCCAACGCCGGTTGAAGCTTTTTTTTTTAAGTTTGAATTTCCTCCATGCAGGTTGTAGCATTTTTTATCATGGTTGAAGCTTTTTCCTATGCCGGTTGAATCTTTTTCCCATGCCGGTTGAAGCACCCTTGACTAGCCGCCGTAGGAACAACACCTCGCTCCAGAATCATTTGGTGGTGGTCGCAACACCTGTGGCCGTCTTCTCCAGCTCCGGCTGGTGCTGGTTGCAACTCCGTCGTCCGGTGGCGCCGTTGTAGCAGGAGGGGTGGGAGAGTGCATCCATGAGCTGACGCCCTGCGTGCGACAAGCGAGTATGAGGGAGAGAACACCATGGCTGATGGAAGGAGGAGGAGGCGGGCAGGCGGCCATGGCTGATGGGAGGGAGAAAAGAGCATGTGAAGAAATGAGAGGAGAAAAAGATGCAATCGATCAGAGGAGGAAGATAAGGGAGCGTCAGAGATAATGTGGGCCCGCCCAAGCACATGGCCAACACTTTCTCGCGAAGGGATATGCGCGTTGTCGCGAGGCGACCGGCCCAACGCTTAGCCGGTCGTCCGGATACAAGTATTTCCCTATTATTTAACTAGATTATTAGAAGAGATAGCCAAATTTTCAGTTCTTGTTCCGATGATTCCCAATATTTTCGCATTTTCGTACACTCTAGCCATCTCAGTTTATTTTTTATAGCCAACATTTGACAAAAACACCGGAAGCACCAAACCGCAATGGTCACTCTTCTTATCCTTCACTGTTAACAATTCTTTTGAGATAGAATAGAGACTTCCATTAGATAGCATCACACAAGCAATATCACTGGGCACTTCCGCACTGGCTAGGTAAATTTGGTGGGGTTTGGCTTCTTTTTTATTTTTGCAAAAGTAGGCCCGTGTTGTAAGTCCTCCGGACTTGGGCCGTAGTCGGTCGCACCGCTGTCCGTGCGTCAGCGCAAATCAAGCTGTCGGTGCAGTTTAACAGGTTGAGTGTCTCCATCAAAGAATTCCCGTCGATGGTACAGGGAATTATTTGGTCTTTTCTCTCCTTTGATGAAGAACATGATATGCACACTGCCGCGTATTCTAGAAAAATGGTCTGCGAAATAAAAATAGAACTCTTGTCAATAAAGGTGTTGGAATTTGCTAGTAGGCTTTTGACCCAAAGCTCAACTAAAATCTTAAATTTTTATGACCCATTCATGCATGATTGTATGTGATGTGAGTGGGACTAATGTTTAGTCTCATACTGCTAGTTGAGTGAGAGTTGCACCTCCTTAGGGCATTTCTAACTAATCCCCTATATATAACGGAGGATCCGGTGGAGTACACCCTTAGTGAAGTACTTTTACTCCACTAAGATTTGGCCGGACCTAGCCGATCCCCTATATTTAATGGAGTAAACTTACTTTTTGGTTTCGTATTTTGTCGAACATATGCTATGTGTGTCCGCAACAATGGTGAGCAAGCCAGAAACGCTGGCGGCCATGACGATGGTGACCACGCTAGAAAGCAACAACAACGGCCGTGCGGTAGAAGTGGCGGCGACCGAGAGCAGCAGGGCAGCAACAACGGCTAGTGGTAGCACAACTGCAGCGGTGGGGGCAACCGGCAGCAACAGGGCAGCAACAGCGGCGAGCGGCACCAGCGGGGCAGTAGCAGCGGCGATGGCGGCTTCGGCTCTCAGGGGAGGAAGGGCGACGGAGCAGTGGTCGGAGGAAGGGAGATGCCGCGGTAGGGGAGGCGAGGTAACCGGTGAGATCTCCAATGAGGCCAGAGGTCACCGCCGTCGACAAGGGAGCTTCACACGAGTCGTCGTCTGGTCACAAGGAGGCTTTTGCATGAAACAAATAATCCTCAACCGTCTCAAGAAGGAGTATATTTAGGGCTGGGATAAGCGACTGTCGATAACTTTTCCTCCACTAACCATTTTAGGGGATCGACTAGGTGTGGCGTATGGGAGTAAAACTAAATTTATCCTCCCTTAGGACCAGATAGGGGGTCGGTTAGAAATGCCCTTATAAGCCCTCAACCTGAATTTATCCTCCCTAGTACTTGTATGAGCATTTTTTTTAAGGTCGCCGGGGGAGGGCAAAGCCCTCCACCTGAATTTTTCTTTTCTTATTGATTCACACCCCGGGGGGACAAGAGTTTTTTCATAGGGAAGAAGGAAACAACACACCCCACGCGCGCAGCACATGCCATGGGGGGGGAGGTCAAGCCCTCCCCGCAGCCCACATCTAGACTAGCCTGAGCGCGAAAACGCACGCAGCCACCTATCTATGCACGGCCGATCGGCAATCTTCAGACGGCCCCTCCACAGGACGACGTCCTCCCTACAGCAGCTGAGCAAATGGGTGAGGGAGGGCTCCGCACTCCGAAAGACCACAGCATTTCTGTGTTTCCATAGCTGCCAACAGCACAACAGAACGAAGGAGGCGCTTGCAGCTTGGCGGGCCACGCCCCGGACGTCAAGGTCTTGGAGCGCCACAACATTCTAGCCGCGCCCGACCATGTCGAGCCCCACAGACCGCCAGAACGAGCGGGCAAGTGGGCAGGCAAAGATCATATGATCGGTCGTCTCCAACGCACACCCACAGATAGGACATGCCGCCTCCTCCGCCGTCACGATGGTCTTGCGAAGAAAGACATCTCTCGTGTGCACCCTTCGTTGGACAAGGAGCCAACCAAAGAAACGGACATGGGAAGGAGCAGCACACCCCCAGACGAACTCGGCGAAAGATGCGTGCACGCCGCCGAACCGTTCGAGGGAGTAGGCGGCAGCCGTGGCAATGCCTCCACGAGTGCCCGGGCACAGCACCAGGCTGCGCTCGTCCTCGTCGGCATACTTGTATGAGCATGAGAAGAGGAGATCTATACGTGCATGCCTTCTCCTCGTCACGCTAGCCGAGGACAAAGATATGCATGTTATCTATATGCCGGCACTGGTAGAAAAAAGCCCTTTAGTCCCGGTTCGCAACAGCCTTTAGCCCCGGCTGTGCAACCGGGACTAAAGGGTCGCGACTAAAGCCCCCCCCCCTTTAGCCGCGGCTCTTCCGGACCGCGACAAAAGGCTTTAGTCCCGGTTCTTGTGGCTGACCGGGACTAAAGGCCCGCCACGTAGGCGCCCGTGGTCCGTCGGGGCCGAGGACCTTTAGTCCCGGTTCTCGTGGCTAACCGGGACTAAAGGCCTCCTCCGCAGGTTTAAATATTTTTGCGAATTTTTTTTGCGAATTTTTACAATTTTTTTTTATTTTCAAATTTCTGAATTATTTTAACCTCTAATCTCTAATCACCACCCCTCATCACTGCTCAATTTATCCTCTAATCTCTAATCACCCCTCATCATTCCAAATCATCTAACTTCCCGAACGGTCACCCATCCTCCCACTCCCCCAGCCTGAGCACGCTTAACTTCCGGGTTCTATCCTCCCTCGTTTCCAAGTCTGCACTTGTTGTTTTCCTGACAATAGTAGGATGTCAATTCTATTAACCCTCAGGTATTTAGCTTGAGCATGAAGTGACACATTTCACTGTTTGAGTTTGAAACTATTATTTTAAAAAACAGTAATTATTTAGTAACACTAATATTTCTGGAATAATTAGTTTGACCATTTTTTGACCACAGTTTGACCAGATTTGACCAAAGTTTAAAAAAACTGAAATAATTATTTAGTAACACTAATATTCTAGAATAATTAGTTTGACCATTGTTTGACCACAGTTTGACCACAATTTGAAATTTTTTGAATTTTTTTGCCTCTCCATAACTTAAAAGCCCCGTATCTTTTTTTCTGTTAGGTTTTTGGGGATTCTAAAAATGTTTAACGGGGTTCCCCCGTTAAATTCGGATGTAACTTTTCGAGTAGATGATTTTTCATATAAAAAACTTTTTCATCCGAGTTAGTATGCAAAAGTTATGCCCATTTTTACAAATTCTCGAGAGATTTTGCAAATAAAGTCGAAATTCATATTTGCAAATTTTCCCAACAACTAGACCACATATCACATGGAAAACTTATTTTATTTTATTTTTTTGACATTTCCATAATTTTCTTTTGTTTTTTCTAAGACTGAAAAAGGCGATCCGGGGGGGGGGGGGTAGAGTTTGAAAATGAGGCCTCAAATCCCTTTAGTCGCGGTTGGCCAGACCAACCGGGACTAAAGGTCTAACCTTTAATCCCGGTTGGCCTGGCCAACCGGGACTAAAGGTCTATCCCTTTAGTCGCGGTTGGCCAGACCAACCGGGACTAAAGGTCTAACCTTTAATCCCGGTTGGCCTGGCCAACCGCGACTAAAGGCCTTCGGGCCAGCCTGAGGACCTTTAGTCCCGGTTGGCCTGGCCAACCGGGACTAAAGCCCCTCCCGTCGGCCAGCTGTCGACCGAGCGCGCTGGGCCCAGATAGTTGGTCGCGGGTCTTCTCCCGAACCGCGACTAAAGACCCCTTTGGTCGCGGTTCGGTTCTTTTGGGGACTAATGGCGGCGTATGGAAGCCCCTTTTTCTACCAGTGCGGGAACACAACATATAGTTTTGCACGGTTCTAGAACATTGCCGGGGACGGAGCGTGTGCAGAGCACGCGCGTCAGCAACAACACCTCAAGTACACACTGCAGCTCATGCACTTCCAGCTGGATAACGCATCCAACGGAAGCACACATGACACGTACACCCCGGAGCACGACCTTGCCAAAGGAGCGCGTGTTAGGAAATAAACCGTGGCGCGTGTGTATCCGCGGTCACCGGCGTGCGTGCGTCGTGTGATGTCAGTAGGATAGATTAGTTGTTGCTAATGCGAGTCATTAGGAGTCCAGCGAGGAGCTGCATGCATGAAGCCAGTCCGTGGCGAGGTCGACGCGACGCCGGATCTGTCCCTGCATTACTGCCTGATTTGATCGCTTGGATTGTGGTCATCGCATCATCGGGCTGAGCCGTGTGGCACGGCTGTGAAAGCGACGGCTCATCCGATCCGCCGCCGAGAGAAAAACTTCGCTGGGGCTCCGGATTTTCATGCACGCCGCCGGCCGTCGCCATTGCGTTGCGTCTGCCATAAGTAATGATAGACACACAAAGAGTTACGTAATGATTTTACATGCTTCGCCCACCCCACTGAAAATCAGGGGGCAAGAAAGATTTAGTTTGGCAAGTTACGTAAAGGTGGTTCGTAGCTAATTACCTAGGTCAAGCATTTTCGGTCTGCCATGGCAGGGACGAAACGAAGCAAACAAACAAAGCGAGGCCTTCTCGGTTCCCACATGCTCTCGTACGTCAAGCGTGGCTGCGTTCATGCGTTAGCGATGGATCCTCTAACCATCTTGATCATCATCGCATCGTCGTGTGTTGTGTTTTACCACGATCGATATGCCACGGAGCGCTCTGTACATCAACAGTGGAGTAGGTGGGGAGCGAACAAAT
Source organism: Aegilops umbellulata (assembly GCA_032464435.1). NCBI lineage: Eukaryota > Viridiplantae > Streptophyta > Magnoliopsida > Poales > Poaceae > Aegilops > Aegilops umbellulata. The sequence goes on from CP136057.1 coordinate 21,007,875, forward strand.
GGATTGCCATCACATGGGAGTATGTATCTATACATATTCTAGAGTGTAAAATTACTATTTTGCTTCATATGTAGTCTTTTATTGAAATCTTTAAAAGACTTGGGAACGGAGGGAGTAATTGTTTAGCTAATGGCGCTCGCCCAGATTGAGTGGAGGCGCCGACACGTCAAGTGCATGTGGAACCAAGCATTCCACTGCACAGCTTCCCCTTAGATCATCCAGAATCAGTCTAGCTGATCTAGGATGGACCGATCAACAGAGTTGGGTTGACACTAGTACTACTCACTCGAACGAGAGCCAAAACCGAAGGACCGCATGCACATGGACGGAACCTGTGGCTGTGGGAAGATGACCTTGGGCCAACCCATTCGTGGCTCTCTCTCCAGCCCCACCCACGTCAATCATTCAGAGCTAGGATGGTTTATAGCAGCATTACTGTTGGATGAGCACCGGTCCTGGTATAAACAGTGACTGAATTCTGGCGAGGTACAGCCAGAGTGAGTGAAACATCCATGGACAGCCGAGCATGAGAAGTGACATATCTCCGGGCCAATCATCTCTTTTTTAGGCAATCCGGGCCAATCATCCTTTTTTTTTTTTTGGAGGTAATCCGGGCCAATCTATCTGTCACGGGTGGACTAGGATTCTCAAGTCGTTTGCCTTTGGGTGGGCTGACATGTGGGCGCGACAACAATTTGGCCCACATGTCGGCCATACAGTACTAGTATGACTTGGGATCTCTTCTCCAAAAAAAAAAACAAACAAGTATGACTTGGGATCTGCGTCCATCACAGGTCAATGCCCTTCCAAAATTGTTTGGCCTTCCGTGCACGCGCGATTCAGTCGAGTCACCAATCATTTTAGCAGTAGTGTAGTATAGTATAGTAGCAGCAGAAATGCAGCGGTGCCTATCAGTTTGATGTGATTACTCGTGTTCAGTGTTCTTTTTGTCGAAGAAACATTTACATCTTTATAAAAGTTCATCAAAATTGCAAATCATCTCAAACATAATAAAAATTACATCAAGATACTTAGACCATCAAACAACCAATACTATCGCCAGAACGAGCTGCCGACGCACCGCTGTCGCCGCTCCCTTGCCGGAGTCGTCCTTACCTTGTCGATAAGAATCAGGAAAGTCTTCGTGCACGTGCCCTTAAGGACCAGTGCCCTCGAACGGCAATCGTCTCCGTTGAACCCTTAAATCATTCCAAAGTGCATGACACCATAACTCCTTGCTGCACACACACGACTAGAAACCTAACCTCACCGCCTCAAAAAAGATGGCATGAATCTACGCCAGAGCTCTGCCGATTTCGTCTAGATGGATAAACTCAAGGATCAGAGCCTAGAAGACCAACTCAGCGAAGAAGCGTCGCCATCCGCGCAAGCATTGCTCCGCGAGAACTAAAAACCCTAACCTAACCTACTAGCCAAAGCAGAGGCACCGAGATTCTCCTCCCTGTCATCGGCCACCGGAGCGGTAGGCAGATGGGAGGCAAATCTACGGGCTCGCTAATGGTGTTTGAAGGAATGTTGTAAACCCAGCCACTGCTAGGGAAAGGGACACTTCGGTAGAAGGGGGAAAAGATCAACATCGTTTGAGCTTGCTTGTGCGCATGCGTCTCTGTGTGATTCTGCGTGCGCCGGCGGGCACGCCGCCGGCTCCGGACCTCCTTTTATTCCTCTTCCTTGTTCTTACTTGAAATTTCAAAAACTCGATTCAGAACTCTCTCTCCCAAAGCAAATTACTTGGGCTTGACTAGTACAAATCAAACATGAGAGTTTTTAGCATGTCAGATCGAACTTTTTTATGGCAAATTATGTTATCACAAGGATGACAATTTTTTTTGCCATGCTTGAACGTTCGAGTTATCATGGTTAAAAATGTACCATTGGATTTTTAACATTACGAATTACTTTGACCTACGGCCTCCATAATATAGTATTAGTAGCTAATTCCAAAGTTGCTTCAGTCTCCCGGGCTATATGGAGCTTGAATTTCAGAAATTAGACTTTAAATTTTAAAAAACTAAAAAACACATGTAAATATGGATTTATATTCGCCGCAAAAAATAAGGATGTATATTCGGACAAAGTTTATGCTCCCAAGCTCAAATGCACCTTTGTGAATAGTAAAACCATCAAAATAGTAAATAAAATTTAAAAACTGTTTCTTTAGCAATAAACATTTTTAAATGTTCTACATACCTGCAAATTCCCGCAAAGAAAAAACATACCTAGTGCTCTTGGGAAAAGACGATGATCCAAAATGACAGTTTTTGAAAGTATTTTAGAGAGCTGTTTTTGTTATTTTTGCCCAGACCTACATGAATGTGATTTCATCACAAAAAATCGCACGCAAGCAGGAAACCAACAATTATTTGTTATATAAAAAAGTCAAGTTTTTTTTAAAAAAAATATTTATTTTCCATTTAATGTTCATAAGGGTGCATTTGAGCTTGCGAATATAAGGACACTTTCATGTATACTGCATGTTTGTAATGTTTCTGATGAAATATGCTCCATGTGAGTTGCACATGACTTTGTTTTTTTTATGTAGCTCACGTCAAAACGGATTTTATCGTGAAAATTGACGAATATGTAGCAATACCTACATATATGGGTGCACCTTTTCAGTTTTTTTTTAACTTGTAAAGTTTATTTTTGTTTTTTTTTCCTTAAAATTTTTGGTTTCCTGGAGCCGAGTGTCAAAAATCATCACTCTAAATAGTTTAACTAATTTAGTGCTTAATTTGCACCATAGTGACATTACACCCCCTCTGTACTCAAACCAATTCAAAATGAGAAAGGGAAAAATAGAACAAAAAAGTTTTCCTTTCTCCTCTTGTTCTCCTTGATCTTCCAATTTCCCCCCTCCTGCCATCTTATACCCAAGCCCTTTGGCTTTCACTATATTTTAATGTTTGCACATAGGCCCCTAAAAAAGCTTCCATCCCTCAGCTCTTCTTCCACTCCTCGGCGCCGGCGAGGTAGGCCTTCTTCCTCTTCTCCGCTCGCGCGCACGCGCAGATGATGACGAAGCACGCGGCGTACACGGCGTACACGCGCCAATTCGCGCGCGGTGCCTCGCCGGCCGCGGCGCGGTGGAACACGGCGGCGTAGTAGTGGAGGCCGACGGCCAACCCCACCACCATCTGCGCCAGGCCGAGCGCCTTGGTGGCGTCCGCGCCGCCCTCCTCCTCCTCCGGCGAAGCGGCCCCGGAGAAGACGGCGACGAGGTCCACCATCTGGAGCACGAGGTAGGCCATGAAGCCGAGCGACTGCGCGGCCTGCGTCCAGGCGTAGGCCGCGGGCGAGGCGGCGTGGAAGAAGCGGAGCGGCTCCAGCCCCGTGGCGGCGGCGGCGAGCGCGAGCGTGGCGAAGTAGATGGCGAGGTAGGCCTGCGAGAGCAGCAGCGCGCGGTGGAGGAGCGGCAGGTACGGGCCCATGCGCCGCACCAGCGCGGTGAGCATGCAGAGGGGCAGCAGCAGCAGGGCCACCGACGCCGCGGAGGCCGCCGCCGCCCCCCACCGGCCCCCGAGGACCGGCCGCACTCCGCCGGCGATCCCCGCATTGGCGGCCGACAGGTACGCCTTGGACGTGTACGACAGCCGGGCCAGGTCCGGCATGAGCGTCTGATGCAGCCGTGCCGGGAGGCCCCGGAACTCGGACATGAGGTCCTCCGTCCCCTCCGCCTCCTCCGCGAACACCACGTCCTCCTCCACCCCCGCCGCCTCCTCGCTGCTCACGGTCGAATTCGCCTTCACCTTCCCGTCGGCGACGACGGCCTTCGCTTTCTTGGTCGAATCCACCTTCCCGTCGGCGACAACCTGCGCCTTCTTGCTCGACTTGGTCGAATCCGCCGTCGAATTGGACGGCTTCTTGGCCTTGGGGGCGCCCCCCTCAGATTTCACCGGCTTGGCAGCGCCCGCCTTGGTGGACTTGGCGGAATCGGTGGTCTTGGGCTTGGCAGTGGCCGCCGCCTTGACCTTGGGCTTGGCCGCATCGCCGGCAGCTTTAGCGGTCGGCTTCTTGGTCGCGGTCGACTCCGCTTTAGGGGTCGCCTTCTTGGTGGTGACCTTGGTCGGCGTCGTGGTGGACTCCTCCGGTTTCTTGCCCTTCAGAACCTTGGTCTGATTCTTGGCGCCGGAGGAGGAGACCTTCTTCTTGACGCCGGCCGCCGCGGTGGCCTTGGGCGGCTTGACCGGCTCGTCGTCATCGGCGGACACGAGCTCCTTGCGGCCGCCGGAGAGCTTGGGCTTGGGCTTGGCGGCCGGAGCGGCGGAGGAGCAGAGCGCAATGTGGCAGCAGAGGAGGGCGAGGAGGAGCAGCAGCAGCACAGGCCTCGGCGGCGACCGAGCTGCCATCTCTGGCGGATCTGGCCGGGGCTTTTGGGGAGCGAGATACGGCAGATCCGGGAAGAGTGAGGGAGGGTTAAGGTATTTTTGGCTGGATTTATACGTGGGGAAATTGGAGGCGAGAACGGACGAAGAGAAGAGGAAGCTGTGAGCCTTCCGTGGTGAAGAGTGTGAGTGAGTGGGGAGCGAACCACACCACCACCACCACTGCTGGAGTGTGAGTGAAGTGGGAGGTGAGCGAACTACGACGGTGTGTGGCACGGCCGGTACCGGGGCACGCACGTTGGTGCGGCTCCTCCGAACCGTCGGTGGACTTTCACCAGCTCGTTGCGCGCGCATACACATCCCGGTCCAGACAGCACGACAAACCAACGAGCGGATGAGTTTGTTGTTAGGTCCCCGTCCTGGTCCATGCACACAAGAGGGGTCTTCCTATTTCAAGAGCTGGTCTCTTTGATAATCTAGACTGGCTCTTTATCGAATGGATGTCCATTCTCATCAGTTTGATCATACTCACAGTGTTGAAAGAGGATTTTCTGTCAACTAAGTTCCATTCTTTCGTGTAAGGATGCAATTCATATCACCCGCAAAACAAAACAGAAACAAAATACAGCTCATATCCATGACTGCGACATGGACTCCCCCCCCCCACCCACCCGCGGCTCCCGTGTCGTCCCCCGCGGGCGACCCGGGGGCGACTAGGGTTTCCCCCCGGCGCCGCCACCCCCTCCAGCATCTCCTCCCCTCGCCGCCACCTGAGGGACGCCAGGCAAGCCGCGGCGGCCGCCGATGAAGGTGGCGGCGAGGTTTCTCGTCGCTTCGTTCCCCTCGCGAAGGACCACGGACTCCGGGGCGGCGGCCCCGACCGGCGAGGCGGCGTGGCCTCTGCGACAGGCGGCGTGCGCGGGATGTGGCGGCCGGCCTCCTCGGCTGCTCCGGCGGCGCGGAGCCGGCGGGGGTGGTCGTGGCGCGGATTTCTTCTGAGCCAGATCTGAAGGTCGGGTTGTTTTCTCCTCCTTTGCTCACTCCTCTCCTCCGGCTGTCCGATCTGCAGCTTAGGCTGCCAATTCCGGTGTCGGCGGTGAGCTGGTGGCATAGTACGAGTCCGGGGGAAACCCTTGGTTGGATCCCCGACCACGGCGGTGATGGTGCGTGCGCGCATCGGCTTTCTCCTTCGAGGCACCGCTGAGGACTCCCCTATCCATCCCCGTCCCAGATCCCGGGTGAAAACCCAAAACTCGTCTCGGGTTGGGCGGTGGCGGCGCCCCGCGCGCCGTTCCCTCCTTGGAGGCGCCGCCTTGGGTCGTCTGGTTCTCCGGGTGAGTGGCGCCGAGGTAGGAGAGCGCCCGTCGGCTGCGAGTCCAAGCAGAGGCTTCTCCAAGCTTCGCCCTTGGGTCTTTGCAGTTGGTTTCTTCGACAATCCTTCCAGCGGCTTTCCTTTTGTTCTCGGTTGCCCGGGCGGGTGGCAGTGCAGCTAGTGGTGTGAGCCTATGGCGTGGCGAGAAGAGCTATGCCTGCTCTGGGTCACGACCGGCACTTGTCCGTGCTCTCGGGTGAGCGCCCAACGACCCGACGGTGCGGCGCCTTCGAGCCTAGGCGAGAAGATTGGGGTCTTCTTCGGCGTTGGAAGACAGGTTGCAGGGTCCCAATCCCATGATCCGGCTGCTCTCAGTGCAGGCCTTTGGCTGATCCCCGAGGCTTCTCTGCTTTCCTGCTCTGGGTGCCGATGTGCAGCAGGTTTCGACATTACTTGCAGTTCTTTCATGTCTCTCCCTTAGTGTGTTGTAGTGTGTGTTGCGTTGTAAGCTGCTCAGTCAGCTTCCTTGTATCTTTCGGTCGCTCTTGCTTGGTGGCCTTGTGTAATCCTGGCCGGTTGATGGCTTTGTTAATTCAAAGTCGGGCTCCCCTTGAGTCTTCGTTCTAAAAAAATGACTGCGACATAACTTGAACTTTGTTTGCGACCAGTTGTCAATCTATTCTTTTGATTCTCACCACCCCACAATCCATCGCCTAAGACGGTAGCAAAGAAAAAAAATGTGCCTAACAAAACGAGAACGGTCACTGACATAAATCAGCATGCGACATGCAAATTCAGAGCCGTCGTTTTTGTTTTTTTATTCATTTGATCAAAGAAACGGATCGAGATCCACCGTCAAGTGGTAACGGAACAAAACGCATAAGAACATCCTCGAGGTTCGAAACCAGAAAAGTGAAGATATGGTTTTTTCAACCAACTCCAGTTGGCTGTCTATGCACTGCTAGCAACTAAAGGAGGAAACCACAAAATAAACGCAGCTTTAGTTACATCCCAAACAAACAACAAATTAAGCTTATGGCTCACATGTACAATGGCATAAAAAACCCAATTCCAACAATTCAAATCATGCGAAATGAAAGAGGTTGCCTCAAGGAATGCAAAAGGTATCGAGTCCATGAACCAATGCTAACGACATGGGGGGATTTGAGAGTGTATTGAGTGGGAGAGAGCCATGGGAGGGGGGCTCGATCTCGGATGGAACGAGGAGGAAGAGAGCGCAATAGCGACATTTGGAGGGGCCCAACTCACTTACAAGTTCGGTGTGCAACGTACCGTTATCCAGCTGGACGGTAGCTCTTTTTTTTAGTTTTGTCTTTAACCTCCTTCTTCCATAGCATCATCATCATTATTTACTTCATCTTTGTTCTCTCCATCTTTTCTAGCTTCTTGCATACACACATCTATCCTGCTTTCAGCATTGCCTTCATCATGCAGCTCCATGCTCCAGACCAGATCGCTCCTCTTCATTTTATAAACCTGCGCAGTACTGCATAAAAAGAGCATGTATATCATATAAACTCAATAGGAGATCAACTCAACTTTTTGTCGAAACAAGCAAAATTTCTTAATTTCTAGATTACCCAGCATACCACGGCAAGATCCACAGTTTGCAAGTTTCTACTATAGGGTATAAAGCTAGGGATCCATCAAAAATATTGTGAGAAACAAGTAGTTCCCCAATTTGCGACCTACCATGGGATTTGTTATGTAAAAAGGTATGTGCTCGAAGGATCCCCCGAGCATCTACAAATCACACTCCAAACATATTTGACAGCATAACATTGAAGGAAAAGGTGATAGATATTCTTAGCTTCTAGGCAAAAGCGACACAAAGGGTCCCCCACCCAATTATTCTTCAACATATTATCTTTTATTGCAATAGCATTGTGCCAATTTAACCTGAACCAAAATTTAATTTTGAAAAGTAGTTTAACCTTCCATAAGTGCCCAGATTATCTATCAAGTTAACACCAGAGAGATGGTCTTATACATATTTCGATGGTAACTTTTGCTTCCAGGCCATTTCAGGATATCTTCACCCTCTTAGGTCAGAGTGTTATTCATCAACATGATCGTCAACCTTTTCTTCTTGAAGTTCCCTTTCTTCCCTTTGCCCTTTTCTTGAAACTAGTGGTTTTGTCAACCATCAACACTTGATGTTTTTCTTGATTTCTACCTTAATCGATTTTAGCATCACGAAGAGCTTGGGAATCGTTTCCGTTCTCCCTTGCATATTATAGTTCATCACAAAGTTCTACTAACTTGGTGATGGTGACTAGAGAATTCTGTCAATCACTATTTTATCTGGAAGATTAACTCCCACTTGATTCAAGCGATTGTAGTACCCAGACAATCTGAGCACATGCTCACTGTTTGAGCTATTCTCCTCCATCTTTTAGCTATAGAACTTGTTGGAGACTTCATATCTCTCAACTCGGCTATTTGTTTGAAATATTAACTTCAACTCCTGGAACATCTCATATGGTCCATGACGTTCAAAATGTCTTTGAAGTCCCGATTCTAAGCTGTTAAGCATGGTGCACTAAACTGTCAAGTAGTCATCATATTGAGCTAGCCAAACGTTCATAATGTTTGCATCTGCTCCTGCAATAGGTCTGTCACCTAGCGGTGCATTAAGGACATAATTCTTCTGTGCAGCAATGAGGATAGTCCTCAGATCACGGATCCAATCCGCATCATTGCTACTAACATTTTTCAACTCAGTTTTCTCTAGGAACATATCAAAAATAAAACAGGGGAGCTAAACGCGAGCTATTGATCTACAACATAGATATGCTAATACTACCAGGACTAAGTTCATGATAAAAGTTCAATTAATCATATTACTTAAGAACTCACACTTAGATAGACATCCCTCTAATCCTTCTAAGTGATCACGGGATCCATATCAACTACACCATGTCCGATCATCACGTGAGATGGAGTAGTTTCAATGGTGAACATCACTATGTTGATCATATCTACTATATGATTCACGCTCGACCTTTCGGTCTCCGTGTTCTGAGGCCATATCTGTTATATGCTAGGCTCGTCAAGTTTAACCTGAGTATTCCACGTGTGCAACTGTTTTGCACCCGTTGTATTTGAACGTAGAGCTTATCACACCCGATCATCACGTGGTGTCTCAGCACGACGAGCTTTGGCAACTACACTTATACTTTGATAATTTAGTGAGGGATCATCTTATAATGCTACCGTCAATCAAAGCAAGATAAGATGCATAAAAGATAAACATCACATGCAATCAATATACGTGATATGATATGGCCATCATCATCTTGTGCTTGTGATCTCCATCTCCGAAGCAACGTCATGATCACCATCGTCACCGGCGCGACACCTTGATCTCCATCGTAGCATCGTTGTCGTCTCGCCAATCTTATGCTTCTACGACTATCGCTACCGCTTAGTGATAAAGTTAAGCATTACAGGGCGATTGCATTGCATACAATAAAGCGACAACCATATGGCTCCTGTCAGTTGCCGATAACTCGGTTACAAAACATGATCATCTCATACAATAAAATTTAGCATCATGTCTTGACCATATCACATCACAACACGCCTTGCAAAAACAAGTTAGACATCCTCTACTTTGTTGTTGCAAGTTTTACGTGGCTGCTACGGGATTTAGCAAGAACCATTCTTACCTACACATCAAAACCACAACGATAGTTTGTCAAGTTGGTGTTGTTTTAACCTTCGCAAGGACCGGGCGTAGCAACACTTGGTTCAACTAAAGTTGGAGAAACTGACACCCGCCAGCCACCTGTGTGCAAAGCACGTCGGTAGAACCAGTCTCGCGTAAGCGTACGCGTAATGTCGGTCCGGGCCGCTTCATCCAACAATACCGCCGAACCAAAGTATGACATGCTGGTAAGCAGTATGACTTATATCGCCCACAACTCACTTGTGTTCTACTCGTGCATATGACATCTACGCATAAAACCAGACTCGGATGCCACTGTTGGGGAACGTAATAATTTCAAAAAAAATCATACGCACACGCAAGATCATGGTGATGCATAGCAACGAGAGGGGAGAGTGTTGTCCACGTACCCTCGTAGACCGAAAGCGGAAGCATTAGCACAACGTGGTTGATGTAGTCGTACGTCTTCACGATCCGACCGATCAAGTACCGAACGCACGACACCTCCGAATTCAGCACACGTTCAGCCCGATGACGTCCCTCGAACTCCGATCCAGCCGAGTGTTGAGGGAGAGTTTCGTCAGCACGACGGTGTGGTGACGATGTTGATGTTCTATCGACGCAGGGCTTGGCCTAAGCACCGCTACGATATTATCGAGGTGGATTATGGTGGAGGGGGGCACCGCACACGGCTAAGAGATCCAAGGGATCAATTGTTGTGTCTTTGGGGTGCCCCTGCCCCCGTATATAAAGGAGCAAGGGAGGAGGAGGCCGGCCCTAGGAGGGGGCGCGCCAAGTGTGGAGTCCTACGGGTTCGAGATCTATGTAAACATGACCGAGACACGTCTCCGGTCAATAACCAATAGCGGAACCTGGATGCTCATATTGGCTCCCACATATTGTATGAAGATCTTTATCGGTCAGACCGCATAACAACATACGTTGTTCCCTTTGTCATCGATATGTTACTTGCCCGAGATTCGATCGTCGGTATCTCAATACCTAGTTCAATCTCGTTACCGGCAAGTCTCTTTACTCATTCCGTAATACATCATCTCGCAACTAACTCATTAGTTGCATTGCTTGCAAGGCTTAAGTGATGTGCATTACCGAGAGGGCCCAGAGATACCTCTCCGACAATCGGAGTGACAAATCCTAATCTCGAAATACGCCAACCCAACATGTACCTTCGAAGACACCTGTAGAGCTCCTTTATAATCACCCAGTTACGTTGTGACGTTTGGTAGCACACAAAGTGTTCCTCCGGCAAACGGGAGTTGCATAATCTCATAGTCATAGGAACATGTATAAGTCATGAAGAAAGCAATAGCAACATACTAAACGATCGGGTGCTAAGCTAATGGAATGGGTCATGTCAATCACATCATTCTCCTAATGATGTGATCCCATTAATCAAATGACAACACATGTCTATGGTTAGGAAACATAACCATCTTTGATCAACGAGCTAGTCAAGTAGAGGCATACTAGTGACACTCTGTTTGTCTATGTATTCACACAAGTATTATGTTTTCGGTTAATACAATTCTAGCATGAATAATAAACATTTATCATGATATAAGGAAATAAATAATAACTTTATTATTGCCTCTATGGCATATTTCCTTCAGTCTCCCACTTGCACTAGTGTCAATAATCTAGTTCACATCACCATGTGATTAACACCCATAGTTCACATCGTCATGTGACCAACACCCAAAGGGTTTACTAGAGTCAATAATCTAGTTCACATCGCTATGTGATTAACACCCAAAGAGTACTAAGGTGTGATCATGTTTTTCCTGTGAGAGAAGTTTAGTCAACGGGTCTACCATATTCAGATCCGTATGTATTTTGCAAATTTCTATGTCAACAATGCTCTGCACGGAGCTACTATAGCTAATTGCTCCCACTTTCAATATGTATCCAGATTGAGACTTAGAGTCATCTAGATCAGTGCCAAAATTTGCATCGACGTAACCCTTTACGACGAACCTTTTTGTCACGTCCATAATCGAGAAACATATCCTTAATCCACTAAGGATAATTTTTGACCGCTATCTAGTGATCTACTCCTAGATCACTATTGTACTCCCTTGCCAAACTCAGTGGTAGGGTATACAATAGATCTGGTACACAGCATGGCATACTTTATAGAACCTATGGCTGAGGCATAGGGAATGGCTTTCATTCTCTTTCTATCTTCTGTCGTGGTCGGGTTTTGAGTCTTTACTCAATTTCAGACCTTGTAACACAGGCAAGAAACTCTTTCTTTGATTGTTCCATTTTGAACTACTTCAAAACCTTGTCAAGGTATGTACTCATTGAAAAAACTTATCAAGCGTCTTGATCTATCTCTATAGATCTTGATGCTCAATATGTAAGCAGCTTCACCGAGGTCTTTCTTTGAAATACTCCTTTTAAATACTCCTTTATGCTTTGCAGAATAATTCTACATTATTTCCGATCAACAATATGTCATTCACATATACTTATCAGAAATGTTGTAGTGCTCCCACTCACTTTCTTGTAAATACAGTCTTTACCGCAAGTCTGTATAAAACTATATGCTTTCATCAACTTATCAAAGCGTATATTCCAACTCCGAGATGTTTGCACCGGTCCATAGATGGATCGCTAGAGCTTGCATATTTTGTTAGCACCTTTAGGATTGACAAAACCTTCTGGTTGCATCATATACAACTCTTCTTTCATAAATCCATTAAGGAATGCAATTTTGTTTATCCATTTGCCAGATTTCATAAAATGCGGCAATTGCTAACATGATTCGGACAGACTTAAGCATAGATACGAGTGAGAAATTCTCATCGTAGTCAACACCTTGAACTTGTCGAAACCTTTTGCGACAATTCTAGCTTTGTAGATAGTAACACTACTATCAGCATCCGTCTTCCTCTTGAAGATCCATTTAATCTCAATGGCTCGCCGATCATCGGACAAGTCAATCAAAGTCCATACTTTGTTCTTATACATGGATCCCATCTCAGATTTCATGGCCTCAAGACATTTCCCGGAATCTGGGCTCATCATCGCTTCCTCATAGTTCGCAGGTTCGTCATGGTCAAGTAACATGACCTCCAAAACAGGATTACCGTACCACTCAGGTGCGGATCTCACTCTGGTTGACCTACGAGGTTCGGTAGTAACTTGATCTGAAGTTATATGATCATCATCATTAGCTTACTCACTAATTGGTGTAGGAGTCACAGGAACAGATTTCTCTGATGAACTACTTTCCCATAAGGGAGCAGGTACAGTTACCTCATCAAGTTCTACTTTCCTCCCACTCACTTCTTTCGAGAGAAACTCCTTCTCTAGAAAGGATCCATTCTTAGCAACGAATGTTTTGCCTTCGGATCTGTGATAGAAGGTGTACCCAACAATTTCGTTTGGGTATTCTATGAAGATGCATTTCTCCGATTTGGGTTCGAGCTTATCATTTTGAAACTTTTTCACATAAGCATCGCCGCCCCAAACTTTAAGAAACGACAGCTTAGGTTTCTTGCTAAACCACAGTTCATACGATGTCGTCTCAACGGATTTATATGGTGCCCTATTTAACGTGAATGAAGTTATCTCTAATGCATAACCCCAAAACTATAGTGGTAAATCGGTAAGAAACATCATAGATTGCACTATATCCAATAAAGTACGGTTATGACGTTCGGACACACCATTATGCTGTGGTGTTCCAGGTGGCATGAGTTTGTGAAACTATTCCACATTGTTTTAATTGAAGACCAAACTCGTAACTCAAATATTTTCCTCCACGATCAGATCGTAGAAACTTTATTTTCTTGTTAAGATGATTTTCCACTTCACTCTGAAATTCTTTGAACTTTTCAAATGTTTTAGACTTATGTTTCATCAAGTAGATATACCCATATATGCTCAAATCATCTGTGAAGGTCAGAAAATAACGATACTTGCCGTGAGCCTTAACACTCATCGGACCGCATACATCAATATGTATTATTTCCAATAAGTCAGTTGCTCGCTCCTTTGTTCCGGAGAACGGAGTCTTAGTCATCTTGCCCATGAGGCATGGTTCGCACGCATCAAGTGATTCGTAATCAAGTGATTCCAAAAGCCCATCAGCATGGAGTTTCTTCATGCGCTTTACACCAATATGACCTAAACAGCAGTGCCACAAATAAGTTGCACTATCATTATTAACTTTGCATCTTTTGGCTTCAATATTATGAATATGTGTATCACTACGATCAAGATCCAACAAATCATTTTCGTTGGGTGTGTAACCATATAAGGTTTTATTCATGTAAACAGAACAACAATTTATTCTCTTACTTAAATGAATAACCGTATTGCAATAAACATGATCAAATCATATTCATGCTCAACGCAAACACCAAATAACACTTATTTAGGTTCAACATTAATCCCGAAAGTATAGGAAGTGTGCGATGATGATCATATCAATCTTGGAACCACTTCCAACACACATCATCACTTAACCCTTAACTAGTCTCTGTTCATTCTGCAACTCCCGTCTCGAGTTACTACTCTTAGCAACTGAACCAGTATCAAATACCGAGGGGTTGCTATGAACACTAGTAAAATACACATCAATAATTTGTATATCAAATATACCTTTGTTCACTTTGCCATCCTTCTTATCTGCCAAATACTTGGGGCAGTTCACACCCGATCATCACGTGGTGTCTCAGCACGACGAGCTTTGGCAACTACACTTATACTTTGATAATTTAGCGAGGGATCATCTTATAATGCTACCGTCAATCAAAGCAAGATAAGATGCATAAAAGATAAACATCACATGCAATCAATATAAGTGATATGATATGGCCATCATCATCTTGTGCTTGTGATCTCCATCTCCGAAGCAACGTCATGATCACCATCGTCACCGGCGCGACACCTTGATCTCCATCGTAGCATCGTTGTCGTCTCGCCAATCTTATGCTTCTACGACTATCGCTACCGCTTAGTGATAAAGTTAAGCATTACAGGGCGATTGCATTGCATACAATAAAGCGACAACCATATGGCTTCTGCCAGTTGCTGATAACTCGGTTACAAAACATGATCATCTCATACAATAAAATTTAGCATCATGTCTTGACCATATCACATCACAACATGCCCTGCAAAAACAAGTTAGACGTCCTCTACTTTGTTGTTGCAAGTTTTACGTGGCTGCTACGGGCTTTAGCAAGAACCGTTCTTACCTACGCATCAAAACCACAACGGTAGTTTGTCAAGTTGGTGCTGTTTTAACCTTCGCAAGGACCGGGCGTAGCCACACTCGGTTCAACTAAAGTTGGAGAAACTGACACCCGCCAGCCACCTGTGTGCAAAGCACGTCGGTAGAACCAGTCTCGCGTAAGCGTACGCGTAATGTCGGTCCGGGCCGCTTCATCCAACAATACCGCCGAACCAAAGTATGACATGCTGGTAAGCAGTATGACTTATATCACCCACAACTTACTTGTGTTCTACTCGTGCATATGACATCTACGCATAAAACCAGGCTCGGATGCCACTGTTGGGGAACGTAATAATTTCAAAAAAAATCATACGCACACGAAGATCATGGTGATGCATAGCAACGAGAGGGGAGAGTGTTGTCCGCGTACCCTTGTAGACCGAAAGCGGAAGCGTTAGCACAACGCGGTTGATGTAGTCGTACGTCTTCACGATCCGACCGATCAAGTACCGAATGCACGGCACCTCCGAGTTCAGCACACGTTCGGCCCGATGACGTCCCTTGAACTCCGATCCAGCCGAGTGTTGAGGGAGAGTTTCGTCAGCACGACGGCGTGGTGACGATGTTGATGTTCTATCGACGCAGGGCTTCGCCTAAGCACCGCTACGATATTATCGAGGTGGATTATGGTGGAGGGGGGCACGGCACACGACTAAGAGATCCAAGGGATCAATTGTTGTGTCTTTGGGGTGCCCCCTACCCCCGTATATAAAGGAGCAAGGGAGGAGGAGGCCGGCCCTAGGAGGGGGCGCGCCAAGTGTGGAGTTCTACGGGTTCGAGAACTATGTAGACATGACCGAGACACGTCTCCGGTCAATAACCAATAGCAGAACCTGGATGCTCATATTGGCTCCCACATATTCTACGAAGATCTTTATCGGTCAGACCGCATAACAACATACGTTGTTCCCTTTGTCATTGATATGTTACTTGCACGAGATTCGATCGTCGGTATCTCAATACCTAGTTCAATCTCGTTACCGGCAAGTCTCTTTACTCGTTCCGTAATATATCATCTCGCAACTAACTCATTAGTTGCATTGCTTGCAAGGCTTAAGTGATGTGCATTACCGAGAGGGCCCAGAGATACCTCTCCGACAATCGGAGTGACAAATCCTAATCTCGAAATACGCCAACCCAACATGTACCTTCGAAGACACCTATAGAGCTCCTTTATAATCACCCAGTTACGTTGTGACGTTTGGTAGCACACAAAGTGTTCCTCCGACAAACGGGAGTTGCATAATCTCATAGTCATAGGAACATGTATAAGTCATGAAGAAAGCAATAGCAACATACTAAACGATCGGGTGCTAAGCTAATGGAATGGGTCATGTCAATCACATCATTCTCCTAATGATGTGATCCCGTTAATCAAATGACAACACATGTCTATGGTTAGGAAACATAACCATCTTTGATCAACGAGCTAGTCAAGTAGAGGCATACTAGTGACACTCTGTTTGTCTATGTATTCACACAAGTATTATGTTTCCGGTTAATACAATTCTAGCATGAATAATAAACATTTATCATGATATAAGGAAATAAATAATAACTTTATTATTGCCTCTAGGGCATATTTCCTTCACAGATATCATTCCAAAAGTCAATATGCCTGTGACTATTCAGCACAATACTTCTGTGTTTTGTATTGTACTTCTTAATCTTCAGCGGGTCAGACCACTATGAGGAATCCCTAGCAGTATTTTTAATTTTTATGCACACCGTTAGTAACCTTGTATGTCTTCTTGACTATTTCCTACCATGGCTGTTGGGGATATTACTGCTGGGCGTAAACCGGCCTAAGTGGGCCGGGTTGACTTCATCAGTAATCTAAAGGTGCTAAAGCCCAGAGGCTAGACAAAGGCCCAAGGCCGTAGTCGGTTCAGTATCTGTCGCCGTAAACCGGCGTGTATGTAAACTGGTATTATAAGTTAGGAATAGGGAGAGACCAACCCGGATACGAATATAAACCGGAGATTGGGACTCTATGAACCGACGGGTGTCGCCCGTGTATATAAGGGGACAACCCGGTAGCGGTTCAGGACAGACAACCACAACTCGAGGCCTAGGCGAAGCATATTTGCTCCCTAGTCATCGAGACTTCATCAATTCCATCACAGACTAGACGTAGGCTTTTACCTTCATCGAAGGGGCCGAACTAGTATAAACTCTCTGTGTCCCTGTGTCCGCTTTAACCCCTTCGAGTTAACCCGTTGCGATGGCTCCACGACTAAGTCCTTTTGCTAGGACATCTGCCGTGACAAACCCACGACAGTTGGCGCCCACCGTGGGGCTATCGCACGATGGTTTCAGATTCTTGGAGGGCCGCTTTGAAGGACTCGAGGGATACGCCGTGGGCCGGATGACCAAGAGTCGTCGCGGCAAGATCTACGTCGACGACGCAGGCTGGGGCCCCGAGGCCGGCTCAATTGAGTACGGGTACCGGGTCCCCTTTGGTGGCATACACATCTTCATCGGCAAAATCGGTGAACCGGGCCCTGAGCTGGACACCTGCACCGACCTCATCGAGACAGCTCAGCGTGCGCGATCTGCCCGGGTTAAGCCAGCCGTGAAGCGTGCCTTCATGGGAGTCATCCATGGAGGAAGCTATGAGGATGGATCAGGATCTGGTGGCGAAACGGTCGTTTATTCTGGCGACGAGTCGTCGACCGGAGAAACAGAGTCCTTGTATCAAGTACAAGACGGTCGGATTGGGGGCTGTTCCGATGGCGACAGTATTCCGGACCCCTCCGATCTGCCTAGCCGGGTCGGTATATTCATGGCCGGAACACAAGCCGCGCCTCAATCATCGACGGCCGCAGCAATAGTTTCCGGTTCAGCAGCAGCAACGGCTGCCGGAGCAGGAGGCTCTGTGCGCCAGCCAGCTCAAGTGTTATCTGACTTATTCTACACCTTGGCTGCGCTCATGGCAGAGGCTAATCCGACGGATCAGGATGCTCATAATGCAGAGATCGCAAAGGTGAGAGAGCAGATTACCCAGGCCAAAGCGGATCTAGCAGCTGAAGAGGTCAGGATGACTGCGGAGCGAGCCGCTTTGGATGCACAAGCCTATAAGCTCATGCTGGACCAGAATGCTTCACAGGAAGTCATGAGGAGGAAGTACCGATCTCGCTTGCCCTCGGTTTTTGAAGGAAGGGATCTTTTCAATACCCCTGGAGCGGGGACCAGCAATCAAGCAGTGATAAACCGGGCAGAGGCGCCCGGGACGGGCGCGCCGGTTCAGCCCCGTGTAATAGATCTGCCCCGACATAACGCTGAAGGGCCGCGGGTTGTGGCCACACCTCCGGGTCACTATTCCAATCCGTTGGATAACCTTGTTGCAGCGGCGGCACGGTTAGAGGCTATTCCGGTCGAGGGAGATTCATTGCAGGCGATAGAGACACGCCGGGTCAAATAGCTCCTCAGGACGGCGTTGGTCCAACAGGAAGCATATTCGTACAGCCGTGAGCGGATTCATTCTACTCCACGCCCAAACCGGAGTCATAGCAGACATATGGAGGAGCCAGCTGAGTCAAGTAATGCGCGGCATGGAGCACCCCGCGGCAACAATCCGGCCCCCGGTGCCCAGGAGGTGGTAGACCGGGCCCGAGCGCACAGGGAAGACGAGTTAGCAGCGCAACATCAGACCCGTCAGCTTACGCCAGTTCGTCCCACCACTTCAGTTGAACCGGGACTCGTTTCTAGCGCGTTAGGAGTGCCTTGCCTTGTTCCTGCTCTGCGCAATGTTCGCCTGCCTAAGGATTTCAAGGGCCCACGCAAGGTACCGAACTATACGGCGGATCAACCCCCAGAGTCGTGGGTGGAGAGTTATGAGATGGCCATGGAGATGCTTGACGTGGACGAGGCGGCGTGTGCGAAGTATTTCACCATGATGCTTGAAGGGACAGCCCGTACTTGGTTAAAGAGCCTGCCGCCCAACTCTATCAGGTCATGGGCCCAGTTGCGAGCCTGGTTCATCAGTAATTTCAAAGACACATGTAAGCAGCCCATGTCGGTAGTAGATTTAGCAGCTTGTTGTAGGGGAACGTAGTAATTTCAAAAAAATTCCTACGCACACGCAAGATCATGGTGATGCATAGCAACGAGAGGGGAGAGTGTTGTCTACGTACCCTCGTAGACCGAAGCAGAAGCGTTGACGCAACGTAGAGGAAGTAGTCATACGTCTTCCCGATCCGACCGATCCAAGCACCGTTACTCCGGCACCTCCGAGTTCTTGGCACACGTTCAGCTCGATGACGCACCCCTAGCTCCGATCCAGCAAAGCTTCAGGGAGGAGTTTCGTCAGCACGACGGCGTGGTGACAATCTTGATGGCCTACCGGCGCAGGGCTTCGCCTAAGCACCGCGACAATATGACCGAGGTGGAATATGGTGGAGGGGGGCACCGCACACGGCTAAGGAACGATCACGTTGATCAATTGTGTGTCTATGGGGTGCCCCCTGCCCTGTATATAAAGGATGGAGGAGGAGGAGGCCGGCCAAGGCTTGGTGCGGCCAGGATGTGGAGTCCTACTAGGACTCCAAGTCCTAGTAGGAGTCCACCAAGAGGGGAGGAAGGGAGAAGGAAGTGGAGGAGAAGGAAAGGTGGCCGGCCCCCTTTTCCCTAGTCCAATTCGGACTAGAGGGGAGGGGGGGCGCAGCAGCCTTTTTCCTCTTCCCACTAAAGCCCATCAAGGCCCATTACTTCTCCCGTAATCCCGTAACTCCCCGATACTCCCGAAAATACCCGAATCACTCAGAACCTTTCTGAAGTCCGAATATAGTCGTCCAATATATCGATCTTTACGTCTCGACCATTTCGAGACTCCTCGTCATGTCCCCGATCTCATCCGGGACTCCGAACTCCTTCGGTACATCAAAACTCATAAACTCATAATATAACTGTCATCGAAACCTTAAGCGTGCGGACCCTACGGTTCGAGAGCAATGTAGACATGACCGAGACACGTCTCCGGTCAATAACCAATAGCGGGACCTGGATGCCCATATTGGCTCCTACATATTCTACGAAGATCTTTATCGGTCAGACCGCATAACAACATACGTTGTTCCCTTTGTCATCGGTATGTTACTTGCCCGAGATTCGATCGTCGGTATCCAATACCTAGTTCAATCTCGTTGCCGGCAAGTCTCTTTACTCGTTCCGTAATACATCATCCCGCAACTAACTCATTAGTTGCAATGCTTGCAAGACTTGAGTGATGTGCATTACCGAGAGGGCCCAGAGATACCTCTCCGACGATCGGAGTGACAAATCCTAATCTCGAAATACGCCAACCCAACATCTACCTTTGGAGACACCTGTAGTACTCCTTTATAATCACCCAGTTACGTTGTGACGTTTGGTAGCACCCAAAGTGTTCCTCCGGCAAACGGGAGTTGCATAATCTCATAGTCAAAGGAACATGTATAAGTCATGAAGAAAGCAATAGCAACATACTAAACGATCAGGTGCTAAGCTAATAGAATGGGTCATGTCAATCAGATCATTCAACTAATGATGTGATCCCGTTAATCAAATAACAACTCTTTGTTCATGGTTAGGAAACATAACCATCTTTGATTAACAAGCTAGTCAAGTAGAGGCATACTAGTGACACTCTGTTTGTTTATGTATTCACACATGTATCATGTTTCCGGTTAATACAATTCTAGCATGAATAATAAACATTTATCATGATATATAAGGAAATAAATAATAACTTTATTATTGCCTCTAGGGCATATTTCCTTCACTTGTGTCCAGGAGGAAGGAGAGTCAACGACTCATTGGGTGCGCAGGGTCTCAAAAATTCTGCATTCATCAGACCGCATCAATGCGGACATCGCGGTTATAACCCTGGAAGGTAATTGCCGGTTTGGACCCTTGAAGCTGAAATTAGGGCGGATGAAGCGCGATTGTACTGACATGGGAACTCTCATGACCGTTTTGGTGAAGTATGCTGATTCTGATAGTACCAAGGATCCGGAGTCTGACGATGAAAAGACAGGGAAGGGAAGAAAGAACGGCAACCCCAGGGGTCAGCAGCATCACCCGGCAGGGAACGGTGGTGGCGGCAAGCGTAAAGCGGATGGCAACATGGATTTTGTGGCCAATACTAACGCACAAAATGGAGGCCAGCGACGGAGGGGCAAAAACCACAGTGGCGGGCCCAGTCCTAATCTGGAACGCCTGAACTATCTGTTAAACCAGCCCTGTCCAAAACATGGAACAAGGGAGGAACCGGCAAACCACCTTTGGAAAGATTGTTATATCATGCACGAATTCAAGAATTCCAATGCCTTCCGGTATGGCCCCGGCTCTGGTGGTGGTTCTGGGCCTGGACCGAGTCACAGTGGTGGAAATTCCGGTTCAGGACTTAATGGTAACCCGGGCGGGCATAACAACCAGCATAATCAGAATAACCAGGGTGGTAACAATCAGCAACAGCAGCAGTCGGGTTATCAGAGCAATCCAAAGCAGCTAAATAGTGGACAGTATCATGTATTCACCACTAGCTTGGACAAGCGGGATAGGAAGCTTCAGAAGCGGGCAGTTAATTCTGTTGAACCGGCCGTGCCCCGGTATCTGCGCTGGTCGGAGCAGCCAATCATATGGAGTAGAGAGGATCACCCTCCCCGGGTTGACAATCCGGGTCAGCTGGCTTTAGTGGTGGCACCCAGGTTGGAGGTTATAAATTCACCAAGGTACTCATGGATGGAGGTAGCAGCATCAACATCCTATACTATGAGACTTTTCGTCGAATGTGGCTAACAGATAAGGAACTCCGGCCTTCAAATACGGTTTTTCATGGTGTGGTACCTGGCAAGTCAGCATACCCCGTTGGGAAGATAGCATTAGAAGTGGCTTTCGGAGATGATCACGATTCCTGGTCTGAGACGCTGACATTCGAGGTGGTGAAAATCAAAAGCCCGTATCACGCCCTGTTCGGTAGACCGGCCTATGCGAAGTTCATGGCACGACCCTGTTATGTCTACTTGCAACTCAAGATGCCAGGTCATAAGGGGACCATCACGGTTCACGGAAGCCGCAAGATCGCTTTGGAATGCGAAGAAGGAGATGCAGCTTACGCGGAATCGGTTTGTAGTACCGAGGAACTCAAGTATTACAAAGATAATGTTGATCCGACGGATATGACTCCTTTAAAGAAGCCTACTACAGAGCATGATCCAGGCCTAAAATTTACATCAGCCGCTGAGACTAAGCTTGTTGACTTCGTACCTGGCGATTCGTCCAAGCAGTTTAGTATCAGCACCAATTTGGATCCGAAATAGGAAAGCGCGCTCATCGGGTTCATCCGTGAGAATCGGGACATCTTTGCATGGAAGCCTTCCGACATGCCTGGTGTACCGAGGCGACTCGCTGAGCACACTCTTAATGTGGATCCTAAATACAAACCGGTGAAACAGTTCCTCCGTCGGTTCAACGAGGAGAGGAGAAAGGCCATTGGAGAAGAAGTGGCCAGGCTCTTAGCAGCTGGTTTCGTCATTGAAGTTTTTCACCCTGAGTGGCTTGCTAATCCGGTGCTGGTCCTTAAGAAAAACGGCACCTGGCGCATGTGTGTGGATTATACTGATCTTAACAAAGCCTGCCCTACGGATCCTTTTGCCCTCCCCCGTATTGACCAAATCATTGATGCTATGGCGGGTTGTGAACGTTTATGTTTCTTGGATGCATACTCCGGCTATCATCAGATTAAAATGGCAGTTAAGGACCAGGAGAAGACGGCGTTCATAACTCCCTTTGGAGCCTTCTGCTACGTGTCTATGCCTTTCAGGCTGAAAAGTGCTCAGGCAACTTATCAACGATGTGTGCAAAATTGTCTCCACAAGCAGATTGGTCGTAATGTGCATGCTTATGTGGATGATATTGTGGTTAAGTCAAGGAAGAAGGAGACTTTGGTCGATGATTTGAAGGAGACCTTTGATAACCTAAGGATGTACAAGATGATGCTCAATCCGGCCAAATGTGTCTTTGGTGTACCAGCTGGCAAGTTGTTGGGTTTTCTGGTGTCCAACAGGGGAATTGAGGCTAACCCAGATAAAATCACGGCTATCACTTCTCTGGCTAAACCGAAGTGTATTAATGATCTTCAATGACTGGCAGGTCGGATTGCTGCCCTAAGTCGGTTTATCAGCCGCCTGGGGGAGAAAGCGATCCCGTTGTATCAAATGTTGAAGAAGACGGATCAGTTCGTCTGGAGCCCTGCCGCTGATCAGGCGTTGGAGGACTTAAAGCGGCAATTGGCCAATCCGCCCGTGCTTGCCGCTCCCATTGATAGGGAACCACTGCTGCTGTATGTGGCCGCTAATGCTCACGCGGTTAGTGTAGCTATTGTGGTAGAGCGGAAGGAGGCTGGTAAAGAGTACCCGGTTCAACGTCCGGTTTATTATATCAGCGAAGTGCTTATTGAATCCAAGCAAAGATACCCACATTGGCAGAAGCTGGTATATGGGGTTTTCATGGCAAGCCGGAAGTTGAACCAGTATTTCCAAGGGCATCCTATCACAGTGGTCAGTTCTGCCCCCTTGGGTGATATCATCCAGAACCGAGAAGCAACGGGTCGGATTGCCAAGTGGGCTTTAGAGCTGGGACCGCACGGTTTAAAGTATGTGCCTCGCACGGCGGTGAAATCCCAGGCACTTGTTGATTTCATCAATGATTGGACGGAGTTGCAAGTCCCTGAAGAGAAGCCGGATCACACATATTGGACCATTCATTTTGATGGGTCACGACAATTGGAGGGATCGGGGGCTGGAGTCATATTAACTTCCCCACGAGGTGACAAGTTCTGTTATGTTCTCCGTTTAATGTTCCCTTGTACTAACAATGCAGCTGAGTATGAAGCCTTGCTCCATGGTCTCCGGATGGCTAAAGAGATGAACTTAAGCCGGGTTAAGTGCTTCGGTGACTCGGATTTGGTGGCTCAACAGGTGTCTGGTACTTGGGATTCTAAAGACCCACTCATGGCTGCATATCGTCGTGAGGTTGATGTGGTTGCAGGTCACTTCAAGGGTTATCAGGTGGACCACGTGGACCGTCGGAAGAACAAGGCGGCGGACGCTTTAAGTCGGCTGGGTTCACAGCATAAACCGGTGCCGCCTAACGTTTTCCTCTATGTGCTATACAACCCATCGGTTCGACTACCTGGTGAAGAAGATTTGGCGGTTCCTGATCCGGAAGCTCAGTTGGTGGCAGCGCTACACGTCATCCCGGATTGGACGCTTCCTTACCTGGTGTACATGAACCGGGGCGAGTTGCCAGAGGATGAGACTCTGGCCAGACAAATCATCCGGCGGTCTAAGTCCATGACAATCGTCAATGGCGAGTTGCATCATTGCAGTGTATCAGGAGCATTTCAACGCTGTGTGTCTCCGGAGGAAGGCTGTGAAATTTTGCGCGAGATTCATGAAGGGGATTGTGGTCACCACGCCGGTTCAAAGTCTTTAGTGGCTAAGGCGTTTCGTCACGGTTTCTATTGGCTGACTGCCCATGCTGATGCGGAAGATCTGGTCAGGCGATGTGATGGTTGCCAAAAATCCTCAAGACGCGCTCATGTTCCGGCTCAAGAATTGAGGATGATTCCAATTACTTGGCCGTTTGCAACCTGGGGGCTGGATATGGTTGGGCCTTTCAAAAGGTCCAAGGACAAGAAGACCCACCTCCTGGTGGCGGTTGATAAATTTACAAAATGGGTGGAGGCAGAGCCCGTTAGCAAGTGTGATGCAGCCACTGCGGTTCAGTTCATCAAAAGGGTGATTTTCCGGTTTGGCTTTCCACACAGTATCATCATAGATAATGGTACCAATTTATCTGGCTACACGTCATCCCGGATTGGACGCTTCCTTACCTGGCGTACATGAACCGGGGCGAGTTGCCAGAGGATGAGACTCTGGCCAGACAAATCATCCGGCGGTCTAAGTCCATGACAATCGTCAATGGCGAGTTGCATCATTGCAGTGTATCAGGAGCATTTCAACGTTGTGTGTCTCCGGAGGAAGGCTGTGAAATTTTGCGCGAGATTCATGAAGGGGATTGTGGTCACCACGCCGGTTCAAAGTCTTTAGTGGCTAAGGCGTTTCGTCACGGTTTCTATTGGCTGACTGCCCATGCTGATGCGGAAGATCTGGTCAGGCGATGTGATGGTTGCCAAAAATCCTCAAGACGCGCTCATGTTCCGGCTCAAGAATTGAGGATGATTCCAATTACTTGGCCGTTTGCAACCTGGGGGCTGGATATGGTTGGGCCTTTCAAAAGGTCCAAGGACAAGAAGACCCACCTCCTGGTGGCGGTTGATAAATTTACAAAATGGGTGGAGGCAGAGCCCGTTAGCAAGTGTGATGCAGCCACTGCGGTTCAGTTCATCAAAAGGGTGATTTTCCGGTTTGGCTTTCCACACAGTATCATCACAGATAATGGTACCAATTTATCTAAGGGTGCCATGAGAGAGTTCTACGAACGAGAGCACATCCGCCTTGACGTTTCATCAGTGGCACACCCGCAGTCCAATGGTCAAGCAGAAAGAGCTAATCAGGAGATCTTGAGAGGCATCAAACCCCGGCTCATGGTTCCCTTGCAGAGGACGCCGGGTTGTTGGGTCGAAGAATTGCCCTATGTGTTATGGAGCATCAATACCACGCCCAACAGATCAACTGGAAACACGCCGTTCTTCATGGTTTGTGGGGCGGAGGCAGTTCTCCCTAGTGATATCCGTCATGATTCACCCCGGGTTACGGCTTATGTTGAAGCAGACAACGAGAAAGCTCGACAGGACGCTTTGGATCGGTTGGATGAAGAGAGAGACATTGCGGCTGCCCGCTCGGCGATTTACCAACAGGATCTTCGTCGCTATCACAGTCGACGGGTCAGGACTAGGACCTTTCAGGAAGGAGATTTGGTGCTTCGCCTCATTCAAGATCAAACCGACATGCATAAATTGGCCCCACCTTGGGAGGGGCCTTTTGTGGTCAGCAAGAATCTGCATAACGGGTCATACTATCTGATTGACATTCGAGAGCGTAAGGACTCACGTAAGTCAGAAGAGGAGACCAACAGGCCGTGGAACATAGCTCATCTTTGGCCTTACTATACTTGAGTCATTGGCTCTGTTATGTACATATTATGACAATATATATATTATAATAAGCCGGATCCTCAGCTAAAGCGGGGTATCTGTTCTTTATATATCATGTGTGGTTACATGGAGTTGTTCCGTTTTAAGACGGCCTCCGGTTTACCCCTTGCAAAAATTATCAAGATCATTTGGGGGCCCGGTCGTGTCCGAACCGATGCAATACCTCTTGATCGGCGAAAGCCACCAGATCATTTGGGGGCTCGGTCGTGTCCGAACCGATGCAATACCTCTTGATTGGCGAAAGCCACCAGATCATTTGGGGGCTCGGTCGTGTCCAAACCGATGCAATACCTCTTGATCGGCGAAAGCCACCAGATCATTTGGGGGCTCGGTCATGTCCGAACCGATGCAACACCTCTTGATCGGCGAAAGCCACCAGATCACTTGGGGACACGGTCAAGTCTGAACCGGTCACGCCTCTTGGTCGGCCTACAGGCCTTAGAGTCACTTGGGGGCTTGGTCGAACCCGAACCATTGCCATGCCACTTGGCCGGCGTAATGCCACGAGTCATTTGGGGACCTGGCCGACTGGCACCATAGCTACACCTTTGGGGAGCTTGGTTGCGTCTGACCATGGTAACACCATCTGACCAGCTCAGTACAGCCTCTATTTTTGCAAAAAGTTTTATCATTGCTTTTGCTTTAAATAGCTTTTCTTAAGGAATTGTTATTTTATCTCAGTTGCGTTTTATACCGGTTCAAACAGCCAAGTTGGCGGAGCACGGTCCATTTTTAAACCGAGGATTATTTGCCTGGTTTGATTTTTTCTGTTCACATCCTTTTTTTTGGAGTAACAAAAGGTTCTTATGATCAAAGCATGGTTTACACAGTAAACCGGCGTTATATATACAGGAGCTGTTTTTCTCCCATGACGGTTTAGGGTTATCACACCCCCGTTTCAAGATTGGCTAAACGCCTACTTCATGCCCAATAAATGACAGGTATTTCGTATCACAAAATTCGATCATATTTGCAAGTCTCCTTGCGTTCCTACATAAAAATTCATAAACCGGATGGCGGTACAGCCGCCCTGGTAGTTTACGATTTTATGATTGCAGGAGATATAAGTTGGCAATGATTGACCTTCCACATAAAGGTATCAGCATAGATACATGAGGGCATCTCAAGAAGCAAAAAGTGTTGTCTATCCTATTACAAGGCATCTTGGTGCCCAAATAAGTTCATTGTTTTCTTGACAAGGTAAGGTAAGGAAGCTAGTTAAAGCTGCCTTCGGTTCACGCCTGCTTACCACCCCGGTTTGATTGTTCTGGATCATCCTGCGCCGCTTCAGCTTCCTCGTCTCTACCCAGCGGCTGGAAGTCAACAGCGGTCCAGTCGATTCCCATTAATGCTTGGAAGACAGCCTCTTCATGGATCAGTGAAGAAGGTTCAATATCAGGGGCATAAGTATGCTTACGGATTGGAGGAATCAGGTTTTCCGCTTCAGGGATCGGTGCAGCCACTCTTTTGTTCTGGTCATTATACTGAGCTTGATAATGCGACAAATTTGCTTCCTCTACCAATTGGCAGGCCAGAGGGCGCACTGCCCGGTTTATCTCTCTTAAATCCTCTTCACTGAATTCTGAGCCATCCTCCTTCAAGCTGGGATAGCCTTGAGCTACTTCCACGGGATCAAAATCGGGCACCCATGCTTTGGCCCGGACTAAAGCATTAATGGCTCCGGTTCGAGCAGCAAACTTTTTTAGCTCATCAATCCGAGCAGGGAGCATTGACAGTCTCTTCAGCGTGTCTTGGATCAAAGTGGGTGTTGGATTATTGTGTGATGCAGTGGAGATAATCCGCTACGCTCCAGTGTACAGCTGCTCGATTAAAGTATAGGCGGCTTTCAGTTTCATCCGCACATCCGACCCCAAGTGGGTAATGCGAGTGTCTGTAACATGATCAGCAGTTTACAAACCGGGATATTTATAAGAGGATTAGGATTATTATGCAATTTACAAGAAGCTTACCAAAGATGGCGGCAGTCATTGCATGCACTTGTCGCTTTACGCTGGTTAACTCATCAGTAACTGGTTTAAGGGCAGCCTCCGCATCTTCAATCCTTTTGGTTAAAGCGGCCTTTTCTGTGGCCCAGTCAGCCCGTTCCTTCTTGAAGTCCTCCTTCAGCTGCTCCATGCTGCTTAAAGCGCTGGTTAGCTCTTCCTTTGCCTTGGAGGTTTCAGCTTGTTGGGTTTTCAAATTCTCTTGAAGGTCGGCAACTTGGTTTTCTTTGGCCCTTACTTCAGCCTGCATTCCGACAGTTATACGGTTTAACAATGAAGTACCAACCACATAACAAGTTATGCGCTTTGTACTTGGGGGCTAATGCTTATTTGATCTATAGCTATCAGTTAATTGACAAAGTCCCAAGCTCAATACAAATATTCAACTTGGCACTTGGGGGCTAATGGCTATTTGCTCTGATAAGTTTCTGATGCTACGGTATGAAGATTAAAGTTTCGGTTTCACTACATCAAGTTAAACCGACCCTTGGGGGCTATGTCAAGGAATTTTGAAGCATGGAATTTTTTATGTCAAGACCCGATTCAACTATGATAGGTTGAACCGGCCCTTGGGGGCTACAATGATGATAAGCAGAAACAAATTCATAGAAGTTACCTCAAGCTTTTCTTTCATCAGCTTTACGAGATTAGCTTCATAATCACGGCTAGTATACAGCTAGTTCAAGTATCCAGAATGCACATCTTGGGCGCCCAGAGCAGTATATGTTGCCAGATCAACATCCCATTTGCCTTTACTCATGGCAGAAATTTCTTCTTTGGCAGTATGCTTGGCTAAGGCGACGGGATTCCCCGGTTCAGAACGACCAATGCCAGTGATTATAACTTCATCATCTTTAGACTCGCCGGTTTGAACCGGCGTAGTCGGTTTATCGGCAGGTCTGGAAGGGCTAGTTGTTTTCTCAATCCGGATGGGACTGGCTGGCTGGTCAGCAGGACCGGAGGTGTTAACAAAACCTTCATCAGCAGTAACAACGTCATCTCGTACTAGCGGGTCATTAACCACATCTTCATGGATGACCGCTTCAATGTTTGGGGTAACATCCGGTTCGGGAGCAGCGTCTTCTTCAGCTGCCTTATCCAGGCGAGCTTTCTTACTTGGCCTCGGTTTGGCCCTAAAAAGAAGCAGCAAAATCAAAGACAGTGCATGTTGAAAACTACAAAAATCAACAATGTTATGATAAGTGCAAACTTACCCAAGCACGGTTTTAAGTGGTGGCAGCTGGGTGCCAGTTGACTCGCCAGAAGAGGAGTGCGAGGTGACCTGATAATCGGAGTCAGACGGATTAAGCGGTTGACGAAAACGGCCCGCTTTAGGACGAATACTAACAAGCAAATTAGAGACCTCTGAATGACGTCTTCGAACCGGATTGTTCGGTAAACCGGCGGAGGTAACTACCTGACCGCTGTGTCGAGTTGTGCGGCGCACCTCATGCGGTTGGGTCTTCATAAGAAAGTTGGGATCCAAATAAGCAAGGGGATGAGAAAATTTAACTTTGCGGTTTGTCCGACGGATTTTATGTGAAGGCGAAAGGCTTGAGTCAGAGGAAAGAACAATTACCTCTACATCGTCAGCATGACTAGCTTCCGCATCATCCTGACAAATATTATCATCAATAAGGTGTACAAAAAGTAAACCGAGGGAATCAAGTTCTGCCTCAAGGTCCGGATTACCCACATCATCATCAGAGGGCGGATCAGAGGAAGCAGTGGTTCTCCTTTTATGAGCAGACTTCTTAACAACCTTGGTCTTGGGCCGGACTGGTCTGTCCGGTTTATCAGTTTTCTCTTGTGGGACTTTCTTACTCCAAAACGGATCATTACCCTGCATCACACAGATGTCGGCGTCAGTAATAAACAAGTACAATAGCATCAAGGCTAGTACAAAGGAAAAATGCAGACTTATGGCTGGCGGTTTGTTGATGGCACAAAAAGGAAGCAGGCCGGTACGAGCGCAGACATGCTCCGGTTCATTCAAAATTTTCTTTACAGCTTCTGTGACTTCTTCATCAGTAAGCTGGATGTTTACATGCCGCAGCGGGTCGTCAACACTGCCCCTATATTCACACATCAAACCGGAGCGTCGGCTGAGGGGAAGTATACTCCAGGAAATCCAGCAACGGGCAAGATCAACTCCAGTTAAACCGTTGGCTAGGAAGGCTTTGAGCTTGGACAATTGGGGAGCGTACTTACTCCTCTCTTTGCCAGTTAACCTCTGAGGAAAAGGGTGAGTGTTGCTAAGCCGTTCCGGACGGAAACCAGGCAAGGGATTCTCTTCGGCAGGGGAGGTGTCTTTGCAATAGAACCAGGAATTATTCCACTCCTGGGGATGACTATGCAGTTTCGCATGAGGATAAGTGACTTCTTTCCTTTTTTGGATTGCCATACCACCCAGTTCCATATTGGGGCCATCAATAAACTCTGTGCGACGGTTCAAGTGAAAGAAATCTCGGAACAATTCCACTGTGGGTTCCTCTTGGAGGTACACTTCGCAAAGCACTTAGAAGTGGCATATATTAGTGACAGAGTTGGGACCGGTATCTTGTGGGCGCAGTTGGAAATTGGCTAAGACATCCCGATAAAAATTTGAACCGGGCGGACTAAAGCCCCGGGCCAGGTGATCCGCAAAAACAACAACCTCTCCCTCTTCAGGGGTGGGAGGACATTCTGAGCCTGGGACTCTCCAGTGGACGGTGTTTTTACTGCTTAAAGCGCCGGTGAGAACAAAGTTGTTCAACTGTGTTTCCGTAACACGGGAAGGAACCCAGTTGCATTCATATATTTGCTTGGCCATGAGGAAACCTACAAGATAAGTAGTTTTGGTTCAAGTATATGTTTGATTAAACCGGATGCATATCTATTTAAACTGAAGGCAGTCCTATCCAAACCGGAGTTGTGTAAGGTGACAACGTCTGGCGGTTCAAACAAGGGGACTAATGATATATACTGATCCTTCACATTTTCTACGCCAAGGTTAAACCGCCGGATCTGAACATTGAAGGTAATCAAGGGTATACAAGCACAGAAACAGATTTCACAAGACTTCTCTACAAACGATGGATCTAAAGCCAGTTCAGAAAAAGGAAAATATTTAAAAGTTCAAGGCGGAGCAATATTGATTCAAAGAGCAGAAAGGTTATTTAGATCTATGAACTTAAGCATGAATCTACAAGACGAATGCTAAAGGCCCATTGGTAAATCACAGTAGGGTTTTCTTGGGTCTACCTAGAGGTATGAGCAGGAACATGAGCAGTGAGCAAGAACACGGCAAGAACGCGAAACCCTAGTATGGATCCAGATTGATAAAAACAAAGATCTTACCGGAGCCGGGGGAGACGCGGAAGGACGTCGCGGTTTTCTGGTATGGTCAGGTCGATGCAGCGGCCCAAGACGATGCAGAGGTCAGCAGCGGCGGCGGAGCTCCGGGGCTGGCGGCGCGGAGAAGACGAAGAGAAAGGGGATGAAGGAGAGAAAAGGAAATGACCCTTCGGGCCTATTTATAAACCAAAGGACATATGTCAGGCGCGCGAATCCAGGAGCCGCAAATTTCGGAGTTGTCGCCTTGATTATTGCGGATCTATTAAACAAAGAAGGCATCATAAAGGCCAGCTTCATGATGATGTCACGCCGGTTTACAGCAACTAAAGAAGATGACGACACGACGGTTCAACAGATACAGGAAGATGATGAAGACAAAGATTTTGGATAAGGATTGACATGAACCTGTTCAAATCAATCTGGGGCCTAATGTTGGGGATATTACTGCTGGGCGTAAACCGGCCTAAGTGGGCCGGGTTGACTTCATCAGTAATCTAAAGGTGCTAAAGCCCAGAGGCTAGACAAAGGCCCAAGGCCGTAGTCGGTTCAGTATCTGTCGCCCTAAACCGGCGTGTATGTAAACTGGTATTATAAGTTAGGAATAGGGAGAGACCAACCCGGATACGAATATAAACTGGAGATTGGGACTCTATGAACCGACGGGCGTCGCCCGTGTACATAAGGGGACAACCCCGTAGCGGTTCAGGACAGACAACCACAACTCGAGGCCTAGGCGAAGCATATTTGCTCCCTAGTCATCGAGACTTCATCAATTCCATCACAAACTAGACGTAGGCTTTTACCTTCATCGAAGGGGCCGAACTAGTATAAACTCTCTGTGTCCCTGTGTCCGCTTTAACCCCTTCAAGTTAACCCGCTGCGATGGCTCCACGACTAAGTCCTTTTGCTAGGACATCTGTCGTGACAAACCCACGACAATGGCCCTTCTTTATTTTCCACATTTTGCCACCACTTACATACTAATCTTTCCACGTGTTTGATACCCAACCCTTTGTTCTTTTAGCTCTACATATCAAAGGCCATCTGGCCATTTGATAGTTTTTCTTCACACCTCAAAGGATCAATATAGTTGACTAGAGGGGGGGTGAATAGGCAACTAACAATTTTTAACCGTTCTTAACAAATTAGGGTTAGCAACAACTAGGTTTTCTAGGTATGCACCTAGGTGAGCAACCTATATGATGCAAGCAACACAAGCAAGCAAAGGATATGACACAAGTAAAACTTGCTCAAAGTAAAGGTAAGAGATAATCACAAGAGGAGACGGTGGAGACGAGGATGTGTTACCGAAGTTCCTTCCCTTTGAGAGGAAGTACGTCTCCGTTTGAGCGGTGTGGAGGCACAATGCTCCCCAAGAAACCACTAGGGCCACCGTATTCTCCTCACGCCCTCACACATTGCGAGATGCCGTGATTCCACTAGTGGTGCCCTTGAAGGCGGCAACCGGGCCTTTACAAACAAGGTTGGGGATCTCTCCACGACCGAATTGGAGGCTCCCAACAACACCACAAAGCTTCACCACAATGGAATTTGGCTCCGAGTTGACCTCAACCGTCTAGGGTGCTCAAACACCCCAAGAGTAACAAGATCCTTAAGGGATTAGTGGGGGATCAAATTTATCTAGGTGGAAGTGTAGATCTAGGCCTTCTCAAGCAATCCTTAAAGAATCAGCAAGTTTGATTGGCTAGGGAGAGAGATCGGACACGAATAATCTTGAGAGCAGCAATGGAGCTTGGGGGAGGAAGAGGTAGTCAACTAGGAGAAAGAAGACCCCTTTATATAGTGGGAGAAGGGATCCAACCATTATGCTCCCACAGCCCATGCATAATCGGTAGTACCGCTCGGATGAGTGATACTTCCGTTGGCACGGAAGTTCTTGCCACATAGTTCAAACTGAACAAGTCAAGGGGGCGGTAGTGCCGCCGGAGCGGTACTACCGGTGCCACCAGCGGTACTACCGTGTGGTGTTGAACTGCAGCCAAAACCCGTGGTAGTAGAGGAGGGCAGGGCGGTAGAACCGCCCGGGGCGGTACTACCGTTGGGAATTGCCGCTCTACTACCACCCATGGAACAAACTTGTCTAGAACAATGAAAATAAGCGGTACTCCCCACAGTACAAGCCAGCGGTAGTTTCGCCGGAGCGGTACTACCGTGGCGAGCAGAGGTACTTCCGCGTAGCCTGTAAGAGCCTAGTAAGCCACGGTAGTTGAGAGGCAGTTAGGCCCGTACTTCCGCGTAGCCCGGAGCGGTACTACCGCGGCGAACTGCCGCTCGACTACCGCCAGCTTACAGAACCCTCAAATTAGGCGGAAGTAGGAGCCGAACTACACAGCGGCAGTACCACTGGAGCGGTACTACCGCGGGGCAGAGCGGTACTGCCGCTTAGTCTATTCTGACAAGGTTCAAACACAAAGGAGGGACAAGCTCGATTGTCGGGAAATAATGAGGGTGCAAAGAGATAGTGTACGTGTTGATTCCACCTAAACCATTCCGAAGCGGACCCCCTCTTAATAGTACGGTGTTCCTATGACTCAAGTCAACCAAAAAGAAATGCAAGAAAAACACCGTCTTCATGATTATCCAGAGGGGTCCAAATCGTCTTGTGCCATAAGATAGATTATCTGAAATGCTCCCGCACACGATTAGTCCGCAAATGCATTGTCATCAATCACCAAAAGCATCGAGGGAGAAATATGCCCTAACAACATCGCTTCCCTACCAAAAGAATTTGGGGGTGGCTGTCGGTGTCAAAACCGGCGGATCTCGGGTAGGGGGTCCCGAACTGTGCGTCTAGGCGGATGGTAATAGGAGACAAGGGAACATAATGTTTTACCCAGGTTCGGGCCCTCTTGATGGAGGTAAAACCCTACGTCCTGCTTGATTAATATTGATGATATGGGTAGTACAAGAGTAGATCTACCACGAGATCAAGGAGGCTAAACCCTAGAAGCTAGCCTATGGTATGATTGTTGTATGTTGAAGTTGTCCTACGGACTAAAACCCTCCGGTTTATATAGACACCAGAGAGGGTTAGGCTGGTAGGAGATCTGAATATCCGTATCGCCTAGCTTGCCTTCCACGCCAAGGAAAGTCCCTTCTGGACACGGGACGAGGTCTTCAATCTTGTATCTTCATAGTCCAGGAGTCCGGCTGAAGGTATAGTCCGGCTACCCGGACACCCCCTAATCCAGGACTCCCTCAGTAGCCCCTGAACCAGGCTTCAATGACAACGAGTCCGGCGAGCAGATTGTCTTCGGCATTGCAAGGCGGGTTCCTCCTCCAAGTTCTTCATAAAAGTTTGTAAACACTAAGGGTAGTGTCCGGCTCTGCAAAATAAGTTTCCACATATTGCCATAGAGAGAATAATATTAACACAAATCTAATCTGCTGACGTATTCCGTAGCGTGACATCACACTGCGGCCAAGCCTTTATCCGAATCGTTTTTACTTCCCCACCTCAGCACATCTTGCGAGGCGGTTTCCTTGGCACGTCTTGTCAAAGCAGAGATCGTGTCCCCTATTTACGGGATTCTCATCAATACAGACGTGGGTAACCCAACCGCGCCATTTATCACGGCGCTTGGGAGATAAGCGAGTTTTATCAGGCTGGTGGGGATGCATAGTCGCATCCGCCCATATAAGGGGATAAGGATCCACCTTTTTACCTACGCCTTCTTCCTCCTTTGCCTATCCATCTCCTGCGCACCCGAGCTCCAGCGCCCAAGTCCGCACTTCCCACCTCAACCTTTTCTAGCTATGTCCGGAGCGGGAGGCAAGTGGATGGTCTCCTCCGTTATGGAGGGCCATGTCAAAAAACTAAGGAAGGCCGGATACTTGTCCAACAACATCGCGCACCGGCTTCCTGAAGAGGGGCAGCTCCTCCCCACCCCTAGGCCCCATGAGAGGGTTGTATTCCTTCCCCACTTCCTCCGCGGACTGGGTTTTCCTCTCCACCCATTTGTCCGGGGGCTTATGTTCTACTATGGCCTAGATTTCCACGATCTGGCCCCGAACTTCACCCTCAACATATCGGCGTTTATCGTCGTGTGCGAGGCCTTCCTCCGCATCCGCCCCCATTTCGGCCTTTGGCTCAAGACTTTCAACGTCAAGCCGAAGGTGGTGCGCGGCAACCAGGCGGAGTGCGGAGGCGCCATGGCGGGCAAGATAGCCAACGTCCTATGGCTCGAGGGCTCTTTTGTGGAGACCCTGAAGGGGTGGCAATCGAGGTGGTTTTACATCACCGAGCCGCGTGACCCTGAATGGGTCGCAGCCCCTGAGTTCCGATCCGGACCCCCTACGCGGCTCACGTCCTGGAAAGAGATGGGCCTATCGTGGGGTAACGAGGAAGAGGTGACCGGACTGCAAACATGCATCCAATCCCTGGCGAACAAACAGCTAAAGCTTGTCAATGTAGTCCAGGTTATGCTCGTCCGCCGGATCCTCCCGTGCCAACAACGGGACTTCAATCTATGGGAGTTGAGGGAGTCCTGGATTAGGGGGTGTTCGGATAGCCGAACTATATCTTCGGCCGGACTCCAGGACTATGAAGATACAAGATTGAAGACTTCGTCCCGTGTCCGGAAGGTTCTTTCCTTGGCGTAGAAGGCAAGCTAGGCGTGCGGATATTCAAGATCTCCTACCAATGTAACCGACTCTGTGTAACCCTAACCCTATCCGGTGCCTATATAAACCGGAGGGTTGTAGTCCGTAGGACGAACACATCATAACCATCATCATACCCATAGGCTAGCTTCTAGGGTTTAGCCTCCTTGATCTCGTGGTAGATCTACTCTTGTACTACCCATATCATCAATATTAATCTAGCAGGAGTAGGGTTTTACCTCCATCGAGAGGGCCCGAACCTGGGTAAAATAAAGTGTCCCTTGTCTCCTGTTACCATCCGACCTTGACGCACAGATCGGGACCACCTACCCGAGATCCGCCGGTTTTGACACCGACATTGGTGCTTTCATTGAGAGTTCCTCTGTGTCGTCGTGATCAGGAAGGATGCCTTTTCCCGTCTTTAAAGACGGCGCCAACCCCTCCGGCTGGGTGGTTTTCTCATGACTACCCGTGCGGCCATTACGCCGACGGTGACCTCTCGGGTCATCGAAAACAATCTCAGCGTCAGCTCGGAATTGGCCGAGCAGCTAGATCCGGTGGAGCTCTCCTCCATAAACGAGCTCCTGGATCGCATCGCCGCCTTGGGGGTCGCTACAAACTACGACCAGGTTGGGCCTAAACCCGATCTAAGGGAAATCAACTCTCCCCAAGCCACCCATCATGTTGCTGTGGTGGAAACACAATGCGGTGACCCTTCATCAATCTTAAGGACCAGTTACGTCCGAATTCCGGAACCCTCCATGCCGGATATCCACGGAGGGGAGGATACAACCCAAGACCTGGGCTTGGAACCAGGCAAACCGGAAAACATACAGGACTCCGGATCTCGGAATCCGGAGGTCGTTCAGCCTCCGAACAGCAAACTGGGCGAAGTATCAGATCTAATGAATTCCGCCCGTCCGATCTTAAGCGATCTCTCCCAAATCAAGCAGATGCCCGAAGAAACAGTACATCATTACTGGGCCAGATTCCTCCTACTTATGAACAGGATAAAGGACTGCCACGAGGGAGACGCGATTTCAATCTTCTGCAGTAACTGCACGGACAAGGGGATACTCAACGCCATAAGTCGTCGTAATATTACGCGCTTTGCTGACTTGGCGTCCATAGTACAAAAATAATGTGCGATGGAAAGTGCTCGGAAAACCGAAATTAAATTTTGGGATAATCTGGCCTTGAATAGCAATCCCGTCCGAATCAAAAGGGCGCACTACAGCAAAGCGCCCGGATTAAATAAAAAATCAAAACCCTCTAGGGGGCACGGAACCATGCTAGAAAGGTGGCTCGATGGACCCTGCAAGATTCATAGTATAGAGGATGCCACCCCAACTCACAGCCTCAGGGCATGTTGGATACTCCGGTAGGTGGCCAAAATTGGTGAGGACCTCCTAAATCCAGAGGTCGAAGGAAACCAGCCCGAGAATTTCAGTACTGTTCTCACAATCTCTGAGACTTTCGCATCAAATAACATGCGAAAAAGAACACTTCGCAGCCTCGCCGAAGTCTACCAAGTAGCGACCATAAATCCATGGAGCAATACTGCCATCACCTTCAATGCGAGCGACGAACCTAAATTTCGAACAGCCAGAGCGCCAGCCGCATTGGTTCTCAGTCCCATAGTGGACGGCTGTCGCCTCGCAAAGGTAGTTATGGACGGAGGCGGCGGATTGAACCTCATCTACGAGGAAACCCTCCAAAAGATGGAAATAGACTGGAACCGCATTGAGCGAAGCAGCACAACCTTTAGAGGAATAATCCCCAGTCAGGAAGCGCGCTGCACCGGAAAGATCACACTAGATGTGGTATTCGGCACGCCGGATAATTACAGGTCCGAACAAATCACGTTCCAGGTGGCCCCGTTCAGAAGCGGATATCACGCTATATTAGGACGAGAGGCATTCACAATTTTCCAAGCCATACCCCATTACGGGTACATGAAGCTTAAGATGCCTGGGCCAAACGGAATTATCACTCTCGCTAGTGATCCGGACATAGCACTCCGCGCCGAAAACAAGACAGCCGCATTGGCCCTCGAGGCACTATCTGAAGCCTTAGCGGCCGAAGAGCCGATGGCGCTGCGATCCACGGTTAGCAGGGATGATGTGATACTCAATAAGAGATCCAAATCCACATTCTTCAAACCAGCGGACGAAATAG
Source organism: Aegilops umbellulata (assembly GCA_032464435.1). NCBI lineage: Eukaryota > Viridiplantae > Streptophyta > Magnoliopsida > Poales > Poaceae > Aegilops > Aegilops umbellulata. The sequence continues at coordinate 21,045,794 of CP136057.1, forward strand.
TCAAATTCCAGGTCCACCCAACGGACCCGAATAAAACAGCCTCCATCGGGGCACAATTGAGCCCTGATGTAAACGCCGCACTGCGCGAGTTCCTACGAGAGAGAAAAGCACTACAGGAGTCCTTCAAAGGTGTATCTCCGAAGAGGAAGGGTGGAGTCTGTTGGCTGAAATTCATGCCAGACTCGGTGGCCATCACGCCGCGGCTCGGTCCCTTGTAAGCAAGGCTTTCCGTACTGGCTTCTATTGGCCGACGGCTAGAGCAGACGCTCAGGACCTAGTCAAACGGTGCGTCGGTTGCCAGCTCTTTGCCAACCAAAGCCATATGCCACCCAACGCCCTCCGAACTATCCCCATCACTTGGCCTTTCGCGGTCTGGGGGCTCAATATGGTGGGACCCCTTAAAGGCGGAACCCACAAGAAAAAATACTTATTGGTCTTGGTGGATAAATTCACCAAATGGATAGAAGCCAAGCCTGTCAAGACGGCTGAATCCGGACCTGTGATAGACTTCGTATCCGGGGTCATACACCGTTATGGTGTCCCCCACAGCATTATCACCGATAACGGCACAAACTTCACCTCTGATGAAGTAAAGCTGTGGTGCAAAAACATGGGCATTAAGCTCGACTATGCTTCTGTCTATCACCCACAAACTAACGGTCAGGTCGAACGTGCAAATGGTCTCATTATGAGCGGCATCAAACCCAGACTAGTGCGGTCCCTCAAGGAATCTGATATGCACTGGGTAGAGGAGCTTGACTCCGTACTCTGGGGGCTGCGAACCACGCCAAATCGTACCACCGGATTCACGCCATTCTTTATGGTGTACGGCACTGAGGCGATTCTGCCCTGCGACATAATTCATGACTCACCTCGAGTGCGCATGTACAAAGAAAGAGAAGCCGAGCTTGATCGGCAGGACAACCTGGACGCCTTAGAGGAAGAGCGTGACGTGGCTAAGGCCCGTTCCGCATTCTATCAACAGCAAGCTCGAAGATATCAAAGCAGAGAAGTACGGGCCAAAAATTACAACGTTGGTGAACTAGTTCTACGCCTGCCGGATAAGCAAAAGAACAAACTCAAGCCCAAATGGGAAGGTCCATTCATAATCGACCAAGTCCTAACTGGTGGAGCGTACTGCCTGCAAGATGCGTCGGATAACCGACTCGAGCCGAACCCATGGAATGCCACACGTCTCCGAAGATTCTATGCCTAGCGTCGGACTCTGTGTTTGTCTCCTTCCTCTATCCATTATTTACATTTATACCTTTTTTTACTTTGTCTCCTACTCTTTTCTTTTCTAGCCCTTAAAAGGCTCATTATGTGACGCGCTATCCGTGCTCCTTAAACCTGGGGGCTTCTTTAACAGAAGCTTGTCTATATGGGTTTCACACCCAACGCATGCGTCAGACTTCCGCATGCACCTTTTCTTCGCCATTATATGCATCGATATGACTTAAGTTTTGGCCAAGCTGGGTTGCCTGGCTCCTGTGCTTACCCCTACGTTCCCGATTGTTCGGCTAGGCGGTAAAGGGAGCACCTCTGCGATTGTTACTGCCGGATAAGCCGGATGTGTACCTCAGACTGGGTGAAGCTGAAAGCTAGCGTTCTTAAGGGAATATTCGGTTGGTGAACTAAAGATGAACCTTTTTATTTTATACATGCCCCCAGATGATCTTCTGCATTTGCAGTCCGGGCGTGCACTTTAGGGCACGCCACCCCAGCGAAAGGAACCCTTAATGGAACTATTCTCTCTGGAAGATGTTTCTTACTAACCATGTAATATAACATAACTAGTTGGGCACTTGTCTGATAAAGCACTAATGACCCCTACGCCTGGTCTCCATGCATACCCGGCTTTTATATAGCCGTTATGGTATTCGGACACACTCCGGACCGTCAGGTCCCGAGGTCGAAGCGAAAAGGTCGGCAACGACAAACGATCTACAATCCGGCTAGAAGGCATTACACATGTCAATTATAAATTACATAGTAATCTTGACTGATCGTATTCCTCCTCTATACCATCTAACAGGCTGTCTAATTTACAGTCCTGCTGGGAATACTTTGCGGCCAGCTCTACCTGGCCATACACCAAGCTCACAGGGATCTCCTTCCCGTCAGGCCCCACTGGTCCGACCTCGGCCATGTGATTGGGGTCAGACTGCGTAAAGCGGGTCTTCACCATGGCCCAGGCCTCCCTCGCGCCTTGTCGGCAGGCTGATATCTTCCACAACCGGATGCGCCGCCGAGCTCCTGTCAGCTTCTCCGCAAGCTCTCCAAGGCCCTCGGGCATGGAGTGGGCAGGCCATAAGGCCCGGGCAACCCCTTGCATTGCCTGCCGAATTCGTTCATGCAGTTGCAGGAGTTCAGGGAGAAGGTCACCCGTAGAACCGGGCATCTCCTCTGCAGGACGACCTGTGAGCGTACCTACAGACATAATTCTGTTATTCGTCTTCCTCGCCGAACTCCTTTTTTTTCAAAGGGTTCGCTCAAGCACTTACTAAATATGCCGCGTCGAAGACGCTGATTCTCCTTCATGGAGTCAGATAGCTGGCCACGAACGTCTTTCAGTTCAACATCCAGCTTGGTGTTGGCATCCTGAAGATCATTCTTCTCTCGCCTCACCCTTGTCAACGTACTCTCGCCAGCCTTTAACTGGCGTAAGAGTTGTTGCCTCTCCGGATCTAGTCCGGCACCATCTGTAACATTAATTGTCAGATTCGCACATAAGCCGCACAATACTAATCTCTCAAAGTATATCATACCTGAGGGGGTCCCTTTGGGCTCCCCTGTTGCGGCTAGTGCGGCCTCTAGTTGGGCCTTGCACTTTTCCAGCTCCTGGGACAGCACGGTGTTCTTCTCAGTAAGAACCTACATATTATATGATCCTTAAATCAGTTAGTTTAACTGTTTCAAGTCTCGGGGGCTACTCGTATATATATATTTAAATTTTCTTACCCGTATGTCTTTCACATACTGCTCCGTGGCTCTGGCTAAACCATCTTGAGCAGCACGAAGGTACGCATCTCCCGAATTGAAGGCGTCTAAGGCCTCTCGGGAGAAACAAGCGTCGCATAGAACTGTCCGTCGACGCCTATGGTTCATGGCGCTCTCCACTTCTGAATTTGTGGCAGATAGCCGGTCCGCATCCTCTGTTGGAGGAGCGTCCGGCGCAAGCCTGGTGTTCGTCCCCGCCTACGGACCAGACGTTGGAGCCTGGCTGGTAGAGGCGCGGTTGGCGGCCCCTCCGGATATAATCCGGCGAGGCCTCTTCGTCCTGGAAACAGTACGGATGTTAACATGCCCTGACAGAATAACGCCAGGAAGACAGAGGGCGCGTTACACCTTTGTGCCAAACTCTCAGTCCGGACTTCATCCCTTTTTACCCCACGGGGCCCGACGGCTCCTCGTTGGCTAGTCGCCGCAGGTTCGGCCTCCCTCATCGGAAATCTCCCTATAAAATACGGCTGTCGTCAGAAACACCGGAATATGTAAGGACGGAATCTCTCTTGCGGGAATAAACACTCCGGTTTCTGTCACCTGGGAGGCCGGGATTAACCCGGGATAATCAGCCGTAATGGCCACCAAGGTATTATCCTTGCTTAACTGGTGGAACACCCCGTCGATGAGCTCCACCGATATGTCCGGATCTTCTTCGGAGTCCGGATCGAGGGACCATTCTGGGTCCTCAGGCTGTGGAGGGCAGCTGTTGATATCCTTTACCTCCTATCGCAGCTCCTGCATTGAAATCATCAGATTACGTATCTAGTCATGGGAGCATTAAATAAACAGGCAAGTACAATTGTTCACTTACCCAATTTGGAGGTTCATAAATAGTGAATCCGGCCCGCGGGTTGACGCGGAGGAAGTCCTCCTTTTCTCCCTTGTACAGAGATGTTAGAATCTTTACTAGAGCGGCAGCTGTGTCTGGCCCTTTGCGGCCGTAACGGGTGGCGTCATCCTCCCCGTTGAAATCCCACATGGGGTGGCTCCTATATTGAAGCGGCTGCACCCCCCGCATAATACATGCGGCCATGACTCCAATCATGGTTAGTCCGGAATGAGCCAATAGTCTTATCCGGCCCATCAGGTAAAGAACGTCTCTGTTGCTTTCTCTCTGAGAGCTCCGCGGACGCCAACTTAAGCGTTTCTTTAAGGGAGCCATGCTGAACTCAGAGAGGCCGACCCGGACAGGGTCCGGCAGCGGGACGTCGTCTATGTAGAACCATTCTGAAGGCCAGTCCTCAGACGCCTTCTTTGGGGTTCCGGATAGGTATCCGGTCCCGGCGATGCGCCATATTTCGGCTTCGCCCACTTGGTATATATACCCCTTCTGAGAACGGGGCACCAAGCAGAACAACCTCTTCCACAGCGCAAAATGAGCCTCGACACCTAAAAATAGCTCGCAAAGGGCAACGAAGCCTGCAATATGTAGCACGGAGCCAGGCGTGAGATTGTGCAGCTGGAGGCCGTAGAACTCCAGAAGCCCGTGGAGGAATGGATGAATTGAAAATCCCAGACCCCTTAATAAATAAGGGACGAGGCACACCCGCTCTCCTTTAGAAGGATTGGGGGTGCTCTCCGCTTGCTTGCCGCCGATTGTAGGTGGCGAGTCCGGCTCGGACCGGGACCATATATGCTTGGGGAAGGAATCCCTTGGCCTGCAGTGACACTAGCTCGCTGTGTGGGATGGTGCAACTCTCCCAGTCTCCGGATTTGGGGCTGGAGGGGCGAGGGGAGGAGCTACGACGGCTGGCCATGTTGAAATGGACCTTTGCTGGATACGCTCTGATGATAACTCGCGGGGAGAAGAAGATGTGGTTTGGATCTAGATCCCCATCCCGTTAAATAGGCGGCTCGTTTATATGACCAAGGGTGTGAATATAAAAACACCCCCGGGCTTTTCGTATTCGTTCAACATGTGGAAGACGGCAATTATTGGGCACCGAGACCGAGGAGCGCTACGGACATTATTCATACAGGTACACAAGATTCGAAGGGGGAACCCGCCTTGCAATGCCGAAGACAAATTTGCGCGCTGGACTCGACGTCATTGAAGCCTGGTTCGGGGGCTACTGAGGGAGTCCAGGATTAGGGGGTGTTCGGATAGCCGAACTATATCTTCGGCCGGACTCCAGGACTATGAAGATACAAGATTGAAGACTTCGTCCCGTGTCCGGAAGGTTCTTTCCTTGGCGTAGAAGGCAAGCTAGGCGTGCGGATATTCAAGATCTCCTACCAATGTAACCGACTTTGTGTAACCCTAACCCTATTCGGTGCCTATATAAACCGGAGGGTTGTAGTCCGTAGGACGAACACATCATAACCATCATCATACCCATAAGCTAGCTTCTAGGGTTTAGCCTCCTTGATCTCGTGGTAGATCTACTCTTGTACTACCCATATCATCAATATTAATCTAGCAGGAGTAGGGTTTTACCTCCATCGAGAGGGCCCGAACCTGGGTAAAATAAAGTGTCCCTTGTCTCCTGTTACCATCCGACCTTGACGCACAGATCGGGACCCCCTACCCGAGATCCGCCGGTTTTGACACCGACAGGAGTTCAACCCGGCGCAGCACCCAACCCTCAGCAGGCTTTTCGACACGACATACGAAGAAGTCTGGAAGGTGCTAACCAAAGGCGCTGAGGCTCCCGCATCCGCTTCCGAGGACCGCGGATTCAGCTCGCAGCGTCATGCTGGCGAGGTAAGCTATTTTCACCTTTTACAGGATGTTAGTTTTTCATAGTTTGACTCTATGCGGGATCTAAACTCCCCCACCTTTGACAGGAGTGGCAGGCGAAGTCCGGACAGATCGACTGTCCGGCTCCTCTGCCCGAAGACCCAGCAGATGCTCGTTTATCAAAGCTGCTGGCTCCGGCACCTTACATGGTGCCGGAGAAGAAGGCCAAGAAGAAGGCCACGGGGACTCGAAAGAGTTCCCGGCGCCAGGAGGTGTCGGGTTCTTCACCCGACGAATCCAAGACACGCTCCTCCCGTGAAAACGAGGAGGAGGAAGAAGAAACCTCTCCCCTTCTAACGGGGGGAGGAAAGAAGAGGAAGGCCGCCCCAACAGGGGAGGCCGAAGGGTCCAAGAAGGGGAAAACCCTTCCGCCGGACTACTCCACCGACGCCGACGAGGGCGAAGAGGAGTGGACGCAAAGGGACAGGCGTCTGGCGGGATCGTAAGTATTTGAATACTAGAGTGACTCATTACTTTCCTTTGCTGCACAACTTTTCCTTATGTCGAACATAATTATGCAGTCCGCCCTAGGTCGGGCTCGACGAGTCGTCGAGCGGCTCCCTGGATTCGTTGGATGTGAATTCACTTCCGACGGCTACCTCCCCTCGCCCTACGGACAACGCCGAAGTGTTGTCCCAGCAGGTTCCAAGCCAAGAGGAGGTGGTCTTGGAGGCGCCATAAGGTGACTTCCCAGACTCCAGGGGCAAAGGGGACGAAACCCCCCAGGGCTCCAAGTCCGGCTTTGAGCCAGACACCGCGCCGAAATCTTCAACGGTTCCGAACTGCGGTAGGCGAACTCCTTCTAAGAGGAGCAAGCCTTCTGAGCCGGCGGCCTCCGTCCAACCGGAGGTGCCGGACAATCTGCTGGAGGTGCTTAACAGCGCCTCCATCGACGAGAAGCACCGTACTATTATGAGTACGGTGATCCAGAAGGTTCAGTCCCCTAAGAGCGGGCTGACTGAAGCTTGCGCTAGCCTTCTAACAGGCTTCGAGGTAAGTAAAAATATGTAAAAATATTACCGCATAGATAGTAGCCCCTGATGCTCTGTTTGGCGTTCGGAAAGAAAAGCCGGATAGAGGATCAAATAATTTCGCAGGAGTCTAACGAAAAATGAGTCAATATGCGTGTGCAGGCTTCGCTGCTTGCCACTGCCGCACTGACTGCGGAGGTAGGCACCCTGAAGCAGGTTCTCGAGCGGACCGATCAAGAGCTCAGCCTTGCCAAGTGGCAGCTCGAGGAGAAAGAAGGTAAGAGATACCTTATAGAAAAAAATATATATAAAAAGATGCAATTGCAAAAAATTTACAGGATTATGCTACTTGTTGCAGGGGCCACAACTGAGGTGGCAACCCTCAAGCAGGCGTTGTCCGAAGCCGAGAAGAGAGCGGCCTCCGAGCGCAACGAGCGGGAGAGATTTGAGGCGCAAGTCGGCGAGGCGCAGCAAGAGCTTCAGGCTCTCATGAAAAAACATGAGAGTTTGGAGCTTGACTCGAAAACGCGAGCGTCCGAGCTCGCCGCGGCCGTCAAGATTGCCGAGTCTGCCAAGGCCGAAGCCCAGAAGGCCCTCGATGAATTGGATGCGGTGAAAAAGATAGCGGCGGGTAAGGCATTTTTATGCAAAGCAGACATATAAAAGTAAACTACTTGTTACTTACCCGAATCCGGAGCTCTCCAGGGGCGTTCGCAGATCTTCCCCGTAGCATATATTATGCCGCCGCATTCTATCGAGCCGAAGAAGGCAGCTCGACGGAGAAGGTGTTCTGGTCTCAGTATGCTGAGGCCGGACACCCTGTGCCCTTAAGCGACCAGCTGAAGCAGTTGGTCGAGCTCCACAAGGCGGCCGAACAGGCCATGAAGGGCTTCATAGTTCGGCTGTGGCCTGGAGAGGCCCTGCCTGGGAGCTACTTCGGACTGGTGCGGCGGCTGGTGGAGGCCTGTCCAAGGCTGGAGGTCATCAAGCGCTCCGTCTATATCGAAGGAGCCCGAAGGGCCCTTGCCCGTGCTAAGGTGCACTGGGGCAAGCTGGACGGCGAGAAGCTTGTGAAGGATGGGCCTCTACCGGGGAAAGAGCATCGCAAACCCGAGAACTATTATAAGGATGTTCTGAAGTGTGCCCGCCTTATGGCGGATGAATGTACCAAAGATGTAATTTTTCAATGAACTCGCTCGTGTTGTCCTGTGTGCTGAAAACTTGTTCATTTGCGCTAAGCAATGCTTGTTGAATTTAAAATATTACTTTCTGTGCGGTCGTTTATCAAAAATTGAGAGATGGCCAATCGTCGGCTTCTGCCCCCATGCCACTAGTGCTGGGGTGTTCTGGATAAACTTGAGCGCTCTTTTTCCCATGTTTGGGTCATTCGAGGGAGGCGCTCAGCACAACGAACAAGGCAATCGGACTATAATGCTTGAACACTCTCACTTAGCCATAGAACTCTATAATTTTAAATTTCGGCGAAGCCCCTAGTATTCAAAAGACCGAGTTCGGGGCGCTATCCACGCCTTGGCCGGATAGAATCCGGTTCCTCGCTCTAAGCGGCATAGGCCTTTAAGGACCCGAAAAACCTCTCGAACAGCGACCGGTCTCTCGCCTTATCATGACAGTCAGTTTTAGCTTTCTCTACTGAGGTGCTCAGCCCAGCTCAACTGGGGCACAATCGCAGTAGTTCTCCTAGTGATACCTTAGCCGATATAGCGGAACGTAAGTCACCAAAACATAGGAGCCGGGCAAACCCAACTATTGACCCAAATCATGAGTCGGAGCCGATGCATATAATGCTATAAGTTCGGGGTGCCGCACTTGTGAAAGTGTTCGGACTTCTCACACCATATTAAGGGGTACTGGAGCCCCTAGCGTGTTTTGCCGTACCATAGTGTACGGGTGCAACATGTCATTAATGAACATATGTATAAAAATAGAGTAATGCAAAAAATAGACAAAAAACTATGCATTGTTTATAAGAAGGCTGCTTATCCAAGCAGAACGATACAAATAGTGCGATAAGCAAAAGAATTTGGACTATTTAACATGTCCTGTCCAGGGGCAGGCCGCGGAATTGTATTTAAAACAGGTATACTACTCGTAATAGAGACCACCTGGGAGTTCCATAATGCGGCATGGCTTGTCTGCTTCCCTAGTTCTTGCATCGTTTGTGCGGCAGTTGAATTGCCGAACAGGTCGTCCGAAGTACGGAGTCCTGAAAGTAAGAGGAAATAAAGAAAGAAGTCGGCAGCCCCTAGTACGGTTTAGGCCGTGTTTTGGGTGTGCCGTGATGATGCCCATTCCCCTGCGCTCATGGTATTTTGAGAGCGTAGCTTTGTACGTGAAGTACTGGTTTCGCTATTTCGCGAGAGCTGGGGTTGGGGCCGCATTGCTACGCCTGCTCGGAACGTGCCAGGCGGTCTTGTTGTAGGTTACTCCGGGCGCGCTTGACAGTGTCCGGCTTTTTGGAGGCCGGACTAGAGAATTGCCTGGAGAGGCTGATTTGTACTTCTGCTGCGAGCGCTGTCGTATGCTCCTCCGTACGGAGAGAGCGTTCAGTGTTTCCATTGACCGTGACTACTCCTCGAGGGCCTGGCATCTTGAGCTTGAGGTATGCATAATGCGGTACCGCATTGAACTTTGCGAATGCGGTTCGTCCGAGCAGTGCATGATAGCCACTGCGGAACGGTACTATGTCGAAAATTAACTCCTCGCTTCGGAAGTTATCCGAAGATCCGAAGACCATTTCAAGTGTGACTGAGCCTGTACAATTGGCCTCTACACCTGATATGACGCCTTTAAAGGTCGTTTTGGTGGGTTTAATCCTTGAGGGGTATATGCCCATTTTCCGCACTGTATCCTGGTAAAGCAGGTTCAGGCTGCTGCCGCCGTTCATAAGGACTCTTGTGAGATGAAATCCGTCGATAATTGGGTCTAGAACCAAGGCGGCGAATCCTCCATGACGGATGTTAGTGGGGTGGTCCCTTCGATCAAAAGTGATCGGGCAGGAGGACCATGGGTTGAACTTTGGGGCGACTGGCTCCAGCGCATATACGTCCCATAGTGCACGCTTCCGCTCCCTCTTGGGGATGTGGGTTGCGTATATCATGTTCACCGTCCGCACTTGTGGGGGAAAACCCTTCTGTCCACTGTTGTTCGGCGGCCTGGGCTCTTCCTCGTCGTCGCTATGCAGCCCCTTGTCTCTATTTTCGGCATTTAACTTGCCTGCCTGCTTAAACACCCAACAATCCCTATTGGTGTGATTGGCTGGTCTTTCGGGGTGCTCTGTATCTGGCACAAGCGATCGAGTATTCAGTCCAAACTGGATGGGCCCTGAGTATTTCTTTTGAATGGCTTTTTCCGTTGACCGGATTTGTAGCCTCGAAATCCGGCATTGACTGTCGTATCCTCGTTGTTGTCGCTGTTAACGCGGCGTTTTTGCTTGTTCCGGCGCGACCTGCCACTTTTGTCCTTGGTATCCGAATTACCGAGGTTCTTGGTTAAGTTGTTACTGCGAGCTAGCCAGCTGTCTTCTCCCGCGCAAAAGCGGGTCATGAGTGTCGTGAGGGCTGCCATAGATTTTGGCTTTTCTTGTCCCAGGTGCCTGGCAAGCCACTCGTCGCGGATATTATGCCTGAAGGCTGCTAGGGCCTCTGCGTCCGGACAGTCGACTATTTGGTTTTTCTTTGTTAGGAACCGTGTCCAGAATTGCCTGGCTGATTCCTCTGGCTGCTGAATTATGTGGCTTAGGTCATCAGCGTCCGGTGGTCGCACATAGGTACCCTGGAAATTGTCGAGGAATGCGGCTTCCGGGTCCTCCCAAGAACCAATCGAATTTGCTGGCAAGCTGTTAAGACAATGCCGGGCTGGTCCCTTAAGTTTGAGTGGGAGGTATTTGATGGCATGTAGATCATCGCCACGGGCCATGTGGATATGAAGGAGATAATCCTCGATCCATACCGCAGGATCTGTTGTGCCATCATATGATTTGATGTTCACGGGTTTGAAACCCTCAGGGATCTTATGATCCATTACTTCATATGTGAAGCATAGGGGGTGTGCGGCGCCTCTGTATTGGGCTATATCACGACGCAGCTCGAATGAGCTTTGTCTACTGTGTTCGGCCCAGCCGGATATATTTTGTCCGGAGTGACGATCCCCGTCACGTGACGTGGGGCACCCACGCGATCCGTAGATCGATCTTGTTTGTCTTACCTTGTCCTCCAGTATCTCTCGCAGGTCTGGTGCGTTTTCCCGTGCCTTAGCATATTTTGGGCGCCGCCGGGGTACGGCTTGGGTGGAGGGCCGAAAGGCCTCTCTTTCACGGCCACGAGGTGGCCGGTCGGCCATATCATGCGCTGGTGATGTAGGTGCTCCCTCCTCTAATCGGGGTAGCAGCCTGCGCTTTGGGTAACTCTTGGAGGGTCGTTCGAGTTCATACTCTTCGGCCGCAAGGACTTCAGTCCATCTGTCAGCTAGCAAATCTTGATCAGCTCTAAGTTGTTGCTGTTTTTTCTTGAGGCTGCTTGCCGTGGCCATAAGCCTGCGTTTAAAACGCTCTTGTTCGGTTGGATCTTCTGGCACGATGAATTCGTCGTCACCGAGGCTTGCCTCGTCTTCGGAGGGAGGCATGTAATTATCATCCTCAACCTCTCTGTCTGCCGCTCTCTCGTGAGGGCTGGCTTCTCCATCCTCCTGTGCTGAATCTTGCTGGAGGGGGTGTTCTTCGGCGCTATCCGGAGTATTATTATCTCCCGTGCCGGAATCACCGTTTTTGCTTTGGCGGGATTTAGAGCGGCGCCGCTGACGCCGACGCTTGGGGTGTTTCTTGGATGTGTCATCCCCCGTTGTTCCATCGCCCTCTCCTTCTTTTGGAGTGTCCACCATATATATGTCGTATGACGAGGTGGCCTTCCAGCGCCCTACAGGTGTTGGTTCTTGGTCGTCTCCTGCATCGTCGTCCATACCGTCAATGTCTTCGGAGTCGAAGTCGAGCATGTCGGTTATGTCATCGACAGCGGCTACAAAGTGGGTGGTGGGTGGGCTTTGAATTTCTTCATCGTCCGTATCCCAACCTTGCTGACCATAGTCCGGCCAGGGCTCTCCTGATAAAGAGAGAGACTTTAGCGATTTCAGAATGTCGCCGAAGGGCGAGTGCTGAAAGATGTTCGCGGCGGTGAACTCCATGATCGGCGCCCAATCGGATTCGATCGGTAGGCGCGCGGACGACTCGGAGTCCGGAGAGGAATCCGGCCCCTCGGAGTCACAGGCCTTGCAGAGTGCGGGGCTGGTGTTCGGATCGATCGCCTTTGAGATCGCAGCCCCCGAGGCGGCGTCCAACCACTCATCCTCGATTGGCGCAGTAGGTTCCGAATTAAGGGTCGGGACCGAAGTGTGTGCGGCCTCCAAGGCACTGTTCGGCGGCAGAGCTAGATCATGCCCATCGAGACAGTGCGGCGCGCTCGGCTGTGGCTCGAATCCGTCGCAGATCAAGTCCCCGCGGATGTCGGCCATGTAGTTTAAACTTGCAAATCTGACCTGATGGCCAGGGGCGTAGCTTTCGATCTGCTCCAGGTGGCCAAGCGAATTGGCCCGCAGTGCGAAGCCGCCGAAGACGAAGATCTGTCCGGGGAGAAAAGTCTCACCCTGGACCGCATCGTCGTTGATGATCAAAGGAGCCATCGGGCCTAAAGCGACAACACCGAGGAACTCTCAATGAAAGCACCAATGTCGGTGTCAAAACCGGCGGATCTCGGGTAGGGGGTCCCGAACTGTGCGTCTAGGCGGATGGTAACAGGAGACAAGGGAACACAATGTTTTACCCAGGTTCGGGCCCTCTTGATGGAGGTAAAACCCTACGTCCTGCTTGATTAATATTGATGATATGGGTAGTACAAGAGTAGATCTACCACGAGATCAAGGAGGCTAAACCCTAGAAGCTAGCCTATAGTATGATTGTCGTATGTTGGAGTTGTCCTATGGACTAAAACCCTCCGGTTTATATAGACACCGGAGAGGGTTAGGGTTACACAAAGTCGGTTACAATGGTAGGAGATCTGAATATCCGTATCGCCTAGCTTGCCTTCCACGCCAAGGAAGGTCCCTTCCGGACACGGGACGAAGTCTTCAATCTTGTATCTTCATAGTCCAGGAGTCCGGCTGAAGGTATAGTCTGGCTATCCGGACACCCCCTAATCCAGGACTCCCTCAGTGGCCTTTTCCAATCTCCCCAAAACAAAAATTAGGGAATGTGTACATGGAGAAGCACTAAACTGGCATGCTTGTTAAACATGCATTCATCCTTGTTACCCTACCTCCTAGGGATAGGGTCCTAGCTTTCCAGCAATCCAGACGTCTATACATGCATTCTTCAATTGGCACCGAACCCTCCACATGCAATCTACTCCCACTGATTGGGACTCCTGAACATTTGATAGGCCAGACTCTAATTTAATAATTCAACATCTCAACATATCTCTGATTTTTTTATCATCGTCCATTACCATAATTAATATAGCAGTAGTTTCCTGTTCGTGACCATTTCAATGTCATATTGCATAAATAAGATGGTATCATCGGCATAATGTAAAGTAGTGACCCCTTTATCATAAGATGGGGTATCAGACCCACAATATGGTTACTTTCCGGAGGAAGTTGCATTTCAGAGCCATCATAGCTGAGTCTTCATAATTTCTTACATATGCGACCCATATGTCATTAGCTACATACTTATTCTGCAGTTAACCAACAACAATGGACCAAAGGTCACGCGCATCCGAGTACAACCACAACGACAAGGTCAAGGCCATCAAGCGCGAACACGGTGAGGGCGAGGAAGACCCCGAGCACAAGGGCAAGGACGACCATGAGCACGCTGGCAAGGACAACGACAATTAAGGCATAGGGATACCGATTCCGGCGAGAGCGAAGTTATACTAATAATTAAGGCAGACATACACGGAAAATGCATAGTATAATTTGGAGCAATGTCGACGATCCCACTCCTCTTAGGCAATGAGGGTGCCCACCTCTCCTTCTAGACCGGCGGGGAGAAAGTGGTGGTTGTGGTTGTGGGCGGCGAAGGGAGGTGAAATTTCACTCCCTCGTGAGCGATTGGTGGATAGAACACACTCCAAACCAATGCCCCATAACTCGCGGACTTGATTTGGAGCACACTCCATAATTATGACGATCAGGGCCAGAACGTGACTTTGCTAGTGCGATCTTTTCGACCAAAATCATCTATAATCATATCAATGGTTATTATGCCGGTCCGCTCGATATGACGGCTCCGCCAGAGTTGCCCTTGCTGTTCTACTAGTTGTACCTCGCCGAAATTAGGTTCGGTGAGTGGCATTTGATGCACTTGCTCTCGTGACCCTCGGTCACTGTTTCTAAGCCATGGCAGGAGTAGCAACCAACAGTGGTGGTGAGAGAAACATCACGCATCCAAAAATAATGCTGCCATAACCATCGTACTACCTCTAATACATTATTGACGTGGGGCTGAAGATTCATAAATGGGTTGGCCCAAGGTCATCGTCCCATGCATTCCTTTCCATGGGCATGCATGGCCGCACGCGGTCCATCGGTTTTGGTTCGCGCAGCGACCACCATTTTCACGAGGGAAAAGCTCGGCGTGACAGCAAATCTGGTCGATCGCCATTAGCAAAACTACTTCGTCCCGCAATGTAAGATGTTTTTTTGACACTAGCATAGTGTCAAAAAACGTCTTATGTATAGGACGAAGGGAGTAATAGACAAATAGCACGGTAACATGTTAACAATCAATCTGTTTGCTCTCCACCGACCCCACTACGACGTGCAGAGTGCTCCAGTCCGTGGCATGCCGATCGTGGTGAACCGAGCACACGGCAATGTGATGAACTACCATCTCGGAGCACTGCTACGCTGAACCAAACACCAGCCACCGGATAGTGATGATGAGTGGATGTGGCTCCACACCGTTAACGCGTGAAAGCGGCCATGGCACATGTATGACCCTGACGCTGACACGCGAGCGAGTCTCGCTCGCAAAAATCACGACGACGCCATGCGTCCGGAACGGAGCGACGCGTCACAGGCGAGGCGCGCCAAGGGGACAAGGAGGAGGCGGCGGCGGTGGTGCCGGTGGTGGGTCACGGGCGCGCGTCGGGTGCGCAAGGCGGCGGCGGCGTCGTCTTCCGGGCTCTGGCCGCGGGGGGCGGCGGTCCACGCGGTTCAACTGGCTGGCTTCCCGGGTGGGCGGCGGCACGGCAGGCACGGCGGAATCACCACCGACACCCCTTGCATTTACGTACTCCAACTGACAGCAGGAGCAGAGGGGACTAGTCGGCGCGGCGCTACCGTATGTATTTACGACCTGTAGCGTAGCGACTTGGCATTTCTCATGTGCCGCTCTGGGTATAGGACCGCCCATCCGTGATCCAGTGCACGCTGTTCCTGTTACGGCATGTGCAGGAGATGTGACCTGCCTGGATGAGCTCGTTTGGAGGCTCCTCGCCTCTGTCCATGTCCTTCGGAAAACCGAGTGGTTTCCATCCTGGGTGCCTCACCCTCTCTATGAATATCAAATTCAAAAAATATTAGGAAAATGCAAAAAAAAACTGAAATCAGGGATATCAAATCTGGGTGCCTAATCTACTCTTGTGTGAAGTTTCCCGAAAAAAATACAAGCAATGTTCCCGTGACGAAGAAAATACAATCCACACCCAAACAATTTATTTATACACGGGAATTTTTTGTCCATTTTAGGGCAACATTAGTGTGTAGAGGCAGCAGCCTCTAAGCTTAGCGTCTGAAGCTGCAGTGTGTTTACAAGTCTATTGCCTCTAACATGGAGCCCATCTTTCAATTAAAAACAATAGTTTTTCCTTGTTTGGCTGATGAGCAGTGCATACAACCCAGCTGACCGGTGGGTCCGGACCATTGCTTTTGAGCTTGGAGGCAGCCTCTTACGCTAGCATCGATGCTAGTGTTTTTGGCTTAGAGGCAGCAACACACAGTGTATAGAGGCAGCTGCTACACTTTTGGAGGCGGGCTTAGAGGCGGGAATATCACACACTGTGGATGCTCTTACTGGGAGTACCACGATGTCATTTTTTCACGTAACTTGCCATGGGAATAGATTGGGCACGCAGGTTTGATATCCTAAAATCCTAGAATTTTTTAAATTTTCCCGGTTCTTTTAATGTTTATAGGGGTCGGAACATCCAGGAGCCAAAAATCCGCGTCCGTGGTTTCTATACGTGATGGATGCTCGTATATTTATTCGTATAGCATGATGCGACAAGATCTCGAACGATTACGGGAATGCGCATGAAACAGATGATGGCTGGGATGACTTGCTATTCTTTGGTGAGGTGTTTCTTTGGTGCTGAAGCATGTTCTTTTAAATTTGTTTCTTCATGAGCTGAAAGTTTTTTTACACGAACTGAAAATTGTTGTTTGCCTTTGACAACGCACATGAGCACACAATATTTAGGTGGTACTCCCTCCGTTCAAAAATAGATGACCCAACTTTATACTACCTTTAATATAAATATAGTACAAAATTAGATCATCTATTTTGAGACGGAGGGAGCAGTATATAGTTCTCATAGATATCACACAAGACTTAGATAGTACATAATTCTTATGGATATTTGAATTATGATCATCCAAGAGTGCATTCACCTTTCTTGTTGTACAGTATTTGTTTGGCGTGCCTCCTTGTCATGCGAGTCGAGTAAATATTCTTTGTACACGCTTCATTTCTTAGCTATGATTCATCACAAGGAGGTGATAAACAAGGTGTCAGGTGAACCTAGAATCCCCTTAGTGCCCTCCGAGTAGGTACATCGTACATGCTTGTTGGGTTTCCACACACTACTACAGCCCTAGTTCATGCCCACTGCCCAGCCTCCTCTGCTCTACCAACATTTCTATATTTAGACAGGATGTTTTCTCACTACAACCAATCAACATCTTGCGTCGGAGCGGCAAGATAACACAGGGCAGTCGAAAAATAGCATCGAGCGTACAACAGCAGATGATAAAAACAGCTTTTAACACAACACCATTGTTCGCGCGACCGACTTACCAGCAATCATCGGTTTCAGACAAATGGTTACAAATGCAAACTACGGCGCTAATTTCCCTCCCCTGGCAATAGACTGGTCTACTTCATCCCAAAAGAGAACGACAGCTTTGGTCGCGACTTGTTCTTGCCCAGCAGCTTAATCTGGTTCTGCTTCTGCTGCTGCTCCTCCATTTGCTTCTGCTTCATGGCTTCCTCCCTCTCCTTCTGAAGCCTCTCCAGCTCCTGGTACCGCTCCAGCTCTTTCTGCTGCTGCTCCATGGCTACCTTCATCTGAGCCTCCTCCGCTTTCTTTCGCTCCTCTTCGAGCTTCTTCTCTAGCTCTTCCCGCTCTTTCTTCTCACGTTCCTGCGGCAATGACAAACATAAGCTTTCATCAGGTTAGTTATTCTAAACAATAAGCTTCCATGAGTTATGACAAGCAGTGCTGCAACAAGAACTAAAGAATCATGCGAAGGTGCACAATACGGGCCAGCAGAAAACATGGCAGCGGTAAAAGAGTTTAGGGCTTCTCCAATGTGGAAATAAGCCTGGCCATAAGGACCTTGAGGTCGACCTTAGCATATTAAGCATTGTGAGACTAGACCTTAGTCAGAAAATTGCTGGGGTCGCCCATAGCAGCGTGACCCGCCCACAAGCAATACAAAACCATGTTCTCTCTCTCCTCTCTCCGTGATGCATAAAGTAATACAAATGCAAACTACAGTTCTAGTTTCCCTTGGCCAATCGACTCTATTTCATCCCAAGAGCACATGCATGAAGGGATGAGTGGTTGGGTGAAAGAAAAAAGGAAACTGGCATGTAGGCCCCAGCCTTAGGCCCAAATAGACCTTAAACATCGTAAGGGCATGGCCAACGGGCCACGCTGAACAGGTGGCCCAGGTGCCACATAGTCCTGCCGAACGCCACCTCCGCCGAACATGCTGCTTGCAGAGAGAATGGACTCCTCCAGAAGAGCTCGCCTCCTCACTGACAAAAGCGACGAGGCAGCCGCTCGGTTCAGGACCACGGCTTGGAGGTTGCATGTGTTGAAAAGTGGGTGAGAGAGAAAAGGAAAGATGACGACATCAAGAAAGTAGCCTCCGTTGGGTGATTGTGGCACACACCATAGCTTCATTCAAATTTATCTAGGTGGAAGAGGTGAGGCAGCAGGAAGGTGATGCTTCTTAGTACATGCCCTAAGATTCTTATTTTGCTATAGCATGTCAGATGGGCCCCAGATTAAGGCCGGTTTATGATCTAAGGACTGGAGATGCCCTTACCGCTCTCTGTTGGGCTTCGACCAAGGCAGACACCTTCTCTTTCTCAATTTGGGCAACTACCTCCTCGTGTATCCTTTTTCGCCCTTCATCAATTCGACGCTGTATTTCATGTTTGATCTCCTCAGAATTCAAACTATCCTCAACTTGTTTCCTAATAGCTTGCTCAACTCTTTTTGTAGTTTCCTCCTCTAATAGCCTTAGTTCAACTTCTTTTTGACGCCTGCAATTGTGAGAAGAAGTTATGAAGTGTACTTTGCATAAGAAAATATTGACGATGCCAACACTCAAATCAAATGTCTAAGGGCACAAAAGCAAGGGGCAGATTTTGAATCTTTAACACTATCTATCATCAACTATACCTTTCATCAGCATAGTGTTGAATACAGACTAATGCATTTTAGGCATACCTCTATTATGATTCCAGATCCAAAAAATGAATTAGCAAAACTGGTCAAGAGTAGATAAAGGATCACCAATTGCATCATCAAATATAACAAGTGGAACTATAGCAGTATCTTCCTTCAGAAAAGCCTGTAGAGAAGAATGTCAAGAGTAACTTGTGGCAGATTTAGAGCTAATCATGTAAGCATCTCAATATTCCAACTAAATCATATTTCTGCATGCATCTGAGGGAATATCAAACCAAACATGCATTAAACTTTTTTACCAATTCAATTGCTTATTGTGACTCATTAGTGCAAACAACAAAAAGACATTAGCATACTTTTCAATTCACAGGTGACAGACAAAAAAAACTGGAACGACACCATGGTAATGGTGCATATTTAAAATTCTGCTACTTTGGTTTCATTCCCGCCAATAAGTTACATGTCAGTGCAGTGAACAAATTAATCCATATTCAACAGCCAGAACATTAATCTATATTGAGCAACCAGAACAAATTCTGCTACTCTGATTTTTACAGGAAGCCAAAAAACACATCAAAACTAAGCTAAATGTAAGGAAAGCCACAAAATTGGAACCGAGCAAGTAGCTACGACCACAAATAACACATTTGTTATCCTAAATTATATCTGGCACTTTCAGTTGAATAAGCATAAGAACATGCGAGCTACAAGCCTCAGGCAACCTGACTTAATAAACTATGAACAAGAGCACATATTAATTACCAAGATAAGACAGAAAATGAACGCCTGGTGATAGTAGAATGACCACAAGTAGGCAACTAATTTCATTTCCCACTAAGGGTTATTAATTCAACATAGTTCAATGCACACTGCAAACATAAACATATTTTACTTTTTTGGAGCTACTAGCTTACAACTAAAGTGGTTGAGCCGCAGTTTTGATTTTTTAGACAGCTCGACACTCTCACAGCGTTGTGGTTAAGCAATCGTTATGTCTACAGGGAAAAAAAATAAGTGTACTAGCAAAAACGAGTTTTGGACGTGCCTTCATTTCGTAAGCAAAGCAACCCAGATAAGAAACAATTATCAAATTAACATTCATATTTGAAAGTATTTCGTTCATTACTGTTCAATAAAAACATGATTGAATTGCACAGTGTATATTCCGAAAAAAAAACTAGAGCAAATTGCAGTACATGTATTCAGAAGAGCGTATAATTTAGAACACAGTTAGCCAATAGAACCTGACCTCGTGTCGTGGTGAAAACAGCAGCTAGATGAATACAGTACAATAGCACTATGAAAATGTTCATTAATGACTAGCTTGTCAACATCATGAAAGAGATATGGCAAAGAGAGAGTGAACAATTTGGTTTGTACATGGCATAATCTAGATTCTAAATAGCAAAGCAGATACTCCCCACCTTTTCTTTTCTTCTTCTAGCCTTTGCTTATCAACGGCATTCTTATTCTCTGTAGATCCAAGATGGGGACTCGATTTGGCAACTGGAGAACCAGTGACACTCGGACTTCTCTTTCTTTTGTAATGGATTTTTGATGGGGATGGACTCCTGCGCCTCCTGGGAGAGGAAGGTGAAGGGCTCTTCCTTCTGCAATATAAAGGTTGCCATTGTGAGGACAAAAATAGGAGCATGATAAGATAACATAAAACAGGTAATCACCGTCACTTACAGAAGCCCTAAGAAGTAAGCGGAAGCAGTTACCTCAAACATCATTAGAACTTTGGAGGATTCCACAGCAATACAGCATAGAGTAAAAATCTTTGTAGGTTCCATGCTTTTTACCGAAGGAACTCTTGTCACTTGTCAGTCTATACAGGCAAGCAACGTAGACTCGTAGAGTACCAGTGAGGTAGTAACTATGTTCAAGCATCATCTGCTCATATGTTCCAAGCTGCTTCCATATGTGTTCCTTGTTCAACATTTTTTCTTGGTTTGGATGTAAATGGATGTAACTGATTTTAGTGGTTCCTATATCACATTAGAAGATCGATAACAGAAGAAACTCCACACTTAACCACCGATTGCCCACATTCCCCCTCTTCGGGCCTCTTTTGGCCTCTGCAGCGTGTTCACCTAAAGATGTCCAAGAAGACAGTGTGCCCTGGTAAGGCATATGGCATTCATCCATGGCCATCTCAATCAGTGGTGAATCTAGGACGTAAATGAAGGGTGGCTAAACTAGACCAATATTGTTAACTGCAGGTGAGGTGGGGGTTTAAAACAAAGTGGACGAGCAGCCACGAAGTCCAAAAAAGTATCTCACTGGTCAGGAATACCGAAGACAATCTAGCAGCTTGCATGACTGCTCATCCAAACCAGCATGAGGTATTGTCATTAGCGTTTTTTTAGGCTGGACTGCCCACTAAACCAGAACGAGAGTTGGTGTTTAGAGAAAAGAAAGATCAGCAAATCATTTACTTGACCTCTGTGTTTTCCAGAGTTTCACCAATGGCTGGTGCAAATGGAAGTGCTGTTGGCTTGTTGGATGATCCAAACTAGATAGAAACACCAGCTAACCATGTAAGTGGGCAAGCGTGCATCAAAGGCATGTAACACTACCTTGCTCTCCACCCTCAGCCTAACCTCATGGCATGGTGAAAAAAGGGTTACAATCACTTCTGAATAGATACCAATATCCCGTTCCTGGGTAAACCTTGTTTCAGATTTCTTTTCCAAACATGGTGTGAGTAGTACCGTGAACACAGCCAAGCAACTTTTATACAATCCATGTTAAATTTGATATAAAAACAGGAATGCCATTATCTAGTAATCAGAATTGCTCCTTACCAGCGTGAATGTTACATACATCATAGAACAATCACATATTCACATGAGCTAACTAAGAATCACTTAGTGACCAACTTCCACTGGTCCAAACAACCATGAGGAGACCCAAAATAATCATTCCATTTAGCAAGTTTGCATTCAAAATACATCCGACGCAACAAAAACAAATTAAAGAGGAAAATAATCAGCTGATTAGCATCCTCTCGTATCATCCCTACTCTTTATACAGCGCATATATACATGACACGCAGACACGGCGAAGATGCTGAAAAAGTAAATTCGCGCCAGATCGCGGTCGCGTGTGACAGGGGAGATCACCTATAGGAGGGGCGATAAGGGGACCTGCTGCGGCTGGGCACGCGCTCCCTGTAGCCCGGTCCGCGGCGAAGCGGGGATGGCGACGGCCGGCGCCGGCGCGGCGGCGACCGTGACAGGTCGCGCGGCATCCGGCTGGAAGCTAAAGCCACCGCGGAGCCCGGCGCTGGCAGATCTGACCGGATGCGGGGAGATCGGGGACGGACGTCTGAGCGTCGGGCGCCGATCTATGTGTGGACGGGGGATTTTGGGGGCGGCGCGCGGGCATCAATGGCGACGGCGGCGGGCTGGAGAAAAGTGGGAGGCCGACGAAGAGATGAGGAAAATATAGGGTGGGACCCAGCCACCAGCTGCTTTGGTGGAACGGCCCAAGCTTTCTGGGCTGAAAACAAAACTTCCATTATCCATCCCAGGAGACTCCCACAGCGATTAGGGATTATGGACCGTCCAATCGAAGCTCCTGTGCGATACCGACCGTCGGATCTCGGGTCGAGTGATGTGAGCCGTTTGATCTTCACCGCGATCGACCTCGTCCATCGGATGAAATTTCAATTGCAACAACATTCCAATTCCAATTCCATCCACGCGAGACAACCAGGAAGACGACCCGATGCGAATCGCCTCCGATTCACCGCTCGAGGCGCCCAACAACTACCTCCGGGCCAAATCGAGCCCCCACTAGTGCTCCTCGTTGTTGTGCGCGGGCACGCCCGCGACTCCCCAGCTCACGGTTCATCACGTTGGCCACCCCCGGCCTGACTTAGGGTTTGGTGGGCGAGCTCGCTGCCATCCGCCTAGGTGGCTCACCAGTTGTGCACCGGGGAGGAGCTCTTCGCTGGGAACATACATCCATGCCTAACGGGAGGAACACATGTCATCGTTGTTCCATCGGGAGGAGAGCAACGTCACCATCAGCCAGCCATCCTCCGTGCCCTGGTTGTTCCAGGTTGGTCACTCAGATGTCAACTTGATTTTCTCTTATTTTGTAGACGGGAAGTGGCCCCTTTTCACTAGCAAGAAATTGTTGTATTATTCTACAATAGTCATAGACATTTAGATAACCTTATGGTTGAAGTTCTGACTTCAATTGTGCCACTACAGAACTTATTCTTTGCTAATTCTATTGCATACATATTCTAGATTGGGTGACTAAGATTATTGTTCGTCATTACCATAGTTAGCTTAGGTAGATAATAAATACATGATCTATTTTCATATTACATGTTTGTAGATTTGAATACGTGATCTGTTTTAGTTTACAGATTTGTAGACACATTCTTTTGTTGGGCTTTCTAGATACATCGGTTGGTCTCATGTACTCAACTTCTAACATTTGTATTATTAACTACACTTCTGTAGGTTCATGGAAGCTCCTTGGGATGTCAAAACGATGGTCCATATTCATCTTTCTCTCGGCTAGCAACAACAAATCGGCGCTTCAAATGGTTATACTGTTTCTACCACTGAAATCCCTAGATTCGCTGCCCCACCTGGTTACGTCGGTTCAACCATCGACATCTTTGCACTACAAGAGCACTTCATTTGCTATGGAGTTGCGTGGTCTAATTTAAGAGCTGCTCCATTTGATATATACATGTGGAACAACAAAGACGTTAAACCCAGACATGGTCTCTTTGAGATCAGTGGAGAGAAACGCCGTGCAAGGGAGCTTTCAAACAGTGCTCCATTGCAACACGAGACCATGGATAGTTCTACTACAAAAATCTTAAAGCCCGATGACCAGGTATATTTGCACATTATGTTTTGTTTGTTATTTCAGGTTACTTCCATTTGCTTTATCCAACATCAATATTTGTTTTGAAAGTGGCACAAGTCATTTTCCATGCTTATTTTATGCTCCTTCTTGTTAATATTTTTGTGCCCACGTTTGATGGTTGTAGTAACAATGAAATTCTGCAAAAACTTTTGATGGTTGTAATGTCACTTGGGAGTTGAGACAACTTATTTCACAAAATGTATAACTTACTTTTTGTTTCCCCTCTAGATATCAAATACTTGAGGGTGTTATGCTATTCTATTGTATAAGTTTGCACATATGTGATGCCAATAATATTAATTAATTATTTTTTATCTACTTGTTCAGATGATAGAACAGTATATGTTATATGTTATGCCACCAATATTAGGTGTTATATAGCGACGGTAATATGAAAGTTTTTGTCCAGAACTCTTTGGTGTTTGGAATTGCTTGGAATGTCTCCGAGATTCAGGGTGGGAGAAGAAGTAAAGTTGTGGTTTATAACGGTAAAAAGAAGTTGGCAAAGCTACGAGGATCCTATTGATATATGTATGCTCCTGTTGCAACGCAAAGACAATTACCTTTTTTTAGAAAGACCTGTAACTTTATTCATACCCATAATAATTACAGATACACTGATTTGAACCTAACATCCAAGAAAATATGAAGTAACTCCTATGACTAAGAATTACGATGAAGTCTCTTGAAAACACCTTCTTCACGGCATCAATCTCTGCTCGAAAAAATACTCCAAAGACTTCGTTAAAGAGGTTGCAATTGGACTAGAGCAACGATGTTGTCACTCCTTCACCCGCACGAACATTACCAATAATGATTTTTGAAAGCGTCTTGAGTCGCCCATCCAAAAAGATGGGAAGCCTTGATTGATTAACGTACTTGGGCCAGGGATGATCCCCTAGAAGTGCAAGCCGTCGAATCACTATATCTTCACCATGGTGTCGATGAAAGATTTCACCTCCACAAAAAATCAGACCAACAAAAAAGGCTTGACACAACAAATAAACTCATCAGATCTGAATAATCGGATCCGCAAGGACAAAAAACTCTCTTACCTCATGGCACCGCCAAAACAAAGAGAGGAAATTTATTCTCGCAAAACTATAGTGGTCGCTAGACGATGGCGAAGGACATAGAGGTCTTGAAGATCCGAGGTCCCCCTTACCTCTCAGCGCCAAGATGGCAGCCGGAGGCGCAGGGACCTAAATTTCTCAGATGGCGACGGCGGCAAGGACAATTACCTAGTCATAGACACAAAATGGAACATGTGAATGTATCTGACCATCACTAGCTTACACAATAATAACTTCTCACCTAATCCTCCCCACCTTTAAGTACGCAAGCAGCAAAAACATCATATGATTTATAAAACATCCATCAAATTTGTGAATTTTCTTTGAAATCCAATTACAAATTTCAAATTCATCAACATATTTGAAATCTAGCAACACCTTTCAAACTCTAAACATTTTCTATAATACAGGATCAATTTTAGAATTCATGATTGTTTTTTAAAATCCAGGAATTTTTCAAATTTGTTTATATTTTTTGCATTTCAGATTGTTAAAGTCCGAGATTTGTTTTTGAAATCTCCATTTTTCCCAAATTAGTGAAGTTCTTTGGTAAGTGGGTACATTTCTTCCTGAACATTTTTTCAAATCCGAAAGATTAAAAAAAAGGAAAAACAAACACAGAATGAATAAAGGAAAAAAAACAAAGGAAAAAAACAAAGGAAAAGACGGGGGCGCCTCGCCAGCAATGGACTATATGCCACCCGCAGCGTCGCCTGCAAGCAGTCGCTGCTGGGCTGGCCCAGTGACACGGCTGCTGACCTCACACTGATGTTTCCCAAGTTTTTTTATTTTTTATTCACATTTTGATACGTTTTCCATTTATTTTTAACTATTGTATTAATTCATAAATATTTTATATATACTACAAAACAATTATATAAATTTATAAAAATGTTGAACATGCATTTGAAAACAGATATACATGTGTAGAAAAATATTAACCATGCGTACAAAAAATGTTTGTGAGACTAAAAACTGTCACATGTTCAAAATATTTTACATGCTATTTTAAACAATGTTTATACAATATACATAAATGCTTGCGTAATTCAAAGAAAATCTGGCGTAAATTCAAAAAATGTGTGTTACAATTTAGAAAAATGTTCACGAGTTTCAAAATGTTTTTTTGGACATTGTTAAACAATATTGTGTGCAAATGTAAATAAAATATTTGCGTACTGCCAGAATTTTTTGTGCCATTAATAACCTTCGAGTGAAATTTTAATGAAATTTTTTTCGATTAAAAAAATATGTGTGGAATTTTAGAAAATATTTTCCAATTTTGAAAACGTTCCTGTAGTTTAAAGAAATGTTTACTACCATTAAAAAATGCATAAAATGTATTTTGCAAAAGTGTTACCGTGTCTTAAAAAATGTGTTAAAAAAGCATGCACTTTTAAAAATGTATATCATGTATAACATGTAGGTTGAAGAAAGTTTTAGTGCCATTAAAAAATGTATAACGAGTATTTTGTAAAATTTTGTTAACGAGTATTTTGTAAAAAGTGTTCAAAAAATATATTTAATAAAAATGTACATCATGTATAACATGTAATTTAAAGAAATTTTATTACCACTAAAAATGTATAACATGTATTTTTAAAAAATGTTATAGTGTATTCATAATATATATTTAAAAAGAATGTACATCATGTATTTAAAAAAAATCCAAATTGTATCATAAATGTTGTGCGGTACAAAAATGTACATTATGTAACGAGAAAAAAGAAGACATGCGTGAAAAAACTCTGACAAAGAAACATAAGAAAAAAACAAAAACCCAAAGAAAATAAAGACAAAAAAGAATGAAACAAAAGAAAACCCAATAAAACATGTACAGGCGGGCCCAATACTTTAGGCTATGTTTTATGATCCAGTTCGCACCTGGTTTAGAACCTTTGATGCTGTTTCTTTTTCTATTTCATATCTATGTTTTTTAATCTTTTTTTTCAAATACATTTCGGATTTTATCAATGCGCGTTGTATATTTTTCATATCACACGTGAAATATTATTGATACATGTTGTATATTTTTTGAATACATGATGAACATTTTTTTAAATTACATGCCTGAATATTGTTTTTGAAAAAAAGTTAGATATGTTTAAGATACACGTTGAACTTTTTTCTGACTGGTAAGAATATTTTTTTAAAATTACTTGAAAATTTGGTTACATCATATTAACATTTTTAAGAAAAATG
Source organism: Aegilops umbellulata (assembly GCA_032464435.1). NCBI lineage: Eukaryota > Viridiplantae > Streptophyta > Magnoliopsida > Poales > Poaceae > Aegilops > Aegilops umbellulata. The sequence continues at coordinate 21,072,405 of CP136057.1, forward strand.
TCACGAATATATTTTTGGAACGTGTGAACATTTTTCAGAATGTCATGTACGTGTGTTGAATGATAAGAAACATGTTTTTTAAATTTCGCAGATATTTTTATATTATATAAACATTTTGAAAATTACAGACATTTTCAAAAACACGCGAATACATTTTAAATGCCACAAACTTTTATATGAAGTACCTTTTTAAAAGTTACATGAATATTGTTTTTCCACAGTCTCAAAAAATTTAGGCACGTCACGAAGGTTGACGACAGTTTTGTACGAAATGAAACCGGTGAGACAACGTTTGACTCATGAATCGTGAGGTGTACACCGTTGGCCTACTCCCGGAGTTGCAATCGCCGATAATCATAGACAAAACAGTGAAACATGTGACTGTATCCGATCGCCGCTTGCTTATCACACAATACTAATAACTCCTCACCTAATCCTCCCCCTCACCCTTTGAGTACGCAAGCAGCAAAAGGACGAGCATCCTCGCCGTCATCTCCAAGCTCTCCTCTTCCATTCAGTTGGGCCAACGCATGCACGCATCACACCTTCATGTGGTTGCTCCCCAACTCCATTATCACCACCACCAGACGCCGAGCTGGCTGACCACACTCTAGCTAGCTTGATCGTCATTACCTGCTCGCTCTGAAGCACGAGGTCACGAATTTTTCCTCTTCTTTAACACAACTTTCTTGCTAAAAGGACGGTTCTGGTGTAAAAGAAGAAGAAAGGAGTTGTAAAAAACATTGACTTGAGCAAAAGTTTCACTTCTATTCTTGCTACATTGGGTTCCACATCAGGCTGGCTGATTATTCTCAGATCGAACTATACTTACCTAGTGGTCGGACATTCTAGATCGGTTGAGTAAAGGCCAAGCTCGGTTCAGTTGCAGCCCCCACGTTTTAGATGCAATCTTCTTGCCTTTGCTGTTTGGTCCCACTTAAGTCCAGCACTTTGCTTGTATACTAATGTAAAGAAACACATATACAAAGAGTAGTGGTGATTCTGTAACACCTATAGTGATTACAGATTTATTATCATGTACTTCCTCCGTTCCAAATTACTCGTCGTAAAACTGAATGTATTTAGAACTAAAATACAAAATGAATGTATTTAGAACTAAAATACATCTAGATACATCCATACCTGCAACAAGTAATTCGGAACGGAGTATGTGTGCTTGGAACATAGCTTTGCAAGAGGAGAATATATGTTTCACCCCAGCCTGAATGAAACGAGAGGAAAAGCATATGTGTCACTCAGACCATAGGATTCTGAACAGTAGGGCATCCGATTCATAGGACCCTTCATGACATTTTGTTGGCATGTACTCCTATATGTCATTGACGCGTTATTCCGACTCAGGGTGCATGGAGAAGGGAGATAGCAGAGAAAAAGGGAAAGAAAAGATGATGCGCCCCGGGGATCAGATGCGTATTCCTGCAACCGAATGCAATCATGCTTCAGGCTTTATCAGTTCGCTGGTGTCACCGATCTACACTGCATGCAGATGCAGCCGAGCTTCCTCTCCTTGTTCTCTCCCGTTGTGAAGGGGTTGAAGGAAGCCGATCGACAGAGACAGACAGTGAACTCGACAATTTCTTACCACATAACCCAATTCTAATCCATTATTAGATCACGGGCACGTCGCTTGTGCCATTGTGCGCCTGTGGAACAACAGATCTTGTGACGAATAGTATAAGCAGCTCTGCAACCGTCCAAGGAACACGACGACTAGTCCTAGTCGACGGCTGCTACTACGGGGATCCCGTTCCGCCCGCGGGAGGAGGCTACACCGATATTCCTTCATGAAAGCGGCCAAACACGGCTAGAACCCAACCCCATGCACGCACGCGCAGGTGCGCTTTTCTGAAGGCCGGCAATGGCGTCCCGGCCCGGGCGGCCGGCCATGCCGCGCTGCCTGTGCGTGCCCCTCGTTTCCATTCCACCTGACCTGACCTGACCTCGCCTGGCCTCTGTGTACGTGACCACACGCAGGCCACACGATCGAAGGGACGTCTCGTCCGATAGGAGCTAGTCGAGTGAACAGCGACGTCGCTTTAGACAAGATAACCCTGGAAAAACCGCGCCATCGTCGATTCGATCGGCAGCTTGGCGGCATGGTCAAGAGGTAACAGGTCGCCATACTGCGAGTTATTACTAACCTAGAGCGATATTTTACTGGCACGGCTCTATCTGGTTCTGCAATACGCATAAGCATGCATATCATATGCTTCCTTCGTTTCTAAATATTTGTCTTTATAAAGATTTCAACAAAATAACTACATAAGGAGCAAAAAGAGTGAATCTACACTCTAAAATATGTCTATATACATCCATATGTGATAGTTCATTTAAAATCTCTAAGAAGACAAATATTTAGAAAGGGATGGAGTAGTATTGAAGAAGAAGCGACTGAGAAGCCGGATACAACTTTTTTGACCATTACAATGACAATCGCAAGGATTAGCAACCACATCCACCGAAGCAGATATTTTACCTGCACGGCTCTATCGATTGCTTCATCTCAGTCAATTCAAACGGTGGTAAGTAAGATCTGATCTATATACTGATGAAGATTGTCTGCTGTTGAGCTCTGAAGAACATATGGCTCACACCTGTCAGCTGACGAATACAAAATGGTGCAGATAGACCGCATTTCCAGATTTTGGTGGAGGTGGAGCCTTCTTTTCTGGAGAGTGACTCGGTGGTGTTAGTATCCAGTGAAGTAGTAATTTTCTATGATAAATTGTCTGACCCTAATTTTAACCTTATGCAAAACAGCTGAATGGTGGCAGTGCATCGGATCCAGCAGCATATTCGTGGCGTGCACATCAGGCAAGCACGTCGGTCCAGTCAATCACTGCCTAGGTACTACGTACGTATACGTAGTAGTGGCGCGCATGTGGAAGACAAGCGGAGAGCATCTATCTATCCCGATCCAAGACTTAGCAGCACTAGCTACTAGTGTAGACCATACAGCCTAGACAAATAGACCATACGACCGTATCTTTTTTTTTGCGGGATTTAAATAATACAAAATTGCGGGATGACCATACGACCGTATCTTTTTTTTGCGGATAAAATTCTGTATTACTCACATCATACAAGATTACAATCAATGTCGTTGAGCTCAATGGCCTCAGGAGGTCCAGACCCAAACCAGGTCATTGTTCTACCCTTCACACGAGCAAAATTTGCCAAAGCGTTACTAACTTTATTTTGGGAGCGATTAACGTGAGTAATACTAGTTCTACGGAGACTAATCAAGTACTTAATCTCATTCACCAGCGACGAGTAAAGGGATCTATCCGTATCGCTTGACTGAATCATCTTTATAGCTATTGAAAGAGTCCATCTCAATAGCCACCGGCAGGTCAGTACGCATCAGTGCTAGCGAGAGACCTTCCATACACGCTCCCAGCTCGGCTTCCAAAGCACATACGACCGTATCTACCTAGACAATTTAGAGTAGATGCTCTCGCTAACTCGCAATGGATCTTGGGGGAGCTAATTTGTGGTCGATCACCGCAAACAACCATTTCAGACAGCGCACCGCCATGAGCGCATGAGTTGCAGTCCTAGCCAATTAGCAAAAAATTGTCTTTTCGTGTTGGGTCCGAAGAGTTCTCTCCATTAGCTATTATAATGAGATGTATGTAGACATTTTCTTAGTGTGTAGACATTTTCTTAGTGTGTTTGTAAACTCATTTCAATCCGTATGTAGTCTATGTTAAAATATCTAAAACATCTTATAATAGTAATCCGCGGGAGCCGATTTTATGAGCCTCGACCCACTAAATCTTCTATTCGGGCTCAGTTGAAATTGTGAAATCTCGGAACCCATTCTGAGTTGCACGGCGAATTTACAAGTGCAATGTTTTGCCAACTTGCCTCACAAGAAGTGGGTCCTTTGGCCATTGTGCGATCTTCGTTTCTTTTTTCCTTATTTTTTTCCTTTATTGGAACCATTGGGTAACACCAAGTGGTAAAATACTAAAAGTGGAAGAACTTGTAACGACAACTTCGGAAAATTCGATTCCTCAAAAGATTGTTTGAAGAAAAAATAATCTAATGTAACTTTAGTTTCCACCACCGATTTCTACCGTTCTCATATACGACAAATTCGAAGAATCATATGTAACTTTAACAGTTTGTCTAATTCACATCTAGATGTTTTTAAGGATGTCACATCTAAGCTCCTACAAGTATATAACTTTAAACATTCACACGGACTTTCACTTTCAGTATTTTGTTTCAGTTCATTCCATCTGATAGACTCTGCATATTCAAGTCATAAAATGAGATCATATGCTAAAAGGAGTATTACTACCTGTCTTTTTAGCACTAGTTGAAGCTGTGGGCCCGTCTAGCACTTTAATTAGCACCGCTGGGCCGGCGGTGGCCTTCATTTCCACGGCATGGCCGGGCGGCCGGGCAGTAACTTGAATGGCGTGGGGCCGTTTCAGCCAGTCGTTGACGGCAACCCGGCGACTTGTTGAAACCAAACCAAAGCAAAGGTGAAAGGGAAAGACGCAAAAGGAACAAGGCGCCTCCTTTCACGGGATCCAACAGCGACCCCGGCCGAAGCTCGAATCCCGGCCAATCGTTGAACAGGACTTGTAGATAGATATAATTCGGAATTCGGACGGGTCACTCACCACCATATATGCTTATCATCATGTGTGATGTGTGTGCGCGGACTGCTCTTTTGGTGCCTAGCTTGGCCAGCGCTACGGACACACATGGCGTGAGTTGTCTAGACGCCGACGCGACAATGGATCTGTCCGTGCATTACTGCCGCCTGATTTGATCGCTTGGATTATGGTTATGGGCCTGATGGAGCTGAGCTGAGTGGCAAGGCGGTGAGAGGGACGGCTCATCCAATCCGCCGCCGGCGCCCGGAGGAAATCCTCGGCGGCTCCGGCTTTTTATGTACGTTCCCCTGCCGCCGTCGCCGTTGCGTCTGCCATGGCAGCTATAGGGACGAAACAAGGCTTCTGCACATGGTCTTCTACTAGGATACTCCTACGCAGTTGCCATCATGAAGCAAAAATTATGTCTGTTTTGGTAGTGGTAGGGCTATACGTACTGGCCGGCAGGGCTGAGATCAGAACAATACTGATGACAGAGTAAAGCACTGTATTCTACAGAGTAAAAGCAAGTGAAAGATACAGAGTAAAGCACTGTATTCTACGGAGCAGGGTTCGATTGGCGACGCATGTGGGTGGGTTCACGGAGGGAGGCGTCAACATCTGGACGCTAAAAAAAGTTTGACCCGTCCTCTGTCTCACAATCCTAGCCATGTCCTGGCTGGCTCGGGATATGAGAATGAGATGAGATTAGGCTAGTTGTAATGGGGAGTATCATATACTAGTATCATGATACTATCTCCCTAATGCATAGTATCATATATTAGTATCATGTAGTACTTTATTTATTGCCATGACACAAGGTAGCTTAGCATTTAATATGATACGGTATCATGATATGATACTACACCCTCTATTTCTTCATTTAATGCTATGACACCTCATCCAAATTGCCTAGTTGACATGCATGATACTACCTATGATACTACCATTACGATCAGCCTTATTCGAGCTTTGCTACATCAACGGACGATTACGGGCTGGTTACGGGGTGAGGTTAAGTTGTTAAACTGTTATTGGATTAAAGGGTGAGGAAGGGCCCCACCCAAAAATCATGGGGGGCAAGATTAGTTTGTTGGAAGGGGTCCGTTGCAACCCCGTAATCAGTCCGTGCGTGTAGCATTTTTGAGATTATTCGCACTCCTCCTCTGGCTAAGCGCTTGCTTGACCCACGGGGCATGGAGGACCCCATCCAGCTTATCAGCTTGCAGCAGCCATCCATGGACCACTGAAAAATATCCCTTTTTCTTTTATTTTTCCTTTTATTTTCTATTCTAGAGACAGCACGAAAAATAAGGTCGTTGTGACACAGTCCATCCCATGTTACAAGGAGTAGAGTACTAGTACTATTCAACATCTCTCTCCTGTCTCCTCCATTCTTTTATTCGGAGACGGGGACAGCATGTGCTCATTGTACGAACAAGACGACGATACATACATGTCGACGATCCAATGCCGCCTCAATAAATAAACAAATAAAAAGAAAACAAAAAACATACTCCCTCCATTCCATAATGTAGTGCTTCCTCTATCCACGTGTTTCAACTTTGGCCGTAAATTTAACTACCAAGACCGATTGCGGCGAGAGCAAAAATTATATCAATGAATTCGTATTCGAAAGAAGTTTTCAATTATATAATCTTTTCTCCCGCCGCAGTTGGTCTCGTTGGTTAAATTTATGGTTAAAGTTGAACCTCGGGAAGCGCGGGCGCACTATATTTTGGAATGGAGAAAGTAGTAGGAATGAGTGCATGGATGGGATGGGGCAGGTAGCAGCGACGCAACGTGGTGATGTCGGGAGCGGGTGTGCATGGACGCATGCATGCACGCACGCATCATGGGCGAGGTCAAACAAAAGCGCACGGAGCGGAGTGGATGGGTCAGCCGGACGAGGCAGGCCAGGCCACTAGGCACCGGGGGCGGCATCTCGGCGCAGGGAGGACAGCACCAAGACGAACCCAACAAAACGATCTCCGGACTGCGGGCGCCGATTGACGGGTGGGGATCGTGCACTCCACATGCCGCGCACCGACGAGCGTGCGTCCAAGGGCGGATCGATGATCGGATTTGCCGCTTGCTGCCGGCGCCGGTGGGGGTGGGATCGACCCAACGAATCCTCTTTCCCGGCCCGGGTCAAATAATGCGGTGGACGGGCGTGCGTGCATGCGCGCGCGACTAGTTTAATTACGTGTTATATATGGCGGCGGCGGCTAGTGTAGTTGCGTGGAATGAGAGGCTGTCCGAGACCTTGTAGATCGTGGTTCCAGCTACGTACCGGAGAAAATACCAACACATCATGGATCTGCATATAGAGGTGGAAGACTTCGCATGCGGATGTTGCGAGTTGGGACGGAAGAGCGAAATGCGTGGGTGATAGCTAGGCCAAGCGGGCATGCAAGGCTAGTCAAATGACACGGTGCGCTACTGGCCAGGCGCCTTTGGATCAACACGCTATGCGACACATGAGATGTAGGATCACGGCGTCAAACCTTGATCCAACAGGAAGCATGGTATGCAAAGCAAATCCATCTTAACATCCGTCGTAAATTCATGCTAGGACCAACAATTTGTTCGATCGTTACGTAGTAAAAAAGGAAATCATGGATTGTGCTAAATATTAAGAGTGAATTCATATTTTAACCCGTTGTTCCGGCATTTTTTTTTTTTGAGGATTTGTTCCGGCATTTTTGACATAAATTGTCCCATTTAAAATGTCTACATCCACATTACCCGATTCAGTGAAAGCTATGCCTCATTTTATCCTTTTTACAAGTCAAAACCTACGGGGCGTTGTCCCACTAACCGCCCTCTACTCAGTTTCTGGATTTCGCTATGGGGCCCTATGCTATCCAACCAAATGGTGACATATAAGTTTGTAATTATCACTCTGTAATTCCCTATCTATAATAGTACAGTATTTATGACTTTCCCATGGTGCACACAAAGCGCGTCCTCATGGATCGAGTGGACCCTCTTAGGTTTCGGTATAGCTTCATCCCCGCCGTCATGGTTGCCCTATTCTCTTCCTCTTCTTCCTCATGCCAAAACTTCGTCATCCCCATGCCCCAAACATCTAATCCCTAGATTCCTCAAAACAAAACACTTGACTTCATATTTTGGGAAATGAATTCCGACATGAGGCTGATAACAGCCTCGTGTCCACTGTGTCTATAGCTCGCCACGTGCCCGTTGGACCCACCCACGTTTCGTATTCCAGAAAATCTTCCTGAACTCCTTCGTTTTCCTCTCGTCATCCATATCGGGACTGCCCAATCCGTCTTTGTTCACTTGCTTCTCTCCTCTGCAGCTCCAAGCACGTCGTCGCTGATGCTGCAAGCTGGAGCACCTGCCTGTCGTCGGCCAATGCAACACCACCGCACACTACTGCAATCAGGACACACCTGATGCTGATACCCTGCAAGCACCGCCACACATTGTTGCAAGCACTGCAAAGGTTGGTCGCCGCTCAGCACGACTGCCGGTGGTACAAAGGCGACACTCGGGTGTTGCAAGCCAAACCCGTCTTCTACCTCTAGGCTTCTCCTCACATGTGTCGGCGTTCTCCTCATCGCGCTCGCCACCGTCCTCTGCAGCACCGCATGAGTGCTCTTGCGGTTGTAGCGTCGGCGGTGTTGCGCTTGTCCGTGTCACAACGGGCGTCATGTTGCAATGGGCAACCATAGAAGATCACCATGTGTTGCCGCCGCCGCGCAACAACATAGTGCGACCACAACATGGTTGATGTTGGAATGGGGTAACAAAGGTGCACATATTTACATCGCCGCGTAAGCTGAAGGTGACCGCAGAATGATCCATGTTGCAATAGGTGACCGCAACATTACCCGTGTTGTGATGGTCTAATGGCTATATGAAATAGATCAAACTGTTGTCGACCCGGCCGACCAAAAGCTCGGCCTGATATTTCCTGTTTAAAGTTGCCTGATATTTCTCATGTTAAAATCACTTCTGAAAATACAAACCACACTTCAAAATAAAAACGCAGGCGACATGGGGCCCAGCAGAGGCAATCAGAGTTCCAAACATGCGATCCAGGATCGAGTCCAGTGGTTCATTTGATGGGCTGCACTTTCCGTTGCCTCCGGCCATCGTTGCGCCGATCTTTCTATCCAGTGCCGCCACCACAAGCGGCCTCCTCCAGTCCGCACCACGCCGTGCACACGGATCACCACCACTCCTGCCAGTCAGCTTTGGATCAACCACGCGTTTTCACCTCCCGAAAGGGCATACTACATGATAGACCACCGAAGACTCGCCGTCGTGCGACGGCGACGGCCAGTAACACTACGGCGCACCACGCCGTGCGCTTGCGTCGCCGGGGTAGCAAGTTTGCGCCGGCGACACGCAAAACCACAGGGAAGGGAACGTACGACGTACGTACTCGCAGGAGGTGGCGTCGTGCCACTGCAACATGGTGCCCCCGGCCGGCCCGGACCGGAGCATTGTGATTCCGTGCCGGGCTCCGTGAACCGTGCGGACAGGCAGCCGGTCCCGTGCTGCGCTGCGCAGGGAATTGACAACACGGGGCGCATCCCTCGGCTTTGTTTTGACCTCTACCACTTGGAGCCCCTCGATCACCGCCGGGCACGCACTGGAGCCGGCACCACCACCGCCACTGCCGCCGTGCATGCATACGCGTGACTGAAACTGAAAGGGAGAGCGAGAGAGCGAGAGGCTGGTCCTGCGCTCCTGCTCCCCACTGTAGGCGTCATCCAAGCTGCCGCCGCTGCATCCTGCATGCATGCCCGGCCCAGTCCATTCCAACCTAGCCATCCATAGCCAGGGTACACGCTTTCTCCACTCGAGCACGTACGTAAAATAAATAAACCCCAACCCAGCCCATTTGCGCTGGATTTGAATGATGCGCGCGAGCTTTTCGACCACCCTGCCGCCCTCCTGCTCCAGTACGTCCATCTTTTATCGACATCGTCCAGTACTCGGACCAGCAAAGGTTGCTGCAGTTGACCTCAGCTCAGTCTCGGTGGATCCGGCGGCAGTGGCCGGCCACATACGGGCACTACTCCATGTGTTTCATTGCATTGCATTCATTCCCTACCCTGCTTTATAAAGTCAGTGAGGGGAGGGGAGGGGAGCCTGCATGCTTTTCTACGACTTCGTTTCAATTTTCTACTGTTTTTTCATGCCTCTCCTGTTCATCATCCACCATTGCTTTTTCTCTGTACCCGACTGGGGGCGCGCACTGGCTGGCGCCTGGTTCGGGCCGCTGTTCCATTCTGGGGCGTGTTTTAGGTTCAGCGCTGCAAAAGGCTCCCCCCTCCTACATGAAATACGTACAAGAAATGCCACACACTTTTCTGGTTTGAGAGATAATGCTTAGATAATACCACAAGAAATACTACGAGTTTTTCTCAAATAAAGAAAGAAATACTATGGGTGGCACTGCTACTAGTGGACGGGGAAAATTCCACGGAGGTGTGGTAGGAGTAGCAGCCAGTGGTGGTGGTGGGAGCGGGCACATGAACAGCAACCCGGCGTACAATGAGGAGTGTAAATGCGTGTGCCGTCAATGGCGACACGAGGATGCCCGTGACGCAAAAGCACCGGCAACCTCTCAACGCGAAACAAGGAACCGTCGGTAAGAAAATAGAAATGAAACCCCGTTTCTCTTTTTCGTTGTATATCATATCACTAGGACAATAAAAAGCTTGTGAATGAATGGATGAATAATCTGCCTTTGCCTGCCGCTGCCAGAGAAAACGGAAACGGCGTTAGCGTACATGTCGTGTCGTGTCGCGTCCCGTCCAGCAGAAACAGAAACCAGAGGGCGCGCGGGGATGATTATATTACATGGGATGAAGCCGAGGCGTTGCCCACACATCACTCGCCAGTAGAGAGTACTCTACTCGCGCACCACCATCGACAACTTGACCTGAGCTGAGCTGAGCCGAGCACCTCGCTTCCTCGCTCAGTCCTCGCCATCATCTCCTTCTTTCCAGCTTTTCTTCGCAGCTGCCTCCTCCCCCGCCCTGTGGACTGTGCCCCCGCTTGCTTTGCTCGCTGCCTTTTCCCCCTCCCTCTCCTTCCCTCTCCTCTTTCTTAAAAGGCTGCTCCCTCTCCCCCTCGCACCTCCCTCTCTCTCTCTCTCTCTACTTCTTCTTCTTCTCTCTCTGCCTTGGCATGGCCGCCTGAGGTCAAATACCCATCCCGCTTTCTCTCTCTTTCTCGCGCAATCTTTGTCCCAGATTCCAACCATCACCTCCCCTCGATCCATCCATTTATATTAGTTCTTGCCAGCCACTCTGCTCTGCTCCGCTTCATCTCTTCCCCATGGCCATGGCTTCCACGGCGGCGGTCAGCGAGCCCCCGACGGAGCAAAGGCGCCGCCTCTGAGGCTCTGACCTCGCTTCTCGCCCACCCCGCACCTACCTACCAGTACAGTCTTCACTAAGTAGCAAGCTCTCTCAGCTCAGCTCAGCTCGGCTTGACTTGAAGTGGTGCGTAGCAGTTGGTTTGGTTGGTTTGCTGCGCGGAGAGGAGCGGATGGAGAGCAGATGGAGGAAGGCCAAGATGTCGCTGGGGCTGAACCTCTGCGTCTACGTGCCCCGCACGCTGGACGACCTGGACGCCGGCCCGCCCTCCACGGGCTCCTCCACCGCCGCGCTCGTCTCGCCGGCGGCCTCCTCCTCCTCCTCCTACGCCACCAGCGCCAACACCACCCCCACCGCCGACACGCCCAACGGCAGCGCCAGGGGCCCCGGCGCGCTCATGCCCACCACCCCGACGCCCACCTCCGCCGGCCTCCGCCTCTCCAAGTCCGGCAGCAAGTCCTTCAAGGTACCACCACCACCACCACCAAACTACATATCCAGTGTGTTGATTTATCTTTGCTTTCTCAGTTAATTAAGCTCTAATCCCTCGCAAAAAATGCTTAAAAGCTTGGATTCAGGTTGTACACCTGTGACGTTCTTGTGCTTCCAATGATGCACGCAACTATCCAAGCAACTTTCTTCCATTCTTTCAACACACACACACACGCACAAAGTGGAGTGAAGAACACACACAGGAGGGTGGAAAAGGAGGAGGAGATGGGGGCAAGGCAATGGTGGATGGGGAATATCATCATGGAGTGGGGGAGTTTGTCTTTCTTTACTGCTGGGGTCCTCCTCCTCCTCCTCCTCCTCCATAGATAGATGGATAGTCCACACATCTTTTTCCTCATCACTCACCTTTTCCTCCTAGTCCTAGTCCTCCTCCTCCATAGCCAGCCAGCCATCCTCATTCACTTCACTTCTTTTCGTGGAGGCATAAAGGGAGAGGAGGCAGTGACATACACAGCTCCTTTTCACAGCTGCAGCTGCTGCTTGGACACTGTTCTCAGATGCCTTCTTGCATTCTTCCAACACACACAAGAAAAAAAACTTTGAGAACAGGAGGGTGGGTGCCCATGGAATGGATGCCTGGGAGCCCACCGGAGCCTCCCTTTAGGGCGCCCAGAGGCCAGATTTGGACAAGGCGATTAATTCCGGCCAGATGATGCCAATTTGCAAATTGTTTAGCTGCAGTGCCCCTAGTTAAGCTGACAGTATCCCTAGTTAAGCTGCAGTATCCCTAGTTATGCTATGGGCTATGGAATCGATGACGTGGCGCGGCGCTAAGCGGACACGGGGGATGGTTTAGCCTTGGGTTTTCAAATGCTTGTGGGGGGGTCAGCTCTTTGATCTTCTTCCTGGTCTTACATGGTGAGGTGTTTTCTTCCGTCAGAAATGGATTATTCAAATCAAGGCATCCACATCACTATGATAATTCTAACAAGAATACCGCCCCCTTGCATTATTCCAACAAAGATAAACCAGAACAGGAGGGGATATGGATTCTCATCTCTCTTTGGAGCACCCAGAGGCTCTTTGATCTTTTGGCCTTACAGGGTGATGAGGTGTACTGCTGTTTCGTCAGCGATGAATTATTCAAATTAAGGCAGCTACATCACTCGAAAATGCTAGGAGATTACCACTTCCAATTGTAAATTAGCTTGACCATGGATTACCTAAACATTGAGGAAGTTTCTTCTTCTCAACTCAAAGTCTGAAAGTGCCGCGCAATAGCAACGTGTTCTTTTTATCTGACGGAAGCCTGATACAGTGGTATTTTACAAAGGTTTTCCAAGGGTGGTCAACAATACTAATGTATTTCTTTCACAGTCTGGCAATCCATGACTTGGTCATCAGAACAAAACTATCTACGAAATGTTAAATGACAGCGACGCTTGGAAAATCGAAAGCCCATGGATAACTTCATCTTCATGGACCACCATCCTTTTCATAACAGCTGCTTGGGCACTGTTCTCAGATCCCTTATTGCATTCTTTCAACAAAAAAAAAAGAACAATTCAGAAGAGGAAATTTTTAAAGTTGCAGTGCCCCTTGTCATGTTACTGCATCAATGACGTGGTTAGCATTGGGCTTCAAATGCTTGTGGGAGGTCGGCTCTTTGATTTTCTAGTCTTACAGGGTGAGGTGTATTGTTTAGTCAGCAATGAATTTTTCAAATTAAGGCACCTACAACACTTGATAATGTTATAGGAGATTACCACTTCCAATTGTAAATTAGCTTGACCATGGATCTTAACCTTGCTAGGTAAATACCTAAACCTTGAGCAAGCTGCTTCTTTTCAACTCAAAGTCTGAAAGTGTGGCGCATTAGTAAGGTGTTCTTTTTATCTGACAAGAGCCTGATAGGGTGGCATTTGACAATGGTATTTCGGGTGTGGTCAACAATACTAATGTATTTCTTCATCGTCAGGCAATACATGACTTACTCATTGGAACAAAACTATCTATGCAATGTTAAATGACAACGACGTTTCAAATATCGAAAGCTCATGGATAACTTCATCTCTCCATGGTCCACCATCCTTTTCAGAACAGCTGCTTGTGCACAGTTCTCAGACCCCTTCTTGAATTCTCTCAACCGAAAAAAAAAATTCAGAACAGGAGGGGATTGTTAAGATGCAGTGCCCCTAGTTATGTTACTGCATCATTGATGTGTAACGGTCCTAAGCGGACACGGGGACACGGTTAGCATTTGATCTTCCGGTCTTACATGATGAGGTGTATTATTAGTCAGTCAGGAATTATTCAAATTAAGTCACTTACATCACTCGATAATGTTAGAGATTACCACTTCCAATTGTAAATTAGCTTGACTATGGGCTTCGTGTCGCTACATGACTAACTAAACCTTGAGTAAGTCTCTTATCAAATCAAGGGCTCCTTTGATTCCTTTGAATTTTATAGGATTTCTGGAGGATTGAAATCCTTAGTATTCTTTCCTTTGTTGGTCCTTTGATTTATAGGATTGGTTTCCATAGGAATTTTTCCTATGGAATCTTTGGTACTACATTTCATAGGAAATCTAACATCCACTCCAACCTCTTTTTATAGTTCCTTCGTTTTTCTTGTGGCATCAAACATTCATTGATAATCCTATAGGATTCAAGTGGGCATGCCACTCCAACCCTATACTTTTCCTATTCCTACGTTTTCAAAATCCTACGAATCAAAGAGGCCCCAAGTCTGAAAGTGCGGCGCCTGAGCATTTATTTTTTCTGATGGAAGCCTGATTCTGTGACATTTGGCAAAGATTTTTCGAGGGTGGTTGACAATACCACCGTATTTTTTAGCGGGCAAGCAATCCATGACTTATTCATCACAAGAAAAATATCTATGAAATGTTAAACGATAACGACATTTTAAAAATCAAAAACTTATGGATGACTTCATCTTCATGGTCTACCATCCTTTTCAGAACAGCTGCTTTGTTCATGTTCTCAGACCCCCACTGCTTGGGCACTATTCTCAGATCCCTTCTTGTTTTTTCATATATTTTTCCACAAAACAAGAGAAGGCATATGGATTCCCATGAGCCCACCACCATGTTGCCTTAGGGTGCCCAGTGGCCAGAATTGGAAAAGGATTAATACTCTGATGATGCCCATATGCAATTATTAAATTGCATTATCCCTTGTTATTTTTATAAAATCAGTGGTGTGCGGTGTTGCGAAGAAGACCCGGGGACACGATTAGTATTGGGTTTTGAAATGTAACTGGAAGGTCATCCCTTTGATCTTCTGGTCATATAAGGGTGAGGTGTATTGGTTAGTCATCAAAGAAATATTCAAATTAAGGTACCTAGATCACTCACATAATGTTAGATTACTACCCCATTGTAAATTAGCTGGACCACGGGCTTAACCTTGCAACATGACTATACCTTGAGCAAATTTGTTCTTCACGACTGAAAGTCTGAAAGTGCGGCCGGTATGCAAAGTTTTGTTTGTTTATTCTGATGGAAGCCTGAAACTGTCAAACTGCAGAATTTGACAAAGGTTTATAGAGAAAGGTCGACAATGCTAATATAGCTCTTTAGGAATTAAGCAACCCATGACTTATTCATCATGGCAACATTATCTATATAAAAACAAATAAATGATGAGGACAATTGAAGAAAGTGAAAACTCATGGACAACTTCATCTTCTTGATCTATACATTTATTATTGTGACGTTTCAATGTTTATTTGGCTGGTCTTCTTTACTTCAGTTTGCACCATCACTTGATAGTTGATACGACTATATATACCATGAAAAACGCTTTCCCAGATTCATATTTTGACCATTTTTTAATATCTGTATCTTAATCCTTTTATATTGCCTTTTTTTGCAGAAAACATGTGCGATATGCTTGACCATAATGAAACCTGGTCAGGGCCATGCTCTATTCACGGCAGAGTGCTCACATACCTTTCACTTCCATTGTATATCTGCAAATGTTAAGCATGGAAGCAACAATTGCCCAGTTTGTCGCACCGAATGGAAGGAACTTCCATTTCGTGGCCCGCTGGTTGCTGCAATCCCTCAAGGAAGTGCAAGGATTAATCCTGTTAATGGGCAACAAAATGGCGGCCACATGACGCTATTGCGACCACTCCCTCGTGCCCGTTCTTCTGGTCGCCTTCATCATGTAACTTGTTTGTTGCCTGACACTGACCGAAGTGTTTTCAATGATGATGAACCCTTGGACTTGTGTGAAGCAACCGATGACCATCAGCAGGGATGTTCAAGAACAGTAGAGATAACGACACACCCTGAGTTCACTGAAATACCAGAAAGTACTTCAGAAAGAAGCTTCACTGTTCTAATTCATCTAAAGGCACCCCTTGCTCAGAGTTTGCACGTACCTGGAGATGACAGCAGCCCAAACACTGGTCGAGCCCCGGTTGATCTTATCACTGTGCTTGATGTCAGTGGTAGCATGGCTGGTACCAAACTTGCATTGCTGAAGAGGGCCATGGGGTTTGTCATTCAGAACCTTGGCTCCTCAGACCGGCTTTCTGTCATCGCCTTCTCATCATCTGCACGCAGGCTCTTCCCTCTTCGTCGGATGACCGAATCTGGTCGTAAGCAAAGCTTGCTAGCAGTCAATTCTCTGACGTCAAATGGTGGCACCAACATTGCTGAGGGTCTGAGAAAAGGCTCCAAAGTGATTGAAGAACGACAGGCCAAGAATCCAGTCTGCAGCATCATCCTTTTATCAGACGGGCAAGACACATATACAGTCTCACCAAGTACCGGTGCACACAAACCATTTACAGTCTCACCAACTGCCAGTGCACAGAAAGCATCAGCGGAGTATTGTGCGCTCTTGCCATCTACTAATGGTAGTCAGCAGGTACCAGTTCATGTGTTCGGGTTCGGTGCTGACCATGATGCAGTTTCGCTCCATTCGATCTCTCAAACCTCTGGTGGGACCTTTTCATTCATTGAGACAGAGGCTACAATCCAAGATGCATTTGCTCAATGTATTGGTGGACTTTTGAGTGTGGTCGCACAGGATTTGCGTGTAAAGGTGGAGAGTGTCCACCCTGATGTGCACTTTGGTTCCATCAGATCAGGCAGCTACTCTAGCAGAATTGCAGATGATAAGAGGAATGGGTCCATTGATGTTGGTGACCTATATGCTGAAGAGGAAAGGGATTTCCTTATGACTCTGAACGTTCCCCAAGGCTGTGGCGAAGAAACTGCACTTCTCAAAGTTGGCTGTGTCTACAAAGATCCGCTGATGAAGGAGACCATCAACATGGCTGAGGTGCAGGTGAAGATCTCCAGGCCGGCATTCATGTCGGTGCAAACCGTGTCGATCCAGGTGGACCGGCAGAAGAACCGTCTTCATGCAGCAGAGGTGATGGCCGCGGCAAGGTTCTCCGCGGAGCGTGGCGAGCTGGCACACGCCGTCTCGCTGCTCGAGGACTGCCGGAGAATGATCATGGGGTCAGCGTCGGGGCAGTCCGGCGACCGGCTGTGCCAGTCGCTGGACGCGGAGCTGAAGGAGATGCAGGAGAGGATGGCGAGCCGACAGAGGTACGAGGCGTCCGGGCGCGCCTACGTGCTCTCGGGCCTGAGCTCGCACTCATGGCAGCGGGCGACCGCCCGCGGCGACTCCACGGACAGCGAGAGCCTGATCCAGGCCTACCAGACGACGTCGATGGTCGACATGGTGCTGCGCTCCCAGACGCTGACCCGCTCGTCGACCCCGAAGCAAACCCCGCAGATGAGGCACGCCAAGTCGTTCCCGGCGCGCCCTCAGCCTAGGTAGGTAAAAAAAACGTCTCCCGGCGTCGCCGTCGAGTCGATCGGCGCCGAAATAAGGATCTTTAGCTGAATTTAGATTCTGTGGAAGCAGCAGTAGTGGTGTGAGTTGGATTCTTGGTTTTTGTTGGGGTGTGGGGGTGATGGGATTGGGTTGGGGGTGGTACAAATGGTGTGGTATAAGGAGATGTAAATTTGTTTTGGGGGGCTGGTGGGGGTGGGGGTGAGGGTATATGGAGAGAGTTAAGTTAAGGTGAGGTAATTCTGTACTGTAGTGGGGTAGAGAGGGGGGCAGGGGCTGGTATAAGTGTGCTGGGGGAAAATGGGTAAGGTAGGGGGAGAGGGTGTTGTGCTGTGTCTGTGTCTGTGTTGGTTACTTGGTGTTAGGGGGGTATACTCCAGTATTGTTGTATGTACTGCTAGCTCTCCTTTGTGTGGTGGTTGCTGGTTGGTGATGTACATAAAGAGATGGTATACATTTGTGAACCGAACCGAACTGAATCCAACTCTTTGGTGAACGCATGGATGCATGATCTTTATTGCAGTGCTAGTTCAATCTGTCTGTGCCTGAACATGGTGAATTTGCAGACTCTGAATCCTAGTCTCTGTGTTGTTATTTTTATTAGTACTTCAGAACTTTTCAGTTCGCCTCTCATGTGCTGATGGATGTTGGGTGATGCTACTGATTTCGCATGCATGTCGCGTATGGAGATGAGCTGATAGAAGTACATCACATATTTTCACATACCTCGGTGAATCTGTTGGATGGGGGCGATTGCTCGTCGACGACTCGTCGTGTCTCGGTATCTGGAACGACGGCCCCCGCGCGTGGCGGCGCTGGTGGATTGGCACGCCGCGGCGTCAGCTGTGTGGTGGGCGGGGCGGCAAGATTTCTCTGGCGGGTCTTG
Organism: Aegilops umbellulata; assembly: GCA_032464435.1. Taxonomy (NCBI): domain Eukaryota; kingdom Viridiplantae; phylum Streptophyta; class Magnoliopsida; order Poales; family Poaceae; genus Aegilops; species Aegilops umbellulata. Next base: position 21,090,583 of record CP136057.1, read on the forward strand.
GCGACGGCGGGGAGGAGGCTGCGGTCGCCGGTGGCCGCCACCGCAACCGCGATCTGAGCTGAGGAAGGACGATACTGTTTTAGAACGGGCCGTGGGCCGGAGCCGTTGCAGTAGCAGGGACTTTATGGATTTGGGCCTGGGCTTTCTCCAGGCCAGTATGGCTGGTGTGATGGGGTCCTCAGGAGGGTCACGGTCGGGCTCGGTTGGCGAGCTGACGTGAATGCCTCAACCGCAACGGTCTTCTTCTAGAGTCGCAGACTGACCGAACGTGATAGCGATGCATATATACTGACGAAGATATGCGTAAAATCATTGTGGCCTCAGATTCAAAACAGGTTGATCGAGAAATTGCTAATAGCGCAGGAGGCATGTATGTCTCAATCATTAGGGAGATCATTAGTAGGAAATCTGAGTTTTTCAATTGTAATTTTTGTTCCGTAGGTCGTGTCTCGAATGTTGAGTGCCAAGTTTTGATATTCTCTGGATCGGGAGAGACACGTATGACTTGGGCAACCCCATTTATTTCTCTATCTGTGAACCTTGATTAATAAAGCTTGGCAGATTATTAAAAAGAGCACTGGTGAAAATACAATTCTAAAAATAGAGATGAAAATATAATGGTGCATATGGTTCCACGCACACTCGTTATAAATAGTACTAGCAAAAAGGCCCGTGCGTTGCAACAGGAGAAAAAAAACATCACACGCTCTTAATTTACAGAAAATGTTCTATAATCTGAGAATTTGTAGCTATTTCTTAAATACATGAAGAGTTGTTAAAAAGCTTGTTAAAAAGATACATGCTTTTTTAATCATAAAGATTTTTTTGGAAAATAAGATTTTTGTATGGTCTCCTATTGACGCAGGTACTTGTGCCCCTATTTCACCACTATTTCTTACCATACATGTCATAGGTATTGGTCTCTGTCTCATTGCAGTCTAGATAGTATTTTTAATTATTAACAGGTAAGATAACATCATATTTGGATTCTACATTTTTTTCTAATTAAATTCCATATATAATATGTTAAATTTGGAGTTACGGTTTAGAAGATATGAGTATTTTAAAAAACATTTGATATGTACTTCGGGTTTAATGTTAGAGGTCTTCTATTGACGCAGGTACTTGCGCCCCTATTTCATCACTATTTCTTGCCATACATGTCATAGGTATTGGTCCTTGTTTCATTGCAGTCTAGATAGTATTTTTAAATTATTAATAGGTAAGGTAACATCATATTCAGATTCTACATATTTTTCTAATTAAATTCCATATATAATATGTTAAATTTGGAGTTACGGTTTAGAAGATATGAGTATTTTAAAAAACATTTGATATGTACATAATGTTAGAGGTCTCCTATTGACGCTGGTACTTGCGCCCCTATTTCATCACTATTTCTTGTCATACATGTCATAGGTATTGGTCACTGATTCATTGCAGTCTAGATAGTATTTTTAAATTATTAACAGGTAAGGTAACATCATATTCGGATTCTACATTTTTTTAATTAAAATTCCATATATAATATGTTAAATTTGGAGTTACGGTTTAGAAGATATAAGTATTTTAAAAAACATTTGATATGTACTTCGGGTTTAATGTTAGAGGTCTCCTATTGACGCTGGTACTTGCGCCCCTATTTCATCACTATTTCTTGCCATACATGTCATTGGTATTGGTCCCTGTTTCATTGCAGTCTAGATAGTATTTTTAAATTATTAACAGGTAAGATAACATCATATTCGGATTTTGCATATTTTTCTAATTAAATTCCATATATAATATGTTAAATTTAAAGTTACGGTTTAGAAGATATGAGTATTTAAAAAAAAACATTTGATATGTTCTTTGGGTATAATGTTAGAAATATCAGGGAGTTTTCTACAAAATAGCATGACGGACTAAGAATACCTATTTCTTTTATTAGTAGGTATAGAAAATCTACAACATAGTAAAAAAAATCAAATGGTTTTAATTTTTTTTGAGCATCAGTACAGACACAAGCGCTCATATACGCACGCATACACTCACCCCTATGAACGCACACACGCACACCCTACCCCTATGAGCACCTCCGAGAGACTGAGCCGGCATATCATCTTGAGATTTACGAAGTCACCGTAGGCGCCTCGTCGTCGACGAGAACGTCTCCTCCCACTGAAAGCGCATCGCCGGAAATCCTGAAATAAATCCAGAAATAATACGAGCACCAGGATTTGAACCCTGATGGGTTGGGGATACCACTGTCCACCTAACCAACTCAACCACAGGTTGATTCGCAAATGGTTTTAAATTTTAGGCTATCAAATTTAGTCGATTTGTTCTACCCACATGTGGTGTTTCGCGAAGAAATGACATCCGTGACATTTTTAGTGAAGAAAACAAAATCATGTTTCCAAATTTGTTTAAACATGGTCTTTTTACAACATTGATTATAATTTTTACCTAGAATATTATAAATGTCCATTGTTTGCAAATTTTCACACATGAGTGAAACACTCAATCGTATCCCTTCACCTCGTCTCATGACTGCACATGTGATTAGGGTTTCTCCGCTTTCTATCAATATCGTCGCCGATCCACCTTGTCTTTGGTGGTCTTAGGGCCATGGAGACATGGTGGACCATGGCCCTTGCCAGCAGGAAGATGCATACTTTGTTTTTAGATGTTTTTAAGCCCGTTAGGATTTGTGTCCTGTTAGCGTCAGTGGAGGACGTGTCATGGGATTCAATTGATGTTGGTCTTTGATGGATCTCTATGGGTCCATTCTTCATTTCATGTGTCTGCAAAGTTGGATCATTCCTATATATGTACGCTTCTCTTCACCAGCGACGGTTGCCATTCTGGTGCGCTGGTCCTGTAAGGTGTTAGCACGACGGCTTCCTAATTGTCTATTACAACAAGTTTTGCTGGCTTCAACGGGGAAGGCGTGGTGATGACGCGCCTTCCACTTGCTCTGGTGCTTATAGTCATCGCTGGGTGGTATACAAACCTAAATAAAAAAATATTTTATGGTGTTTCTTGCACTGTCATGAGAGATGATGAACAAATCAAAAGCGCTTTGCCATGGGTCTTGGGCATCTGTCGTGTCTGCTCCTGTTGGCTTGTCTAAACTGCCCGATGTGATGTTACGGTCCACTTTGGCTGATCAAATAGCGATGTTGTAGATTTTCATGGCGCGTGTTGGAAGTTTACTCGAGCAAGCTGAGGCTGCTTTGAGCAGTCTCTCCCTGGCGCCGGCTTTGTGGCATACCACTCCGATGTCACGCCCTCTTGGTGTGGCCGATGATGTTGGCTCCACGAAGAAACGGGAAAAGAGCTATATGGACGTTTCTTCCCTCGTGTTGGGGACAATTCATCGTCTCTGTCGGCCTCGTCCATGTGTTGTCTACCACTGAGGGTGAGTCTGTCGTCGTGCTTCAGGCTCTGGTGCAACAGGCCATGCCAGAGCTACAAGAGCTATGTTTGAGCCCTACTTCGCCATTGTGTGTGGAGCATTTGGAGGTGGACTTATCGACGACTTCGTGAGGGACATGCGCCTCTGCCATCTAAGAAACTGAAGGTGCCTGAGTCCATCAGGTCGGCAGACCCTGCGGTTGATGATGTCGTGTCGGTGGTCCCTCTAGTTGATGATGTCGATGCAGCTGGTGTGTTGATGATGGCTCCTAGGATCATTTGGTGGACGACATTGACACCGAGAGATTCGAGGAGTTTTATGTTTTTCTTGACAAATGGGTGGCCGATCAGCCTCATTCTGGCAAGACAAGTTGTTGCCCCTCAAAGGAGAAGCCAAGCAGGGAGAAAGCAAAAAGGAACAAAAGTAAGAAGAGTGGCACTATTTGGAAGGCGTCCATGATTTCATGATGGAGGGTGCTTAGGTTTTACCGTTGGTGATGTGCTTGGCAGGACTGTCATTTGTGTTGTGCAAGTGTTGAGGGTTGATATTGTTGCATGTTTGGAGGACCGCTTGAGTGGTGTGGGTGTTTTGTACTTTATGAGCAGTGCACGTATGGGTTGCCCGTATCGATTTTCGTCCGATTTTTTGTAAATTAACCGGTCAACTCTCTACTTCTTAATCAGTCAACGAGACAAAACTTTTGCCTCTGCTTCAAACAGAAAAGCTTTTAAAAGAACACTCAACCATGTACGTTGAAAAATCAGAATTGTTTGAAATTTTCAGGCATTTCCTTCCGATTCTACCATCCATAACTGATGCGCGTGGAACAAATGTTTCAAAAACCCGTGTCCTGAATACTTTGCTTATTCCCCAAAAAAAAGAGAGAATACTTTGCTTAAAAAAAGTGAGCGGAAAAGATAGCGATGCGTGCATACGCAGGCACTGACACGCCCGGCCGTCCTCGTACGAGATCGTATTTCAGACATACGGTAGCAGTATAGAGCTCTCTCTGCACGAACACGAAAGCAGTTGCGCATACCGCCACAGGACAAGGCCAAGATGGCCACCGGTGTTACGCACAGAGTGACACCAGCATCCAGAGTATATTTTTCATTTCAGTAGCTGTTGCCGGTGCCGCACTGCCGCTCCTCCACCTACTACCATCGTACGAGCACTACTAGTCTACGGCTAGCAGCGCAAGCGACCACGCCTCACACACATGATCATCGTCACCGCCCATCACCTCCTCGTATCATCATCATCACCGGCTGGACGACTTGGATCCACCTCTAGTTAAATCAATCATGGCGTCTGCGTCGGTGCGCAGCCACAGCGACGGACTTGAGAAAGGAGGTAATAGCACGCCAGGTCCATGAACTTGTCTTGCATGTGATACTTTGGTCCTTAAACTTGCAAAAGCTAACTATCTAGTCCTCGAACTTGTTTCAGATGTGCATGTTTAGTCCTGGGCCGATCAGGAGCAGCCAAGTGGAGCCAGCCGGGCCAGTCCGGTCGTCGCTGGCCATTTTGCAGATACCCCCCTGACGTTTTGTCAAATAAACCGCTGGCCTCCCTCCTTGCCTGCACCCAGAGGGGCCGCGCGCGGCCACGACGCCCTGGCTGTTCCTGTTCAGGGATCGAGGCGAACGGTGGCTGGGGTGCGTCCGCCGCCGCCACGGCCATGCACGCGCTCGACGCGCACCGGTGGCGCCGGGTCGGGGCGGCCCCGCTCAAAGGTAGGTTCTTGTTCTCCGTTGTGGGCGTCGGGGACGAGCTCGACGTTGTCCACGGCCGCTCCGAGGGGTCGAGCGCCGGCTCTGTCAAGACCAAGACGTAGAAGGTAGTCATTGTGTCCAGCCCCCTCATCGACTAGACCGGCCCGGTCATGGCCAGTGCTGGGGGTGTTTGAGATGTCCGCCAGTCGCAGCTTTGTGCACGCCCGCGTCGAGAAGCATATCCGGCGCGCCAACACCGGCGGCAAGTTCCGGCTGGGAGGCACCTCCGCCGTGTATGAGGACCCGTCTCAGGGATGTACCGAACGAGGACACCGAATCCACTGGCCCAGCTCACGGTCATGGCAAGGTTGCCAAGCAAGAGAAACAACCAGCTCACGCAAGGCAAGCTCTTATCGATTTGCGTGGCCGAGGGCCATGGGACGAGCCCCTCGTGGCCGGCGAGATATACAATCCGATGACCGACAAATGGGTCGAGATCGCCTGGTTCCCCACCGACGTCGGCCTGGCATGCTCCGGCGCCGTCTGCGGCGACACGTTCTACGTCTACTGCGAGTCCGGCACGCTCGTCGCCTACCATCTCGAAGCCGGCTCATGGTCCGTCGTCCAGACGTCCCGGCCGCCGCCACGGCTACGAGACTACACGTCGGCGCTGGTCTGCTGCGCGTCCACGCTGTTCATGCTCTGCGTCTCGTGGTGTGACCCAGCGAATCGAAGGGACAAGGTGGTGCAGAAGGTGTTCGAGATGAACCTCGGCTCGACACCGCTGCTCCAGTGGACCGAGGCGTCCGCGCACCCGGACGCACCCATGGATTCCAACAGTGTTCGCCGCCGGCCAGGACAGGATCAACTTGTAGAGATATTCAGAATCTTCGGCAAGATCCTCGACTTCGCGACGGCTTGCCGGGTCTCGGGCAGCGAGCAGAGTTGGAGCTGCATCGCCCGGGAGAACGCGGCCGCCATGGCCAACGCCATGTCCTGCCGGCTGAAATCCTTGGCCGTGCTGCTTCTCTCAAGATCGCCGATGTGTACTCTGTTTTTCTTTTCCACTTACAATGATGATTTGTTTGCTGCCATGAGCTGCTGATTGATGTGTAGCTCGGTAAAGCCATTCCATTCCATTGCATTGCATTGCCTGCTGTGATTGTTCAGAGACGAAGAGCAGTAGCGTCCAAGAGGTGTGCGAGGATCAGCTGTCCGACATCAGCAGCCAGGCGGCGTCTAACAACGAGGCATCCAACACCTCCTCCCGCCCCAAGCTCGCCCTCGACCTGTTGCTCACCGTCACCGCCGCCGACACCACGACCGCAAAGTCGAGCACCACCGACAGGACCGGCGGCGGGTGTTCACGTGCAACTACTGCCAGGGGAAGTTCTTCAGCTCGCAGGTGCTGGGCGGGCACCAGAACGCACATCGGCGGGAGCGCACGCTGGCCCGGCGTGCGCTGCACCAGCTCGAGGCCTACCCCTACGGCTATGCCGATGCGGCCTCCCTCCAGCTCTATGGCTCGCCCGTGCTGTACCCCATCGGCATCAAGGCGCACGCGCCGGTGCACCCCGCGGCGGCGCAGGCAGAGCGGCAGCAACAGGAAGCCGCCTCCCTCGCTGCGCCGGCGCGCGCGGGCGTTGTTGGGCCCGATGCCGTTCCTCATGGCGGCGACGAGGAGGTCAGCTTCGGGTGCCCCGACAGCTTCAGGCCACCACTGCCGGGCGTCGGCGTGCTCCCTCTCCTCCACTCCGGCCACAACCTGGGGCTTGGGCAGCAGCGGCAAACCGACGAGTAGCCTGACCTGACGCTTCAGGTGATATCCTTTGACAACCACGAGGTATACTGCATGTTGAAATCGACAGAAGGCAGGGGGCTAAATGCAAAATGCACGACGCTGACTGGCTCGGCCGAGCTGGCTACACATGGCTGCATCTGATTCGTTCAGGACCAAATTTGCACCTTTAGGACAAGTTCGAGGACTACATAGTTAGCTTTTATAAGTTTAAGGATCAAAGTATCACATGCAAGACAAGTTCATGGACCTGCCGTGCTATTACCTGTTGAGAAAGCGAACAGAAAAGGCGCGGCATCCGCCGGTGCGCTCCGCCTGTCCTGGGTGGGAGCCGAGCTGAGCCGAGTCAAGATCCCTTCTCTTCCCGGAAAAGGCACCGGAGGCAGCGGCAAGTGGCAGCGGAACCTCGTCCCGACGGACGGACGGACGGATGCGTTCACTCGACAGATCCCGCTCCAACCTTCGGTTGCTTGGCGCATTTCTGGGTCGGTTCAGACTTGAGGCCTGCATCGTATTCGTGCGGGTGGGCTGATCGGTGGCTTCTCGTACGTACGTGGCCAGCTAAGACATGGATCCGTGCCTGTCGGTTTGTCGTCGCCCTGCGATGCTGCGCTATCCCTGCACCGCACCGCCGTTTCTGTCCGTGTTCGCTCCTTCTGTTCGCTGCCTTCTGGTAGTTTCTTTGTTACCGACAAGCTAATTACCATTACTAGTAGTTCGTTAAGCTTCCGGTGAGATTTTTTTTAAAAAGAAGGATGACCCCCGGCCTCTGTATCTGGAAGATGCATGCGGTCATTTTATTGATTATTCTCGAGGACCTTACAAAGTACTCCCTCCGTCCGAAAATACTTGTCCTTAAAATGGATAGAAAATTATGTATCTAGAACTAATATACATCTAGATGCATCCCCTTTTATTCATTTTGATGACAACTATTTCCGGACGGAGGGAGTAGTACGACAATATGCCTGAATCCACCATCTTGGCAACATCTGTCGCTACTCCAATCCATATGATAAAGGGGTGCAAGCTGGGCCAAATACCCAGACCTCTCACCTAAGCCTAACATCTAAAGCCGGAGGCCCCGACCGAGCCACATACCGGGTCCGGGACACAAACCGGTCCGACGCACTCACATGTGTCGTCGCCGCCATCTTCCACTGGTCCATCTTCAAAGCAGATTGAGGTGCCAACCTTGACAGGTGCCTCCGCCATCGACACCACCATGACGTCAAACGACGACCTCCACCTATGCGAATCCATCTCCAAGCAACGGACGCAAATCCATGATAGGATAGGGCCGCACCACCGCTGTCACCCACCACCCACAAGCGCCACCGAGCCCCAAGGTTTCCAAAGCGGCGCCTTCAAGAAAGGAACGACACCGTGAGCGCCGTCGCCGCCCAACAAAGTTAGGGCTTTCGCCCGGGAGGCCTCTACATGGGATGCTGGCTCGGGTTGAAACGTTGGCAATGTTTGAACATGGACACCATCTTAAACGACGGCTCCATTTACACGGCTTAATAGTTACGGTAGTTTTTTTTAGAAACCCCTGTAATTTATTCATGCTCATAACAACTACAGGTACGATGATTTGGATCTAAAATCCAAGAAAATAAGTCCTATGACTAAGAATTACAATGAGATCTCTTGGAAACACCATCTTCGTCGCAACAATCTATGTTAAAAGAAATACTCCAAAGAATTCTGTAAAAAAATTGCAATTGGACTGAAGCAACGATGTTGTCACTCTTTTGCACACACGAACATTAATAATGATTTATGAAAGCGCCTTGAGTCGCCCATCCAAAGAGATGGGAAGCCTTGATCGATGAACGTACTTGGGGCGGGGATGATCCCCTAGAAGTGCAGGACGTCGATCACAATATCTTCACTATGGTGTCGATAAAAAAATTCAACTTCACAAAGAATCAAACCAACAAAGAAAGTTTGACTCCACAACATAAACTCATCAGATCCGATTCGGATTTGCGAGGACAGAAAACTCTTTAATCTCATGGCACCGCGAGAAAAATAAGAGTAAATTTATTTTCACCAAATACGATGATTACTAAACGATGACGAAAAACATAGAACTCTTCAAGATGCGAGGTCCCCTCACCTCTCGGCGCCAAGATGGTAGCTGGATGTGAGGGGACCATTTTTCTTTTCGTATTATGGTATATATAAATAAGTTCTAAATTATTGAGGGCGGGCCGTTTTGCCTGCTAGGCTCAGATGAGCCAGGCATAAACAGTAAATTCATTAAAATAGCAAAAAATAATCTTTTTTTTGAAATATGCATGAGTGCATGATGTTCATGCTAAATTTGATAAAGTGTGGACATTTGGGGAGCTCTTAGTAAAAAAAATTCAGGCACATGAGAAAGTTTGAAATTCTGAACTGTTCGGATGTCATTTTGTCTTTTTGCCACAGGCTTCTCGAATGTCCAAACTAGCATCACGCACTGGATCATCTTGTAGCACAAAGAAAAGCCAATTTTCCAAATTATTTTGCTATTTTAAAGGATTTTACTATGCACTGGGTGCAGATGAGCTCGGGCTTAGAATTGGATATTCGGTGCAACAATCTTTTCTAAGAGGGGATGAACCAATTTATGCGCTTGCTTTTCCCTCTCACAAGGCAACTAGGGGGAATCCTTTGCTTCCCCCAATCTATACCGTCATGCCCGTGGGTTTGCCCTTTCACCGTCTGTCGCTCCGGAAAAGAGGAATCCTGGTGCCCCAGCTCCGGCTACTAGATAGGTAGGGTTTCACTCCTCGCAGGGGCGACATTTTTTTTCTTCGAGTTAGTCTTTCGGGGTTCGATACTCTTTTAAGTTTGTTTGTCAGAACGAATTAGACGGAGCTTTGGTGTAGATTTCCGCCAGCTCCTTGGGCAACAAGGTTAGGGTTTCTCGCCATGCATACGCAACAACATGCTTTGATGTCACGCTCTTGAGATTGATTCAAAAATTCAACAACGGGGGCACGTGCACAGACACTTTCCGGCAGTCATCCCCAAGGTCAGGCCGACTCCGGTATGAGAATGGCTATAAGGACGCATCGGCGGCTCGTTCTGGCAGTGCCAGTACTTGTTCGGTGGTCCATATACATCAATGTAGGATTTATCATGTTGTATTTGTGACGAATCCTTATAATACATATGATCTCTGAAAAAACAATTTGTATGTGTGCTTTCCCTTTCGCAGGTCCCGGTTATGGAAACGAGACGGAGAGAAAAATACCATTCCTGCTTTGTCCATTCCCATTTCCATTTTCAATACTCCAGCTCATCCTCAGTTTCACTTCCACGCACAAAATAAATAAACACACAACGAGCATGCACCGCACCAGATTAGATTTTCTTTTTTGGAAGCGCGCAACTGATCACGCGTCGGCGTCGCCAACCCGCTGGCCGGTTCACCCATCGTTTGAACTACACAAAAAAAAAATTGATTAATTAGCCGAGCACCAGCACAGCAGAGCAGCCAGCAGCAAAGGGGAAAGGGAAGGGAAGCAGCGCAAAAGAAACGAGATTATTATTCTTCTCCCTCCCCTCCCCCTCGCACCCGCCTACCCTCCGTAGCGACAACTCAGGGAGAGGAGAGGAGACGAGACGAGAGGAAAGCGCCCCCGCCCCGCCCCCATTCCTCGCTCCCTCCCTCCCTCCTCGCGCCCGCGCGTGGAATCCCCTTTGACTGCCGCCACCGCCCCGCCGACGCCCGCCAGCCGCGCCGGCGCGGCTGCCGATCCGCCGCCCGTCCCGCCTCCTCACTCAGGTTCGCCGACCGCACGCCCCGAGCTTCTCCCTCTCTGTGCCGCTGCTGCTTGCTTCTGATTGCTGCTCCAGCGCGGCGCCGCCCGATCCGCGCTCGGGGCCGGGGAATGGCCGGATCTCACCCCGGGGGACCGGGGCCTTGTCGGCGGCTCCCGCTAGATCTGGGGCGGGCGCGCCGTACGGACGCACGCACGCACGCACGCCGCGGCGAGTTTTCGAATTCACGCGGATCTCCTGCCCGTTTCTGCTGTCCCGCTTTTCGTGCCGGATTCTGCCTACTCTGTTTGGCTGTTAGGATCGTTTGTTGTTTCGAGCTTGCTTCTTCAAGGCGATGCTATGTCTATCCACTACGCTTCATTTGGGGATGAGATTGTTGAAATGGTTGCGGTAGGTGGCAGCTTGGATCTCACCAGCAATGGATTGTGCAGGTCTCCTACCGAGAAGGAGGAGGAGGAGGAGGAGGAGGAGCAAGAGGAGGGGAGGCTGACACCCGGGTGCGCGCAGGGGGCTAGCTAGATTCGGAAGGGCGCCATGAAGAAAGTGTTCGACCAGACGGTCCGGGACCTGTACGTGACCTCCATGCCATCTGTCTGCGTTCACTCGAGAGAGAGTTGTTCGTTTGCCAATAATGGTATTTATTCGTTCTTGTCTTTCTTATTGCAGGAAGCGGGGGGTGAATAAAAAGGTCCTCAAGGTGCCTGGCACGGAACAGAAGGTGAGGAGATCTCAGGCCCTCTTTCGTGCACAAGCATGTGTTAAGCATGCTGTTGCCAAATTCGTCTGATTGCTCACTGCATACATCCAGTTGCTATGAAGCATGATCTTATGATGAGACTGCTCTTGTATATTAATCCGTTCCATGCAAACTGACCTGAAACAGATACTTGATGCCACAAGCAACGAGCCGTGGGGCCCACATGGATCCCTCCTGGCGGAGATCGCCCAAGCAACACATAACTAGTACGCCTTCTGCTATTCGGTTGCCGCTTTGCCGAACAGGGCCCTGTTTTCTTGCTTCTAATGTGCTTATCGTGTTTGCAGTCACGAGTATCAGATGATCATGAATATCGTGTGGAAGAGGGTCAGTGATACTGGTAAAAATTGGCGGCATGTGTACAAGGTATGGTCTTCTCTACAAACGCGAGTGGATGTGGAAACTAATCTTGATAATGCGTTGGACAGCTGAATCTGATGCTGTATTTTGCTCTTGTGTAGGGATTGATTGTCCTGGATTACCTGGTAGCACATGGAACCGAGCGAGTTATTGATGACATAAGGGAGCATTCTTATCAGATATCGGTAATGCTATCAGTCCTCTACTTCCTGCTTCAAGAGCCACATAAGCATCTCATCTTATGTTCCTGTATCATACTTGCTTGATGCTCTAATAAATATAATTGGAATTGCAGGCACTAGCTGACTTCCAGTATATCGATTCTAGTGGGAGAGATCAAGGTAGCAATGTACGACGGAAATCCCAGAGCCTCGTTAGTTTAGTTAATGACAAGGAAAGGATACTGGAAGTTAGGCAGAAAGCACTTGCTACCAGAGACAAGTGAGTGTAACTTTATACTATCTTTGCTTCAAATATCTGATCGGCACATACTGTGTCGTAGACATGTTTGTTGTGCTGATTAGTTTTCTTTGTCCCTTTATAGGTATCGGAGTGCATTTGCCACGAGTGGACCACACAGGAGTCCAGGTGGATATGACAATGACCGTGATCGCTACGAAGGAGGTAGATATGATAACAGGAATGGCTATGGGAGGGAACGAGATGGATATAGAGACGATGACAGATACAGTGGCGCTGGAGATACACCCAATAGGGACGGAGATCGTTATTCTAGGGATTCTAATGAACGCAACAGGGAAGATGAATACAACAGAGGAAGTAATAGCAACCCTGAGTATGCAGAAGGATCAGGCCGCAGGAGCTACGGGGATGAGGAGGCTTATTCATCCCGGTCCGTTTCATCCCTTGTTTCGATCTAACATTCTTAAGCGCTGATTATAGGAGGGTCAACAGATGATTTTCAAGATTGTTTTTGTGTATTACTAATATAATGCCATTTATGTTAAACATCCTCCTGTTTCTGTTACAGTGGTCGTGGCAGCAACGCTGATGCGCCTACTCAGGATGAGAGGTAAAAATGTAGCGTTGTTGAGTTCTTACCTTTTAGCTTGTCCTTCCGGAGCTAGCTGTCTTAAGTTCTACCTGCTTTAACAGGCCTATTGAGCGGAAGGCTTCTAACCAGCAGATTGCTTCACCACCAAACTACGAAGATGTCACAGGAGATACCCAGGACAATCATCATGATGAAAGGTGATGATTCTATCCTACAATTTATAATCTGTAGATAGAATAATGACATCGGGAATCTGAGCCATCCATCCATTTCAGAAATGGAGGGAGTGTGCCTGCTGTTGCAGCAAAGGTGTCTTCTCCATCTGTTCCTAGAACAAGCTTTCCCCCAGCCCCAGGGCAGGTGAATGGTGTTCATGATAAGCCTGTCGAGGTTGTAGCTGCACAACCACCTGCTCCTGCTGCACAACCACCTGCGCCTGCTGAACCAAATGGTTTTGATGAGTTTGATCCACGTGGATCAGTACCAGGTATAGTTTGTACTCTTTTAGCAGTCAATGTGCTCATGACTAAACCAAAGTTATGGAAAGTAGCAATGTTTTTTTGTTCTATTTCTTTATAAACTGTACAAGAAGAACAGTTGCATGGTTAAATTTTGACTAACTAGCATGTTGCTGTTATAAATTTCTTTTGGTGATTACTAAATACTAATTTCTTTCTTATGTCTATCCTTTCAGAATCTTCACCTCCGGTGAATACCTCACCGATAATGAATAGCTTTGAGATGGATTTGTTTGGGTCAGATCCTATTGGCGCCCTGGCTTTGGTTTCTGTGCCTCAGCCGACTGACGTCCCAAGTGTCGAGCCATCAGCAAGTTCAGGTTTTGAAACTGATAGTTTTATGGGCATGCCACCTGCTTCTAATGGATTCAGTGAGGTATGAATCTGTAGAACTTACTGCCATTTGCATAAATTAGCACCGATGATAATGGGGAGAAGATACAATTTACACTGGACTGTTTCTTAAATTCTCATGTCACTAGTGTTCTTAATGTAATTTAAACTGCCATACAATTTCTTGAAATCTGACATACCGGATAAATTAAGCAACTAACGTTCTTATATTATGGGACGGAGGGAGTACTTAGCATAGTTGTTAAAATGGGTTCATCCTTCGTGCATCTGGAGTAATGTTGGCTAAATTTCTGTCAGTATAACTTTTCTGAATTAAACGTGAAGTGACTTCCTTTGGTGATGGAATGACTGTTGTGTTCTGTTTTAATATGGTCATAATAGCCAACGCAAGCAGACATTCAGCTTTTTCTCTTGTATTTAAATATTGTAGGCAATCGATGCTTCAAATCCTTTTGGAGATCCTACTCCTTTCAAGGCAGTTCAAGAAGAGAATCATGCAGCTTCTCAGACAAATGCGACCCCTGCTGGTTCATTCCAGGCCACAGGACCTGGTGCAGATGTAAATCCTTTCCAGCCTGCTTCATCCACTAGCTTTGGTTTTGAAGATACTCTCGGCGGTCTCAGTTTTGCATCCAATGCCGCAGCTGGGCAACAGGATATTTTTGGAAGCACCACCTCCTTACCTTCGGGGGTTTCACCTGCAAATCCGTCCCAACAGGCACCCCCAGCTTATGTTCCCTCCCAGGCATCTCAGCCTATTACTCATGCTGCTCCCATGTTTGCTCAGCCACAAGCATATCCTGCAGCCACAAACCCATCATCATTTCCTCAGGCTGCTGCGCCATCATTTGCTCCCCCACAGGCACCTCAACATGCTGCGCCGTCATTTGCTCCTCCACAGGCACCTCAACATGCAGCTCCCAATCTACCATCAGGTCCATCAAACTTTTATATGCAACCGGCTTCAGGGACTGGCATTAATAGCCTGCCTGGTATTCCTTCACAGAATGGAGCACCACCATCCTATGCTCCTCCACAGTCTTCTCATCTCCCACCTCAACACGCACCTCAGCAAAGCTTCCTCCCACAAACTGCTGCACCTGCACCACAGGCACCATCAATTTCTCGAGGGGCATCTCAGCCTTTTGGTGCCCCAATTTCAGTACCATCTGGTGCCAGCACTCCTTTGCATTCAAGTTTATCAGCTCCCCCAGAAACACTAATTTCAGCTTTGCAAGTTAGTCAGACCCAGCCAGTGAAGAAATTTGAGCCCAAATCTACAGTTTGGTCTGATACATTGACCCGGGGTCTCGTCGATTTCAACATTTCTGGTGGTAAGTGGTTTTATGCGTCCTGGCTGCCTATTTCTGCAGTGTCCACTTTCTGTTTTTGTGTGTACTGACCTAATTGTATGTTGTTTTTTACAGCAAAAACCAATCCACATGCAGATATTGGAGTGGACTTTGATTCAATCAACCGCAAGGATAAAAGACAAGACAAGAAGATCTCTCAAGCACCTGTAGTATCTACGATCACCATGGGCAAGGCCATGGGCTCTGGCTCTGGCATTGGTCGAGCTGGTGCGAGTGCCGTTGCACCTCCTTCCAACCCAATGGGTGCTGGGCGGGGTGTTGGTATTGGTGGTGCTGGTTATGGTGGTGGAATGGGAATGAACCGGCCAATGGGGATGGGAATGGGAATGAACCAACAACCCATGGGAATGGGGATGGGGATGAACCAGCAACCGATGGGGATGAACCAACAACAGATGGGAATGGGCATGGGTATGAACCAACAACAGATGGGAATGGGAATGGGAATGGGAATGGGGATGAACCAACAACAGATGGGAATGGGGATGGGGATGGGCATGAACCAGGGGATGGGGATGCGGCCTCCTCAGATGGGGATGGCTCCCGGCGGCATGCCTGGTGCTGGCTACAACCAGATGGGCGCTGGATATGGCGGGCAGCAGCCATACGGCGGGTACAGGTGAGGTTACACAGGCACAGCGAGGGTTTGAGAAAACAGTTTAGCAGGCTTTCGGATTTTGCTCACCTGGGTTTTCCCTTATGTATGATTTCTTTTGTTGGGGGGTATAATTTTTATCACTATTCTTTTTCCTATCCATCCATGTTGGATATACTGTATCTACTGAAATGTATCGACATGGCACTGCCACAACTGCCGCGTTGTGTTTGGATGCAAAGCCCACATGATATTACAAGCTTGGTTGGTTGTAGTTGTATAATTCTCTATAGGCTACTCTTGTCACCAAACATATGTTATTTGTTTCAGCGTTCTTGCTGGATAGGCAATAAAAGGATCGATGTACTACCATTTTGTTGAATTTCTGTTCTTGTTCGTGCCATTTGAATAACATTTGTTATCATAGATAGATTGGTACTTGATGAAACAAGACTAGAAACTTGCGGAAAGAAGAGTCTGATAGAAATCTAGAGTTTTGAGAGGCCGGATGTGCAACAGTTCCGGAAGGCATCCATGTCGCGGCGGAAGAGGGAAACGTAGGCGTCCACGCTGCCGCTGCCGGCGATAGACGCCACGAGGAAGACTACGCCCTCCACCGGCACGTAGCTGGGCATGAAGAGGAAGGGCCGGCCGCCGCCCAGGTCCAGGTCATAGAACGGGAGCCGCACCCAGCTGTTCACCTCGACGTTCGGGCTCAGCACCATGTCCGCCGCGTCGGCCGTCGGCACCAGCCGGTCCACCTCCACGGCCCCGGAGCAGGCGAAGTCGATGAAGGACCTGTAGTAGGCGTCGTCGACACGCGCAACCGCCCGGCCGATGAGCTCCGCTGCGCCGCGCAGCGGCATGTCCACGAGCTCCCGCGCGGTGGCCGTCGGCCGCGCCCAGAGCACCACGTTGCCGGTGTACCCGTCCGGAACCGGCGGGCTCATCCGCCTTCGCCCGTCAACTCCGATGAGCAGGGCGGTGGCGTCGCGCCCGTCCAGCCCGCGCGCCCGCGTCACGCACCGCCACAGGTGCGCCAGCACGCACTGCACCGTGCTGTGCCGCGCCCCGGCCGACGACGCCTGCGCCTTCAGCTTCGTGATGCGGTCCGCGCTGAAGTGCACCCTCTCTACCACCACCTCCTCCTCCTCGTCGCCGCCGCCGGCGTCGTGGTCCTTGCGGGCGTCGTATGGCTTGAACTCGACGCCGCGGTGCTCGTGCTCGATCTTCGGCGGGCTGCGCGGCGCGAAGAAGGACGCCCGGTCGTGCACCGGGGCGGGGTCGACGGGGGCGCCGCGCGTGGCCTGGCCCCACGCGAGGATGAAGTTGCAGAACCCGCGGCCGTCGGCGACGGTGTGGTGCACGGTGAGGCCGACGACGAGGGACCCGCACGCGAACCGCGTGGCCTGGACCAGCATCAGCTCGTCGCCGCCGCTCGGGTGCAGGCTCAGCGCCGCGGGGGTGGGCCGCAGCGGCATGACGCTGCCGAGCGCCACGCCGGCCGTCGCCTCGACGAACCGCGAGCCGGCGTCGTTGAGGAGGATGGCGCGGCGTCTGCCGTCGGCGCCCCGGGCGAGACGCCCGGCGAACTCGCGGTAGTCGACGAGGGCCCTGGCGAGCCCGGCCTCGAGGAGGTCGTTGGGCGGGGCCGGCGGGTGGAAGGCGTAGATGACCGAGACCTGCGTGTCCAAGTTGGCCTTGTCGAACACTGACAGCGGGACGACGTTCGCCGTGAACGGAGGGGACACCGGGCGGTGGCCGCCATAGTCAGGCTTGATGGACTTGGATGACTGCACCGTGATCTTCATACGGCGCAAGCTCAACTTCCGATGCTAAGAAAAATGTTGCACGCATGTACACGAGCAAGACGGGGATGGACAAAACTTGAGCGAAAGGGCCCTCTCTCTATATATCCCAGCAATTTGCACGAACGCAAGCAAATAGAACGAGCCAACTGATCTTATCGAGTTTCTTTCGCAGCTTGAAATTTCAAAAGTATTATAGCTGCAAATCCTGTCTATGGTCCATCTTTAAAATTGACTGTGTCGATTAGAGTTTTGATACTAAATCGCGCATGCGTACGTTTTGACAAAAAAAAAAGAACCATCTTTTGGCCCCCATAACGGAGTTCCTCCGCATCTCAAAAGAAAAGTACATATTTCAACCCCGAATTGACACAAATGTCTAAGAAACAACCATAAACCTCAAAACTCTCCAAGTGCCAAGTTTTAACCCTGACCCTCCTGAAACCTGTTTCTGGTCAGTTTGACTGGTTTAAACCTGCCCAGTCAAGCATCAACATCAGCTACCGCGTGACCATTTGGCAAAAAAAAAATTAGTTTCAGACTTTTTTCGGCCAAATAGATTAAAAATACAAAGAAAATAAATATTCAGGACCTTTTTTGATGAAAATTTGACGAAAAGGTCAAAGTGTCTAGAAAAATTAAAACACTTCTATTAAATTAAGACTATCACGCTGATCATTCCCGGAAAGTTTCAAACCTTTTTGTCAAATACAAGCATATTGAGGACTTTTTATTCAAATTTTGACCAAAAATTATAGTGTCTAAATTTTTTGGAAACACTGACTAAATTGAACCCAACCACGCTGACCATTCTTGGAATGTTTCAAACTTTTTGTCCAAACAAATAAAATAAAGAAAATACGTATTCAGAACCTTTTTTCGTCAAATTTTGAACAAATAATTAAAGTGTCCAGAATAAATGGAAAAAATTCCCTAAAATGGATACTACCACGCTGACCATTCTGGGAAAGTTTTGAACTTTTTCCCAAACAAATAAAACAATAAAAATATGTATTCATAACCTTTTTTGGTCAATTTTTGAAGGAAAAATTAAAGCGTCTAGAAAAAAATGTAAAATATTCTATAAAATGGACGCTACCATGCTGATCATTCAGAGAAAGTTTCAAGTTTTTTTGCTAAACATATTAAAAAAATACAAAGACAAGGTCAACTTGGCAGCTGATGTGGACACTGACTGAGAAGGTCATCTGATCAAAACCAGTAAAACTGACCAGAAACTGGTTTGAGGGGAGACGGGGTTGAAAGTTGCCCGATTTTGAAAGTTGACGGTTGTAATTTAGAATGTTTTAAAGTTTAGGGTTGTTTATTAGATATTTGTGTCAACTTAGGGTTGAAATATGGACTTCTCTCAACTTTCAAAACCGGGCATATTTGTAAACTCACTTTCTAGAAGGTTATATATATGTATTACCTTTGGAATCATAACTATATGAGATTACTATTACCAACTTCCTTAATATGTTCATAATATTCATGTCTAAAAATTATTCAAATCTAATTTTGCCTCATTTTTTCTGACAAGAAAGTAATAAATTAATATCAAGACAATACAAATTGAGAGAATTCCATATTTCAGGCGCTCCGTAATCCAAATTTGTGTCCTTAATAGACTCGACTTGTTCAACGTCTCGACTAGGCCATGATATTGCGTCCGTTGTCTTTCCTATGATATCAGCCGCTCCCTAATCCAATTTTCTGTAGCTTTTTAAGTCTACGGAATCGAAAAGGACATGCGATTCAATCATGTGTTTTTCCTATCACTGTGTTTTAAGAGTCATGCAAATCAAAGAAGCTTTGATGCACTATGTGAACATCTAAATATTTAGGTCTCATGATGGATCGCTCCACGTAGTTTCAGGACCGATCGGTTGAACATTGCATCACATGTCCATGATATACATTTTCAAAGATCCAATGGTTTTGCTTCATTTGCTTAAAAAGGGCCTACTAGACCAACGGTCCATCTAATAGATTAGGTATAATTATATAAATCTAGTAGTTATACTTTATTAATTTAAAGAGATTTGTTAAATGTCTGAAAGTTTTGATTTTCTTTGGCAATTTCTAACCTAACTATCTCAATGTTTTCAACCATATATTGCTTACAATATAACAAACTTTGCATGCAAAGGAATGTCATGGCTCACCTGCATAGTTGCATCCCAGGAAAACAATTCAATGGATGTGACCAAACTCGACATTTTCTTAGATAACTTTCTTTTATATAAAAATGATAAAGATGGGAGTATCGAAGATACTTTTTTAACAATGCTGCGCCGATGACAAGATTCGTCATAATAACCATCCTTTGTTAGCCTGAAAGTAATCTAAAGGCTGACTTCGAAATAAGACAAGCTATTGCATACCCTTTTGCTCCCTTTGCTCGCGAGCCAAGTTGAACAGGCGATAGAGTTTCCTCTGTCTCCCGTCGGCGCCCTTGCCGATCTATCTTGTCTTTAGGCCCATCGAGGAGCGATGGATCCCGGCCGACCGGGGGGGGGGGGGGGGGCACTCCGTTTTTAGGTATATTTTTTTGAGTTTGGCTAGGTTTTGTGTCCTACTCAGGAAAGCAAGGTGGTGGCGGCTCCCTGAAGATGGAGTAAGATGCTCCCCGCCTATCCCCATCCAGGTGGTGTGTCTAGCGTCGTTGGAGGGCATGTGGAGGCGTGTCTCAGACGATCCTGTGAGATTTGTTCGGTGTTCGTCTTTGATTGATCCGGTTGGATTCGGTCTTCGTTCTTCTATGTTTGTGTGTCTATATGTTGAATCTTTTCGATTTACACTTCTCATCATTGGCGCCGGTAGCTTTTCTGCTGCGCTGGTCGTATATGGCCTTAGCACGATGACTTCCTAACTGTCAACTACAAGTCTACAATAAGGTTTGCCCGTCTCTGGTGAAGGACGAACAAGGTTTGACTGTCAACTACTGCTGCTTATAGTCGTCGCTAGACGCTAGGTGGTCCAGAGACCTGAATGTGATTTTTTTTTTTTTACTTCTGATGTTCTTTATACTACCTTTATATTTTGATGAATAGATTCAAAGTTTTCGCGCGTAAAAAAGAAAGTGATCTAAAGGCTTACAACGTTGCTACGTGGTCTACCGACATAATGAGAGCGTTTTGGCAACTTGTAACAATGATGAGGGTGAGAGTATCCAAGGCAGTTTTTCAGAACAACGCTGAATTGATTAAAAGATAAGGCTTACTACTACAGATATATAGAGGATTTTGGCAACTTGACAATTTGACAATGAAGAGGGTTAGAATATTTTCCTATTATTTTTTTGAGAGCAAGCACAAAGCTTTATTACGAAACATTCTGGGCTACATCGCCCAATGTACAATATTAGCTCCAATAGCTGGAATGGAACATCATCATCTCCCTCCGGCTATTGCTATTGTAGTTAAACATTATTCCTTTTTTTTTTGCTATTGTTTTCAAATTTACCGTTCATCCATCCAGATGCGTGAGCTCGGTGAGACGGTGACACAAAGGATACGTGTCGTCTAACCACGCAGGGAGGCAGGCGGCACGTGCCAGACCCGGGAGGGAAACGTCGACCGCTCGAGCACCACCGTTTTGGTTTTGGTTTTGGTTCAAATGGCCACCAATCTCTCACGTCACTGCATCTGCATGATCTCCAGCTTCATGCCCGTCCAGGCGGTGCCGCTGTAGCCGTGCGTCCGGAGACACGCATGCATTGATCCTATCTTGCTCGCGCGTCCAACTGCCTCCGTCGTCCGCTGAATGATACCGCATGATCGTCCAACAGACAAAGCTAGCCGTGCTTCAAGCCCGCATGCTGCGGTGCTGCGCCCGGGAGAAACACGACAAGGCAGGAACATTTCATGCCTACATATAGAACTGCCAAAGCGGGAGCTCAGCACTAACATAACAGCAGTAACAGCCAACCAAGCAGCCGATTAACCATGTCATACGGCCAACAATTCAAGATACGCGAGGTGCCCCCGATCGTGCAGGAGCTGGTGGCCGGCGGCGTGCAGGAGCCACCGGGCCAGTACGTGGTTCCCGAGCAGGACCGTCCCGCCGCGGCGGTCTCGGAGATGCCCGAGCCCATCCCCATCGTCGACCTCAGCCGGCTGTCCGCCAACAGCGCCGACGAGCTCGCCAAGCTGAAGTCCGCCTTGCAGAACTGGGACCTCTTCCTGGTAAATTTATTCTCAAACTTCTTCGGTTTTCTTGTCGTCCTGTGATGTGATGAAGTGGTCATTTCGATCTTTCTCTAGGCCGTTGGACATGGAATGGAGCCTAGTTTTCTTGCCGAGGTCATGAAGGCCATGAGGGAGTTCTTCAAGCTCCCACTAGAAGAGAAACAGAAGTACTCGAACATTGTCGACGGCAAGAAGATGAACTCGGATGGATACGGCAACGACATGGTCGTGGTGGAAAATCAGGTCCTTGACTGGAACGACCGGCTCAGCCTCCTGGTGGAACCCGAGTCGGAGAGAGCCTATGCAGTGTGGCCAACACAGCCACCTTCTTTCAGGTACGCGCCCTCTAGGTTTTTGCCATGATCTGTTCGTGGAGCTGGAAACTCTGACTTGTTGGCACGAAAAACAGCGTATGTATAGTTGCATTTTTGGGTTTCCATTGGAATCAACATACTCCCTCCATCCGACAAAGCCTGTTCCTCAAATTAGTGCTAGATACATCCATTAATTTGATGGACAAGTTTGGGGCAAGCTTTTTCAAACGAAGAGAGTACTATAAATCTCCATTAATTCAGAAATACACTGGAATCTTTTAATCCATTTATGTATACAGAATATCAAGATTTTAGTATAATGTCACAATAAATCTTAAACTTGTCATGACACCTATACAACCAGTTATGCATGTAAATGGTAATAATCCGCTTATGGCATTCACTCCGCAACTCCCCAAATTACAGCTCGTCTTACTATCTGATCTTTCTAGAGGTATTTTGGGCCTCTAAGCAATTCCTTGCTTGGCACTAGTCCGATGAATGAACTTCTGTTCGGACTGTGCCGGGACCCCATTGGCTGCAATTCAAGAAGTAATATGGCCGAGAAATTATGTTCTCTGTCTTGGTGTGACTAAGCATGCATATGGGACAATGGTCAAAGATGTCCTTGCTTTATTACCAAGTTTTGATTTTTTCTTACAAGTCAGCAAAAAAGGCCGCCAGGTCATAACATATCAATATAGATTGATGAGTATATTTTCAAATTACAAGCCATGATAAAAACCCTAAACTGATGAGTAACCGATTCAATACATTTCTCTTATCATCATACTATATTATGTTGCACAGAGACATTCTATGTGAGTACACGGTCCGATGCAGAGCGGTGGCAAACCTTATCCTGCAAAACCTAGCCAAGCTTCTCAATTTACAGGAGGAATACTTGACAACCATGCTCGGCGAGAAGTCCTTAACCCAAGCTATAATCAACTACTACCCTTGGTGCCCCAAGCCGGACCATGTCTTGGGCCTTAAGCCCCATACCGATGCTTCGATGATCACGATCAACTTCATTGATGATGACGTTAGCGGGCTCCAGCTCCAGAAGAATGACATATGGTACAACGTGCCCATCGTCCCAAACGCATTGGTTGTGAACATAGGGGATGTAATGGAGGTAAGTTTATTGTGTGCGTAGGCAGCTGCATACATAGCTGTATGATCATGTCTTGTACATTGTCAATATATATATATATATATATATATATATATATATATATATATGCATCTCTCTGTTTCATCCTGGTGCATCCATGCAGATAGTTAGCAACGGATTCTTCAAAAGCTTGGTGCATAGGGTCGTGACCAATGCGGAGAAAGAGCGCTTGTCGTTGGTGATGTTCTACGCGTTGGACCCAGAGGTGGAGATTGAGCCGGTGCAAGAGCTGGTGGATGACCAGAGACCTAGACGATACAGGAAGATGAAGAGCAAGGACTACCTAGCGAAATTCTTTGACACTTATGCAACAGGGAAACTAGCCATCGACTCCATGAGGATCTGAATTAGGATTCCAATGTGAATAAGTTCGGTGAGTGTATGCTCCTGTATGAGAGCGACTTTCATTGTACTGTGTTAAAAAAAGTTCAATGAGTACCATGGTCATGTTTCTTCCAACGATCAGTTTGTAATGAGTTAAGGGCTTGGCCCATGAAGAATTTCTGAAATTTCCAATGTAAATCTCAAAGGATGACCATGTGTAAATGGCGACCGGAGGCGCAATTTTAGTCCCACCCCGAAAGTGAAGGCGCGATTACTCAAATTTGCCATCACGGGTCGTCTTTCATCCAAATCAGGCAGTGCAGTGTACTAGCATCTTCCACGTCCTCTGCCTCGATCGGTCTTCACTAACGTTGTCGCCAGTAACATTGTTTCTGCAACACCCGCGGCTACAAACGAACAATATGTGCATCTTGATCTGATCATCATGTCTTTATTTATGGTTGCTGCTGCATGTGCGATACTGCTGTTCTGTTCATCTAAATATGCTAGAGTTATGCACGCTAATTACTGTTCTAGTGATGATTTATTTACCGGAATTAATAATGGAATGGCCTAATTCTCCAACAACTAGTCAGTGCCAGCCAACATAGTCAGCAAAGAAGCGATGAGCAGTTTTTGCCGGTTAGTGATGACACGCTTTATAGTAGTGGGTTTCTATTTTTTTTAGGAAAGATGCACATGGAATTATTATGGTTAATCCACATTTTCATGCACAATGGTCTTTTTTCTCTCTCAAAAAGGAGGCACAATGGTACTTATCAATCTTTGAAGTGATACATACGACCAAGAAACTATCCTTCCATCCTTTGCATCCGCATGTTGCACAACCAATAAGTTTTATTCCATCCTTTGCATCCGCATGTTGCACACAGCAGATACATTTTATTTTATTGTTTCATGCAGCCAGACAAGCTGCCAAACATTTTACATGAAGCAGTACACACACAAAATTGGGGAAAAGGGAACGTAAAAATATAAACTCGTTACAAACTGGTCAACAGAAGATACTTCATGCATAGTTCTTCATTAGCGGACTTGCACACATCGGAATCATATTCAGATCTTCACGCCGTCTATGGCTAGTGTCCCTGTGGCATAAGTGTCATGATATTTTTCCATGTAGTCGCTGAGCTTGATCTTCATGTATCGCGCAGGTCTCTTTTCATCCACCAGCTCTGAAACCGGCGCAAGCTCTGTCTCGAGCTCCAATGTATAGACCAGCACCAACGACAAGCGCTCTTTCTCCGCGTTGGTCACAACCCTATGCACCAGGCTCTTGAAAAACCCATTGCTCAAAATCTGCATCATCAGGATGGAATAGAGAGATGTATTATATCTCAGCTTGACAATCCACAAGACAAGGTCAAACAATTATACATGTAGCTGCCTACAGGCTACACACACAGTACGTACCTCCATTATATCTCCTATGTTCATAACCAATGCATTTGGAACGATGGGCACGTTGTACCAGACGCCGTTTTTCTGAAGCTGGAGGCCCTCAGCATCGGCGAAGTTGACTGTGATTATGGAGCCGTCGGTGTGGGCCTTGAGGCCCAAGACGTAGTCCGGCCTTGGACACTGAGGGTAGTAGTTGAATATAGCTTGGGTGATGGAGTTGTCGCCGATCATGTTTACCAGGTGTTCCTCTTGTAAATTAAGTATCTTGGCCATGTTTCGAAAGACAAGGTTAGCCGCGGCTTTGCACCTGACCGTGTACTCAGACAGGATGTCTCTGCACAATTATGGATGATATTTAAGAAAATTGTACTGGGTTACTCATCAACTGCCGATTTATCAGTTTGAAAATAGATGTCGCTTTAGGCATGCATGATAGAAATATGGTAAAAACCTAGAGCTAGACGGCGAGTACCTGAAAGAAGGGGGTTGTGTTGGCCACAGTCTGTAGGTTCTCAGGGACTCGGGATCCACTAGGAGATTGAGCCGGTCGTTCCAGTCAAGGACTTGATTCTCTTTCACGACCATGTCATTACCGTATCCATCCATGCCCAGCTTCTCGCCGTCGACAATGTTTGAGTACTTCTGTTTCTCTTCCAACGGGAGGTTGAAGAACTCTCTTGTAACCTTCATCGCCTCGGCAAGAAAGCTAGGCTCCATCCCATGTCCAACAGCCTAGAGAAACATCGGCGGCATCGGAGATGAGATGACCACTAAGGTTTATCACATGAACGAAATGAAAACGAAAAGAAGTTTAATTACCAGGAAGAGGTCCCAGTTCTCCAAGGCGGACCGCAGCTTGTCGAACTCTTCAGCGCTGCCGGCAGACAACCGGCTGAGGTCGATGATCGGGATGGGCTCGGGCATCTCGGAGACCGCCGCGGCGGGACGGTCTTGCTCAGGAAGCACGTACTGCCTCGGTGGCTCCTGCACGCCGGCGCCCACCAGCTCTTGCACGATCGGAGGTACCTCAAGAACCTTGAATTGCTGGTCATAAGAAGCCATGGTTGCTTGCTGCTGTTAGTTTTGAGCTTCCTCTTTGGTAGTTCGATCTATATATAGGCATATTAGTAAGGAGGAATGTTTTTTTTTTCTGTCCGCACTGTGCAGTAAGGCTATTATTTCTCCGTCGATTTTTCTTGTATTACACTATTCCGCTTAACTAATGCAAGTATGCAACTGGTCGCTGGCTGGTCCCGTTTGTCTGGATTGTCTGAACCTTTCCATATCCAGAGAGTTTTTTTCCCCAAACAGTCCATGCAGACAACTAGGGAAGATTTGGGATCATCCTAACTGTATAAACTGTATAAACTGTCCAAGAGAAAGAAAAGTCCAACCTAGCGCTGCTCGTTCTCCGCGTGGTTTTTTTCTTAGAGATACAGTGCCCACTTGCCCAAAGAGGCAAAGAGAAAAGAAGTAGTACAATCTTTGCGCTGCTATCTCGCTGAATTGTCATCGTACTTCGAGACAAAAATCCCGAATTTTGATATTTATATTGGACAATCATAAAATAGAAATAATAAAAACTTATATTTGTTGGGGTCAAACTTCCTCTCTATTAACACGGAAGCTAATATTTCTGTGTCGATTATTCTTTGAAATTTTCTTGCATTATACTTCCTCTGTTCAAAATAAGTGTCTCAACTTTGAACTAGAGTTAGCATAAAGTTATGCTAAGGTTGAGACATTTATTTCGGAACAGAGGGAGTACTATTCCACTAACTAATGCGACTGGTCTCTGGCTGGTCTATCCGTGAGAGTGACCTCATCATGCGTGGTGATTAAGACAAAAGCGCCCGATAATGCATATTGGAGCCGTTTGTCTCCGCATAGGGCCAAATGCTCCTATACCAGTAGCCAGCGAGTTTAATTACTTAAGTACTTCTTCTAAAAATCATTTTTATTGCATAAAGTACTGTCAAACATTGACGCATCAGTCCAGTTATCATCAAACGCCGGTACGTGTAAGGTCTTTTTATACCAAGGAAACAAGATGAACTACATAATCATACCCGGTTGAGCACATATTTCCAGAGTTGATTTCTTTGGTCGAACCAAGGCTTTGGTTTTCAGTTTGTGTGTGTCTTTTCGCCTCCGAACGAGATGGCCGAAATTCGGCCATTTAAATTATTGAATAAATCTGGGTAAAACAAAAGTTAATATGACATTTTTTTAAATCAAGCGGAAAAAAGTTTACGATCCAACATAACCCCGAGGACTATACAAATATAATGTTCAGGTCAACCAAACAATGGTGGGAAGACTCCAGAAGTTAGGCTAGGCTAAAATATTTTTTTATTCAAAATCGACCTAATTTCATTTTTTTTGAGAATAACCCAAGAGGGTTAGGTTGTCCAGTGGCGGACCCAGGAATAAAATGAAGGGTGTGCACACTCTAAAATTTTTTTTGCTACCTAATCCAAGTGTTATACAAAATATGGCAAAATTGGCATGTCTCGTTACTTTGAGTGCATCATATGTTGCATTCTACTCTTTGCCAAATTAGACTAGTAGACTACTTGACTGCACAATGCCAAAATTGCATTGACTACTCGCTATAGGTGGTATTTTTCTTACTTCTTAGGCTGGTCCTAGTGGGGAGTAACTTATACTAGTGTCATGCATATGACACTAGTCTAAGTTACTATCTTCATAGTGCAAAGTAAAATAGTAGTGTCATAGATGGCTTCATTTATTAGCTTGTAGACTCATCTTGTATTGGGAAACACTATGTTACAGTAACATATTGTGTTACTATTTCTTATTAACTATTTGCCACATAAGCAAAAAATTCTTGGAGTGCGCTATGTTACTCGCTAAGTTACTCCCACTATGACCAGCCTTAGGCTAGTCATAGTGTGTAAGGCTGGTCATAGTGGAAATAACTTAGGTAGTAACATAGCGCACCTCGAGATTTTTTTGCTTATGTGGCAAGTAATAAATGAGAAGTAGTAACATAATATGTTACTGTAACATAGCGCTTTCCAAGACAACATGAGTCTACAAGCTATTAAATGGGACTACATATGACACTAGTACTATATTACTTTGCACTATGAAGGTAGTAACTTAGACTAGTGTCATGCATATGACACTAGTCTAAGTTACTCCCCACTATGACCAGCCTTAGCATTGTTCACAACCACCAGTCTACAGATGAACTATTTCACAATGCCAAAATTGCACAAAGCTACTGACCACTTGACTACAGAATGCGAAAAGCCCAAAATTGCACTGACAACTAGTGCCACTACACAATGCCAAAATCTGCACTGTTCTTAGCCACTCCACATGAACTATTTTGAGGGATTCTACAATCTGCAATCTGTCCAATCTCCAAAATTTGCATCATGGATTCATGGGACGGAGTGACCGAGGGATCAGGCCATGGGATGGCCGGATGGGCAGTGGCAGTACAGTGGGGATGGGAGGAGGGAGGCGGCACCAGTCCAGCTCCTCCGGAGCGGCGACGACCGTCGGAATGGCAGGGAGGCCGGAGGCGATAGTAGGAGCTCCCCCAGAGCAGCGGCCGCCCGGGTTGGCGCGTGCTTGCTCGTGGAAGGAGATCCAGCGGAGCAGCCTGCAGCGCTCCTTCGGAGGGGAGCGGAGCGGCGCCGCGCCCTGGTGGGCCGAAGTTGCCGTGGCCGATTATTCGGACATGTCAGGACATTCCCATCTAGACAAACGGGGATGTTTGAAAATGCTCACGGATAGCCTTTTCTTTACCGAATAGTCCATGCAAACAACTAGGGAAGATTTGGGAGCCTCGTGGATGCTCTCACCTACCTCATTGCCCCATTGTCTCTAGCTTGACACGGAACTGATCAACGGGTGTAGTGATGTAGCCATGTGATCAGGAGTGAGAATTCATATCCTTATCTCTGAACTGTCCAAGAGAAAGAAAAGTCCAACCTCGCGGTGCTCTTTCGCCGCATGTTTTTTGAGGGATATGGTGCCAGCGCAAGAGAAAAAAGTCCAATCTTTGCGCTGCTATCTCGCCGACCTGCCACGAAACTTTCCAAGAAAAATCTTATTTTTTTTTTTTTGAAATGGAGGAGGACCCCGGCCTCTGCATCTGGATGATGCATGCAGCCATTATATTAAAAATTCACATAAGACCTTATAAAGTCATACAATAGTAAGCCTAAAGCCACCGTCTAGGCAACATCTGCCGCCACTCCTATCCAGTTGATGTAGGGATGCTGATAGTCTGGGCCTAATACCAAACATACCTCGCAGCCAAACCTAACATCTAAAACCTGAGGTCCCAACCAGGATGCATGCCGGGTATGGGGCACCCACCAGTCCGGCGCACTTCTCAACCAGGACGCCTGCCGGGTATGAGGCCGCCGCAACCACCTGCCACCAATCCATCTTCAGAGTTGTACTGTTGCATCTATCATGTCAGGTCTCTCTGCCATCGACGCCACCACGACGCTAGACAGCGTTGTCCTCCTACGCGAGTCCATCCTCGTACATCGGGCGTCGAGTCTCCACTGCGCCACGCCGCTGAGATCCGCCGTCATCAATGTGTAGGATGAAGCACCGCTCCACCAAGAAAGCCGCCCACTAGTCCCTTGATCCCGTGTACGCCTCCAAGAATGATGCCCCAAGGAGGAAACGACACCAGCGTGCCGCCGTCATCTGATCTACTGATCCAGGGTTTCCCCGGAGGTAGCAGATAGATGTCTTGAACTTCTCCTTGGCGATGCCTTCAAGAAGGAAACGCCGCATACCAGCGCCGTCACCGTCGGCCTTGGCCAGGTTTTCACCCGGATCATAACAGAGGACCTCCATCAAGCAACCTGTACACGAACTGCCGCCATCCATGCCAGGGACTGGACGGAGAATCCAGGCCACCGCCGCCGCCTGACCGGCCATGGCACCACCATGGTGCCTAGGCCGGCGTCGTCAGGACCACCATGCCCGCCTGTAGACGCTCACCAGATCCGCCGACCCGCCGAAACCCATCTGGGTACGGCTAGATCCGCGATCTGGGCCGCCGCCGCAGGGGCTCCTCTGCTGCGGTATCGCGCCTGCACTGACGCCGCTGTCACACTCGCCGCCGGGAACCCGCTGCTCCACACCGCCGGTGCCCCGCAGTTTCGTGCGCTGACGCCGCTAGGGGAAAACGCAGCCACCACGCGAGGGGGAAAGCCCCGCCGCCACCATCACCGGCCAGGCTACGGGCGTGGCCTCCGGCGGCGGTAGGGGAGAGAGGACGTGGGAGGAGGCCTTTGGGCCGGCGGCGGATCTCGCCCCCCGTGTCACCTAGGTATCCAAAACAAACCCCTTTCTGTATCATCAACAAAAGATATTTTTTTGCGGATAAAAGACATGTTTTTAAACATCTCTAAAAATAAAAGGTCCAATCTAAAGTTGTTGATATTTACATCAGACAATCATAAAATCAAAATAAGAAACAATTATATTTATTCCAGTCAAACTAACGTGGAAGTTCTTTGAGATACAGTTCTAGAGCCTTGCCATCTTGCTTGCCTGTCCCTAGCAATAGGACCACACCCACGCTACCCATGCGGCTGGCTCTTCCCAAGTCAAATGGGAACTGAGAAAAATAACTCTTTTTTGAAAGTTCAACAAAAAAAGTCCCACTTTAACTAATTTTTTTAAAATAGAAATAAGCATGTATCGAGGATCTCTTGCCAGTAGATTGTAATCCTATAATTTGAAATAAGGCCAACTCCACCGCTAGACCCCATCCGGATATCCGCTTTTGTCCGTTTGGGGTGCGATTCGGCGGACGTCCGGGGGGCGGACATGTGTATGGGGCATCTGCACCCAACGCGCAGAAGGCCTCTGCGACCCCAAACTGTCTGCCCCGCCTCGCCCCGAGCTCACCATGCCGCCCCGCGCGCACCCCGGAGCCCCGCCGCGAACTCGCCATGCCGCCTCGCCCCGAGCTCACCACGCCGCCTCGCCCCATGCTCGCCCTTTCATCTGCCGTCGTCGAGCCGCGCCCGCCCTTTCCTCTGTCGTCGACGCCGCGGCCCGGGAGCACGCGCCACCCCGTGCGGTGGGGGCGCGTCGGCGCAGCGCGCGCGCGGTCGGGCGGTGTTGTGACGCTCCCGATTCAATCGTACACTAATCATGCACGCAAAGGTGTACGATCAAGATCAGGGACTCACGGGAAGATATCACAACACAACTCTACAAATAAAATAAGTCATGCAAGCATCATAATACAAGCCAGGGGCCTCGAGGGCTCGAATACAAGTGCTCGATCATAGACGAGTCAGCGGAAGCAACAATATCTGAGTACAGACATAAGTTAAACAAGTTTGCCTTAAGAAGGCTAGCACAAACTGGGATACAGATCGAACGAGGCGCAGGCCTCCTGCCTGGGATCCTCCTAACTACTCCTGGTCGTCGTCAGCTGGCTGCACGTAGTAGTAGGTACCTCCAGTGTAGAAGGAGTCGTCGTCGGCGGTGGCGTCTGGATCCTGGGCTCCGACATCTGGTTGCGACAACCAGAAGAAAGGAAAAGGGGGGAAAGGGGGAGAAAGCAACCGTGAGTACTCATCCAAAGTACTCGCAAGCAAGGAGGTACACTACATATGCATGGATATATGTGTAAAGGGGCATATCGGTGGATGAACTGCAGAATGCCAGAATAAGAGGGGGATATCTAATCCTATCGAAGACTACGCTTCTGGCAGCCTCCGTCTTGCAGCATATAGAAGAGAGTAGACTGAAGTCCTCCAAGTAGCATCGCATAGCATAAACCTACCCGGCGATCCCCTCCTCGATGCCCTGTTGGAGAGCAATCACCGGGTTGTATCTGGCACTTGGAAGGGTGTGTTTTATTAAGTATCCGGTTCTAGTTGTCATAAGGTCAAGGTACAACTCCGGGTCGTCCTTTTACCGAGGGACACGGCTATTCGAATAGATAAACTTCCCTGCAGGGGTGCACCACATAGCCCAACACGCTTGATCCCATTTGGCCGGACACACTTTCCCGGGTCATGCCCGGCCTCGGGAGATCAACACGTCGCAGCCCCACCTAGGCACAACAGAGCGGTCAACACGCCGGTCTAAACCTAAGCGCGCAGGGGTCTGGGCCCATCGCCCTGAGCACACCTGCATGTTGCGTACGCGGCCGGAGAGCAGACCTAGCAACCTCCATTTCAAAGGAAGTCACGTTACGCGGTCCAACCCAGCGCGCGCCGCTCAGTCGCTGACGTCACGAAGTGCTTCGGCTGATACCACGACGTCGGGATACCCATAACTACTCCCGCGTAGGTGGTTAGTGCGTATAGACCAAATGGCCAGACTCAGATCAAATACCCAGATCTCGTTAAGTGTGTTAAGTATCGCGAACGCCGACTAGGGCCAGGCCCACCTCTCTCCTAGGTGGTCTGAACCTGCCCTGTCGCTCCGCCTCAAAGTAACAGTCGGGGGCCGTCGGGAACCCAGGCCCACCTCTACCGGGATGGAGCCACCTGCCCCTTCAGCCCCCATCTCCGAACAGTACCACATGTAATGTAACGGTGTAAAGTATATAGTATGCCCGTGATCACCCCCGAGTGATCACGGCCCAGTAGTATAGCATGGCAGACGGACAAGAGTGTAGGGCCACTGATGGAACACTAGCATCCTATACTAAGCAAGTAGGATTGCAGGTAAAGGTATCAACAGCAGTATCAAAGACAGGCTATGCATCAGGATAGGAATAACGAAAGCAGTAACATGCTACACTACTCTAATGCAAGCAGTATAGAGGAGAGTAGGCGATATCTGGTGATCAAGGGGGGGGGGGGGGCTTGCCTGGTTGCTCAGACAAGGAGGGGTCGTCGATGTAGTCGATCACAGGGGGGTACCGGCATCGGTCTCAGGGTCTACCGGAAAGAAATAACGGAGGGGGAACACAATAAATAACAGAGCAATCAAATATAACAAAAAGCAAGAAGCGGCAATACGTTATGCTAGAGGTGACCTAACGTGGTAGGAGGTGATACCGGTGAAGGGGGGAAACATCCGGGAAAGTATCCCCGGTGTTTCGCGTTTTCGGGCAGAGGAGCCGGAGGGGGAAAGTTGCGAGTTGGATATGTTAGGGATGCGTGGCGAACGAACAGGCTGCGTATCCGGGTTCGTCTCGTCGTTCTGAGCAACTTTCATGTAGAAAATATTTTCATCTGAGCTACGGTTTATTTTCTATTAATTTTAAAAGATTTAAATCATTTTTAGGATTTAATTAATTATTTAAATTTAACATTATCCAGAATAGTGATTGCTGACATCATCATGACATCGACATGATGTCATCAGTCAACAGAGACGTTGACTGGTCAACTGACGTGTGGGTCCCGTTCGTCATTGACTGTTTAGTCTAATTAGGGTTTAATTAAACTAACTAGTTAATTAGATTTAATTAAGCATGATTAATTAACTTAATTAATTAATAAATTATTATTATATATATATATATTAATTCTTTAATTCCCTTTTTTTAAACCGCTTTTATTTTCGTTTTTAGGGGCTGGGCCCCACGTGTAAGTGGCAATGGGGTGGGGGTTAGCTTAATGCTAACCACCCCGGTTAGTGGCCGGTGCACACCGGCGCGGGCCGGCCTCACCAGGGAGGCCGTCAGGCGCACGGCACGTCGAGGGCGCGACTGGCAGCGGCCGAGCCACGGGCTAGCGTGGGCAGGGGCGGCAGCAGCCGGCGGCGGCGGCCACGGCGAGCGAGGGGGGCGAAGCGACCAAAGAGGGGCGGTCGGGGCACGACTGCCGGTGAGCGGGGGAACGCGGCCGGCTCAGCGGGAGAGACGGGGACGAGCAGGCATGGCCACGCGCCGGCGCGGACGACGCGGGCGTGCAGGTGCGCTGCCGGAGCACGGGGAAGAGGAGAAGGAGGGGGGTGAGGTGGATGACGGGGACGACGAGGTCGACGCGGAAGCAGGCCGGCGGGGGGAGCTCCGGGCGTCGACGCGGTCCTGGCAGCGACGGTGACGACGCGACGCAGGGGAGGAAGTCCGGCGAGGAGGCGTGGACGAGGCAGAGGACGAGGACGAGCGGCGGGGTAGCGGGGAGGCACCGGGCGGCGTCGTCACGGCGAAGGGGGCGGCGGTCGTCTCGGGCGAGGGGGGATGGGGGGTTGATCCCTCTAGATCGGATTGGGAGGGGGGAAATGGGGCGACGGGGGGGTTAGGGTTTCCGGGTGAGGGGGTTATGGAGTGTGGTGGGGCGCGGCTGGGCCGGCCAGGTGGGTGGCCCAATGGCCTGCTGGGCCGGAGCCCAGTGGGGGGGGAGGGTGTTCCCTTTTTTTCTATTTTGTTAGTTTTCTTTTGTTTTCCTTTTCTGTTTTTTGTGTTTTCTTTCTTTTATTTATTTTATGTTCTGTTTTATTTCATTTTCAATCATTTAGACATTTTATAAAAATGTGTTTGCTGCACTATAATTACCTATGCCAATTTTGGCACAACCCGAACATTTTAGTTTAATATTTTGAAAACTTTTGTCGTTTGACTTATTTAGGATTTAAATTTGAAATGGTTTCGAATTAACTCGAGATTAACTATAGTGACAGAGGTGACGTGGCATCATTAACAGGGATTTACTGTAGCTTAATTATCCGGGCGTCACAATTCTCCTCCACTACAAGAAATCTCGTCCCGAGATTTAGGAGGGGAGTAAGGGGGAAAGTTCTGGTTACGATATTCTAACGGATCTTCTCGAAGAAGTTAATCCCTTTCGTTGATGTCTTCAATTATTTATTCCAATGCATCATGATAAACTTGTCATCATTTCTTCGGGAACTCCATCGTACTTACGAAAGGATAAGGGGCAGCTCAGCTACGACAGTATGCTTTTGAGGGAAACAATCTGGGGTTAACCCATGAATGTGTATAAGATCATCTCTCGAGTTGAACATATGAAATACATCGAGAGTAAGGTACGAAGGTACAATAAGAGGTTCCAAGCAGATAGATAGTTGCTCGAAGTCTGAACCAGAGTGAGAAAGGGGTTCAGAGTAGCGAGAGTAAGTATTGCGTCTGATACCAGAATAGATCACTAGGACGGTGGCCCGTGAATTACATACGAGGCCACATGCGAGGAATAACTTTGACAATAAGGTGTACAGGGGAGTCAGGTTTCGATCCTGTGGAACTGTGGGTTATGGGCCCACCATACGGGATAAAGGTAGAAGGAGTGGTGACACCTTGCACGGTCATGATAGCAAGGCATGTCAGAGGGTAGCCCGTCAGTTATGTCAAAAACAACGTCGGTACCAAGGGCGAGGGACGAAGAGAACCATTTTCCCGCTCGTTGAACGGGGCGGACCAATAGGCAAAGTTCTCGTCCATCGGTGGTAACCGGGGTGCTATCGACAAATGCAACAGGGTCTTACTGACACGGTTGTACACCTAGGTGTGTACATAAGCAGAAGAATAATACTGCTTAGATCATAGAGATCACCAGAAAGGTTAAACAAATAATGGTAAGGAAAAGGTGATCATCAGATTAAATAGAACAGTGGAAAGGAAAATGTGTTTAATCAGATTGTTCAGGGGGTATAACCTTCCCAAGGACAAACAAAGCATGATGTCCATGACAGGGTATAATTGTAGAAAACCATTTATGTAAGGGAAAGAAATTTCATGTCATTACCCATACAACGGTGTTTGGATAATTGAGCAGGAAACACTTAGCATCGGGTTCAAATATTCCTGTTAAAACTCGGGGTACCATAGACATGCTTCGAGATAGCATTGACAAGGTATTCAAGCAAAGGTCAGATTTTGGGATACTCAAAGGATCCATTAGGAACAACTTATAGATTAAGTCTTA
This sequence comes from Aegilops umbellulata, assembly GCA_032464435.1. Lineage (NCBI taxonomy): Eukaryota > Viridiplantae > Streptophyta > Magnoliopsida > Poales > Poaceae > Aegilops > Aegilops umbellulata. The sequence goes on from CP136057.1 coordinate 21,126,348, forward strand.
TAATTTCCTCATGGAAGAATGGATAGCATTGGTAAAAGGAAAATTATAACAATAGGTCCTCCGGTCAGGTGTGCTAGGCATGACATCACATTACCGAGTCGTAAAAAGACCAACGTTATAACTCTTGGAAAATGTTCCAGCCATCATATCTGGCCGAGATTCAGATCTGATTGGTGTCAGGATAACTCAGACTCGGGGACTGAACTATGGGAGTGAGTTCCGAAACGAGAGTTCATCATTAAACTAAGGGGAGGATGAGGAGGTGGCTGATGGACTCAGCGACAACTCATCGAGATTTCCAAAAGGATGGATTTCCACAATTATGTGAACAAGGAAATATCATTTGTCGGAACAAATGATATAATGATGTATGCTCGAGGAAAACATACACAACTGAACAATGATAGGAGGGTGCACCCAGGAATTTGGACTAGGTAGCACGATCAATGTTCAAATGATGATTAAATAAGCAATAGACTTAGAATGAAATTGTAGACCAATAACTTCAAAGCAATAGGGTTGCTAGAAGTTTAGAATTTACACATCACAGACCATTTGTCGGTATTCCGGTTAGAAACAACACGGAGACTAAGAAATGAACGCAAAAGGCAAGAGATATTACTATACCAAGAATTCTCAAGAGGTGGTAAAATTACCATGACATTCTTGACATAAAAGGTGGTAATAATCCAAGGTAAAGAAGAACAAATGCTGGATAGCAAGGATCTCAAGGTATAACACAAAACACGAATAAGTTTGTGTTGAACGGAAGGCAATAAAGTGGTCGGTGATAAAACAAACCATTGAGGGGTGAGGATGGTATTTCTCATCAAGAATTTGATATATATCTTGGAAGAGCTCAGGATGTTGATGATGACCACGACACATTTGTCGAGAGATTTCATGAAGATGTAATCGGTCAGCGATGACAACAAGCAAGAGGAAGGATGGAGCAAAAAGTTATTGAAACCACGGATATAACACAACCTCGGTATCAAGTATTGTTGTTCAAGAAAATAATATATGACAAGGAAGATCGACGTAAGCTTAGCTCAGCGTCAAAAGTGTGTTCCGGGAAGAAAGGCCACATAACACTGTTAAGATTTAGCACGATAATGATATAGCCGATCAGGATAGGAACGACATGATCGGGTACAAACTCGTAAGTAAAGAATATCGGCAGGAGTTGTTGAACCGTAACGCGGACTCGGTTCAGTTATCGGGGGCTTCGAGTATTTGACCACTCGGAGCCCGTGAAAAATTGGAATCCGTGAGAATGTAGCACTTGATGAAGAACTCATAAGAAGTTATGCAGTTCCATTATAATCTCGAGATACCAGGGGGGTAATACTCGACGAAAGATCAAAGTAGAGGTTGGACGGGTGCATTGATCTGCAGAGGACAAGTGGTTCTACTTGTCCGAGAAAAGGATCAAAGATGATCAATCATGGTCGGAACCACGGTCGCAAAGGACCAACATAGTTACTAGATGAACTTATAACAAGGGGACCATTATTAATACAAGAAGCTTTCATGATAGATTCCACATCGGGTCCATGGGCATGAACACAAAGTTCAAGGTCGACTCCCACTTCTCCAAAGCAGAACCTTACATTCACTTCTCGTTTTGAAAATGGCATTAGTGTTGAGTATTTTACCTGGTGCAATACCAGATAAATATGCCCTGTGAAATCTTTCGGTTTTGCACAGATTAGGGAAGGCATTGGTTCAACCCATCGGGGCTTCTTAGGAACATATACCGCAAGCTTCAAGAGTAGATATCACCAGCTCGAAAACAGGGCATGGTTGGCCAAGTGGATGATACAATTTACCAAGGGCATTATGTATCAGGTAAAGAACTCACAAGATTTTTGGTTGTGAAGGACATTGTCAGATAATAACCCGGCAATGGGTAAGGCGATCCACAACGGGGCTGATGTGAGTATCGGTACTCAACCAAAGGAAGAAGGAATGCCATGGCATCGGGTTATAGAAACAACTGACTAATTCAAAGCTTAATGCATAGAAATTTTATGATCTCCAGATCAAGGGATCAGAAGCAATCGTTCTGATCGAAAATGAATAAGTTCAACAGACTTGGAAGCACTAACGATCAAGGCATTGATTGGTCAAGAACCATCTCATATCCAAATGACGTCTGAGCCAGAAGGATGAATCCTAGGATTCGACTGAGGAATGCGAGCATCCTCAACATATTGAATCAATGGACTTAAAATGATAAAGACAAGGGAGGCCAATAAGATTACGAAACTTATGGGATTAACCATAATGCAAGCAAGCGAGAATTTCAAGAGCAATAGGCTACTCGGGATTTTCGGAAGATCGAATGATATTTTGAAGTCTTTGGCGAAACACATGAACAACGGGGAATGAGGGATACTCGATAAGTGCGAGAATTATCCGTAGGGGTATTCAGGTGACAAGGAACAGCAAGGCAGTAAGCTCAAAGGATTCTCGGAGTACCTTGTAATAACAAGATCGACTGGGAATAAAAGTAAGCACGACAGGTGTAAGTATTTATCCATAGGGATATTTCGGTGGTAGGGAATTGCAAAAGCAACAGGCACAAGGTCTCGAGAGAATATCGGAGAGTATTGTCAGAATCTTCCGTTGAAGCAGTCGGTCCTCCGTAATGAAAGGGCTCTCCGGCGGGAAGTGGTAACGAGAACCTAGAGTTAGATTTTAGCAAAATCATTTAACCCGAATAGAAGAGAGATCAGAGTCCCAGAGTAAAGGTCGAGGAGTAAAAGATCCTAGTACCACCCAATGGCGACGTGGGCCCGTAAGGCACACAACCATGTTAGTAAAAGTTTTGCAATGTCTAGACTCGACTTCGGCCAAGGAGTGTGGAAGGTGGATTCCTACAGGCAGTCGGCTCTGATACCAACTTGTGACGCCCCCGATTCAATCGTACACTAATCATGCACGCAAAGGTGTACGATCAAGATCAGGGACTCACGGGAAGATATCACAACACAACTCTACAAATAAAATAAGTCATACAAGCATCATAATATAAGCCAGGGGCCTCGAGGGCTCGAATACAAGTGCTCGATCATAGACGAGTCAGCGGAAGCAACAATATCTGAGTACAGACATAAGTTAAACAAGTTTGCCTTAAGAAGGCTAGCACAAACTGGGATACAGATCGAACGAGGCGCAGGCCTCCTGCCTGGGATCCTCCTAACTACTCCTGGTCGTCGTCAGCTGGCTGCACGTAGTAGTAGGTACCTCCAGTGTAGAAGGAGTCGTCGTCGGCGGTGGCGTCTGGATCCTGGGCTCCGACATCTGGTTGCGACAACCAGAAGAAAGGAAAAGGGGGGAAAGGGGGAGAAAGCAACCGTGAGTACTCATCCAAAGTACTCGCAAGCAAGGAGGTACACTACATATGCATGGATATATGTGTAAAGGGGCATATCGGTGGATGAACTGCAGAATGCCAGAATAAGAGGGGGATATCTAATCCTATCGAAGACTACGCTTCTGGCAGCCTCCGTCTTGCAGCATATAGAAGAGAGTAGACTGAAGTCCTCCAAGTAGCATCGCATAGCATAAACCTACCCGGCGATCCCCTCCTCGATGCCCTGTTGGAGAGCAATCACCGGGTTGTATCTGGCACTTGGAAGGGTGTGTTTTATTAAGTATCCGGTTCTAGTTGTCATAAGGTCAAGGTACAACTCCGGGTCGTCCTTTTACCGAGGGACACGGCTATTCGAATAGATAAACTTCCCTGCAGGGGTGCACCACATAGCCCAACACGCTTGATCCCATTTGGCCGGACACACTTTCCTGGGTCATGCCCGGCCTCGGGAGATCAACACGTCGCAGCCCCACCTAGGCACAACAGAGCGGTCAACACGCCGGTCTAAACCTAAGCGCGCAGGGGTCTGGGCCCATCGCCCTGAGCACACCTGCATGTTGCGTACGCGGCCAGAGAGCAGACCTAGCAACCTCCATTTCAAAGGAAGTCACGTTACACGGTCCAACCCGGCGCGCGCCGCTCAGTCGCTGACGTCACGAAGTGCTTCGGCTGATACCACGACGTCGGGATACCCATAACTACTCCCGCGTAGGTGGTTAGTGCGTATAGACCAAATGGCCAGACTCAGATCAAATACCCAGATCTCGTTAAGTGTGTTAAGTATCGCGAACGCCGACTAGGGCCAGGCCCACCTCTCTCCTAGGTGGTCTGAACCTGCCCTGTCGCTCCGCCTCAAAGTAACAGTCGGGGGCCGTCGGGAACCCAGGCCCACCTCTACCAGGATGGAGCCACCTGCCCCTTCAGCCCCCATCTCCGAACAATATCACATGTAATGTAACAGTGTAAAGTATATAGTATGCCCGTGATCACCCCCGAGTGATCACGGCCCAGTAGTATAGCATGGCAGACGGACAAGAGTGTAGGGCCACTGATGGAACACTAGCATCCTATACTAAGCAAGTAGGATTGCAGGTAAAGGTATCAACAGCAGTATCAAAGACAGGCTATGCATCAGGATAGGAATAACGAAAGCAGTAACATGCTACACTACTCTAATGCAAGCAGTATAGAGGAGAGTAGGCGATATCTGGTGATCAAGGGGGGGCTTGCCTGGTTGCTCAGACAAGGAGGGGTCGTCGATGTAGTCGATCACAGGGGGGTACCGGCATCGGTCTGAGGGTCTACCGGAAAGAAATAACGGAGGGGGAACACAATAAATAACAGAGCAATCAAATGTAACAAAAAGCAAGAAGCGGCAATACGTTATGCTAGAGGTGACCTAACGTGGTAGGAGGTGATACCGGTGAAGGGGGGAAACATCCGGGAAAGTATCCCCGGTGTTTCGCGTTTTCGGGCAGAGGAGCCGGAGGGGGAAAGTTGCGAGTTGGATATGTTAGGGATGCGTGGCGAACGAACGGGCTGCGTATCCGGGTTCGTCTCGTCGTTCTGAGCAACTTTCATGTAGAAAATATTTTCATCTGAGCTACGGTTTATTTTCTATTAATTTTAAAAGATTTAAATCATTTTTAGGATTTAATTAATTATTTAAATTTAACATTATCCAGAATAGTGCTTGCTGACGTCATCATGACGTCGACATGACGTCATCAGTCAACAGAGACGTTGACTGGTCAACTGACGTGTGGGTCCCATTCGTCATTGACTGTTTAGTCTAATTAGGGTTTAATTAAACTAACTAGTTAATTAGATTTAATTAAGCATGATTAATTAACTTAATTAATTAATAAATTATTATATATATATATATATTAATTCTTTAATTCCCTTTTTTTAAACCGCTTTTATTTTCTTTTTTAGGGGCTGGGCCCCACGTGTAAGTGGCAATGGGGTGGGGGTTAGCTTAATGCTAACCACCCCGGTTAGTGGCCGGTGCACACCGGCGCGGGCCGGCCTCACCAGGGAGGCCGTCAGGCGCACGACACGTCGAGGGCGCGGCTGGCAGCGGCCGAGCCATGGGCTAGCGTGGGCAGGGGCGGCAGCAGCCGGCGGCGGCGGCCACGGCGAGCGAGGGGGGCGAAGCGACCAAAGAGGGGCGGTCGGGGCACGACTGCCGGTGAGCGGGGGAACGCGGCCGGCTCAGCGGGAGAGACGGGGACGAGCAGGCATGGCCACGCGCCGGCGCGGACGACGCGGGCGTGCAGGTGCGCTGCCGGAGCACGGGGAAGAGGAGAAGGAGGGGGTGAGGTGGATGACGGGGACGACGAGGTCGACGCGGAAGCAGGCCGGCGGGGGGGAGCTCCGGGCATCGACGCGGTCCTGGCAGCGACGGTGACGACGCGACGCAGGGGAGGAAGTCCGGCGAGGAGGCGTGGACGAGGCAGAGGACGAGGACGAGCGGCGGGGTAGCGGGGAGGCACCGGGCGGCGTCGTCACGGCGAAGGGGGCGGCGGTCGTCTCGGGCGAGGGGGGGATGGGGGGTTGATCCATCCAGATCGGATCGGTAGGGGGGAAATGGGGCGACAGGGGGGTTAGGGTTTCCGGGTGAGGGGGTTATGGAGTGTGGTGGGGCGCGGCTGGGCCGGCCAGGTGGGTGGCCCAATGGCCTGCTGGGCCGGAGCCCAGTGGGGGGGTGTTCCCTTTTTTTTCTATTTTGTTAGTTTTCTTTTGTTTTCCTTTTCTGTTTTTTGTGTTTTCTTTCTTTTATTTATTTTATGTTCTGTTTTATTTCATTTTCAATCATTTAGACATTTTATAAAAATGTGTTTGCTGCATTATAATTACCTATGCCAATTTTGGCACAGCCCGAACATTTTAGTTTAATATTGTGAAAACTTTTGTCGTTTGACTTATTTAGGATTTAAATTTGAAACGGTTTCGAATTAACTCGAGATTAACTACAGTGACAGAGGTGACGTGGCATCATTAACAGGGATTTACTGTAGCTTAATTATCCGGGCGTCACAGGTGTGTGGCGGGCGGCAGGCGGCGGGCGTGCGGCGTGTGGCGGGCGGTGGAGCGAGCGGGCATGCGGCGGGTTCGCGTGGCGGGCGGCAGGTGGCGGAGCGGGCGTCCGGCAGGCTCGCGTGGCGGGCGTGCGGTTGAGCGCGCGCGGAGCAGCGGCGGGCGGCGGGGGAACGGCGGGCGGGCGGCGGAGGAACGGCGCGGCGAGCGGGGAGACGAAGGGACGACGGCGGCCTGCGCGGGGAACAGGAAGGCGGAGGGACGGCGGCGTGCGGCGGCGGCCAGTGGGGCGAGCGGGATGTGCGGTCAGCCGATCACTGATTTGTGGGCCACAGAGCGGACAAGAGCGGACGAAAGCAACCAGCGACAGCGTCCGTTTCGTGTCCATCCAACCTCATTTGTCGCGCAAATTTGGTCCAGGTTTAGGGTCAAAATGGACACCAGCGGACAACTCTTTCCGTTTGGGTATTACCGTTGGGTCGTATTTTACCTCAAACGGACAAATTCGGATCGGATGGGTCACGGATGGGTCACGCGCTGGAATTGGCCTAAAACTCCTCTTTGCTGCAAAAAAAAGAAGAATTGTTCTTGTGGACTATGCAACCTTATCCACGTTAACTAAATATGATCCTTTTGCTCAGCATCAACCACTTTAGCGTTGAACTTGCCAACATTGCCACGCATACTAGCGTCATGATTTTTCTTAGCATTTTGACTGGGGAAATATCGTCCGGCATCTTCGATTTGTGAGCTCTGAAGCCATATTATTCGGTGTTTAACCTCTTCTATTGAGCAAGTGCGGTGAGCGTGGGCTATGGCCTGCTAAGTGTTGCATGTGGCTGACTACACAAATGCATGCATGCAGATGAACAGGTTCCCATTGCGATGGCCTCCAATTCAAGCCGTTCACCTACAACGGTGGAAGAGCAGCGACTCACGGCCCATATCCCTCGTCTCTACAAGCTTCTAATTGGTCAAATGATCCACACTACCAAAGAATATGCCGCTGGTGTTGAGCTTACACGTTGGAAGCGATGGAGATGAACCACGGATCTTCATTCCCCAGCTAAAATTCTAGGGTTTTTCTTACACAGCATGCGTGGGGTTGTTGTGGACAAGTTCGACACCAAAATGGCTGGCGCTCCGCAAAATGGTCAGATTTAGTTGACACTTCAAAGTTCAAATTACGATTATTCTTTGCTGAACTGTCAAAATAAAAAAGGGGGGGGGGGGGGGGGGATGTTACCACGCGGCTGCCCCTTCCCACCCGCACTAGCCACACAACATGTCTCCAGTAATCAAGGCATGTTTTCGCCAGCCATAGCGGAGCTTGAAGCAATCAAAGGCCGCATGCTTTGTACAGTGACATGATAAACCATTTTGTTGGGTCCTCTCACCTTCGTCATCGATACGAGTTTTCCCATCTCAGAAAACGATGGGTTTCGTTCGAGTCGTAAGCATGGTTTTCGCTTCGGTGTGAAACAACAAAATTGACCCTCTTTTGAAAGTTCAGCAAGGAATAATCCTAGTTCGAAGTTTCAACCAAAGCTGACCATTTTGCTGAGCGCCAGCCATTTTGGTGCTGAACTTGACCACATCAACCCGCCACGCCGCATCCTGGGTAAGAAAATCCTTAGAATTTTACGGGGAAACGACGAACTTAAGCCACACCAGCGCCACGCGAACTGGTGTTAAGAAAAACTTAGCATTTGAGTTGAGAAATGACAATTCGCTGTTCAATGACATCGGTTCCAACGTGTAAGCTTAACACCAACGGCATATTCTTTGGTACGTGTGGATCATTTGACCAATTAGATTATTAAAAGCTTGTAAACACAAGGAATGGGCCGTGAATCGCGGCTCTTCCATTTTGCTGCAGCTGCACGGTTGTAGTTGAACGAGTTGAAATTGAATTGGACGCCATTGCAAAGGGAACCCACATCTTTCGATGTCTCCGGCACCCTGTTCATCTGCATGCATGTATGCATTTAAAAAAAAACTTTTGATCTATTTATTTTCAATCATGGCAGGGTGGTTGTTATAGTATCAATATAGTGGGGCGAAACCCTATTTCAAGAGAACATCAGAAATAATAAAAATTATATCCGTATCCGTAAACCATCTAACGACGACTACAAGCATTGAAGCGAGCTGAAGACGTGTCGCCGTCATCATCCCTTCCTCGCAAGAGCCAGGCAAAACTTGTTGTGGTAGACAACCGGGAAGTCATCATGCTAAGGCCATATAGGACCAGCGCACCAGAATAGCAACCGTCACTGACGAAGAGTAGCCTGGATCGAAAGGATCCAACCTGAGCTGGCACGAACGTAGACGAACGACGAACAGATCCGAGCAAACCCACCGTAGACATATATATATCCACCGGAGACACACCTCCACATGCCCACCGACGATGCTAAACGCATCTCCGGGACGGGGGCTAGACGAGGAGAACATTATTCCATCTTCAGGGAGCCGCCACCATCTCGTCTTGCTGAGCAGGACACAAACTATACCGAAAAAGGGTTTCCCCCCGCTTTGTATACAAAGCAACCAACCGAACCATACAGAGATAGGTGCTGGGGCGGAAGCAGCACAGTCACGCCCAAAAGAAACGACAAAGAAAAAGCAAAAGAAACAAATGCCGACAACGGCGGATCAACAAAAACGAAGAAGCCTCGCGATCGCTGCGCCCACCGGGATCTACCACTAGGCTCCAAGACTCCGAAGCGCCGGCACCTATCAACACCTCCAAGAAGGATCGCGACGATGACGACGCTGCTGCCAAGGGTTTCCCCCGGTACACGACGAGGCGAGAGGAAGGGTAGCCCCCGACGCCCTCCCGGAAGGTCAGGTGGCACCCACAGGTGCCACCGCGCCGGTGTCGGCCACGCCGACAGGGGTTTCCCCCGATCCCAACCCGCACCTCGGGCGCTCCGGATCCAGCCACCAAACCAACCACCACCATGCGCCAACGGTCATGAGGCCCCCACGCCGTCTCACCACGGCACCGCGAAGTGAGGACAGCGCGGCGAAGAATCTGAGCCTGGACTAGGGCATCAGCACCGTCGGCACGCGGGAGGGCCCCACCTCCACCGTCAGCGACGGTAGCCGTCCGGACGCAATAGCAGGAGCACACCAGGCCCATGGGCCCACAGGCCCGGCCGAGCCCTCGTGGGCCCGTAAAGCTCTCGCCTTCGCGCTGCTGCCGGCACGCCATCGGCGCCGACGCCCCATATCCGAGCTGCTCCTCCTCCTCACCGCGCCGCAGACAACGAGGCCACGCCGGGGGCCGGCCCGCTAGGACCCAGATGGGGCCCGCCGGGCCCAGATCTGGGCCGGGGGCACGACGTCGGCCACCCCGCACCACCACGCCGCCCCGCCGCCAAGGAGCAGCGCCGCCACCACGTCCGCCGCCGGCCACCCCGCCGGGTCACCGGACCGCCGCCAAACCGAGCGACACCGCCGCCGCCCCCTGCCCCGGGCCAGGAGGACGCGCGCACGGGGAGAGGAGATCCTGCCGCCACTGGCACCCCCCGGGCCGGAGCCGGGGGCGCCTGCCGGCGATGGCAGGGGAGAGGAAGAGGATGCGAAGCCGAGGGGAGAGATGTGGGGGCCGCCCCGGGAGGCGGCGCGAGGGCGGAAGGAGGGGCTAGGAAGGAAGGGCGGGGGAGGGGGGCGGATTCGGGCCGCGCGCCGGCGAGGGCGACCGGATCCCGCCGGAGACGGGCAAGGGAGGTGGCGGCGGTGAGGGTTTCGGGGGTGGGAGCGAGTTCGGTCGAGTGGGAGCCCCGTTTCAGGACACAAACTATAACAAAGCTCGAAGAGCCCTCACGCCGGCAAGGGTCGTGATCCACTGCGCCCCATGGCCCCAAGGCCGCCGAAGATGAGACAGACCGGCGGCAGCCCAACGGAAGGTAGATGAACCCTAGGTTTTTTTTTGGAATGAGGTAACAATGATTTCTCTTGTATTGTCTTCATGCATGCATTTTTATTATGCTGGTGCTGGGCAAATTGCTCAGATTAGTTAAAGTGGATAGGATTGAATAGCGTCATTACAAGAACAATTCTTGTTTCTGTGTTCTTTCCCCTTCAAAATATGTTCAAAGTGGGATCCTTTTTTTTTTGTGTTGTTGAACATTCAAAGGGGAGTTAATTTTCTCAATTCCCACTTGACTTGGGAAGAGCCAGCAGCATGGGTAGCGTGGTTGTGATCCTATTGCTAGGAACAGACGGGCAGATGACAGGGCTCTAGAACTGATCGAATTATTGTTTTTGTATATCTCTGTATCGTTCCAATTTTATCGGATGCCCCTGAAGGGACATTGTTTTTGTATATCTGAAAAAACCTCCGTGCTAATAGAGAGGAAGTTTGACACGAAAAAATATATAAGTTTTATTGTTATTTCTATTTTATGATTGCCCAATATAAATATCAACATTCTGGATTTTTGTCTGGAGGTTCGATGACAATTCAGCGAGATAGCAGCGCAAAGATTGTACTTCTTTACTCTTTGGGCAAGTGGCACCATATCCACGCGGGAGAACCAGCAGCGTTAGGTTGGACTTTTCTTTCTATTGGACAGTTTATACAGATAAGGATATATATATATATGGATTCTCACTAACGACAGGCTACATCAGTACAGCCTGGACCGACTGCGTGTGAAGCAGGAGATAATGGGGCGAGGGCGATGAGGTTGGTGAGAGCATTTTCATAGGATGTTCCCAAATCTTCCCTAGTTTTGTCTGCATGGACTGTTTGTGGGGAAAAACTCTCTGGATATGGAAAGGTTCAGACAATCCAGACAAACGGACCAGTCAGCGACCAGTTGCATTAGTTAAGTGGAGTAGTGTAATACAAGAAAAATTCAAACAAAAATCGACGGAGAAATATTAGCCTTACTACACAGTGCGCACAGAAAAATCGACGGAGTAATATGCCTATAAATAGATCGAACTAGCAAAGAGGAAGCTCAAAACTAACAGCAAGCAACCATGGCTTCTTACGACCAGCAATTCAAGGTTCTCGAGGTACCTCCGATCGTGCAAGAGCTGGTGGGCGCCGGCGTGCAGGAGCCACCGAGCCAGTACGTGCTTCCTGAGCAAGACCGTCCCACTGCTGTGATTTCCGAGATGCCCGAGCCCATCCCCATCATCGACCTCAGCCGGCTGTCTGCCGGCAGCGCCGAGGAGTTCGGCAAGCTGCGGCCCGCCTTGGAGAACTGGGACCTCTTCCTGGTAACTGAACTTCTTTGCGATGTCATTTATTTCATGTGATGAAGCTAGTGGTCATCGTCTCATCTCCGGCCGATCTTTGTCCAGGCTGTTGGACATGGAATGGAGCCTAGCTTTCTTGCCGAGGCGATGAAGGCCACGAGAGAGTTCTTCAACCTCCCACTGGAAGAGAAACAGAAGTACTCAAACATTGTCGATGGCGAGAAGCTGGGCATGGATGGATACGGTAACGACATGGTCGTGAAAGAGAATCAGGTCCTTGACTGGAACGACCGGCTCAATCTTCTAGTGGAACCCTAGTCCCTAAGAACCTACAGGCTGTGGCCAACACAGCCTCCTTCTTTCAGGTACTTAGAGCATCTCCAACAGGCGCTGCAAAAGACGCGCGCGCGGTAAAATTTGCATTTAGCGCGCGCCAGCTGGTTCCGCGCGCTCCAGCGGTGGCGGGAAGTTACCGCGCGCTGTAAGCGTTTGCGCGCGCAGGAGAAAGCGGCACGCGGCGTGGTAGATTTGGCGCGCCGCTTCGCGCGCGCCTATAAAATGCCGCGCTCGCCACGCGCACAACCACAACCACGCGCCCTCCCCTCACAACCTCGCCGCTTCGCCGCTTTCCGCGCCAGCACCGCGCCACCATGCCGCCGCGCCGCCGGGGTTTGTCGGGATACCGCGGCGTCCGCGAGCGCCCCAACGGCTGGTACTCTGCCGAGATCCGGTCCGGCGACGTCCGGCTCGGCCTCGGGTCATTCCGGACCGCGTACGAGGCGGCCCACGCGTACGACGCGGCGGCGTGGCGGTTGGATAGGCCCCGGACGCAGATGAACTTCCGGGACGTCTTCACGCGCGAGCAGGCGCAGCGCGTCGCCCCTCCGCCGCGTCTCATCACCGACATGGACCGTGCCGACCACGCTCGGCGCTGCCGCCGCCTTCTCATCGCCGAGGAGGACGAGCGAGCCATGGCGGAGTGGCGCCGTCGGCACCCGGAGGACGTCGCCGACGAGCATGACTACTGGGCGGAGAGGACGGCAAGGCGCCGCGCGGAGCGGCTGGACCGGCGTCGGCGGAAGGCAGTGGCGAATGCGCAGTCCGATATCGTTGCAGCAGGTGGGATGTCGATCTTTACGACAGACGATGAACGTTGGGACGACATGTGGCTCGATACCTCGGACAACACCGACGAGGATGATGATGGTGATGATGATGGTAGCGATTTGGAGTAGTTTCTATCTAGTATGCCGTAGTAGTTTCTATCTACTTGCACCGTAGTTCTATCGTCCCTATGTTTTCGAACTATCTATCTAGTTGTACCGATGTAAAATACCGTTGTATTGTCTTTTATCTATGCAATTTATTTTTTATTTTATGCAACTTGTATTTATTTTTGTGCTTCCGAAAATGTTATTGCGCGCTGCTGGAGCGGCGCGCGCGCTGCATTTTAGCGCGGCTGCTGGAGCCAGCGGTGCGCGCCGCGCCAAATCAGGCGATGCGCGCGCGGCAAATCTGTTTTTTGCGTGCGGCGCGTCCCGCGCCCGTTGGAGATGCTCTTACAGTCTAGCTCTAACCTAACAGTAGGATGACCATACATGTATGCCTAGACAACTTTGTGTACCTCCTGGCTCATTAAATATTTTGAGGAAATCGTGTGCTACTCGCAATATTGACCTGTGGTTTTGGACTGATTGTATGATCGGAAATTGAATTGCGAAGATGAACATTCATTCTGTAATAAACTAGCGGCAAGATGCCCATACATGTATGTAGTTTCCAGTAGAAGTGCTTTCCTCTGGCTGTATGGCTGCCTTTCAATAGTTTTTCTAGATCTTTTGGGGTGAACTAATCTTGTTGTCTCTCTATTTGCCCAGGGAGGGGCCTTGACTTGATCGCGAGGACGGCGAAGAAATCTTTATTGCTGGACATGGTCAACACATGCAGCAGGGAAAAGGTCGTTTTTTATCTTGTGGAGGTCGAGTTTAGAAGACTGATGGGTGGTTTTCTCCCAACATGAAGATGATGTCTGAGCATGTCGTTTTTGGAGATGTGTTGAATATTTGATGTTATTCCGGTGGTGTGAGTTGTTTCTGGCAAGTACTGCTTGCTCCTCCCAGTTTTTCGTTTTGTACTCAAAACAAGTGGTGTCTTTGAAACGCGACAATGTCGTGCTTCTGTGCGGGATGCTATAACTTTAGGAAATGGTGCAGTCTTGGTTAATGCATCAGTGGTAGTCATTTGCCTACAATTGTTTCATTTTGGTGGATTGGGATTGAAGATGATGATAATGTCGCAAGGCATCGATGGAGGGGAGAACTTTCCTGAAAGCTGAGATTTGTAGGCACTCCTCGTAGATGAAATGGCTGACTGTGCAAGCTGTGATTTATTTGTTGGCTAGTTGGAAGTGCTAGCAGATATGTTTTTTTTGCAGATGATTTGTGCTCCGCTGAACTACTGGTGGTATTGAACTCATGAACTTCTAGTAAGGAAGGATAGGAGTTCCCAAAGAAATTTCTCATTACATATGTGCCAAATGTGTGTGTCCTTTTTTGCTCTGATGAGTTTGACTTGGCGACATTTTCCGGACATCTTGGGCCAGTTCAGTGTTCATCAAATTGCAAAGACTGGAATTTCAAATGCACAACATGTTTGGCCTCTTTCGAATTGTTTTGCTCCTGGAGCTGGTCTTTTCCTTATAATAATGTAATTATCTCAGTTCTATCTATATAGAATTCTTATTCTCCAAAAATATATAAAATGCCTATACTCTCTAAAGATATGTGGAAACACAGGGCGCGAGCAACAATCCCTATTCTTCAGTCGACGTGTAAATGTTTGGGGGCGTTGTCGCACTCATGCCACCATTGCCATGAATGGAAAATTCCATCCAAGTGGAGGTTGTGTTGTTCGATTCCGCTAAATTTAAAAAGCTCATATTGCATTAATAATAGAATTAATTGTGCCGTAGCAGGCAGGGAGCAAGGCCCAAATGTATGCTTGAACTCTAAAAGTGATGAAAATGGCCCACCGCAAGAGTAGGCTTTTTAGGACACCTCAAGAGTAGTAAGTAGTAAGCAGCGATGGCCTGGTAGTAGAAGGGACCGAATGCGGGCTTAAAGGTTAACATTGGTGAAAAGGCCCACTTGCTAGAGCAAGTCACAGGAAGATGTCCAACACGGACGAGCAGAGCTTGCTAGACATTGCCAAACTTTAGTACCATACCGCTGAGGTAGGGATGTTACAACCAACATATAAGGGATGCCACCCACCCTTTCTTAAATGCAAGATACACATGGAGGTTATAGATAGCATGTGCGCTCGCGTGGAATGTCGCGAGGCGACGGTCGACGGCTTTAAAAAAACTATCCCTTTTTTTTCGACTGCTGTTATCAGCAATTTGCAGGCTCGGTATTACTTTTCTTATGGGTCTGGTGGCTCTAGGACATTGGCCACACTGTATTAATCGTTAAACATCTGCATCAACAAAATCTGACAGCAGTCGCTCTAGGACATTGTCCACCGTCCATTTACAATTTACATCTGCATCAACCATTTTTCATTTTGGAGCTAGAGACAGAGCTTGAGCCGGTGTCAGAGCTGGTGGATGACAAGAGACCTGCGCGATACATGAAGATCAAGCTCAAACGACTACATGGAAAAATACCATGCCACTTATGCCACAGGGACACTAGCCATCGACGGCGTGAAGATCTGAATATGATTCCAATGTGTGCAAGTCCGCTAATAATGAAGAACTATGCATGGTGAAGTATCTTCCATCGACCAGTTTGTAACGAGTTTATATTTTTACGTACCCTTTTCCCCAATTTTTGTGTGTGTACTCCTTCATGTAAAATGTTTGGCAGCTTGCTCAGTCGCATAAAACCTTAAAATAAAATGTATCCACTATGTGGAACATGCGGATGCAAAGGATGGAATAAAACTTATCGGTTGTGTGCAACCCGCGGATGCAAAGGATGGAAGGATGGTTTCTTGCTGAATGTATCACCTTAAAAATTGATAAGTACCACTGTGCCCGGAAATTCAATTCGGCTCCTGGGTGCATGTGCTCCTGCGTGCCAAAATTGATTTTTGAAATGTCGAAAAAATACCAACAAATTTTTTATGTGTTCATGGTCACACCCAAATGCTACCTGCAAATTTTAGGTAAAAAGATTAAGCATTTTTTTCCTGCACAAAAAGTAAATAAATCGAACACTGGATATCACCCCAAATGTTAGACCCAAATTTTTTTTATTCAGCAACGAAACACTACTATTCTATTTCGCATGAAAATTGCCAGGTATGCTTGTGACAGTAACAAGAACATCTACAAAAAAACATAATTTTAAAAAGAAAAAATGCTATTTTTTCAATTTTACTGTTCATGTAGGAGCCAAAACACCATCCCCCATTGTGCCTCATTTTCTGAACTATGCATGTCGTTATGTTGGACAGTTGATGTACACGGCAACAGACGCAGCGACTGAAACAGTTAACAACAATGGTTATGAACATGAGCCCCCTTTTGCGTCTAAATGAGAAGGTAATTCTCCTGTCAGTTCCTCGAAGACGGAAATAGTTCTGCGCATATACTCCCGCCATTTTGGAACAAAACTGAAGGATTTTGTATCGTCCGGCCAGTGAAGTTCCTGCAAAAAGAGGCAGCTCGATCGCGAGCTCTCAACCACCAGGGTTTCATTTCACGAACCAAGTCACGCTGAGCCGAGTGCACCTGACGTTGTGCTCCCAAGATCTGAAGCAACTGGGACTGGCTGGAACACGGAGCACTTGTATAGCTCAGATGCCGACATCATGGCCGGCCAAAGAGAAAAAGCTGTAGCATGCGTGTGCGTGCCTGCGCACGCGGGTAATCTCGATTTGTATAAGCCCTTTGACTCGCTGAATATGCATTCTGATTCTGGTTTTCTCCTTTCGAGGAATCCATCCCCACGGTCGCCACAAGTCGAAGCCACAAGCTAAGCTAAGCTATGTAGCGCTAAAAGGAAAAGGTAGCCTCATGCTTGCACGCTAATGCATGTACAGTGCAGCACAACACAATTTTTGAGCTGAAAACTGTAGGGGAACTGTACAAAACATGTACTGATAGCAGAGCTCGGTCGATCAGAGTGCATCAACATCCTGTAGCTCGGTCGGAGGTAACTGAGTACTCGCTCCTTGGCGAGCACCGATGCATCAAGCAAAATGACCATGGCTGCTCACGTATCTGTAACGAGAGGGTTATATCAAGGGTATGCCTAGATCTGGATGAAAACTGTAGGGGAACCTAGCGCCAATGGTAAACTCCCATCAGCAATGCCTTCATCTCAAAAACAATTGGATGATGCAAGTGCAGTTGCTCCCAGCTAATAAGAAGAAAGAATGAAAGTCGGTCATCTGCTTGGTCTCCTGGATGATATGGAAGGAACGAAACACCCGTGTGTTCAATGCTGACATATGCTCCGCTCCACAACTCATGGGACGAATCATGGATGAGGCAAGATGTTGGTTAGTGGCTGGGCTTAGCTTGCTCGACAGAATATTTGAACCACCTTGATTTTCCCCTTGTTTGTTGCTGGGTGTTTTTTTTTTTGGATGCCAGCTCCACCTTCTTTTTGTCTCTCGGACTTTGTATTCTGCCTCTAGATTAATCAATGAAATACGGTCCTAGGGCCGTCTTTTCATCAAAAAGATTTAACAAAGTCTCAGTCGAGTGACAGAACATTTAAAAAAGAAAAAAAATTATACGGATCTCCACGTAAGAGCATCTACAGCCGAGCGCCCCAAATCGGCCTCAAACACTCGGGCGGCCCGCCCGGTCACTGAGCGGTCACGAAATTTCAACGTAGACAGGCGCCTCAAATGGGCCTCAAACGCTTGGGCTGACCAGCACCCCTCATTTCCAGCCCAAATATGGGGCAGATATTGGGGCGTCCGGGGCGTGCCCGCCACGTCGGGCCCGGCCCGTGCTGGCCCACCCGACCTCATATATATTCCTTCCCATCCGCTCGCCGGACCAAACCCTAGCCACTTTACTCCACTCCCCTCTGCCACCCAAGCTCACCTCCGGCGGTCTCCGGCCGTCTTCGGCATGGCGGACAGCGGATTTGAGTGCTTCACCGCCAGATCCGTCGACCCCTAGCTCATCCCACGCGGCCCCGAAGAGGAGATGGTCGTCCGGCTTGCGCTCCGCCCCTCCCGGGAGAAGGCCTGTGCGAGGCGGCGCTCGGACTCCTTCTGTCAGAAATCCATTGCGTCCGCGCAAATGACGCATGGATCCTGCGCTAGGTGTGCCGTCGATGCCTCACCGGAGGTGTGCGGTCCATCTGGCGTCCAAAAGCTATGTTAGATGTAATAATATGGATTTGAGGTTTCTACATGCATTTGACGGGTAGGATTTGACAAGTCCAGCTGTAGATGCTCTAAGATCTCATGGATATAGCACCGAACCGAATGTATTTAGCAATCCCGTTATATTAATTTAAAGTCTTGTCATGGCTATCACTGTGTGGGAATGCTTCATAAATTATTATTATTTTGAAGTTCATGATTCACCTTCTAGGCTATATGCCCAGCTGCATATGTAAGCGAATGCATTTTACCATTCCACTCTGCTTACTGGTCCCCTAAGCCTAGGTCGCACTTTTTGTCGTGCATGTACTCGGCTTATTGAGCCGAGTGCCCAATATATTACACTCGGTTTATAGGTTGACACATGACAGCGTGTTATTTTTCTGCGGTGTAAGAGAGAGATCAGTGGTCTAAACAATTTCAGGATATTGGTTTCTCCACGAGGGCCGTTGCTCCAACTCAAAAGCACACAGTCTTGTTCGTTTTGCTATTTCTTTAGGTGTTGGTCAGCCACATGACACTACCGGAATAACTGGCTATCCGACGGTAATTTCTATGCCAACGGCTTTTTGTCGGGGCCGTCGGCATAGATGGACATATGCCGATGGCCCTGTCCGGCGTCAATCAGGTAGTGTGAAGTAAATCGTATCACACAAAACATTATGCATCAAAAAGGAGGGCGGATTTGACCTAAAAAAAGTAGACAATATCTTCCACTAATGCACTCAAGGCGAAAGTTAACAGGCGGCGGGCGCATGCCTCTTTTCTTTTGGCTGCACCTTTAGTTTATAGATCATCCCACATTTTCATTGTGAGTGCTAAGAGGACGGAGAACAGAATACATACTACTATTAGCTATTGCTGAAATGGATGTATCCAGCACTGAAATCATTGCATTGTAAAGCGCACTGAATTAGCAAAGAATCGATACAAACATTCGACCAACGGGAAACAAATTTGGAGAGTCTGATGAAGATGCATGCGAATGCGATGCAGCCCGTAGTTTATGCTATGCAATGGGATCGGAGGAGGGAAGCTCATGGAACTCAGAAGACGGTGCAGTTCTTGGGCAAGCCAGTGACGTAGTCGACGGAGACGAGCTGGGTGGCGACGCAGCTGAGGACGTCCTGCCGGAGCTTGGCCCCGGCGGCCTTGAGCCCCTTGATGGACACGGGCTGGTTGAAGAGGTTGAGCACGGGCAGCTTGGACGCGGGCGGCATCTTGCCGGCGGGCAGCAGAGGCGCGAAGTCGTCGGCGACGAGCGGCACCTCGAAGTCGCCCTTGTCGTGCTTGAGCTTGTTGTCCTTGGCGCTGATGTGGGCGCCGGGCTCCATGTGGTTGGTGGAGAAGCTGGTCTGGTTGGGGAAGTTGGGGTAGAGGCTGACGTAGCCGCGGAGGTACATCATGTCGATGAGGAACTTCTTCCAGGACGCCTGCCAGCCGTTGGTGCGCGACCTCGGGATCTGCACGGGGTTGGTCTTGGCGTCCTCGGTGAAGCGCGCGGCCATGTAGGCGTAGAACTCGCGCCAGTGCTTGGGGAAGAAGACGGCGCCCCAGCTGCAGGGGAGCTGGTGGAGGTAGGGCGTGTTAGCGCCGTGCTTCGTCGCGCCGAAGAATGCCGTGGCGTTCCAGCGCGGCCGCTCCTTGGTGACCTCGACGAGGCGGGGCGTGTAGAGCGAGATGGAGGAGAGCTCCGGGAGGGAGACGGTGGGGTCGTAGCGGTAGGCGAGCAGCGCGTACTTGACCCAGAGGTAGTAGTAGGGGGACACCTCGATGTCGTCCTCGAGGAGGAGGCCGTAGTCGTCGTCGGAGGCCGGGTACCAGCTCTCGCTGACGGCGCGGATGAGGCCGCCCTGGATGATGCGGCGGCGCAGCGTCTTGCCGCCGTGCGGCCAGGCGAAGGCGTTCACCGTGTTGAGCGTCGCCGCGTCCACCTTGCTGTCCATGTTGAAGCTGATCGGCACCTCGTCGCCGAGGTAGTAGGCGTTCTTCAGCGAGCTCAGCAGCCGCCCCAGGGACCCCGCGCGCGTCTGCGTGATGATGTTCACCGAGATCCTCATCTTGTTCCAGTCTGCAACGCAAGTGTTCGGTGAAATCATTGTAGAAGATGATTGGTAACTGTTAAGGGGAGGTGAAAGTTCGAGGTTGATGTGTTACTTACTTGGGAGTGAGGCGGGGCGGAGGGTGGCCATCCAGAGCACCTTGGGGATGGTCTTTCTTGGGAGGAGGACGAGGGCGGTTTGGTTGATGGCAACGTCGGCGGCCATGCGGAGGGCGTCCTTGACCTTGCCGTCGATGTCGTCGACGGCGACGATCACGCTGGGGTTGTGCATCCGGACGAGGCCGCGCATGCTGGAGTAGACGGCCTGCAGCACGGGCACCTCGGACCGGGACGGGCCGGAGAGCGCGCCGAGGGCCAGGTCGAACACCTTGAACCGACGCTCCTTGCACACCACCTTGGGCCACTTGAGCACGGCCGCGGCCTCCTCGCAGGGGCAGTGCCCGCCGCCGGACACGACGAGGTACGCCTTCCGGCCGGAGGTGGTGCGGAACTTCTCGAGCAGCGGCGCCAGCGCCCTGACCTCGCCGAGGGAGTGCGCGTAGAAGAGCGCGTCCACCTTCTGCGGGTTCATGGCCGCCCACTGGGTGACGTAGCCGGAGGTGAGCGCGCGCCACCACTGCTCGTCCCGCACAGTCACGATGTCCTTGAAGATGACCGTCGTCTCGGAGACGTAGGCCAGGCGGTGCTCGCTGTCCCCCCACGTCTCCTTGTCGTTGGGGTCGACGGGGAGCACGAAGGAGCCGGCGCCCATGTACTTCTGCAGCTGGTAGCTGAGGTGAAGGTCCTCGCCGGTCATGAAGGTGAAGGGCGTCTCGATGAAGAGCGTCTTGACGAGCTCGGTGGCGAGGAACCAGGAGCTGGAGAGGAAGTCCACCTGCACGATCCGGTCGACGGTGATGTCGTAGGCCGGGTCGGGGAGGTAGAGCCCGGCCTCCCGCGACCGGAACTTGCGGTAGCTCGGAAAGGTGAAGTCCTTGCCCCGGAACGGGAGGATGCGGCCGATGCTGCCGAGCACGGAGTTGCGGTACTTGTCGGTGCCGGCGACGTGGCAGAGGATCTCGAGCATGCGGGTGCCGGGGATCATGTCGTCGTCGAGGACGTAGACGAAGTCGGACTCGGCCTGCAGCGCCATCTGGAAGCGGCCGTAGTACTTGAAGTCGTAGCCAGAGGCGACGAAGCTGACGCGGGAGTCGTTGTAGCTCTCGACGATGCGCCGGAGCGAGGCCTCGTTGGGGCTCCCGAAGGCGAGCACCCAGGCGCGGTGGAACGGCAGCGTCTGCCGCCGGAGCGTGTCGAGCTGCGCGCACAGCGTGCGCCGCTTGAAGTGGTTGAGGATGACGGTGACCCGCGGCCGGCCGGCCTCGTCGGACGGCGGGGACGGCCAGCGGGAGCGCATGCGGAGGAGCTCGGGGAGCGTCTCGGCGGCGAAGGAGCGGCGCTGGAAGGCGAGGACCTCGTCGTAGAGCTCGCGCTTGAGGCGGATCATGAGCGCGTCGGTGGACTTCTTCTGCTCGAACTCGATGCTCTCGTGCTCGCACACCTCCTGCGGCGACAACAGCGGGTCGCCGCCGCCGTCGGGCATGATGCTCTGCTTCCAGCGCTGCGCGATGCGGGTGGCCCAGGCGAAGTCGGGCTTGGCGCGGAGGTCCACGGCGGGGCTCATGTAGTAGAGCAGGAAGGTGGCGTAGATGGCGAAGGCGAGCTGGAGGCAGGTGAGCGCCGCCACGAGGCGCGACGAGTGCTTCGCCGCGCCCCCCAACGCGCGCCTCGGCTTGCCGCCGACGTAGTCGCCCAGCCTGTCCTCCAGGGAGTCGTTCTTCACGATGTGCGCGCGGGTGATCCCCATGGCGGTGGCGGGAACCTACTGATTTGAAAAACAACTAGTGAGACTGAGAGAGACTACTCTGCTACTGGCTGACTAGTAGCCTGCTGACTTGCTTGCTTAACTAGCATGCAAGCATTAACATCTGAATTTAAACGATGCAGTAGGAGTTCAGCAAAGTGAACACGGGTTCAGACAAGGACAAGCAACATTCTACTACTACTTCTTCTGTACGTTTTACGTTTTCTCCAAGAAAAAAGAGCAGGCGACAAATTAAGGATGGAAACTAGTTACCTCGGATGCAAACGAATTGCCAGCAAGAATGCTAGCTCGATCTCCACATGGACATAAGGTCGGCGAAGCAGATAAAGAAACTGGTAACTTTCAAAATGCCAAAGCAGCAGTGTTGTTTGCTAGGGCTAGCAGAATTAGCAGCAGTTACTGAACCTAAAGCTAAATGCAAAAGGAAGAAACGAGTTCAGGTCGGCCACAGAGAGGGAAAGAGAGAACTAGCTAGTCTACTCTAGTTTGTGATCATGCTCTGCGTCTGCGTACGTGGAGGGCTTGAGGATCTAAGCTAGGCTGTGTGATGCATCGTGTGCTCCCCCTTTTATAAGCAACGGCGATCGGTCGACGCGCAAATCAGCTAGAGTAGCAAGCAACGCGAACCTACCATGGGCATGCATCACGAGGATGAGTGTGACGAAAGCGGATTGACCAGAGCTTCGTGCACGCACAAATGGCGCCGCTCCCGATCGTTCACCTCACATGGATAGCAAAGCATGCATGCATGCTTAAGTTACCTTGTCATTCCAAGCATGTGCAGCATGGCAAGGTAACACTTTCCCAAGTACTGAGATGATTTACTCAAAAAATGTATTGAGATGATGAAAATAAGGGCATGTACAATGGTGCTATCTTAGGAGTGCTACGTGGGATAAATGATGAGATGGAGAAAAAAGAAATCATAAAAAAAAACTTGTGTTTTCTTATTTAAGAGATGATTTCTTAGCACAATATGTCTCATCACGTCTTTAGAAATAACTAGTTGTTGAAGATAACGCTAAAAGATGACCCATTGTAGATATTTTTTTGTCATCTGTAGATTACATGTAAGACTTAAGATTAAACTATCTTATGAACCATTGTATCTTTCGCCCCTCAAATTTCGCATTTCAACTAATTATGACATCCCCCCCCCCTTTGGTTCGTGACAATGGCGTAACTAGTTTTGACTTGACGTGGCCTGTCGTTGGAGGCGGTATTCTACGAACGAAACACCGTTTACCTCATGCTATTGTTGATGCTCCTCACCGCCGACACCACACCATGTGCACAAACATGAAAGAGAACAATGGTGGCTTAAGGCCTTGGTTGGATCGTCATTTCACAGTGATATTACACTTCTAAAATATACAGACCTCCATCCGTCGTTCTGTTTCCGGATGGAAATCACGTTGTAGCCTGTGAAATACACTTGTAAACTAAATGCGGGTGTAAAATGTTACACCGATACCAAGCGGAGCCTAAGTGGTGGAGGCCTGGAGGCACGGTGGAGACTGAGGTGTGGGCAGAAAAGAGAGAGAAAAACAGAGGCAATGAGGGGAGAGGGGGGGGGATGCTAAATGCCGTGTAGGATCAATCGCCACATGTGTTGGTTACGTGGCCAAAACCATGAATTTGACCATATTTTACTATTTTCACGGAGGAAAGCCACCATGTGCTCATAATTTAGGGCAAAAGTTACACAAAAATTAGTTGAGAGACGAAATATACACTATGCGGTAATTAGGGAGATGCAAATTATTCTTGTCTATGAAAAAAAACTTGTAAAAACAAAATTTGCAGGATGTGAATTTCTTTTCGATGCCAAACTCTGACATGGGCCTTGTACATCAGCCTGATCCTCACGGGTCACATTTGTTTCATCCCAATCGTCTCCTTAATTTGACGCGAAGGGTGGGTGAGGGAGCTGTCGTAGTAGTAATTAGCAACGTGACAAAGCACATTAGCTAGTACCTAGAGTACTTTTTACTCTGGATGCATTTTAAATTAACCGAACCTGATAAAAATAATAATTACTCTAGAGAAAATTCTACTAGCAAGTAAGATGACTGCGCTGGCACACTGTATTGCACTACTTGCTGCATGGTTTAGCGAGGGTTCACGCTACCCTTCCAAAACAAAGTAACCCAGCTCGATCGTCTCCCGGGAAGGCGAGGGAATGATAAATCAAGGTTGCCCGCCCAAAATGTCAAACACGTAGCGTGAACCCTCACTAAACCATGGCAGTAAGTGTACAATACAGTGTGCGAGCAGTCGTTCCTTGCTAAAGTTTTTTCCAAGTATAGTACATACATGATGCGAATGGACGAAGGAAAGGGCCGTGGCATGCAAAAGCGCAGCCTGGCTTGGAGCTTAACGCAAGCGACCGATCGCATGCACATTGGACCGCCGGCATTCGTGGATCTGGCGACATGAATTGTACTAGTACGTAGGCGAGTAGCACCGGGCGGCATGTCGTCGCATGTGTACGCGATCGAGGAGCGCGTACGCCGCGATCGAGTTTGCTGCAGTCTGGGGGCAAAGATGCTGCTTACTAGTTTTGCTTGGAAAGACCTCGATCTCGTCTTTTTATCGGCCTCCGTGCCCACAGGTATACAAACAACAATTGTGATAGTAAAGTTCACCTATAAAAAAATGGATTTGCTATTTATTAGTTGCTGATAAAACGAATTTGGATAAGTCGATTTCACCGGAGAGAAAAAAAGTGCCACGCTCCGGACTAGGGATGAAAACGGAGCGGAAACGGACGGAACTGAGTGCTATCATATTTGTTTTCACATTTTTTTTGCAGAAGCGGAAACGAATACAGAAACCCCGGAAGTGAATACGGAAACAGATACTACCGAAAACGGACACGGAGCGAATACAAAGCGGATACGAAAATAGAAATAGGCATTGATCGGAACTTAAAAACCCTTTGAATCATAGAGAAATACACACAAAAACAAACAAATTTAATGAGTTGTTAACATGGCTACAAAATAATATCATTATGTTAGCAACTTAGCGTAATATTGTAGTAGCACTAGTAGAAAACCGGCCTTTTGTCCCGGTTCGTAAGGGCCTTTAGTCCCGGTTCCCGAACCGGGACTAAAGGGTCGTTACTAATACCCTCACCCTTTAGTCCCAGTTCAAACCAGAACCGGGACAGATGGGCCTCCACGTGGCCGCTGCCGGCAGCCCAGGCAGGGGCGCCTTTCGTCCCGGTTTATGACATAAACCGGGACCAAAAGGGTTCCACGCGTCAGCAGGAGGTTTTTTTTTAAAAAAAAATGGCTGTTTTAGGGGTTTAGGGGGTTATTTTTAGGTTGTTATTAGCTAGTTAATAGAGAGAAGTGTCCTCTCTTATATGCAGTCCTTGGTTTACGTACCTACGCTACTGCTATGTTTCATTTCACCCGCAGATATATATATAATAACTCATGCATGCTCGCATCATACATCATCATATATAATAACAAGTCCTACTAATTAATTAAGCATCATCATACAACTTCTATTCGTTATTAATAATAAGTCATACGATCATCATCCTCATAGTCATCGAACCCAACCCTACATAATTGTTCTTAGCACATGATCATCAAGTATCAGGTAGGATCGGACCTAAACACACTTAAAGGAAAATAGCATAAAACAATATAGACCCTGACTCTCCATTATGAAGAATGGAGATCATCCTGTCTCTAATTCTTGCGCCTCGCTTCCTTTTGCTTCCAAGAAGCTCCTTACGACTGTCCATACATTTTTTTTCCATCCTTTGACTGTCATGTCTTCACTTCTTTTAGAAATCCGGTATGTACAGTTGAGATTCGTAGGATGACCTGGATATATGTTCAAAACATGAAGGCTGCCGCCATTCTGATACATCGAATGAGGCACACAATCCTCTGGGATAAGCTGTTGAAAAACATAGTAATAACTTCGTAGTTAGCAATGATGTACTAGTTTTAGAAGTATGCAAAAAGATGGACGGATGTCGTAATAGTAAAAAACTTATCAGGGTATCTCCATGATAGTTACCGTAGTTCAACACGTGCACTAGTGGCACGTATTGACCATAATGTTGAGGAGTTCGAATGTAGATATTGTAATTCTCAATATCATTACAAAATCCAACCAGATGAGTTTTCTCCTTGTAAGTTAACTCAGAGCCATCGGTGTAGTAAGTTCTATCTACCATCTTCTGCACATTCTTTGATACTTCAAAATAAGCTGTCAATGGAAATAAGCCGTCAACTATTTTGAAATGAACAATATAAGTTCTATTAATAATTAACTATGTTTGAGAAATTCACATAGCGGTAGAACTGGAGGAGTATCAACAAGGACCCAAATGTCCATATTGTCTTGCTCGATTTCAGGATCACCAAGATCCATGATGACAAGCATACCCTCATCAAAACCATACAATTTGCAAAATGCTTCTCAGTTTTTGCAACCAAAATGGGTTACGCTCTCAGCATTATACAACTTTACTTCAAAATCCACATCATGATGGGTCATTAGGTGAATTTTCTTCGTTTCAAAATTTTCATGGTCTTCAAAATCCATCCTCTCCAAGACATAGCGTCTTGCATGGCATGGGATCAACTATACTCGAATTGTAAAAGATGAAAATTACACGTTAAAATAGTTGAAGTCATGCTTAATTATGAAAAAAAAACACTTGTCGTCGTTGCGTACCGTTTCAACTTCGAAGGTCTCCTCGAGCTTAATGCTGAAGCGCCGACCATCGTCCAGGTGAGGCCTGTCGCACTCACGGCGATCGTCGTGGCACCAGTCGCACTCCCCCGGGAGACTTTCGTCGTCCGATGATGACATTTCCTATACGTTCATAATTCAAAGACTAAATTAGATCATTATTATTCAACTAATCATATGCATATGCCTTGCATAGTGCTCTCCAATTTGAGCATTCAATAAGAAAAATCAAATCGCAAAATTAAGTAGTATTCAAATTAGGATGCCTTCAATTATAAGAAAAACTACATCATCTCCATTTGTCCATACATCGAATATTATCACTAATACACGTCGAATACTATATATCATACATATCGCCAGTACAGCTAGAACAGTAGCGCCCGACGGGTATCGGCGCGGGCGGTGGACACCCAATAGGAAGGAACCATCACAGGATCATAGCTCCAGTGAGATCCCTGAAGAACCTGCCAGGTATTCTCGAACCTGCCCTCCAACGCAACCATGTACCGACGGACGTGCTGGTCCTCCTCGCTGACACGGTGACATACCACCTCCGCGGTGTCCGGAAGTCTCTGCACCGTCACTGGCCCACGCGACCGCCACCAAACAAGGATCGGGTCAACGATGGGCTGGCTCCTCACCAAGCTACGCCTCCCGGAAGGTAGCGCCTCCCAGTACCACCCCGGCGGAGCCCAGTCCCGGACATGGCCCATCTGGTCAAGCAGGCGTCGTCCGCCTCCGACTCGACGACGAGGATGCGGGATAGGCATCGTCCACGTCGATGCGGGAATAATTGCTTTAACTAAAAAAATAAACTAGTTCTATTAATTTTTTTACTAAAAATAAACTACTTTCTATAGTAAAATAAACCAGTTTTATTAAATCAACTAGCTAGTTCAACTACTAAGCACTTACTATAAATAAAATAAAATAGTACGACTTACTAAAAATAAACTAGTTTAACTATAGTTCTATTATTTTTCTAACTAATTATATTAAACACTTTCTCTTCTTATTTTTTTCCTTTTTCCTCTATTCTAAATATGAACATATTCATAAATGACATATATCATTCACAATTTTCCTATACATACACAATAAATTGACAAAGAAAATACTAACACAAAAAATCATTAATAAATCTAAATTACAATAGAAAAAATCATAAATAAATCTAACACAATATGAACAAATTAAATACACAATATGAAAAAAAATTTAACAGAAAAATCTATGAACTACACATCTAAATTACTACACATCTAACAAAAAAAATCTATGAACTACACATCTAACACATCTAAATTGCTCACGGCGACGGTGTCGGGGACGGCGACAGCGACGGCGACGGCGAGGTGCGGCGCGGGACGGGGCGGGGCGGATCGGCGACGGGCAGGGGCGGGGCGGGTCGGGGCGGCGTCGCGGGGCGGGGGGTGGCGACAGCGTCGATCGGGGCGGCGTGGGGCGACGACGGCGACGACGGGGCGGCGCGGGGCGACGACGGCGATGACGGGGCGGCGCGGGGCGACGACGGCGACGACGAGGCGGATACGGCGGGCAGCCTGGCGGCGTCGGGAGGGCGGGGAAGAACGAACTGAACCAAAATTTCACGAGTGCTACTTATATAGTCAGCGCATTGGTCCCGGTTCGTGACAGAAACCGGGACCAATGCCACCCTTTAGTCCCGGTTGGTGCCACCAACCGGGACCAAAGGGCGGGAAGCGGCGGCACAAACCGGGACCAATGCCCCCGTTTAGTCCCGGTTGGTGCCACCAACCGGGACCAATGCCACCCTTTGGTCCCGGTTCGTCCTCTACTGCCCCGCGCCCAAAAGTTTAGTCCCACCTCGCTAGTTGAGAGGGCTCGGGAGTGGTTTATAAGCGCTGCTGCGCCCACCCTCTCGAGCTCCTCTCAACTGCAGGCTTTCAGGCCTAATCTGTCACTGCAATGCCTGTGGGCCTATTGGGCCTGCTGCGGTCCTGAATCCTGGCCCATAGTTGGGTTTCTAGTCGTATTCAGGCCGTGGTGGCCCAGTAGGTGGCATTTTGTTTTTGCTATTTATTTTTTCATTTCTACTTAGAACTAAATACTTATAGTTTTTTAGTGATTTTTTTTCTTTTAGGTCACAAAAATTATAAACTTTCTGTTAGTGCCATTAGCTTTAAAATTTGAATAGTTTAAATTTGAATTTTTTAAAATTTGTGTGAATCACTAGTTTACTAATTTTGTGTGAAAACACTTTGTGTATTATATTTACTATGTACAATCTTTCTGCACAGAGATACCAACAATTATAAATTTTCTGTTAGTGCCATTAGTTTTCAAATTAGAATAGTTAAAATTTGAATTCTTTGAAATTTGTGTGAATCTCAAGTTTGTGATTAACTTTACTAGTGCCATTATTTTTTCATTTCTACTTAGAACTAAATACTTATAGTTTTTTAGTGATTTCTTTTTTATTTTAGGTCACAAAAATTATAAACTTTCTGTTAGTGCCATTAGTTTTAAAATTTGAATAGTTTAAATTTCAATTTTTTAAAATTTATGTGAATCACTAGTTTATGAATAACTTTACTATAAACTTTCTGTTAGTGCCATTATACTCAATTTGGTAATTTTAGTTAGTCATAACAAATATTATAGGCATTTTTTTTCTTTTTTGCTATTAATTTTTTCATTTCTACTACTTAGTGTGAATCACTACTTAGTGCATATAGGCATTTTTTTCTTTTTCTTTTTTAGTCATTTCTATTTATACTACTCCCTCCGTTCCTTGATATAAGGTGTATAGATTTTTGAGAAAAAGTCCGAAATATAAGGTTTATTGCGTTGCACCACTTGTTTGGATAATTTCTTAAGGGATTTGGTTACATTTCCTTATATAGGGCAAGCTCCTCTATTTTCTCATGTCAATTAGTCAGGTGTAATCTCTCACAAAACTTGTGAAATTTTCCCTCCACATGCGTTCTTTAATTTCCGTGCCAAAAACTATACACCCTATATTGACGAACGGAGGGAGTAAATACTAATAGTTTTTTAGTGATTTCTTTTTTCTTTTAGGTCAAAAAATAAAAACTTCTTTGTTAGTGAACATAGATGCACTTATAGAGAAAATTAAACATAAATTCATAATCAATTTCTATTTATGAATTTATGTCCAATTTTCCTATATAGGTGCATCTATTTTCACTTTGAGAGAAGCTCAACAATGCAGAGAGGGACGGGCTTATAAACAGGTGTCGGCGCCCTTCGGTTGGCGAGGTGGGACTAAACTGTGGGTGCAGCGAGGGCCGAACTTTTAGTCCCGGTTCGTGGCATGAACCGGGACTAAAGGGCAGCCTTTGGTCCCGGTTCAGGCCACCAACCGGGACCAATGGTGGTGGGCCAGTAGCCAGGCCCATTGGTCCCGGTTCGTCCCACCAACCGGGACCAAAAGGTCCAGACGAACCGGGACCAATGGCCCACGTGGCCCGGCCGACCCCCTGGGCTCACGAACCGGTGCCAAAGCCCCCATTAGTCCCGGTTCTAGACTGAACCGGGACTAATGGGCTGCCCCGGCCTGGACCATAGCCCCCTTTTCTACTAGTGTAGTATCGGACAATTGCGTACAGGGTCAAACTGAGTACATGTGTGGTAGTAGAAGTTGGGCCTTAGATCCATTCTACTAATTGTGTCATTGTGTTCTCTTTGGTGTTTAGGCTACAAAGCAGCTATAGGTCTATAGTAAAAACAGAAATTCCATATTTGCGGAAACGGAAAGTTCCATTTTCATGCATGTTCCACCGGAAAACACTGTTCCGTTTTTGTTTCCGTTTCCGCATAAAAAATTCCATTTCCACTTCCCTTTTGCAAATTTCCGTCCGTTTTCATTTTTCCTCCGGAAAAACGAAAAGTTTTCACTCCATTTTCATCCCTACTCCGGACAGGGTCGAGGCCGGCGGCCACAACGTCCCGGCCACAAGCCCACAATGTCATTACCTCATCAACTGGACAATCTTACAAACAAGCCAATGGCAAAAAAACATTGAAGGGGTCATGAAGATCAAGTAAGTGATGCTGGATGTCTACAACAAAAGGCATCGGTGGGCTCCGACGATTCCGAGATTCCTAACACTCCAACATTGATACCTTGTTCATCTTCCCTAGCCTCCTCAATGGTCATTTACCGCTATCTAGGTTATTTTCGATGATCTACGTCCTATACTGGTGCATGTTACGAGATGCTTGAACTTGTTTGTGCTGCCGGAGAGGCACTGTGGCCCCGCGTGGTTACCTGGTTCCATGTCTTTATTTTGCCTTTTTTAGGTTGAACTTAGTATTTGTTAAAACCGTTAGTTTCTAATAATGGAAATCAGCGTAGAAGCCCATTTTTCCAAAAAAAAAGAGCTGCATTAATGATATATCAATAACCATCTTCAACCGGCATTTGCAAATGTCGTCACCAAGCACTTTTTATAAATTTAAAGTAACCAACATCTAGAGAGTTGTATCATGCATGAAGAATAAAAATTGGAGCAACACACTAAAAAATAGTAATTAGGTAGTAACAAGAAAAATGAGTCAACCACCAATCATGTTATTGGATTGCTATCCAATCCGGTTGTAGAAATCCCTTCCAACCATCGTCAGTCGGTTGCAACCAAACTCCATAGACCCTCCATCCTCCACAAGAAGAAGGATATACCAATGTTACCGAACATATTCATTATAAATTTATAATAAGGTGGATGGTTGTGTTTCCAGTAATAAGCAACATGACTGTCGACATCGACCTGCCTGTTACCAATTACTACGATTACCAGCATATTGTTAAGCTTGGCACCTCCAGGATACAGGGGTCAGATTTTGACCCGACCTGTGCCCGTTAACATGGGTGGCACGATCTGCCATGCTCGTGTTATCGCAGGCACAACCTATTACCTATGAGTATACGATTGTACTGCCCCCCTCCTTCAGTTTTCAGCTCAAAAAATTGTGCTGTACATTCATTAGCGTGCAAGCATGAGGCAACCTTTTCCTTTTAGTGTTACCTAGCTTAGCTTAGCTTGTGGGTTGACTTTGATCAGGAGGAGTTCACTTGCCGTGACCGTGGGCATCCATCCCTCAAAAGGAGAAAACCTGAATCATAATGCATATGCAGAGTCAAAGAGCTTTTATTTATACAAATCGAGAATACCTGCGTGCGCAGGTGCGCACATGCGTGCTAAGCTTTTCTCTTTGTCCGTCCATGATGTCGATCGGCTGCCGAGCTACAAGTGCTCCGTGTTCCAGCCAGTCCCAATTGCTTCAGATCCTCGGAGTTACTCCCTTTGTAAAGATATATAAGAGTGTTTAGATCGTTGGAGCAGAGCACAACGTCGATGCACGCGGTACAGCGTGACTTGGTTCGTGAAATGAAATCCTTGTGGTTCAGAGCTCGCGGGCTCGCTGCCTCGCAGGAACTTCAATGGCCGGACGATGCAAAATCCTTGGGAAGGATTTTGTTTCAAAATGGTGGGAGTATACGTGCAGAACTGTTTCCGTTTTCGGGGAACTGACAGGAGCGTTACCTTTTCATTTAGACTCAAAAGAGGGTTCATGTTCTTTTTTTTTTCAGGGGGGGAGGGGGGGGGAGGTAAAAAGAGGGTTCATGTTCATAACTATTAGAAGGAAGATAGGGATTTGATGGAATAGTTTGATGTATTGCTTGAGCCTCGTGAGCATATATATATATATATATATATATATATATATATATATATATATATATATATAGGAGTACAATGATCAATTTGGAGTAGAAGACAAGGCAGGAACAAATCCTAGTCTATCCTATACTTTCTAATATACATTATACTCAACATTCCCCCGCAGTCATAACGGTAGCGACGTAGACGGTGAGACTGGAGAAGAATCCGAAGGCAAGCCGACGGACACCCCCCCCCACAGTCGTAGTGGAAGCCGACAAGGTTGCTCAAGCAAGGCGGTAGCCCTTTGTATCGTTTGTCAAGGTAGCCGAGAGCGTAAGTGGTGTAGCCGTAGTCGAGGTAGCCGTGCGAAGAACGCCGTGGTCGGTGTCGAGTCGGGGGCTCGCCGGTGTCGAGGTAGTCGCCGTGGAGCTGCCGAAGAAGAGTAGCGGCGGCGACGGTTAGAGAAGGAGCGCGGCGGCGGTGCTCGAAGTAGGCGATAATGAACCCGACAGCGTAATGAAGACTGGTGCGGATGGTGACGTTCCCGCGCCAAGGGAGGCGGCGCGAAACATATCACGTGGAAGTCAATGCGTGTGGATAGCGGTGGACCGCGGGCCGCAACGTTACGACCCGAAGAGGCGACGCAACGGCGTCGGACAGGTCTGGGCGACAACGGAGAAGACCTCAGGGCAGTTGCAGGGATCGCGTGCCACGCTCGCTATGGCCCGATGGGGCGACGCAGCGGCAGCGCGACGGTCGGTGCAGCCTCGGGGTCGGCCTGGAGCGGACGGCCTCGGTGCGGCGGTTGACCGCGGGCCGCGGCACTACGGCCCGAAGGGGCAACGCAGCGGCAGCGCTATGTGGTGCAACCACAGGAACAACCTCATGGCAGCGGCGAGGACCACATGCCGCAGTGCTACGGCCCGAAGGGGCGACGCAGCGGCGGCACTGACCGGTGCAGCCACGGGGAGAACCACGGGGCGGCGGCGCTGCGGCCCGATGGGGCGACACAGCGGCAGCCCGTTGATCAATCGGTGAAGGGACGCGCTGAACTTAGGGACAGGGCAGTGACGGCCGGCGTAGGTCGACGAGCAGGCCGATGCGCGGACGACGGCCGTGAGGGGCCGCCTGTCGCGCGAGGCCACCGGGTCGGGGCGACGGGCGGGCAGGCGCACGGACGACGGCCGTTAGGGGCCGCCTGTCGCGCGAGGCCGTCGGGTCGGTGAAGAGGCCGGCTTGTCGCGCCGGTGTCGGAGTAGAGGCGCACGACGATCGACAGCGGCGGCGGGCGACGCAAACCGATCAAGCATAGATCGGAAAACCAAAAAAGAACGCCGATCAATTGATCGGTGAGAGAGAAAAACTCCAATCAACTGGTCGGAAAAAAGACTCTCTAGGGAAACCAGTCAACACGACCGGCGGATGAACCCTAAGTACGGGCGGCGCAGCCCCCGGCGGTGGTCATGGAGGCCGGCTGCCCCGGGGGCGGCGCGGGTGCGGAAGCGGCGGCAGCTAGTGTTTAGGATCGATTAGGCGGATACCATGTTAGAAGGGAGATAGGGATTTGGTGGAATAGTTTGATGTATTGCTTGAGACTCGTGGACATATATATAGGAGTACAATGATCAACTTGGAGTACAAGACAAGACAGGAACAAATCCTAGTCTATCCTATGTTGGGGAACGTAGTAATTTCAAAAAAATTCCTACGCACACGCAAGACCATGGTGATGCATAGCAACGAGAGGGAAGAGTGTTGTCTACGTACCCTCGTAGACCGAAAGCGGAAGCGTTAACACAACGCGGTTGATGTAGTCGTACGTCTTCACGATCAGACCGATCAAGTACCGAATGTACGGCACCTCCGAATTCAGCACACATTCAGCTCGATGACGTCCCTCGAACTCCGATCCAGCCGAGTGTTGAGGGAGAGTTTCGTCAGCACGATGGCGTGATGATGATGTTGATGTTCTACCGATGCAGGGTTTCGCCTAAGCACCACTACAGTATTATCGAGGTGGACTATGGTGGAGGGGGGCACCACACACGGCTAAAAGATCAACTGATCAATTGTTGTGTCCATGGGGTGCCCCCTGCCCCGTATATAAAGAAGCAAGGGAGGGGGGTGCGGACGGCCAAGGGGAGAGGCGCGCCAGGAGGACTCCTACTCCCACCGGGAGTAGGACTCCCCCCTTTTCCTAGTTGGAATAGGATTCGGGAGGGGAAAAGAGGAAAGAGAGAAGGAAGGGGGGGCGCCACCCCCTCTCCTTGTCCTATTCGCACTTGGGGGGAGGGGCGCGCGGCCCTGCCCTAGCCGCCTCTTCTCTCTTCCACTTAGGCCCATTAAGGCCCATTAAGTCCCCGGGGGTTCCGGTAACCCCTCGGTACTCCGGTAAAATCACTATTTCACCCGGAACACTTCCGATATCCAAACATAGGCTTCCAATATATCAATCTTCATGTCTCGACCATTTCGAGACTCCTCGTCATGTCCATGATCACATCCGGAACTCCGAACAACTTTCGGTATATCAAAACACATAAACTCATAATATAACTGTCATCGAAACGTTAAGCGTGCGGACCCTACGGGTTCGAGAACTATGTAGACATGACCAAGACACGTCTCCGGTCAATAACTAATAGCGAAACCTGGATGCTCATATTGGCTCCCACATATTCTACGAAGATCTTTATCGGTCAGACCGCATAACAACATACGTTGTTCCCTTTGTCATCGGTATGGTACTTGCCCGAGATTCGATCGTCCGTATCTCAATACCTAGTTCAATCTCGTTACCGGCAAGTCTCTTTACTCGTTCCGTAATACATCATCTCGCAACTAACTCATTAGTTGCAATGCTTGCAAGGCTTAAGTGATGTGCATTACCGAAAGGGCCCAGAGATACCTCTCCGACAATCGGAGTGACAAATCCTAATCTCGAAATACGCCAACCCAACAAGTACCTTCGGAGACACCTGTAGAGCACCTTTATAATCACCCAGTTACGTTGTGACGTTTGGTAGCACACAAAGTGTTCCTCCGGTAAACGGGAGTTGCATAATCTCATAGTCATAGGAACATGTATAAGTCATGAAGAAAGCAGTAGCAACATACTAAACGATCGGGTGCTAAGCTAACGGAATGGGTCAAGTCAATCACATCATTCTCCTAATGATGTGATCCCGTTAATCAAATGACAACTCATGTCAATGGCTAGGAAACTTAACCATATTTGATCAACGAGCTAGTCAAGTAGAGGCATACTAGTGACACTCTATTTGTCTATGTATTCACACATGTATTATGTTTCCGGTTAATACAATCCTAGCATGAATAATAAACATTTATCATGAAATAAGGAAATAAATAATAACTTTATTGTTGCCTCTAGGGCATATTTCCTTCAGTCTCCCACTTGCACTAGAGTCAATAATCTAGTTCACATCGCCATGTGATTTAACACCAATAGTTCACATCACCATGTGATTAACACCCATAGTTCACATCATCATGTGACCAACACCCAAAGGGTTTACTAGAGTCAATAATCTAGTTCACATCGCTATGTGATTAACACCCAAAGAGTACTAAGGTGTGATCATGTTTTGCTTGTGAGAGAAATTTAGTCAACGGGTCTGCCACATTCAGACCCGTATGTATTTTGCAAATTTCTATGTCAACAATGCTTTGCACGGAGCTACTCTAGCTAATTGCTCCCACTTTTAATATGTATCTAGATCGAGACTTAGAGTCATCCAAATCTGTGTCAAAACTTGCATCGACGTAACTCTTTACGACGAACCTTTTGTCACCTCCATAACCGAGAAATATTTCCTTATTCCACTAAGGATAATTTTGACCACTGTCCAGTGATCTACTCTTAGATCACTATTGTACTCCCTTGCTTAACACAGTGTAGGGTATATAATAGATCTGGTACACAGCATGACATACTTTATAGAACCTATGGCTGAGGCATAGGGAATGACCCTCATTCTCTTTCTGTCTTCTGCCATGGTCGGGCTTTGAGTCTTACTCAATTTCACACCTTGTAACATAGGCAAGAACTCTTTCTTTGACTGTTCCATTTTGAACTATTTCAAAATCTTGTCAAGGTATGTACTCATTGAAAAAACTTATCAAGCGTCTTGATCTATCACTATAGATCTTGATGCTCAATATGTAAGCAGCTTCACCGAGGTCTTTCTTTGAAAAACTCCTTTCAAACACTCATTTATGCTTTGTAGAATAATTTTACATTATTTCCGATCAGCAATATGTCATTCACATATACTTATCAGAAATGTTGTAGTGCTCCCACTCACTTTCTTGTAAATACAAACTTCACCGCAAGTCTGTATAAAACTATATGCTTTGATCAACTCATTAAAGCGTATATTCCAACTCCGAGATGCCTGCACCAGTCCATAGATGGATCGCTGGAGCTTGCACATTTTGTTAGTACCTTTAGGATCGACAAAACCTTCTGGTTGCATCATATACAACTCTTCTTTAAGAAATACATTAAGGAATGTAGTTTTGACATCCATTTGTCAGATTTCATAAAATGTGGCAATTTGCTAACATGATTCGGACAGACTTAAACATCGTTACGAGTGAGAAAATCCCATCGTAGTCAACACCTTGAACTTTGTCAAAAACCTTTTTTCGACAAGTCTAGCTTTGTAGATAGTAACACTACTATCATCGTCCGTCTTCCTCTTGAAGATCCATTTATTCTCAATGGCTTGCCGATCATCGGGCAAGTCAACCAAAGTCCACAGTTTGTTCTCATACATGGATCCCATCTCAGATTTCATGGCCTCAAGCCATTTCGCGGAATCTGGGCTCATCATCGCTTCCTCATAGTTCATAGGTTTGTCATGGTCAAGTAACATGACCTCCAGAACAGGATTACCGTACCATTCTGGTGAGGATCTTACTCTGGTTGACCTACGAGGTTCGGTAGATCTGAAGTTACATGATCATCATCATTAGCTTCCTCTCTAATTGGTGTAGAAGTCACAGGAACAGACTTCTGTGATGAACTACTTTCCAATAAGGGAGCAGGTATAGTTACCTCATCAAGTTCTACTTTCCTCCCACTCACTTCTTTCGAGAGAAACTCCTTCTCTAGAAAGGATCCATTCTTAGCAACGAATATTTTTCCTTCGGATATGTGATTAGAAGGTGTACCCAACAGTCTCCTTTGGGTATCCTATGAAGACGCATTTCTCCGATTTGGGTTCGAGCTTATCAGGTTGAAACTATTTCACATAAGCATCGCAACCTCAAACTTTAAGAAACGACAACTTTGGTTTCTTGCCAAACCACAGTTCATACGGTGTCATCTCAACAGATTTAGATGGTGCCCTTTTTAACGTGAATCCAACTGTCTCTAATGCATAACCCCAAAACTATAGTGGTAAATCGGTAAGAAACATCATAGATTGCACTATATCCAATAAAGTACGGTTATGATGTTTGGACACACCATTATGCTGTGGTGTTCCAGGTGGCACAAATTTGTGAAACTATTCCACATTGTTTTAATTGAAGACCAAACTTGTAACTCAAATATTTGTCTCCACGATCAGATCGTAGAAACTTTATTTTCTTGTCACGATGATTTTCACTTCACTCTGAAATTCTTTGAACTTTTCAAATATTTCAGACTTATGTTTCATCAAGTAGATATACCCATATCTGCTCAAATCATCTGTGAAGGTCAGAAAATAACGATACCTGCCGCGAGCCTCAATATTCATCGGACCACATACATCAGTATGTATGATTTCCAATAAATCTGTTGCTCGCTCCATTGTTCCGGAGAACGGAGTTTTAGTCATTTTGCCCAAGAGGCATGGTTTGCAAGCATCAAGTGATTCGTAATCAAGTGATTCAAAGAGCCCATCAGCATGGAGTTTATTCATGCGCTTTACATCAATATGACCTAAACGGCAGTGCCACAAATAAGTTTGCACTATCATTATTAACTTTGCATACTTTGTCTTCAATATTATGAATATATGTATCACTACGATCGAGATCCAATGAACCATTTTCATTGGGTGTGTAACCATATAAGGTTTTATTCATGTAAGCAGAACAACAATTATTCTCTAACTTAAATGAATAACCGTATTGCAATAAACATGATCAAATTATATTCATGCTCAACGCAAACACCAAATAACACTTATCTATGTTCAACACTAATCCCAAAAGTATAGGGAGTGTGCGATGATGATCATATCAATCTTGGAACCACTTCCAATACCCATCGTCACTTCATCTTTAACTAGTTTCTGTTCATTATGCAACTCCCGTTTCGAGTTATTACTCTTAGCAACTGAACTAGTATCAAATACCGAGGGTTTGCTATAAACACTACTAAAGTACACATCAATAACATGTATATCCAATATACCTTTGTTCACTTTGCCATCCTTCTTATCCGCCAAATACTTGGGGCAGTTTCGCTTCTAGTGACCAGTCCCTTTGCAGTAGAAGCACTCAGTCTCTGGATTTTTCCTACGGTTTCACCAAGATCGGTGAACATCTTCATGTTGATCGTATCTTCTATACGACTCATGCTCGACCTTTCAGTCTTTTGTGTTCCGAGGCCATGTCTGTACATGCTAGGCTCGTCAAGTCAACCTAAGTGTTTGCATGTGTAAATCTGTCTTACACCCGTTGTATGTGAACGTTAGAATCTATCACACCCGATCATCACGTGGTGCTTCGAAACAACGAACTGTCGCAACGGTGCACAGTTAGGGGGAACACTTCTTGAAATTATTATGAGGGATCATCTTATTTACTACCGTCGTTCTAAGTAAACAAGATGCAAAACATGATAAACATCACATGCAATCAAATAATAAACGTGACATGATATGGCCAATATCACATAGCTCCTTTGATCTCCATCTTGGGGCTCCATGATCATCTTTGTCACCGGCTTGACACCATGATCTCCATCATCGTGTCTCCATGAAGTTGCTCGCCAACTATTACTTCTACTACTATGGCTAACGCGTTTAGCAATAAAGTAAAGTAATTACATGGCGTTTCTCAATGACACGCAGGTCATACAAAAAAAATAAAGACAACTCCTATAGCTCCTGCCGGTTGTCATACTCATCGACATGCAAGTCGTGATTCCTATTACAATAGCATGAACATCTCATACATCACATATAGATCATTCATCATTCATCACAACTTTGGCCATATCATATCACAAAGCACTTGCTGCAAAAACAAGTTAGACGTCCTCTAATTGTTGTTGCAAGTTTTACGTGGCTGAATTAGGGTTCTAGCAAGAACGTTTTCTTACCTACGTGAAAGCCACAACGTGATTTGTCAACTTCTATTTACCCTTCATAAGGACCCTTTTCATCGAATCCGCTCCAACTAAAGTGGGAGAGACAAACACCCGCCAGCCACCTTATGCAACTAGTGCATGTTAGTCAGTGGAACCGGTCTCACGTAAGTGTACGTGTAAGGTTGGTCCGGACCGCTTCATCCCACAATACCGCTGAAGCAAGATAAGACTAGTAGCGTCAAGAAAGGTTGACAACATCTACGCCCACAACAAATTGTGTTCTACTCGTGCAATAGAGAACTACGCATAGACCTAGCTCATGATGCCACTGTTGGGGAACGTTGCAGAAAATTAAAATTTTTCCTACGGTTTCACCAAGATCCATCTATGAGTTCATCTAAGCAACGAGTCATGGGAGAGAGATTGCATCTACATACCACTTTGTAGATCGCGAGCGGAAGCGTTCAACGAACGCAGATGAGGTAGTCGTACACGACGTGATACAAATCACCGGAGATCCTAGCACCGAACGGACGGCACCTCCGCGTTCAACACACGTACGGTCAGCGTAACGTCTCCTTCTTCTTGATCCAGCAAGGCAAAGGAGAGGTTGGAGAAGATGGCTCCAGCAGCAGCACGACGGCGTGGTGATGGTGGAGCTGCAGTACTCCGGCAGGGCTTCGCCGAGCTCTACGAAGGAGGAGGAGGTGTTGGAGAGGGAGAGGTAGGCGCCAAGGACCAGGGTGCGGCTGCCCCCTCCCTGTTGGAAATATGCCCTAGAGGCAATAATAAATAGGTTATTATTATATTTCCTTGTTCATGATAATCGTTTATTATCCATGCTAGAATTGTATTGATAGGAAACTCAGATACATGTGTGGATACATAGACAACACCATGTCCCTAGTAAGCCTCTAGTTGACTAGCTCGTTGATCAATAGATGGTTACGGTTTCCTGACCATGGACATTGGATGTCATTGATAACGGGATCACATCATTGGAAGAATGATGTGATGGACAAGACCCAATCCTAAGCATAACACAGATCGTGTAGTTCATATGCTAAAGCTTTTCTAATGTCAAGTATCATTTTCGTAGACCATGAGATTGTGCAACTCCCGGATACCGTAGGAATGCTTTGGGTGTGCCAAACGTCACAACGTAACTGGGTGGCTATAAAGGTACACTACAGGTATCTCCGAAAGTGTCTGTTGGGTTGGCACGAATCGAGACTGGGATTTGTCACTCCGTGTGACGGAGAGGTATCTCTGGGCCCACTCGGTAGGACATCATCGTAATGTGCACAATGTGATCAAGGAGTTGATCACGGGATGATGTGTTATGGAACGAGTAAAGAGACTTGCCGGTAACGAGATTGAACAAGGTATAGGGATACCGACGATCGAATCTCGGGCAAGTACAATACCGCTAGACAAAGGGAATTGTATACGGGATTGATCGAATCCTCGACATCGTGGTTCATTCGATGAGATCATCGTGGAACATGTGGGAACCAACATGGGTATCCAGATCCCGCTGTTGGTTATTGACCGAAGAACGTCTCGGTCATGTCTGCATGCTTCCCGAACCCGTAGGGTCTACACACTTAAGGTTCGGTGACGCTAGGGTTATAAAGGAAGTTTGTATGTGGTTAGCGAATGTTGTTCGGAGTCTCGGATGAGATCCCGGACGTCACGAGGAGTTCCGGAATGGTCTGGAGGTAAAGATTGATATATTGGACGAAGGGTTTTGGAGTCCGGGAGTGTTCGGAGGTACCGGGTGATGACCAGCGTGACCGAAAGGTGTTTCGGGAGCCCCGGCAAGTGTTGGGGGGCTTCATGGGCCAAGGGAAGGGGCAAACCAGCCCACTAAGGGGCTGTGCGCCCCCCTCACCTATTGCCATGTGACCAGGGGGTTTGGGGCGCCCCTTCTAGGGTTCCCACCTCCTGGCTTGGGGGCCAAGTCACCCAAAGGGGAGATCCCATCTGCCCTGGCCGCCGCCCCCCTAGGGGAAACCCTAGCGCGCCTCCCCTCCCCCCTTGCCCCTATATATATGAGGCCTAGGGGCTGCCCAAGACACACGATTTGATCTCTCCCTGTTGGTGCAGCCCTACCTCTCTCCTCCTCATATCTCGTAGTGCTTGGCGAAGCCCTGCTGGATCACCACGCTCCTCCACCACCACCACGCCGTTGTGCTGCTGCTGGATGGAGTCTTCCTCAACCTCTCCCTCTCTCCTTGCTGGATCAAGGCATGGGAGACGTCATCGGGCTGTACGTGTGTTGAACGCGGAGGTGCCGTCCGTTCGGCACTAGGATCATCGGTGATTTGGATCACGGCGAGTACGACTCCATCAACCCCGTTCACTTGAACGCTTCCGCTTAGCGATCTACAAGGGTATGTAGATGCACTCTCCTTCCCCTCGTTGCTGGTTTCTCCATAGATAGATCTTGGTGACACGTAGGAAAATTTTGAATTTCTGCTACGTTCCCCAACACTCCCCTCCCCCCTTTATATAGCCCCTAGGGGGGGGCGCCGGCCCTAGGAGATGCAATCTCCTAGGGGGGCGGCGGCCAAGGGGTGGGGCTTGCCCCCCAAGCAAGGGGGCGCCCCCCCTTTAGGGTTTCCCCTTGGCCCATGCAGGCCAAGGCGCACCCCCTAGAGCCCATGTGCCCCCCCGAGGCAGGTGGCCCGACTTGGTGGACCCCCGGGACCCTCCGGTGGTCCCGGTACAATACCGATAACCCCGAAACTTGTCCCGATGGCCAAAACAGGACTTCCTATATATAATTCTTTACCTCCAGACCATTCCGAAACTCCTCGTGACGTCCGGGATCTCATCCGGGACTCCGAACAACATTCGGGTTACTGCATATACATATCTTCACAACCCTAGCGTCACCGAACCTTAAGTGTGTAGACCCTACGGGTTCGGGAGACATGCAGACATGACCGAGACGGATCTCGGGCAATAACCAACAGCGGGATATGGATACCCATGTTGGCTCCCACATGCTCCACGATGATCTCATCGGATGAACCACGATGTCGAGGATTCAATTAATCCCGTATACGATTCCCTTTGTCAATCGGTAT
This sequence comes from Aegilops umbellulata, assembly GCA_032464435.1. Lineage (NCBI taxonomy): Eukaryota > Viridiplantae > Streptophyta > Magnoliopsida > Poales > Poaceae > Aegilops > Aegilops umbellulata. The sequence goes on from CP136057.1 coordinate 21,169,100, forward strand.
TTTACTTGCCTGAGATTCGATCGTCGGTATCCCAATACCTCGTTCAATCTCGTTACCGGCAAGTCACTTTACTCATACCGTAATGCATGATCCCGTGATCAAACACTTTGATCACATTGAGCTCATTATGATGATGCATTACCGAGAGGGCCCGGTGATACCTCTCCGTCAAGCGGAGTGACAAATCCCAGTCTCGATCCGTGTCAACCCAACAGATACTTTCGGAGATACCCGTAGTATACCTTTATAGTCACCCAGTTACGTTGTGACGTTTGGCACACCCAAAGCACTCCTATGGTATCCGGGAGTTACACGATCTCATGGTCTAAGGAAAGGATACTTGACATTCTCCTAATGATGTGATCCCGTTATCAATGACATCCAATGTCCATAGTCAGGAAACCATGACTATCTGTCGATCAACGAGCTAGTCAACTAGAGGCTTACTAGGGACATATTGTTGTCTATTATTCACACATGTATTACGATTTCCGGATAACACAATTATAGCACGAATAAAGACAATTATCATGAACAAGGAAATATAATAATAATGCTTTTATTATTGCCTCTAGGGCATATTTCCAATAGTCTCCCACTTGCACTAGAGTCAATAATCTAGTTACATTGTGATGAATCGAACACCCATAGAGTTCTGGTGCTGATCATGTTTTGCCTTAGGGAGAGGTTTAGTCAACGGATATGCGACATTCAGATATGTGTGCACTTTACAAATTTCTACGTCTCCATCTTGAACATTTTCACGAATGGAGTTGAAGCGACGCTTGATGTGCCTGGTCTTCTTGTGAAAGCTGGGCTCCTTGGCAAGTGCAATAGCTCCAGTGTTGTCACAGAAGAGTTTGATTGGCCTTGACGCATTGGGTATGACTCCGAGGTCGGTGATGAACTCCTTCACCCATATTGCTTCATGTGCTGCCTCAGAGGCTGCCATGTATTCCGCTTCACATGTAGATCCCGCCACGACGCTCTGCTTGCAACTGCCCCACCATTCAAAATATACACGTATCAGGTTTGTGACTTAGAGTCATCCAGATCTGTGTCGAAGCTAGCGTCGACGTAACCCTTTACGACAAGCTCTTCGTCACCTCCATAAACGAGAAACATTTCCTTAGTCCTTTTCAGGTACTTCAGGATATTCTTGACCGCTGTCCAGTGTTCCTTGCCGGGATTACTTTGGTACCTTCCTACCAAACTTACGGCAAGGTTTACATCAGGTCTGGTACACAGCATGGCATACATAATAGACCCTATGGCTGAGGCATAGGGGATGACACTCATCTCTTCTATATCTTCGGCCGTGGTCGGACATTGAGCTGAGCTCAATTTCACACCTTGTAACACAGGTAAGAACCCCTTCTTAGATTGATCCATATTGAACTTCTTCAATATCTTATCAAGGTATGTGCTTTGTGAAAGACCTATGAGGCGTCTTGATCTATCTCTATAGATCTTGATGCCTAATATATAAGCAGCTTCTCCAAGGTCCTTCATTGAAAAACTTTTATTCAAGTAGGCCTTAATGCTGACCAAGAGTTCTATATCATTTCTCATCAAAAGTATGTCATCTACATATAGTATGAGAAATGCTACAGAGCTCCCACTCACTTTCTTGTAAACGCACGCTTCTCCATAAGTCTGCGTAAACCCAAACGCTTTGATCATCTCATCAAAGCGAATGTTCCAACTCCGAGATGCTTGCACCAGCCCATAAATCGAGCGTTGGAGCTTGCACACCTTGTCATCATTCTTAGGATCGACAAAACCTTCCGGCTGTATCATATAAAATTCTTCCTTAAGGAAACCATTAAGGAATGCCGTTTTTACGTCCATTTGCCATATTTCATAATCGTAGAATGCGGCAATTGCTAACATGATTCGGACGGACTTCAGCTTCGCTACCGGTGAGAAAGTCTCATCGTAGTCAACCCCTTGAACTTGTCGATAACCCTTAGCGACAAGCCGAGCTTTATAGATGGTCACATTACCATCTGCGTCTGTCTTCTTCTTAAAGATCCATTTATTTTCTATGGCTCGCCGCTCAACGGGCAAGTCAGTCAAAGTCCATACTTCGTTTTCATACATGGATCCTATCTCGGATTTCATGGCTTCTAGCCATTTGTCAGAATCCGGGCCCGCCATTGCTTCCTCATAGTTCGAAGGTTCACCGTTGTCTAACAACATGATTTCCAAGACAGGGTTGCCGTACCACTCTGGTGCGGAACGTGTCCTTGTGGACCTTCGAATTTCAGTAGGAGCTTGATTAGAAGTATCTTGATCATCATCATTAATTTCCTCTCTAGTCGGTGCAGGCACCTCAGGAACGTTTTCTTGAGTTTCGCCATTTTCCGGTTCAAGAGGTAACACTTCATCAAGTTCTACTTTCCTCCCACTTACTTCTTTCGAGAGAAACTGTTTCTCTAGAAAGGATCCATTCTTGGCAACAAAGATCTTGCCTTCGGATCTGAGATAGAAGGTATACCCGATAGTTTCTTTAGGGTATCCTATGAAGACGCATTTTTCCGACTTGGGTTCGAGCTTTTCAGGTTGAAGTTTCTTCACATAAGCATCGCATCCCCAAACTTTTAGAAACGACAGCTTAGGTTTCTTCCCAAACCATAATTCATACGGTGTCGTCTCAACGGATTTCGATGGAGCCCTATTTAAAGTGAATGCGGCAGTCTCTAAAGCATAGCCCCAAAAAGATAGCGGTAAATCGGTAAGAGACATCATAGATCGTACCATATCTAATAGAGTGCGATTACGACGTTCGGACACACCATTACGCTGAGGTGTTCCAGGCAGCGTGAGTTGTGAAACTATTCCACATTTTCTTAAGTGTGTGCCAAATTCGTGACTCAAGTATTCTCCTCCACGATCTGATCGTAGAAACTTGATCTTTCTATCACGTTGATTTTCAACCTCACTCTGAAATTCCTTGAACTTTTCAAAGGTCTCAGACTTGTGTTTCATTAAGTAGATATACCCATATCTACTCAAGTCATCAGTGAGGGTGAGAACATAACGATAGCCACCGCGAGCCTCAACACTCATTGGACCGCACACATCGGTATGTATGATTTCCAATAAGTTGGTTGCTCGCTCCATTGTTCCTGAGAACGGAGTCTTGGTCATTTTACCCATGAGGCATGGTTCGGACGTGTCAAATGATTCATAATCAAGAGACTCTAAAAGTCCATCTGCATGGAGCTTCTTCATGCGTTTGACACCTATGTGACCAAGGCGGCAGTGCCACAAATATGTGGGACTATTGTTATCAACTTTAACTCTTTTGGTACTCACACTATGAATATGTGTATCATCACGTACGAGATTCATCAAGAACAAACCATTAACCATCGGAGCATGACCATAAAACATATCTCTCATATAAATAGAACAACCATTATTCTCGGATTTAAATGAGTAGCCATCTCGAATTAAACGAGATCCAGACACAATGTTCATGCTCAAACTTGGCACTAAATAACAATTATTGAGGTTTAAAACTAATCCCGTAGGTAAATGTAGAGGTAGCGTGCCGACGGCGATCACATCGACCTTGGAACCATTCCCGACGCGCATCGTCACCTCGTCCTTCGCCAGTCTCCGTTTATTCCGCAGCTCCTGCTTTGAGTTACAAATGTGAGCAACTGCACCGGTATCAAATACCCAAGAGCTACTACGAGTACTGGTAAGGTACACATCAATTACATGTATATCACATATACCTTTTGTTTTGCCGGCCTTCTTGTCCGCTAAGTATTTGGGGCAATTCTGCTTCCAGTGACCACTTCCCTTGCAATAAAAGCACTCAGTCTCGGGCTTGGGTCCATTCTTTGGCTTCTTCCCGGCAACTTGCTTACCGGGCGCGGCAACTTCCTTGCCGTCCTTCTTGAAGTTCTTTTTACCCTTGCCCTTCTTGAACTTAGTGGTTTTATTCACCATCAACACTTGATGCTCCTTCTTGATTTCTACCTCTGCTGATTTCAGCATAGCATATACCTTAGGAATGGTCTTTACCATCCCCTGCATGTTGTAGTTCATCACAAAGCTCTTGTAGCTAGGTGGAAGCGACTGGAGGATTCTGTCAATGACCGGTTTATCCGGGAGATTAACTTCCAGTTGAGTCAAGCGGTTGTGCAACCCAGACATTTTGAGTATGTGTTCACTGACAGAGCTATTTTCCTCCATCTTACAGCTAAAGAATTTATCGGAGACTTCATATCTCTCGACCCGGCCATGAGCTTGGAAAACCATTTTCAGCTCTTCGAACATCTCATATGCTCCATGTCTCTCAAAACGCTTTTGGAGCCCCGGGTCTAAGCTGTAAAGCATGCCGCACTGAACGAGGGAGTAATCATCGGAACGTGACTGCAAGCGTTCATAACGTCTTGTTCTGCAGGGAGGATAGGTGCGTCACCCAGCGGTGCTCGTAGGACATAATCTTTCTTGGCAGCTATGAGGATGATCCTCAGGTTCCGGACCCAGTCCGTATAGTTGTTGCCATCGTCTTTCAGCTTGGTTTTCTCTAGGAACGCGTTGAAGTTGAGGACTATGTTGGCCATTTGATCTACAAGACATATTGTAAATATTTTAGACTAAGTTCATGATAATAAAGTTCATCTTAATGAACTCCCACTTAGATAGACATCCCTCTTCTAGTCATCTAAGTATTACATGATCCAAGTCAACTATGCCGTGTCCGATCATCACGTGAGACGGACTAGTCAACATTGGTGAACATCTTCATGTTGATCGTATCTTCTATACGACTCATGCTCGACCTTTCGGTCTTCTCTGTTCTGAGGCCATGTCTGTACATGCTAGGCTCGTCAAGTCAACCTAAGTGTTTGCATGTGTAAATCTGTCTTACACCCGTTGTATGTGAACGTTAGAATCTATCACACCCGATCATCACGTGGTGTTTCGAAACAACGAATTGTCGCAACGGTGCACAGTTAGGGGGAACACTTCTTGAAATTATTATGAGGGATCATCTTATTTACTACCGTCGTTCTAAGTAAACAAGATGCAAAACATGATAAACATCACATGCAATCAAATAATAAACGTGACATGATATGGCCAATGTCACATAGCTCCTTTGATCTCCATCTTGGGGCTCCATGATCATCTTGTCACCGGCTTGACACCATGATCTCCATCATCATGATCTCCATCATCGTGTCTCCATGAAGTTGCTCGCCAACTATTACTTCTACTACTATGGCTAACGCGTTTAGCAATAAAGTAAAGTAATTTACATGGCGTTTCTCAATGACACGCAGGTCATACAAAAATAAAGACAACTCCTATGGCTCCTGCCGGTTGTCATACTCATCGACATGCAAGTCGTGATTCCTATTACAATAGCATGAACATCTCATACATCGCATATAGATCATTCATCATTCATCACAACTTTGGCCATATCATATCACAAAGCACTTGCTGCAAAAACAAGTTAGACGTCCTCTAATTGTTGTTGCAAGTTTTACGTGGCTGAATTAGGGTTCTTGCAAGAACGTTTTCTTACCTACGTGAAAGCCACAACGTGATTTGTCAACTTCTATTTACCCTTCATAAGGACCCTTTTCATCGAATCCGCTCCAACTAAAGTGGGAGAGACAGACACCCGCCAGCCACCTTATGCAACTAGTGCATGTTAGTCGGTGGAACCGGTCTCACGTAAGCGTACGTGTAAGGTTGGTCCGGGCCGCTTCATCCCACAATACCGCTGAAGCAAGATAAGACTAGTAGCGGCAAGAAAGTTGACAACATCTACGCCCACAACAAATTGTGTTCTACTCGTGCAATAGAGAACTACGCATAGACCTGGCTCATGATGCCACTGTTGGGGAACGTTGCAGAAAATTAAAATTTTTCCTACGGTTTCACCAAGATCCATCTATGAGTTCATCTAAGCAACGAGTCATGGGAGAGAGATTGCATCTACATACCACTTTGTAGATCGCGAGCGGAAGCGTTCAACGAACGAGGATGAGGTAGTCGTACACGACGTGATCCAAATCACCAGAGATCCTAGCACCGAACGGACGGCACCTCCGCGTTCAAAACACGTACGGTCAGCGTAACGTCTCCTTCTTCTTGATCCAGCAAGGCAAAGGAGAGTTTGGGGAAGATGGCTCCAGCAGCAGCACGACGGCGTGGTGATGGTGGAGCTGCAATACTCCGGCAGGGCTTCGCCGAGCTCTACGGAGGAGGAGGAGGTGTTGGAGAGGGAGAGGGAGGCGCCAAGGACCAGGGTGCGGCTGCCCCCATCCCCTCCCCCCCTTTATATAGCCCCTAGGGGGGGCGTTGGCCCTAGGAGATGCAATCTCCTAGGGGGGGCGGCGGCCAAGGGGTGGGGCTTGCCCCCCAAGCAAGGGGGCGCCCCCCCTTTAGGGTTTCCCCATCCTAGGCGCATGGGCCTCTTGGGGCTGGTTCCCCTTGGCCCATGCAGGCCAAGGCGCACCCCCTAGAGCCCATGTGGCCCCCCGAGGCAGGTGGCCCGACCCGGTGGACCCCCGGGACCCTCCGGTGGTCCCGGTACAATACCGATAACCCCGAAACTTGTCCCGATGGCCAAAACAGGACTTCCTATATATAATTCTTTACCTCCAGACCATTCCGAAACTCCTCGTGACGTCCGGGATCTCATCCGGGACTCCGAACAACATTCGGGTTACTGCATATACATATCTTCACAACCCTAGCGTCACCGAACCTTAAGTGTGTAGACCCTACGGGTTCGGGAGACATGCAGACATGACCGAGACGGATCTCGGGCAATAACCAACAGCGGGATCTGGATATCCATGTTGGCTCCCACATGCTCCACGATGATCTCATCGGATGAACCACGATGTCGAGGATTCAATTAATCCCGTATACGATTCCCTTTGTCAATCGGTATTTTACTTGCCCGAGATTCGATCGTCGGTATCCCAATACCTCGTTCAATCTCGTTACCGGCAAGTCACTTTACTCGTACCGTAATGCATGATCCCGTGATCAAACACTTTGATCACATTGAGCTCATTATGATGATGCATTACCGAGAGGGCCCGGTGATACCTCTCCGTCAAGCGGAGTGACAAATCCCAGTCTCGATCCGTGTCAACCCAACAGATACTTTCGGAGATACCCGTAGTATACCTTTATAGTCACCCAGTTACGTTGTGACGTTTGGCACACCCAAAGCACTCCTACGGTATCCGGGAGTTACACGATCTCATGGTCTAAGGAAAGGATACTTGACATTGGAAAACTCTAGCAAACGAACTATGCGATCTTATGCTATGTTTAGGATTGGGTCTCGTCCATCACATCATTCTCCTAATGATGTGATCCCGTTATCAATGACATCCAATGTCCATAGTCAGGAAACCATGACTATCTGTCGATCAACGAGCTAGTCAACTAGAGGCTTACTAGGGACATATTGTTGTCTGTTATTCACACATGTATTACGATTTCCGAATAACACAATTATAGCACGAATAAAGACAATTATCATGAACAAGGAAATATAATAATAATGCTTTTATTATTGCCTCTAGGGCATATTTCCAACAGTTTTGCTTCTAGTGACCAGTCCCTTTGCAGTAGAAGCACTCAGTCTCTGGCTTAGGACCAGACTTGGGCTTCTTCACTTGAGCAGCAACTTGCTTGCCATTCTTCTTGAAGTTCCCCTTAGTCCCTTTGCCCTTTTCTTGAAACTAGTGGTCTTGTTAACCATCAACACTTGATGTTTTTCTTGATTTCTAGCTTCGTTGATTTCAGCATCACGAAGAGCTTGGGAGTCGTTTCCGTTATCCCTTGCATATTATAGTTCATCACAAAGTTCTACTAACTTGGTGATGGTGACTAGAGAATTCTGTCAATCACTATCTTATCTGGAAGATTAACTCCCACTTGATTCAAGCGATTGTAGTACCCAGACAATCTGAGCACATGCTCACTGCTTGAGCTATTCTCCTCCATCTTTTAGCTATAGAACTTGTTGGAGACTTCATATCTCTCAACTCGGGTATTTGCTTGAAATATTAACTTCAACTCCTGGAACATCTCATATGGTTCATGACGTTCAAAACGTCTTTGAAGTCCCGATTATAAGCCGTTAAGCATGGTGCACTAAACTATTAAGTAGTCATCACATTGAGCTAGCCAAACGTTCATAACGTCTGCATCTGCTCCTGCAATAGGTCTGTCACCTAGCGGTGCATCAAGGACATAATTCTTCTGTGCATCAATGAGGATAAACCTCAGATCACGGATCCAATCTGCATCATTGCTACTAACATCTTTCAACTTATTTTTCTCTAGGAACATATCAAAAATAAAACAGGGGAGCTAAACGCGAGCTATTGATCTACAACATAGATATGCTAATACTACCAGGACTAAGTTCATGATAAATTAAAGTTCAATTAATCATATTACTTAAGAACTCCCCCTTAGATAGACATCCATCTAATCATCTAAATGATCACGTGATCCAAATCAACTAAACCATAACCAATCATCACGTGAAATGAAGTAGTTTTCAATGGTGAACATCACTATGTTGATCATATCTACTATATGATTCACGCTCGACCTTTCGGTCTCAGTGTTCCGAGGCCATATCTGCATATGCTAGGCTCATCAAGTTTAACCTGAGTATTCTGCGTGTGCAAAAACTGGCTTGCACCCATTGCAGATGGACGTAGAGCTTATCACACCCGATCATCACGTGGTGTCTGGGAACGACGAACTTTGGCAACGGTGCATACTCAGGGAGAACACTTTTATCTTGAAATTTAGTGAGAGATCGTCTTATAATGCTACCGTCAATCAAAGCAAAATAAGATGCATAAAAGATAAACATCACATGCAATCAATATAAGTGATATGATATGGCCATCATCATCTTGTGCTTGTGATCTCCATCTCCGAAGCATCATCATGATCTCCATCGTCACCGGCATGACACCATGATCTCCATCATCTTGATCTATATCAATGTGTCGTCACATGGTCGTCTCGCCAACAATTGCTCTTGCAACTATTGCTATCGCATAGCGATAAAGTAAAGCAATTATTTGGTGCTTGCATCTTATGCAATAGAGAGACAACCATAAGGCTTTTGCCAGTTGCCGATAACTTCAACAAAACATGATCATCTCATACAACAACTTATATCTCATCACGTCTTGACCATATCACATCACAACATGCCCTGCAAAAGCAAGTTAAACGTCCTCTACTTTGTTGTTGCAAGTTTTACGTGGCTGCTACGGGCTGAGCAAGAACCGTTCTTACCTACGCATCAAAACCACAACGATAGTTCGTCAAGTTAGTGTTGTTTTAACCTTCTCAAGGACCGGGCGTAGCCACACTCGGTTCAACTAAAGTTGGAGAAACTGACACCCAACAGCCACCTGTGTGCAAAGCACGTCGGTAGAACAAGTCTCGCGTAAGCGTACGCGTCATGTCGCTCCATGCCACTTCATCCAACAATACCGCTGAACCAAAGTATGACATGCTGGTAAGCAGTATGACTTATATCGCCCACAACTCACTTGTATTCTACTCGTGCATATAACATCAACGCATAAAACCAGGCTCGGATGCCACTGTTGGGGAACGTAGTAATTTCAAAAAAAAATTCTACGCACACGCAAGACCATGGTGATGCATAGAAAGGAGAGGGGAGAGTGTTGTCTACGTACCCTCGTAGACCGAAAGCGGAAGCATTAGCACAACGCGGTTGATGTAGTCGTACGTCTTCACGATCCGACCGATCAAGTACCAAACATACGACACCTCCGAGTTCAGCACACGTTCAGCCTGATGACGTCCCTCGAACTCCGATCCAGCCGAGTGTTGAGGGAGAGTTTCGTCAGCACAACGGCGTGGTGACGATGTTGATATTCTACCGACGCAGGGCTTCGCCTAAGCACCGCTACAGTATTATTGAGGTGGACTATGGTGGAGGGGGGAACCGCACACGGCTAAAAGATCAACTGATCAATTGTTGTGTCCATGGGGTGCCCCCTGCCCCCGTATATAAAGGATCAAGGGGGGGTTGTGGCTGGCCAAGGGGAGAGGCGTGCCAGGAGGAGTCCTACTCCCACCGGGAGTAGGACTCCCCCCTTTTCCTAGTTGGAATAGGATTCGGGAGGGGGAAAGAGGAGAGAGAGAAGGAAGGGGGGCGCCGCCCCCCTCTCCTTGTCCTATTCGGACTGGGGGGGAGGGGCGCGCGGCCCTGCCCTAGCTGCCTCTCCTCTCTTACACTTAGGCCCATTAAGTCCCCGGGGGGTTCCGGTAACCACTCGGTACTCCGTTAAAATCACTATTTCACCCGGAACACTTTCGATATCCAAACGTAGGCTTCCAATATATCAATCTTCATGTCTCGACCATTTCGAGACTCCTCGTCATGTCCGTGATCACATCCGGGACTCCGAACAACCTTCGGTACATCAAAACACATAAAGTCATAATATAACTGTCATCGAAACGTTAAGCGTGCGGACCCTACGGGTTCGAGAACTATGTAGACATGACCGAGACACGTCTCCGATCAATAACCAATAGCGGAACCTGGATGCTCGTATTGGCTCCCACATATTCTACGAAGATCTTTATCGGTCAGACCGCATAACAACATACGTTGTTCCCTTTGTCATCGGTATGTTACTTTCCCGAGATTCGATCGTCCGTATCTCAATACCTAGTTCAATCTCGTTACCGGCAAGTCTCTTTACTCGTTCCGTAATACATCATCTCGCAACTAACTCATTAGTTGCAATGCTTGCAAGGCTTAAGTGATGTGCATTACTGAGAGGGCCCAGAGATACCTCTTCGACAATCGGAGTGACAAATCCTAATCTCGAAATACGCCAACCCAACAAGTACCTTCGGAGACACCTGTAGAGCACCTTTATAACCACCCAGTTACGTTGTGACGTTTGGTAGCACACAAAGTGTTCCCTCCGGTAAACGGGAGTTGCATAATCTCATAGTCATAGGAACATGTATAAGTCATGAAGAAAGCAGTAGCAACATACTAAACGATCGGGTGCTAAGCTAACGGAATGGGTCAAGTCAATCACATCATTCTCCTAATGATGTGATCCCGTTAATCAAATGACAACTCATGTCAATGGCTAGGAAACTTAACCAGTTTTGATTAATGAGCTAGTCAAGTAGAGGCATACTAGTGACACTCTGTTTGTCTATGTATTCACACATGTATTATGTTTCCGGTTAATACAATCCTAGCATGAATAATAAACATTTATCATAAAATAATGAAATAAATAATAACTTTATTATTGCCTCTAGGGCATATTTCCTTCATCCTATACTTCCTAATATACATTATACTGAACAATAACTGACAGGAGCGTTACTTGAAGTGGTCATAACCAAGTGTCTAATTTTATTTTGTGACTGTGCTATGGTTGCCTATTGTAAAATCTCATTTGGGAGACAATTGTTTTTGTTTGCGATGTAGTCAATGGGTTAAATTTCCATTGTAATTCAAAATTTTGCACAAATTAATATTAAAATTCTTGAAAATTAATTCAGTTTTGTATCAAATATGCCTGTCATTTGCAATACATAAAACAAATTGACCGTGCCTACACACTATGACGACGGTTATGGACGCCATCACCGGCATCCACGTCAGCACCACAATCGTCCCACATGTCAGAATTGTTGACCGGTCAAATGACACATCCTCACCGATATTAGACTACCTGGTCCTACATGTAAGCAGCCACGTCAGCATCTTATGGGACCATATGTCGGCAGCTTTAACTAGTCAAAATTGACGTCCAGTTATTACTGATGGGACCGTCGGTGATAAAACCCACGGGAGACCATGGGACCGTCGGTGATAAAACCCACGGGAGACCCACATGCAAGCAGCCATGTCAGCAACTGCTGGCCCCACATGTCAGAATCTTTGACCGGCCGAACCTGCCAATCGATCACCGCAGAAAAGATCTTAGGCGACGGTTTGGTCTATGATAGGTGACATTATGAGCCGTCAACGAAAGCGGCAATCAATGACATTATTTGGCTCGTCGCCCAAAATGCGATCTTGCGTGACAAAAAAAGTGGTACCGTCATAAATTTATTTTCCATGACGGCGCTTCGGTGACAGTGGGAGTGACGGACGAAAAACATCACGGGGGTATTTTCCATGACGAAAAAGGGTTATACGTGACGGATATGAAAGCTCGCAAAATAGAGCAAATTTTGTGGTGTTTGATGTTTTTGGGACCTCGGTTGCCGGGACATGGCTCCCCTAAGCCTTCATCGCCTCCTAGTTGACATGCCTGGAGAATGCAATTGTCAGGGAGTGGTCTATCACTGGAGAGATGGAGCCTACTGACAGACTACGTGCCTCTTGTGTTGTCTCGACGGTTGTCGGGGTCGTGGTCACGGAGGCGCCGGGCTATCCTGCGCGGTCTTGATGTCTGCCAGGATCTTTGCCGGCCCACCGTCTATGTCAGCTTCGACGAGCTTTGCTGATGTCACGGCTTCCTCGTGAGCTATCCTCTTGTCTTGCAGTATTCCCGGGTCAAGTGACCCGGCCTGCTGCAGTAGTGGCACTTGTTCTGGAGTCACCGAGCATGTGGAGATGACGAGGCTCGAGATCTGCATGGCAAAATCGTCGACGAGCTTTCCTTCCTTCAAGGCGATGTTCTTGAAGTCCGCGCGTTCGCCTCACGCACGTGGTTGCTGCCGAGGCGTTGGGTGCGCGTGGCCGCCCATTCCTCCTTGGCAGTCGCCTTCGCCGTGAGAATGCCGTGCGGGTGGCCACCCATTCCTCCTTCCCAGTCAAGAGTGGATCAGCATATCCATGGCTTTCGATCCTCCTTTCTCTCGACCATGTCTTCCTCCAAGGAAACCCAGAGGCTTAACGCATGAAGGTTTCACTCCATAGCATTTTTACATATATATTTTCTAGTGGCCGGTTATCTTTGTACTCCCAGAGGCTTGTTTCCTTTTCTAAAGATATGGGTTTTGATAAGAAAGAAATTGCAAAGATTGTCCGTCGTTCTCCAGAAATATTCGCTTCACACGTAGACAATGCCCTCAAAAAGAAAAATGTAGTTTCTTATTAGTCTTAATTGGATAAATGCCACTTGAATTCTGGCGATTCCGAGAAACGCCACCAATTTCCAAACTTTAAAAAATGCCACTGCAAAATTTGCAAACTTTGTCACAGCGGACTTTGAAAAATGCCATTTTTTTTCCAATGTTTGGAAATTGCAGTGGCGTTTCTCGAAATCGCCAGAATTCGAGTGGCATTAATCAAATTAACCCTTATTATTAACTTTGGAATTTCTGAGCGTCATCTTCCTCGTATAATTAAGAATAACCAGAACTTCTATTGTTGGACATAAAGGGCACACTGCTTCCCAGGATGACAATAATAAATGATTTTATTGCAAAGGTTTAGTCAATTCAGTTGATATGCTTGTAGTTCTTGTAAACTTGTAAATGACTTTAACCCATTGCTCATCTAGCTATGAGTAGATATATTAGGCAGGGAGGTACTATGCACCCGTTATACTCCTTAGGGACAAAACCCTATTCAGCTGCTATTTATTGTGGCCTATATGGAGTTTTCACCTAAATTTTGCTGAGCTTTGTATTAGCCTTGCACATAAACGCATAATTTCATATGAGACACAGCTAACAATTAAAAACATTGGCCAAGTAAAAGCGTGTATTCAAGTTTCCGGCTATTCAATTTTAGCTAGTTCTCAAGGGTCTTTGCTGGTAAAGACCTGTTATCAAAACCACTGGCTAAGTAAGTATACCATCAGCACATTACTGCCAGTAAAACATGTGAATTATGTCTTGTTACAAGATAGTGTCAACTGTGTTTATGGTCACAAGTTACTACGGCCAATAGCTAGTTCCACTTATGAAGCCAATTCTTGATACTCAATTTCTGTTTTTACTATTTGCTGCTTACCTGGAGTCTAATAATGTGATTTTCACTAGTTACGCTAAGACTGTCTTAATACCTAAGTGTTAATTGTGATGTTTACAAAGTGAATTACTTCCTGGGGATCGGCTTGTCTAAGGAAGATGTTTGCTCAATGATCTTTATACCGAAAAAGGATTTCGCCCCGCTTTATAAATAAAGCAAAGATCAACATCATCCGAAACAAACGCACACCCACACCACACACACCCAAGGCAGGATACAAAAGCGCTGAGCGCAGCAACACCACCCCTAGCACACTACCACGAAGAGATGAAGCCGCATACAGCGAACCGTGGACTCCAAGGCGGCGCCTTCAGGAAGGATACGACACCGGAGCGCCGCCACCGCCAGATCCAAGGATCAGAGTTTCCTCCGGAGTCGCACGACGGGCGGTGAGAGCCGCGACGACGCCTTCAAGAAGGGAGCGAGTTTCGCCGTCGCCGGTCCGTCCGAAGATAGAGCAGGTTTTCACCCCGGTCTACACTCACCGCCACCGAACGCTACACCCCGGCAACCATGCCGCCCACACGGCCATGGTCACCGGGCAGCTCCAAGACACGGGCTTTGCCCAAGAGCACCGTGCACCGCCACCAGGGCCGCCGCCCCGGCATCCAAGACCTTGATACCACCACACCCAGACCCGCCGCTACCCCAACCGAAGAGACGAGTAGAAAAGGAGACGCCTTTGCACCCCTGGCCCACCCCAGCGTCGAGACCCAATAGGTCGGCCAACACTGGCATCCATCGACCCATCCTGCAGCCCGGAGCGCGAGACGAGATCGGTCCTGCAGCACCGTGGGGCGGGAGCGGAGTCAGTCCTGCTGCACCGTGCGTGAGACGAGTTCGGTCCAGCGGCACTGTGCGCGAGACGACCTCGGTCCTGCTGCACCGGGCGCGAGACGAGCGATGGACCACAGCTAGAAAAGGGCCAGCCCTTCGAAGGGAGTAACGACCGAGCGCCGAGGAGATGGAGTGAAGGCCGAAACGGTCCGATCGCAGACAAGCCAACGCCGGAGAAGCCTGTTATGAAACCAAAGCTTGAGTTTCTGTTATGAACCTTGAAGAAGTCTGTTAAAGGATTGTTACTCTGCTAACCCTCTTTACAATCAAGCAAAAGTAATTAATTTATGGACTTAGATCAAGAGTGGACCATGTTACTCTGCTTGATTATGCAGCTTTATGCTTCCATCTGGATATTGTGAGGCTGTTCTACACAGTGGCGGAGCCAAGGGGGGGCTTCCATCTGGATATTGTGAGGCTGTTCTACACAGTGGCGGAGCCAAGGGGGGGCGAGCAGGGGCCTGGCCCCCCCCCCTAACGATCGATGACTTCTATAATACCTAGGTGTATTTAGCGATAAAACTTGATTAATTGACGTACTTGGCCCCCCTTAATAACTCAAACATACAGTAAAATCTGCAGAAGGGTAAAGGCCCATATTAAAGCCCAATATGGTCACGACGTCCGCTCCTCTCCTAGTACTAGTTGCCCCTGGCGATCCCCAAGAAAAAGAGAACTAGTAGCCCCTGGCGTTATTTACCCTAAAAAATGATTAGCCCCTGAAGTGATTTGAGGCGAAGCGCTGGCGGCTGCGGCTGCCTCCTGCCCTCCCTGGCCATGATCAGATTTGAGTCCGATTAAATCAACCGGCACTGGCTCCGCGACGAACAATCTTGCACTCCCGCCAGTTCTCCAGCAGCCCAGTCAACTATCAAGGTTAGCGGGGGATTGGATCTTTTGCCCCACTTTACTTGGGCATTAGATGATTTGCCCCATTTTACATAGAATTAGATCATTTGCCCCACTTTTTATTTTTCTTTTGATGATTTGCCCTTTTCAATTACTGTAATCATTTTCAATTTTGTATCCCTTTTTTCTTCATGCGAAAAGACACAATTGCCCCTGTGGCTAATTTACAATTTGACACCGCTGTTGGACTAATACTAGTTGCATCGACGAGCTCACTGTTCCCCAGTTCAACGCCTTTCCTCTGTTCTTCTTTTCCCAGTAGTCCAGTACTCATACCAGAGGAGGCCGACGACGGTACCTTGGCCCTCATCTTGGCGGCAGCGGCCCGGCACGGCAGCTCCCGTTGCAGATCGTTGGCCGGCGCCGGCGGCTCCCGGGGCTCCCGCTGCGGCTCCTCGGCCCGGGGCGGCGGCTCCGGCTGCAGCTCGGTGGACCGGCGGTTCCCGGGGCTCACGCCGCAGCTCTGCGGACCAGCGGGTTCCGTGGCTCCCGCTGCAGCTCGGCGGCCCGCCGCGGCGGCTCCCGCTGCAGCTCGGCGAACCGGCGGATTCCGGGGCTCCAGCTGCAGCTCGACAGATGGCGCGCTCGTTGCTGGTAAAAACTACCTTCTTCCAATGATTAGTGGATTTACAGTTTTGTTGTGTGTCAGCTCGTTGCGTTGCCGGTAATAGCTAGAGATTATATAAGCAGCTGGTACTGGTACTGCTTCAATCAGCTGGTACCAGCTAGAGATTGCGTTGCCGGTTGCGTTGGTACCAGCTTCAATCAGCTTCAATCAGTTGCGTTGCGCTGCCCGTAATAGCTAGAGATTGCGTTGCCGGCTGGACGACAGTGTTGATAGTACTAATTACCCAAGCAGCTGGTACTGCTTCAATCATGGAGCTGGATACATTATATAAAATGCTTTGTTCAGTTATCTCCTCCAGATGCTTCAGACTTTAATTGTATCACACTCAAAATATATATGCTTCATCTCTTGCTGGATCTACTTTAGTCACTGGTCAGCGATCTATATATATGATGTGCATCCTGGCATATGCATTTCGTTGAAAATTGACAGCATATAACATCTTCATAGGTAAAAAAAATAGACTGACAACATATGTTCACTTAGCACATGGAATCGAGGGAATATATCACACCGAAATCACGAACTGATGCCACAAAAAGGTTGCTTGGTTCAAGTGACATGATAAATTAATCCGAGTTTACATCAAGCAAAAAAGTATTTTTCCGAGCCAATATCTTTGAAATTGACAAATTTCAACACCTCTATGAATTTAAAATAGAATTGAATGCACTAAAATTAGAGCTTCTTCCTCTTTGGGGTCAATTTTTTCTTGCATGCCGTAGAGCGTGAAGGGAAGTGAGAAGTAGGTGATGCTGCAGAATTAACAGTACTTGTCCCAGATGGCTGTGATGCATCGTCTCCAGCTATGGCCATAGCAAGCCTCCTGCATGTTTACACACCAATTTTATAAAAGTAGGATTTTTCTTTTGCATGAATCAAATGTGCATATGACAAATATAATAGGTACCTCCTTGTTATAGGCCCAGGGCTGTTATGAAGGCTGGGAGGCAGTGTGATTGTTGTTGTGCGTGTAGGTGTCGCAACAACAACTGGAACGAGCTCGTGAGCAGACACATCACTAGAAAGTTCAATCACACCGGATGTTAGAAATGGTATAATAGTACTAATTTGATACTAATATAAAGGAGATACTAGTGCATGGGTTACCTCTCTTTAGCTTCATTTTCCAGTAAAACTAAGTGTATGCCCATGTCATTGGATTCATGATCCTCGTAGAAGTATTCATCCACATGGTTTAAAGATTTGGATAATTTTAGAACTTTATACTCCTGAATCCTGATAATTATGTGTCCATCATATTGTTGCAGTTGCAGGGTTACTACAAGTGTAGCAGCATTAGGGGCTGCCTAGCGAGGAGATGCCAAGAGGTTCAAACCCTGGATCCGTGTGGCACTGTGTGTGTTAATTTGGGGTGGGGTGGGAGGAAGGGGAGATAATATACTGACCAATCTGGAGCAGATCGTGGTGATCCATGGACGCAACAATCGCCCCCCTGTCCGGCAGTCTGTGGGATCGTCTCAGCGGCCATCTGTGTGAAGCCTCGCTGTGCAGGGGTCGTCGGAGTTGATGGCTGGGGGGCCGGCGGTGGATCCGCCTCTCCACTAGCCATGAACACCACGACACAACAGAATCAATCTATGATTTGTTAGTAGTTGGTTCCGTTGGGTAAAGCCATGTAAAGAAAGTAGTGTGATTTGTTCCCTGTTAATTAGTTGCTTCGGTTGGATACAGCCTTATAAAGAAAAATGATTTGTACAGTGTCAAATTGTAAATTAGCCACAGGGGCAATTGTGTCTTTTCGCATGGAGAAAAAAGGATATAAAATTGAAAATAATTACAGTAATTGAAAAGGGCAAATCATCAAAAGAAAAATGAAAAGTGGGGCAAATGATCTAATCCTATGTAAAGTGGGGCAAATCATCTAATGCCCAAGTAAAATGGGGCAAATCATCTAATGGCCCAACCTTTCTGCTAATCTTTCTCGACCCTCATCTATGCGCGTCGAAATTCTATATCCAGTTTTACTTATTTTAATTGTGTTTACAACGGTAGTTCATTTGAAATTTCTTTTGATAGTTTGATCTGCTAAGTGGTTATGAAAAGTATTCGCAAAACTGAAAAAGGTTTATGGAAAGAAAAGCACCGTCAAACATCACAATGATTAATTTAAGTTTTAAGCTTGTTGTATTGAGTTCCCAACCTAATGATATTGTTAACGAGGCTAATGTGGAAGTTGCCATCCCGATTCAAACGGAGGATGACTTGTTCAGAATTGCAAGATAATCTAAATTGAAAAGGGAAATATTTAGAAATTAGGTTATCTTCTGATGATTTTTTCTAATAATTTTGATTTTCTTGGCAATTGCAGGAGAAATTTAGACTAATATGATATTACAATACATGTTTTTTTCGCACAAAACTTTTTTACTTTATCAACTTTGCTTGGCCCCCCCTATACCCAAATCCTGGCTCCGCCCCTGGTTCTACACATGGGGAGCCACTTCTCCACAGTATTCAGCATTCAGAAGGTAATACATTAGTTACTGCAGTAAACCGTAAGACATGGATTGATCATGTTTTTCTTAACTCATTGTTAGAATACCAACTTTTCGTAACTGGGAATACATTTGCAATCGATGAAAGAACCTTACAGTAGTACCCATGGCTGCTGCATTTTTTTCCCGGAATGCGCATGAGCCTTGAGCGTCGATTCATTAAGATAGGAGAAAGAGTCTTACAACAATACTGGCAAGACTTACTTGCCTCCACCTCCGCCTCCACGCACACTAGACTAAACACTCGCACTACTCACGACCTCCCACCATGCCATGGGCTCCGCGCGCCATGCGTGGCGCCGTGTTCCCCATTCTGTGTCTATGCCGGTCGTGATGACACTGGCAAGCCTCGACACCTTGTCGAAAACCCTCCGGTTACGCTCCTTCCACAGAGAATGCATGGTAAGGACGGCGAAGGAGTTGAAGTTTCTCCTCTGATTTTCGGGGACGGCCTCGCTTGCACCTGCCCACCATTCGACAAGAGTGTCTTGAGGACCAGGTGTGAAACCCTCCCATCTTTGTGATTGCACTGGGAACTTGTGATATTATTATTGTTTTTTCTTTAGTGAAGGGCTTTTGATTTCACTGGAACCAAACTTTCAAGTCTCAAAATAGAAAGGATTTCTTCCTTTCCCTTTTAGTGAAGAGGGCTTTTGATTCCACTGGAACCAAACTTTCAAGTCTCAAAATAGCTACGGGTGCGACAGTCAACATCCAATTCTGGTACGATACTATCCCAGGCACACAGATTGAAAAAAGAAAGGAAATAATCCAATGGCGCAGATGAATTGTCGTAAAATGATCATATGCATAGCATCGCTCTTCATGACAACTGTTTCTTTGTATGTTCCTAATATGCCTCCATGTTCTTGATGTGCATCTGCTATGAGCTTCATGCATGCATGCATGTACTTAGTACATGTTCCTGTGATCTTGCCCAAAATTCAATTCCTGAGCTTTAAACCATTTTGACTGGAAAAACGTATCCCAGTCTCACTGGAGAAAAAATGGTTCCTTGTGGACATCCCAGCCGGCAAGAAACTTTGTCAAACACAAAAAAATCAGCAACAATATAAGGAGAGAATGTGGCGGCGATAGACGCACAATAGGGTCCAGTAACTTCCCAAATTAGATGCAAGAAGAGTTGTTTAACAACTTCTAAAGGTCAAGTTGCTCATCAGTTAGCTAAGCTCTCACATAACATGTTTAATCAGAGTTTACAGCCACACTGGATACAATAGATAGATAAGGAAACTGGTGCAGCATCAAGAGCTATGGCTGTATCTCCGACCTGCGGATCAGGTGGACTTTCATCGTGATCCAACCTGTGCTCTTGTCTACCAGCTCAAAGAGGCAGATGTCTCCCTCCTTCAGACCAACTTGCCAGACGAAGTCCCTCCAGACTCCACAGACGACCCACCCAATTCGCTTCCTCAAGTCATTCCTCAAGATGTCCAACTTACCAGTCCATTCCCTCTCGTCGCCTT
This sequence comes from Aegilops umbellulata, assembly GCA_032464435.1. NCBI lineage: Eukaryota > Viridiplantae > Streptophyta > Magnoliopsida > Poales > Poaceae > Aegilops > Aegilops umbellulata. The sequence continues at coordinate 21,189,509 of CP136057.1, forward strand.
CCAGCAGAAGGAGGAGGCCTTTTTGCTCGGCCGGGAGGCATTCAGAAGCGTACTCCACACAGAAGTTCTGTCCAAGAATGAAAGAGTGTGAGCTGAGGAACGCAATCTCAGATCGATGATTGATTCACGGTCCACATTACTTCTAATTGATGCGTGCGCCAAGTTTTTTAGGTGAGAAATGGATTATGAGTGAGTTATGCATTGCAATGGCAGAAGCAGTGTGTATAAAGATTTCCGTTATGGAATCAGAAACAAACTAGAGAATTATAAAGTTACATGTGGCCTCTGAACTCACCAGACGGTGTATTTCTGATCTACTGGATTTGTTCATCACTTTCACAAACACCGGAAATTCAGAGCAAATTGCCTGGACTTTCTCTTCAACTTTCTCTCTCGCTTGCCCCTTTAGAACTTTCCTTTGGGATAAAATGTAGCGACGACGCTGTGAAGGTCCCATGAAAATGTTGGACCTAGGAGGTTCTGAACCAACTTCATTCAGCTTGGGAGCTCCATATTCTGAAAAATATCCCTACTTTCTTATGGTGAGCATACAATAACCAAAACTCATATGGAATTATGGCAAATAAAAAATTGCACATGTAACTACAATATTATAACCTGATTTAGCGCAAGGGGGGGATACTGAAGCCATCTTCTTATCCACGATCTCATCGTCATCAGAACTGCTCAACTCAATGACTTCTTGGGCACAGGAACAATTTCCCGTTAAAAAAGATGATGAGGTTTTCTCAAGGATGAAAACTTCGATGTGAGGTTTCCCCTTTTTGAAAACGATGAGGTCATTCTCTTGTATGCGCTGTTTAGACACAAATTCACCCCACCCAGATTCTAAGACTATCTGGTCAGCATCGTGCTTCCTTGCTCGAACACCGTGTATCTTGTCCTCGTGGTCTTTGAGTGTAATGTTAGGTTCGAAATGGTCGACAAGTCTCAAGGGGATGTACTGCATAAGCAGAAAAAAGGGCAAGTTTAAAAAGATGAAGAGGTCCGACGTATAACAAACGCAGGCAACAAATCATCTAGAAAAGATTCAACTTACAATACAACTGTCCTTCAATTTGACATTTCTTTTGCCCATGGTTGCCACATGTAGAGGAATTTCAGACCTCATTCTATGAGCTAGTTCAAGTACTTTCTCCTCCTGTGCTTTGGTTAGACACACCCACTTGACAACTTATAGCCAACGTCGGTTGAGGTGTCAACATGTCCAGGGGGATCAGGCACCACTTGTTCTGCACATCAAGCATGTTTTTACAATGATCAGATAAGCATTGCAAAAAGCATTTGACTTTATGATGCTGAATCACTTTACCTTTCATTGGCACATGATGATCACAAGAAGCACGGGGAGGAGGAACGGCTCCAAGGATCTTGGGAGGTGGTTCAGAGGAGGATGAAGGATTCTCACGGCCGGATAAATTGGATATATTAACCTTGAAGGTGGAGTTCCCGCAATACACAAACATAATCGAGTGACCTTCTTGTATTTTATTTGCATCTACAAACTCCTGCCATCCAGATGTTTCTCCAGATGTAAAGAGAAACATGTTATAGAACATCATAATCTAAACATCGTACGTCCGGCCATCAGGAGCTTCAAGCTTGACATGCTCTCTATCGGGGATCACAGTCCTTAGATGGCTCCCAACCTCCGGCGGTATGGGCTGTCCAAGGACAAGGAAGATTCATTTTGGTTAGAGATATAGGATTTGTCACACACAACAATTCATAATGATTTGTAGCAGTAGTAAAGATTTTGGTTACACCGCTTCTGTGCATTTTAAAACTACAATAGGAGTGACGAATAGATCGTGCATCCTACATAATATATAGCTTCCATTCTTGCTAGGTAAGATGTTTAATATCATCCATCGATGAGATATTGCGAATCAACAAAGACCTATCTGTTTATCTCTACATCGCATTTCGTGACTTTGCTGATCCATGATGCCATCGCTCCCAACCTGTATTTTCGCTTAAACAAGTGCCATATATTATTTCCAATTCATCTGCATCAGGTAAACTGAGTAATCTCTAGCATAAAGGAACTTACTAAAGGTCCAACACGTGGTACTCCATGATGGACCATTAATTACTTAACTTAAAAAATGCATATTGTTCGCATGCCTTGGCCATTTGGTACTTGTAGGATGAATGATACTGGAGCTAAGAGCAGAGCCAAACGTTTCTTTACAGTAAAAAATTTCAACACCCTCCCTCCCCCAAAATAACCTAACCGAAACAATTGAATCGTCGATCTGCGCACACACGGCACAATGCAGCTAAGATATAAAACAAATTGCATCAGGGTGTGAACGGGGGAGCTACGAAACCCGCCAATAATAACCTAACTGAATCAATTCTATCTTGGATCTGCGCGCACGGCAAAAATGGAGCTACGAAACGAAACCAATCGCACATTATTTTGGAGCTTCCAGCACCTCAAGACCTCAAATTGAAGGAATCAATTCAATGGAAGGGAAGGGAAGGGGATAAATGAGGGGCCCGGGACTAATTGAAGGGGATAAATGGAGCTCTCACCGCGTGGTCGCGGAAGCCCTCTGAGGCGACGATGACGAACTGCTTTCTGTCGCCGCCGGCGTGGTTCCAGTAGAAGTGCCGAGTCCACGACGCGCAGTCCTCGCAGTCGCCGTCGCCGTCGCCGTCGCCGTCGCCGCCGCTCCAGCCTGCCACACATGGATAGCAAGCAGCGGTAAGAAGCAATCGGGAGAAGGGAGACGTTTTTAGCCTGCCCCAGTACTAATCGAGGATAATCTGAGTGGTGGCTACCTGCTGGTGCTGTGTTGACCCCGGCCATCGATCGCCGCCGGTGTGGAGCGTGGAGAGACCTAGCTAGCTGAAGTGTGAGCGTGAGTGTGACTGAGTGAGAGTGTGAGTGAGAGTGTGAGTGGGGAGGCCGAGCGTGGACGCTCCGTGTGTGTGGTGTGTTAATGTGTACCCAACGCGGCTGCTCTTCTGGTCGAGACGTGGGGCAGTAACTCTCTCATCAATTATCACCCACTTGCACTGCAAAATGGATGTGGACTTTGTACTTCTTCTTTTTCTTTTTCAAAGAAAAAGTACTACTAGTACGCAACAGCATTTAGAATGTGTGATTCTATCAGAAACCGTAATCATTTTGGGTCTTAGCCCCCTTGATTTTGGATAATCTTATAATCATAGATTTGACTAGTAGGGCATCCTCCTCGCCCGGCGGCTGGAACCCTAGCTTGTGCCGTCAACCCCCCCTCCCCTCCCCGTTGCCGCCGCGGGGCAAAACCCGGTCGTTGTAGGCAGTGGCAGGGCCTTCTTCCTCTCATATGGTCGCGGCAATGACGCGGACGGCCGTGTCACCGGTGCGGGTGTTGTGGCGGCAGCGATGGTTTGGCCTGGCGCGGGGTGGCGGGGCTACACGCTCCCGATCTTGCAGTAGGATGCGGCAGCGGGTGGTATGGTGGTGGAGGTACTGCGCAGGGGCCGGAGGGCGTCGGTGCGGGGTCGTGTGTGGGCATCTTGCCGGTGCTAGTGTGGCTGGCAGCTTGCACCCATGCTGGCCATGGCGGCCTGATTTGGATAGGCCATATCCGGTGCCCGGCGCTGCAGTTGGCCCAGGGCTTGTCACCGGCTGCGGTGGTTGCCCCTGGCGTGGGCATTGCTCTGCTCCAGGTCTGTCTGTGCTATGGTGGCACCTCGATGGGTGCACCGGTTATCGGCACAGTCGTGACAGCTTTGGCGGTGGCGTGCGGCGGCGGGTCCAAGTGGTGGTGGCTCTCCCTTCACCTAGGTCCGGGCCAAAGGCGCGGGTTTTCGCGCGGAGAGGGCCAGGTCCCGGGCCTTGTGCTCGGGTGGACCAGAGTGACGCCCAAGATTAGTCGGAGCTCCCGCTCCGGGTAGGTGATGGTGGGCGCGGTCCAAGGTGTGATGTTGGTGGTGGTCGGATTTGCGTTGCGACGATGTGTGGATAGTCTCCGGTGGCAATGGAGATTGTGTCATGTGAGCTCACCTGGCAGGGGCTCGGGGTGTTGGGAAACATAGTAGAAAAAAATTGCACCTACAATCACCCAAGATCAATATGAATATGCATAACAGGTTGGGATCACAATCGTTGCCGCCACCGAGTTGCAGCGGAAGAAGATAGTGTCTGTGTACATCGTACTTGGAGTCCCTCGAACCGTAGATGAACGATCCCTTGTACCGCCCACGAACAGTCCCTCGAACCAAAGACCAAAAGCACGACCTCTCTACTTGGTTGCAAGCGTGCATCCTTCACAATCTGGCAACGCTTCGCCGTCCAGAGCTAATCGTCGCCGGATAATTAGAGGAGATTAGAACCACATGGGGCTTCTAATTAAGAGGATAGAAGAATTAGCCACGCTCTAATTATTCAACTAGGACCAACTAGAACATGAACTAGAAGAACTAGAGGAGGATCCAAAACTTGTGTATCCAATAGAGCAGAAATCTCTAGTATATATATGTTGGAGGAGTAGGAGAGGGCAATATTATTTGACTGAGATTTAGCAATATTATTTGATAAATAGCCTTGGAGATACCCTAATAACCACTACAAATGCTTAAAAGAGGGCTCGTTGAAGGAAATCCAGACATAAGAATAGAAGCTCCTCAGGCCGCACCACAACGATTTGGGATCTCTGGCCGTCGGATCGGGTGGCTTGATCGGATCTGGGCCGTCGGATCGACCCCTGTAACGACCTCGTCCGCCGGATAAAAAAAGTTACTGCTGGAATGAATAGTTACTCCCGTTTCGTGCCACCGCTCGTAAATAGTCTGCCCCGCCGGGGGCATTTTCGTCATTTCACTTTTGGGTATAAAATCTTATCTGCTCCCGTAGAACCCTAGCCGCCTCCTCTCCTCTCCCCTTCCCATGCCGCTCGCCCCACCGGCTCACCCGCCCCGCCGCCTCGCCCGGCCGTCCCACTCGCTACCGCCTCCTCTCCTCCCCCGCGCCCCGCTCCTCCCACCTTGCCGCCGCCTCCTCTCCCCTCCCGCGCCCCCTCGCCCTGCCCGTCCAAGCTCGAGGTCGAGGGGCACGCCGGGTCCGGGTGCGGCGGCAAAAAGAAAGAATTATTATATTTTCTTTTCCATTCCGACACAGTCTACTGCTTCCTCCGTCCCATAATATATAAGAGAAGGAGGGAGTACGTCTGATCTTAAATGTAAAACGCTTTTGTGGAGTAAAGGTTGTATTCCATTTCATATTTTCTCTTTGTTTTTGTTTATCCACGAGAAAAAATAGAAAAATAAGAAGGAAAAAGCAAGTCCAAAGTCGAAAGAAGTTTTTATTTTTATTTTTTGCCTGTCGCTCCTCTGACTCTCAAGTAGCAGAGCGTGGCAGCCGAGTCAGGGAACAGGCCGCGCGACGACAGGAAGCTGCCGCGGAGCGCAAGACCGCGCCGGCGAAGGTCGACGTCCGGCGGCCACGCTTCCGCCTTGCGCGGCCAACGGCCATCGTCACGACGCGCAGGGCAGCCCCATTCCCAAATTGACGCCAGAGTGAGTACCTAGGGTTTGCTGTCTTCTTTTCTAGTCCTGTTATTCCCGTGTTAAATACCAAAATTACCGTATCGATTTTGTACAATTTTTGCTTCAAATTTGATTCAACCGGGATTAATCGGACTTGTCGTCTCGGTCCCAAAAGTTTGGGCTTCGTTGCAATCTCTACTAGTACTAGTAGCTCCAAACTTGACACATCATACATGAATGTTAGCTAGTTAGCAGGAGGCAGATTGAGAGATTTCTGATTACAAAGGAAGAAACTTCCAACACCACTGCAGAGATTTTCCCCGGCAAAATAAAAAAGCAGAGATTTCAGCTGGAAATATTGATTACTGTCCGCCCAACACAGTTTGTGTGGGGGAGGCCAAGTTGCTTTGGCATTGATGAGCAATAGGAAAACATAGCTATCAGTCCTTTATCTCTGAAGATAAGTTTGGTTTGACACAATAGCTCAGGGCCTTTAACATCAATGCATAGTCAAATTAACATAACAAGATTCAGCAATTAGCTATCTAGATTTTCCAATGAAAAAAGATCCAAAACGAAAATAGCTGCGACAGAAAATCTAAATTCATTTTATCGAAACTGTTGTAGGCTTGTAGCTCTCAACTGTTCATAGAGAAAAATGCTTCTTTCACAGCCATTACTTCGCTGTAAATTTCATGGATGCTTGGGCGATCTTTTGGTGACTCAACAGAGCATAACAGCCCAAGTTTAAGGAGTTGCAGAGCGCAGATATGCATCACTGTAGTTGGCTTGTGTTCTTCTATTTTGGGGGTAAGAGTATGCTGATCTCCAGTTTTTGGCATAAGGCTGGGGCAAAGAATGTGTTCAATCTCTGAAAGTGATGCATCCACATACTTCTGGAGTGTAAGGCCATTACTGAAGGCTTCGTCGGTAGGTCTTTTCCCCGTTAGCATTTCTAAAAGTATGATGCCGTAACTGTAGACGTCGCCGTCGGTTGAGATTTGACTGCCCATGCCATACTCTGCAACAATTGGAAACAAAAAGTTATATGACAAGCACTATAATAAAGTTATTATATAAAAAAACTTAATTCAGACTAGGTTTAGTTACCCACCAGGAGCAATGTATCCAATAGTTCCCCTTGGTCCAGATATGCTTGTTGAGTTGCTCTGAGCTTCAGATGAATAACCATGAATTAACCTTGCTAGCCCAAAATCACAGACATACGCAGTATCGTCATCATCAAAGAGTATGTTGCTTGGCTTCAAATCACAGTGCACCACTGGTGGGATGCATTGGTTATGAAGGTATTCCAGAGCAGACGCAATGTCAACTGCTATGCATATCACTGTCCCCAAACTCAAATCAGCATTCTTCTGGATCTTAGCATGAAGTCGATTTTCAAGGCTACCATTTGCCATATATTCAAATACCAGAGCTTTGAACTCATTCCCCATCAGATCGTAAGTTGAGCATGCAGTTATGACACTCACGAGATTTCGGTGCCGGATGTTCCGCAAAGCTTTGCACTCAGCAATAAAGCTATCCAATGCACCATACTGATTAAGTTTGAACACTTTAACAGCCACCAAGCTGTCTTTTCCGTCCAACTGACCTTTATACACTATCCCGAATTGCCCAGAACCAACTATATTGGTTGGAGTAAAGCCATTCGTTGCTTTGCTTACATCATTATATGTTAATCTTTTAAACTCCGTATATGTGTGGTCAATGGACTGACTTGATCTCCGCCTCTTCTTCTTTCTCAAAATATGGAAAACCAGGAAAACCAGCCCTAAGATCAAGGCCAATGCAAGAACAACTGACAGAGCTGCCAACAATGGAACAATGAACTTGCGCTTTCTCTTATATGCCGAGGTGGAGCACCTGGGCAAATCACTGACTTGAACATTTGAACAAAGAAGTGCATTTCCTTGGACAGAAACACTACTTGTGTTAGCAAAGGCTCCACCTATCGGAACTGGCCCCTCAAAGTTATTGAAGGACATATTTAGGTAATGCAGCGAAGTAAACGTCTCAAGGAATTCTGGTATTGTCCCGGATAAATTGTTTTGGGAGAAATCTAATGCTCTGACACCCTTGAGGCTTGCCAATGATTCTGGAATGCTTCCTTCTAGGAGGTTCCTGTCTAAGTTCAGTGCTTCCAACCGGATACATGCACCAAGTGCAGATGGGATTTTGCCTCTGAGTTTGTTGTGCGAAAGGTTCAAGGAGCCAAGGTTTATCAAGCTACCAATTTCTAGAGGTATGGAGTCTGCGAACTGGTTATGTGATAGGTCAAGTAACCAACTCAGTTGATTCAACTTGCTAAACACGCGCCCATTGATACTTCCGTTGAGGCCATTGCTGGAAAGGTTTAGTGCCACCAATTTCTGGCAGCCAGCTAAACTTGTAGGTATGCTTCCACTTAATTCATTTTCTTGTAAATAAAGTTCCGTCAACTGATTCAAGTTACCAATGGAAGGTGGAATTTCTCCTGAGAACTTGTTCCGTGATAGGCTAAGAACAACCAGTTTGCTTAGCTGGCCAAGAATAGAAGGTATAGGCCCTGTGAAAATATTGTTATCAAGATAAAGTAGGGAAGTTTTAGACAGGTTCCCAATCTCCAAGGGAATAGTGCCAGATATGTAGTTTGACCGTAAAATCAAGTTAACCATGCTTTTGGGCAGGGTTGCTATAGAACCAGCCGGCAAATTGCCACGTAGTTTGTTTCCGCCCAAGTTCACCTTTAGCAACTGTGTACAGTTTGCCAAGGACGAGAAGAATGTCCAGTCTCCAGCTTCTAGCTGATTTGAGTACAGCATTAGGACCTGCAAATTCGTCATGGAGCTGAAGGAAGGAACCACCCCACTCAGCAAATTGTTGCCGAGATATAGGAACTCCATTCTGGAGGCATTGGCTAGCGATGCAGGGATATCACCCTCAAAATGATTATTAGACATAATCAATGAATTTATGTTAGAAAGAGTGTTCCCCATATCGGAAGGAAGTGTTCCTCGAAGATTATTGTTGGCCAACCCAAGAAAGCTCAGCAAAGGTAAACTGTAAATGGACGGTGGCACTATCCCTGATAGATTGTTGTATGAGAGGTCAAGGAATTGCAGGCCTGATAGCTTGGATAAATCTGGAATGTTTCCCTGCAACTGGTTTTGCGCAATTAACAGACCTGTAAGCCGTGTGAGATTTCCTAGTGAGGGCAGCACAATTCCAGTTAGGCTATTCCCTGTTAAATCGAGGTAGTTGAGCTTTGAAGGGAAGTTTGTGAAAGGTGGAATTTGTCCAGAAAGATTGTTCATTGAAACATGTATCTCTGTGATGGTTGAGCTGTTGAAAAGAGCTGCCGGTATGGCCCCAGAAAGACTGTTGTTTTGTAAAGAAAGGTAGCGAAGGGAGGAACAATTTGCCAAAAACAACGGGATTTCTCCCTCGAGAAAGTTGTTGGCGAGACCGACAGACTCCAGAGCAGGTGAGCTCCCGAGTAGAGGTGGAATCTCACCAGAAAGTTTATTGCTGGACAAGTCTAGAGAGGATAGGTTGCGAAGCGTACCGAGTAGAGGTGGGATCACACCTCCAACAGAGTTGCTGCTCAGCGCCAAGATCTCAAGGCTAGAGCATAACGACAGCGATTCCGGGATCTCTCCGCTGAGTGCGTTGGAGCTGAGGTTGAGGTACCGGAGTCCAGTGAGCCGGCCAATCTCTGGTGGGAGGTGACCAGAGAGCTGGTTGTTCGGCAAGTGGATTCTCACCAGCGAGGTGAGGTTGGACATGCAGAGCGGGATTTCTCCGGCGAGGCCGTGTGCCTCCAAGTCCAATGCCACCACAAGGGGTAGTTGTGCCGGCCTTGTGCATGAGACGCCGCGCCAACTGCAGAAATCTGGTGAGGTGGTGTTCCATGCGGTGATGGAGAGGCGAGACTTGAGGCAGAGCAGAGCGTCTCGGTTGTTGTCGGATTCATCAGCTAATGTTGTCAGAGACAAAGGATGCAAAACCGATGAGACAAGGATGGCTAACACTAATGCACAAGCCATCTGGTTGATATGCAATGTGAGCAACCATGGATCCTGGGCTGATTTGATTCTGGAAGAGCGGTGAAGACTTCGTCCCGTGTCCGAATGGGACTTTCCTTGGCGTGGAAGGCAAGCTTGGCGATGCGGATATTCAGATCTCCTACCATTGTAACCGACTTTGTGTAACCCTAACCCTCTCCGGTGCCTATATAAACCGGAGGGTTTTAGTCCGTAGGACAACCCCAACATACAACAACCATACCATAGGCTAGCTTCTAGGGTTTAGCCTCCTTGATCTCATGGTAGATCTACTCTTGTACTACCCATATCATCAATATTAATCAAGCAGGACATAGGGTTTTACCTCCATCAAGAGGGCCCGAACCTGGGTAAAACATCGTGTCCCTTGTCTCCTGTTACCATCCGCCTTGACACACAGTTCGGAACCCCCTACCCGAGATCCGCCGGTTTTGACACCGACATTGGTGCTTTCATTGAGAGTTCCTCGGTCTCGTCGCTTTTAGGCCCGATGGCTCCTTTGATCATCAACAACGATGCGGTCCGGGGTGAGACCTTTCTCCCCGAACAGATCTTCGTCTCCGGCGGCTTCGCACTGCGGGCCAATTCGCTTGGCCATCTGGAGCAGATCGAAAGCTACGCCCCTGGCCATCAGGTCAGATCTGGAAGTTTAAACTACATGACCTACATCCGCAGGGACTTGATCTTCGACGGATCCAAGCCACAGCCGAGCGCGCCGCACTGTCTCGATGGGCATGATCTAGCTCTGCCGCCGAACAGTGCCCTGGAGGCCGCACACGCATCGGTTTCGACCCTTAATTCGGAGCCTACTGCGCCGATCGAGGGTGAGTGGTTGGACGCCGCCTCGGGGGCTACGATCTCAAAGGAGATCGAGCCGAATACCAGCCCCACACTCCGCAAGGCCTATGACTCCGAGGGGCCTGATCATGGAGTTCACCGCCGCGGACATCTTTCAGCACTCGCCCTTTGGCGACATTCTGAAGTCACTAAAGTCTCTCTCTTTATCAGGAGAGCCCTGGCCGGACTACCGCCAGCAAGGTTGGGATACAGACGATGAAGAAATTGAAAACCCACCAACCATCCATTTGGTAGCCACCGTCGATAATTTAAACGGCGTGCTCAATTTCGATTCCGAAGACATCGACGGTATGGACGATGATGCAGGAGACACATATGAACCAACGCCTATAGGGCATGGGACAGCCACCTCATCCCAAGATGTGTACATGGTGGATACACCTAAAGGAAGCAACAACGAGGAACACGGGGAGACAACGAGGGATCGATCTCTCGAAAAGCAATCAAAGCGGCGGCGTAAACACCGCCCCAAGTCCCGCCTCGACACAGACACAGCCATAGAGCAGGATGAGCCGGCAGACGACGAGCATGCCTTAGAGCAACCGTCCGAACAGGGCAACTCAGATAAAGAAACCGAACAGCCCGTCCCCGGAAAAAACGGCATTCCGGACGACCTTACGCCAGATAAGGCCACGGAGCAGAAGAACCTCCACAAAAGGCTTGTTGCAACCGCACGTAGCCTGAAAAAGCAGAAGCGGAAGCTAAAAACTATGGAAGATGCACTCAGAATCAGATGGAGCAAAGTAATCAATACCGCAGACAAGTACGGCGATAGTCGCCGCACTAAAAGTTATCCAAAGCGAAAGCTACTGCCTGAATTCGACGAAGAGGCCTTAGAGCCCTCGCATTCAAAAAGTAAGAAAGCCACCCGGTCGGATAGACAACCCCATGGCCAGCATAAAGCGGCAAGCGGCACCGCACTTAAGCCGGCATGCGACCCACTTAAGGATTCACATCAAAAAGATGGCCCAGCCAGGTCCATTTATGGGCCAAGAAAGCACGCTCTCGTAAGCAATGGAATAAAACCAGTATCCGGATCCGGCACACCCAAATACAGGGGCGCCGCACACCCCCTATGTTTCACCGATGAGGTCCTGGATTATGAATTTCCAGCGGGATTCAAACCCGTAAACATAGAGGCATACGACGGAACAACAGACCCTGGATTCTGGATCGAGGATTATATCCTCCACATACATACGGCCAGAGGAGATGACCTTCACGCCATAAAATATTTACCCCTCAAGCTTAAAGGGCCAGCCCGGCATTGGCTTAAAAGCCTTCCTGAAAACACAATTGGAACTTGGGAAGAGCTCGAGGACAATTTCCGAGCAAATTTTCAAGGGACCTATGTCCGCCCTCCGGACGCAGACGATCTCAATCACCTAACTCAACAGCCCGGAGAGTCAGCTCGGCAATTCTGGAACAGATTTCTTACTAAAAAGAATCAGATAGTCGACTGTCCAGACGCCGAAGCCCTAGCAGCTTTCAGGCATAACGTTCGAGACAAATGGCTAGCCAGACACCCCGGCGAAGAAAAGCCAAGAACAATGGCCGCATTAACAAGCCTCATGACCCGCTTCTGCGCAGGAGAGGACAGGTGGTTGGCAAGATGTAGCACCAGCGACCCAAGTACATCCGAAACTAGGGATGGAAACGGAAAACCGCGACACAACAAGGACCGTCGCCGGACCAAGGAAAAAAGTCCGAAAAACACGGCAGTCAACGCCGGATTCAAAAGCTCATGGCAGAACCAGAAAAAGCCGCCCCTCCAGGATAACAGAGATGATTTATCCAACCTAAACAAAATCTTGGACAGGATATGTCAAATACACAGTACTCCCGGGAAGCCTGCTAACCATACCCACAGAGATTGTTGGGTCTTCAAACAATCCGGCTGACTCAACGCCGAACACAAGGGGCTCGACACACCAAGCGAAGACGATGATGAACCCCAAAAGCAGAGCACCAGGAAACAAAAGAATTTTCCACAAGAAGTAAAAACAGTAAACTTACTTCACATAACAAAACGTGCGACGCCCGTAAAGGTACGCGCCATACGGCCTATCCCAAAGGAGTCTCGCCACTGGTTGACAAAACCAATCATCTTCGATCATCAGGATTACTCTAGAGGTATAAGGAGCGCAGGCTGGACTGCCTTGGTACTCGATCCAATGATTGGCGGATTCCAGTTTACAAATGTCCTGATGGACGGCGGCAGTGGTCGAAACCTGATATATCAGGACACAATCCGCCACATGCGGATAGACCCAACAAGAATTTGCCACAGCAAAACCTCCTTTCAAGGGGTAACACCAGGTCCGGACACCCATTGCATGGGTTTTCTCCGGCTCGAAGTTATATTCGGCCCTACCGATAACTTCCGCCGCAAAAAGCTAAATTTCCACATTGTCCCATTCTCAAGTCGCTATCAAGCACTGCTGGGACGCGAATCTTTCGCCCGCTTTAACGCAATACCGCATTATGCATCTCTTACGCTTAAGATGCCCGGTCCACGAGGCATCATCTCTTTAAAGGGGAAACATTGAGTGCGCCTCCCCCGAGCGGAGGATTGTGCGGCCGCTTTAACAGCCCCACAATAAAATGGCTTCACCAGCCAAAACATCTGAATAGGTCATTAAGACCATGGACATGGTAGACGAGTCCGACACCCAAGTATCATTGATAAAGGCTTAGTGGCCATACACCCCTGCTCTAGGGGCTCCGCACATACAAAATAAGAGACAATAAAGCTCAATTTTACATATTTCACTTTATACTTTGTTTATTTAATGTAACTTTTGTTCGGCATGACCTTTTCTCAGCTTAGTTCCTCTCTTTTACAGATGAATATCGTGTTGCGCCCGTCCAGGATATAGCACAACGGAGACATAGGCGCAGACGTGCAGCAGGGACCCGTTACAAGGATTCTTTTCAGATTAAGACCCTGGTAAACCTTTTTTACTGTCTCTTGTTGATATACATCCCTTGGTTCTCTGTAGTATAACCAAGGAGGAGGCTGGCGTCTTGGCATGTGGCCACGTCAGAATTTCTGCGTGTACCTGGACACTAGGGGCTTATACCTAAGAGCGTTGTCTCGCCCGCTCTCATAAAGACCGAATACCTGAGGGAGTGTTCGGCGTCACGAGTTTGGCCTTATATGCATCAGCTCCGAATCATGTCTTTGGTCAAATGTTGGGTTGCCCGGCTCCTGTGTTCGGCTGCCTTACGTTCCGCTCTATCGGCTAAGGCGGCACCAGGAGAACTACTGCGATTGTGCCCCGGTTCGGCCAGGCGAGCACCTCAGTAGAGAAAGCCGAAAACAGACTGTCATGATATAGGGTGAGACTGGTCAACCACTCGATGACTACCCGGAATCTATAGGATTCCTCCGCATTAACGAAGGGCCGCTTCCCGGCCAGGCACATATGCGCCCCGACTTCGGGCGAGCGCAGGCGCCACCAGGGGCTATCTAAGTAGCCTCACTGTCAAGCTCCTATGGCTAAGTGAAAGTGTTAAAGAATTATAGTCGGGTTTCCTAGCTCGCTGCGCTATCACCTCCTTTGTAGGACGAAGACGTTGGATTAAGTGTGAAAATGTGCCTTCTGCGAGCACCCCCGCACTTGCATGGGGGCTGAAGCCAACGACTGCCATCTTTCAGATTTTTTATATATATTAAACGGCCGCACAGGAGGTGTTACAATACTTGCAGGCACAAGTATAAAAAGTTCCTACAATTTATCAAACTACTGTCTTAACAATGGCACATGCTATTCAAACATAGCATCCTTCAAGCACTGCGACTCTATTACACGAGCGCCTTGCAGAACTTCCTGAAAATAGTGCTCGGCAAGTACTCGGCTTCTGTCCGAATCTTGGGATGCAACAGTTATGGTCTCCATTTCCGCCCAGTATGTCTTGACACGGGCAAGAGCCATCCGCGCACCCTCTATGCATGCTGACCTCTTAATTGCATTAATACGCGTCACCGCACCAAGGAACTGCTGCACCAAGCTGAAATAACTCTTCGGCTCCGATTTCCCTGGCCACAGGTGACTCATGACGCACTTCATGGTGAGTCTGGATAACCTATTCAATTCGGCCCATTGAGCCAAACGATCATCCACTAATAGTGGACGCTCTGGATTGTAGAACTGCGACCAGAAAAGCTTTTCCACTTCGCGATCTTCCTGATCTCGAAAGTGTTCGGTCGCATCAGCAGCACTCGCTGCCAAATCCAGATAGGTATCCGCCACACTCCACATCCGGTCCAATGGAGCAAGCTTCGGATCACAAAACTTCCTCCGCAGCATAAAGGGCTTTCCAGCCGCAATCTCCCCAGCCAGGCGCAGCTCCTCCTTCGCAGCTCTCATCGCAGAACGAGCATCCTTGGCATCAGCAACGGCCTTCTCTAAGTTCGTCTGCCTCGCCCGGTCTTCTTTTTCAAGAAGCTTGCAACGGTCAGCAACGCTTTTTAGCTTCACGACCATCTCGTCCATCTCTTTTTTGCTCCGGCAGTGAGCAGCCTGTTCGGCTCTCAGCTCTTCAAGGGCCTTCGCGGCAGCCGCATCACTTTTTCTGGCTTGTTCCTTAGCTCAGGCAAGTTCCGCCCGAAGACTCGACGGCCGCACCATCTACGTCAAGCACACACATTGTAAAGATACTGGCATAAAGCTCCTCTTACCAGGTGCCGCCCGAGGAATTACATACCTTGAGCCTCATCAAGCCGCTTGTTGACAAGCGCGATGTCGGCATCTGCCACGTCAAGTTGCCTCTTTAGCTCGGCAAAATCATCAGCCCGGCTGGATTCCGGACACTTCGCCACCTACATTCAAAGGCGACATTTTAGACCTGGGATTATGATCCTCTGCGTGCCGTCACTTCTGACAACGCACAGAGTCTCAGGGGCTACTATCTACACAGGGCGCATCTTATTTATGCGCAACTGACAAAAGTGTACATTATCTAACGTACCTCAAAACCCGTCAGTAAACTTCTGATGGCCTCGTGCAATCCGCTTTCCGCGGACGAAATCCTTTCAATCACCGTGCCCATCAATGCACGGTGCTCATCTGAGATAGAAGCCTGCCCCAGCAGACTCATCAGCTCCTCCGGCCGAGCACCAGATGGTGTCGGACTTGTCCTATGGCCTCTTTCGCAGGCCGGACGCGGAGAACCTTGGGGGGCCACATAGCTATCTTCCGCTCCTACCGGATTCGAAGAAACCCTCCGCGACAACATCTCAGGGTCGCCCACCTCACTAGGTGGTGCGGCAGGGGGAGGCGTTCCGCTCTCCATCATCTCTGGAAGAAGGTCCCCCGAAGACGAGCTCTGCTGAGAAGGGCTAAGGTCCGAACTACAAGGTAAAATTTTGGTTAATCTTCTCAGATATAAAGCAAGGATTTCTCTCTCAAAAGTATAATCTTTCCCTACTTACGGCTCGCTGGAGGGCTGGTCCCCTTGAGGGCATAATTCGGCCGAGGTATCCCACGGCGTAGGACCCTCTGACAAGGATTCCCCCCCGCTTCGAGGCCATAGTCTCTGGGTTTTCAGAGGCAGTCCTCTTCTTCCCCTGCGGAGAGGAATTTTCGGTTCCTCCCTTCCGAACAGCCTCCTTCGAGGAGGCCGTAGTTTCCTTGTCCCCTCCCTCACTCTCTCCCAAAGGCACAATCTTCAGCATCCTAATTAGCATGGGATCCGGCCTGGTCTCGGGGAGGGGAGCCGGACACCTGATCAGCTTTGCTTTCGCTATCCACTCCTGTTTAAAAGGACAACTCTTTTAGGAGCAAGTTTATGACAAATATACGGATAACGAGTCCGGGCACAAGGCTACTTACTTGAGTATCCGGGCGATTGCAGCTCAGACCTGCGTCCTCGGTCAAATCCGGACACATTGCTTGTGATCCGAAGAACAGTTTATACATCTCCGCGGGCGTTGCGCCCATAAAATGCTGGAGAGCTCGTGGTCCCTCTGGATTAAACTCCCACAAATGAAGGGAGCGACGTTTGCCGGGCAGTGTTCGGCGGATCAGCATGACTTGCGTCACTTTGACCAAGCTGAGACCTCTTTCTAAGAGATCCCTGATGCGGCCCCGCAACAAATACACGTCCTGGGGTGGCCCCCAATCTAGGCCTTTATTGACCCACGACCCTAGCTGCTTTGGGGGACCCGAGCGAAAGGCAGGCGGCGCCACCCACTTGGTGCCCTTGGGAGCGGTGATGTAGAACCACTCTCGTTGCCACAAGCCGAGCTCCTCTTGAAAAGGGCCCTCGGGCCATGGAGCATCAGCCTTCTTGCTTATAACAGCGCCTCCGCACTCTGCGTGCCGTCCCTCAATCATCTTCGGCTCTACCTTAAAGGTCTTGAGCCATAATCCGAAGTGAGGAGTAACACGGAGGAAGGCTTCGCACACGACGATGAATGAGGAAACATGGAGGATGGACTCTGGAGCTAAGTCGTGGAATTCCAGCCCATAATAAAACATCAGCCCCCTCACGAAGGGATCCATTGGGAAGCCAACCCCCAAAGGAAGTGAGACACGAACACCACGCTCTCACCAGGCTGGGGACTGGGAATGGCCTGCCCTTGAGCAGGCAACCTGTGGGAAATTTCACCGGTCAAGAACTTGGCCTCTCTCAATTTAGCACGTCCTCCTCCGTGACGGAGGAGGGCATCCATCGGCCTCGAAGGTCGGAACCGGACATTGTGGAAGGTCCGAAGCGCCTGGAATCTGGAGCCTAGGGTGTTGGAACTCGAGGCGACGGGCGAACTCGTTTGAGATTGAAAAGGAGTTAGGCCTTGGCCTCTTTATAAGAGGTTGAATACCAAGGGCCCTCCCCGTAACCATTTGGGACTCGCCTTTAATCGAGAAAACATGCTAACGGGCACGATTGGGTTACCCACGTCCGTATTGATGAGAATCCCGTAAATAAAGGGGACACGATCTCTGCTTCAACAAGACGTGCCAAGGAAACCGCCTCGCAAAATGCACTGAGGTGGGGAAGTAAAAACGATTCGAGTAAAGGGCTTGGCCGTAGTGTGATGTCACGCTATGGGATACGTCAGCAGATTAGATTTGTGTTAATATTATTCTCTCTATGGCAATATGTGGAAACTTATTTTGCAGAGCCGGACACTACCCTTAGTGTTTATAAACTTTTATGAAGAACTTGGAGGAGGAACCCTCCTTGCAATGCCGAAGACAATCTGCACGCCGAACTCGTCGTCATTGAAGGCTGGTTCAGGGGCTACTGAGGGAGTCCTGGTTTAGGGGGTGTCCGGGTAGCCGGACTATACCTTTAGCCGGACTCCTGGACTATGAAGATACAAGATTGAAGACTTCGTCCCGTGTCCGGATGGGACTTTCCTTGGCGTGGAAGGCAAGCTTGGCGATGCGGATATTCAGATCTCCTACCATTGTAACCGACTTTGTGTAACCCTAACCCTCTCCGGTGCCTATATAAACCGGAGGGTTTTAGTCCATAGGACAACCCCAACATACAACAATCATACCATAGGCTATCTTCTAGGGTTTAGCCTCCTTGATCTCGTGGTAGATCTACTCTTGTACTACCCATATCATCAATATTAATCAAGTAGGATGTAGGGTTTTACCTCCATCAAGAGGGCCCGAACCTGGGTAAAACATCGTGTCCCTTGTCTCCTGTTACCATCCGCCTTGACGCACAGTTCGGGACCCCCTACCCGAGATCCGCCAGTTTTGACACCGACAGTAAGCCATGTCTTACATGTATTTTGGCTATATGCGTCAGAGCAAATGATGTGAATATAGGAAATGTACCTTCATGCCCATGAGTCCTTCTTGCAAACATTATGTACATCAGCAAGAAATCCTCATACACATGATTGTGATGCATATACTTACCTTGTGGTCTTGAGTTGGCTTAGGAAGGAATGAACCTGAGTAAACAAGGTTAGACAACACAGATACACCTTCTAGCCAGAGCAAACAAAAGAAACCACAAGACAACCAAGAGTGGGATGACATGCATAGAGTGAGTACTGAGTACCCCATTGGGTATAGACATGTCCCCAAAGGTAAAGATATGCAATAAAATCAGAGATTTCCTTCCCTTACATGTCTTGCTCCTCGTGAATCTTGCATGTGATATTGGGGGAAGATAGGGAACAGAAAATCAGAGGAAAAGAAAAGAAACAACATAAATAATGCAAGCAATCAAATATGAACTTGTCTTTCCCCTCTTAAAGACATGTAATTTCTCTCCTCTTGAACACCAAGCATGTGAGGTCAGAGATTTCTTACACACACTCCCCCTGAGTATCCTCTCCCCCTATAGAAATGATTAAGCATAGAGCTTTGATGTGATCCCTCTCTCCCCCTTTGACATCAATTTCCAAGAAGGGCTCTTCTGGATTTTTGTTTTATTGTAAAAGGGTTTGGTCCTTGAGTCACAAAGCAAAGCGACTGTGATGCTGGTAGAGAACAAGAGTCATTGAGTGGAGCTGGAACAAAAAAAGACTGCAGAAACAAGTGGCAAGTTGTCTTTCCTGTAGTGAAATCGGTAGCACCGAGTTGTGTGCTTCGGTGGCACCGGGAGAATTCGGTTGGGCCGAAGAAAACAGACCGGTGTGACTGAGTTCATCACAGTGAAACACTTGTCACCTCAGCTCACTAGGCACTTTAAGATCTCACAAGGATTTGCAAGGAATTAGCTGAAAGATTTGCAATGAATTAGATGCAGAAAATGCAGAACAGAAAAAAGAAAAGATCGAGGAAACACAAATGTATGAGACAAATGCAAGAGGCAACACAAGAGAACTTCATCTAGAATTGGGCGGTGAGAAAGTCACCTATGTTAGAGTATATTGACTTAGGAGTTAAGTGAGATCACTTGATCTTTGGTCATACTCATCATTTAAGCTCAAAATGGGGTTACCATTTTTCGTTAAAGCATCTTGATGTATTCACATCTTGTTGAGTTGCTTTATCCCATGACTTGGAGTAAAGCTTCTCTAAAATGGAATAGCATACCTTGGGTGGTGGTGTTGATCTTGATCATGTAGTCAAACTTGTGTGGTGGTGCTCAAGGTTGCTGTAGCTCATCAAGAGTTGGGAGCACCACTTGGAGTTTGAGTTCATCTTCCTACATGGGTTAGCTTTGCAAGGAAGAGCACTAGTGTATCCAAAATGACAATCATAAAATTTAACATAGTATGAGTCAAAGGATATATTTGAGGGGTTTTGTGCTTCCTTGACTTCAACCACCATTGTATAGAGACTTGGTGATGTAGAGATTGCTCAAGATGTGAGTGAGTTGCAATCTCATGGATTTAGATTCATCCAAGTACCTAAAAGGGTTAGATAGCATGCAAGGGTGCAAAAGTATCCAAGACATATAGATAGCATCATGAAAGAAATATCAAGGATTAGTCAAAGACTCATGCCTTGCATGTATCCAAATGGAGTTCCTACTCCAAGTTTGAAGCATCAATGATGTTCAATTCACCTCTCAAACGGCAAAAGACTTTCTCATCAAGCGGTTTGGTAAATATATCCGCTAATTGCTTATCGGTGCGAACATGCTTAAGATTAATGTCCCCTTTGGCAACATGGTCTCGAATGAAACGATGACGAACTTCAATATGTTTAGTTCGAGAATGTTGCACGGGATTGTGAGCAATCTTAATAGCACTTTCATTGTCACGCAGCAATGGAACATGTTTCACATATATCCCATAATCTTTAAGAGTTTGGGTCATCCAAAGTAATTGAGCACAACATGAACCAGCGGCAATGTATTCCGCTTCGGCCGTGGATAAGGATATCGAGTTTTGTTTCTTGGAGGACCAAGACATTAGAGATCTACCAAGAAATTGACAAGTACCCGAAGTGGACTTTCTATCAACCTTGTCTCTGGCATAGTCCGAATCGGAGTAGCCAACAAGATCAAAGGAAGACCTCTTAGGATACCAAATGCCAAAATTTGGTGTATGTATTAAGTATCTCACTATCCTTTTCACAGCCTTAAGATGACATTCTTTAGGTGCCGCTTGATATCGTGCACACATGCACAGACTTAGCATAATATCGGGACGAGAGGCACATAGATGTAACAATGAACCAATCATAGAGCGGTAAACTTTTTTATCAACCGGTTCACCATCTTTGGTCAAATCAAGATGTCCACTAGTAGGCATGGGCGTAGTCATACCTTTGCATTCTTGCATATTGAATTACTTGAATAAGTCCTTGGTGTACTTTGTTTGAGAGACAAAGGTACCTTCCTTAGTTTGCTTGATTTGCAAACCAAGAAAGAATTTGAGTTCACTCATCATAGACATCTCAAACTTCTCCGACATTAGCTTTCCAAACTTCTCACTAAAATGAGGATTAGTTGAACCAAATATAATATCATCAACATAAATTTGGCACACAAATAGTTCTCCATTAACCCTCTTAGTAAAAAGAGTAGAATCAATTTTACAAATTTCAAAGCCTTTTTAATAAGGAACTTGGTCAAGCATTTATACCACGCTCTAGGGGCTTGTTTAAGACCATAAAGGGCTTTATGAAGTTTGTAGACATGATTAGGTTTCTTAGGATTGACAAAGCCGGGAGGTTGCTTAACATAAACTTCCTCCTCAATTTCACCATTTAGAAAAGCACTTTTAATGTCCATTTGGTACAAGGTGATATCATGGTGATTAGCATAAGCAAGTAAGATGCGAATGGACTCAAGTCTAGCAACGGGAGCATATGTCTCACCATAGTGCATACCTTCGACTTGAGTGTAGCCTTGGGCGACTAGGCGTGCTTTGTTGAGGACAACTTGACCATATTCATCTTGCTTGTTGCGAAACACCCATTTGGTACCAATGATGTTGTGGTTGTTGTCGGGCTTCTCGACCAATGTCCATACTTGATTTATCTCAAAGTTGTGTAGCTCTTCATGCATAGCATTTATCCAATCCGGATCTTGTAATGATTCTTCAACCTTCATAGGTTCAATGCTAGAGATGAATGAGTAATGTTCACAAAAATTAGCCAAACGAGTTTTAGAGCGAGTTATTCTCCCGGTTTGGATATTGTAGATTTGCTCAACGGGATGATCTTTGGCGATTCTTTCTCGAACTCGTGGGAGTTTTGGCTTGGCTCGGGGTGGAACATTTTCTTCATCTTGTTCTTCTTCTTGGCCTTCTTCATTGTTGACGTTGTCATTCTCTTTGTCGTGGTGGAGAAGGAGGTTGTTGATGTTCGTCTTGGTGTACTTCCTCGTTTTCTTTGTTTTGGTGTGTCCCACTTGTGGATGCTTCCGTATCAATTCTTGGTTCACCTTGTAGTGAGGTAGAAGCTTCCACTTGGACGGATGAGGTACTCTCCTTCGCCTCCGTTGGACGAATCTTGCCAATAAACAAGTCTTGGATTGCTTCCAAAGGGTCTTTGTCTCCTACATCAATTGGCAATTGCTCTACTTGCGAGCCATTAGATTCATCAAACTTCACATCTACCGTCTCTTCAACCTTTCGGGTGAAATTGTTGTAGACACGGTAAGTGTGAGAGTTTGAGCCATAACCAAGTAGGAAACCTTCATGAGATTTAGGAGCAAATTTAGAACGACGATGCTTATCAAGAATGTAGAATTTTGAGCCAAATACTCGAAAGTATCCAACTTGGGGTTTGTTACCGGTGAGGAGCTCGTATGCCGTCTTGCCGAGTAGCTTTTGAAGATACAAGCGATTTGTTGCATGACAAGCTGTCTCAACCGCTTCCGCCCAAAAGTGTTTTGGAGTCTTGTACTCATCAAGCATCGTTCTTGCCATCTCAATAAGAGTCCGGTTCTTCCTCTCAACGACTCCATTTGTTGAGGTGTGTACGTAGCCGAGAACTCATGTGAAATCCCCTCTTCGTCAAGAAAGGTATCCACATTTGCGTTCTTGAACTCCGTTCGATTGTCGCTCCGAACCTTCTTGATCTTCACATCAAATTGATTTTGGGCCTTCCTAGCGAAGTTTTTGAAGCTCTTTTGAACCTGCGATTTGTCATCAAGAAGGAACACCCACGTAAATCTTGAAAAATCATCAACTATGACCAGTCCAAACGAGTTACCACCGAGACTCTTGTAGGCATTTGGACCAAAGAGATCCATGTGAAGTAGCTCGAGTGGTCTTCTCGTGGTCATGATGTTCTTCGCACGATGACTTCCTCCAACTTGTTTTCTTGCCTGACAGGCACTAAAAAGTCTATGCTTGTCAAATATGACATATTTTACTCCAAGGATATGATCACCTTTAATAAGCTTATCAAGATTTCGCATACCCACATGACCTAGCCTTCTATGCCACAACCAACCCTTAGAAGATTTAGCAATTAAGCAAGTTCTAGGTTGAGCCTTTTTAGTGGAATCAACAATGTAAAGATCACCTCTACGTATACCGGTAAAGACCATTTTACGATTGTCCCTACGAAACACTTGGCAATCTACCTCAGTGAATAGGACATTGAAACCAAAATTAGCAAGCCTAGAAACTGAAAGTAAATTGTACCCAAGAGATTCAACGAGCATGACATTTTGCATGGAGCTATCATGTGAGATGGCCACCTGACCGAGGCCAACCACCTTACCCTTTGAATTATCTCCAACAGTGACATATTTTTTAGGGTCGTCGTTTTCAGCAAGCTCACGGAACATATCTTTATCTCCGGTCATATGATCAGTACATCCACTATCAAGGACCCATTCCTTTCCTCCAGCCATGTAGCCGCGAAGATTTGCCATAAGACCAAAGTGTCTCATCGCATCATCAAGATCATAGTCATCATCATCATCTTGTGATTGATCAATTCCTAGAGGGGGTAATTCATAAGATAAATGATCACTTCTATGGTTATCTTTATGGATTCTAATAGCTATGGAAATGATATTGCTAATGATCCCAACATCTCCTATGGCACGCATGAGATTTGTAAGCTCAAATAGACAATCACCAAAGCTAGGATTACTAGAATTCATCTTACTCAAGGCAATAGACTTATGGAGAATTTCGTCTAAATTTTTCAAGGAATAATCTGGAAATCGTTCCTCAAGAAATCTCCATATAGTATAGGCGCAATCAAGAGTAGGCAAACTAGCAATCAAATTTTTGGGCAATCCTCTTATGATAAGATTGATAGTTCTAAGATTGCAAATCATGTCAAGATCCTCTTCGGGTGTGGGATGCAAAGGATCATTATGAGGTGCACAAGGGCTAGTAATGTACTTGTTCAAATGATGTTCATTGAAAATCTCAAGCATTTCATTTTTTCACTCGTGAAAATATTCTCCATCAAGAATAGGCACTCTACGTCTAAGACTCCCCAAAGTAGACACATCCATCTTCCTCCAAAGGTGTTTAAACCAAGGCAATCGAGACCACAGCTCTGATACCAATTGAAAGGATCGAGAAGAGGTGTCTAGAGGGGGGTGAATAGACTCTAATCAAGAAAAATTGCTGTTTTTAATCTCTTGAGTTGAAGTGGAGTATTAGCACAAGTTTAAACATTCACAATACATATCAAGAAAGCATGCAAGCATACAAAGAGTATATGAGCAGCAAAAAGTAAGGCATGCAAGTTGCAAGAATGTAAAGAGAAGGGATTGGAGTGTGCAAACGCAATTTGGAGACACGGCGATTTTTTATCCGTTTCCGATAGGTGGTGCTATCGTACATCCACGGTTATGGAGACTTCAACCCACGAAGGGTAACGGTTGCGCGAGTCCACGGAGGGCTCCACCCACGAAGGGTCCACAAAGAAGCAACCTTGTCTATCCCACCATGGTCATCGCCCACGAAGGACTTGCCTCACTCGGGTAGATCTTCACGAAGTAGGCGATCTCCTTGCCCTTACGAACTCCTTGGTTCAACTCCACAGTCTTGTCGGAGGCTCCCAAGTGACACCTAGCCAATCTAGGAGACACCACTCTCCAAGAAGTAACAAATGGTGTGTTGATGATGAACTCCTTGCTCTTGTGCTTCAAATGATAGTCTCCCCAACACTCAACTCTCTCTCATAGGATTCAATTTGGTAGAAAGAAGATTTGAGTGGAAAGCAACTTGGGGAAGGCTAGAGATCAAGATTTGTGTGGTTGGAATGGAATATCTTGACCTCAACACAAGTGTAGGTGGTTCTCTCTCAGAAAATATGTGTTGGAAGTGTAGGCATGTTCTGATGGCTCTCTCCACGAATGAAGAGTGGGTGGAGGGGTATATATAGCCTCCACACAAAATCTAACCGTTACACACAAATCACCAAACTCGGTGGGACCGATTCAGAGAACTTGGTCAGAGCGATTTAGTTCATAATGTGACCGTTAGGTGTTTCGATGGGACCAACTGGATCAACTCGGTGGGACCGATGTGCTAGGGTTAGGGTAAATCCAAAACTCGGTTCGACCGATTACTCAAACTCGGTGGGACCAATTTGGGTAATAAGTGAAACAGAATGTTGGCCAAGCAAACTCGGTGGGGCCGGTTGCAAATCTCGGTGAGACCGAAATTATTGCAATAGACAACAAAGAGTTTGCAAGCCCATCTCGATGAGACCGAGATCCCATCGGTGAGACCGAACTGATTAGGGTTTTTGGCAGTGGCTATGTCAACTGAACTCGGTGGATCCGGATATGAGATTTTGGTGGTGCCGAGTTGGACTTCTTGGTTTAGGACATATGTGGAAGTGAGAAAGTGGTTGAGGGCTTTGGAGCATATCACTAAGCACTTTGAGTAAGCAAGCCATTAAGCAACACCTCATCCCTTCTTAATAGTATTGGCTTTCCTATGGACTCAATGTGATCTTGGATCACTAAAATAGAAAATGTAGAGTCCTGAGCTTTCAGCTTGAGCCAATCATTTGTCCTTAGCATCTTGAAGGGGTTCGACATCCTCTTGTCCATGCCACTCCATTGTTGAACTTATCTGAAACATACTAGGTAGAAGCATTAGTCCAACAAGACATATGTTGACTTTAATTACCAAAATCACCCAGGGAGAACTTGTGCTTTCAAACTGGTCACATCACACGCACCACAACCAGCCACAGGCGGCCAGCTTATAAGTTCACGCGACTCACACACACACGCGCGCTGTGGGGTCCCTCCCGCAGGGTTGCCAAGTCACACATGCCAAGTGGCCAGGTGTGACATTCTCTCCCCCTTAAGACCAAGCTTCTTCCTGTGAACTTGTCTCCGATTCCTCCCAAATGGCCACTGAAGGGAGACACTGCCGGAGCACCTCGTAATCTTCCCATGTGGTGGCGGCCGACGAGCCCTCGCCCTATTGCACCTTGACCTGCACGATGGACGCATTCCCGTGCTTCATCATGTGTCTTTCCAACAGTTGCGTTGGTGCCGCCGACGACACGGAGAGGTTCGGCACGCGCGGCAGCTCTGCATACATCGGCATGTAGTCCGGCGTGAATGGCTTGAGCTGGGAGACGTGGAAGACTGGGTGCACCTGGCTCGCGGGCGGCAGGTCGAGCTTGTATGCCATGAGGCCGATCTTCTCGAGGACGGTGTACGGGCCGAAGAATTTGAAGGCGAGCTTGGCGCAGGGCCGATTGGCAACCGAGCGCTGTACGTAGGGTTGCAGCTTCAACAACACTTGCTCGCCGACTTGAAACTGGTGCTCCGTGCAGTTGCGATCAGCCTGCTTCTTGAAACGGCGTTGAGCGCGCTCCAGCTGAGCGCGGATGTGCTCCGTGTGCGCCGCCCAGTCCATGTCCTCGCCGGTGTGCTCGTCCGCTGGCCATGCCAGCATTGCCCCGAAGTTGGCCTCCCTCCCGTAGAGCGCCTTGAATGGAGTGCAGTTGAGCGAGGCATGGAACATGGAGTTGTACCAGAACTCGGCCATGGGCAGCCAGCGGCGCCACCGACGCGGCGCGTCGTGCACCATGCAACGAAGATACATATCCATGCACTGGTTCACGCGCTCAAGTATAGGGGATCGCAACAGTTTTCGATAAGTAAGATTGTCGAACCCAACGAGGAGCTAAAGGTAGAACAAATATTCCCTCAAGTTCTATCGACCACCGATACAACTCTAAGCACGCTTGACGTTCGCTTTACCTAGAACAAGTATGAAACTAGAAGTACTTTGTAGATGTTTTTGGGTAAGCTTGCAAGAAGGTAAAGAGCACGTAAATAAAAGCTAGGGGCTGTTTAGATGAAGGCACAACTAAATTAGTTTTAGTAGAGAGCTTTTGTCAACAAGAAAGTTATTTGTCCCTAGGCAATCGATAACTAGACCGGTAATCATTATTGCAATTTCATTTGAGGGAGAGGCATAAGCTAACATACTTTCTCTACTTGGATCATATGCACTTATGATTGGAACTCTAGCAAGCATCCGCAACTACTAAAGATTCATTAAGGTAAAACCCAACCATAGCATTAAAGTATCAAGTCCCCTTTATCCCATACATAAACAACCTACTTACTCGGGTTTGTGCTTCTGTTCACTCACGCCACCCACTATAAGCAAATCATAAACATATTGCAACACCCTACAGCGGGAATCCCTCACGCTTGCGCGACACGGAGAGCACCATAGGACAGCACCAGTAATAAAACATGCAACTCAAACCAATCTTGATCATCAAATAGCCATTAGGACAAAACAGATCTACTCAAACATCATAGGATAGCCATACATCATTGGGAAATAATATATAGCGTTGAGCACCATGTCTAGGTAGAGATTACAGCGGGTAAGAGAGAGGTTACACCGCTGCATAGAGGGGGGAAGAGTTGGTGATGATGGCGGTGAAGTTGTTGGTGAAGATCGCGGTGATGATGATGGCCCCCGGTGGCACTCCGGCGCCACCGGAAGCAAGGGGGAGAGAGCCCCCTCCTTCTTCTTCTTCCTTGACCTTCTCCCTAGATGGGAGAAGGGTTTCCCCTCTGGTCCATGGTCTCCATGGCAAGGGAGGGGCGAGAGCCCCTCCGAGATTGGATCTGTCTCTCTGTCTCTCTCTGTTTCTGCGTTCTATTCTGGCTCTGTTTCACCGTTTCGTGTATATATGGAGATCCGTAACTCCGATTGGCCTGAAACCTTCGCCGTGATTTTTTTACGAATATTAGCTTTCTTGCGGCAAAAGAAGAGCGTCAACCGCCTTACGGTGGGCTCATGAGGGTAGGGGACGCGCCCTAAGGGGGGCGCCCCCCTGCCTCGTGACCACCTCGGGCACTGGTTCGCGTTGATTTTCCTTCCAAATTTTCCATATTTTCCAAAAATAAGCTCCGTCCGTTTTTATCCCGTTTGGACTCCGTTTGATATGGATATTCTGCGAAACCAAAAACATGCAACAGATAGGAACTGGCACTGGGCACTGGATCAATATGTTAGTCCCAAAAATAGTATAAAAAGTTGCCAAAAAGTATATGGAAGTTGTAGAATATTGGCATGGAACAATAAAAAATTATAGATACGACGGAGACGTATCAGCATCCCCAAGCTTAATTCCTGCTCGTCCTCGAGTAGGTAAATGATAAAAAAGATAATTTTTGATGTGGAATGCTACCTAGCATAATCTTGACCATATGTCTAATCATGGCATGAATATTAAGACATGAGTGATTCAAAGCAATAGTCTATCCTTTGACATAAAAACAATAATACTTCAAGCCTACTAATAAAGCAATCATGTCTTTTCAAAATAACATGGCCAAAGAAAGTTATCCCTACAAAATCATATAGTCTGGCTATGCTCCATCTTTACCACACAAAATATTCAAATCATGCACAACCCCGATGACAAGCCAAGCAATTGTTTCATACTTTTGATGTTCTCAAACCTTTTCAACTTTCACGCAATACATGAGCGTGAGCCATGGACATAGCACTATAGGTGGAATAGAATATGATGGTGGAGGTTGTGTGGAGAAGACAAAAAAGGAGAAAGTCTCACATCAACTAAGCGTATCAACGGGCTATGGAGATGCCCATTAATAGATATGAATGTGAGTGATTAGGGCTTGCCATGCAACGGATGCACTAGAGCTATAAGTATATGAAAGCTCAAACTGAAACTAAGTGGGTGTGCATCCAACTTGCTTGCTCATGATCCCTAGGGCACTTGAGGAAGCCCATCGTTGGAATATACAAGCCAAGTTCTATAATGAAAATTCCCACTAGTATATGAAAGTGATAACTCAGGAGACTCTCTATATGAAGGATAATGGTGCTACTCTGGAGCACAAGTGTGGTAAAAGGATAGTAACATTGCCCCTTCTCTCCTTTTCTCTCATTTTTTTATTTTTTATTTTTTTATTTTTTTGGTGGGCTTCTTTGGCCTCTTTTTTTTGGGCTTCTTTGGCCTCTTTTTTTGTATAGTCCGGAGTCTCATCCTAACTTATGGGGGAATCATAGTCTCCATCATCCTTTCCTCACTGGGGCAATGCTCTAATAATGATGATCATCACACTTTTATTTACTTACAACTCAATATTACAACTCGATACTAGAACAAAGATATGACTCTATATGAATGCCTCCGGCGGTGTACCGGGATGTGAAATGATCTAGCGTAGCAATGACATAAAAAAACTGACAAGCTATAACAATATCATGCTAGCTATCTTATGATCATGCAAAGCAATACGACAACAAATGCTCAGGTCATGTATATGATGACGATGAAAGTTGCATGGCAATATATCTCGGAATGGCTATGGAAATGCCATGATAGGTAGGTATGGTGGCTGTTTTGAGGAAGATATAAGGAGGTTTATGTGTGACAGAGTGTATCATATCACGGGGTTTGGATGCACCGGCGAAGTTTGCACCAACTCTCGAGGTGAGAAAGGGCAATGCATGGTACCGAAGAGGCTAGCAATGATGGAAGGGTGAGAGTGCGTATAATCCATGGACTCAACATTAGTCATAAAGAACTCACATACTTATTGCAAAAATCTATTAGTCATCGAAACAAAGTATTACGCACATGCTCCTAGGGGGATAGATTGGTAGGAAAAGACCCTTGCTCGTCCCCGACCGCCACTCATAAGGAAGACAATCAATAAACACCTCATGCTCCGACTTCATTACATAACGGTTCACCATACGTGCATGCTACGGGACATGCAAACCTCAACACAAGTATTTCTCAATTTCACAATTACTCAACTAGCATGACTCCAATATCACCATCTTTATATCGCAAAACTATTGCAAGGAATCAAACATATCATAATCAGTGATCTACAAGTTTATGTAGGATTTTATGACTAACCATGTGAATGACCAGTTCCTGTCATCTCTCTAAATAGATATAAGTGAAGCAAGAGAGTTCAATTCTTTCTACAAAAGATATGCCCATGCTCTAACAAATATAAGTGAAGCAAAAGAGCATTCTACAAATGGTAGTTGTCTATATAAAGAAAAACAGGCAATCCGAACTTCAAATGATATAAGTGAAGCACATGAAGCATTCTATAAAGCCATACTCAAAAGATATAAGTGAAGTGCAAAGAGTGTTCTATAAATCAACCAAGGACCATATCATAGCAGCATGGTGCATAAAATAAAAGTAAAAACCTAAACGCAAAAGACGCTCCAAGATTTGCACATATCACATGAACGAAACGAATCTGAAACATAGCGATATTTGTTGAATAAAGAGGGGATGCCTCCCCAACATCCCCAAGCTTAGACACTTGAGTCTCCTTGAATATTTACTTGGGGTGCCTCGGGCATCCCCAAGCTTGATCTCTTGCCTCTCTTCCTTCTTCTCACATCCAGACCTTCTCAATCATCGAACACTTCATCCACACAAAACTTCAACAGAAAACTCGGTAAGATCCGTTAGTATATAAAGCAAATCACTACTCTAAGTACTGTTGCAAACCAATTCATATTTTGGTTTTGCATTGTGTCTACTGTATTATAACTTTTTCATGTCTTAATCTATTGATATAAATTGATAGTTTCATCAAAACAAGCAAACTATGCATCAAAAACAGAATCTGTCTAAAACAGAACAGTCTGTAGCAATATGAACATTCACCATACTTCTGATACTTGAAAACTTCTGCCAAAATTAGGAAAAATAAACAATTTGTACATCAAGATAGTGCAAAAATAATCATAGACATTTGACGTTCCAGTAAAAAATTAAAATTCGCGCACTACAGCCAAAGTTTCTGTCCTGCACCGCACAAACCAACAAGCATTGTAAACATCCTAAAGGCAAACCTTGGCACATTATTTTTATAATACAATAAAATTGTATAAGGGGATAATTATTTTTTCTGAAAAGTTTCTGTAATCAAGATTCACAAAGTTTCCGTGAGCATGAACAAAGTTCAAGGCTAGCTCCCACTTCAACAATGCTTGTCTCTCTCACTTTCGCTTTTTTCTTTGAAAAAGTTTTGGGTTCCCCTCTTTATTTTTGTTGTTTTTAAACTATATGAAAGCACTCAACAAAAATTAATGGCTCTCTAAAACTTCCGGGTTGTCTCCCTGGCAGCGCTTTCTTTAAAGCCATTAAGCTAGGCATATAGTGCTCAAGTAGTGAATCCACCCGGATCCCAAGGTATATCAAAGCCAATTTTAATTAGCAATGATTTAGATTTTAGTAGTGAGCACAAGGCAACATATATCAAGCAATGACGAAGTCTAACTCTCTTCCTATGCATCGGCATGTCATAAAAGAACAATTCATGCACACCTATTAAAGGCCAATGCATAGTATAAACAGTTTCTTGCAATTTTATCATGTTGGAAACATAGAGAGGTGGAGATATAGTTCCTCTCTCATAATAATTGCAAGTAGGAGCAGCAAGCACATGCATATTATATCTATCAAAATCATCATGTGCAACGGTAAAAGGCAACCCATCAATGTAATCCTTAGTAAGTGCAAACTTCTTCGATATAGTGTAGTCGGGAGAATTCAAAACGATAATAGGACTATCATGCGTGGGTGCAATAGCAAAAATTTTATTCATAACATAAGAAACTATAGCAAGTTCATCTCCATCAGCATAATTCATATTGGCATCTTGGCCGCAAGCATAGCGAGCATCATCAAAAAGGGATATTTCAAGAGAATCAACGGGATCATAATAGTCATCATAGCAATCATCCTTCGGTAAGCACGAAGGGTGTCGGTGTCAAAACCGGCGGATCTCGGGTAGGGGGTCCCGA
Organism: Aegilops umbellulata; assembly: GCA_032464435.1. NCBI lineage: Eukaryota > Viridiplantae > Streptophyta > Magnoliopsida > Poales > Poaceae > Aegilops > Aegilops umbellulata. The sequence goes on from CP136057.1 coordinate 21,221,099, forward strand.
ACTGTGCGTCTAGGCGGATGGTAACAGGAGACAAGGGACACAATGTTTTTACCCAGGTTCGGGCCCTCTCGATGGAGGTAAAACCCTACTCCTGCTTGATTAATATTGATGATATGGGTAGTACAAGAGTAGATCTACCACGAGATCAGAGAGGCTAAACCCTAGAAGCTAGCCTATGGTATGATTATTGTTCGTCCTATGGACTAAAACCCTCCGGTTTATATAGACACCGGAGAGGGCTAGGGTTACATAGACTCGGTTACAATGGGAGGAGATCTACATATCCGTATTGCCAAGCTTGCCTTCCACGCCAAGGAAAGTCCCATCCGGACACGGGACGAAGTCTTCAATCTTGTGTCTTCATAGTCCAAGAGTCCGGCCAAAGATTATAGTCCGGCTATCCGGACACCCCCCTAATCCAGGACTCCCTCAGTAGCCACTGAACCAGGCTTCAATGACGATGAGTCCGGCGCGCAGATTGTCTTCGGCATTGCAAGGCGGGTTCCTCCTCCGAATACTTCATAGAAGATTTTGAACACCAGGATAGTGTCCGGCTCTGCAAAATAAGTTCCACATACTGCCATAGAGAGAATAGTATTTACACAAATCTAATCTGCTGACGTATTCCGTAGCGTGACATCACACCACGGCCAAGCCTTTATTCTAGTCGTTTTACTGTCCCACCTCAGCGCGTTTAGCGAGGCGGTTTCCTTGGCACATCTTGTCGAAGCAGAGATCGCGTCCCCTTTATTTACGGGATTCTCATCAATACGGGCGTGGGTAACCCAACCGCGCCATTGACTACGGCGCTTGGGAGATAAGCGAGTTTTACCAGGCTGGTGGGGACGCATAGTTTCGTTCGCCCATATAAGGGGATAAGGATCCGCCTTCTTCACCCACGCCTTCTTCCTCCTTTGCCTATCCATTTTCGCACACTCGAGCTCCAGCGCCCAAGTCCGCATTTTCTTCCTCCACCTTATCCAATCATGTCTGGAGCGGGAGGCAAGTGGATGGTCTCCTCCGTCATGGAGGGAGACGTCAAAAAGTTGAGGAGAGCCGGATACCTGCCCGACGACGTCGTGCACCGGCTCCCAGATGAGGGGCAGCTCATTCCCACCCCCAGGCCCCATGAGAGGGTCATCTTCCTTACCCATTTCCTCCGCGGAATGGGATTCCCCCTCCATTCATTCGTCCGGGGGCTCATGTTCTACTACGGCCTGGACTTCCACGATCTGGCCCCGAACTACATCCTCAACATCTCAGCGTTTATCGTCGTGTGCGAGGCCTTCCTCTGCATCCGGCCCCACTTCGGCTTATGGCTGAAGACCTTCAATGTCAAGCCGAAGGTTGTGGGCGGCCGCCAGGCGGAGTGCGGAAGCGCCATGGTGGGCAAGATGCCCAACGTCTTATGGCTCGAGGGCTCCTTCGTGGAGACCATAAAGGGGTGGCAATCGGGGTGGTTCTACATCACCGAGCCACGTGATCCCAAATGGGTCGCAGCCCCCGAGTTCCGATCCGGATCCCCTACGCGGCTCACCTCTTGGAAAGAGAAGGGCCTGTAGTGGGGTAGTGCGGAAGAGGTGACCGGACTCCAAACATGTGTCCAGAACCTGGTGAGCAAGAAGCTCAAACTCGTCAACGTAGTCCAGGTTATGCTCATCCGCCGGATCCTCCCGTGTCAACAACGGGCTTTCAATTTGTGGGAGTTTGATTCGGCCTAGCACCGAACTCTGAGCCGGCTCTTCGACACAACATACGAAGATGCCTGGAAGGTGCTATTCAAGGGTGCCGAGGCTCCTGCTTCCGCCACCGAGGATCGCGGATTTTCCGCGCAGCGCCAAGCCAACGCGGTAAGATATTTTACCCCTTACAGGATACTTGTCTTTCATAGATTGGCTCTATACGGGATCTAAACTCCCGTACCTTTGACAGGATTGGCAGGAGACGTCCGGGCAGATCAACTATCTGGCTCCTTTGCCCGAAGACCCGGCAGACGCCCTTCTAGAGGGGCTGTTGGTCCCGGCACCTTACATGGTGCCGGAGAAGAAGGCCAAGAAGAAGGCCACGGGAACTCGGAAGAGTTCTCGGCGTCCGGTGGAGTCGGACTCATCGTCCGATGACTCCGAGGCGCACTCCTCTGTAACACCCCGGATGTAACTTGCCATATTTGTAATCCAACTCTTGCCATTTTCGGCTATGTGATATGTTATTCTCTCCGTGGTTGGTTTCCCTTCGTTTTGTATTTTGTTCATGTCTTGCATTTCTTATCATGTCATCATGTGCATCGCATTCGCATACGTGTTCGTCTCATAAATCCGAGCTTTTTCCCCGTTGTCCGTTTTGCAATCCGGCGCTCCTATGTTCCCCGGCGTCCCCTTTTATTTTTCTTCGTGAGCGGTTATTAAACTTTCTCGGATTGGACCGAGGTTTGCCATGCGGCCTCGGTATAGCACCGGTAGACCGCCTGTCAAGTTTCGGGTCAATCGGAGGTCGTTTGGTACTCCAATGGTTAACCGGGTAACCGTGAAGGCCTCGTGTGTGTTGCAGCCCAACACCCCTTCAAAACAGACCAATAACCAATCTAAGACACTCCCATGTCCTCCGCCGTTCGATCACGATCGCGTGGACGAAAACCGCTCTCCATTTGGAGCCTCCTAGCTCCTCCTACCTATAAAAACACCTCCCCCTCCTCCAATTCCGGGTCCAACACCCAAAACCCTAGCCAAAATCCATCCCGCCGCCGCCGGACGTGTCCGCGACGGCCGGACGCGTCCGCCGCCGCCCGCTCGGCGAATCGGAGGCCGCCGCGTGTCCCGCCGCGCCCCCGCCGCCCGCCGGCCCGCCGAGCCCAGCGCGAGGCCCGTCCCTCGCCCGCGCCGCGCGCCTCTCCCTGCCGCCGCCTCACTCCCTCGCCCGCGCCCCCGCTCGCCGCGCCGGTCCCGCCGCCCCGCGCCGCCACTCCCCGTCGCCGGCCGCCGCCGCCGCGCGCCCGCGCCGCGCCGGCCCCGCCGCCCCGCGCCGCCGCCGACGCGCGCCCGCGCCACCCCGGGCTCGCCCGCCGTTCGCCGTCGCCGGATCCGCGCCCCACCGCCTCCCGGCCGCCGTCCCCGTCCCCTCCGGCGAGGTTCCGGCCAGATCCACGCCGGAGCGCCGGCGTTCCTCGGTTTCCGCGCTCGGGTTGACCTTTTCTTCCCCCCTCGTTTTCTGCTAAGTCTTTATTTTTCACATCATTGTCTCATGTTCCTCGTGCCATAACTTTGCATCCGTAGCTCCGTTCCGCGCGTATAATATGTCAAATTGTTCGCCTCAAAGAGTACATCATTTCATTCCATTGGATCATTTTCATTTGAGGTCAGCTTGATTCCCGAAATTCTGTTAGAAGAGGACTAGTTGATGTTAGTTGCTGGATCTTATCTGAACATGCACTTTTGTTAATTTTGCCATGATTGATGTGTACCTCTTATGAAGTTGAGTCCTACATGAGTTTTGTAATATGCCGTGTTAACTTTCCATAGAATTATGCCATGTATTTTTGTGTTCTTTGTGGTGACTAGCACAGGCATGCAAACTAGGGTACTTGATGTTGCTGATTTCAGAGACTTAGTAATTTCAATAAGTCCCTGACTGCTATTATTTTTATGCCATGTGTTCATGCTGTTTCCGAGATATCTATGCCTCTTTTGAGCATGATCACTAAGAGTGTTTTGAGCACATGGATTTGCTCTATCCATCCATGCCTTTGTTTGTAATTATGGAGTGCCATAGCTTGAGTCAATCGAGCTCTAATTTTGCTATAAAATGTTGCTGGCAGATTGTTTACATGTTATTCGATTTTGCCAAGCTTGGTGTAGTTGATCCTAGCATGCTATGATGTTATTCTTGACATTTATAGTTCCTATGCCATGTCTTCTTGATGTATGTATGCTTAGTTTATCATGAAATGCTCTGTAGTGAGTGCATCGAGCTCACGAACATGCCTACTCGCTATCTGTTTCTGTCATGTCCAGTTTTCTGCTAAGTCTGAAACCTGTAACGAAACTTGCTTAATTGACATGGGTGTCACATGTTTTCTGATCCTTTTTGGCTTATGGTAAGTAAGGTACTTTTGTTAAGTGCTTTGAGTAGATTCATGCCATGCCTTACTTTGCTATGTTCTGATCCTGTAGCATGTTGTTTCATTGCTCTGAACATGTCATCCTGATGTTAGTTTCTGCTATGTTGATGTCTGTGAACCTGTTATCTTTTGCACTTTTGCCATGCTTGTTTGAACCTGTTGTGATGTGATTCAGCCATAGCTCAGTGTTCATCTTTTGTCAAGCATCTTGAGTAGATTACTGTCATATGCTTTGTTGATATGTTTGGGTGCTGTAGCTTAATTTCTTGTTGCTTGCTAAGTAGCATCATGCTGTTAATGACAGATTATTGTCATTCTTGAATTGCTCGTCATTTGCAAACCGTGCATCTGATTCCGGTGATCTTTATATCGATTTCAACCGAAATCATCTCATCTATCCAGTAGCATACTTGGTTTGCCAAGATTATGACTGGTTCATCTTTTCCTTCCGGAGCACGCATATGCATTGCATATCACATCTCGCTTATCATGCCATGTTTTGCATCATGTTGCTTGCGCATTGCATCGTGATTGATGTTTGCCCCCTTTGCTTGTGTTCTTGCTTTGGGTAGAGCTGGGAGACGAGTACGTGAACGAGGAACCTGTTGAGAACGCTTTCGAGGACCAAGCTTTCGACAACTCTGAGAACCTTGCAGGCAAGATGACCATACCCTCGAAATCACTTCCATCTTTGCTTGCTAGATGCTCGCTCTTTTGCTATGCCTATGCTGCGATACCTACCACTTGCTATATTATGCCACCCATATTGCCATGTCAGCCCCTAACCATCCATGTCCTAGCAAACCGTTGATTGGCTATGTTACCGCTTTGCTCAGCCCCTCTTATAGCGTTGCTAGTTGCAGGTGAAGATGAAGTTTGTTCCTTGTTGGAACATGGACTTGTTGTTCCTTGTTGGAACATGTTTACTTGTTGGGATATCACAATACCTCTTTTATTTAATTAATACATCTATATACTTGGTAAAGGGTGGAAGGCTCGGCCTTATGCCTGGTGTTTTGTTCCACTCTTGCCACCCTAGTTTCCGTCATACCGGTGTTATGTTCCTTGATTTTTGCGTTCCTTACACGGTTGGGTGATTTATGGGACCCCCTTGACAGTTCGCTTTGAATAAGACTTTTCCAGCAAGGCCCAACATTGGTTTTACCATTTGCCACCTAAGCCTTTTTCCCCCGGGTTTTCGCGAGCCCGAGGGTCATCTTATTTTAACCCCCCCGGGCCAGTGCTCCTTCGAGTGTTGGTCCGAACTGTCAGCCGCCGGTGGTCGCCAGGGGCAACTCTGGACTGGCCTACCGGAAGTTTGGACAATCCGGATGTGCCCTGAGACCGAGATATGTGCAGCTCCTATCAGGATTTGTCGGCACAATCGGGCGGCTTTGCTGGACTTGTTTTTATTACTGCCGAGATGTCTTGTAGTCCGGGATTCCGAGACTGATCGGGTCTTCCCGGTAGAAGGAATATCCTTCGTTGACCGTGAGAGCTTATAATGGGCTAAGTTGGGACACCCCTGCAGGGTTTTATCTTTCGAAAGCCGTGCCCGCGGTTATGAGGCAGATGGGAATTTGTTGACGTCCGGTTGTAGAAAACCCGAAGTTGACCTTAATTAAAACACATCAACCGCGTGTGTAACCGTGATGGTCTCTTCTCGGCGGGGTCCGGGAGGTGAACACGGTGTTGGAGTTATGTTTGACGTAGGTTGTTTCAGGATCACTTCTTGATCACTTCTAGCTTCACGACCGTGCTTTGCCTTCTCTTCTCGCTCTCTTTTGCGTTGTAGCCACCATATATGCTAGTCGCTTGCTGCAGCTCCACCTCACTACCCCTTTCCTACCTATAAGCTTAAATAGTCTTGATCTCGCGGGTGTGAGATTGCTGAGTCCCCGTGACTCACAGATTCTATCACAACAGTTGCAGGTACCAACGATGCCAGTGCAGATGATGCGTCCGAGCTCACTTGGGAGTTCGACGAGGAACGTGGCCGTTACTATGTTTCTTTTCCAGATGATCAGTAGTGGAGCCCAGTTGGGGTGATCCGGGGACCTATGTAGCATTTGGGGTAGTCTTCTTTCATTTTGGTACCGTAGTCAGACCTTGAGTGTAATTTGATTGATGGATGTTTATTTATGTTTGTGTGAAGTGGCGACTGTAAGCCAACTATGTATCTCTTTACCTCTATGTATTACATGGGTTGTGTGAAGATTACCTCACTTGCGACATTGCTTTCAATGCGGTTATGCCTCTAAGTCGTGCCTCGACACGTGGGAGATATAGCCGCATCGAGGGTGTTACATCCTCCCCCGGAGAGGAGGAGGAAAGAGAGGTTTCTCCCCCAGCAGGGGGAGAAAGGAAAAGAAAGGCCGCCCCGACTGGGGAGGCCGGAGGGTCCAAGAAGGGGAAGACCCTTCCTCCGGACTACTCCACCAACACCCCCGACAGCGAGGAGGAGTGGCCGCCCAGAGCCAAGCCCCTGGCGAAGTCGTAAGTATTCAGACACCAGAGTGACTCATAGTGTTCCTTTGTTGCACAGCTTTCCCTAACGCCAAATATAATCATGTAGTCCGGCCCGAGACCGGCTCGACGTAACTTCGAGCGGCTCCTTGAATTCGTCGGATGTGAATAGCTTTTCACTTGCGGCTGCTACCTCCCCTCTCCCTACGGACGCCGCCGAGGTGTTGTCCCAAAAGGTTCCAAGCCAGGGGAGGTGGTCCTGGAGGCGCCACAAGGCGACCTCCCGGACTCCAGGCGCAAAGGGGATAAAAGCCCCAAGGGCTCCAAGTCCGGCCCTGGGCCGGACACCGCACCGGAACCTTCAAAGGTTCCGGAGTCCGGCAGGCGGCCCCCTACGAAGAAGGGCAGGCCTACGACGCCAGCGACCTCCGTCCAACCGGAGGCGCCGGATAACTCGTTGGAAGTGCTTAACGGCGCTTCCATCGACGAGGAGCACCTCACTATTATGAGTGCGGTGATCCAGAAGGTTCAGTCCGCCAAGAGCGGGCTGACTGAAGTCTGTGCTAGCCTGCTAACAGGCTTTGAGGTATGTAAAAAATATGTGTAAGTATTACCGCATAGACAGTAGCCCCTGATGCTCTGTTTGGCGTTCGGAAAGAAAAGCCGAATAGGGGATCTAATAACATCCGCAGGAGTCTAACAGAATTAAGTCGATATGTGTATGCAGGCTTCGCTGCTAGCCTCAGCCGCACTGACTGCGGAGGTGGATGCTCTGAAGCACAGCCTCGAGCGGTCCGAGCAAGAGCTCGGCCATGCTAAAAAGGAGCTCGATGGAAAAGAAGGTAAGTAATACCTTGTAGAGTATATTTGAAAAGATGCAGTTGCAAAAAATGACAGGATTGTTATTGGTGTCCTAGGGGCCACGACTGAGGTTGCGACCCTTAAGCAGGCGCTGTCTGAGGCCAAAAAGAGAGCGGCCACGGATCGCATCGAGCGGGAGAAGCATGAGGCGCGGGTTGGCGACACTACAAAAAAATACACTTCCGTGATGATACGTGTTTGTCACAGTAGGTCGCTTTTTTTGTCATGCATGTACATCCATGACAAATTTATGACAGAATCAAGATAGTCATACATGTGCTGTCGTAGAAGTGTTCCATGACATTACCAAAATTATCATCACGGAAGTGTCCACTTCCATGACGATAAATCGCGCGTCACAGAAGTGTTTTCGTCAAGGGTGACCGACACGTGGCATCCACCGTAACGGAACGCCGTTAAGCTATCGGGTCGGGTTTTGGATCCGATAACCCGTTAACAGCCCCGACCAATGAGAAATTTCCACGTGTAAAATTCTTATTGGCCGGACGAAACACGTGTCAGTGGGTCAGATAGTCGCCTATGATACGTCGACACGTGGCACGGCCCAACAGAGGCCCATTCCTGTGAAAAGGCCGGCCTGTTTGACTTGGTCAAAAGGTGGCGGGCCGGCCCGTTTGACTTGGTCAAAAGGTGGCGGGCCGGCCCGTTTGACTTGGTCAAAAGGTGGCGGGCCGGCCCATGGAAAGCCTGTTAACCGCCTGTTCGCATATAGCCCATTTACAGCCCGCTAAGCCAAGGCCCGTTACGCCCTATCCGAATTAGGCCCAGTAGCGTCATTTGGGCCGTCCAATATGATTCACAGCCCGTTTTCACTTTTGGCCCATGTATAGCCCATGACGTCTTTCGGCCCATATGAGGCCCTTTGTAACTCTTGGCCCATTAGCGGCCCGTGCTGAAATTGGCCCGTAATGAACAGTGTATTACTTTACACCCATTAACGGCCCGTGGTGAAACTGGCCCGTAATGAACAGTGTATCACTTTATACCCATTAATGGCCCGTTATTCCGTTGGGACGTTTTCCGCCCAAGTTAACTTTCGGCCTTCCAAGGGCCCATTTATTCTTGGGCTCATTTGCAGCATTCGGTTACTTACGGCCCGTTACTATCATTTTCTGCTTGTGGGCCAAATTCAGCCCGTCGTTACAGTCGGCCCGTTTGTGGACCATTAGTCTGTTGGGCCAATTTCATAGCATCACCAAATACGGCCTATTAACGGCCCATTATTGTCAGCCCATACAACGTCTGATTTCCATTAAAGGCCCGCCTACGGCCCATTAAAGGGCCGTACAAGACCCATAAATGAGCCGGCGGCCCATGGATCCTACGAGACGTACAAGGCCCATGGATCCTACGAGACGTAGAAGGCCCATGGATCCTACGAGACGTAGAAGGCCCATGGGTCCGACGGCCCGTGAAGGGCCATATTCGGGCGAATTGGCCCCCGTTTGAACGATATAGCATATTCAAAGAATTATCCTACTCAATACTATCACCTCTAAAAAGCCTACACTATTACAACAAAGAGATCAAGACATAGAAAGGTAGAATAATCCTACACTATACAATAAAGAAATTACAGCCGATTCTACCCACTGGGCATTATGGTTCGGCACAGGTGATAATAAAGCATACACAAACAGCAAATTACATACATTGGGCAAATGCATCTCATACATCATGGACGCGCATCAACTTAACTCCATGTGAACTATAATCTCTTTAGAAAATAGGATTGGCCGGATTCAGATAGCACCAATTTCAGTCTGCAAAATCTCCAATTCCTTCATGGTTACCTCAGTGTCTTGTTCCATTTTTTTGACTCCTGCTTCTAATACATGCATGTCCAGTCTCAACTTGTTGCTTATACGTTGACAATCATGTACACGTTGTCTTGCCACCTCTAGTTGATGCTTGAGAACATCAGCACATTCCAATTCCAATCCATAATCATTCGGTAACGGCCATGTCGCACTGCTCGCAGATCTTTGTGTTGATGTCACTTCATCCTGAAATGTTTCTGTAAGTACACATGACTAGGGCAAAAATATAGTTACAACAGTGAAGCGAACAAGACACTATTTTCTACTACATGGCAAAACAGGACTAACAATAATGTTACATGTCACTTTTAAAAAAATGTTACACGTCATGAAGCATAAGCAGGTGATATTGTAAAAATTATAAAAAAGATAGTCTGTGCAGCCTGCATACAGAAATCCCTCTTAGCTCACCAGAGGAGCATGATGTTGGGGCCCAATCGAAAACACAGACAAGTTACAAATTTAGACAGGATGTTGCGTATAAGTAAGCAAGCAGTTGGCCATTCTGTGCCTCAATTAAAGTCTTAGGGAGCATAATGAACAGCAAAGGGTTTCATACAAACATACTACAGCAGGCAAAACTATGCAATCGTTAGCGTAGTATAAACTAGATTGTGAGCCTCATGCAATAATAGTTGGTTAATAGACTTCAAAGCTTCAGGCACACTTCGGTAGAGTAATTAAATGGTAAGGCCTTTAATTATGTCAACTAATAGTGATACAAGTACCGAACATCAGGCATGATTATTTGGGCATCTCATTAACTGAGGACAAATAATGCAATTGAAAAGAGAAAATTAACTATGCCTGAAACAAACAAGGAATTGAACTGTTGAGTTGCATACAGTGACTTACCTTAGTAGGTTGAAGAGGCTCAGCGCAGCTCCTACTTCTCTTGCAAGGCTCGTTCCTAACATCTTGTACTTGGAAATCCTCAATCTTATCTTCATTGCACCCCCTCTGCAAGGTGACACAAACTAGTTACTCATCTCCTTGGAAGATAAATATGCATACTTTCCAGTCTGTGAACACAAAAGTATGAGATTATAACAAAACAACACCACATAATGAAACATGCCGCATCTCTTGCACTTGCACACAATGAAATGAGCATTTACTATGTCTGCACTATGTAAAAACTAGGCATACCTTCGAACTGGATCTCCAAGTACTCTTGGAGAGCCTAATGTAGTGTACAGTCAAACCTTTATGTCACCTATGAGTTAGACAAGGCCCCACTACAGCAGCCCTTAGTGTTTAAATCGTTGACAAGCTCTGTTAGAGTTTTAGGTCAAGAACAACAAGTAATCAAAGCAAACAGTCCTAGTATGGCTGGCTGATGCAAACAAGCAATTGAACAGGAGTGTGAGCAAATCTTACATATGAAGAAAAGAAGCAAAGAAGGAGGCTTAAAGACCATCACTTGACTGACCAGATTTAAGGGGCATTTAAACATCATGTGCAACGTATGAACTAACATAAACATTGCATATTCCAGATTCTACAATGGAATGCACATGTATTAGGTTATGCCATGTATGATGATGCCTAAATGTACAGATAGCAGGCATGAGTGATTCATCATTGCACGCACAATTGAATTGCAGGCTAAGGGCCAGTTCGATTCCGCCTTTTCAGGGCATATTGTCAAAATAAGCCATAAAAGATGTAAAGAAGTCATTTTTGAGTTATGGGCTGGGGCTTAACTAATTTCGCTTTGGAGGGGGGGATGTTTCGGGTAGAACCTCACTAAAAAATGAAGGGAAGGGGAATAGTGAAATGACTCTGTTGTCTGCCTATATTACACTCAAAATGCAACTGCTGACGCCCGTGTCACACCTAACCCTCAAGTAAAAACAAACGCGCAAGCATTCATTGCCCTGCCCGCTTGCATCTCCTCTCCCATTTCCCTCTACCTCGATCCCCTGCCTGCAGCACTAGGGTTCCTCCAGTGAGCCGTCGCCACTGGTCCCATCTGGCCTTGTCCTCGACGATGCTATGTCCAGCTAGGCTACATGGCCGGCGGGTAGGGGCAAATCTCCTTGGCTTCTCCTCCCTCTAGCGCCGCCCCTCATTCTCATGGTCTCCAGCAGCTACTCCACTGTGGTTCGTCCAACGCACTACTCCAGCGGGCGCTGCACAACTATGGCTGATGCCACACTGCGGCAGAAGGCACCTTATTCCCCCTCCCCTCCTCCCAGGCCATGGCCTTGAGGTGCTGTTGAAGGATGAGCTCATCCAACAAGGTGAGGATCTCCTCTGATTTTTTGCCAAACTTTCATCCTGATCCACTATATGATGAATTGCTATGAGCTGCTTATACTGCTGCTATATGATGCATTGCTATGAGCTGCTCGTGCTGCTGCTATATGTTGAATTGCTATGAACTGCTGCTGCTGTATGATGAGTTGCTATGAGCTGCTGCTGCTGCTATATGATGAATTGCTATGAGTTGTTGTTGCTGCTATATGATGAGTTGCTACAAGCTGCTCCTGCTGCTGCTATATGATGAGTTGCTACAAGCTGCTCCTGCTGCTGCTATATGATAATTGCTATGAGCTGCTCCTGCTGCTGCTATATGATGAATTGCTATGAGCTGCTCCTGCTGCTGCTATATGATGAATTGCTATGAGCTGCTCCTGCTGCTGCTATATGATGAATTGCTATGAGCTGCTCCTGCTGCTGCTATATGATGAATTGCTATGAGTTGCTGCTGGTATATGATGAATTGCAGACTGCTGCTGCTGTATGATGAGTTGCTATGAGCTGCTGCTGCTGCTATATGATGCTTTCAGGTGGTGCTTCTATACGATAATAACCAGCCACTTGGACCATCGAATTTCAATAAATAATTGTTCTTCATTTAAATGTGGGTCATGCGTTCTTCTTTTAAATTAGGCAATGGGATCTCTATGGAAAACATTGACCAAAGTAGATTGTGCCAAGTAGATGGTATCTTTGTATTTGCATTTTGAGCAAATAGTGATGGTTTGTTTTCCTATCATATTAATTATTGCACTGGGTTCAATTTGTGATATTTGCAAGTCAAATTAATTTCCATATGGGTAGCAAAATGAAAAAAATATATAATGCAATCAGACTTTCCACTGATCATACCAAAGATAAGATGAAAACGCAATGAAAAGAACTGGTTGGCTTATTACATGGAACTTATATTCACATGTGCTTATTTTCTTAGGATAACTCATAATAAATGTCCCTAAGAAACTTGGCTAATAGAACTGGCATACAAATAACATGTCACGATGATTGCAATGGAGGAGTGACGTACTATAGCACACTGTATAGGCTCACCGCTGCCTCTTTTTTTGCGATGTTCCATGAAATTGCCACATACATCTTGTACTTTTTCATTGTGTAACCCTATCTGCAATTTGACATGGCTAATTTTAGACATCTCTACATGATACTACATTACATATCCCTTGCGCATATTTAAACCACCAATTAACGATTGTGTGCGTACCATAAACTAGTCATGACTCTGTATGCTGGACTAGAAGGCACTCTAAGGGAGCCTAATGTAGTGCACTGGAATTCCTACATGCCACCTACGATTTTGTTTAATGTACTGCCCCTGTTCCTAAATATATGTCTTTGTAGATATTCCAGTATGGACCACATACAGATGTATATAGATGCATTTTCGAGTGTAGATTCACTCATTTTGCTCCGTATGTAGCCTATAGTGGAATCTCTAGAAAGACTTATATTTAGGAACGGAGGTACGAGGTAGTATCATGTATGACATCTACGTATCTAATTTAGCAGCCAATAGTAGAAATCATTGTCTGCACAAAGGGATTACTGGTCGAAAATCCTAGCAAAGCACGCTGGCAGGCATAGAACAATACAAGAGAGAGAGAGACGCGCTTACAAGATCATAGCAATGCCTCAGTCCAGGATCTTGGTTGGCGAAGCTGTTAGATCCAGAAGAAACATCGTCCTTGTAGTTTTTGCCAGCTGCATAACAGGTAACAGCGACCGGTTAGTATATTTGAAGTACATCGGGCAGGTGATGCTGGACGGGTTTAAAGGTGACAAGTACCTAGGCCGTGGCGGGTGCTTGGCATCTCTCCAGACTATGGGAATCAGGTTAGAAACGTCAAGGGTGATGACGTTGCGCTGGCTGTCAGGGTCCAGTAAGGAGATCTAGAACCGTCCAGTAGGGTGTTTGTGGAGCGGCTCCGGTAGGGGGACTAAGGTGTGGGTGAAGCAGATCTATGGCCGTGGACGAGGGCGTAGGTGAAGCTGCTCCGGTGGTTGGGTTAAGGATGGTGTCGACGATGCGGATCTGCGGCCGTGGACGGGGCGTCAGAAGCTGCTCCGGTGGTTGGGTTAAGGGTGGTGTCGACGATGCGGATCTGCGGCCGTGGATGGGGCGTCAGAAGCTGCTCCGGTAGGTTGGATGAGGGTGCGAGGAAGCGGATCTGAGGCCGTGGACTTGTGAGTTGGCAAAGCGGCCCCGGTAGGGTTGAGAATGGTATAGGCGAAGCTACTTCGGTAGGGTTGAGGAAGGTGTCCGTGAAGCGGCTCCGGTAGGGTTGAGGAAGGTGTCGGCGAAGAGGATCAGAGGCCGTCGACGGGGGCGCCGGTGGGGCGGCTCCGGGGGGTGTGGACGAAGTGTCTCCGGTGGGGAGTACGAATGAGCCGCTGCAGATACGCGGCGGTTGACGAGAGTACCGGCGAAGCAGATCCGGCACCAGGGACAAGCACTACAATAGGAACCCCCCCTTCCGCAACGTATAGATGCGTTGTCGTTTGTTCGTATAAGAGTTGCTAAGGTCTACACCAACGGATTCATATGCGTTGTCGTTGGTGGCGTTGCAAGGGTCTACAACAACGTATATAGATCCGTTGGTAATCTGGAGAATAATGTGTTGCAAGGCAACAACGAATCCATGCAACGCTTATATGCGTTGGTGCTTGCAAAATAAAATAACCTCCATATATAGTCATTTATAACACTATTGCTCTTTGCAATGGTGCTTGCAAAATAGAATAACCTCCATAGATGATCGTTTATAACAGTACTAAGTGTGAATGGCAGTACATGTATAACTTTAGTAGAATGGCAGTACAAGGTATAACTTTAGTAAGATTCGATAGAGTAGAAATGGAAGTCATATATTGATTCAACGAAACAATCTGTTAGTACATTACAATGCAAGTACATCAACTAGGAGTACATCACTTTCTTAGAAAAAAAATGAAATTTCTAAACATTTATAGAACTGTCTTGTTTCTCCTCCAAGTACCAAGAATCATCATACGTTCTCCAAGGATCCAATTAATCATTAGTATTGAAATTCTCAACCTACAAAGAAAAATCATAATACTATTTAGGCATAAATTCCAAGTGAAGTTTAAAAATATATATACTATACATTGTACCAAAAAGGATCCACATAAATGTCTCGGCATTAATTAGTTTTGTGTCACCATTACTCACGTACTGCTCATGCTTGGTATGATGTATTAGGAGGAAAAAAACTGAATGCCAACAGCCCAAAAATCACTATTCTACATCGCAGAAAACTTTGTTGTTTCGTGAGAACTACATTGTCACATTAGAATTTCTCAATTGAAAAATAAAATTCTTAGAACCAGTAGAAGAAACAACATGAAAAGAAACAGATCATTAGATTTGGGCTCCTGAGAATTTTTATCTAGAGAAGGTAGGATCCAGGGAGTTTACACAAAATTAAAAATAATTTAATGTGGCACTCTTTAATTCTTGAGGACCAAACCAATTACTAAAGCTGAATACATATTTATGAAAATGCATGAAGGATGACCTATGTAATGGCTCAACTATCTGAATAAAAGCAAACCTAAGTAATGTATAAACATTTTTTTCTCAATACTAAGAAACACGACCCATGTGCCTTTACTGCTAATGTGACTTTTCATTTAACCCGGAGAATTTGATCTTTGATCATAGCTCAGCTCCCTAATCATGTATCGTTTGTCATGTCATTTAATAGCTGAATATGGATACCTATATGACTCTACGAAACATGGGCCTGGACAAAAATTAAGACCGGAAAAAATGGACATACATTGGCACAATTAACTAACAAAGACTCATTGGACCAGTTAGTGTAAAAATTAAGGATATGGAATAAATAATAATGCTAGGAGAAGATAAATAAACGTACACCTTAGTGGCCTGAACCAGGGGAGAGGGTTTATCAAGTAAGCGAATGGGTTACCCCACTTTCTGCGACGTTGTCGTAAGCTGTACATTTCCTTCCATCTGCCCCTGAAGCTGCACGCCATTAAAACAAGTTAATCCCTTACACAATCTTATCTATTGTGCATCTATGGTCAACAATTCAAAATCTGACCTGTAGGACAGTTTCATATCGACATCACGGTTACTACAAGTGTTTAGAGACTAACTAACTGTTAGCTGACATCTTGGTAGGCAAAAATTGCAACGGAAAAATCAAGAGAAGAGATTACTACTGTACGCATTGTACATATTGAGTAATACAGTTCAGTCAAAAAATATTGAGTAATATTTGCAATGGAGAGCATAAAAGAGAATATGATCAAGGGAAGAGATTAGAGAAGAGATGACAAGTAGTTGGTTCAGTTTGCAAGAATTTTCGAACATACAGATCATCTATATTTTTTATTTGAGAATGCATATCATCTTCTATCTACTGTATAGGTACTAAGTAGCAGCAAAATCAGCAGCGGTAGCAATAGCATCCAGAGGCAGCAGTAATAGCAACTAGCTGCTGTAGCAAACAATCAGCGTCACCAAGGGCTGCACTTTCTACCAGGACGTGCACACCACAAACACACATGCACAAGAGCCAAGCACGCACGCAGCTGCAAGCAAACAGACGCAGGGCCACCAGAGCAAGACTACGTCGGGCACCAAAATAAAGCCAAAAGAGTACCATCGCTGCCGAGGGCTTTGTGAGCCGCAAGAACCAGCCGCACTGGCGGGATCCAATTGATAGTCGAGGAACACAGCCGGAGCTATACCCCCTGCTCCTCTAACCTCGGGGCTCGGGCCCGTCTCCACAGCCGGCCACCACCGAGAGAAGGGAGCAGCACCCTACACCACAGCTTGTTGCAGACCCCTGAGGCCATGACCGAGCCAGCAGCAACGACGCGGGGTAGTGGCCTCCAAGGTAGAGGCGGGCGAGCTGCGCCGGTGATCTGTGGCGGCTAGGGTTACCGCGGGGATGCGTGCAGTGGCACGGACGACGTCGCCACAACAGAATATAAGAAGAGACCACTGAGGGGGAGCCTGGCCTATGAGGGACGGCGCGGGATAGCGCCGGATCTAGCTAGAATCAAAGGTGCAGCGGCTGGTCATGGAAGTCGCGGGTGAGAGAGGGGATTCGGGGGCAGAGGTGGCGGATAGAAAATTTGGCTGCGTGATTTGGGTGGATGAGGTGTGGGTACGGGGAGGTTTTTTTAGGGATGAGGAGGTTAGCTCTAAGTGCGGGAGGTGGGAGGTGGGATAAACAACACATCCTGTAATATCGTTGGTACGAATGCGTTGGTATAGGGGGGGTGTTTGTTGTAGTGAAGGCCGACACTGAATGGGCTATGTTACAGTGGTGGATGAGCAGTCTACTTGTTTCTAGGGGAGGTGGGAGGGGTAGATGCGGCCGCAGAAGCAGATCCGGCAAGGTGGACGCCGCTGGCAGTGAATGGGCTATGGTACGCCGGTGGATGAGCAGTCTAGGGTTTCGGGAGGGGAGGGGAGAAAGGGTGATGAAGTACGGACGACGTGCCGTGTAGTTAGTCGTTTTTGCGGGAGGGGGAGAGGAAATGGGGGTGTCGTGTAGTGGGGGAACCGAAAGTTACCAAAGCAGCCCCGACCTATCATGTAGATGAGGGCGGTACTGTAACTGTTGGTCTCCGTGCACCAAGGACAAAAGGGGGATTTCGCATGCTAAAGACTAAGGTGGCGGAAATTTTAGAAGGAGGCGGGAGATTTTGCCGCCCGCGGGATCGTTCGTATCCAGTTTTAACTAATTTTGGACCGTGCTAGCGGGAAGGTCATGCTAGACTGTGTAAACGGGGCACGCGTCAGCAGTTAATAACTGGTGTGAAGTCCACCCCGGAAAAAAGACAATAACTCGGGATGATGCGCCGATAACTTGGACGTTCACACGGGGGCGGCCAATCGTACGGGTGTAGTGGCGCGTTCACAAAAAAGGGATCAAACGCTCAGCCTATGTATTTCTCGTGTAAATAGATAATTTAGTGCCATTGGTTATTTACTTTAAACATAATGCATTGACGTGTTAGTGTAGAGGCGCACAAAAAGAAATGGATATTGTAGTCAGCTACTTAAAAGTGTTACCTCATATGATTACATAGCTTCCATTTCATAAATTGTGTACCCGTTGTATTCATATATGAATATTACATATATTACTTCAAAATAGAGACTTAAATCATCCAAGACTAATGAATTTGAATGCAAGAGTAACAATGGTGCATGTTCATGATAGCTACATTGGTTGTTTGAAGAAACATCACTGTAACTTTGACATGCACAACTAAAAAGGCTTATTTAAATAGAAAAAAATGTGATATGTGAGTGTCCAATCTTTATAGCATTGAATCGATATTGTACCTTTGGCCACGATACGAAGTAGATATTGACTTATGTTCAAGCGATGCACGTCCACGATCGCTAGATAGTGATACGTCAATGAATTGTGCAATCTCTCTCACATGCATACATATCTCATTTCCCTGTGGCATCGGAATCACACACGTGCACTTCGTGTATTTCTCCCTCCGTCAGGGTTAAATTCGTCTTTCTACCCCGTCCTACAAGTCTCTCACACAGAAACACACACGCTCTCTGTGTCTAACACGCCCACCCCTTTAATTCCGCCCACCCACAACCACTAATGTCTCTCACACATATGCTATCTACCTATCCCTTAATATAGCTAGATATGTGTCACACAAACTCCTTCTCCCTACTAGCAAGATGCCCATGCGTTGCACGGAACATCAAGATGCATTTGTATGAGAAGTTTATCTTGTGGGAGAAAAGGATGAACGAGGGAATGCCTTGTTTGCAAATGCGGAGAGGGGTGTGGGTATCTTTTTGCAAAATTGCCATAGTTTCCTTCCTGTCCGTCGGATATAAATCGGATGGCCTATATTGCAGGATGGCAGGAACACCATCATCACCAACTATGTTTTTTATAAGAGTAGAGATATGTGAGTGTCACTGCCCCCCCCACACCCACACTTTCCAACACCGAAGGAGTAGGGTGACACCTCGATCTTGATACTAATCTATCGACTGGCTTCTCTCTCAAACATACACACACACACACTACCCGGCACCGAAGGAGTAGGGTGGCACATCGATCTTGATAATAATCTATCTACTCCTCTTTCAAACACACACACACACACACACACAAACACACACACACACACACACACACACACTAACTAGTTGTGCCTCTGTGTCTACCGCACACACTCTCAATACGTCTTTCTCTCCCTCCCCCCCCAACAATGACAGCAGAAGGGTGACAACTCGATCTGATCATAATCTTTCAATTGGTTTCTCTCTCAAACATTGTGTCTCGGTGCCTTGCTCGGTAGCCCCCTCGATATGTAGACTTCTTGCGCGCGCACAACTGTAGTGACGATGACGCTGAACCCAGTGTGCCTTGTTTTTACCGGCCTCATGTGATAGTTTTCAACCTGTTTTCTGTTAATTAACAAGGCAACCTTTTCTTTGTTACTACTAGTGAATCTGAAGTCATTCGGGGTAGACATAAAATATATCACTTCAACCCAATTATCGCAGCAACCATTTTAAAAGAAATTAGCTAGTTGCCCGTGCGTTGCACGGAACATCAAGATGCATTTGTATGAGTAGTTTATCTTCTGAGAGAAAAGGTTGAACGAGGGAAAGCCTTATTTGCGAACGTGGAGAGACGTGTGGGTATATTTTTGCAAAATTGCCATAGTTTCTTTCCTATCCGTTAGATATAAATCCAACGGCCTATATTGCAGGATGGCACGCACACCATCATCATCAACTCTTTTTCTACTCCCTCCGTCCGAAAATACTAGTCATCAAAATGGATAAAAAGAGATGTATCTAAAACTAAAATACGTCTAGATACATTTCCTTTTATCCATTTTGATGACAAGTATTTTCGGACGGAGGGAGTATTTGTCTTTTTAGATATTTCAACAAGTGACTATGACCGGACCTTACTAACATACTCAAAAAAGTAGTCCATAATTTTGATGTTACCCTCTTTTCTTGGCGGTGCAGTGCCATCTGGATACCTCATAAATAAATCAAGGACAAATTTGACCCCTTCCTGAAAAGACATACGGAGCAAAATGAGTGAATCTACACTCTAAAATATGTTTACATACACATCCGTATGTGGTAGTCCATTTGAAATATGAAAAAGACAAATATTTAGGAACGAATGGAGTATATATAAGAGTAGACATGGAGATATATCTCCAGCATGGTCTACAACAAAAATGTGCTGGGCTGGTTAGCGCCGGATGCTCGCAACGCGATGACATGAGTTCGTATTCTGTCTTTTAACTTTATATTTTTATATCATATATTACTCTACTTATTTGATATATACTTCTTTCACCATTGTACTAACAGTGGAACCCACAGAGTACTTAGAATACAAGATTAAGGATGGACTTGTTTCTTTTTAACTTTCTGTACGAAGCTGTAGCCACCCTGCAAGTCACGTGTACACTGTGCGTGCAATTAACTTTTTATAGAGGGACAATCATACAGGCAATTAGCTCAAATGGATTGGATGTCACTCTATTATTTCTAGTATAAACATCATCTCCAACGGCAGCCGGCAAATTTCCTCCCGCTTCCTTAAGCGGAGGACGACATCAAACGCCAGCGTCATACATTTTTACAACTCTAACCAACCAGATGAAATTCGTGCAAACACGGACTGATTTCATATAAGCATGAAGGATTTCGTATAAAAAAGCCGGATCTTCATATAAACATCATGGATTTCATTACATTTACATGAACTAAGAGGTGCCAATTCAGCTCTCTTGTATAATTAATACTCCCTCCGTCCGGAAATACTTGTCCTAGAAATGGATGTATCTAGATTTATTTTAGTTATAGATACATACAATTTATCCATTCTTAGAACAAAAATTCCCCGCCAGCTGGAGAGGGAGTACATAATCTAAATGGCCGCCCGCGGATCCCTTTGTCTTCCTCATGTCCGTCAGACACTTGCGGGGTCGACGAAGGTCCTTGGAAGAGACGAAGCAGCAAAGAAACCACCTGAATCCGCGGTCGTCGCCTTGGCGGTGGCTTTCATGGGTCCCAAGTGGCGGCGGCCTCCCGTGTTCCACTTCTCCTCGATGATGGCGGCGGACACGGAGAAGCTGGCCACCGACTCGTCGCTCTCCACGCACCCGGCTTCTGTCTCTGCCTGCATGGCGCTGCCGCAGGCACGGGAGGCGCGCCCACAACACGGGAGGTGCGCCCACCCCAAACATTGGTGGCACGGTACGACGCGGCAGCGACGGCGCCCGTACCGGCGTGCTCGCCGCCGTGCCGGCGTGGAGCAACTCTCCACTCCTCATCGACCTGAACTGGAGCAGCGAGTTGCTGAACCACACGCCTGCTTGGGGTGGCAACTGGCTCCGTCGGGCCAAGCGAGGTTGGTGAAGCACCAAGCGGCCTCGACCGTATCCGGAGGGCTCGGCGGGCCACCCAGCCAGGTAATATGCCGGAGAACGGCTCATCGGAAGCCATCGGAGGAGTGGAGAAAATGGTGAAGGAGGAGATGGGGGAGCGGCGGAGGGGTGCGATTCTTGCCCGCTGTCTGTCTGGCCTCGTGTAAATAGAGGGCGGACGGTAGGAGCTTGACCGGTGTCTGGCCTCGTTTAAACTGAGGGCGGACGGGAGGAGCTCGGCCGGTGTTGCGTTTAATTCCGGCCCGCTCATGAACGGACGTGTGGCCGGAGTAGGATTCTCGGTTTGCATGCGGGTTTAACGGAGGGGTTTAATGGAGGCGCCGGGCGTGCAGCGGGCGGCGTAGTACTATTCGATTTGATAGCAGTAATGAGCCGTCAAATCACAAAGGCCCTCGCCGCTCGTGAAACCGACCGAGCTAGACTGCCCCGCCCTCTAGCCTTTTAAAAAATGTATATACTCCACTTTTGTACAGTAGTAGTATCGATGGATTGCGCCATGGAGCAAAACTTGAAATTAAAAAAAAGGTGGTACATATAGAGAGCGCTCGTCGCCAAATTATGCATATAGTACTATTAAAAAGGCTTGTCACAATAATGGTGTCCAGCACAAGTGCACAACCCACCCCTCAAATAAAACTAAGCACCCTGGAATTCTTTGACAAAACTAAGCACCCTTAAATTCTATGACAACTAAACTGCTGGCTATACGATGTTGGCCATATATATTGTACTTATATAATGTGAAGAAACGAGTGGTAGTACTGTACCAACTAAAAGATGAAATGTAAGAAATACTTGTATGTACGTACTGAAGAGTTAATGTAACAAGAAGAAACATAACATAGTTCTGCTGGGGGCTCAGCACAACACACACCTCAAATTAAATTAAGCACACCTGAAATTAAACTTTGCAACTATTCTGGTAGACACTGCATTAGAACCACCATGAGCAACAACACTGCCACCTTACTCAGAGTCCTCGTCCACGTCCTCGACTTCGTCCTTGTCCCTCTTCCTCTTGGCCGATACTTCTTTGCTTGAACCGCACACTTGGCTATTGCTCTTCATCCAACCCTTGTAGATATTGAAGCAAAGGTAGCCATCCATTGCAGCGTATTGGATGTGGTCTATATCTAGTACATTCCGCTGCCATGCATGACGATGAAACGTGTATGGAGGTTTCACCAGTTTACCGTACGAAGGATGAACCATGGCTCCTGCCAAGGTCAGCATTGAAGGCTGACGAGAGGGCACCAGCCGATTCTTCTGGAGGTCGAAGGGGTTGCCTACAACGAGGCCTATCCGAGCTAGGATTTGTTTGTCGTTACCAAAGTCTACAGTAACGAATTTGACTAGGTTGCTCCCGAGGAAGTCCTTAAAATCCTGGCACTCAACGTCGGCATGGCATATGTGGTAGACCGAGCATAAGTCATGCACGCAAACCTGGATCATGGCAGGCTTCTTCCTCTCTTCGTCCTCTAGATCCTTCTCTCGTCCCAGGACTGTGGTGTACTCAACATCTAGCCCAGCGACCCACTCATCATCTGAGTTTTCGAACATGCGTCTGAAGCGAGAAAGGCATCCTTTCACCATCGCGGAAGAACGGGTGTAGATGACGTCGAACTCATCGCCGGTGATGGTTCTAACCTTGTACTCACCGCCGAACCTGGAGATTTGGGACGCCATGGATTTGGGAGGAGGGTTAGGATTAGTGGAACTGCCGTAATGAGAATGGACGGGACGACTAGGAGCGAACCGCCGTAGTATTGAAGGACGTGCGGGGACGAGTAGGAGTGAACTGCCAGCATGCGAACGGCAGGGTAGTGGCTTTCCATTCTCCCATGATACGGGCTTCCGAGAGCCCTTGGATCTGAGATCGAATGGTTGCATGGCGTGATTCTAGACCTATGGGTGAATATCCTATCCTGGAGGGTTATTCTGTAAATTTTCAGCAACTTAGCATGTGACCGTTTGATCTCAGATCCAAGGGCTGCCAGCAGCCCGTATCATGGTCGCGCCTACCACGACCGTCGCGTCGCTCGCGCGGTCGCGCCCTTGGAGATTTAACACGGTGCGTTAGGCTATCTGATGTTTGGCATGTTATACATAGTCGTCACTTAGTCACTCATACTACAACAAGGTTGGCTATAAGTGTATTTTTTGTTACTCCTCTCTATCTCTTTCTTCGTACTCAAGGAAGAAATGGTGCTAGTAAGCGCGTGTATTTATTGCATTTGCCAAGGAGTGATCTCTTCCAATGAAATGGTGTTGCTAAGTTTGCTTCATTTAATTATCTATAGACTCAAAATTGTCTTTTCACCTAGGTACACGCGCTTAGCACCGTTTCTTCCTTGGGTCACCAAACTAGTCTCTCTCTTCTTGATTAACTTGCCACATCAACTTTATGCCTATGTGGCAAGCTTAAGCACCTGTAGGAGCAAGTAAAAGTAAGTACAATAGTGCGCTTTACATGGCATTTTTGCATATGTGGAGGAAATAGAGGCAAGGAAAAAGTGGAGAAGTGGGCTCTCATGCAAGAGCCAGCCTCTAGTACATGGTGGAGCATTGGGAGAGGCACCTGTATGGAGGTGGTCAGGAATCTGGGAGACTCACGCCGATCGTAGCGCCGTAGTTAAAATGATGATGGCAAGTCAAATCACGGGGCCTCACCTGTCCAGCAGTAACTCGCTGTCAAATCACACAGGCCTACGTTTGCAGCAGCCTACTCCCTCGTCTTCTCGCGTCTGTGTCGAAGCAACTAAAGCGCTATGTTACAGTAACATATTATGTTACCACAAGCACCTCTTTCCTTATTAAATAGTTGCCACATAAGCAAAATTGTCTTGGGATGTGTTAAGTTACTACCTAAGTTACTCCCACTATGGCTAGCCTAAGAAACAACGTGAGAGTTAATGCACCACGCTTATGTGTTTACTATTTGGTTTTCGTAAAAGATGACTTAATACTCCCTTTGTCCGAAAATACTTGTCATCAAAATGGATAAAAAGAGATGTATCTACAACTAAAATATGTCTAGATACATCTCCTTTCATCCATTTTGATGACAGGTATTTCTGGACGGAGGGAGTACTCACCTAGACGGAGGGAGTATTCGATTGGAAAGCGGGCGTCGCAGTTCCCGATACGGCTTTAATGCAGGCGAGGGAGGGAGTAGCGGTTCTCGATATGTTGAACAACCAATGCATCCTCCTCAATTAATGCATGAGGGAAGTAATGGGAGGAGGTCCGGGAAAAGAGGTTGCACGATGTGAATGCAACGCAGTTTGCCCTCATTGCCCTCATATAAAGGCGCCCCTCCATTCCAATGCATCTACCACATCGTACACACCTAAGCATTTGCCTAAGCACCTACACTAAGCGCAAAAGAGCTCAGTCCAGACCCATGGCGGCGATGCGCGTGAGCGGCCAGCGGCTGCGCCAGATGGTCCACGACGCCGGCCTGCGGCATGGCGCCAAGGATCGTCTCCAGACGGTGTTGGAGACCGGCTAGTGGATGGCCGCCGTCGACGCTAACTATGACTCTCAGTTGGACCAGATGATCGTTGACACCAGCAACAAGTTCACCGTCATCAAGATGCTCGCGGACAACATCATCGTACTCCTCCAGCCCGCGCGCCTGGGCTCCTCATTGCCTGCCACCCTAATCGGCCTCCATGGCCGGAACCTCTTTCAAGCACTGGTGGCCCTACGACTGCCCGCCGACGCCACGAAGAATGTCCACCTGGAGGTCGCGCTCGCCGCGAGGCGCCTCGCCCTGCAAGAATTCGTCGACCTACACATCCACGTGTACGAGCAAATTGTGTACATAGGTATCTACAATGCTAGTGAGGATGCTACGATGTTGGCCTTCCTCAACCGGCTGGAAGCCTTGGATGCCTTTGCCGAGAAGCACCTCGACCTCGCCACAAAAGCCGTCGCTCCTTAGCCGCCGGTCGGTGGCCTGGCGCACTAAGTTGAGGCGGAGGAGGTCGTACGTTCGTGGATCCATCTTTCCTCTTGCCTTCTGTAACCACCACTGCGATCGCATCATCGTGGCCTTAATACTTATTGTGTTGTTGCATTCTCGTTCCAGTGAATACCGACATGTGCGATCCCTTTGCTTAATTATATGCATCACTGTAACTAGTACTCGATCCATCAATTTATAAGTTGTGCTTACCTTTTCCATCAACTTCGTGGAACACGCGGGCATCTTGCTAGAAACACTAGAATATGTCTGTTGGGGAACGTTGCAGAAAACAAAAATTTTCCTACGGTTTCACCAAGATCCATCTATGAGTTCATCTAGCAACGAGTGATCGGATGCATCTACATACCTTTGTAGATCGCGAGCGGAAGTGTTCAAAAGAACGGGGATGAAGTAATCGTACATGACGTGATCCAAATCACCGGAGATCCTAGCACCGAACGGACGGCACCTCCGCGTTCAACACACGTACGGTCAGCGTAACGTCTCCTACTTCTTGATCCAGCAAGGGGAGAGGAGAGGTTGAGGAAGATGGCTCCAGCAGCAGCACGACGGCGTGGTGATGGTGGAACTGCAGTACTCCGGCAGGGCTTCGCCGAGCTCTATGGAGGAGGAGGAGGTGTTGGAGAGGGAGAGGGAGGCGCCAAGGCCAGGGGTGTTGCTGCCCCCCCTCCCCCCCTTTATATAGGCCCCTGGGGGGGCGCCAGCCCTGGGAGATTGAATCTCCCAAGGGGGCAGCGGCCAAGGGGGGTGGAGTGCCAAGTGGGTGCCCCCCCCACCCTAGGGTTCCAACCCTAGGCGTAGGGGGTGGGCCTTGGGGGGCGCACCAGCCCACTAAGGGATGGTCCCCCTCCCACTTCAGCCCATGGGGCCCTCCGGGATGGGTGGCCCCACCCGGTGGACCCCCGGGACCCTTCTGGTGGTCCCGGTACAATACCGGTGACCCCCAGATCACTCTCGATGGCCGAAACTGCACTTCCTATATATAATTCTTCACCTCCGGACCATTCCGAAACTCCTCGTGACGTCCGGGATCTCATCCGGGACTCCGAACAACATTCGGGTTACTGCATATACATATCCCTACAACCCTAGCGTCACCGAACCTTAAGTGTGTAGACCCTACGGGTTCGGGAGACATGCAGACATGACCGAGACGGCTCTCGTGCAATAACCAACAGCGGGATCTGGATACCCATGTTGGCTCCCACATGCTCCACGATGATCTCATCGGATGAACCACGATGTCGAGGATTCAATTAATCCCGTATACGATTCCCTTTGTCAATCAGTATTTTACTTGCCCGAGATTCGATCGTCGGTATCCCAATACCTCATTCAATCTCGTTACCGGCAAGTCACTTTACTCGTACCGTAATGCATGATCCCGTGATCAAAACACTTTGATCACATTGAGCTCATTATGATGATGCATTACTGAGTGGGCCCGGTGATACCTCTCCGTCAAGCGGAGTGACAAATCCCAGTCTCGATCCGTGTCAACCCAACAGACACTTTCGGAGATACCCGTAGTATACCTTTATAGTCACCCAGTTACGTTGTGACGTTTGGCACACCTAAAGCACTCATACGGTATCCGGGAGTTACACGATCTCATGGTCTAAGGAAAGGATACTTGACATTGGAAAACTCTAGCAAACGAACTATGCGATCTTATGCTATGTTTAGGATTGGGTCTCGTCCGTCACATCATTCTCCTAATGATGTGATCTCGTTATCATTGACATCCAATGCCCATAGTCAGGAAACCATGACTATCTATTGATCAACGAGCTAGTCAACTAGAGGCTTACTAGGGACATGTTGTTGTCTGTTATTCACACATGTATTACGATTTCCGGATAACACAATTATAGCACGAATAAAGACAATTATCATGAACAAGGAAATATAATAATAATGCTTTTATTATTGCCTCTAGGGCATATTTCCAACAATGACTATATAATCCGTATGTGATAGTCCATTTGAAATCTCAAAAAAAGACAAATATTTAGGTACGGAGGGAGTAATATATTAGGAGTATATCATGCACACAAAGGCAGAGGAGCGGTGGGGCCGAGAGGGATGAGGGCACATCGGGGGGATGAGGATCCCCTGACGCGAACAATCCTACCATTCTTTCACTGACCTGTGGGACCCATAAGCGTGCGTCCCACCTATCAGCGAAGGAAAGGCAGGGCAAGGCAGTGATAGCCACGTCAGAGGATCCATGTCCACGTTGGGGGACGTCGTGCCGTGGGTTGGAGCGGAGTCGTGGGAATCGCGTGTGGGTGTGGCAGTGGTAGAAACAAGAAATGTGATGGTCGCCGTGGTTTAACTTCCATGGACAAGGTGTCATGTCTGCTGACACATGTATATCAAAACTAGAGTGTTTATATTTCAAGCACGTGAACAAGTATTATTCTACTACTTTGGATCCAATGCAACGCACGGGCCAGCACATTGGTAGTAGTAGTGTCCATCTCTATCTCTAGAGGCCTTCCCTCGTTCATCCTTTTCTCTCACAAGATAAACTACTCATACAAATGCATCTTGATGTTCTGTGGAACGTGATGGTCGCCATAGTTGAACTTCCATGGACAAGTTGTCATGTCTACGGACACATGCACTGCATACCGATCACTGGAAGGAGTAGCAGAGAAAGCTATATATGCGGATAAATACTTCCTTATAGTCAAGCGGACCCATGCTACTACTCTATTCCAAAGACATGCACACCATCAAAAAAGTCCATCTATATCAATATACACCGAGAGGGAATAATTTTTTTACAAGAGAGGAAATAGTTCATCCATCCATAATGCCCTCCAGCTGGCTTCTTCTTCTTCTTCTTCTTCTTCTTCTTCTTCTTCTTCTTCTTCTTCTTCTTCTTCTTCTTCTTCTTCTTCTTCTTCTTCTTCTTCTTCTTCTTCTTCTTCTTCTTCTTCTTCTTCTTCTTCTTCTTCTTCTTCTTCTTCTTCTTCTTCTTCTTCTTCTTCTTCTTCTTCTTCTTCTTCTTCTTCTTCTTCTTCTTCTTCTTCTTCTTCTTCTTCTTCTTCTTCTTCTTCTTCTTCTTCTTCTTCTTCTTCTTCTTCTTCTTCTTCTTCTTCTTCTTCTTCTTCTTCTTCTTCTTCTTCTTCTTCTTCTTCTTCTTCTTCTTCTTCTTGTTGTTGTTGTTGTTGTTGTTGTTGTTGTTGTTGTTGTTGTTGTTGTTGTTGTTGTTGTTGTTCTCATTCTCTGTGGGAGACGGCTTCGCAACAAGCTCTTTGGAACTTGCAGCTATCTCGAAACTCACACGGGCATCGAGGGCAGCATATTTTATCCGCTCATACGTCAAGGGATAATTATCCCATCCAAACGACCTTAATGCCACCGTCTCGTCACCCTTCTAAAGATTTGTACCGAGGATAAAATTTGCTACGTCGAAAAGGGATGGTGTCTGTTTATCACAAACTTCTACAGGAATTTTGATTCTGGTTTGTAGGTCGGCGATGCTTTTCAAATCAAGGTTGTACGGCTCCAGCTTCTATTTGTCCCCTTCGATGGCTGCCCCACAGAAGTATACGTCCTCCTGAGATAAGAAATCGTGAAGCTCACCTGGTATGGAGGGCGAGTGTATGATGTGGTACACCAAAACATCATCTTTGAGGCACAGCTGAAGGACGGCGGCGCGCTGGATCTTCCCAGGGGCACGCTCCGTGTACTCTGCGTCGAGACCGATGACCCTCGTCTCTACCGTTTCGAGGGAGTTGGATACATTGTTGATCCACTGCCGAACAACCCTTGGGTGGACGGTGACGGTGGCAACTATGCGCATCGAGCCTTCGACGAGGACATGTTGGACGCTAAAAACCTGCATCTCGATCTCTTTCGCCATTTGGAACCGCTGGAACGGAGGGCTATGGTTTGGAGAATTAGGATTAGATGGCTAGTCTAACTGAAGTAGTAGAATATTATTTAAAGAGGTTAAAACAAGGGTCATTTACATTTGTACCCCTAACTGGAACCCACTACTCAGATTTGCCCCTAATTTCGAAGCATGCTCAAATTTGCCCCTCCGCCGTTAGGTGCGCTTATAGAAATGCCCTTCGTACTGTTACCGTCTAGTCAAAGGGCTTTGACCGGTATCTGGGCGTTTGCTGGACATTTTTTCCCTGACTCTATATGTCACTTATAGGTGGGACCCAAATAAATGGAAAAACTCTTTCTCTAACACACTTACATGTGGGGCTGAACTAGAAAAAAGAATAAACAGAAAATACTCTCTCTCACCCCTCTCTATCACTTACAAGTGGACCCAACCGAAATAATGATAATAAAAAATCATTTCTCTCTCACAACCTCTCTCTCTCCCTGACCTGTGCCCAGCTCGGCCGATAATGGCCATCGCCGGCGAGGGGCGGCGCTCCTATGGGTGAGGACCATAAAGGCGGAGACAACAACAGTTGCGGCCGCCGCAGTGGCCTCCCAAGCCACGACGGTCTTGTTGCTCGCCCCCCTTTCTCTGTTTCTTGCCGCAGCGCTTGCGCCAAGGGAGCCATTGATACTCACCGCGGTCGGAGGATAGCTCGAGACAGTGGAGAATGTCCATGAGCCCCACCGGGAGGCTCTCGTCCACCCCACGTGATGAATTAGGCAGGCACCACCAGTAGATGACGCCCAGGACGCTGTCCTCCGCCACGATCGTCGCTCTTCACGTCCTAGATTCGGCCGCCCCAAGCCACCATAGATTTCCACGGCATTCATTCTGTCGTCGCTGTAAGCTCACGCCCCTAATGGCCCCTTCTCCTGCTCGATTCCGTGCCCGTGCACCCAGCCTGAAGCTGGCCGCCATGACTGACCTCAGGTGGCTCGGTACCTTGGTCGTGCGCGCACGTTACCACCTCCGCCGCCGCGCCCAGAGTGCTTGGTGTGCGTCGCACAGATTCACCGCGCGCCCCAGGCCCTCTTCTCGCGGTCGTCCGGTCACCTACGGTGAGCCGCTGGCGAGCGCAGCCGCTCAGGGCCAGGCATACCTTGCCGTGACCTCCGTGGACCAATCTTCACCCTCATAGTGGGTCCCATGGCCCACATGTCATGGAAGAAAGGGGCTGTGTGAGAGAAAAACACTTTATTTTTTATTTCTGTTGGGGTCCACATGTGAGTTAGAGAAAGGGTGTGTGTGTGAGAGAGAGTTTTTTCCTTGTTTAAGTATGGGGTAGGTCCCACGTGTAAGTGAGAGAGAGTGTGTGAGTTTTGTTTTCATTTTTATAGTCTCGGTAGGTCACACGTGTAAGTGACATGTGCATATAAGGGCAAATATGTCCAGAAAACGTCTCGCAGACAGTCAAAGGCCTCTGACCAGACGGAAACGGCACGGAAGGGCATTTCTGTAATGGCATCTAACGGCAGAGGGGCAAATTTGAGCACACTTCGAAATTAGGGGTAAATCTGAGTAGTGGGTTTGAGTTAAGGGCACAAATGTAAATGTCCCTTAAAACAATGTGAACGCAGTGGGGTTTGGATGCAAATGAAGACGAAGGGGAGGTGAAGAAGCCGAGGAGAATCGGTTCCCGATGGAGAAGGAGTAAATGGGAGAAGTGACGTGCAGGCAGTTGATTAGACGGCTAGGTAGACTAAACGAAAAGGCTATGCAAACTGTTCGTGTACGTGCCCATCCTTCCTGATAGGTGGGACCTATGCAAACAGATAAAAAAATGTGTCGTAGTTTTTTTTAGCGCGTGAGTGGGAGACACAACATTCTCTGGTTAAGGAATACTCCCTCCGTTTAGGTGAGTATAAGTCACCTCATGAAAATCAGGTTTTCCCAAAACCTTTAGGCGTGGAGCATTAACTTCCTGCTCGATCCCCTCCCAGCCTCGTTAGCCAGCGTTCTCTTCCTCTGCTACCGCGTTCTACCTTTCCATTTTTCCTCTTCTCAAGTGTGGAACGATCTGCATGCCGTTCTTGATGCACCAGAACGACCACTGCATGCATCGTGGCAGAGCGTTGATTGGGCATGCACGAGAATTTGGCTCTGCTCGCAATATGGATGATACCTGAACGATGAAGTGAACAGGCATGCTAGCACGGGAGACCTATTTACGCTATACAATACTGGAGTACTCATGTACCTACTACTACTACTACTACTACTACTACTACTAGTAGTAGTAGTAGTAGTAGTAGTAGTAGTAGTAGTAGTAGTAGTAGTAGTAGTAGTAGTAGTAGTAGTAGTAGTACAACTATGGTACACTTGATGGTCAAAATACTATTCATCCGGTCCTCACAGTGAAGTGACAACACCCTGCGCCTGACACTAGTCTAGGCGGCGTGTTCGGGTTACCAAAGTCAGCCTCACCCTATGCATAGTGCAGTCTGTCGCCGCCGTTGTACAGCACATTGGCGCCTCGCCTCATCTCCCTCTCCACTCCCATAGCACCACTCCATCTCCATCTCCTTCTCCGTCTCCATCTCACTATGCCCCCGTGTACCGTCGCCTCACTCGCCTCCCCAGTACCACTATTCCCTCGCTAGCCGCTCCAGCACCGACATCCTTCTCCCCCATAAATCAAGCCCCCTTCCAAACTCCACCATGGCCGAACGCGAACCGCGCAGCATCCATATGAGCCGCGATTGGAGCAATCTCCCTAGTGACATCCTCGACCTCTGTTGTTCGTGTATGGATATGTTGAGCGCCCTGCGGCTGGCTGCATGCTCGAGGGACATGCACACGACCATCGTCGAAGCGAGGCCTAAGCTTTTCAAGACACCCTGCTTGCTGCTATCTGGTCTTGCGAGATTCGCTCACCATGATACGGAGGCGTGCATGATGCCCCTCGACTTCAATCCGATCTCCATTAGCCGAAACTTCTTTGCAGGTATGTAGTGGGTCGCCGTATATCATTTCCCTCGACATCGATCCGATCACCATCGCCTGAAACTTCTTGGCAGGTATGTACTGGGTCGGCATGAACTCCCACTGGATGGCTGCCTTCAAAGAAGACGGTAAAAAGTTGGTGCTCGTGAACTTCCAGACCTCCCATGAGATTACCCTTCCTCCGTTGGATTATATAGAGTATTACCATCGCGGTCCAAGTCATCTAGATTACTACGTCAGTTGGACGGACCTTGTTTTGCAGAAGATTGTAATCTGCCAAGTTCCCACACGATATGCGAATTATGCAGACTTCAAGATAATTGCCTTGTTCGACCGCGAACTCGCCTATCTTTACGCCGGTGCCTTCTTTAGCTGGAGACAACTGGGCTCGCAGTGGATCATCGTCAAAGCTGATACACACTTCTGTGATGCTATTGAACACAATGGCATCATCTACGTGATCGACAAAGCAGATGGCACCACGTATTGCTGGGACGGCGCGTGTAAGTTGTTTCCTCTCATGTTAGTTTCCTCATTTTCATGATGTAGAAACATGCACCACACTGTTGGTTTCATCTAACCATATATTAGGGAAGTAATTGTGCATATGGAGAACTCTATATTTGGAAGTAGTTAAATCCTGCAATGCTCACCATGTGTACATACCTATATTCGCCCTTCAGCAATCAATGGCTAGAATAATATCCTCACAAAAATTTTGCCCACAGAACACGAGTATATAACAATGCATGGTCTGTTAGTTACCTTGAAGAATTTGTTTGTGAGGACACAACATGATTACATAACATGCATGACATGGTAGTTTCCTGTGAAGAATCGATTGCGAGATAACATGAGTATAACCATGCATGGCACTTCTATATTTTCGAACCCAGTATACATTTCCCTGTATTTTCCTCCCAGTTCCAACAGGGACATATCAATGTTGTTTCTTGCATTATCCTACTCATACTCTGAACAATGCTGATCTTACATTAACAATGCCTGTCCTTTTTGATATGATGCAGTGTCCCTACAGTTACTGCCCTTTGTAATCACACCACCTTTGCCAAAAACAGGGACGCACAACTGGTTCCTTGCTCGATCAGACGACGGCAAAAGACTGATGATCATTCGGACACATGAGCCGGAAAAGTTATATTGCAAAAACCCCACTGTATACAAGCACCGTGTAATACGTGAGTATCCGGACAGTGGCTGTTACGTCTATGAGCGGGATACCAGCTTGTTGGGGCCTTTAGGATTTTTTTAGTTGGAGGCGGGTAAACAGCCTTGGTTCACACTCTCTCTTTCTCGGACTCAATTATTCGATTAACCAGGAGATCGCCGTTGGCAAGGACCTTGATGGCAGAGAGGCTCTGTTTGCTACAGAAAACTGTGTCTACACGGCGAGCCCTAGGAGTTCGGGAGCAAACTCCCCTGATTGTCAACGATACAGCCTGCAGCCAAAAGAAGGTGAGAATGACAAAGGCATCCGGACTAACTTTAATCCTTGGATGTCTCAATTACGACAGGCAGTGATGTGGTTCGAGCCTTCAGGTTGATAGGTAATTGGGCTGTTGCATCGAAAGGTTGGAGTACTGGTGTCTCCGGATCACTGGTCGCTGAAGCGAGGCTGCAAATTATGATGGTGTTGGATCATCTCTTCGAATGACTTTGTCGTCTTTGCTGCTGGTTCTGGATGGGTAGTTCTTTCTTTTGTTATGCATATTCCTTGTCATTTGTTCATCCTCGTCTATGTCACTCTTACTATGTAATAGTTGCTTCTGATTAGAATGCCATTCTCGTCTGGATCACGAGAGTCTGAGCGCTGCAGATGGGTGCGTTTTGGTGGTGTAGCAAGACTTCTTATGAAATATCATGTCTTGTTGTTTATGTCAGTAGTAGTCACTAGTCAGTGTTTGAATGTTGTATATTGTTGGTGAACGTTGCAGAAAATTAAAATTTTTCCTACGGTTTCACCAAGATCCATCTAGGAGTTCATCAAGCAACAAGTATTCAGATTAGATAGCATCTGCATACCACTTTGTAGATCGTAACGGAAGCGTTCGAGTGAACGTGGATGAGGTAGTCGTACTTGCCGTGATCCAATTCACCGATGACCTAGTGCCGAACGGACGGCACCTCCGCGTTCAACACACGTACGGAAAGCGTGACGTCTCCTCCCTCTTGATCCAGCAAGGCAAAGGAGAGGTTGGGGATGAAGGCTCCAGCAGCAGCACGACGGCGTGGTGATGGTGGAACTGCAGTACTCCGGCAGGGCTTCGCCGTGCTCAATGGAGGAGGAGGAGGTGTTGGAG
Organism: Aegilops umbellulata; assembly: GCA_032464435.1. NCBI lineage: Eukaryota > Viridiplantae > Streptophyta > Magnoliopsida > Poales > Poaceae > Aegilops > Aegilops umbellulata. The sequence continues at coordinate 21,255,309 of CP136057.1, forward strand.
AGGGAGAGGGAGGCGCCAGGGCAATGGGGTGATCAGCCCCCTCTCTCCCCCCCCCTTTATATAACCCCCAAGGGGGGCGCCTGCCCTAGGAGATGAGATCTCCTAGGGGGGGCGGCGGCCATGGAAGGGGGCTTGCCCCCCAAGCAAGGGGGCGCCCCCTTTAGGGTTTCCCTCCCCCCAAACCCTAGGCGCATGGGCCCATGGGGGGGAGGCGCACCAGCCCCCTATGGGCTGGTTCCCTCCCTTATACAGCCCATGGGGCCCTCCGGGATAGGTGGCCCCACCCGGTGGACCCCCCGGGACCCTCCGGTGGTCCCGGTACAATACCGATAACCCCGAAACTTGTCCCGATGTCCGTATGATGACTTTCCATATATAAATCTTTACCTCCGGACCATTCCGAAACTCCTCGTGACGTCCGGGATCTCGTCCGGGACTCCGAACAACATTCGGGTCACTGCACATACATATCCCTACAACCCTAGCGTCACCGAACCTTAAGTGTGTAGACCCTACGGGTTCGGGAGACATGCAGACATGACCGAGATGGCTCTCGGGCAATAACTAACAGCGGGATCTGGATACCCATGTTGGCTCCCACATGCTCCACGATGATCTCATCGGATGAACCACGATGTCAAGGATTCAATTAATCCCGTATACGATTCCCTTTGTCAATCGGTATTTTACTTGCCCGAGATTCGATCGTCGGTATACCAATACCTCGTTCAATCTCGTTACCGGCAAGTCACTTTTCTCGTTCCGTAATGCATGATCCCGTGATCAAACACTTTGGTCACATTGAGCTCATTGTGATGATGCATTACCGAGAGGGCCCGGTGATACCTCTCCGTCAAGCGGAGTGACAAATCCCAGTCTCGATCCATGTCAACCCAACAGACACTTTCAGAGATACCCGTAGCATACCTTTATAGTCACCCAGTTACGTTGTGACGTTTGGCACACCCAAAGCACTCCTACGGTATCCGGGAGTTACATGATCTCATGGTCTAAGGAAAGGATACTTGACATTGGAAAACTCTTAGCAAACGAACTATGCGATCTTATGCTATGTTTAGGATTGGGTCTTGTCCATCACATCATTCTCCTAATGATGTGATCCCGTTATCGATGACATCCAATGTCCATAGTCAGGAAACCATGACTATCTTTCGATCAACGTGCTAGTCAACTAGAGGCTCACTAGGGACATATTGTTGTCTGTTATTCACAGATGTATTACGATTTCCGGTTAACACAATTATAGCACGAACAAAGACAATTATCATGAATAAGGAAATATAATAATAATGCTTTTATTATTGCCTCTAGGGCATATTTCCAACATATATATCGTTGTTTCGAACTGTTTATTGTCTCGAACTACTGGTGGGCTAAATGAGGGCATCACCATTCTCTAGTGTTCAGAGTATATCTCCTTTTTTCAAGTTATATAATTTGAGCTCAGTGTCTTTTCGATGATGTACACTTGTTTGGGCTAGTGAGGTGTCATTGAATATGGGCCGAGTAGTAACACAATGCCAAACAGGTCAATTATGACTCTCAGGCCGGGCTCTCAAAAGATCCTAAAAAAAGGCCGGGCTCTCCAAAAAAGGAAGAATAAGGACTCTTAGGCCGACATGTGGGCGCCACCGGTGTTTTCGTGCGCTTGCGCGCCGAGAGCATATTGGCGCGTGCTCGAAATTCATGCTACCTTTTCATCCCCAGTCTCCCGCCCCTCCCCCACCTCTAGAATCTCGATTCCTACTCTAGTTCCCCCAAATCCCCCTCCTGTACTCCCTATACTCAAGCGCACTATCATGTCGCCGGTCAAAGCAGATCTCCGAGCCGGAGATCCTGAGGTCCGTCCTGCCTTCGGTTGCTGCGTGTTGTCGCTCAACAGTGGCATGGCGGCGCTTGACGACCAGTTTGCCGGCAAAGTGCTGATTGTAACCATCAACGGCGACCGGCCTCCCGTCTCGCCGGATGACCTTGTCAATGCTCTTGGCATTGCGCACGGCATCCAAATAAGTGACTTGCTCATCGAAGTCTGTCCGCCACCAGATGATTTCTTCGTCAGGTCCTGGACAACTCTCAACTGCAGTCGTGTGTTCGAATCTTCCCGGCGTTTGTTCTGCGATGGCGCGCTGGTGAGCTTTGATCGGTGGCACCCAGGATGGGGCTCGGTGCCCTCTGAGCTTGAGTTTTTAACAAAGCTTACCTTCCATGGCATGCCTCGACGTGTGAGGGAGCACTGGATTAGGGGGTGTCCGGATGACCGGACTATACCTTCAGCCGGACTCCTGGACTATGAAGATACAAGATTGAAGACTTCGTCCCGTGTCCGAAAGGGACTTTCCTTGGCGTGGAAGGCAAGCTTGGTGATGCGGATATTTAGATCTCCTACCATTGTAACCGACTTTATGTAACCCTAACCCTCTCCGGTGTCTGTATAAACCGGAGGGCTTTAGTCCGTAGGACAACATACAACAATCATACCATAGGCTAGATTCTAGGGTTTAGCCTCCTCGATCTCGTGGTAGATCTACTCTTGTACTACCCATATCATCAATATTAATCAAGCAGGACATAGGGTTTTACCTCCATCAAGAGGGCCCAAACCTGGGTAAAATTTCGTGTCCCTTGTCTCCTGTTACCATCCGCCTAGACGCACACTTCGGGACCCCCTACCCGAGATCCGCCGGTTTTGACACCGACATTGGTGCTTTCATTGAGAGTTCCTCTGTGTCGTCGCTTTTAGGCCCGATGGCTCCTCCGATCATCGATAACGATGTAGTCCAGGGTGAGACTTTTCTCCCTGGACAGATCTTTGTCTTCGGCGGCTTCGCACTACGGGCCAATTCGCTTGGTCATCTGGAGCAGATCGAAAGCTACGCCCGTGGCCGTTAGGTCAGGTTTGGAAGTTTAAACTACAAGGCCGACGTCCGTAGAGACTTGATCTTCGACGGATTCGAGCCTCAGCCGAACGCGCCACACTGTCATGATGGGCATGATCTAGCTCTGCCATCGAACAGTGCCCTGGAGGCCGCACACGCATCGGTTCCGACCCTCGATTCGGAAACAACTGCGCCAATCGAGGATGAGTGGTTGGACGCCGCCTCGGGGGTAGCGATCCCAACGGCGATCGAGCCGGACACCAGCCCCGCACTCCGCAAGGCCCGTGACTCCGAGCCCTCCACGCCCCTACCAATCGAATCCGATTGGGCGCCGATCATGGAGTTTACCGCCGCGGACATCTTTCAGCACTCACCCTTTGGTGATATTCTGAAGTCATTAAAGTCTCTCTCCTTATCAGGAGAGCCCTGGCCGGACTGCGGTCAGCAAGGTTGGGATACGGACGATGAAGAAATTCAAAGCCAACATACCACCCACCTGGTAGCCACTATCGATAATTTAAACGACGTGCTCAATTTCGACTCCGAAGACATCGACGGTATGGACGACGATGCAGGAGACGCACATGAACCAACGCCTATAGGGCATTGGACAGCAACCTCATCTCATGATGTGTACATGGTGGATACACCTAAAGGAAGCGACAACGAGGAACACGGGGATGCAACAAGGGATCGATCTCTCGAAAAGCAATCAAAGCGGCGGCGTAAACACCGCTCCAAGCCCCGCCTCGATAAAGACGACAGCCATGAAGACCCAGCCATAGAGCAGGATGAGCCGGCGGACGACGAGCATGCCTTAGAGCAACCGTCCGAACAGGGCAACTCGGATAAAGAAACCGAACAACCCACCCTCGACATAAACGGCATCCCGGACGACCTTACACTGGATAAGCTCATGGAGCATAAGAACCTCCACAAAAGGCTCGTTGCTACTGCACGCAGCCTGAAAAAGCAGAAGCGGAAGCTCAAAAGCGCGGAAGACGCACTCAGAAGCAAATGGAGCAAAATACTCAACACCGCAGACAAATACGGCGGCAGTCGCCACACAAAAAGTTATCCTAAGCGAAAGCTACTACCGGAATTCGACGAGGAGGCCCTAGAGCCCCCGTAGTCAAAAAGTAAGAAAGCCACCCGGTCGGATAGACGACCCCACGGCCAGCATGGAGCGGCAAGCGGCGCCGCACAAAAGCCGGCACGCGATCCACTCAAGTATTCGCATCAAAAAGATGGCCCAGCCAGATATATTTATGGGCCAAGAAGCAAGCTCTCGTAAGCAATGCAACAAAACCAGTATCCGAACATCACGGCACATCCAAATACAGGGGTGCCGCACACCCCCTATGTTTTACCAACGAGGTCCTGGATTATGAATTTCCAGCAGGATTTAAGCCCGTAAACATAGAGGCGTATGACGGAACAACAGACCCTGGAGTCTGGATCGAGGATTATATCCTCCACATACATATGGCCAAAGCAGATGACCTCCATGCCATAAAATACTTACCCCTCAAGCTTAAAGGGCCAGCCCGGCATTGGCTCAAAAGCCTTCCTGAAAAGACAATTGGAAGTTGGGAAGAGCTCGAGGACGCTTTCCGAGCAAATTTTCAAGGGACCTATGTCCGCCCTCCGGATGCAGACGATCTCAGTCACATAACTCAACAGCCCGGAGAGTCAGCTAGGCAATTCTGGAATAGATTTCTTACTAAAAAGAATCAGATAGTCGACTGTCCGGATGCCGAAGCCTTAGCAGCTTTTAAGCATAGCGTCCGAGACGAATGGCTCGCCAGACACCTCGGTCAAGAAAACCCAAGAACAATGGCCGCATTGACAAGCCTCATGACCCGCTTTTGCGCAGGAGAGGACAGCTGGTTTGCAAGATGTAGCACCAGCGACCCAAGTACATCCGAAATTAGGGATGGAAACGGAAAACCACGACGCAACAAGGACCGGCGCCGGACTAAGGAAAACAGCCCGAAGAGCACGACAGTCAATGCCGGATTCCAAAGCTCGCGGCAGAATCAGAAAAAGCAGCCCCTCAAAGATAATAGGGACGAGCTGTCCAACTTAAACAAAATCTTAGACAAGATATGTCAGCTACACAGTACTCCTGGGAAGCCTGCAAACCATACCCACAGAGATTGCTGGGTTTTTAAGCAATCCGGCAGACTCAACGCCGAACACAAGGAGCTCGACACACCAAGCGAAGACGATGACGAACCCCAAAAGCAGAGCACCAGGAAACAAAAGAATTTTCCACAAGAAGTAAAAACAGTAAACTTACTTCACATAACAAAACGTGCGGCGCCCATAAAGGTACGCGCCATACGTCCTATCCCAAAGGAGTCCCGCCACTGGTTGTCAAAACCAATCATCTTCGATCATCGGGATTACTCTAGAAGTATCAGGAACGCAGGCTGGACTGCCTTGGTACTCGATCCAATAATTGGCGGACTCCAGTTTACAAATGTCCTGATGGACGGCGGCAGCGGTCTAAACCTGATATATCAGGACACAATCCGCCACATGGGGATAGACCCAACAAGAACTCGCCAGAGCAAAACCTCCTTTCAAGGGGTAACGCCAGGTCCGGATACCCATTGCATGGGTTTTCTCCGGCTTGAAGTTATATTCGGCTTCCCCGATAACTTCCGCCGCGAAAAGCTAACTTTCCACATCGTCCCATTCTCAAGTCGCTATCAAGCACTGCTGGGACGCGAAGCTTTCGCCCGCTTTAACGCAATACCGCATTACGCATCTCTTACGCTCAAGATGCTCGGTCCACGAGGCATCATCTCACTAAAGGGAAACATCAAACGCGCCCCCCATGCGGAGGGTCGTGCGGCTGCCTTAACAGCCCCACAATAAAACGGCTTCACCAGCCAAAAACATCCAAACAGGTCGTTAGGACCACGAACACGGCTAGACGAGTCCGGCATAAACATATAATTAATAAAGGCTTAATAGCCATATACCCCTGCGCTAGGGGCTCCGCGCATATAAAATACGAGACAACCAAGCTCAATTTTACCCATTTCAATTTATACTTTGCTTATTTAGTATAACTTCTGTTTGGCACAACCCTTTCAACTAAAGTTCCTCTCTTTTATAGATGAACATCGTGCTGCGCCCGTCCAGGATACGGCACAACGGAGACACAGGCGCAGACGTGCAGCAGGGACCCGTTCCAAGGATTCTTTTCAGATTAAGACCCTGCATGAACCTTTTTTACTGTCTCTTGTTGATACACATCCTCCGGTTTTTCGTTATAATCAAGGAGGGGACTGGCGTCTTGGCATGTGGCCACGTCAGGAATTTTGCGCGTACCTGGACACTAGGGGCTTATAACCAAGGGTGTTGTCCCGCCCGCACTCATAAAGACTGAATACCTTAGGGAGTGTTTGGCGTCGTGAGTTTGGCCTTATATGCATCAGCTCCGAATCATGTCTTTGGTCAAATGTTGGGTTGCCCGGCTCCTGGGTTTTGCTGCCTTACGTTCTGCTCTATCGGCTAAGGCGGCACCAGGAGAACTACTGCGATTGTACCCCGGTTCGGCCAGGCGAGCACCTCAGTAGAGAAAGACGAAAACTGACTGTCATGATATAGCGTGAGACTGGTCAACCACTCGATGACCCACCGGAATCTATAGGATTCCTCCGCATTAACGAAGGGCCGTTTCCCGGCCAGGCACATATGCGCCCCGAGTTTGGGCGAGCGCAGGCGCCACCAGGGGCTATCTAAGTAGCCTCACTGTCAAGCTCCTATGGCTAAGTGAAAGTGATAAAGCATTATAGTCCAATTGCCTAGCTCGCTGCGCTATCACCTCCTTTGTAGGAACAAGACGTTGGATCAAGTGTGAAAATGCGCCTTCTGCGAGCACCCCCGCACTATGTGCGTGGGGGCTGAAGCCGACGACTGCCATCTTTAGATTATATATATATATATCTTAAAACGGCCGCACAGGAGGTGTTTTAAATACTTGAAGGCACAAGTATAAAAGGCTTCTACAATTTATCAAAATATTGTTTCACAATAAAATATGCTATTAGAACATAGCATCCTTCGAGCACTGCGTCTCTATTACACGAGCGCCTTGAGGGACTTCCAGAAAATAGTGCTCGGCGGGTACTCGGCTTTTGTCCGAATCTCGGGATGCAACAACGATGGTCTCCATCTCCGCCCAGTATGTTTTGACACGGGCAAGAGCCATCCGTGCGCCCTCTATGCATGCTGACCTCTTCATTGCATTGATACGCGGCACCGCACCAAGGAATTGCTGCACCAAGCTGAAATAACTCTTCGGCTCCGATCTCTCCGGCCACAGATGACTCATGACGCACTTCATGGTGAGTCCGGACAACCTATTCAGCTCGGCCCATTCGGCCAGACGATCGGCCACTGACAGTGGACGCTCTGGATTGTGAAACTGCGACCAGAAGAGTTTCTCCACTTCGCGATCTTCTTGATCTCGAAAGTGTTCGATCGCATCAGCAGCACTCGCCGCCAAATCCATATAGGTGTCCGCCGCACTCCACAACCGGTCCAACGGAGCATGCTTAGGCTCACAAAACTTTCTCCGCAGCATAAAGGGCCTTCTAGCCGCGATCTCTCCGGCTTCACGAAGCTCCTCCTTCGCAGCTCTCATCGCAGAGCGAGCATCCTTGGCATCGGCAGCGGCCTTCTCCAGGTCCGTCTGTTCTGCCCGATCTTCTTTTTCCAGAAGCCTGCAACGGTCAGCAGTGCTCTTCAGCTTCACGGCCATCTCGGCCATCTCTTTCTTTCTTCGGCAGTGAGTAGCCTATTCGGCTCTCAGCTCTTCAAGGGCCTTCTTGGCAGCCGCATCACTTTTTCTGGCTTGCTCCTTGGCTCGGGCAAGTTCCGCCCGAAGACTCTCCGTGGCAGCCGCACCATCTGCATCAAGCACACACATAGTAAGATACTGGCATAAGCTTCTCTTACCAGGTGCCACCGGAGGGGTTACATACCTTGTGCCTCGTCAAGCCGCTTGTTAACAAGCACGATGTCGGCCTCTGCCACGTCAAGTTGCCGCTTTAGATCGGCAAATTCATCAGTCACTTTGTTGCCTACATACGAAGACAGCATTTTAGACCTGGTGTTACGATCCTCTGCGCGCCGTCAATTTTGACAACGCACAGAGTCTCAGGGGCTACTATGTGCACAGGGCGCATCCTATTTATGCGCCACTGTTAAAAAAGGGTGCGTTATTCCGCGTACCTCAAAGCCCGTCAGCAAACTACTGACAACCTCGTGCAATCCGCTTTCCACGGACGAAACCCTTTCAATCACCGTGCCTATCAATGCACGATGCTCCTCTGAGATAGATGCTCGCCCTAGCAGATCCTTCAGCTCCTCCGACCGTGCACCGGACGGTGCCGGATTCTTCCTATGACCTTTCTCGAAGGACGGACGCGAAGAACCTTGGGGGGCCATATGGCTGCCTTCCGGCCCCGCCGGATTAGGAGAAACCCTCCGTGACAATACCTCAGGGTCGCCCGCCTCTCTAGGCGGTTCGGCACCGGGAAGCGTTCCGCTCTCCATCATCTCCGGAAGAAGATCCCCCGAAGACGAGCTCTGCTGAGAAGGGCTGAGGTCCGAACTACAAGGTAAATTTTCGGTTACTCTTCTTAGATATAATACAAGTATTATTCTCAAAGAAAAAACCTCTCTCTACTTACGGCTCGGTGGAGGGCTGGCCCCCTTGAGGGCATAGTTCGGCCGAAGTATCCCCCGGCGCAGGACCCTCTGACGAAGATTTCTTCCCCCGTTTTGAGGCCACGGTCTCCGGGTCTCCAGAGGCGTTCCTCTTCTTTCCTTGAGGGGAGGAATTTTTGGTTCCTTCCCTCCGAACAGCCTCCTTCGAGGAGGTCGTAGTTTCCTTGTCCCCTCCCTTGCTTTCCTTCAAAGGCACAATCTTCAACATCCTGACCAGAACGGGATCCGGCATGGTCTCGGGGAGGGGAGTCCGACACCTGATAAGCTTTGCCTTCGCTATCCACTCCCGTTTAAAGAACAGTTCTTTAGAAGCAAGTTTTATGACAAATATACGGATAGCAAGTCCGGGCACAAGGCTACTTACTTTAGTATCCGGGCGATTGCAGCTCAGGCCTGCGTCCTCGGTCAAGTCCGGACACATCACTTGTGATCCGAAGAACAATTTATACATCTCCACGGGCGTTGCGCCCATAAAATGCTGGAGAGCTCGCGGTCCCTCCGGATTAAACTCCCACAGGCGGAGGGAGCGACGTTTCCCGGGCAAGGTTCGGCGGATCAGCATGACCTGCGTCACTTTGATCAAGCTGAAGTCACTTTCTAAGAGATCCCTGATGCGGCCCTGCAACAAGGGCACGTCCTTGGATGACCCCCAGTCAAGTCCTTTATTGACCCATGATGCTAGCTGTGGCGGGGGACCGGAACGAAAGGCAGATGGCGCCACCCACTTGGTGCCCCTGGGAGCGGTGATATAGAACCACTCTCGTTGCCATAAGCTGAACTCCTCTTGAAAAGAGCCCTCGGGCCATGGAGCATCAGCATTCTTGCTTATAACAGCGCCTCCGCACTCTGCGTGCCGCCCCTCGATCGTCTTCGGCACTACTTTAAAGGTCTTGAGCCATAGTCCGAAGTGGGGCTTAATACGGAGGAAGGCTTCGCACACGACGATGAAAGAGGAAATGTGGAGGATGGACTCCGGAGCTAAGCCGTGAAATTCCAACCCGTAATAGAACATGAGCCCCCTCACAAAGGGGTCCATTGGGAAGCCTAGCCCCCGAAGGAAGTGAGACATAAACACCACGCTCTCACCAGGACTGGGAGTGGGAATGACCTGCCCTTGAGCAGGTAACCTGTGCGAGATCTCGCCGGTCAAGAACCTGGCCTCTCTCAGCTTTAGCACGTCCTCCTCCGTAACGGAAGAGGGCGCCCATCGGCCTCGAAGGTCGGAACCGGACATTATCGAAGATCCAAAGCGCCCGAAATTTGGAGCCTTGGGTGTTGGAACTCGAGGTGAAGGGCGAAATCGTTTGAGATTGAAAGAAAGGAGTAAGGCCTTGGTCTCTTTATAAGAGGTTGAATACCAAGGGCCCTCCCCGTAACCGTTTGGGACTCGCCTTTAATCGAGAAAACATGCCAACGGGCACGATTGGGTTACCCACGTCCGTATTGATGAGGATCCCGTAAATAAAGGGGACACGATCTCTGCTTTGACAAGACGTGCCAAGGAAACCGCCTCGCGAAACGCGCTGAGGTGAGGGAGTGAAAACGATTCGAATAAAGACTTGGACGTGGTGTGATGTCACGCTACGGAATACGCCAGCAGATTAGATTTGTGTAAATATTATTCTCTCTATGGCAATATGTGGAACTTATTTTGTAGAGCCGGACACTATCCTTTGTGTTCAAAATCTTCTATGAAGTACTTGGAGGAGGAACCCGTCTTGCAATGCCGAAGACAATCTGCGCGCCGGACTCGTCGTCATTGAAGCCTGGTTCAGGGGCTACTGAGGGAGTCCTGGATTAGGGGGTGTCCGGATGACCGGACTATACCTTCAGCCGGACTCCTGGACTATGAAGATACAAGATTGAAGACTTCATCCCGTGTCCGGAAGGGACTTTCCTTGGCGTGGAAGGCAAGCTTGGCGATGCGGATATTTAGATCTCCTACCATTGTAACTGACTTTGTGTAACCCTAACCCTCTCCGGTGTCTATATAAACCGGAGGGCTTTAGTCCGTAGGACAACATACAACAATCATACCATAGGCTAGCTTCTAGGGTTTAGCCTCCTCAATATCGTGGTAGATCTACTCTTGTACTACCCATATCATCAATATTAATCAAGCAGAACGTAGGGTTTAACCTCCATCAAGAGGGCCCGAACCTGGGTAAAATTTCGTGTCCCTTGTCTCCTGTTACTATCCGCCTAGACGCACAGTTCGGGACCCCCTACCCGAGATCCGCCGGTTTTGACACCGACAGCGTGCTTGGAACCGCGAGTCCATGAACGAGCTTATCAACGACCTTGGAGGTGAGCTCGTAAGTATGTTTGTTCCTCCAGACAGCTGGGCTCTGATGGTTATGGCATGGATGAAGAAGCCGTCCACCATACCGAAGGTGATTGGTGTTGAGATACCGGTGCAGGAACCGGGGTTGTACTATTCGTCGCCACCAAGGCCACCACGGACCACGTTAGGGATGTACCTGTATCGAGTGTTCGTGCATGTCGAAGAAGTGGTCAATCCATCAATCGAAGTCCTGCCGCCGCCGCTGGTGCCAGGGTCCGTCGACGACGTCCATTACAGGAGTCAACGTCAGACTTTCCCCGTGTTGCTCGGAATGATGGATGGCACAGGGCCTACTCCATTGCATGGCGGACGCCACTGCTTCTTTGGGAGAAAAGGCAGGGCTGGCTGCCTGGATGTGCTCTAATTTGAGGTAACAACTGAATCTTGTCAGATACTAGTTAAATCCGAGCTATGGGTGTGAAGCACTGATATGCCAGTACATTTGATTGTGACCTGTTCTAATTTTGTACCTGAACTTTTTTTAGAAAGGGTTGTACGTCAACTTAATGTGCTAGCAGAACTTATTGTGTTGTTTGTCTGTTTTCTTTGCATAACATTCAAGATATTTCCCCGTCATTGATAAAGACGATGAACCGTTATGTACGAGTTTGTTGGTTTCAACATAGCCCTTCCCGTAGCGATTCACTGCTTCCATCCTGATTGTGCCGCCTGCGTGAAACTTTTGTATGCAATTTCAGTGTGCTATGATGTTCTATATGATTGTGTCAACTATATAAGTTTTTACTGAGCATCAGCAATGCATATGGCTGAAAGATGTATTTACGAGCATCGGCTGATGGGTCTCTCTCTCTATCTCTCTCTCTCTCTCTCTTTTTCACACACACACCCCCCCCACACACACACACACGCACACGCACAAGAGGGACCCGTTGATTTATTTATTTGCTCGTGACAGCTTTTAATTAGGTTCCACTGTAATCTAACTTTTTTCTTAAGTTATTAACTGATCTTAGTGACTTCAAAAAGTTGTACAGAAGCCTTGTTTGAGCCTTTCCGGCGTCGCTGAATGTGGGCTGAGTAACCATGTTAGGTTGTACTGTACTACACAGGCCTTTTTTCGCTATTTTTTTAAATAATACATTTTTTATTAATTTTCATAAATATTATACTGGGTAAATTTTTTTCAAAAATAATACACCGTCGGCCCGCTGCAGGCCGACTGGGCCTAGCCGGCCCAGAGCCGGTCGATTGGATTCCAGTCGGCCTACAGCTGGCCGACTGGCCCCTGTCGGCCCACTGTGGGTTGATTGGGTCTTGTCGGCCCACTGTGGGCCGACTAGAGCTAATTGGCTCGCTGTGGGCTAATTGTTTTTGCAAAAGTGTTAATCATGTATTTAAAAAATATGTGTATTGTGACCTCCTCCGCTCGATGTGGGCCCACTGTTGACTAAAAAATATGTTTTAAAAAGTGTTAATCATGTATTTAAAAAATATGTGTATTGTGACCTCCTCCCCTCGCTGGAGCCACTGTTGACTAAAAAATATGTTTTAAAAAGTGTTAATCATGTATTTAAAAATATTAAATGTGTGTATAAAAAATGTTCCTTATCTATACAAATTTTTTTAAATGTGTGTATAAAAAATAACTTTTTTTTCAACATCAGCAATGCAACTGGGCCGACAGTTGTACACAATTTCCGGGTCAACTAGTTATTCTCCGCTCCGCTGGCTTGCAAACTTTCCTAGGAGGTATGCATTAGGCTTAACAAGAAAATGGACTTTAAGAAATAATAAATGGGATGTAATTATAATAACTGGACAATTACTATGCACCAAACACGTAATTAGTTTGAAAAATATTTTTTTTTGGCATTTGAAAATTTTAATTTCATTACTTGTTGTGCACGCAATATTTCGTTGGATTTTAACGTAATGCAACTTTATTTTGAAATTATATTTAACCTGACTAGAAATTTCGGATAAAAATATTTCGGATCCCATCAAAATGTGGGAATTTTTTTTGAATTCTGTTTTGAGCGGTTGTTTGAAATTATTAATCGTTGTCCTAGCTAGAATTTGGTTGTACTTTTAACAAACTGTAAATGGGCTGTAGTAAATTCCATTAGAATTAAAAAATGGGCTGTACATTCTTACAAATCGAAAATGGGCTCTATGTTCTCTGCCAAATCCGAGCTGTGGGCCTACTAAGTTGACGCGTACCAAGGGCTTTGTCAACTTAGTCAATATAAACGATTCTAGCTGCAGTGATCGTATGATGTCCATCCAACGGCCGTAGTGCTTCTTCAACCTCTGGTCTTCTTGCTCCGGCCGCCCAAAGTAGCGCCGGTCATGTCGCGTGCTCCTGCCTACCGTGGCCGGCTGTGCTGCCGCGGAGGCCTCACCGCCCCCTACTATTCCCACCGCTGGCCAGGCCCTGCGGCAACGGCAGCCTCACACCGCAGCCGAACGAGTGAACCCTCATACTCCTCTCCGCGTGGGCATCCACTGCCGCGTGATCACCGGCTCCGCGTTGTCTCCTTCCTAGGCCTCGCCGTCGTCCACCGCCCTGGTTCTCTCGGTGCGGCGTGGTCAACGTGGTCAAGAAATGACTTCCATCGGACGTGGACTGTAAGTGGAGAGGCTGACAGCTGGATCCACGGCAGCAGCAAAAAGTGCCTCCTTATTACGCAGAAAATAATGATTCCTCCACCTAACAGCAGGGACCCATCGGACGGGCCACCGTATTTCACGAAAAAAATGTTTCCCCCCGACTGCTGGGACCCACCAGCTACACCTTCGCACGCAAGGAAGTGCGTCCGGGCAAAAAAACGATTCGCCCCCTGACAGCTGGGACCCACCAGCTACATCTTTGCACGCAAGGAAGTGCGTCTGGGCAAAAAAAACCATTCGCCCCCTGACTGTTGGGACCCACCAGCTACATCTTCGCAGGCAAGGAAGTGCCTGACAGTCGGGACCCACCTGGTCGAAGCGTACGGAGCGTTGTCATTCTGGTCGCGAACGTGTACGTACATACTGGTCGATGTAGAGGCGCGCACGTGTCGTAGTAGAGGCGCGCACATAGCATGTACACGTACGTACATCGGCCAGGGTGCAAGAAAGAAAATACGGCCACGTATGTGTACATACGGGCGGGCTCTTGAACGCCTACTCGTACATACGTACGGCGAGGGCCCGTGTACATGGCTGGGTCGGAACAAAGAAATAGCATCATCATCGTGTTCATGGGGAGGCAATGGAATGCGTCGTGTTCATGGGAAGGCAACGGAATGCATGGTCGTGTTCATCGGGAGGCAACGCGGCTGGGTCGGAACGGAATGCGTGGTCGTGTTCATCGGGAGGCAACGCGGCTGGGTCGGAACGGAATGTGTGGTCGTGTTCATCGGGAGGGCTTGGACGGAAGAGGCGATGGAAACGAGGCCTGGCGTACCGCACAACGGAGGAAACGGACCTCCTACGGTCGAAACGGGGGTCCTGTTGATCGGGAGGGGTGTGGTGTACCGCAAAACGGAGGAAATGGACTTGTGTTGGAGCGCTACGGTCAAAACGGGGGTCCTGTTGATCGGTAGGGGTGTGGCGTACCGCAAAACGGAGGAAACGGACCTCCTACGGTCGAAACGAGGGTCCTGTTGATCGGGAGGGGTGTGGCGTACTGCAAAATGGAGGAAACGGACTTGTGTTGGAGCGCTACAGTCGAAACGGGGGTCCTGTTCATCGGGAGGGGTGTGGCGTACCGCAAAACGGGACTCCACGGGATACTGTTCATCTCCACCGTCGACCCCCTCCTGCCTCCACGAGCTACTGTTCATCCACCGTCGACCTCGTCCAGCCTCCACGGGCTCCTGTTCATCCAGCCTCCACCGCGCGCTACACCACCGGCTACTGGTCAACTACCCCTCCACCGTCTACTGTTCATCCAGCCCTCCACACCATGGGGTCCTGTTCAACCACCCCTCCACGGGCACCCCTCCATCGTCTATTGTTCATCCTGCCCTCCACGGGGTGGTCCTATTCATCCACCCCTCCACGGGGTCCTGTTCATCCAGCCCCAACCGGCTCGATCGACCGGGGTCCTGTTCATCCAGAGGCAACACCGCGGGGTCCTGTTCATCCAGAGGCAACACTGCGGGGTCCTGTTCATCCACCCCCACCGGGAACTGTTCATCCAACCCCCCCCCCCCCCCCCCGCAACGCTCACTGTTCATCCAGAGACAGCATCGATCGGCTTCAGTTAGCAGCAGTAGCCAAGGAATCGCTCGATCGGGTTCAGTTAACAGCCATCGATCGATCGCTCGGGTTCAGTAACGCGTAGCCTGCAGTGCAATCGCTCGGGTTCAGTTAGATCCCAACGCCTCGCTCGGGTTCAGTTAGAGCCAACGCCTCGCACACACGCGCGTACGTGTACGAGAGAAACGCGCATCGCTCGGCCCCCTGACCTCCCACTGTAACCGGGAACTCCCCGAAATTTTCCTCCCCCTTGCTTCTACCACGGTTTTTTCCGTCATGGACGGCCCAAAGAATGTCATGCAGTTGCGTCTCCGGCCCGCCCAGGACGAAAAGCCCATTTTCTATCATGATTTTTTGTCACAGATGTAGGAGCCCACCACATCTATGATGATACCGGGTTTTGTCACAATTATCATCATAGAAGTGTCATATGTATGACAGAAAAAATTTCGTTCGGCCCAAAATGTCACGGATGTGTCTTTTTTTGTAGTGCGAGGTGCAGCGAGAGCTCCAGGCTCTCGTGAAAAAACACGAGAGTTTGGAGCTTGACTCAAAGACGCGAGAGTCTGAGCTCGCGACGGCCCTTGAAAGCGCCAAATCTGCCAAGGCCGAAGCCCAGAAAGCCCTCCAGGAGGTTGAGGCGATGAAGAAGATAGCGGCGGGTAAGGAATTCTTTATGCAAAGCAAGCACGTGAAAGTGAATTACTTGTTACTTACCCGAGTCCGGAGCTCTCCAGGAGCATTCATAGATTTGCCCCGTAGCGTGTCAGATGCCGCTACTTTCTACCGGGCCGAGGAGGGCAGCTCGACGGAGAAGGTGTTCTGGTCTCAGTATGCTGAGGCCGGACACCCGGTGCCTTTGAGCGACCAGCTAAAGCAACTGGTCGAGCTCCACAAGGTGGCCGAACAGGCCATGAAGGGCCTGTTGGGGAACGTTGCAGAAAATTAAAATTTTTCCTACGGTTTCACCAAGATCCATCTAGGAGTTCATCAAGCAACGAGTATTCATATTAGATAGCATCTACATACCACTTTGTAGATCGCAACGGAAGCGTTCGAGTGAACGTGGATGAGGTAGTCGTACTCGCCGTGATCCAATTCACCGATGATCTAGTGCCGAACGGACGGCACCTCCGCGTTCAACACACGTACGGAAAGCGTGACGTCTCCTCCTTCTTGATCCAGCAAGGCAAAGGAGAGGTTGGGGAAGAAAGTTCCAGCAGCAGCACGACGGCGTGGTGATGGTGGAACTGCAGTACTCTGGCAGGGCTTCGCCGTGCTCAACGGAGGAGGAGGAGGTGTTGGAGAGGGAGAGGGAGGCGCCAGGGCAATGGGTGATCAGCCCCCTCTCCCCCCCCTTTATATAACCCCCAAGGGGGGCGCCTGCCCTAGGAGATGAGATCTCCTAGGGGGGGCGGCGGCCAGGGAAGGGGGCTTGCCCCCCAAGCAAGGGGGGCGCCCCCTTTAGGGTTTCCCTCCCCCAAAACCCTAGGCGCATGGGCCCATGGGGGGGAGGCACACCAGCCCCCTATGGGCTGGTTCCCTCCCTTATACAGCCCATGGGGCCCTCCGGGATAGGTGGCCCCACCCGGTGGACCCCCCGGGACCCTCCGGTGGTCCCGGTACAATACCGATAACCCCGAAACTTGTCCCGATGTCCTTATGATGACTTTCCATATATAAATCTTTACCTCCGGACCATTCCGAAACTCCTCGTGACGTCCGGGATCTCATCCGGGACTCCGAACAACATTCGGGTTACTGCACATACATATCCCAACAACCCTAGCGTCACCGAACCTTAAGTGTGTAGACCCTACGGGTTCGGGAGACATGCAGACATGACCGAGACGGCTCTCGGGCAATAACCAACAGCGGGATCTGGATACCCATGTTGGCTCCCACATGCTCCACGATGATCTCATCGGATGAACCATGATGTCAAGGATTCAATTAATCCCGTATACGATTCCCTTTGTCAATCGGTATTTTACTTGCCCGAGATTCGATCGTCGGTATACCAATACCTCGTTCAATCTCGTTACCGGCAAGTCACTTTTCTCGTTTCGTAATGCATGATCCCGTGATCAAACACTTTGGTCACATTGAGCTCATTGTGATGATGCATTACCGAGAGGGCCCGGTGATACCTCTCCGTCAAGCGGAGTGACAAATCCTAGTCTCGATCCATGTCAACCCAACAGACACTTTCAGAGATACCCGTAGCATACCTTTATAGTCACCCAGTTACGTTGTGACGTTTGGCACACCCAAAGCACTCCTACGGTATCCGGGAGTTACATGATCTCATGGTCTAAGGAAAGGATACTTGACATTGGAAAACTCTTAGCAAACGAACTATGCGATCTTATGCTATGTTTAGGATTGGGTCTTGTCCATCACATCATTCTCCTAATGATGTGATCCCGTTATCGATGACATCCAATGTCCATAGTCAGGAAACCATGACTATCTGTCGATCAACGAGCTAGTCAACTAGAGGCTCACTAGGGACATGTTGTTGTCTGTTATTCACACATGTATTACGATTTCCGGTTAACACAATTATAGCACGAACAAAGACAATTATCATGAATAAGGAAATATAATAATAATGCTTTTATTATTGCCTCTAGGGCATATTTCCAACAGTCTCCCACTTGCACTAGAGTCAATAATCTAGTTACATTGTGATGAATCGAACACCCATAGAGTTCTGGTGCTGATCATGTTTTGCCTTAGGGAGAGGTTTAGTCAACGGATCTGCGACATTTAGATCCGTGTGCACTTTACAAATCTCTATGTCTCCATCTTGAACATTTTCATGACTGGAGTTGAAGCGACGCTTGATGTGCCTGGTCTTCTTGTGAAACCTGGGCTCCTTTGCAAGTGCAATAGCTCCAGTGTTGTCACAGAAGAGCTTGATTGGCCCCGACGCATTGGGTATGACTCCGAGGTCGGTGATGAACTCCTTCACCCAAATTGCTTCATGTGCTGCCTCCGAGGCTGCCATGTACTCCGCTTCACATGTAGATCCCGCCACGACGCTTTGCTTGCAACTGCACCAGCTTACTGCCCCACCATTCAAAATATACACGTATCCGGTTTGTGACTTAGAGTCATCCAGATCTGTGTCGAAGCTAGCGTCGACGTAACCTTTTACGACGAGCTCTTCGTCACCTCCATAAACGAGAAACATTTCCTTAGTCCTTTTCAAGTACTTCAGGATATTCTTGACCGCTGTCCAGTGTTCCTTGCCGGGATTACTTTGGTACCTACCTACCAAACTTACGGCAAGGTTTACATCAGGTCTGGTACACAGCATGGCATACATAATAGAACCTATGGCTGAGGCATAGGGGATGACGCTCATCTCTTCTATATCTTCTGCCGTGGTCGGACATTGAGCTGAGCTCAATTTCACACCTTGTAACACAGGTAAGAACCCTTTCTTAGATTGATCCATATTGAATTTCTTCAATATCTTATCAAGGTATGTGCTTTGTGAAAGACCTATGAGGCGTCTCGATCTATCTCTATAGATCTTGATGCCTAATATATAAGCAGCTTCTCCAAGGTCCTTCATTGAAAAACTCTTATTCAAATAGGCCTTAATGTTGTCCAAGAGTTCTATATCATTTCCCATCAAAAGTATGTCGTCTACATATAATATGAGAAATGCTACAGAGCTCCCACTCACTTTCTTGTAAACATAGGCTTCTCCATAAGTCTGTGTAAACCCAAACGCTTTGATCATCTCATCAAAGCGAATGTTCCAACTCCGAGATGCTTGCACCAGCCCATAAATCGAGCGTTGGAGCTTGCATACCTTGTCAGCATTCTTAGGATCGACAAAACCTTCCGGCTGCATCATATACAATTCTTCCTTAAGGAAACCATTAAGGAATGCCGTTTTGACGTCCATTTGCCATATCTCATAATCATAGTATGCGGCAATTGCTAACATGATTCGGACGGACTTCAGCTTCGCTACCGGTGAGAAAGTCTCATCGTAGTCAACCCCTTGAACTTGTCGATAACCCTTAGCGACAAGCCGAGCTTTATAGATGGTCACATTACCATCCGCGTCTGTCTTCTTCTTAAAGATCCATTTATTTTCTATGGCTCGCCGTTCAACGGGCAAGTCAGTCAAAGTCCATACTTCGTTTTCATACATGGATCCTATCTCGGATTTCATGGCTTCCAGCCATTTGTCGGAATCCGGGCCCGCCATTGCTTCCTCATAGTTCGAAGGTTCACCGTTGTCTAACAACATGATTTCCAAGACAGGGTTGCCGTACCACTCTGGTGCGGAACGTGTCCTTGTGGACCTTCGAATTTCAGTAGGAGCTTGATCAGAAGTATCTTGATCATAATCATTAATTTCCTCTCTATTCGGTGCAGGCACCTCAGGAACGATTTCTTGAGTTTCGCCATTTTCCGGTTCAAGAGTTAACACTTCATCAAGTTCTACTTTCCTCCCACTTACTTCTTTCGAGAGAAACTCTTTCTCCAGAAAGGATCCATTCTTGGCAACAAAGATCTTGCCTTCGGATCTGAGGTAGAAGGTATACCCAACAGTTTCTTTAGGGTATCCTATGAAGACGCATTTTTCCGACTTGGGTTCGAGCTTTTCAGGTTGAAGTTTCTTCACATAAGCATCGCATCCCCAAACTTTTAGAAACGACAGCTTAGGTTTCTTCCCAAACCATAATTCATACGGTGTCGTCTCAACGGATTTCGACGGTGCCCTATTTAAAGTGAATGCAGCAGTCTCTAAAGCATAGCCCCAAAAGGATAGCGGTAAATCGGTAAGAGACATCATAGATCGCACCATATCTAATAGAGTGCGATTACGACGTTCGGACACACCATTACGCTGAGGTGTTCCAGGCGGCGTGAGTTGTGAAACTATTCCACATTTTCTTAAGTGTGTGCCAAATTCGTGACTCAAGTATTCTCCTCCACGATCTGATCGTAGAAACTTGATCTTTCTATCGCGTTGATTTTCAACCTCACTCTGAAATTCCTTGAACTTTTCAAAGGTCTCAGACTTGTGTTTCATTAAGTAGATATACCCATATCTACTCAAGTCATCAGTGAGGGTGAGAACATAACGATAGCCTCCGCGAGCCTCAACACTCATTGGACCACACACATCGGTATGTATGATTTCCAATAAATTGGTTGCTCGCTCCATTGTTCCTGAGAACGGAGTCTTGGTCATTTTACCCATGAGGCATGGTTCGCATGTGTCAAATGATTCATAATCAAGAGACTCTAAAAGTCCATCTGCATGGAGCTTCTTCATGCGTTTGACACCTATGTGACCAAGGCGGCAGTGCCACAAATATGTGGGACTATTGTTATCAACTTTAACTCTTTTGGTACTCACACTATGAATATGTGTGTCATCACGTACGAGATTCACTAAGAATAAACCATTAACCATCGGAGCATGACCATAAAACATATCTCTCATATAAATAGAACAACCATTATTCTCGGATTTAAATGAGTAGCCATCTCGAATTAAGCGAGATCCAGATACAATGTTCATGCTTAAACTTGGCACTAAATAACAATTATTGAGGTTTAAAACTAATCCCGTAGGTAAATGTAGAGGCAGCGTGCCGACGGCGATCACATCGACCTTGGAACCATTCCCGACGCGCATCGTCACCTCGTCCTTCGCCAGTCTCCGTTTATTCCGCAGCTCCTGCTTTGAGTTACAAATGTGAGCAACTGCACCGGTATCAAATACCCAAGAGCTACTACGAGTACTGGTAAGGTACACATCAATTACATGTATATCACATATACCTTTGGTTGTGCCGGCCTTCTTGTCCGCTAAGTATTTGGGGCAGTTCCGCTTCCAGTGACCACTTCCCTTGCAATAAAAACACTCAGTCTCGGGCTTGGGTCCATTCTTTGGCTTCTTCCCGGCAACTTGCTTACCGGGTGCGGCAACTTCCTTGCCATCCTTCTTGAAGTTCTTTTTACCCTTGCCCTTCTTGAACTTAGTGGTTTTATTCACCATCAACACTTGATGCTCCTTCTTGATTTCTACCTCTGCTGATTTCAGCATAGCATATACTTCAGGAATGGTCTTTACCATCCCCTGCATATTGTAGTTCATCACAAAGCTCTTGTAGCTAGGTGGAAGCGACTGGAGGATTCTGTCAATGACCACTTCTTCCGGAAGATTAACTTCCAGTTGAGTCAAGCGGTTGTGCAACCCAGACATTCTGAGTATGTGCTCACTGACAGAGCTATTTTCCTCCATCTTACAGCTAAAGAATTTGTTGTAGATCTCATATCTCTCGACCCGGGCATGAGCTTGGAAAACCATTTTCAGCTCTTCGAACATCTCATATGCTCCATGTCTCTCAAAACGCTTTTGGAGCCCCGGCTCTAGACTGTAAAGCATGCCGCACTGAACGAGGGAGTAATCATCGCATCGCGATTGCCAAGCGTTCATAACGTCTTGTTGTGCAGGGAGAACAGGTGCGTCACCCAGCGGTGCTCGTAGGACATAATCTTTCTTGGCAGCTATGAGGATGATCCTCAGGTTCCGGACCCAGTCCGTATAGTTGCTACCATCGTCTTTCAGCTTGGTTTTCTCTAGGAACGCGTTGAAGTTGAGGACTACGTTGGCCATTTGATCTACAAGACATATTGTAAAGATTTAGACTAAGTTCATGATAATAAAGTTCATTTAATCAAATTATTTAATGAACTCCCACTTAGATAGACATCACTCTTCCAGTCATCTAAGTATTACATGATCCGAGTCAACTAGGCCGTGTCCGATCATCACGTGAGACGGACTAGTCAACATCGGTGAACATCTTCATGTTGATCGTATCTTCTATACGACTCATGCTCGACCTTTCGGTCTTCCGTGTTCCGAGGCCATGTCTGTACATGCTAGGCTCGTCAAGTCAACCTAAGTGTTTTGCGTGTGTAAATCTGTCTTACACCCGTTGTATGTGAACGTTAGAATCTATCACACCCGATCATCACGTGGTGCTTCGAAACAACGAACTGTCACAACGGTGCACAGTTAGGGTGAACACTTTCTTGAAATTATTATGAGGGATCATCTTATTTACTACCGTCGTTCTAAGTAAACAAGATGCAAAACATGATAAACATCACATGCAATCAAATAATAAACGTGACATGATATGGCCAATATCACATAGCTCCTTCGATCTCCATCTTGGGGCTCCATGATCATCTTGTCACCGGCTTGACACCATGATCTTCATCATCATGATCTTCATCATCGTGTCTCCATGAAGTTGCTCGCCAACTATTACTTCTACTACTATGGCTAACGTGTTTAGCAATAAAGTAAAGTAATTTACATGGCGATTCTCAATGACACGCAGGTCATACAAAAAATAAAGACAACTCCTATGGCTCCTGCCGGTTGTCATACTCATCGACATGCAAGTCGTGATTCCTATTACAATAGCATGAACATCTCATACATCACATATAGATCATTCATCATACATCACAACTTTGGCCATATCATATCACATAGCACTTGCTGCAAAAACAAGTTAGACGTCCTCTAATTGTTGTTGCAAGTTTTACGTGGCTGAATTAGGGTTCTAGCAAGAACGTTTTCTTACCTACGTTAAAACCACCACAACGTGATTTGTCAACTTCTATTTACCCTTCATAAGGACCCTTTTCATCGAATCCGCTCCAACTAAAGTAGGAGAGACAGACACCCGCCAGCCACCTTATGCAACTAGTGCATGTTCGTCGGTGGAACCGGTCTCACGTAAGCGTACGTGTAAGGTTGGTCCGGGCCGCTTCATCCCACAATACCGCTGAAGCAAGATAAGACTAGTAGCGGCAAGAAGAGTTGACAACATCTACGCCCACAACAAATTGTGTTCTACTCGCGCAAGAAGAACTACGCATAGACCTAGCTCTGATACCACTGTTGGGGAACGTTGCAGAAAATTAAAATTTTTCCTACGGTTTCACCAAGATCCATCTAGGAGTTCATCAAGCAACGAGTATTCAGATTAGATAGCATCTACATACCACTTTGTAGATCGCAACGGAAGCGTTCGAGTGAACGTGGATGAGGTAGTCGTACTCGCCGTGATCCAATTCACCGATGATCTAGTGCCGAACGGACGGCACCTCCGCGTTCAACACACGTACGGAAAGCGTGACGTCTCCTCCTTCTTGATCCAGCAAGGCAAAGGAGAGGTTGGGGAAGAAAGTTCCAACAGCAGCACGACGGCGTGGTGATGGTGGAACTGCAGTACTCCGGCAGGGCTTCGCCGTGCTCAACGGAGGAGGAGGAGGTGTTGGAGAGGGAGAGGGAGGCGCCAGGGCAATGGGTGATCAGCCCCCTCTCTCCCCCCCCCCTTTATATAACCCCCAAGGGGGGGCGCCTGCCCTAGGAGATGAGATCTCCTAGGGGGGGCGGCGGCCAGGGAAGGGGGCTTGCCCCCCAAGCAAGGGGGGCGCCCCCTTTAGGGTTTCCCTCCCCCAAAACCCTAGGCGCATGGGCCCATGGGGGGGAGGCGCACCAGCCCCCTATGGGCTGGTTCCCTCCCTTATACAGCCCATGGGGCCCTTCGGGATAGGTGGCCCCACCCGGTGGACCCCACGGGACCCTCCGGTGGTCCCGGTACAATACCGATAACCCCGAAACTTGTCCCGATGTCCGTATGATGACTTTCCATATATAAATCTTTACCTCCGGACCATTCCGAAACTCCTCGTGACGTCCGGGATCTCATCCGGGACTCCGAACAACATTCGGGTTACTGCACATACATATCCCTACAACCCTAGCGTCACCGAACCTTAAGTGTGTAGACCCTACGGGTTCGGGAGACATGCAGACATGACCGAGATGGCTCTCGGGCAATAACCAACAGCGGGATCTGGATACCCATGTTGGCTCCCACATGCTCCACGATGATCTCATCGGATGAACCACGATGTCAAGGATTCAATTAATCCCGTATACGATTCCCTTTGTCAATCGGTATTTTACTTGCCCGAGATTCGATCGTCGGTATACCAATACCTCGTTCAATCTCGTTACCGGCAAGTCACTTTTCTCGTTCCGTAATGCATGATCCCGTGATCAAACACTTTGGTCACATTGAGCTCATTGTGATGATGCATTACCGAGAGGGCCCGGTGATACCTCTCCGTCAAGCGGAGTGACAAATCCCAGTCTCGATCCATGTCAACCCAACAGACACTTTCAGAGATACCCGTAGCATACCTTTATAGTCACCCAGTTACGTTGTGACGTTTGGCACACCCAAAGCACTCCTACGGTATCCGGGAGTTACATGATCTCATGGTCTAAGGAAAGGATACTTGACATTGGAAAACTCTAGCAAACGAACTATGCGATCTTATGCTATGTTTAGGATTGGGTCTTGTCCATCACATCATTCTCCTAATGATGTGATCCCGTTATCGATGACATCCAATGTCCATAGTCAGGAAACCATGACTATCTGTCGATCAACGAGCTAGTCAACTAGAGGCTCACTAGGGACATGTTGTTGTCTGTTATTCACACATGTATTACTATTTCCGGTTAACACAATTATAGCACGAACAAAGACAATTATCATGAATAAGGAAATATAATAATAATGCTTTTATTATTGCCTCTAGGGCATATTTCCAACAGGGCCTTATAGTTCGGTTGTGGCCTGGAGAGGCCCTGCCTGGGAGCTACTTCGGGCTGGTGAGGCGGCTGGTGGACGCCTGTCCGTGGCTTGAAGTCATCAAGCGCTCCATCTGCATCGAAGGTGCCCGTAGGGCGCTTGCCCGCGCTAAAGTGCACTGGGGCAAGATGGATGCTGAGAAGCTTGTGAAGGGCGGGCCACCGCAGGGCAAGGAGCATCGCCACCCTGAGATGTATTACGAGGGCGTCCTGAAGGGCGCCCGCTTTGTGGCGGATGAATGTTCTAAATATGTAATTTTTTTAGTGAAACTTGCTCGTTTTATCCTGTGCGTTGAAAACTTGTTCATATGCGCTATGCAACGCTTGTTTTAATTTAAAATATTACCTTCTATGCGGCCGTTTATTAAATCTGAGAGATGGCGAGTCGTCGGCTTCAGCCCCCATGCCACGAGTACTGGGGTGTTCGGGATAAACCTGAGCACTCTTTTTCCCATTCTTGGGTCCTTCGAGGAAGGTGCTCAGCACAACGAACGAGGCAATCGGACTATAATGCGTTATCACTCTCACTTGGCCAGAGAATTCTATAATTTTAAATTTCGGCGAAGCCCCTAGTATTCGGAAGACCGATTTCGGGGTGCTATACACGCCTAGGCCGGACAAAGCCGACTCCTCGCTCTAAGCGGCATAAGTCTTTAGGGACTCGAAACCTCCCGAACAGCGACCAGCTCTTGCCCTATCATGACAGTCAGTTTTAGGTTTCTCTACTGAGGTGCTTAGCCCAGCTCAACTGGGGCACAATCGCAATAGTTCTCCCAGTGCTACCTTAGCCGATATAGCGGAACGTATGGTACCAAAACATGGGAGCCGGGCAAACCCAACTATTGACCAAAGACATGATTCAGAGCTGATGCATATAATGCTATATGTTCGGAGGGCCGCACTTGTGAAAGTGTTCGGACTTCTCACGCCGTATTATGGGGTGCTTGAGCCCCTGGCGTATTGGCCGTACCAAAGTGTATGGGTGCTAAATGTCATGACTGAACATATATATTAAAAAAAGGAATGAATAGAGAATGCAATAATAAGCTGAAGCTAGGCATTGTTTATTTTAAATGGCTGCTGCAAAAAGCAGAACGATACAAATAGTGCGGTAAGCATGAGATGGGACTATTTAACATATCCCCTCCAGGGGCAGGTTGCGGAATGGCATGTGAAACAGGTATACTGCTCGTTATAGAGACCACCTGGGAGTTCCATAGTGCGGTATAGCTTTCTGCTTCCCTGGTTGTTGTATCGTTTGTGCGGCAATTTTACTGCCGACCCGGTCATCCGGAGAGTGGAGTCATGAAAGTAAGAAAAAATGACAAAAACGGCAGCCCTAGGGCGGTTAAGCCGCGTATTAGGCGTGCCACGATGGTGCCCCTCCCCCTGTGCCCATGGTATTGTCAGGGCGTAATTATGTACGCGTAGCGCTGATTTCGCCGTTTTGCGAGGGCTGGGGTTGGGGCCGCACTGCTATGCTTGCTCAGAACATGCCAGGCGGTCTTGTTGTAGGTTATTCCGGGTGCACTTGACGGTGTCCGGACGTTTAATAGCCGGACTGGAGAATTGCCTTGAGAGGCTGCTTTGTACTTCCGCTGCCAGGGCCGCCGTATGCTCCTCTGTTCGGAGAGAGCGTTCGGTGTTTCCATTGATCGTAATGACTCCTCGAGGGCCTGGCATTTTGAGCTTGAGGTATGCATAGTGCGGCATCGTATTGAACTTTGCAAATGCGGTTCGTCCGAGCAGTGCGTGATAGCCACTGCAGAACGGGACTATGTCGAAGATTAACTCCTTGCTTCGGAAATTATCCGGGGATCCGAAGACCACCTCAAGTGTAACTGAGCAATTCGGATACCAAGGACAGCAATAACACTAGTGCTCTTGCTCATGTTATTGCTACGAGCCAGCCAGCTGTCCTCTCCGGTGCAAAAGCGGGTCATGAGTGTCGTGAGGGCTGTCATAGATTTCGGCTTTTCCTGTCCTAGGTGCCGGGCAAGCCACTCGTCACGGATGTTATGCTTAAAGGCTGCTAGGGCCTCAGCGTCTGGACAGTCGATGATTTGATTTTTCTTGGTTAAGAACCGTGTCCAGAATTGTCTGGCAGATTCTTCTGGCTGCTGAATTATGTGGCTCAGGTCATCGGCGTCTGGTGATCGCACATAGGTGCCCTGGAAATTGTCGAGGTATGCGACTTCCAGGTCCTCCCAACAACCGATTGATTCTGCTGGCAAGCTGTTAAGCCAATTCCCTGTTGTTGTTTTATCTTAAGGCTACTCGCCGTGGCTATAAGCCTGTGCTTAAAGCGCTTTTGTTCGACGGGATCCTCAGGCACGACAAATTCGTCGTCGACGAGGCTTGCCTCGTCTTCGGAGGGAGGCATGTAATTATCCTCCTCTTCCTCTCTGTCTGCCGCCCTCTCGGGAGGGCTGGCTTCTCCATCCTCCTGTGTTGAGTCTTGCTGGAGGGAGTTGTCTTCGGCACTGTCCGGGGTGTTATTATCTCCCGTGCTGGTATCACCGTTTTTGCTTTGGCGGGACTTAGAGCGGCGCCGCTGACGCCAGCGCTAGGGTTGCTTCTTGGAGGGGTCATCCCCGTTGTTCTGTCGCCATTGCCTTCTTTGGGTGTATCCACCATATATAGTCATATGACAAGGTGGCTTTCCAGTGCCCTATAGGTGGCTTTCCAGTATCGTCGATGTCTTTGGAGTCGAAGTCTAGCATGTCGGTTAAATCATCGACAGTGGCTACGAAGTGGGTGGTAGGTGGGCATCGAATTTCTTCGTCGTCCGCATCCCAATCCTGTTGGCCATAATCCGGCCAGGACTCTCCTGACAAGGAGAGAGATCTTAGTGAATTTAGAATATCGTCGAAGGGCGAGTGCTGAAAGATATCCGCGGTGGTGAATTCCATGATCGGCGCCCAATCGGATTTGATTGGCAGGGGCGCGGAGGGTTCGGTGTCCGGATAAGAGTCCGGCACCTTGGAGTCACGGGCTTCGCCGAGGATAAGGCTGGTGTTCGGCTTGATCACCGTTGAGACTGCAGCCCCGAGGCGGTGTCTAGCCACCCATCCTCGATCGACGCAGTTGACTCCGAGCTAAGGGTCGGAGCTGATGCGGGCGCGGCCTCCAGGGCGCTGTTCGGCGGCAGAGCTAGGTCGTGCCCATCGTGACAATGCGGCGCGCTTGGATGTGGCTCGAATCCGTCGAAGATCAAGTCTCCGCGGATGTTAGCCGTGTAGTTCAAACTTCCAAATCTGACCTGATGGCCAGGGGCGTAGCTTTCAATCTGCTCCAGATGGCCAAGCGAATTGGCCAGCAGTGCAAAGCCGCCGAATACAAAGATTTGTCCGGGGAGAAAAGTCTCACCCTGGACCGCGTCGTTGTTGACGATCGGAGGAGCCATCAGGCCTAAAGATGACGACACAGAGGAACTCTCAATGAAAGCACCAATGTCGGTGTCAAAACCGGCGGATCTCGGGTAGGTAGTCCTGAACTATGCGTCTAGGCGGATGGTAATAGGAGACAAGGGACACAATGTTTTTACCCAGGTTCGGGCCCTCTCGATGGAGGTAAAACCCTACTCCTGCTTGATTAATATTGATGATATGGGTAGTACAAGAGTAGATCTACCACGAGATCAGAGAGGCTAAACCCTAGAAGCTAGCCTATGGTATGATTGTTGTTCGTCCTATGGACTAAAACCCTCCGGTTTATATAGACACCGGAGAGGGCTAGGGTTAAATAGAGTCGGTTACAATGGGAGGAGATCTACATATCCGTATTGCCAAGCTTGCCTTCCACGCCAAGGAAAGTCCTATCCGGACACGGGACGAAGTCTTCAATCTTGTGTCTTCATTGTCCAAGAGTCCGGCCAAAGGTTATAGTCCGGTTATCCGGACACCCCCTAATCCAGGACTCCCTCAAAGGGGAATTAAACAATGTATGAGTTGAAGAGTTGCTCTCATTAGAAGGTGGGCACGGGTGATCAATTCGCTCTTCCTCCTTTTGTTCTTTGCTCTCCTCCTCATCTTTTCATCCAATGAGCTCACAGTTTCATCAATTTCTTCTTCCATAGATTCCTGCAAAATATTAGTCTCTTCTTGGACAGCGGAGACTTTCTCAATAAGTGCATTAATATCGAAATTGTATTCATAATTCTCATAACAATATTTAAGGATAGCTAAATTTTCAGGTCTATAAGCAGCATCATCAAAATCTTCAAACTCTTTAAACATAGATTCAATTTCATAAGCACCCATAAAAGCAACAAATTCTTCTATTTGTTCCACATCATAGTAATCATATATACCATTAGCATAAGAAGCTAAGGTTTTATTATCATTAAATTTGCATGAAAAGGGAAGGTGTGGAGCCTTCATCCTAGAACAACAAGTATAATCACAACTCAAGCATAGTTGCCTAGCATACCACTTCAATATATGAATTTGATCCCATAATAGTTTCCCTTTTTGAGTCAAGCGATAATCCCTAAAGTATTCACGTTGATCCAACGTTACTCCCATAATTGAATGGGGTTTTCTCAGGATTATCAAAGTAGTACATAATATCTTTCACATAACCAGCATCGAGGGTTTTAGGAGGTTACCCATCTCCATGAGTAGCAAGTACACCTAATTTTTTTGGTATTTCGTGTTCCATATCCATAACTAAAGATAGAGAACAACTAAGAACAGCAAATAAAATTACTTAGTGATAAAGAAAACAAGCACACACGAGAATATTCACCCCACTCTATTGCTCCCCGGCAATGGCGCCAGAAAAAGGTCTTGATAACCCACAAGTATAGGGGATCGCAACAGTTTTCGATAAGTAAGAGTGTCGAACCCAACGAGGAGCTAAAGGTAGAACAAATATTCCCTCAAGTTCTATCGACCACCGATACAACTCTACGCACGCTTGACGTTCACTTTACCTAGAACAAGTATGAAACTAGAAGTACTTTGTAGATGTTTTTCGATAAGCTTGCAAGAAGGTAAAGAGCACGTAAATAAAAGCTAGGGGCTGTTTAGATGAAGACACAACTAAATAAGTTTTAGTAGAGAGCTTTTGTCAACAAGAAAGTTATTTGTCCCTAGGCAATCGATAACTAGACCGGTAATCATTATTGCAATTTTATTTGAGGGAGAGGCATAAGCTAACATACTTTCTCTACTTGGATCATATGCACTTATGATTGGAACTCTAGCAAGCATCCGCAACTACTAAAGATTCATTAAGGTAAAACCCAACCATAGCATTAAAGTATCAAGTCCCCTTTATCCCATACGTAAACAACCTACTTACTCGGGTATGCGCTTCTGTTCACTCAGGCCACCCACTATAAGCAAATCATAAACATATTACAACACCCTACAGCGGGAATCCCTCACGCTTGCGCGACACGGAGAGCACCATAGGACAACACCAATAATAAAACATGCAACTCAAACCAATCTTGATCATCAAATAGCCATTAGGACAAAACAGATCTACTCAAACATCATAGGATAGCCATACATCATTGAGAAATAATATATAGCATTGAGCACCATGTTTAGGTAGAGATTACAGCGGGTAAGAGAGAGGTTACACCGCTGCATAGAGGGGGCAAGAGTTGGTGATGATGGCGGTGAAGTTGTTGGTGAAGATCGCGGTGATGATGATGGCCCCCGGTGGCACTCTGGCGCCACCAGAAGCGAGGGGGAGAGAGCCCCCCTCCTTCTTCTTCTTCCTTGACCTTCTCCCTAGATGGGAGAAGGGTTTCCCCTCTAGTCCATGGTCTCCATGACAAGGGAGGGGCGAGAGCCCCTCATAGATTGGATATGTCTCTTTGTCTCTCTCTGTTTCTGCGTTCTATTCTGGCTCTGTTTCACCGTTTCGTGTATATATAGAGATCCGTAACTCCGATTGGCCTGAAACCTTCGCCGTGATTTTTTTTCTGAATATTAGCTTTCTTGCGGCAAAAGAAGAGCGTCAACCGCCTTACGGTGGGCTCACGAGGGTAGGGGCACGCCCTAAGGGGGGGCGCGCCCCCCTGCCTCGTGACCACCTCAGGCACTGGTTCGCGTTGATTTACCTTCCAAATTTTCCATATTTTCCAAAAATAAGCTCCGTCCGTTTTTATCCCGTTTGGACTCCGTTTGATATGGATATTCTGCGAAACCAAAAACATGCAACAGACAGGAACTGGCACTGGGCACTGGATCAATATGTTAGTCCCAAAAATAGTATAAAAAGTTGCCAGAAAGTATATGGAACTTGTAGAATATTGGCATGGAACAATCAAAAATTATAGATACGGCGGAGACGTATCACCGTCCGTCTGCGGGTGGTATGCGGTGGAGTAGATCAATTTGGTGCCCGCGCCGGCGAACAGTTGCTTCCACAGGTTGCTGGTGAATACCTTGTCACGGTCGAAGACAATCGAAGCGGGGATGCCATGGAGCTTGACGACATTGTCCCAGAACGCCTTCGCCACTTGCGGGGCATGGAACGGGTGGCATAGGGGAACGAAATGGGCGAACATGGTGAACCGATCCACCACCACCATGATCGTGTCAGCGCCGTCCGACACGGGCAACCCTTCCATGAAACCCATCGTGAGATCCTCCCATGGCGCGGTCGACACTGGAAGAGGTGCCAGGAGTCCTGCCGGCTTGCAGTGCTCGTGCTTCGCCTGCTGGCAGATCGCGCACTGCTGCACAAATTCCTCGACGTCGCGCTTGAGACCGTGCCACTCGAACTGCTTGCGCATGCGCTGGTACGTTGCCGTGGCACCGGAGTGGCCACCCACCGCGCTGTTGTGGAGCGCGGCGATGAGCTTGGTGCAGAGCGCGACGTTGGCACCAATCCATAGGCGACCTTGGCGGCGAATGACACCGCGATGCAGCTCGTAGCCGTCGTCGTCCGGGCTGGCCAGGGCGAGCTTCTGAAGGCGATCTTGTGCGTCTGGGTCCATGGAGTAGGAGTTGAGCACTTCCTGCAGCCAGGCCGGCTGGCACGTCGAGAGCGCGACCAGGTCGAGTTGCTTGCCGACGCGCGGCAAGGCATCGGCCGTGCCGTTGTCCAGTCCCCGCTTGTACTGAAACCTGAATTGTGGTCCCACCAATTTCGCCTTGGCCTTGAGCTGCAGCTCGGTCTCCAGGTGTTGTTCGCCCAGATTGCAGAGGGACTTGTGGTCCGTGAGGATGTCAAAGGGGCCGCGCGGCAGATACGGGCGCCATTTGTTGATCGCCATCATCACCGCCAGAAACTCATTCTCGTACGTCGAAAGCTGCTGATTGCACACTCCCGGGGCCTTGCTGAAGTAGGCGACCGGGTGGCCTCCCTGGACGAGCACTGCGTCCACCCCTGTGTCGCACGCATCCGTATCGATCTAGAATGGTTTGTCGAAGTCGGGGAGCGCGAGCACTGCCGTGGTGACCACCGCCGTCTTAAGCCGATCGAAGGCCGCTTGAGCTTGCTACGTCCAGGCGAAGCCTTTCTTGGTGAGTAGCTGTGTTAGTGGCTTGGCCATGATGCCGTAGTGCGGCACGAATTTTCTGTAGTAGCCAGTGAGGCCCAGAATCTCGCGCAGCTCGGTGGCTTTCATCGGCGTCGGCCATTGTTCCATCGCGCTCGTTTTCTCCTTGTCCGTGGCCACGCCCTCCTTGGAGATCACGTGACCAAGGTAGTCAATGTGATCGACGGCGAACATGCGCTTGGACTCCTTGATGTAGAGCTGGTGTGTGTGAAGCAGCTCGAAGACGATGCGTAGGTGCTCCAGGTGCTCCTCCATGGTCTCACTGAAGACGAGAATGTCATCCAGAAAGATGATCACAAACTTGCGCACATACTTACCAAAAATGGCATTCATCAGGCACTGGAACGTGGTCGGCGCATTTGTGAGGTCGAACGGCATGACCCGGAACTAGAAGTGGATGTGGTGCGTCTTGAACACCGTCTTGGACTCATCCTCTTCGCGCATCCTGATTTGGTGGTAGCCGGCGCGCAAGTCGAGCTTGGAGAAGACCGCGGCACCGGCCAGCTCGTCGATGATGGGCAGAGGGAACTTGTTTTTGATGGTCGCGTCGTTGAGGCGGCGATAGTCGATGCAAAACCGCCAGGTTCCGTCCTTCTTCTTGACCAGCAGGACCGGCGCGGCGTACGGGACCACATTGTGCGTGATCACGCCGGCGTCCAGCATTTCCTTGACCTGGCGCTCGATCTCGTCCTTCTGGAGCGGCGAGTAACGGTATGGGTGCGTGTTCGTGGCGACCGTGCCCTCGACCAGCGTGACGGCATGGTCGTACTGGCGGTGTGGAGGAAGCCCTTGCGGCGCCGTGAACACGTCGGCGAACTCCTCCAGAAGATCAGCAAGCGGCGTCTGATTGGCACACTTATGTTGTGGTGGCGATGCGCGCCCGCACGTGTCCACCATCGCCATTGCCCAGACGTCGTTGCCCGCGATCATCTTGCGCAGATCATCGGGTTTGATCGCCTTGAGAGTGGTGGACGCCTTCGTGGGCACGCCCCGGAGCATGATCTCTTCGCCGTTGTGGGTGAATTTGACCGACTTGTCCTACCGGTGACACATCATGGGGCTATGCTGGGCGAGCCAGTCCATGCCCAGGATGCCGTCGTAGGCGCCAATGTCCAGCTCGCACATCGGTGTGTGCTACCTCTTGAGCACTGCATTGGATTTCCCCGAAGAGGAGAGGATGATGCAGCAAAGTAGCGTAAGTATTTCCCTCAGTTTTTGAGAACCAAGGTATCAATCCAGTAGGAGGCTGTCGGGGGTTGGGTGCGACATATGCCAAGGGATGGCTGATAATGGTGGGGGCGAGTAGAACGTCGCCGGTGACTGGAAGCGGGATGAGGCGTAGACATGCACGCCGGCGAATCTTACCCAGCTTCAGGGCTCTCCGAGGAGATAACACCCCTACTGCTGCTCTGCGGGGTCTCCGCATGATCACTATGGCAAAGTGTATATGAAAGTGCAACTATCCCTAGGTGGTTTTGGTAATTCATAACAACATATAGCTCATTGAGCTAATGCTATTCCAAGACAATTATTTCAGGAAAGCTCAATGATTGGCATGGCATGGATGGTGAAAGTGGAACCCTCAAAATTTTAAGGACAAAGGATTGGCTCAAGCTCAAAAGCTCAAGACTCTTCATTTTACATTTTAGTGATCCAAGATCACATTAAGTCCATAGGAAAAGCCAATACTATCAAGGAGGGATGAGGTGTTGCTTAATGAGCCTTTTGCTTTATGTGCTTAATGATATGCTCCAAAATCCTCAGCTACTTTCCCATATCCACATATGACCTAAACTCCAAGCCAAACTCGGTCCTACCGATTCTTTCCATCCGGCGCCACCGAGTTTCACTTGTCATTAGCCACTGCCAAACCCTAGCAATTCGGTTCTACCGATAGGGATCTCGGTCTCACCGAGATGGGGTTGCAATCTCTTTGTTTCCCTTTTGTAACTTTTTGGTCTCACCGAAAGAGCAAATCTGTCCCACCGAGATTGCAATGTAAACTCTCTGTTTCCCCTTTGTAACTTTCCGGTCTCACCGAAAGAGCAAATCGGTCCCACCGAGTTTACCTGACCAACTCTCTGGTTAGCTAATTACCAAAATCGGTCTCACCGAGTTTGTGTAATCGGTCTCACCAAGATTAAGTTATGCCCAAACCCTAACCATATCGTTCCTGCCGAGTTGCATGTCAGTCCCACCGAAAATCTCTAACGGTCACTAGGTTTACTATTTCGGTCCGACCGAGTTTGTTGATTCGGTCCCACCGAGATTGGTAAATTGTGTGTAACGGTTGGATTTTAAGTGGAGGCTATATATACCCCTCCACCTCCTCTTCATTCGTGGAGAGAGCCATCAGAACACATGTACACTTCCAACTCATATGTTCTGAGAGAGAACCACCTACCCTTGTGTTGAGGCCAAGATATTCCATTCCTACGATATGAATCTTGATCTCTAGCCTTCCCCAAGTTGCTTTCCACTCAAATCTTCTTTCTACCAAATCCAAATCCAATGAGAGAGAGTTGAGTGTTGGGGAGACTATCATTTGAAGCACAAGAGCAAGGAGTTCATCATCAACACACCATTTGTTACTTCTTGGAGAGTGGTGTCTCCTAGATTGGCTAGGTGTCACTTGGGAGCCTTCGACAAGATTGTGGAGTTGAACCAAGGAGTTTGTAAGGGCAAGGAGATCACCTACTTCGTGAAGATCTACCGCTAGTGAGGCAAGTCCTTCGTGGGCGATGGCCATGGTGGGATAGACAAGGTTGCTTCTTCATGGACCCTTCGTGGGTGGAGCCCTCCGTGGACTCGCGCAACCATTACCCTTCATGGGTTGAAGTCTCCATCAACGTGGATGTAGGATAGCACCACCTATCCGAACCACGGGAAAAACATCCGTGTCTCCAATAGCATTTGAATTCTCCAAACCCTTCCCTTTACATTCTTGCAAGTTGCATGCTATACTTTCCGCTGCTATATACTCTTTGCATGCTTGCTTGAATAGTGTGATGATTGCTTGACTTGTCCTAAAGTTGCTAAAATCTGCCAAGAACTAAAATTGGGAAAAGGCATTATTTTTATTTGGTCAAGTAGTCTAATCACCCCCCCTCTAGACATACTTCCGATCCTACAAGTGGTATCAGAGCTTTGGTCTCCATTTGCTTTGATTTCCATAGCTTTTGGTGGTCATAGCCTTGGTTTCACAACCTAGGAGAGTATGGCGTCTAGTGAGGGAAATTATCACCGTAGAGGTCCTTACTTTGATGGTACTAATTTTGCTAGTTGGAAGCATAAAATGAAAATGCATATTCTTGGACATAACCCCGCCGTTTGGGCTATTGTGTGTGTTGGTTTGCAAGGTGACTTCTTCGATGGGAAAGAACCAAACCGTGAAGCTACTGCGGATGAGTTGAAGATGCTACAATACAACGCTCAAGCTTGTGATATTCTCTTCAACGGATTATGCCCCGAAGAATTCAACAAAATCAGCCGTCTTGAGAATGCAAAGGAAATTTGGGATACTTTGATTGATATGCACGAAGGTACCGACTCCGTCAAGGAATCCAAATTGGATGTGCTTCAAAGTCAACTTGACAAGTTCAAAATGAAGGATGGTGAAGGTGTCGCTGAAATGTACTCTAGGCTTGCTCTCATCACAAACTAGATTGCCGGCTTAGGGAGTGAAGAGATGACCGACAGATTCATCATCAAGAAGATCCTAAGAGCCTTGGATGGAAAATATGATACCGTGTGCACTTTGATTCAAATGATGCCTAATTATAAAGATCTCAAGCCAACAGAGGTCATTGGAAGAATTGTTGCTCATGAAATGTCGCTCAAGGATAAAGAGGAACTTCACAACAAATCTAGTGGTGCCTACAAAGCCTCATGTGAAGTACCCACATTATCAAGTGAGAAGCAAAACTTCAACGAAGAATTGAGCCTAATGGTGAAAAACTTCAACAAGTTCTACAAGAGTAGAAGCAAAGATAGAAGCTCCAAGTCAAGGTCCTACAATGACAAGAGATCTTCTAGTTGAGAGCGAAACTGCTACAATTGTGGAAGACCCGGACACTATTCCAATGAGTGCACAGCTCCCTACAAAAGAAGAGAATATTCTCCAAAAAGAAGAGGCAAAAGAGAAGAATCACCATCAAGAGAGAGAAGGAGTAGAGATGATCGTTATGAACGAAGATACTCACGGAGGAGCAAGGATTCGGAAAGAAAGGAAAAATCATCAAGGAGCTACACAAAACGAAGACATCAAGCTCATGTTGGTGAATGGGTATCCGGCTCCGACTCCGACTCCGACAACCACTCCGAGAGAAGTTATCACTCCGATTCCGAATATACTCAAGATGAAGGTGTTGCCGGTCTAGCACTTGTGTCAACCAACTCCTTCGACATATTTGACTCACCAAATGAAGGAATTGGAAGATGCTTCATGGCCAAAGGTCCTAAGGTAACTCACCCTGAGTATGTTGATTTCAATAGTGATGAGGATGACTTGTTAGGTGATGATGATTTACTTGTTGACAACTCTAGTGATGAATACTATGATTAAACGTCAATTAATCATGCTAATCAAGATAAAACGAATGACAATGATAAGGAGAAAATTGAGGCTCTAACTAAAGAACTAAACACTCTTAAGTTAGCTCATGAAACTATCTTCAAAGATCATCGAGAACTTTTAAGAGCTCATGAGAAGCTACGCTTTGAAAAGCTCAATCTTGAGCAAGAGCATGAGTTCTTAAAGGCAATCAATGATGATCTTCGCAAGAAAAGTTCTTCTTACATTGCCAAGCGTTTACTCTTATCCACTTACATGCCGCAAGTCAAGTCGAATAACGAGAACAAGAAAGATTATTCCTCTAGTAGTAACAATGATCATGTTAAATCCAATATTGTTGTTTCTAGTAGTTCTCTTGATTCCACTAATGATTCTCTTAGCCAAGTTACACTTGAGCAAGAAAATAGCTTATTGAAGGGAATCATAGAGAAAGGGGTGTACAAAAGCCTTGCCGGAAGTAAGCAATTCGAGGAGATTGTACGCAAGCAAGGAAGGCACCGGAAGAATCAAGGTGTTGGTTTTGAACGAAAGTTCAATGCCAATGGAGTTGAGTGGGAAGAAGATCAATACCCCAAGACAAAGTTTGTTCCTCAACAAGAGAAGTATGATCCTACTTCTTTCAAGGGGACACAAACTCAAGATGATCTTCCACCACAAGACTACAAGCAAAAAGGCAAGGACAAGCTTCAAGAGGAAATTGATGCATTTGAAGAAGCTCCTAAGACCTTAGTCAAGTGGATTCCCAAGACTACTTCAAGTTCCACTTCATCAAGTACGACTACACCTCCAAGGATTCCCATCAAGATGGTGTGGATCCAAAAGAAGAAGAACTAGAGAGTTCTTGAGGGTGACTCCGCCAACATACTTCACTCTTATCATTTTGGCAAGAACAAGTGCAATCAACTTCCACATCTTGCACTAGTTCAAGGAGTCACAAACCCTCTTGTTGGTAAGTCAAGGGACAAGGTAAACTAAAAGCTTTCATAGACATCATCTTGTGTGTGCATCACTCTATGTCTATGGATATACTTGTTTGTTCCTTGTGGGACTAACCCATGTAGGTATTGAAAGTGAAATTCACTCAAAAGGATAGCTCCAAGTGATCTACATCAACATTGAGCATCCACATCTTCAACATCTACATGAAGTCATCATCAACAAAACCCAAGGTTAGTTCATCCCTCTTAGGGGGGATATCACATCTAGGGGGAGCTCTACTCTAAGACTTGAGCTAAAGCAACTCTAATGATGTGAACACAACAATGCTTTATGTAAAAGTGGTAACCCCACTCGAGCTTAAACGATGAGTATGACCTATGATCAAATGTTCTCATTTGACTCCTAAGTCAATATACTCATATATAGATGACCTAGTCATCGCCAATTGCTTGATAGATGCTAGAATTGGTTGTGCATGCTTTGTCACATATTTCAATTGTTATTTTATTGTGTGAGCATGTTGGTTGCATATTTTACTCATTCGAGGACATCCACTTGTTGTTTTGATTGTTTGGTTTTATTGTTCTTTTGCCAAGTGGATGGACAAGAATGCCTAAGAACCCCCTCTAGCTATCTATGCTTTTCTCGTCTCAAACTCTATTCATGCTACATCACAAAATTGATCAAGTCAGATTCGAACCACTCTGTGTGAGGAGCACTCGGAGTCCCCGATTCATCATAGACTTAAACTTCCAAAACCTCTTTGTGATTCTCGATCTGACCGATATCCCACTTTCGGTCTTACCGAGATCATTAAGTTGATCTATGTTTTCGATCTCGGTGCAACCGATTTGAACCATTCGGTCACACCGAGTTGCAATAATTGTACACAGTTTTGCATCTCGGTGCCACCGAGTTGTTCCACTCGGTCACACCGACAGGGTCGGGCTATATATAGACACGGGCAAAAATTTGGAAATTTCTCTGAACCCCTTCGCCCGCGCGATAGCTCGCTCTGCCTACATGGTCTCTGGATCGTCCCCTTGCCGCCAGCAGCCTCCAGTCGCTGGTCTCCGTCGCTGTCAACGGGAATCAACCCTGCCGTTGCCGCCGTAGCGAGTCTCCGCCGAACTAGGGTATGGACTCGATCTTTGTGCTATTCCTCAATCTGATTCCTAGCACATTGTGATTAGATGTATTCTTGCCACGTTTGATAAACTCCTATCCAGTCAATGAACTCAATAGAATAGGTTTGATCTGAAAACTTTAGGGTTAGGTTTCCGCCGAAACCATCTCGGACCCACCGAGTTGAAAAACTCGGTCCCACCGATTTGGCTTATGCCATTGCACAAGTAAGACTCGGTCTGACCGAGTATTGCTAATCGGCGTGACCAATTTTGGAACTTTGTGAAACCCTAGCAGTCTTGGTGCCACCGAACTGTGACTCGGTCCAACCGAGATCACTAGTTTAGGTTCCAAAAACTGCTTTGGTATCACCGAGTTTAAAAATCGGTAGATCCGAAATGCTTTCTGTGGGAAACTAAAACCAAGTTTTTGAATCATTCTTTTGCAAAAAACTCTGCATTTTGTGATGCTCATCCACTCTACCTCATTTATAAACTATTCACAGGGTCAGCAGTCAGCTTGTTCATCATGTCAGACCAAAGTGATAGCCAGAATTTGTCAGAGCAGCCAGTGCAAATGAGTGAGGGCACTAGTCCCTCCAGCTCTTCAGATGAAGGCAGCAGGAGTACCCCTAGCAACCTGCCAAAAGCTGCCACAAGACAAAGAAAGAAGAGAACATCAGAATCACAGGATGAAGATTATGTGGCAGAGGAGGAAACAACTTCCAAGAAAGTTGAACTCAAGAAAGAGCATGGCTCAAGGCAGAGCACCAAGCCAGGCTTAAAGGTCAAAAGGCCAGCAGGCAGGCAGCCCATGCCAAAGGCCAGAGCCTCAACAAAGATTCCTGAGAAGCCTGCACCCAAAGAGCCAGTTGCAGCTGAGACAAAGAAAGAAAGGAAAAGAGGCAGATGGTGCAAGAAAGTTGATCCCATGGCTGAATTTGAACAGCATTCTTCTGATGAAGAAGAAGAAGAAGAAGAAGAGGATGCTGCACCAGCACCCAAGGCACCCAAGCTGATGGGTTATGCTATAAGAACAGGGGCAGCTGCATCTAAGCCCAAGGAAGCCCCCGAGGCTGCATCCAAAGCCAAGCCAGCTCCAAAGCCAAAACCAAAGAGGAACACAAGAAACATCCCAGCTGCTGAAAAGAACAAGGCCCAGTGCCTGACATTGCAGAAGAAGAGGAAGGCCAAGTGCTGAGAAAGTTGAAGCCCAAGATTCCAGACCACAATGATGCTCATCCTGTGGCTGAGGATATGAAGATCAGAAGAGACTCTGGGTTGAGAAAATGGAGAGCTGAGGATCCCTATGCTACCAGGAGAAGAACTGTTGTTGACTACAGGTTCCACACTAAGGAACAGCAGGACTTCTATGAGACAGTCTTATTGGACAAGAAGCCAATAGTATGTGATATGAGATGGGTCGACTGGGAATATATCAAGGAAAATGAAGAGCACTACCCTGGAGTGCAAGATAGCTTCAGAGCGTGTGGAGTAGCAGACTTTGTTGGGCAGAAGCTCACAAAGTGGAATGAGGAGCTTATCATGTGGTTCTACTCCACAGCACATTTTTATCCAGATGGGAGGATTGTTTGGATGTTTGAAGGTATGAGGTACCAATCAACAGTTTTTGAGTGGGCACAACTTATCAATGCCCCAGAGGAAAATGAAGATGACTTGGATGTCTATTCCAAGAAAAAGATGAATCACAACTCGATGGCAAATATGTACAAGGAGATTCCTGCAGCTGATCTTGATACTCACCAGTTTGGGTCTGTGAAACACTTGTTGTCAGGTCTGCCTACGGTCAATTGGATCCTTAGGCACACACTTTTGCCCAAGTCTGGAGATCACAGGATGATCAGAGGTCATGCCATCAACCTGCTACATATCTTTGATGTGCCTCAAAAGTTTAAGGTCATGAGCCTCATAATAGAAACTATTCAAGAGGACTGCAGCAGATCAGAAGAGGAGTTGTGGATATGCCCCTCAGATCCAGATGTTGATCAACTCAAGATTGGGCACAGACACATACTTGTTGGACAAGGAACATTTGCCTATCCATCCAGATTTCGAGGACAACCAAGTTGTGATGCATGAAAATGAACCATCATCAGTCCAGGCACAAGCCAGGAAGGAGAAGACAAGGAAGGAGAAAGCTGCCAAGATGCCAACTCAAGAGGAGGCATCTGAGTACTTCTTGAAGAACAAGCAAGAGCAGCTCAGTTACCTGATTGCATCCACCCTGAGGATTGAGAAAGGACTAGCTACCCTGACTCAGAACCAGGCAAGCTTAGAGAGAATCGTAGAACAAAAGTTCTATGACTTGGATATCAAGGTGACAGAAATTCAGACTGCAGTGGAGCAACTCCAAGATGACATGCAGGAGAGGAAAGGGAAGACTACCACTGATGCATTTGCTAGAGTACCATGAGGTCTGAGGTCCAGTGCAGTGCCAGTTCCTGACACAAGAGCCACCGCCTCAGCTCCAGCCACAGCACCAACCCAACCTGCTCCAGCATCTACTTCAGCTCCAACTCCAACCACGTCTACGGAAGCCTTCGTCCTTGGAGTGATCAGGACTCCACCACCACCAGAAGATCAAGCCTGAGTGTCGATCTAGCACTATGCATTTTCTAGGAACTTTTTGGTAACTTGTTGCCAAAGGGGGAGAAAAATGTATAGATCATAGGCTTCGAGAGAGAGTGTGTTGTTTTTCTCTCTTGCTTTATTTGGTGGTTTTTCAAACATTGTTTGCTTTTGGTTGAGATACTATGTTATGCTCGTGAGACATTGATGATCATGTGTTTGATCATAAGCTACACTTATGCATGCTTGATATATCTTATCTATCTTATGTGGTCATTCACTTTTCCTTGGTGATGAGTGCATGTTTTTCATTATTATCATTTTGAGCGCTCCACCAAGATGTATGTGACATGGAAGAGTAACCCATAATTCTAACTCTTTGTGCATTTGCAGTCCAAAGCAAATTTTAAATATGCACAAATTTAGGGGGAGCTCTTACTTATCACATACTTTCTCAAAGCGACGATATAATTCATTCTTATTATCATTTGTCGAAGCTTTGATCTATATGTTG
Organism: Aegilops umbellulata; assembly: GCA_032464435.1. Classification (NCBI taxonomy): domain Eukaryota; kingdom Viridiplantae; phylum Streptophyta; class Magnoliopsida; order Poales; family Poaceae; genus Aegilops; species Aegilops umbellulata. The sequence goes on from CP136057.1 coordinate 21,297,504, forward strand.
TCATCAATTACCAAAAAGGGGAGATTGAAAGTGCAACTATCCCTAGGTGGTTTTGGTAATTCATAACAACATATAGCTCATTGAGCTAATGCTATTCCAAGACAATTATTTCAGGAAAGCTCAATGATTGGCATGGCATGGATGGTGAAAGTGGAACCCTCAAAATGTTAAGGACAAAGGATTGGCTCAAGCTCAAAAGCTCAAGACTCTTCATTTTACATTTTAGTGATCCAAGATCACATTGAGTCCATAGGAAAAGCCAATACTACCAAGGAGGGATGAGGTGTTTCTTAATGAGCCTTTTGCTTTATGTGCTTAATGATATGCTCCAAAATCCTCAGCTACTTTCCCATATCCACATATGACCTAAACTCCAAGCCAAACTCGGTCCTACCGATTCTTTCCATCCGGCGCCACCGAGTTTCACTTGTCATTAGCCACTGCCAAACCCTAGCAATTCGGTTCTACCGATAGGGATCTCGGTCTCACCGAGATGGGGTTGCAATCTCTTTGTTTCCCTTCTGTAACTTTTCGGTCTCACCGAAAGAGCAAATCGGTCCCACCGAGATTGCAATGTAAACTCTCTGTTTCCCCTTTGTAACTTTTTGGTCTCACCGAAAGAGCAAATGGGTCCCACCGAGTTTACCTGACCAACTCTCTGGTTAGCTATTACCAAAATTGGTCTCACCGAGTTTGTGTAATCGGTCTCACCGAGATTAAGTTATGCCCAAACCCTAACCATATCGGTCCTACCGAGTTGCATGTCAGTCCCACCAAAAATCTCTAACGGTCACTAGGTTTACTATTTCGGTCCGGACGAGTTTGTTGATTCGGTCCCACCGAGATTGGTAAATTGTGTGTAATGGTTGGATTTTAAGTGGAGGCTATATATACCCCTCCACCTCCTCTTCATTCATGGAGAGAGCCATCAGAACACATCTACACTTCCAACTCATATGTTCTGAGAGAGAACCACCTACCCTTGGGTTGAGGCCAAGATATTCCATTCCTACCATATGAACCTTGATCTCTAGCCTTCCCCAAGTTGCTTTCCACTCAAATATTCTTTCTACCAAATCCAAATCCAATGAGAGAGAGTTGAGTGTTGGGGAGACTATCATTTGAAGCACAAGAGCAAGGAGTTCATCATCAACACACCATTTGTTTACTTCTTGGAGAGTGGTGTCTCCTAGATTGGCTAGGTGTCACTTGGGAGCCTCCGACAAGATTGTGGAGTTGAACCAAGGAGTTTGTAAGGGCAAGGAGATCGCCTACTTCGTGAAGATCTACCGCTAGTGAGGCAAGTCCTTCGTGGGCGATGGCCATGGTGGGATAGACAAGGTTGCTTCTTCGTGGACCCTTCGTGGGTGGAGCCCTCCGTGGACTCGTGCAACCGTTACCCTTCGTGGGTTGAAGTCTCCATCAACGTGGATGTAGGATAGCACCACCTATCTGAACCACGGGAAAAACATCCGTGTCTCCAATAGCGTTTGAATTCTCCAAACCCTTCCCTTTACATTCTTGCAAGTTGCATGCTATACTTTCCGCTGCTATATACTCTTTGCATGCTTGCTTGAATAGTGTGATGATTGCTTGACTTGTCCTAAAGTTGCTAAAATCTGCCAAGAACTAAAATTGGGAAAAAGGCATTATTTTTATTTGGTCAAGTAGTCTAACCACCCCCCCCCCCTCTAGACATACTTCCGATCCTACAGTATACAAGGTTGCTCCTTGAGCTGTTTCTTTGAGGTAGGAGAGGGCAAGGCTAGCTCTCTCCCCCTTGTGTTCTCTGGTCTAGTGCTAAAAGAATCCAACCCTTTGCATGGGTGCCCTAGGGGGTTTATATAGGCCTACCCCCAGGGGTACAATGGTAATCCGGCTGGGCGCAGGCCCCAGCCGTCTGTCTCTTAGGCCGTCGTCTTCCCCATCGACTGGCCGGGCACGGAGCCGACAGGCCAGACCCGCCACGGGCGGGTATAGCCGGTTGCGGGTTACTGTAGTCGTGCCTCTAATGACGCTGGCTTGGTCATGGGGTCATGGCAACAGTGCCGCCGCCTGACGGGCGATCACTGTTGCCACCTCCGGTCTTGTCTGGTTAATGGCGTGCGGGGCCCGTGGGATGGGCCGGCCGACTCCCACGGGGTCCGTCTCGCGGCGCTCTTGCCGTCTTCTGTACCCCCGCTTACCAGCGGGGCCCGCCGTCTCTGGGTCGTACCGGCAGGCCGACGTGGGCACAGGGTTCAGCCCACTGGGGCTGATGTCAGGGCTGGCATGGCAACAGTGCCGCGCCGGACGGAGATCTCTGTTGGTGCGATGCACTGTGGCCATGCCTGCCCTTGGTAAGGGGCAGGCGTGGCCCGCACTGAGGCCACGCCCCGTCCCCATCCTTCTTTGTGAGGGCATGAGGTGGTTGGAGTCGCGGGCCGGCTCCCCGTGGTTGGCTTCCCTGGAAGCCGCCAGTTTAGGAGTCGGCTTATCTTGTAGTCGTCCCTGAGACTCAGCCGTGAGTAGGTAGTCGGCTGCGCCACAGCCGACTCCCAGAGGCGGCCCTCCGTCCAGAGGTTCCTGAGGGGCGAAGCCGGACCCGATGTCTTGAAAGGTTCTGGGTCTCGGGTTAGCCTACCCGTGGCCCATTACTCAGACAGTAGTCCCCGAAGCTGGTGAGGTGCCGAGGGAGACATGTCGAGGAGCCTCAGTAGTTTCTTCCTTCCGGTGGCTGGATCTAGGCCCTGCCCGCCGTCTTCCTTCAAGCCGACTATCGGGAGGCGATCTTGCTCAGGTCGTCTCCGCCAAGCCGACTATCCGGAGCCGGACTCGTCGAAGGCCGTCTCGTTCCTTAAAGAGTTTGAAAGTCGCAGCAGGATTCGGACGGCGTGTCTGATAAGCTTCCCAGCAGCCACCTGTTGCGGACCCGCCGGGCGGCGCCACGTGGCCGGGCCAGTCTGCCCGCCCACGTGCGCGACAGGACAGGCCCGCGGGCGGGGCCTGCCACTACCGTGCCTCGGCCTTTGAACGGATCCGTTGCGGCCGCACGGACGGTTGCGATTCCCGCGCAGTAACTCCGCGTGGTAACTCGTGGGGGTCGTGGGGGCCTGGGCGTAGTTAATCCCACGACGCCCCCTTGGCTTCTTAGCCTACGGGCCTATAAGTAGGCGGGGGAGCGGGTTGCGAAGCACGCGCGCCCGCTCTCCCTTACTTCCTTTTGCTTCTCTTTGCTTCTTCTTCCTCCCGCCGCTCCTGCGCCGAACTACGTTGCGCTTGCAGCGATGAGCTCTTCTTCTGCTGCCGTGCCCGCCGCCGTGCGCTCCGGCGCGTGGGACGGCTCCGATGTCGACGACGACCACATCGAGTTCCTCCGCAAGATGCGTCGCCTCCCCGGCGCGAACTTAGTGCGGGCTCGCGCCCCGCCGATGAAGGAGGTGTCGCCGGCGCCGGAGGAGGACGAGCGGGTCGTATTCCGCTCGCATTTCATGCGCGGCCTAGGGCTGCCGGCGAGCGGCTTCTTCCGCTCGTTCTTGGAGTTCCACGGCCTCCAGCGGCACCACCTCACTCCGAATACGGTGGTGTTGCTGGCTGCCTTTGCCACCTTGTGCGAAGGCTTCCTCGGCGTCCTCCCCACCATCGAGCTGTGGGGGGAATTCTTCCATTCCAAGCTTGGCACGCACGTCGCCGGCGTGCCGGCCCAATGCGGCGCCTACATCGCGATGCGGAGGTCGGTGGCCGACAACCCGTTCCACGCCATCTCGCTGATTAAGTCGGTGAAGATGTGGCAGCGATCTTACTTCTACGTGAAGAACGTCGCCCCGGAGGGCGTCTGGGTCAACCTGCCACATTACGAAGCCGGCGCGCCAGCGGGAAGGCTCCCCAGCTGGTCCCACCGGGCCAAGACGCTGACTCCGGCCGGTGCCGCCACCATTGCGCGACTCCGAGTGCTGACGCAGTCGGAGGGTCTGACTGGGGCCGACTTGCTGGCTGCCTTCGTGGCGCGCCGAGTCCTCCCGCTCCAAGGCCGGCCTCATCTGATCTGTCATATGAGCGGCCACCGGGACCCCAGTCGGATGTGCTCCAAAGACATGCCCCACGGAGGTGGCGGACACGGTGAATTACATCGCGAACTGCGGTCTCTCGGAGGATTGGCAGTTTGGCATGGAGCCGTACTCGCGCGCCAACCCCCCGCCGGTTGTAAGTTGTCTGTCTTCTTCTTTTGTTTCCTTTTTGCAGCCGAATCCGACTCCTTATCTTTTTTAGCCTTCGAATCAGAATCCTCTCGTCCAGCCCTCGGCTGGCACCGCGGGGCCAGCCCGCCAGTTCGCCCCCGACCGAGCGGAGAGTGACGTCGACGACCCCGACCTGGGGGCGGCGGCGATGGAGGCCGACGCCGACAGAGGCGGCGGAGGAGAGGAAGGCGGCCTCAGGCCCTCGACCACTTTTGTCGACTGGCCCGCTGATGACGATGGAGAAGTCGCCCCGCGCCACCAACCACGAGCCGACCACCATGGCGCGAGCTCGTCCGCCGCCCTAGGCGGTCTAGGCGGCGCGAGGAAGCGCCGGGCCGGGCCGAGTTCTCTTGGCGGCCGGGAGAAGAAGTTCAAGGGGGCGGCCGCTGTGACCAAGCGGGACGAGGCGGTCGCGAGGGCCTAACGCTTCCGCAAGTAAGTGAAGAAACCGCCACTGACTTCTGCGTAAGTGCTTCCGTCCTTTGTCTTACTTTCTTCTGGTGGATTTTGTCCAAATCTTTTATATGCTTTCCCTGTTCCAGGGCTCCCTTCACCCTTGGGAGGGTTACCGCCGCCTCCATCAAGGGGTCGGCAGAGACGTCTGCCGCCACTCGGCGCATTGACCCCGCCGACCTCCATTAGGCGACGGAGTAGAACGCACAGGAGAAGCGCGACGAGGACGAAGCCGCCCGCCGAGAGAAGGCGGAGGCCGAGAAGGCGGCCGCCTCCGCCCAGAAGAAGATGGATGAAGCCGAAGCTGCCGTCGCGGCAAAACAGCAGGCCGAAGAAGCCGCGCGCCGCCAGTCGGCGTTGTTCATCATCCCGCTGAACTCAGCGCGGCCGCCTAAGGATTTCACGGAGCAGACCGGGGAAGCTGGCGGCGATCATCCCATCATGGAGAAGGAAGGCGGCGAGGCCTCCGAGTCGGACACGATCGTGCCACCACCGCCGCCTCCACCGACGTCTGGGAGCGCACGAGGCGAACAGCCGGCGGACCTTCCGGTGCCGCCGACTAACGACGAGGTCGTGGCGTGGCTACTCCTCCAAGTTGCCTCGCCAACGCGCTGCCGTCTTGAAAAGGCGACTTTGGCGCCATGCCCCCTGGAGGCCGGCGCCGCCAGCTCGGCCATCCAAGACGTCGAGGCAATGAGCGCCGCGCCCGTCGGGTGGGTGCGAGGAGGCAGCACGGGTCCGCTGAACCAGGCGCTTCTGGACGTCCAGGCGAAGCTGTGAGCTGAGGGCGACACCATCCAGAACTGCACCAAGGCGTATCTGGCGTCGCGAGCAGCCGTCCGGGTATGTTTTCTTCTGACTTTGTTTTTTCTTACTCTTCTCTGTGGGGGCGCCCCAGCGCACCCATTGGGTGTAGTCCCCGAGTTCCGGGCCGGCTGCTGAGCAGGCGGGTCGGAACTCCACTGGCGAGTTCCAAATACTTACTCTTGTTTGAAATGTTGATCACAGGATTACCACAACCTCCGGGTCACCACCTTCAACCGTAATGTTGAAGAGCTGGGCAAGCGGACTGCTGACTTGCTGGAGAGTCGGAGTAAGTTCTCCTTCTTCTTCGCGGGGGCGCGCTGGTGCACCCGCGGGCTGTAGTCCCCGAGATTCGGGCCGACTGCTGAGCAGTTGGGCCGGATCTTCCCAGCGACCTTCTTTGTTGACGACTTACGTCTTTTTTCTTCTTTCTTCAGAGGCCAACGCCGTTCTTCATCAGCAGCTGGGCGAAGCCAAACACCGCCTTGCGTGCCAAGGGGGTGGAGTGCAGCAAGCTCGTCGCAGAGCGTGACCTGCTGGCTACGCAGCTGGCGGAGCAGAAGGAGCTGCTCAAGAAGGCGCAGGAGGAGGCGGAAAGGAAAGAGACCGCGCTCCTGGCCGAGTTCGAGACCGAGCGCTCCTCCTGGACCGACAAGGAGGCAATGCTGACCTCCGGCTTTCATGAGATTGAGGATATCGTCGATGGTGAGTTTTCTTTACTTTCTTTCTTTGAGCCGCCGACTGCAGGTCGGGCCGACTCCGGATTTTCTGACTTGCCTCTTTTCGTCTTGGCAGACTTCTTCCCGGGCCACACGCAAGCTGCCAATCAAGCCATCGAGGCCGATCGCGAGGCGCGGAGGGCAACCGGCGAGGAGGTTGCCGAAAATGCCCCCCGGACCCTTGATGAGCAGCTTCTGAGCATCGAGGCTCGCCTGCGGCCAGCCCACCGGATGCTGCGCCGGCTTCAACGTGTCGGCGCCCAGGCGATTGCTGCCTTGTGGCCAGACATGCCGATTCTACGCACCCCCAGCCGGACTGCCGACCGGCTGGAGGTCGCAGCTGGCCGTCTTGAGGCTTGGAAGGGCTCCTCGGCACGGGCTGGAGCGCGTCAGGCCTTGGAATTCGTCAAGGCGTGGTATCCAGACCTGGACCTGGACCAGCTGGCCATGCTCCGGGCAGAGGCCCAGCCGGAGCTGGCAGCCGTGGAAGACGCCCTTGTCAAGCGCGTCGCGGCGATCACTGAGTACGCCGATACTAGTGTCTTCATTCCTGAGCGGGCTGACGACGGCGAGGAGGCACCTCCGGAGTGGTTTGGGATGAACCCGGACTACGATCAAGACTCGGCGGAGGTGATCGGCTCCAGCACCGAGGAGGGAGGCGAGGCGGAGGTCGGAGACGAGATGGAGGCGCCAAAAGACGGAGCAGGCGACCAGCCTCAGCTCGACCATGCCTCCAGGAACGAGCCGCGCCCAACCGAACCGGCTGCCGCCAGAGGCGATCAAGCCGAGACTGCTCAGCCGGCTGCCCCTACGTCTGACACCGCCATCTCCTCCGAGCCTCCAAACCCGTCTGTTGCTTCCTAGTCTGCTGCCTTGTTTTATCTTATCTGCTTTAATAGTCTTTGAAGAACTTGTTAATTCGCACAATTCCACCCGCGGGGTGTATTTTGAACTTCAGTTCGAAGATTCGGCCAAGGGCCTATGCTATGTAAATATTTATCCAGGTTCTATCGTTTCTTGCTTATTGCCCTCTTGGCATTTTCCTTTGTCGCCTTCCCTTAGTTGTCGTCTTTGCCAGTCGGACAGCCGCTCTGCGGACTGCTGCTGGGTCAAGTGCTTGGCTACTTTTGGGGAGGCAAGTACTCAGCCATTTTTAGAGTCTTTTTAGCAAGTTGAATAGAAGGCGGCAAGCCGACTACTCAAGAGTCGGTTTTGCGAAGAAAGTTTGGAAAGCCGGCTTGAGCTATGTTTATGCTTTGAATCCTTGGCCATTTTTCGTGTGGGCGCCCATTCTTCCTTACTCCTGCCCACCAAACAGTCGCTCTGCAAGCTGTGGCTTCTGACAGGAGATGGCTTAGGCACCACACACTACTTGTCCGACTGCAGGAAGCATTTCATAGCGCAAGGCGGCGAGTCCCCGGGCCGATTAGTCAAGCCCGGTGCCAAGCGGCATAACAAAGAGTAGCATACTCGAAGGCATAATTCTTATCATACAGATAACAAAAAGGGCAGTCCCCGAGCTCGTCTCGGGGGGGCCGAAGTCTTGGTACTTTTAATACAAAAGGGTAGCGTGGTACATACTGCATTAACTGTAAAATCTTCGGAGAAGATTTGCATTCCATGGTCGTTGTGTCTCCTTGCTGGAGTCGTCCCTCTTGCGTGCTCGGGGCTTCTGAGCGTCGATCAAATAGTAGGAGTCGTTGCCCAGCACTTTGCTGATGATGAAGGGGCCTTCCCAGGGTGCCGACAACTTGTGCTGGCCGGCTGTCCGCTGGATCAGTCGGAGCACAAGGTCGCCCTCCTGGAAAGATCTCGGCCTGACCTTCCTGTTGTAGTAGCGGCGTAGGCTCTCCTGGTAGATGCTGGACCGGCTGAGTGCCAACAGTCGGCCCTCTTCCAGCAGATCGACGCCATCTTGTCGTGCTTCTTCTGCTTCCTCCTTGGTGTACATCGTGACTCGCGGGGAGTCGAACTCTATATCCGTTGGGATGACGGCTTCAGCGCCGTAGACGAGGAAGAAGGGCGTGAAGCCGGTCGACTTGTTTGGAGTCGTGCGTAGACTCCAGAGGATGGCTGGCAACTCGTCAAGCCAACAACCGGCCGAACGCTCCAGTGGTTCGACCAGCCAAGGCTTGATACCAGACAGGATGAGGCCATTCGCCCGCTCCACCTGGCCGTTTGATTGCGGATGGGAAACGGACGCTAAGTCCAGTCGGATGCCCTGCGTCGCACAGAAACGGGCCAGGGCGCCTTTGGCAAAGTTGGTGCCGTTGTCGGTGATGATGCTGTGCGGTATGCCGTACCGAATCGTGATGTCGGAGATAAAGGTCACGGCAGTCGGACCATTCAACTTCTTGATGGGCTTTACTTCTATCCACTTGGTGAACTTGTCCACCGTGACAAGTAGGTGAGTTAGGCCGCCTCGCGCTGTTTTGAATGGTCCCACCATGTCCAGGCCCCAAACTGCGAAAGGCCAGGCGATTGGGATAGTCTTGAGCGCTGAAGCCGGCTGATGCGGCTTGGAACGAAATTTCTGGCACCCCTTGCATTTCTGGACCAATTCCTTGGCCTCTTCTAGGGCAGTCGGCCAGAAGAAACCGTGCCGGAAAGCTTTGGCGACAAGTGCTCTTGAGGCCGCATGGTGGCCGCACTCGCCTTGATGGATGTCTCTAAGAATTGCTTGGCCTTGCTCTGGCTCAACGCAACGCTGGTAGACACCAGTGACGCTGCGTCTGACCAGCTCTCTGTTGATTATGGTGTATGCTGCCGCCCGGCGTTGTACTTGCCGAGCCAACATTTCGTCAGTTGGCAGCTCTTTATTCACCAGGAATTTGAGGATGGGCTGCGCCCATGAGGGTGCTGCTATTTCTTCGACTGCCAGAACTGCGACTTGGACGAGGGCGGCTGGGCTGGGAGGTGGCGGGCTGGAGTCCGCGGCCGCTTGCTGGATCAATGAAGTCCCCGGGCCGACTGGTGCAGTCCCCGGGCCAAGCTCTGGATTCTTTGGTATGGTCGCCGCAGTCCTCGGGCCGGGTTCTGAAGTCCCCGGGCCGGCTTTGACTGCGGCATTCTTGGAGTCGTCTGCAAGGGTTTTTGTGCCGTCTGCTGGGGCTCTTGAGTCGGATCCGACTTCTTCAGGGGGAGCCGACACAAAAATGGAATCTGACTCTGGTGAAGGCTTGATAGACGGCTTGAGGAGGCGTTGAAGAGCGACGCCGGATGGTATTGCTTGGCGGGTGGAGCCGATTCGTGCCAAAGTATCTGCTTGGTCGTTGTCATTTCTTGGCACGTGGAGGAACTCACACCCCTCGAAATATCCGCTGAGTTGCTGCACGAGGAATCGGTAGCTTGCCATGTTTGCGTCCTTGGCGTCCCAGTCGCCAGATGACTGTTGGACCACCAAGTCGGAGTCGCCATAACACAGGATCCGGCGAATGCCAAGTTCTTTGGCAAGCCGGAGCCCGTGAATGAGCGCCTCGTATTCAGCGACGTTGTTGGAGGCGGCGAAATGGATCTGCAGCGCATACTTGAGCTTGTCGCCTTTAGGAGAAGTGAGGACAACGCCGGCTCCCAAGCCAGTGCGCATCTTGGAGCCATCGAAATGCATCCGCCAATGGGTGGAGTCGGGTGCTGGCGGCAGGTACTGGGTCTCGGCCCAGTGGACAAGGAAGTCGGCCAGTGCTTGCGACTTGATGGCGGTGCGGGGCTGATAGTAGATCGTGTAGGGGGGCAACTCTATGGCCCATTTGGCCACTCGGCGAGACGCATCTCGGCTTCCGATGATCTCGGCTAGTGGGGCTATGCAGACCACAGTGATTGGAAGCTCTTGAAAGTAATGCTTCAGCTTCTTAGCGGCAAAGTGCACGCCGTAGCACATCTTCTGGTAGTGGGGGTAGTTCTGCTTGGAGGTCGACAATACTTCGCTTAGGTAATATACCGGTCTCTGGACAGGTAGTGCCTTGCCTTCCTCCTTGCGCTCATCTAGGATGACTGTGCTGACTACCCGGCTGGTGGCGACGATGTACAGGAGCATGGGCTCTTTGGGAGTCGGAGCCGCCAACACAGGGGGAGTAACCAACATCTTCTTCAGCTGGAGAAAAGTCTCGTCCACCTTATGGTTCCACTCGAAAAATTGGTCTTCTTCATGAGCTGGTACAAAGGGAGAGCTTTCTCGCCCAGCCGACTGATGAACCGGCTGATGGATGCCAGGCAGCCAGTGAACTTTTGCACATCCAACAGTCGGCTGGGTACCTCCATCCTCTCGATGGCCTTGATCTTCACAGGGTTGCACTCTATGCCGCATTCGGAGACCAGGAAGCCAAGGAGTTGGCCGGCTGGTACTCCGAAGACGCACTTTTCAGGGTTGAGCTTGATCTGGAATCGGCGCAAGTTCTCAAAGGTCTCCTTGAGGTCTTCCAGCAGAGTCCCGCGCTTTTCCGTCTTCACCACCACATCATCTACATAGACGTGGGCATTACTGCCGAGTTGCTTGAGGAGGCACTTCTGCATGCAACGCTGAAAGGTGGCGCCGGCGTTCCTCAAGCCGAACGTCATGGTCATGTAGCAGAAGGCTCCAAACGGCGTGATGAAGGCGGTTTTTAGTCTGTCCACCGGGTTCAGCTTGATCTGGTGATATCCTGAATAGGCATCTAAGAAACTCAACAGCTCGCATCCGGCTGTGGAGTCTATCACCTGATCGATTCTCGGCAGAGCAAATGGGTCCTTGGGGCAAGCTTTGTTGAGGCTTGTGTAGTCAATACATATCCGCCACTGCTTGTTCTTCTTCAGTACCAAGACTGGGTTTGCTAGCCATTCTGGAAAAAATACTTCCATGATAAAGCCGACTGCGAGGAGCCGGGCTATCTCTTCTCCAACGACTCTTCTTTTCTCTTCTGACAGGCGGTGCAAGGGCTGCCGGACGGGCTTCACATCAGATCGGACATGTAAATTGTGCTCGGCGAATTCCGTCGGTACACCTGGCATGTCTTTGGGGGACCATGTGAAGATGTCCCGATTCTCATGGAGGAAATCGACGAGCTCGCCTTCCTATTTGCTGTCAAGGTTTGCACCTATGACAGCGTATCTCTCTGGGTGCTCTGGGTCCAAGGGTATCTTCTTCGTCTCTTTGGCCGGCTTGAACGATCCCTCAGCTTCCGATTCCTTGGGGTTGGGCGTCATCTCTGGCTGCTTGCCGGCCATCGCCACAACCCGATCAAGAAGCCGCTTCTCAGCTGCAATTACCAAGGACTCGGCCAGCCGAATGCTCTCAGCCGTGCAAGCGGACGACTTTCTGTAGTCGCCGGCTATGGTCAGAATTCCCTTGGAACTCGGCATCTTCATCTTGAGGTAGGCGTAGTGGGGGACTGCCATGAACTTGGCCAAAGCGGGCCTGCCAAGCAACGCATGGTACGGGCTCTCAAGGTCCACCACTTCAAACCAGACTGGCTCTTGGCGGAAGTGATCCTTGTCTCCAAAGAGGACATCTATGAGAATCTTGCCGATTGGTGAGCAGGAAAGGCCGGGCACGATGCCGTGGAACATAGTCCGGCTGTTCTGAAGCTGTCTTTGCTTGATTCCTAACTTCTCCATGGTATCCTTGTACAGGATGTTGATGCTACTACCTCCGTCTATCAGCACTCGCGAGAAACGAGCGGCCCGCCTATCAGTGGCAAAGGTGGCCTCCAAGACCAAGGCGTAGGAGCCTGGGCTCGGCATCACCTCTGGGTGATCAGCTCTGCTCCAACCGATAGGCCTCTCGGACCAATGCATGAACTCTGGAGTATCTGACGCCACCGCGTTCACCTCTTGCCGCTGCAGCCGCTTGCTGCGCTTATCATCTGCCACACTGGTGAGCACCACATAGGCCCCATGCTCTTCTGGGTACTCGTCTTGTACTGCGCCGACTGGCCTGATAGCCGGCTGCTGGGGTGGAGGCGGAGGCGGCTGCCCAGCAGGCGGAGGAGGCATCAGGCCGTCTCCCTTGGCAATCCTGGTGAGCCAGTGGCACTTCCGGGTGGTGTGGTTTGACGGCTTCGCGCCGTTGTGGAACTTGCAGGGACCATCTAGATTCTGCTCGTAAGAAAAGGCCGGCAACCAGTTTGACTTGCCGCCTTTCTGTCGCTTGGGCGGAGGCTGCCCCTCCGGCTGCTGGTCTTCGGTCGTTGCCACCTGCCGGCTACTGGAAGCCGGCTGTGGGGCCTTGCGCTTGTGGTTGCTCTGCGGTTGTCGCCGACTGGCGTCTCCAGCCGGAGTTCTGGGAGCCTGAGGGGCTACTTTGCCAGCCGTGCTAACTTGGATCTCCGTCTTCATGGAAGAGTCAGCTGTGGCGTATTTCTCTGCTATGATCAGCAGCTCGTCCAGGGTCTTTGGCTCATCACAGAGGAGCTTGTGCTTGAGCAGGGTGCCTTCTCTGCACCCGGCGGTGAAGTACTCGATGGCCTGCACCTCGTGCACGCCCTCGCAGGAGTTTCGGAGCTCGGCCCAACGCGTGAGGTAGTCGCGAGTCGACTCGTTGGGACCCTGCACGCACAAGGAAAGCTGGCGAGGCTTGGGAGGTCGCTTGTACGTGCTTGTGAAGTTGCGGACGAAAGCTTCGGTGAAGTCGGCCCAGCTGTTGATGCTGCGGCGCTTCAGGCTGTTCAACCATGTTCGGGCCGTGCCCTGGAGCATGACTGGAACGTACTTCACGGCAACGCGCTTGTTGCCGCTTGCTATGTCGATGGTCGTGGCATAGTCAACCAGCCAGTCTTCCGGCTTCACGGAGCCGGTGTACTTGGGAATATCTCTGGGAAGACTGAACCCTTTGGGAAAGGGCTCATCTCGAATGTGGGGGCCAAAACACGGCGGGCCCAACTCGTCCTCCTCTTCTGGCGCCAGGGATCGGTGGAGCCGATCAATCCGGTGATGCGCGTCGTTTTCTCTGACTCCCTCTCGGCGGCCGAGGCGGTCGCCGAGAGTCGGATGCTCAACGAGCGGCGGGGAGACTCGCCTTTCTCTGCGAGGTGGAGGAGGCAGATAGTCGTCCCGCTGCTCCACTGCTCTTGGGCGGCCATCTTGGTCGTGCTCGATGGTGATGTGAGTCTGACTGCGACTGGCAGTCGGATCCTTGTCTTTCCTTCCGCGGATGCTGCCAGTCGACGTCCGAGACGTCGCGCCTTGATCTCGGCGGGGTGGCAGGTCGTCGTTCTGTCGTTGCGGCGCCTCAGTGCGGCAGCCGGCCGCGTTCTGCGCGGCAGCCGCGTCAAGGAGTCGCTAGACTCACTCCGTCATCAGGCAGCGCTCTTCGCCTTCGAGGTTGTCCAACTCGTCTGCCGCCGCCTGGGCGGCTCGGATGTTCTCCGCGGGCATGGAGTATACGGGGTGAGGGAGTCCTGGATTAGGGGGTGTTCGGATAGCCGGACTATACCTTCAGCCGGACTCCAGGACTATAAAGATACAAGATTGAAGACTTCGTCCCGTGTCCGGAAGGATCTTTTCTTGGCGTGGAAGGCAAGCTAGGCGTGCGGATATTCGAGATCTCCTACCATTGTAACCGACTCTGTGTAACCCTAACCCTATCCGGTGTCTATATAAACCGGAGGGTTGTAGTCTGTAGGACAACCATCATCATACACAATCATACCATAGGCTAGCTTCTAGGGTTTAGCCTCCTTGATCTCGTGGTAGATCCACTCTTGTACTACCCATATCATCAATATTAATCTAGCAGGAGTAGGGTTTTACCTCCACCGAGAGGGCCTGAACCTGGGTAAAATAAAGTGTCCCTTGTCTCCTGTTACCATCCGACCTTGACGCACAGTTCGGGACCCCCTACCCGAGATCCGCCGATTTTGACACCGACATTGGTGCTTTCATTGAGAGTTCCTCTGTGCCGTCGCGATCAGGAAGGATGCCTTTTCCCGTCTTTAAAGATGGCACCGTTACTAAGGGAGCCTTGGCTATCGGCCAAACCCTCCGGCTAGGTGGTTTTCTCATGACCGCCTGTTCGGCCGTTGCGCCGACGGTGACCTCTCGGGTCATCGAAAGCAACCTCCACGTCAGCCCGGAACTTGTCGAGCACCTGGATCCGATGGAGCTCTCTTCCATAAACGAGCTCTTGGATCGCATCGCCGCCCTGGGGGTCGCTACAAATTACGACCAGGTTGGGCTTAAACCCGATCTAAGGGAAATTAACTCTCCCCAAGTCACCCACCACGTTGCTGTGGTGGAAACACAATGCGGCGACCCTTCATCTATCTTAAGGACTAGCCACGTCCGAATTCCTGAACCCTCCATGCCAGATATCCGCGGAGGGGAGGGTACAATCCAAGACCTGAGCCTAAAATTAGGCGAATCGGACAACGTCCGAGACTCCGGATCTCAGAATCCGGAAGTTCTTCGGCTTCCGAACAGCAAACCGGGCGAAGTCTCAGATTCAACGACGCCCGACCACCCGATCTTAAGCGATCTCTCCCAAATTAGGCAGATGCCCGAAGAAACAGTACATCATTACTGGGCCAGATTCCTCCTGCTTATGAACAGGACAAAGGACCGCCGCGAGGAAGACGCGATTTCAATCTTTTGCAGTAACCGCACGGACAAGGGAATACTCAACGCCATAAGCCGTCGTAATATTACACGCTTTGCTGACCTGGCGTCCATAGTACAAAAATACTGTGCCATGGAAAGTGCTTGGAAAACCGAAATTGAATTTTGGGATAATTCGGCCTTGAATAGCAATCCCGTCCGAATCAAGAGGGCGCACCGCAGTAAGGCGCCCGGACTAAACACTAAAAAATCAAAACCCTCTAGGGGGCATGGAACCGTACTGGAAAAGTGGCTAGATGGACCCTGCAAGATTCATAGTGCAGCAGACGCCACCCCAACCCACAGCCTCAGGGCATGTTGGATACTCCGGCAGGTGGCCAAAATTGGCGAGGACCTCCTAATTCCAGAGGTCGAAGGAAAACGGCCAGGCAATTTTAGTTCCGTTCTCACAGTCTTTGAGACTTTCGCATCGAATAACATGCGAAAAAGAACACTTCGCAGCCTCACCGAAGTCTATAAAGTAGCGACAATAAATCCATGGAGTAATACTGCTATCACCTTCAATGCGAGTGACGAACCTAAATTTCGAACAGCCAAAGCACCAGCCGCACTGGTCCTCAGTCCCATAGTGGACGTCTGTTGCCTCGCAAAGGTACTCATGGACGGAGGCAGCGGATTGAACCTCATCTACGAGGAAACCCTCCAAAAGATGGAAATAGACTGGAACCGCATTGAGCGAAGCAGCACAACTTTTAGAGGAATAATTCCCAGTCAGGAAGCGCGCTGCACCAGAAAAATCACTCTAGATGTGGTGTTCGGCACGCCGGATATTTACAGGTCCGAACAGATCACGTTCCAGGTAGCCTCGTTCAAAAGCGGATACCACGCTATACTAGGGCGGGAGGCTTTTACAGTTTTCCAAGCTATACCCCATTACAGGCACATGAAGCTTAAGATGCCTGGGCCAAACGGAATTATCACTCTCGCTAGTGATCAGGACATAGCACTCCGCGCCAAAAACAAGACAGCCGCATTGGCCCTCGAGGCACTATCAGAAACCTTAGCGGCCGAAGAACTGACTGCGCTACAATCCACGGTTAACAGGGACGATGTGATACTCGATAAGAGATCCAAATCCACATCCTTCAAACCAGCGGACGAAATAGTCAAATTCCAGGTCCACCCTACGGACCCCAATAAAACAGCCTCCATCGGGGCACGACTGAACCCTGATGTAGACGCCGCACTGCGAGAGTTCCTACGAGAGAACTGGGACATTTTCGCTTGGCACCCCTCAAATATGCCAGGAATCCCACGCAGGCTGGCAGAACACAGTTTAAATATCCAGCAAGGATTCAAACCTGTCAAACAAACCCTTCGGCGTTTCTCTGAACCAAAGAGACAGGCTATGGGAGAGGAGCTAGCCAAGTTATTGGAGGCCGGATTCATCAGAGATATAAAACACCCGGACTGGCTAGCAAACCTGGTGATGGTACCAAAGAAGGACACATCCTGGCGCCTGTGTGTCGACTTTAAAGACCTCAATAAGGCTTGCCCAAAGGATCCTTTTCCCCTCCCTCGAATAGATCAAATCATCGATGCCACCGCAGGACACGATTCCCTGTGCTTCCTCGACGCATACTCCAGTTACCATCAAATCAAGATGGCAGAATCAGACCAAGCCGCACAGCATTCATCACACCATACAGCCCATTCTGCTTCAACACGATGCCCTTTGGACTAAAAAACGCCGGTGCGACATATCAGCACATGATTCAAACATGTCTGGCAAACCAGATCGGCAAAACAGTGGACGCGTATGTAGATGATGTGGTCGTTAAATCAAGACATGTCGAATCTCTAGTAGACGACTTGAGGCTCACATTCGACAACCTCCGAAAATACGACATTAAGCTCAATCCGGAAAAATGCGTTTTCGGCGTTCCAGCCGGAAACCTACTGGGCTTCATTGTATCCGGTAGAGGAATTGAAGCAAATCCAGCTAAAATCCGAGCTTTGTCACAATTGGATGTCCCAAAAGACCTCAAACAAATACAGAAACTCACCGGATGCGTGGCGGCCTTAAGCCGCTTTATCTCCCGCTTGGGAGAAAAGGCATTACCCCTTTACCGCCTCCTTAGACGCACCGA
Organism: Aegilops umbellulata; assembly: GCA_032464435.1. Taxonomy (NCBI): domain Eukaryota; kingdom Viridiplantae; phylum Streptophyta; class Magnoliopsida; order Poales; family Poaceae; genus Aegilops; species Aegilops umbellulata. Next base: position 21,314,373 of record CP136057.1, read on the forward strand.
ACACTTCGAGTGGACGGAAGCTGCCACGGCCAGACTCGAGGAGATAAAGGCCATCTTGGCAACAAACCCAGTCCTGGTCGCGCCGAACATTGGCGAACCCATGCTATTATACATTGCCGCAACTCATCAAGTTGTTAGCATAGTACTCGTCGTCGAGCGGGCAACGGACGGACACAAATTCCCCCTTCAAAGGCCAGTTTACTACGTGTCCACTATCCTTACACCATGCAAATCATGATACCCACATTACCAAAAGATCGCATACGCGGTGTTCATGGCATCCCGGAAGCTACGTCACTACTTTCAAGAGTGTTCCATAACAGTAGCCTCGGAAGTACCACTCAATGATATTATCAACAACCGCGATGCAACGGGCCGGATAGCCAAATGGGCCATATAGCTCCTCCCGTTCGACATAACCTACAAACCACGACGAGCAATTAAATCGCAAGTCCTAGCCGACTTCGTCGCCGAATGGACAGAGGCCGAACTCCCTAAAGAGTACGGCACATATTCCAACTGGATCATGCATTTCGACGGATCCAAAATGCTGGCCGGACTAGGGGCTGGCGTCGTTTTGACGTCCCCTACAGGGGATACAGTCCAATATGTACTCCAAATCATGTACACGGACTCCAACAATGCAGCCGAGTATGAGGCCCTTCTACATGGTCTCCGGATGGCAGTATCCATGGGCATTCAACGCCTGGAAGTACGCGGGGACTCCAACCTCGCGATATCCCAAATAAATGGCGACTTCGACGCCAAAGACCCAAAAATGGCAGCTTATCGCAATGCCGTCCTAAAAATGTCAGTTCGGTTCGAAGGACTGGAGTTTCACCATATAGCCCGAGAAAATAATCAGGCAGCGGACGTCCTGGCACGTATTGGAGCAAAACGAGATGCAGTCCCCCCCCAACATCTTCTTACAGAGAATATTCAAGCCATCTGTAGCATGGGAAGGGGAACCCTCGGTCCACAGTCCGAACACAACCGCACAGCCCGACGTCGAACAATCTGACATAATCAGAGGCCCTGCCACCGAAATCACACCCTCAGCCCACGTAATAATGGCGGTCATCGCCCCATGGACAGAACCATTCCTCGCCTACCTTACTAGGCAGGAACTCCCAGAGGACCAAAACGAGGCACGCTGCATAGTGCGGCGATCTAAAGCCTATAAAGTCCACGAGGGAGAGCTCTATAAGAAAAGTACTATAGGAGTCCTCCAAAGATGTATCTCAGAAGAGGAAGGGCGGAGTCTGTTGGCTGAAATTCATGCCGGACTCGGTGGCCACCACGCTGCAGCTCGATCCCTTGTAAGCAAGGCTTACCGTACAGGCTTTTATTGGCCAACGGCCCGAGCAAACGCCCATGACTTAGTCAAACGATGCGTCGGTTGCCAGCTCTTTGCAAACCAAAGCCATATGCCGCCCAATGCCCTCCGAACTATCCCCATCACTTGGCCTTTTGCGGTATGGGGGCTTGACATGGTAGGACCCCTTAAAGGTGGAACCCACAAGAAAGAATACTTATTGGTCATGGTGGATAAATTCACCAAATGGATAGAAGCCAAGCCTGTTAAGACGGCCGAATCCGGACATGTGATAGACTTCATGTCCGGGGTCGTACACCGTTACGGTGTCCCCCACAGCATTATCACCGATAACGGCACAAACTTCACCTCTGACGAAGTAAAGTTGTGGTGCAAAAACATGGGCATTAAGCTCGATTATGCTTCTGTCTATCACCCACAAACTAACGGTCAGGTCGAACGTGCAAATGGTCTCATCATGAGCGGTATCAAACCCAGACTAGTGCGGTCCCTAAAGGAATCTAATACGCATTGGGTAGAGGAGCTCGACTCCGTACTCTGGGGGCTGCGAACCACGCCGAATCGTACCACCGGATTCACACCATTTTTTATGGTGTATGGCGCTGAGGCAGTTCTGCCCTGCGACATAATTCATGACTCACCTCGAGTCCACATGTACGAAGAAAGAGAAGCCGAACTTGATCGGCAGGACAACCTGGACGCCCTAGAGGAGGAGCGCGACGTGGCTAAAGCCCGTTCCGCATTTTATCAGCAGCAGGCTCGAAAATATCAAAGCAGAGAAGTACGGGCCAAAAATTACAATGTTGGCGAACTAGTTCTACGCCTGCCGGATAAGAAAAAGGACAAACTCAAGCCCAAATGGGAAGGTCCCTTCATAATTGACCAAGTCCTCACTGGTGGAGCGTACCGCCTGCGAGACGCGTCGGACAACCGACTCGAGCCGAACCCATGGAACGCCACACGTCTCCGAAGATTCTATGCCTAGCGCCGAACTCTAAGTTTGTCTCCTTCCTCTGTCCATTTTTTACATATATCTTTCTGTTTTTATTTTTGTCTCCTCCCACTCTTTCCTTTTCTAGCCCTTAAAGGCTCATAATATGACGCGCTACCAGCGCTCCTTAAACCTGGGGCCTTCCTTAACAGAAGCTTGTTTATACGGGTTTCACACCCAACGCATGCGTCAGACTTCCGCATGCACCTTTTCTTCACCATTATATGCATCGATATGACTTAAGTTTTGGCCAAGCTGGGTTGCCTGGCTCCTGTGCTTACCCCTACGTTCCCGATTGTTCGGCTAGGCGGTAAAGGGAGCACCTCTGCGATTGCTACTGCCGGATAAGCCGGATGTGTACCTCAGACTGGGTGAAGCCGAAAGCTAGCGTTCTTAAGGGAATATTCGGTCGGTGAACTAAAGATGAACCTTTTTTACTTATACATGCCCCTAGATGTTTTCCTGCATTTGCAGTCCGGACGTGCACTTCAGGGCACGCCACCCCAGCGAAAGGAACCCTTAACGGAACTATTCTCTCTGGAAGATGTTTCTTACTAACCATGTAATATAACATAACTAGTTGGGCACTTGTCTGATAAAGCACTAATGACCCCTACGCCTGGTCTCCATGCATACCTCGGTTCTTATATAACCATTATGGTATTCGGACACACTCCGGACCGTCAGGTCCCGAGGTTGAAGCAAAAAGGTCGGCTACGACAAACGATCTACAATCCGGCTAGAAGGCATTTCACATGTCAATTATAAATTACAGTCATCCTGACTGATTGTATTCCTCCTCTATACCATCTAACAGGCTGTCTAATTTATAGTCCTGCTGAGAATACTTTGCGGCCAGTTCTACCTGGCCATACACTAAGCTCACAGGGATCTCCTTCCCGTCGGGCCCCACCGGTCCGACCTCGGCCATGTGATTGGGGTCAGACTTCGTAAAGCGGGTCTTCACCATGGCCTAGGCCTCCCTAGCGCCTTGTCGGCAGGCTGATATCTTCCGCAACCGGAAGCGCCGCCGAGCTCCCTTCAGCTTCTCCGCAAGCTCTCCAAGGCCCTCGGGCGTGGGGTGGGCAGGCCATAAGGCTTGGGCAACGCCTCGCATCGCCTGCCGAATTCGCTCGTGCAGTTGCAGGAGTTCGGGGAGTAGGTCACCCGTAGAACCGGGCATCTCCTCTGCAGGACGACCTGTGAGCATACCTACAGACAATACTCTGTTATTCGACTTCCTAGCCGAACTCATTTTTCAAAGTTTGTTCAAGCACTTACTAAATATGCCGCGTCGAAGCCGCTGATTCTCCTTCATGGAGTCCGATAGCTGGCCACGAACGTCCTTCAGTTCAACATCCAGCTTGGTGTTGGCATCCTGAAGATCATTCTTCTCTCGCCTCACCCTTGTCAACATACTCTCACCGGCCTTTAACCGGCGTAAGAGTTGTTGCCTCTCCGGATCAAGTCCGGCGTCATCTGCAACATGAATTGTCAGATTTGCACCCATGTCGCACAATACTAATCTTTCGAAGTGTATCTTACCTAAGGGGGTCCCTTTGGGCTCCCCTATTGCGGCTAGTGCGGCCTCTAGTTGGGCCTTGCACTTTTCCAGCTCCTGGGACAGCACGGTGTTCTTCTCTATAAGAACCTGCATGTTATATGATCCTTAAATCAGTTACTTTAACTGTTTTAAGTCTCGAGGGCTACTGATATATATATATATATATATATATATATATATATATATATATATATATATATATATATTTAACCAAAATTTTCTTACCCGTATGTCTTTCACATACTGCTCCGTGGCTTTGGCTAAACCATCTTGAGCGGCACGAAGGTACGCATCTCACGAATTAAAGGCATTTAAAGCCTCTCGGGAGAAACAAGCGTCGCGTAGAACTGTCCGGCGACGCCTGTGGTTCATGGCACTCTCCACTTCTGAATTTGTGGCAGACAGCCGGTCTACATCCTCTGTTGGAGGAGCGTCCGGTGCGCGCCTAGTGCTCGTCCCCGCTTCCGGACCAGACGTTGGAACCTGGCTAGTGGAGGCGCGATTGGCGACCTCTCCGGACATAGTCCGGCGAGGCCTCTTCGTCCTGGAAACAGCACGAATGTTAATATGCCTTGGCAGAATAACACCAGGGATACGGAGGGCGCGTTATACCTTTGTGCTGGAATCTCAGTCCGGACTACATTTCTTTTTGCCCCACGGGGCCCTACGGCCCCTCGTTGGCTAGCCACTGCAGGTTCGGCCTCCCGCCTTGGAAATCTCCCCTGCAAAATACGGTTGTCGTTTGAAACGCCGGAGTATGTGAGAATGGAATCTCTCTTGAGGGAATAAACACTCCGGTTTCTGTCACCTGGGAGGCCGGGATTAACCCGGGGTAATCGGCCGTGATGGCCACCAAGGTATCGTCCTTTCTTAACTGATGGAACACCCCGTCGATGAGCTCCACCGATATGTTCGGATCCTCTTCGGAGTCCGGATCGAGGGACCGTTCTGGGTCCTCAGGCTGTGGAGGGCGGTTGTTGATATCCTTTACTTCCTGCCGCAGTTCCTGCATTGAAATCGTCAGATTACGTATCTAGTCGTGGGAGCGTTAAACAGACAGGCAAGTGCAATTGTTCACTTACCCAACTTGGAGGTTCGTACATAGTGAATCCGGCCCGCGGGTTGACGCGGAGGAAGTCCTCCTTTTCTTCCTTGTACAAAGATGTTAAAATCTTTACTAGAGCAGCAGCTGTGGCTGGCCCCTTACGACCGTAACGGGTGGCGTCATCCTCCCCGTTGAAATCCAACAAGGGGTGGCCTCTATATTGAAGCGGCTGCACCCCCCGCATAATGCATGTGGCCATGACTCCAATCATGGTTAGTCCGGAATGAGCCAACAGTCTTATCCGGCCCATCAGGTAAAGGACGTCTCTGTCACTTTCTCTCTGAGAGCTCCGCGGACGCCAGCTCAAGCGTTTCTTCGGTGGAGCACTGTTGAACTCGGGGAGACCGACCCGGATAGGGTCCGGCAGCGGGACGTCATCTATGTAAAACCATTCCGAAGGCCAGTCCTCGGACTCCTCTTTTGGGGTTCCGGATGGGTATCCGGTCCCAGCGATGCGCCATACTTCGGCTCCGCCCACTTGATAAATGGACCCCTTTTGAGAACGGGGCACCAAGCAGAACAACCTCTTCCACAGCGCAAAATGAGCCTCGACGCCTAAAAATAGCTCGCAAAGGGCAACGAAGCCCGCAATATGTAGTACGGAGCCGGGCGTGAGATTGTGCAACTGGAGGCCGTAGAACTCTAGAAGCCCGCGGAGGAATGGATGAATTGGAAATCCCAGTCCCCTTAATAAATAAGGGACGAGGCACACCCGCTCTCCTTTAGAAGGATTGGGGGTGCTCTCCGCTTGCTTTCCGCCATTATAGGTGGCGAGTCCGGCTCAGACCGGGACCATATATGCCTGGGGAAGGAATCCCTTGGCCTGCAGCGACGCTAACTCGCTGTGTGGGATGGTGCAACTCTCCCAGTCTCCGGGTTTAGGACTGGAGGGGCGAGGGGAGGAGCTGCGACGGCTGGCCATGTTGGAATGGACCTTTGCTGGAGATGCTCTGATGATAACTCGCGGAGAAGAGAAGATGTGGTTTGGATCTAAATCCCCATCCCGTTAAATAGGCGGCTCGTTTATATGACTAAGGGTGTGGATGTAAAAACACCCCAAGCTTTTCGCATTCGTTCAGCACGTGGAAGACGGCCATTATTGGGCACTAAAGCCGAGGAGCGCTACATTACAAAAATCGGACGTTATTCGTACAGGTACACAGGATTCAGAGGAGGAACCCGCCTTGCAATGCCGAAGACGATTTGCGCGCCGGACTCGTCATTGAAGCCTGGTTCGGGGGCTACTTGTTGGAAATATGCCCTAGAGGCAATAATAAAAGCATTATTATTATATTTCCTTGTTCATGATAATTGTCTTTATTCATGATATAATTGTGTTATCCGGAAATCGTAATACATGTGTGAATAACAGACAACAACATGTCCCTAGTAAGCCTCTAGTTGACTAGCTCGTTGATCAATAGATAGTCGTGGTTTCCTGACTATGGGCATTGGATGTCAATGATAACGAGATCACATCATTAGGAGAATGATGTGATGGACGAGACCCAATCCTAAACATAGCATAAGATCGCATAGTTCATTTGCTAGAGTTTTCCAATGTCAAGTATCCTTTCCTTAGACCATGAGATCGTGTAACTCCCGGATACCGTAGGAGTGCTTTGGGTGTGCCAAACGTCACAACGTAACTGGGTGACTATAAAGGTATACTACGGGTATCTCCGGAAGTGTCTGTTGGGTTGACACGGATCGAGACTGGGATTTGTCACTCCGCTTGACGGAGAGGTATCACCGGGCCCACTCAGTAATGCATCATCATAATGAGCTCAATGTGATCAAAGTGTTTTGATCACGGGATCATGCATTACGGTAGGAGTAAAGTGACTTGCCGGTAACGAGATTGAACGAGGTATTGGGATACCGACGATCGAATCTCGGGCAAGTAAAATACCAATTGACAAAGGGAATCGTATACGGGATTAATTGAATCCTCGACATCGTGGTTCATCCGATGAGATCATCGTGGAGCATGTGGGAGCCAACATGGGTATCCAGATCCCGCTGTTGGTTATTGCACGAGAGCCGTCTCGGTCATGTCTGCATGTCTCCCGAACCCGTAGGGTCTACACACTTAAGGTTCGGTGACGCTAGGGTTGTAGGGATATGTATATGCAGTAACCCGAATGTTGTTCGGAGTCCCGGATGAGATCCCGGACGTCACGAGGAGTTTCGGAATGGTCCGGAGGTGAAGAATTATATATAGGAAGTGCAGTTTCGGCCATCGGGAGTGATCTGGGGGTCACCGGTATTGTACCGGGACCACCAGAAGGGTCCCGGGGGTCCACCGGGTGGGGCCACCCATCCCGGAGGGCCCCATGGGCTGAAGTGGGAGGGGGGACCAGCCCTTAGTGGGCTGGTGCGCCCCCAAGGCCCACCCCCTGCGCCTAGGGTTGGAACCCTAGGGTGGGGGTGCCCACTTGCCTTGGGGGGCACTCCACCCCCCTTGGCCGCCGCCCCCCTTGGGAGATTCAATCTCCCAGGGCCGGCGCCCCCCCCCCCAGGGGCCTATATAAAGGGGGGAGGGGGGCAGCGACACCCCTTGCCTTGGCGCCTCCCTCTCCCTCTCCAACACCTCCTCCTCCTCCATAGAGCTCGGCGAAGCCCTGCCGGAGTACTGCAGCTCCATCACCACCACGCCGTCGTGCTGCTGCTGGAGCCATCTTCCTCAACCTCTCATCTCCCCTTGCTGGATCAAGAAGGAGGAGACGTTACGCTGACCGTACGTGTGTTGAACACGGAGGGGCCGTCCGTTCGGTGCTAGGATCTCCGGTGATTTGGATCACGTCGTGTACGATTACTTCATCCCCGTTCTTTTGAACGCTTCCGCTCGCGATCTATAAAGGTATGTAGATGCATCCGATCACTCGTTGCTAGATGAACTCATAGATGGATCTTGGTGAAACCGTAGGAAATTTTTTGTTTTCTGCAACGTTCCCCAACAGTGGCATCATGAGCTAGGTCTATGCGTAGTTCTTCTTGCGCGAGTAGAACACAATTTGTTGTGGGCGTAGATTTGTCAACTTTCTTGCCGCTACTAGTCTTATCTTGCTTCAGCGGTATTGTGGGATGAAGCGGCCCGAACCAACCTTACACGTACGCTTACGTGAGACCGGTTCCACCGACTAACATGCACTAGTTGCATAAGGTGGCTGGCGGGTGTCTGTCTCTCCCACTTTAGTTGGAGTGGATTCGATGAAAAGGGTCCTCATGAAGGGTAAATAGAAGTTGACAAATCACGTTGTGGCTTTCACGTAGGTAAGAAAACGTTCTTGCTAGAACCCTAATTCAGCCACGTAAAACTTGCAACAACAATTAGAGGACGTCTAACTTGTTTTTGCAGCAAGTGCTTTGTGATATGATATGGCCAAAGTTGTGATGAATGATGAATGATCTATATGTGATGTATGAGATGTTCATGCTATTGTAATAGGAATCACGACTTGCATGTCGATGAGTATGACAACCGGCAGGAGCCATAGGAGTTGTCTTTATTTTTGTATGACCTGCGTGTCATTGAGAAACGCCATGTAAATTACTTTACTTTATTGCTAAACGCGTTAGCCATAGTAGTATAAGTAATAGTTGGCGAGCAACTTCATGGAGACGCCATGATGGAGATCATGATGATGGAGATCATGGTGTCAAGCCGGTGACAAGATGATCATGGAGCCCCAAGATGGAGATCAAAAGGAGCTATGTGATATTGGCCATATCATGTCACGTTTATTGTTTGATTGCATGTGATGTTTATCATGTTTTGCATCTTGTTTACTTAGAACGACGGTAGTAAATAAGATGATCCCTCATAATAATTTCAAGAAGTGTTCCCCCTAACTGTGCACCGTTGCGACAGTTCGTTGTTTCGAAGCACCACGTGATGATCGGGTGTGATAGATTCTAACGTTCACATACAACGGGTGTAAGACAGATTTACACATACAAACACTTAGGTTGACTTGACGAGCCTAGCATGTACAGACATGGCCTCGGAACACAGAAGACCGAAAGGTCGAGCATGAGTCGTATAGAAGATACGATCAACATGAAGATGTTCATCGATGTTGACTAGTCCGTCTCACGTGATGATCGGACACGGCCTAGTTGACTCGGATCATGTTATACTTAGATGACTAGAAGAGGGATGTCTATCTAAGTGGGAGTTCATTAAATAATTTGATTAGATGAACTTTATTATCATGAACTTAGTCTAAAATATTTACAATATGTCTTGTAGATCAAATGGCCAACGTAGTCCTCAACTTCAACGCGTTCCTAGAGAAAACCAAGCTGAAAGACGATGGCAGCAACTATACGGACTGGGTCCGGAACCTGAGGATCATCCTCATAGCTGCCAAGAAAGATTATGTCCTACGAGCACCGCTGGGTGACGCACCTGTTCTCCCTGCAGAACAAGACGTTATGAACGCTTGGCAGTCACGTTCCGATGATTACTCCCTCGTTCAGTGCAGCATGCTTTACAGCTTAGAGCCGGGGCTCCAAAAGCGTTTTGAGAGACATGGAGCATATGAGATGTTCGAAGAGCTAAAAATGGTTTTCCAAGCTCATGCCCGGGTCGAGAGATATGAAGTCTCCGACAAATTCTTTAGCTGTAAGATGGAGGAAAATAGCTCTGTCAGTGAACACATACTCAAGATGTCTGGGTTGCACAACCGCTTGACTCAACTGGAAGTTAATCTCCGGGATGAAGCGGTCATTGACAGAATCCTCCAGTCGCTTCCACCTAGCTACAAGAGCTTTGTGATGAACTACAACATGCAGGGGATGGTAAAGACCATTCCTGAGGTATATGCTATGCTGAAATCAGCAGAGGTAGAAATCAAGAAGGAACATCAAGTGTTGATGGTGAATAAAACCACTAAGTTCAAGAAGGGCAAGGGTAAAAAGAACTTCAAGAAGGACGGCAAGGAAGTTGCCGCGCCCGGTAAGCAAGTTGCCGGGAAGAAGCCAAAGAATGGACCCAAGCCCGAGACTGAGTGTTTTTATTGCAAGGGAAGTGGTCACTGGAAGCGGAACTGCCCCAAATACTTAGCGGACAAGAAGGCCGGCAAAACAAAAGGTATATGTGATATACATGTAATTGATGTGTACCTTACCAGTACTCGTAGTAGCTCTTGGGTATTTGATACCGGTGCAGTTGCTCACATTTGTAACTCAAAGCAGGAGCTGCGGAATAAACGGAGATTGGCGAAGGACGAGGTGACGATGCGCGTCGGGAATGGTTCCAAGGTCGATGTGATCGCTGTCGGCACGCTACCTCTACATTTACCTACGGGATTAGTTTTAAACCTCAATAATTGTTATTTAGTGCCAAGTTCGAGCATGAACATTGTGTCTGGATCTCGTTTAATTCGAGATGGCTACTCATTTAAATCCGAGAATAATGGTTGTTCTATTTATATGAGAGATATGTTTTATGGTCATGCTCCGATGGTTAATGGTTTATTCTTAATGAATATCGTACATGATGATACACATATTCATAGTGTGAATACCAAAAGAGTTAAAGTTGATAACAATAGTCCCACATATTTGTGGCACTGCCGCCTTGGTCACATAGGTGTCAAACGCATGAAGAAGCTCCATGCAGATGGACTTTTAGAGTCTCTTGATTATGAATCATTTGACACGTGCGAACCATGCCTCATGGGTAAAATGACCAAGACTCCGTTCTCAGGAACAATGGAGCGAGCAACCAACTTATTGGAAATCATACATACCGATGTGTGCGGTCCAATGAGTGTTGAGGCTCGCGGTGGCTATCGTTATGTTCTCACCCTCACTGATGACCTGAGTAGATATGGGTATATCTACTTAATGAAACACAAGTCTGAGACCTTTGAAAAGTTCAAGGAATTTCAGAGTGAGGTTGAAAATCAACGTGATAGAAAAATCAAGTTTCTACGATCAGATCGTGGAGGAGAATACTTGAGGCACGAATTTGGCACACACTTAAGAAAATGTGGAATAGTTTCACAACTCACGCTGCCTGGAACACCTCAGCGTAATGGTGTGTCCGAACGTCGTAATCGCACTCTATTAGATATGGTGCGATCTATGATGTCTCTTACCGATTTACCGCTATCTTTTTGGGGCTATGCTTTAGAGACTGCCGCATTCACTTTAAATAGGGCTCCGTCGAAATCTGTTGAGACGACACCGTATGAATTATGGTTTGGGAAGAAACCTAAGTTGTTGTTTCTAAAAGTTTGGGGATGCGATGCTTATGTCAAGAAACTTCAACCTGAAAAGCTCGAACCCAAGTCGGAAAAATGCGTCTTCATAGGATACCCTAAAGAAACTATTGGGTATACCTTCTACCTCAGATCCGAAGGCAAGATCTTTGTTGCCTAGAATGGATCCTTTCTAGAGAAGGAGTTTCTCTCGAAAGAAGTAAGTGGGAGGAAAGTAGAACTTGATGAAGTGTTACCTCTTGAACCGGAAAATGGCGCAACTCAAGAAAACGTTTCTGAGGTGCCTGCACCGACTAGAGAGGAAATTAATGATGATGATCAAAATGCTTCTGATCAAGCTCCTACTGAAATTCGTAGGTCCACAAGGACACGTTCCGCACCAGAGTGGTACGGCAACCCTGTCTTGGAAATCATGTTGTTAGACAACGGTGAACCTTCGAACTATGAAGAAGCGATGGCGGGCCCGGATTCCGACAAATGGCTAGAAGCCATGAAATCCGAGATAGGATCCATGTATGAAAACAAAGTATGGACTTTGACTGACTTGCCCGTTGAGCGGCGAGCCATAGAAAATAAATGGATCTTTAAGAAGAAGACAGACGCAGATGGTAATGTGACCATCTATAAAGCTCGACTTGTCGCTAAGGGTTATCGACAAGTTCAAGGGGTTGACTACGATGAGACTTTCTCACTGGTAGCGAAGCTGAAGTCCGTCCGAATCATGTTAGCAATTGCCGCATTCTACGATTATGAAATATGGCAAATGGACGTCAAAACGGCATTCCTTAATGGTTTCCTTAAGGAAGAATTGTATATGATGCAGCCGGAAGGTTTTGTCGATCCTAAGAATGCTGACAAGGTGTGCAAGCTCCAACGCTCGATTTATGGGCTGGTGCAAGCATCTCGGAGTTGGAACATTCGCTTTGATGAGATGATCAAAGCGTTTGGATTTACGCAGACTTATGGAGAAGCCTGCGTTTACAAGAAAGTGAATGGGAGCTCTGTAGCATTTCTCATACTATATGTAGATGACATACTTTTGATGGGAAATGATATAGAACTCTTGGACAGCATTAAGGCCTACTTGAATAAAAGTTTTTCAATGAAGGACCTTGGAGAAGCTGCTTATATATTAGGCATCAAGATCTATAGAGATAGATCAAGACGCCTCATAGGTCTTTCACAAAGCACATACCTTGATAAGATATTGAAGAAGTTCAATATGGATCAATCTAAGAAGGGGTTCTTACCTGTGTTACAAGGTGTGAAATTGAGCTTAGCTCAATGTCCGACCACGGCAGAAGATATAGAAGAGATGAGTGTCATCCCCTATGCCTCAGCCATAGGTTCTATTATGTATGCCATGTTGTGTACCAGACCTGATGTAAACCTTGCCGTAAGTTTGGTAGGAAGGTACCAAAGTAATCCCGGCAAGGAACACTGGACAGCGGTCAAGAATATCCTGAAGTACCTGAAAAGGACTAAGGAAATGTTTCTCGTTTATGGAGGTGACGAAGAGCTCGTCGTAAAGGGTTACGTCGACGCTAGCTTCGACACAGATCTGGATGTCTCTAAGTCACAAACCGGATACGTGTATATTTTGAATGGTGGGGCAGTAACCTGGTGCAGTTGCAAGCAGAGCGTCGTGGCGGGATCTACATGTGAAGCGGAGTACATGGCAGCCTCGGAGGCAGCACATGAAGCAATTTGGGTGAAGGAGTTCATCACCGACCTCGGAGTCATACCCAATGCGTCGGGGTCAATCAAACTCTTCTGTGACAACACTTGAGCTATTGCACTTGCCAAGGAGCCCAGGTTTCACAAGAAGACAAGGCACATCAAGCGTCGCTTCAACTCCATTCGTGAAAATGTTCAAGATGGAGACATAGAAATTTGTAAAGTGCACACGGATCTGAATGTCGCGGATCCGTTGACTAAACCTCTCCCTAAGGCAAAACATGATCAGCACCAGAACTCTATGGGTGTTCGATTCATCACAATGTAACTAGATTATTGACTCTAGTGCAAGTGGGAGACTGTTGGAAATATGCCCTAGAGGCAATAATAAAAGCATGATTATTATATTTCCTTGTTCATGATAATTGTCTTTATTCGTGATATAATTGTGCTATCTGGAAATCGTAATACATGTGTGAATAACAGACAACAACATGTCCCTAGTAAGCCTCTAGTTGACTAGCTCGTTGATCAATAGATAGTCATGGTTTCCTGACTATGGGCATTGGATGTCAATGATAACGAGATCACATCATTAGGAGAATGATGTGATGGACGAGACCCAATCCTAAACATAGCATAAGATCGCATAGTTCGTTTGCTAGAGTTTTCCAATGTCAAGTATCCTTTCCTTAGACCATGAGATCGTGTAACTCCCGGATACCGTAGGAGTGCTTTGGGTGTGCCAAACGTCACAACGTAACTGGGTGACTATAAAGGTATACTACGGGTATCTCCGAGAGTGTCTGTTGGGTTGACACGGATCGAGACTGGGATTTGTCACTCCGCTTGACGGAGAGGTATCACCGGGCCCACTCAGTAATGCATCATCATAATGAGCTCAATGTGATCAAAGTGTTTTGATCACGAGATCATGCATTACGGTACGAGTAAAGTGACTTGCCGGTAACGAGATTGAACGAGGTATTGGGATACCGACGATCGAATCTCGGGCAAGTAAAATACCAATTGACAAAGGGAATCGTATACAGGATTAATTGAATCCTCGACATCGTGGTTCATCCGATGAGATCATCGTGGAGCATGTGGGAGCCAACATGGGTATCCAGATCCCGCTGTTGGTTATTGCACGAGAGCCGTCTCGGTCATGTCTGCATGTCTCCCGAACCCGTAGGGTCTACACACTTAAGGTTCGGTGACGCTAGGTGTTGGGGATATTGCTATTTGGGGTAAACCGGCCTACAGGGCCCGGGTTAGCTCCGTCAATGGACCCAAGATGTTAAAGCCCAAGGAGAAATAGAAGGACCCAAGGCCTATAGTCGGTTTAAAAGTTTATGGCCGTAAACCGGCCTGAGGTAAACTTGCATTGTAAGTTAGGAATAGAGAGACCAACCCGGGCACGTTTATGAACCGGAGGTTGGGACTTTGTAGACCGACGGGCGTCACCCGTGTATATAAGGGGACGACCCGACGGCGGTTTAAGGACAGAGAACAACAACTCGAGGTTTAGGCGAAGCTTATCGCTCCCTAGCCCTCGAAACACATCAATCCCATCACAACTAGACGTAGGCTTTTACCTTCATCGAAGGGGCCGAACTAGTATAACTCTGTGTCCTTGCGTCCGTTTTAACCCCTTCAAGTTAACCCGTTGCGATGGCTCCACGACTAAGTCCTTTCGCTAGGACATCTGTCGTGACAAATCCACGACAGTTGGCGCCCACCGTGGGGCTATCGCGAGATGGTTTCAAGTTCTTGGAGGGCCGCTTTGAAGGACTCGAGGGCTACGCTGTGGGCCGGATGACCAAAAGTCGTCGCGGAAAACTCTACATCGACAGCACAGGCTGGGGCCCCGACGCCGGCTCGATCGAGTACGGGTACCGGGTCCCCTTTGGCGGCATCCATGTTTTCATCGGCAAGATCGGTGAACCGGGCCCCGAGCTGGGCGTCTGCACCAACCTCGTCGAGACAGCTCAGTGCACGAGATCGACCCTGGTTAAACCGACCAGGAAGCGCGCCTTCGTGGGAGTCATCCACGGAGGAAGCTACGAGGAAGGATCCGAATCCGGTGACGAAACCGCCATCTACTCCGGCGATGAAACGTCAACCGGGGAAACCGAGTCTCTATACCAGCTGCAAGATGATCGGATTGGGGGCAGCTCCGATGGCGACAGTATTCCGGACCCCTCTGATCTGCCCTATCGAGTTGGGATCTTCATGGCTGGAACACAGGCGGCGCCACATTCATCAACTGCGGCAGCAGTGATCTCCGGATCGGCAGCGGCAACAGCTGCGCGGGCAGGAGGCCCTGCGGACTCACCAGCCCAAGTATTGTCAGATCTGTTTGACGCGCTGGCAGCGCTCATGGCGGAAGCCAACCCGGTGGATCAGGAGGTTCACAATGCCGAGATTGCCAAAGTGAGAGAACAGATCACTCAAGCTAAAGCGGAGCTGGCAGCAGAAGAGGCCAGGATGACAGCAGAGCGCGCCGCTTTAGATGCACAGGCTTACAGGTTCATGATGGACCAGAATGCGTCTCAGGAAGTCCTGAAGAGGAAATTCCGATCTCGAGTGCCCGCAGCCCTCGATGCCAGAAATCTCTTCAACACCCCGGGGGTAAACCGTGCGGAAGCGACAGTTGGCGCCCCGGTTCAGCACCGTATAATAAACCTGCCTCGTCACAACACTGGTACACCACAGGCCGTGCCAACATCATCGGGCCATTATTCCAACCCGATGGATAACCTCGTCGCGGCGGCAGCTCGGTTGGAAGCCATTCCGATCGAAGGCAATTCACCGCAAGATGAAGAGACACGCCGGGTCAAGGAGCTCCTTAGGACCGCTTTGGCCCAACAAGAAGCATATTCGCAAAGCCATGATCGGATTCACTCCACCCCTCGCCCCAGCAGGAGCTATAGTAGGCGCATGGAGGAGCCGGCTGTTTCAAGTAATGCCAGGCGTGAAGCGCTCCGCGGCAACAATCCGGCGGGCGTAGACAATGCTCAGGAGAATGTGGATCGCGCCCATGCGCAGGAGGCCGGATTAGCAGCGCAGCATCAGGCTCGTCAGCTTACACCTATCTTCCCAGCTGCTACGATTGAACCGGGGGTGGTTTCCAGTTCTTTGGGAGTACCGTGCCTTGTTCCCGCTTTGCGCAACGTACGCCTGTCGAAAGACTTCAAGGGCCCCCGCAAGGTACCAAACTACACGGCAGATCAGCCTCCGGAGACATGGGTGGAGAGCTATGAGATGGCTATGGAGATGCTGGATGTGGATGACACAGCGTGTGCGAAGTATTTTACCATGATGTTAGAAGGAACGGCCCGGACTTGGCTAAAGAGCCTACCGCCTAATTCCATTAATTCGTGGGCCCAGTTGCGAGCCCGGTTCATCAAAAATTTCAAGGACACGTGCAAACAGCCAATGTCGATAGTTGACCTAGCAGCTTGCGTTCAGCAAGAAGGGGAGTCAACTACCCATTGGGTACGCCGGGTATCAGAAGTTTTGCACTCATCAGATCGCATCAACGCAGACACCGCCGTGGTGCTGTTGGAAGGCAACTGTCGGTTCGGCCCTTTGAAGCTAAAGTTAGGCCGGATGAAGCGTGATTGCACGGATATGGGAACGCTCATGACCGCTTTAGTGAAGTATGCGGATTCTGACAGTACCAAGGATCCTGACTCTGGTGACGACAAAGCAGGGAAGGGAAAGAAGAATAGCAACACCAAAGGCCAGCAGCATCGACCAACAGGTAATGGAGGCGGAGGTAAGCGTAAACCGGATGGGAGCGTGGATTTTGTGGCCAACACAAGTGCACAGAATAAGGGCCAGCGTCGTAAGGGGAAACAGCCAGGTTTTCGCGGAAATCCCGGTCCTAATCCGGAGCGTTTGAACTTTTTCTTAAACCAGCCCTGTCCGAAGCACGGAACAAAAGAGGAGCCAGCAACCCATCTTTGGAAGGATTGTTACATCATGAAGGAATTCAAAAGCTCAAACATTTTCCAATATGATCACAGCTCTGGCGGCGGGTCAGGTTCCGGATCAGGGTACGGCGGCGGAAATTCCGGTCCAGGGTTCCATGGTAATCCGGGCGGACAGAGCAGCCAAAATAATCAAGGTAATCAGAGTGGTTACAGCCAGCAGCAATAGCAGCAATCAGGTTATCAGAGCAACCCGAAACAGTTGAGTGGCGGACAGTATCATGTTTTTACTACAAGCTTGGATAGACGGGATAGAAAGCTTCAGAGGCTGGCAGTTAGTGCTATTGAACCGGCCACGCCTTACTATCTGCGCTGGTCGGAACAACCAATCATATGGAGCCGAGAAGATCACCCTCCCAGGGTTTATAATCCGGTTCAGTTAGCATTGGTGGTGGCGCCTCAGGTGGGAGGTTATAAGCTCACCAAGGTACTCATGGACGGAGGGAGCAGCATTAACATCTTGTATTATGAGACCTTCCGTCGCATGGGACTGGCGGATAAGGATCTCAAACCGACCAATACAGTGTTCCACGGGGTGGTGCCTGGCAAGTCTGCGTACCCTGTTGGTAAGATAGCCCTTGAAGTGGTCTTCGGCGATAGTCATGATTCCAGATCAGAGACGCTGACGTTTGAAGTGGTTAAAATCCAAAGTCCATACCACGCTTTGTTCGGACGACCGGCCTATGCAAAATTTATGGCACGGCCCTGCTATGTATATCTGCAACTCAAGATGCCGGGTTACAAGGGCACTATAACGGTTCATGGGAGCCGTCGAATCGCTTTGGAATGCGAGGAAGGAGATGCGACTTATGCAGAATCGGTTTGTGCTACGGAGGAGTTAAAGCAGTACAAAGACAATGTCGATCCGGAGGACATGACTTCATTAAAGAAGCCAACTACGGACCACGATCCGGCCTTGAAGTTCAAATCAGCTGCCGAAACTAAGCTTGTTGACTTCGTACCTGGCGATTCGTCCAAGCAGTTCAGCATCAGTGCAAACTTGGATCCAAAATAGGAAAGCGCGCTCATCGAGTTCATCCGTGAGAATCGGGACATCTTTGCATGGAAGCCGTCTGACATGCCTGGTGTACCGAGGCGACTCGCTGAGCACACCCTTAATGTGGATCCTAAGTATAAACCGGTAAAACAGTTCCTACGCCGGTTTAACGAAGAAAGACGTAAAGCGATTGGTGAGGAAGTAGCCAGGCTCCTGGCAGCTGGTTTTATTATTGAGGTTTTTCATCCCGAGTGGCTTGCTAATCCGGTGCTGGTTCTTAAGAAAAATGGCACCTGGCGCATGTGTGTGGATTACACAGACTTGAATAAAGCATGTCCAGCGGATCCTTTTGCTCTCCCCCGTATTGATCAAATCATTGATGCTACGGCAGGTTGCGAGCGTTTGAGTTTTTTGGATGCCTATTCGGGTTATCATCAGATCAAGATGGCAGTTAAGGACCAGGAGAAGATGGCGTTCATTACTCCCTTTGGAGCCTTCTTCTATGTTTCTATGCCCTTCGGGCTTAAGAGTGCGCAGGCTACTTATCAACGGTGTGTGCAGAATTGCCTCCACGAACAGATTGGTCGTAATGTACATGCTTATGTGGATGATATTGTGGTCAAATCACGAAAGAAGGAGACCCTGGTTGATGATTTGAAGGAAACCTTCGATAACTTGAGAGTGTACCAAATGATGCTCAACCCAGCTAAATGTGTTTTTGGTGTACCTGCAGGCAAGTTGTTGGGATTCTTAGTGTCCCATAGAGGAATTGAGGCCAATACGGAAAAGATCACAGCCATCACCTCCCTGGCCAAACCGAAATGCGTCAATGATGTTCAGCGCATGGCCGGGCGGATTGCAGCGTTAAGCCGGTTTATCAGCCGCCTCGGTGAAAAGGCGATCCCCTTGTATCAAATGCTCAAGAAGACAGATCAATTTGTCTGGAGTCCGGAGGCTGATAAAGCGTTTGAGGACTTGAAGCGACAGTTAGTCAATCCGCCAGTGTTGGCAGCCCCTGTAGATAAAGAGCCACTCCTGTTATATGTTGCTGCAAACGCCAGAGCGGTCAGTGTGGCGATGGTGGTAGAACGCAAGGAGGCTGGGAAGGAGCATCCGGTTCAGCGACCGGTTTACTATATCAGCGAAGTGCTTATCGAGTCCAAACAAAGGTATCCGCATTGGCAGAAGCTGGTATATGGTGTTTTTATGGCAAGCCGGAAGCTGAGGCAATATTTTCAAGGACACCCCATCACGGGGGTCAGTTCTGCTCCTTTGGGTGACATCATACAGAACCGGGAGGCGACCGGTCGGATTGCCAAGTGGGCTATCGAGCTTGGGCCGCACGGTTTAAGATACGTACCCCGGACGGCCATAAAGTCACAAGCACTTGTCGACTTCATAAACGATTGGACAGAGTTACAAGCACCTGAGGAGAAGCCAGATAACACATATTGGACTATTCATTTTGACGGATCCAGACAATTGGAAGGCTCGGGGGCTGGAGTCGTTTTAACTTCCCCACGAGGAGATAAGTTTTGTTATGTCCTCCGTTTAATGTTCCCCTGTACAAATAATGCGGCTGAGTATGAAGCTTTGCTTCATGGTCTTCGGATGGCTAAAGAGATGAATCTGAGCCGGGTTAGGTGCTTTGGTGATTCGGATCTAGTGGCTCAGCAGGTATCTGGCACCTGGGATTCTAAGGACCCGCTCATGGCTGCATACCGTCGTGAAGTAGATATGGTGGCTGGGCATTTCAAAGGCTATCAAGTGGACCATGTGGACCGCAGAAAGAATGAGGCAGCGGACGCTTTAAGCCGCTTGGGCTCTCAGCGTAAACCGGTCCCACCCAATGTTTTCTTGGATGTATTGTATCACCCATCGGTACAGCTACCCGGTGAGCTGGAGTTGGCTATTCCTGATCCGGAGGCTCAATTAGTGGCGGCTCTTCACGTCATCCCGGATTGGACGCTTCCTTATCTGGCATATATGAACCGGGGTGAGTTGCCAAAAGACGAAACCTTGGCTCGGCTGATAGTACGGCGGTCCAAGTCTATGACCATTCTCAAAGGGGAGCTACATCATCGCAGCGTGTCAGGAGCGCTGCAACGGTGCGTATCCCCTGAGGAGGGGTGCGAGATATTACGTGAAATACATGAAGGGGATTGCGGCCACCACGCCGGTTCAAAATCATTGGTGGCTAAAGCGTTCCGCCACGGTTTCTACTGGTTAACTGCTCATGCTGATGCAGAAGACCTGGTCAGGTTATGTGATGGTTGCCAGAAATTTTCCAGACAAGCACACATACCGGCTCAAGAATTGAGGATGATTCCAATTACTTGGCCGTTTGCGACTTGGGGGCTCGATATGGTTGGGCCTTTTAAATGTTCCAAAGATAAGAAGACCCACCTATTGGTGGTGGTTGACAAATTTACAAAGTGGGTGGAGGCAGAACCTGTCAGTAAATGTGATGCGGCCACGGCGGTTCGGTTTATAAAGAAGGTGATCTTCCGGTTTGGCTTCCCACACAGCATCATCACAGATAATGGTACCAATCTATCCAAAGGTGCCATGAAAGAGTTCTGCGCACGTGAGCATATACGGCTTAATGTTTCTTCAGTAGCTCACCCACAATCTAATGGTCAAGCAGAACGAGCGAATCAAGAGATCTTGAGAGGTATCAAACCCCGGCTTCTGGTCCCTTTGCAAAGGACGGCGGGTTGTTGGGTTGAGGAGCTACCGTCTGTATTATGGAGTATCAACACCACGCCTAACAGATCCACGGGGTTTACGCCGTTCTTTATGGTCTATGGAGCAGAGGCGGTTCTCCCCAGTGATATACGACATGATTCACCTCGTGTGGCAGCTTATGTTGAAGCGGGCAACGAGCAGGCACGGCAGGACGCTCTTGACTTGTTGGATGAGGAACGTGAATTAGCAGCTGCCCGTTCAGCGATTTACCAGCAAGATCTTCGCCGTTACCACAGCCGTCGGGTTAAGACCAGAACCTTTCAGGAGGGGGATTTGGTGCTTCGGCTCATCCAGGATCAGTCTGATCAACATAAATTATCCCCACCTTGGGAAGGACCTTTTGTGGTCAGCAAGAATCTGAATAATGGGTCATACTACCTGATTGATATTCGAGAGCACAAAGATTCACGCACATCAGAAGAGGAGACCAGCAGGCCGTGGAACATAGCTCATCTTCGGCCTTACTATACATGAGCCTTGGGCTCTGTTTATGTACATATCATGACCATGTATATTATGATCAATATAATGAACCGGAGCCTCGAGTAAAGCGGGGTCTCTGTTTTTCTTCACATCATGCGTGGTTACACGGAGTTGATTCGCTTTAGGGCAACCTCCGGTTTACCCCTTGAGATCGCTTCACAGGAAATCAACAAAGTCAGTTGGGGACCTAGTCGACCTGAACCGTAGCCACACCTCCGGGGAGCTTGGTCATGTCTTGACGACGGTAATGCCTTCTGGCTGGCACATTTGCCACTAAGTCAGTTGGGGACCTAATCGACTTGAACCGTAGTTACACCTTATGGGAGCTCAGTCATGTCTTGATGATGGTAATGCCTTCTGATCGGCTTTTAAACAGCCAATAAGTCATTTGGGGGCTTGGTCGTGTCCGAACCAACGCAATGCCACTTGATCGGCCCTAGGCCACTGAGTCACTTGGGGGCTTGGTCGAATCCGAACCAATGCAATGCCATTTGACCGGCATATTTTCCACGATTCAGTTAGGAACCTAGTCGACTTAAACCGTAGCTACACCTCTTGGGGGCTTGGTTTTTTTTTTTGACGATGGTAACGCCTTCTGAACGGTTCATAGCAACCACCATTTGCATGCGTTCTACTATTGCGTTTTCCTCTAGTATTTGGTTTTTTGTTATCTTCCTTCTTGTGGTGTTTTTGTTCTTCGGAACGACAAATACTTTTAAACCGATTCAGCTGACACAGCCTGGTCCGTTTTTTAACCCGGTGGCAAGTTGCCCGGTTTGGCAAAGGCGCAGCACGGTTCGTATGGTCGAAAGACCGTCCTTTGTACCCAGTAAAGACAGGAAACACAAGTTGGAAAAAGTCAATGGCAAGGGCAACAGTACCCGTGCACAAAGGCACATTCAAACACAGAGGTATTAACTATCTTATTACAAGGCAGCGTAGTGCCTGAATATATTGTTTTTTTTACGGATTCACATCACCAATGGAGGTGAACCGGAGCTTTGATTACGCCTGTTTGCCGCCTCGGTTCGAAGGTTGTGGATCATCTTGCGCCGCTTCAGCCTTATCATGGCTACCCATTGGCTGGAAATCAGCAGTGGTCCAGTCGATTCCCATTAACGCTTGAAAGACAGCTTCTTCATGAATCAGCAAAGACGGTTCAATGTCAGGGGCGTAGGTATGCTTACGGATTGGAGGAATAAGGTTTTCCGCTTCAGGGATCGGGGCAGCTACTCGCTTGTTCTGGTTATCATATTGGGCCTGATAATGTGTCAGATCTGCTTCTTCAGCCAATTGACAAGCTAGGGGGCGCATCGCCCGGTTTATCGCCCTCAAGTCATTTTCACCGAAGTCTGAACCGTCTTCTTTCAAGCTGGGATATCCTTGTGTCGCTTCGACAGGATCAAAGTCTGGCACCCACGCTTTGGCCCGGATCAAGGCAGTGATGGCTCCGGTTCGAGCAGCTGATCTTTTTAACTCTTCAATCCGGGCAGGAAGCATGGATAACCTTTTTAACGTGTCTTGAATCAGAGACGGTGCGGGGTTGTTATGCGATGCAGTGGTGATAGCTCTCTGTGCTCCGGTATACAGCTGTTCAATCAAAGTATAAGCAGCTTTGAGTTTCATCCGCACATCAGAACCCAAGTGTCCAATACGTGTGCCTGCAGTGTTTCAAGATGGATTACAAACCGGACATAGGATATAGCAGACAAAGTGCAAATTGGAGGAAGGGCATCAAAAGAAATTTACCAAAGACGGCAGAGGTCATGGAGTGTATTTGTCGCTTTACGGTGGATAATTCATCAACCACCGGTTTGAGAGCAGCTTCGGCATTTTCAGCCCTTTTAATCAAAAGAGCTTTTTCAGTAGCCCAATCAGCTTGTTCCTTTTTGCGAGCTTCTTTCAGCTGTTCCATAACGGTTAAGGCATTGGTCAATTATTCCTTCGCTTTGGCAGTTTCAGCCTGCTGGGTTTTTAGGATTTCCTGAAGGTCCGAGACTTGTTTCTCTTTGGTCTTCAGATCCCCCTGCAGCAGGTCATCAGCAGTGTTTAGAAAATATTGCACGGTTTGGAAGTATCAACCACACAAGCAAGTTATGTGCTCGATACTTGGGGGCTAATGCGTACTTGATCTTAACGCATGTTTTACATTACAAAAGTCCCAGGATTAATACAAGTATTTAAACTTGGCACTTGGGGGCTAATGGTTATTTGATGATGTTTTTTGGTTACGACCTATGTTGAAGCCCTGGGTTTTTAAACCGGACCTTAGTTGTCAAGGCAGCATGATTCGGATTACCATCTCGGATTGGAAAAAATTGAGAAGCTAAGTTGCAACAGAATGAAGCACAAGAGAGTTACCTCAAGTTTTTCTTTCATCATCCTGATCATGCCAGCTTCATAATCGCGACTGGTGTACAGTCGGTTCAGGTACCCAGAATAAAGATCTTGGGTGCTTAAAGCGGCGTACGTTGAGGAATCAACGTCCCATTTGCCCTTTATGGCCGAGATTTCTTCCTTGGCAGTATGCTTGGCTAGAGTAGCAGAGTTCCCCGGTTCAGAGCGACCAATGCCGGTAATCACAACATCATCATCTTTGGAATCGCTGCTCTGCATTGGCACTGTCGGTTTATCAACAGTTCCAGAAGGGTGGATGGATTCCTCAACCCGAACAGGACTGGCAGGCTGATCGGTACGGCTGGCAGGATTGGTAGGCCTCTCTTCAGCATAGGCGTCATCTTGTGGAGGTAGATAATTCTGAATGTCTTCACGAACTAGAGCATCAGCACCAGGAGTTCTCTCCGGTTCAGGAGCGGCAGTTCCTTTGGCCGGATTATCCAGACGAGCCTTCTTGCTCGGTCTAGGTTTAGCCCTGGGAAAGACCCAAAGATTGAAAAGAACGGTGTAAGATGGATTAAGAAACCCATATGGAAATATGTTGTGATCGGTCCAACTTACCCAATAACTGTCTTTAGCGGTGGCAGTTGAGTGGCTGAAGATTCACCAGAAGATGAATGGGAAGTGACCTGATAATCGGAGTCAGATGGATTAAGAGGCTGACGAATTAAACCTGCTTTAGGAGGAAAGCTAGCGCATAAATCGGAGACCTCTGAGCGGCGTTTCCGAACCGGGCTGTTCGGTAAACCGGCGGAGGTAACTACCTGGCCACTATGCCGGGTGGTGCGACGAGCTTCATGTTGCTGGGTCTTCACAAGAAATTTGGGATCCAAGTAAGCAAGAGGATGAGAAAATTTAACTTTCCGGTTTGCTTGGCGAGGTTTTTTCAAAGGCAAAGGAACTGTATCAGAAGAAAGAATAGTTACCTCTGGGCCTTCAGCATTACTCGCTTCAGCGTCGTCCTGACAAATATCATCATCAATAAGACGTATAAAAAGTAAGCCAACTGAATCGAGGTCTACCTCAAGGTCCGGATTACCCACATCATCCTCATCTAAATCCGGGGTAGAGGAAGCGGTGTTCCTTTTCTTCTGAGCGGGTTTCTTCACCCTTGTTTTGGGTCGGGTTACCTTTTCTGTCGGCTCTTGAAGCTTCTTGCTCCAAAACGGATCATCTCCCTGTCTCAGAAAGGACTGGAGTTAACAGGGTGCATATAAGGAGATCATAAATTCTATAACAAACAGAGGTGAGATGCTTACAGCAGGTGGTTTATTTGTAGCACAAAAGGGAAGCAGGCCGGTTCGGGCGCAAACATATTCCGGTTCATTCAGCATCTTTTTCACAGCTTCAGTAACTTCGTCTTCCGTCAGCTGAATGTTGCAGTGCCTCAAAGGATCATTAACCCGGCCCGTGTATTGGCACATTAAACCGGAGCGGATACTAAGGGGCAGGATGCTCCATGAAATCCAGCAACGGGCAAGATCTACCCCCGTTAAACCGTTAGCCATGAAGGCTCTGAGCTTGGACAGTTGAGGGGCATACTTACTCCTCTCTTTGGCGGTTAGCCTCGGGGGGAAGGGGTGTGTATTGCTAAGTCTCTCTGGACGGAAGCCAGGCAGAGGATTTTCTTCAGCAGGGGAAGTATCCTTGCAATAGAACCAAGTGTGATTCCATTCTTGCGGATGACTATGTAGCTTGGCGTGAGGATAAGTCACTTCTTTCCTCTTTTGAATTGCCATACCACCCAGTTCCATATTAGGGCCGTCGGTGAATTCAGTACGTCGGTTCAAATGAAAACAGTCTCGGAACAACTCTACAGTAGGTTCCTCCTGGAAGTACACCTCACAAAGCACTTGAAAATGGCAGATATTCGTGACTGAGTTTGGACCAACATCTTGTGGGCGCAACTTAAAGTTAGCCAGGACGTCCCGATAAAATTTTGAACCGGGTGGATTAAAGCCCCGGGCCAGGTGATCCGCAAACACAACAACTTCTCCTTCCTGTGGGGTAGGAGGACATTCATTCCCTGGAACCCTCCAATGGATGGCATTTTTGCTACTCAAGGCGCCAGTCAGAACTAAGTTGTTTAATTGGGTCTCGGTGATGCGAGAGGGAACCCAGTTGCATTCATATACCTGTTTTGCCATGAGGAAATCTACAAGACAAAGGTATTCCGGTTTGAGAATAGGTGTGATTGTAAACCAAAGATGCTCTTATATAGAACGGAGTTATCTACAATGACATCATCTGGCGGTTCATCAAGGGGACTAATGGATATATAGTTTGGGTTGTTCGCTCTGCTAAAAGTTAAACCGACCAGATCTAACAGTTGTGAATGTGAAAGCAGAAACAGATCCCGTACGGATTCTTTCAAAACAATGGATCTACAGCTAGGGTAAAAAAGAAGTAAAATTATGAGGTTTGGCTCGCAGCAGAACAGCACAAGTTCGACAAGCAGGGAAATGAGTGGGATCTAAGGAGATGAGTACAGATTTATGACGAATACTGAGAGTGACTACAAATCACAATATAAGTATCATAAATCTGTTCACAAAAGCTTGCTACGGAGATGAACAATGAACAGTGGCAGGATGATGAACCCTAGAGCAGATCTGAGGCAAGAAGAACAGGAGCCTTACCGGGATCCAAACGGATGCGGAGGGTCGCCGTGGTACTCTGGTCCGGACAGGTTGATGCAGCGCCCCGAGTTGATGCAGTGGCTGACGGCGGCGGCGGAGCTCCGAAGTCTGAGTCGCGAGGAAGACGAAGAAGGGGACGAAAGGGAGGAAAGGAAGATGGCCTTCTAGTCCTATTTATAAGGCGCGGCGCGCGTGCCAGGCGCGCGAATCCAGGAGCCGGTGATTTCGGGAACCCAGCCGTCGCCTTGATTATTGCGGTTTGAGCAAAAGGAAATGGTAGCTTTGTGCTGACGTCATATCGGTTTACAGCAGCAAGAGGAGACGACGAAATGGCGGTTTAACAGTTACTGGAAGACATTTGAAGACAGAAATTCTTATTAAGGATTGACATGAACCTGTTCAAATCAATCTGGGGCCTAATGTTGGGGATATTGCTATTTGGGGTAAACCGGCCTACAGGGCCCGGGTTAGCTCCGTCAATGGACCCAAGATGTTAAAGCCCAAGGAGAAATAGAAGGACCCAAGGCCTATAGTCGGTTTAAAAGTTTATGGCCGTAAACCAGCCTGAGGTAAACTTGCATTGTAAGTTAGGAATAGAGAGACCAACCCGGGCACGTTTATGAATCGGAGGTTGGGACTTTGTAGACCGACGGGCGTCACCCGTGTATATAAGGGGACGACCCGACGGCGGTTTAAGGACAGAGAACAACAACTCGAGGTTTAGGCGAAGCTTATCGCTCCCTAGCCCTCGAAACACATCAATCCCATCACAACTAGACGTAGGCTTTTACCTTCATCGAAGGGGCCGAACTAGTATAACTTTGTGTCCTTGCGTCCGTTTTAACCCCTTCAAGTTAACCCGTTGCGATGGCTCCACGACTAAGTCCTTTCGCTAGGACATCTGCCGTGACAAATCCATGACACTAGGGTTGTAGGGATATGTATATGCAGTAACCCGAATGTTGTTCGGAGTCCCGGATGAGATCCCGGACGTCACGAGGAGTTTCGGAATGGTCCGGAGGTGAAGAATTATATATAGGAAGTGCAGTTTCGGCCATCGGGAGTGATCTGGGGGTCACCGGTATTGTACGGGGACCACCAGAAGGGTCCCGGGGGTCCACCGGGTGGGGCCACCCATCCCGGAGGGCCCCATGGGCTGAAGTGGGAGGGGGACCAGCCCTTAGTGGGCTGGTGCGCCCCCAAGGCCCACCCCCTGCGCCTAGGGTTGGAACCCTAGGGTGGGGGGCGCCCACTTGCCTTGGGGGGCACTCCAGCCCCCTTGGCCGCCGCCCCCTTGGGAGATTCAATCTCCCAGGGCCGGCGCCCCCCCAGGGGCCTATATAAAGGGGGGGAGGGGGCAGCGACACCCCTTGCCTTGGCGCCTCCCTCTCCCTCTCCAACACCTCCTCCTCCTCCATAGAGCTCGGCGAAGCCCTGCCGGAGTACTGCAGCTCCATCACCACCACGCCGTCGTGCTGCTGCTGGAGCCATCTTCCTCAACCTCTCATCTCCCCTTGCTGGATCAAGAAGGAGGAGACGTTACGCTAACCGTACGTGTGTTGAACGCGGAGGGGCCGTCCGTTCGGTGCTAGGATCTCCGGTGATTTGGATCACGTCGTGTACGATTACTTCATCCCCGTTCTTTTGAACACTTCCGCTCGCGATCTACAAAGGTATGTAGATGCATCCGATCACTCGTTGCTAGATGAACTCATAGATGGATCTTGGTGAAACTGTAGGAAATTTTTTGTTTTCTGCAACGTTCCCCAACACTACTGAGGGAGTCCTGGATTAGGGGGTGTTCGGATAGCCGGACTATACCTTCAGCCGGACTCCAGGACTATAAAGATACAAGATTGAAGACTTCGTCCCGTGTCCGGAAGGATCTTTTCTTGGCGTGGAAGGCAAGCTACGCGTGCGGATATTCGAGATCTCCTACCATTGTAACTGACTCTGTGTAACCCTAACCCTATCCGGTGTCTATATAAACCGGAGGGTTGTAGTCCGTAGGACAACCATCATCATACACAATCATACCATAGGCTAGCTTCTAGGGTTTAGCCTCCTTGATCTCGTGGTAGATCCACTCTTGTACTACCCATATCATCAATATTAATCTAGCAGGAGTAGGGTTTTACCTCCACCGAGAGGGCCCGAACTTGGGTAAAATAAAGTGTCCCTTATCTCCTGTTACCATCCGACCTTGACGCACAGTTCGGGACCCCCTACCCGAGATCCGCCGGTTTTGACACCGACACGGGGCGATTGGCCCCGAACATGTTGGCGATGTCCGCGCTGCGTTGCCGGACCGCGCCTAGGCGGCTAGGTCCCGTTAGGGCCGGCGAACCGCCCACAGCGCGGTCCATCTCACACCGGTAGGCTTCTGACAACCGTCTCATGCTTGCCAGCTTCTTCGCGCCTTCGACGAGCTGGAGGCGGCGGGCCTCAAGCGTCTCGGCGTCAGCGTCTTCTGGAATGGGCGCATCCAGGTCTTGCAGTGCCGCATCGAGCGGGTCGTGAGCCCCGCCGTTGGAGTGCTCACCATGAGCGATGACGAGCACTTCTGTGACGGTGCTGCCGCCGTTCTCCGCGCGAGGGAGCGGCTCATCATAGACTACCACGTTGGTAGGGACCGCGTCGAGCGACGCGGTGTCGAAATCGACCAGCATCGGGTCGATGGAGCCTACGCACTCCAGGTCTGCGGCAGGCTCGCCGGCAACGTGGAGTTTGTCGAGGAGGCCCGCGAGAAGGCTCTTGGGGCCGCCGGTGCCCGCGTCGGATGCAGGCTCGTCGGAGAGGCGAACCTCGCCGACAAGTTCGGCGAGGCAGCTGGCCGCGCAGGCGATCTCAGCGCCGTGCAGCGCGTCGGCGCAAACTCCCTCTGGCGTGCCGGGCTGGCTGCGCTCGCCAGGGCGGAAAAGGGTTCCCGTCCAGAGCAGGTCTCCGGACGACGGTGCACCTCGCCCCACGGTGGGCGCCAAAATGTCGGGGGTTGGGTGCGACATATGCCAAGGGATGGCTTATCATGGTGGGGGCGAGTAGAACGTCGTCGGTGCCTGGAAGCGGGATGAGGCGTAGACATGCACGCCGGCGAATCTTACCCACCTTCAGGGCTCTCCGAGGAGATAACACCCCTACTGCTGCTCTGCGGGGTCTCCGCATGATCACTATGGCAAAGTGTATACAAGGTTGCTCCTTGAGCTGTTTCTTGGAGGTAGGAGAGGGCAAGGCTAGCTCTCTCCCCCTTGTGTTCTCTGATCTAGTGCTAAAAGAATCCAACCCTTTGCATGGGTGCCCCGGGGGTTTATATAGGCCTACCCCCCGGGGGTACAATGGTAATCTGTCTGGGCGCGGGCCCCAGCCATCTGTCTCACAGGCCGTCGTCTTCTCCGCCGACTACTGGGGCCCGCCGGCTGGTGGGCCCCGCCGACTGGCCGGGCACGGAGCCGACAGGCCAGACCCGCCGCGGGCGGGTCTTGCCGGCTGCGGATTACTGTAGCCGTGCCTCTAATGACGCTGGCTTGGTCATGGGGTCATAGCAACAGTGCCGCCACCTGACGGGCGATCACTGTTGCCACCTCCGGTCTTGTCTGGTTAATGGCGTGCGGGGCCCGTGGGAGGGGCCGGCCGACTCTCGGAGGCCGACTCCCACGGGGTCCGTCTCATGGCGCTCTCGCCGTCTTCTGTACCCCCGCTTACCAGCGGGGCCCGCCGTCTCTGGGTCGTACCGGCAGGCCGACGTGGGCACAGGGTTCAGCCCACTGGGGCTGATGTCAGGGTTGGCATGGCAACAGTGCCGCGCCGGACGGAGATCTCTGTTGGTGCGATGCACTGTGGCCATGCCTGCCCTTGGTAAGGGGCGGGCGTGGCCCGCACTCAGGCCACGCCCCGTCCCCGTCCTTCTTTGTGAGGGCATGAGGTGGTTGGAGTCGCGGGCCAGCTCCCCGTGGCCGGCTTCCCTGGAAGCTGCCAGTTTAGGAGTCGGCTTATCTTGTAGTTGTCCCTGAGACTCGGTCGTGAGTAGGTAGTCGGCTGTGCCGCAGCCGACTCCCAGAGGCGGCCCTCCGTCCAGAGGTTCCTGAGGGGCGAAGCCGGCCCCGATGTCTTGAAAGGTTCTGGGTCTCGGGTTAGCCTACCCGTGGCCCATTACTCCGACAGAGGCTATGCGCGAGTCCCTCGTACCTACACAAAACAATAGCTTAATGCAACCAACGCGATTAGGGGTTGTCAATCCCTTCACGGTCACTTACGAGAGCGAGATCTGATAGAGATGATAGGATAATATTTTTGGTATTTTTATGATAAAGATGCAAGGTAAAATAAAAGGCAAAGTAAAAAAAGCAAAGCAATAATAAAGTGATTGGAGATTGATATGATGAGAATAGACCCGCGGGCCATAGGTTTCACTAGTGGCTTCTCTCAAGAGCATAAGTATTTCTACGGTGGTTGAACAAATTACTGTTGAGTAATTGACAGAATTGAGCATAGTTATGAGAATATCTAGGTATGATCATGTATATAGGCATCACGTTCGAGACAAGTAGACCGGCTCCTGCCTGCATCTACTACTATTACTCCACTCATCGACCGCTATCCAGCATGCATCTAGAGTATTGAGTTAATGAAAACAGAGTAACGCCTTAAGCAAGATGACATGATGTAGAGGAATAAATTCATGCAATATGATAAATACCCCATCTTGTTATCCTCGATGGCAACAATACAATACGTGCCTTGCTGCCCCTTCTGTCACTGGGTAAGGACACCGCAAGATTGAACCCAAAGCTAAGCACTTCTCCCATTGAAAGAAAAACCAATCTAGTAGGCCAAACCAAACTGATAATTCGAAGAGACTTGCAAAGATAACCAATCATACATAAAAGAATTCAGAGAAGATTCAAATATTGTTCATAGATAATCTTGATCATAAACCCACAATTCATCGGTCTGAACAAACACACCGCAAAAAGAAGATTACATTGAATAGATCTCCACGAGAGAGGGGGAGAGCATTGTATTGAGATCCAAAAAGAGAGAAGAAGCCATCTAGCTACTAACTATGGACCCGAAGATCTGAGGTAAACTACTCACACTTCATTGGAGAGGCTATGATGATGATGTAGAAGCCCTCCGTGATGGATGCCCCCTCCGGCGGAGCTCCGGAACAGGCCCCAAGATGAGATCTCGTGGGTACAGAAGGTTGCGGCGGTGGAATTAGGTTTTTGGCTCCGTATCTGATCGTTTGGGGGTACGTAGGTATATATAGGAGGAAGGAGTACGTCGGTGGAGCTTCGAGGAGCCCATGAGGCAGGGGGCGCGCCCTAGGAGGGGCGCCCTCCACCCTCGTGACCGCCTCGTGGCTTTCTTGACGGAGGGTCCAAGTCTCCTGGATCTTATCTGATGAGAAAATCACGTTCCCGAAGGTTTCATTCTGTTTGGACTCCGTTTGATATTTCGTTTCTTCGAAACACCAAAATAGGCAAAAAAACAGCAATTCTGGGCTGGGCCTCCGGTTAATAGGTTAGTCCCAAAAGTAATATAAAAGTGGAAAATAAAGCCCAATATAGTCCAAGACAGTAGATAATATAGCATGGAGCAATCAAAAATTATAGATACGTTGGAGACGTATCAGTGTGGCAAACGTGTGCCCCTGCATCCACCACTTGAGTTCCGGCACGATGCGGTTGTAGGTGAGATAGTCACTGTTGGCAATGCGCACGTCCACCCGCGGCATCTCTTCGTCGCCAGCCCGAAGCGATCGACGAAGGACTTGTTGACGAAGCTGTGCGAACTGCTCGAATCGAGAAGGAGTAACATGACCTGGTTGCCCACCAGCGCATGCAGGCGGATCATGGTCGCCGAGTCGGTGTCATCCAGAGCGTGCGACGAAAGGAGGCAGCACTTGGGAGCGTCCCCAGCCGGAGCGGGCGGCTGCGCGGCTGGTCTGGGATCGTCGAGCAGTTGCAGGGCGTGGATGGTATCGTCGGAGAGCACCTCACCGTGATCACCGATGCTGATGGTGAGCAGCTGGGCGGGCTGGGCGCACCGGTGCTCACGCGAGTAGCGGTCGCCGCACTTGAAGCACAAGTTATTGGCGCAGCGGTAGTCGCAAAGTTGCCGCTCGCGTGCGTAGTCGTCCGTGGGGCGTGGTTGGGCGCGGCAGCCCGTGGTTGTGGAGGGGGCGTCGCCGGTGGAGGTCGTCCTACTGGCGTGATGCGTGGGCGTGCGCGCGTCATGCCCAGTTCCTCCTCTTGAATGCGCGCCAATATCGACGCCCTGGTGATGCTCGAGGGCGCCTGGAGCCGAACCGGAGCGCGTAGTTCGTCCTTCAAGCCCAGGATGAACTGGGTGACGAAAAACTTGGTGTTGATGGACGGATCCAGCGCAAGCAGATGGTACATTTGCTCGTCGAACGCCGCGCGATACTCAGCAACCGTGGCCGTCTGGCGAAGCTGCAACAGCTTGTGCATGGCCACCTCAAACTCGTCGGCGCCGAACTCCTCCAGCACGGCGGACGTGAACACTTCCCAGGTGATGCCGCGATGTGTTTGACGAAATGCTTGCAGCTAGTGCGCGGCTTGTCCTTCGATGTACAGCGCCGCGGTGGCCACTCAGCTGTGTGGTGCGACCTTGTACAACTCGAAATACGCCAGACAGTGATCCAGCCACAGGTACGGGGCGGAGCCATTGAACCGAGGAAAATCGTGCTTCGGTGGCCTATGATAGTCGTTGCCGTAGTAGCCCGCTGTTGGAGAGGCAACGACAGCCGGAGCGGTGAATCCACCCGTAGGAGCCACCAGAATCAACGGAGAGCGATGGTCTCCGAGGCGCGCGTGCGCCGACGCAGGGCGGCCTGGTTTGGCGGCCACGCGTGGCGAGTGAGGAGGCGGCGGGGGCGGCGGTGGTGGTTGTTGCGGAGCGGCGGGCTGGTGGAGTACGATGGTGACCGACCCCGATGGCGATGGAGAGCCTTCCACCGTCTTGCGCGTCGCGTCGACGTCTGCCTGAGTCAGATCGATCTGCCTGGCGAGTCCGCGCACGTCCTGCAAGATCTGCGCGTTGAAGGCGGCCTGAATCTCGATCTGCTTGTCGTGGACCGCCTTCTGATCGTCCATCTTGGCAAGGAGAGACTCGAGCATCTTGGTGATGTTGCTGTTGCCCTCGTTCATGGCAGCCAGCACCTGACGCGTCGCCGCCGATGCTTTGGAGGGCGTCGTCGCCTCGCTTGGGAGAGATCGAACCCCGTGACGGATTTCGGGTGCGCGTGCCAGAGAAGCACACACCGGCGCGGTGGATGTTACCGATCTTCAACCAGCTCGACGGGGAGAAAAAATTTCGAGCGATTTGGCTCTAATTACCAACTGTAACGAACAAGGGGAGAAGGGGATCGAGAGGGGGTGAGAGCAGCGAGAGAGACTTGGAGAGGAAGAAGAGCTTTACTTCCAGAGGAAGGATTAGGTGAGAGGATTGAACTGGTCACATCACACACACCACAACCAGCCACAGGCGGCCAGCTTATAAGCTCACGCGACTCACACACACACACACACACACACACACACACTGGGGGTCCCTCCCGCGGGGTTGCTAAGTCACACATGCCAAGTGGCCAGGTGTGAGAGAGAGAGAGAGAGAGTAGAGTAGAGGGGGTGGATGGAGGAAGAAGGCGATACGTTTCCACTGAGGGCATCTCCAGCCGCGCCCCCAGGAAGGCCTCCCCAGGCGTTTTTTTCGCGCTGGCACCGAAAAATCGGCCTCGCGCCCCCAGGAGCCCGATTTTCGCCGGCCTGGGCCGAAAATAGCGCCGGCAGACCCAGGTCGAACCCAGCGCGCTGGGGGCGCCGGGGCGAACTGTTTTGGCGCGAAACAGCCGCGGGCCCGCCGCGTCAGCGACACGGCGCCTCGTCTTCCCCCAACGGCCTCGGTTCCCGCGGGGAATCAATGCCAAGGCTGCCGTCGGTCAGCTTTGCCATTGATTCCTCACGGGCGGCACGTCACGGGATGGCGCACCGACGCCTCCCCTCCTCGCACGCGTACACACGGGCGCGGCGCGGCTATATAGCCGGTGGCCTCCACTCGCCTGTGCCCACACCAGCCCCGCCCCTCGCCGCCGCCCAGCCCCTCCCTCTCCCTACCTCTCTCGAGCGCCGCCGCCCAGCCCCTCCCTCTACCTCTCTACCTCTCCCGAGCTCGTCACCATGGCAGAACACTTCCCCGGAGACGAGGCGGAGGCCAACGGCTTCGGCCGCCGTTCGCTCCGCGAACAAGAGTCCTGGCTCCTGTTCCAGGCGAACATCCCAGCGCCGCCGGACATGCGCGCCGGGCCGACGGGGTGGAGACTCAGCGTCGGGGGAGTGCCCATTCCCCCGTTGCCCGACGCCGTGGCGAAGCCGAAATACTTCGCCGAGGAAGTCGAGGTCGTGCGCACCTCCCTCACCGACGCCCAACTCTTCCTCCCCCAGTACGCCGCCGACAACCACGCGGCATGGACGGCGTATTTCGAGCGCCGCCAGCAGCAGCACTTGGCGTCCACCAACGGCCCGCCGATGGTCGGCGGCCGGCAGAACAACGAGGGGCGCCACCTGTGGTGGGGCGTCCCCGGCCGCACACTCGAGGGTGTGCTCACGTACCTCGAGGGCGGCAACGACCCGCAGTTGGCGTACCCGGCGAGGGTGACCACCCCGACGCTCCGACGCGCCGGGCCATGGGCGCCAAGGAGGTTCGGGGCCTCCTCCTCTTCTTCCTCCTCCTGATCTTCATCGCACTCCTCCGGCACTCCTGCCCTGCTCGGCGTCAAGGCCGAGCCCGCGGCGGAGACGCCGCTCGGCCGGCGCACTCACAGCGCCGGCATCGTGATCAACGAGGGCGGCCGGCGCGCCTCCTCGTCATCGGCTCCTCCGCGCTTCGTCAAGCCAAAGATGGAGCCGGGGCTGGCGCCGGTGAAGATGGATCCGGGGCTGGCGCCGGTGAGACGGAGACGGGGCTGGCGCCGGTGAAGATGGAGCCGGGGCTGGCGCCGGTGAAGGCGGAGTTCGACGACGACGACGCGGCCCTAGAATGGGCGCGCCAGGACTCCATTGCGATGGAGAAGG
Organism: Aegilops umbellulata; assembly: GCA_032464435.1. Lineage (NCBI taxonomy): Eukaryota > Viridiplantae > Streptophyta > Magnoliopsida > Poales > Poaceae > Aegilops > Aegilops umbellulata. The sequence goes on from CP136057.1 coordinate 21,349,633, forward strand.
CGCGCCGGGAGAAGGAGAAGGAGCGTCAGCGCGCCGCCCTGCGCTGCTTCGAGGAGCGCCGACGCGGCCGCGATGAAGACGGGGCCGTCGTCTTATGCAACAGCGACGACGACGATGACGCGCCGCCGCTAGTCCGCCATGGCGACGCCGGGCAGGGGTCCAGCAGGGGCGCCCGCGTCAAGGAGGAGAAGGCCGACGACGACGATGGCGGCGACGGCGGCAACGACTTCAGCCCCTTTCTTTTTTAGATTAGGTTAATGTAATGAAAATGCGCGAATTTCACCGAAATTTGCCATGTTTGGCCGAAATTTAACTAGTTTTTATCATAACTTCGCCGAACGGTCTTATTTTTTATTTTTAATACGCGCCTGGGGGCGGCCCTAGGGGCCGACGGCTGAGGACCGACTCGCCCCCAGGGCCATTTTTTGCGCCGGCTCACCCCCAGGCGACGCTTTTAGACGCCCCCTGGGGGGCCAACGGCTGGAGATGCCCTGAAGGAAGAGGATTGGGGAAGCGGAGGGTGGGTCCCACAGTCACATGGTTGACGAGGGACACGGCCGAAGCAACGTTTAGGGCATCTCCAGCCGTTGTGCCCCCCAGGAGGCGTTTTTTCGGCCTCCTGGGGAGGCACCGGCGGATTTTTTGAGCCTGGGTGGCAAATTTTTCCAGCCGTCTCCACCCCAAGCATCTCTGCACCTCGATGAGCAGGACGCGTGGCGGCAGCTCGAACGAGCACGTGGCGCGCAGCGAGGAAGAGCACCGACGCCCAGTGCCCCGCCGCGGCCAGCGATGCCAGGAGGAGCTCGCGCACTGCGGGGACGATGGTCGACAAGCTCCTTCGAGAGGGGACGCTGGTGCTGCTCGCCGGCGCACTGCGGGGCCGCGTGGGTGGCCCCGCCACCGTCTCCGTGCCCCGCCACCGTCTCCGCGTGGATGGCCTCGCCGCGTCGCTGGGCTCTCGCCCGGCTGCTGCGAGGGCTGGAGGCGCGCGGGGGTGGAGCCGGACGGGGCGGCGAGCGGACCCGGCCATGCTTCCCAACGACGGCCTCGGCGCCCCCCTGGACTGGAGCCGGCCCTGGTCCTGGCCATGCGCGAAGACGGCGGAGACGGACACTGCAAGGCAAAGAAGACGAGCCCCTGGGCATGCGCGCTCCGCTCCGCTCCGCGAGCCCCTCCCGGCCATGCTCCGCTCCGGCCGCGCGAGCTCGAGCCCCCGCGCCCGGCCATGCGTGCGCCGCCACGGCCGCGCGAGCCCCGCTCCGGCTGTGTGTGTAGTAGGTGGTGCTGGGGAGAGAGAAGGTGGGGGCCGGGCTGAAAGCGACGGGGGAGGGGGGATATGTGGCTGCAAGTGGGGCCTTTGCATGCATAAACAAACCGCCGGCGCTCTCAGATGCCTCCCTGGGAGCTGGGTTTCGGGTGATACTGTCGGCGCTAAAATTGCACGAAACCGGTGAAAAAAGCGATCCTAGGAGCGTGAGTGGAGGCTTTTTTCACTGCCGGCGCTCTCAAAGTTAGAAAAAAGGGCCTCTTGGGGAGCCCAGTGGAGATGCCCTTAGGATCAGTCGATTGAAATGGAAGGTTTTCCAAAAAATTAAAATAAAAAATTGGCAATTGCTGCCCCTGCACGCTCGCAAATCCGGCGCCGCCGTCACTTTCCCGTCTCCTTCCTCCATCCCTTCCTTCCTGGTCAAATCCATCGATTCCAGAAGCCTCCTCCTTCCCCGCGAAGCAAACCAGCAACCAGCAAACCCAGATCCAAACCCCCGTCCACACGAATCCCCTCTCGGAAACCCTAGCCTCGCCCCATGCCCTCCCGCGCCCCTCGCCGCGGCTGACGACGACGACGACGATGAGGTCGCTCCGCCGGGTCCTCCTCCCGCTCGTCCTCCTGTCGGGCCTCGCCTTCCGCGGGGCCCGCTTCGAGGACGACCCCGCCGCCGCCCCCGCCCCCCTCCTCCTCCCGCTCCCCCTGCCGCCGCAGCAGCCGGCGCCGCCCCTCGCTCTCCCCGCCGGCGGGGGGCGAGGGGACGAGGCGGGCTCCACGGAGATCGTCCCCGCGGAGCAGCCGTTCCTGGTCAGGCCGCCGCGCAGCCGGTCGGTGCCGTCGAAGGCTGTAAAAAACCCGGATGTAGGGCCCGGCATCAGGTGAGCTAGCTCGTGTCCCCGTCTCACTCCCGTAAGCGCCACTCCGCGTGGCTTGCCTCTTTGTTGCGCTCTCCCGTCCGAAGCCGTACTAATGGAGAAATGAATTGTGGTAGGTATTAGTACAAGCTTCTATCATGTTTTCAGCTCTTGTATAATCTTATTTCGTGCTGCATTTGAGTGGAGAAGACGAAAGTGCTGGACGTCTAGCTGCCTAGGTTACGTATAATTGATGGCTTGGTGTGCCAGCGAGAGTTACACTGTGTTGCGTTGAGATAAATCTTGGCAGCACTAGTTCATGGATGGTGCCACACTGGTTTTAGGGTGCTCTGGTGTGGAGGGAGCTTTTGCTCTTCTATTCCCAAAGTGGGAGGTTTAGGTAATAATAAGATGTTGAGTTTCTTTACCAGATTAGCTACTCTTTTTGTTTGGGATATATGGTGTATTTTAATCTATCAGTTAGGCTGTGAAGCAGCTAGCAGTTTTTTGTGGCAATTTGCAGATCTGTCATGTGATCAATTTTATAGCAACTCGCAGATCTGTCCTGTGATTCAATTTTATTATCAACTTACAGACCTGTCCTCTGATTCAATTTTATAGCAACTTACAGACCTGTCCTGTGATTGACTGGAGTTCTTTGCTTGTTTTGCGAACAGCTCTGAACTGCGATTTTATGACAATGGCACAATTCAGCTTGTGGACCGTCTATCAGAATCTCCTCTGTGGCAGTTCTCCACAGGACCACCTCTGTCCAAGCACATTACTACCACAAACTCTGATTTGAGATATCTCATATATCCTTTGGACGAGTCTGATCTCGTGGAAGTTCATAATGGCACCGGTGTGGTATGCTTTACACAAGTATGCTAGTTCTCCAAGTACTTTTTTGATAAAAAATTATGTTTCTCATCCATGGCTTATTCCTGTAGAAACTTCCCTGGGAATTGGAAGAGTTTATCGCTAGAACTCCATACATACGGGATTCTGTGGTTACTATTGGATCAAAAGCCTCGACAACTTTTGCCGTTGATGCTGATAGTGGTGAGATCATTTACAAGCATAGTCTGCCAGCCGCCTTGAATGAGTTAGCAGTCCCGGCTGGGGAAGCACCATCCAAGTTAGATGTTGGTAGAAGTTCTAATATCATCGTGGTTGTGAGAACCGATTATTCTCTCAGTGCATCAGATCTTGGTGTACATTTGTTTAACTGGACACGGTCTTCTTTCTCTGCAAACTACTATGTTAAACAAAGCCATCCAAATATGCTTGAACAATCATCCTGTTTGCAAGAAAATATTCCGTGCATTAGGACTGATGGTGTACCGATCAAACTTACTTTACCTGATTCCAGTACAGCCAATGCACTTGTCTTGCAAGATGTGAACAAAGTTACCACTAGGAATGGTGCTGATGCTTTGAGACAACTTCAAACTTTGGTGGTTCCACAACAAACTGCTAGCAAGTCTGCTGTAGCCCTGAATGGCACTCAGAATCAAACTGTTGATGGTGCTCTTGTTCATCTTGTCCCTGCTGACCCCCAAACCAACAGGTTCACTAATAATGCTTATGGATTGCTATTCCCGGTGCTTACCTTATTGGTGGTCCTTGCTTGGCTGGTGAGGTTGGCCTATTCAAGCAAGTCTTGCAAGCAATTCATGAGTGTACTTATGAAGCCATTTGTTCGTGAACAGACATCAATAGACCTTAGAGGGAAGTCAGAGGGAACATCTAATAAGAGAAGGAAAACACGGAAGAAAGATGGAAGGGCCAATAGCACAGAGATCGGTTCAGCATCTGACAAAGAAAGCAGTGGAACTGGTGGGTCAAATGAGATGCTGTATGCACTCCCTGATGGCCTTGACGGATGCCAGATTGGAAAACTTCGTGTTCACAAGAAGGAAATTGGTAAAGGGAGCAATGGCACAGTTGTCTTTGAGGGTTCCTATGATGGACGTGAAGTTGCAGTGAAACGCCTGCTTCGTTCACACACTGATATAGCCCAAAAAGAGATTCAGAATCTTATTGCATCGGATCGTGATCCTAATATTGTTAGACTGTATGGCTGCGATCAGGATGACAATTTTGTTTATATTTCCCTTGAGAGGTGCCGCTGCAGCTTGGCTGATCTGATCCAACAGCATACAGATCCATCTTTTTCAGATGTTGAGAAAATAGATGTAGAACTTTGGACGCAGGATGGACTTCCTTCGCCACAACTCCTAAAGCTGATGAGGTATTGAACTCGTGTCCTTCTATATTATCCACTAGAAATGTTGGTTGGGTATGAACATAATTCCAACACCTTCTCCCTCGAGGTGTATCAGCCACATCGATGACTGAAAAGTTTTAAATACCAACCTGGTCAATGTGCATGCTTGGTGATATCACCATTTGTAGGTGTATGCCATTGCTATTTTACATGAACACATGGAACAGTTTAATGGCAAAGAGCCCTTGAGCATACCCCTTTTTATCTCTTCCATAAGATACTGCATTCCCTATTCTCAAGATAATGCAGTTTTGACTAATCAAATTACGTTAGGGCTGGATTTCAAAGGAATATGGTCCAGCTTGATGGTGCTGTGCTGTCCGGTGCTATGGATATAGTAAATTAATGGATTATATTTATAGATTGTAGTGTACTTTCTGTTATGGCTCTTAAGATAGATGTTGCTAATTAGTTAGAAGATAAATGTTGCTAACTAGTTAGATGAACAGAGCATAAATTGGCTACATTTCAATTGTGGAAGATCCAAAACTCGAAAGAAGCTTGCTAATGGATGTGTTGGCATAGTTTGACTAAGTTTATAGGAACAAATATCAACACACAGAGAAGAGTGGAGGGCTGTTGGTCTGCCTTCTACCCGCCGGACGGCTGTTGGTCTGCACCGCACAGAGAAGAGTGGAGGGCTGTCGATGGTGAATGGCGAGGAGGGGTGCGCACCCCCAACCGCCGATGTCGCAGACTTTGAGGTCGCTGTCCGTGGGGAAAACAGCATGCCCAAGATCCCCGACGCAGCGGACGAGATCGAGGTCCTTTGCGCAGCGAAGGGCAATTTGGAGGAGCAGCAGCTGCAGAGCACGCATCTCCCGCACACGCCGACGCGCTAGGAGGCCGCGCGCAGCAGCCTGCAGCCTCACCGCCGCCGACACGTGGCGGGTAGCGATCCCAGACGGAAGCGGTGACGGCGAGGGCGGGAACCGGACTTGGTGGATTGGGACTCCCGCCGGCGCGGGCGATGCGGGGCCGGAGCTGACCGGCAGTGGCTGCTGCAGCTGCAGTGGCTGCTGCGGTGGAGCGCCGGGCGCGGCGGAGGCCGCCAGGAGCGGCGGCTGCCACTGCAGCCAGGGCGGGGCGGTGGTGGCAGTGGATGGCAGCTGCAGCGGCCCGGCGAGCGCGGCGGAGGCTGCCTGGTACGGCGGCTGCCACGGCAGCCACGACGGCGTGGCGGAGGCCGCCTGGTGCGGCGGCTGCCACGACGGCATGGCGGAGGCCGCTAGGAGCGGCGGCTGCCACGGCGGCGCGGCGGAGGCCGCCAGGAGTGGCGGCTGCCACTGCAGCCAGGATGTGGCGGTGGATGGCAGCTGCAGCGGCTGCTGCAGCAGCCCGGCGAGCGTGGCGGAGGCCGCCTGGTGCGGCGGCTGCCACGGCGGCGCGGTGACGGCAATGGGCGGCGCAGCCGGGTGCGGCCCGTAGGACCCGGCCAAGAACAGGCGGATCTCCTGGACCGCCTGGGTTAGGTCCCGCAGCGCCCCGGACACCTCCTCCGGGGTGAGGACGGCGGGGGCGGGCGCGACGAAGGACAGCAGGAGAGATGGGTTGGGCGGCGGTGAAGACATGATCGAACCGAAGCTAGCTGATACCAAATTGTTATGGTGCTGCTAGAAGGAGGGCGCAAGAGGGCCGGCCGGGGGCCTTTTTGCCCACGGCCGGGCAAGAGGGAAGGGGATTTCCTTCTTAATTCTTGCTTGATTAGATTGATACATCTCCTCTCTTTATATAGAGAGGTTTACTTGACTCCCAAGTAAGGCTTACTTGACCCCTAAGCAAGCGACCCTTATCTCTAATTAACCCTAAGACTAACGGGCCCAGGCCCATTAGGTACTCTAACACCCTCCCTTCCAGTTTAGAGGGCCTATCTAAAAAAATGGATTTTCATTATATTAGTCCCACTTTCAGTCTTATTGAGTTAAAGTGCTTTGAATCACACGGCTCATTTAATCCATGGAGATGAGAGAGAGGGAATTAGAGGCCATGTATGCACCATATGGATCTAATTAGAGGAGGGTGTTGCATTTATTGCTTTGGGGGTCGAACATGTGAGGCATATTTTAGTGGGCAGTTTTGAACTCATGAAACTCGTGCCCTCTACTCACCATCTACCTTGGTTGCTGAGAATTTTGAGATAAGCCCTTTAAACCGGAAGAGCGGTAGTATTTTTCTACAAACTTGGTCAAACTTTATCTTGTTTGACTTGTGGCAAGATTTGTAGACCTTACAAACCTGAATGAGTACTTGTTATGACCCCAGCACATCCAGATATACTCATTTGTACGCAGTATTTAACATATACTTGAGCAAATAATGCCTGCTATATCACCACTAGCTGCAATCTCCTATAGCTTCATCAGTATTCTTCTATTTCTTGCTTCTTGAAATATTGATAATGCCCATGATTTTGTTAGCCAGTGCATCTGCTGCCGTGCCTGTATGATTGCTCCTGTCTTATTTATTTTTATGCATCTCACTCGTATCTTGTGAATTTTCTTATGCAGAGATGTTGTCGCTGGTATTGTGCATTTGCATAGTTTAGGAATCATACATCGCGATTTGAAGCCTCAGAATGTCTTAATAAGTAAGGAGGGATCTCTCAGTGCAAAGCTTTCTGATATGGGTATCAGTAAGCGTTTGCAAGAGGATATGTCGTCTCTTAGTCATCATGGCACTGGTAAGCAAGATTAAACCCTACTTGCATTTTCAATAATAGCACTCTTTTCTTTTTAAAGTAGCTGTCTAATCCTCGACAGTGTATTGCAGGATATGGAAGCTCCGGTTGGCAAGCACCTGAGCAGCTTCGTCGTGCTAGTCAGACTCGTGCAATGGATTTATTTAGTTTGGGCTGCCTTATTTTCTATTGTATCACTAAAGGCAAGCATCCGTTTGGTGAGTACTATGAACGGGACATAAACATTATAAATGGTCACTTTGATCTCTTCGTGGTGGATCACATTCCAGAAGCGGTGCATCTTATTTCTCTGTTGTTACAACCAAAACCAGATGAGAGGTAAGAATTTAGGTCAATGTACATTCTTGCTGTGCTGAACACATAGGTTATGTAAGGCTTACTGTTTTTGTTTTTTTTTACTGAAATTCACTTTTAAAATGTCAACAGACCCACGGCGGTGTACGTGATAAATCATCCTCTCTTTTGGAGCCCTGAGTTGCGGCTTTTGTTTCTAAGAGATACCAGCGATAGAATTGAGAAAACCACTGAAACTGACCTCCTTAATGCTTTGGAAAGCATAGGGCATCAAGCTTTTGGTGGAAAATGGCGAGAAAAGTTGGATGATGGTCTGGTTGCCGATGTGGGTCGTTATAGGAAATATAATTTCGAGTCAACTCGTGACCTTCTCAGGTTGATTAGAAACAAGTCAGGACATTACAGAGAGCTTCCAGCTGATCTCAAGGTTAGTTATGCTGCACCTCTTGTCGCATTTGTTCTTGTTTATGCTATGTGTATGGCTATATTGTTCGCTGGTCAAACTGGTATGGTGAACTTCAACAATCCTGTGTTTTATTACTGTATTAAACATGCACAATCGCAGGTCCTTGCACCATATTAAATGAGTTATAGTCATGGATGTTCCAAGAGATGTCACCTAACTAGTAGATAATTGTTTGTATCCTTCAAAATGTCCAAGATACCCTCTGTCTCCACAAAGTTTCTATTTTACATTTTCTAATTTAAAACTGAGTATGTAAATTCCAAGTTACAAAACCAGTCCAAAAAGATCTGATCTCCATGATGCGGCTTTTTGGGTCCAAAGTGGACTTCTGTTTATTCTTTCCATGGTTAGTGAGCAAAATGCTTACCGTGACATATTTCTCCCCATTCACTGTCTCTGTTGTTCCTCATGGCAACCATGTGAATGCTCCTGAGCACAACCTTGACATGCCTATGGTGTGTTCTTGTTCTAAGTTTAATCATTCCACCATGATCTGGCATGAGTTAATTCTCCAGGGAAGGTGGAGGATTCGCTGAAGTTGCTGTCAGTGGTGGCGGTGGAGCAGTCTAGGATCAAGGAAACCACCTAGAGTGGGTGGATAGATAGATTATGATTCTCTTAAGCTAAAACATGTGTTTAGCACAATTGAAGGAAATAAGTTCAAAAAAAGTTTTGCATTTTAAACACAATCAGTTACACCTATGAGTCTATATAGGTGCACTGACAACCTAATTCAAGTTAAACTGTTTGCGATCTATAATAAGCAAACCATAAATGCACACGAGCAAGAGAAGATAACCCAAAGATGAGCTTGATACTGTTTTTTGGCTTTGGCGGTCTCCTTATTCCATGCTTAGGTAAGCCAATAAATGAATCCCTCCAAACAGGCACACTGAATCCGCTAGCGGCAGCACATGTCCACCCTAGACAAGTTACAACCTTCATACAGTGACGTGTCTCGTCATGACCATCTTGTATAGATCACCGAGTGTCATCCAAGCTGTCTAGCTTCCAGTAATGATAAGTTGATGATGCTCGCTTGAAGGTGATCATGTGTCAACATTTGCCCAACTGGGTGCTGTCTCCTTCTTTTCCTAAAGAAAGTGAGCTGCAAACAAAGCTTACCTTAGTTGGTTAGGTTTCTTCTGGTGGAACCAGCCTACCTTAGTTGGTAAGGGCGCTCGCATATTTTCCTTGATATATTTCAGGCTTTTTGGCTCTATCCTTTCAGTGGTATGATGTGACCGTCAACTACGAGGTGCCTATGGCGACTAAGACAATCTTAAGATCTGTCGGCTGAGGTGTATGTGCATGCGTTCATAGTGGTAGGGTGTGTGTGTGCGTGTTGTGAGTGTCTGCGTCTGTACTGTTTTTCTCCAAAAAATAAAATTAATGAACTGAACAGTATGAAGAATGGAGACGAATTAAGGGCCCAAGGATGGCGACTGAGTGGCAGAATATGCCCACACACATGCAAACAAAAATAGCTATTACTCTTATTGAAGATGAAATTTAGAACTGGTTGAACAGCCTCATCCCTCACAGTAGCAGCTAGTTGCACTGAACAATACAATAGTCAAATATGGCTGTTAAAGAGCTATAAATCTGGCTAACTCAACAGTTCATTGAGGGGCTCAAGAAATTGTTCTCTGCATAATGATGGCTACTACAAGCATGTCAATCTGGGACACCTGGCCAGACCGCAATATCGATGCCGGTTAGATCATTGCCCTCCCAAACCGTGGAGCCTTGCCACACCCAGTTAAAGCCTCTTTGTCTCGCAGGATTTGTAAAACGCATGAATAGGCAAAACATAGGATTGGAGTGGCATGCCATCTTCAGTACCACATGAGAAGTGTAGGATTCTTCACATGAGGCTGGAGTGGATGGAAATTTTCCCATGAAAACTAGTACAAATGAATTCTAAGAAAAAATTCCTATGGATTGTATCCTACGAATCAAACAACCTACACAGGGAAAAAAATCCTACTGATTAGAATCTTTCAAAATTCCTTTAGAAATCCTTTGAATCAAAGAGGAGACTGGGGAATAATAGTCTTGAACAAGGGCTTCCATAGAAAAAAGCTCCCTTCAAGAGTGTATTTGGTTGCTGGTTGTTTGATTTCCTTGATCCTACACTTCTTAGAATTCATTTGTACTAGTTTGTTTGATTCGTAGGAAAAATAATCCTACTGGCGTTCCATAACTATGAAGCACTTGGCACAACGATTTCACTGTCAATGTACCACAGCACTAACAACACGGGTAGCAACCTGGTCTTCCACCCCCACCAAACTCCTAAGACCAGGAAATTCTGTGAAATGAACCCAAGCTTTATTGCCACCTTTGCATCAGGTATAGTTGAGAAGATTTAATTCCCATCATTTACATCTGTTGGTCTTCAATGTGCTATAGCAATCTTCAGGGATGGATAATGCTTGTTGTTATGGTTCTGCTCCCCAGTGAGCTCAGCCTTGTTTCCTCCCCTCTGCGTTGCCAAGAAGCTAAATGTTTTCATCAATTTTCAGGAGTTACTTGGGTCACTGCCTGAGGGATTTGATCGTTATTTCTCAAGCCGATTTCCAAAGCTGCTGATTGAAGTGTACAAGGTCATGTCAGTTTATTGCAAGGATGAAGAAGATTTCAGGAAATATTTCATTGGGATATCGGTATAACTAAAGCAGATGTCATCCCTCTACTGTATGCACTAACAAATCTTCACCTAGCAAAATTGTATGTACATGTGATCTGTATCATATTTTATCATTGAAAGAAATCAGAAGAGATCTCAGTTATTAATCTGTACATTGTATTACACATAATTGTTGTTATAGTGTCACTGATAAAATAATGGAGTATTATCCATACAAATAAATCGATGGATTTTCAGAATATCTCATGACATATTGAGTTTTATGAGGGAACCTATTAATCTTTAGCTTTGAGCGAAACAATATCGAGTTTTATTGATTACCAGAAACGTTCAAAGGACATAGTACGATATCATGCAGAATGCCAAAGCGAGACATGTCTTCATGGACTCGGGAGCCAGGTACTCCTGACCTGTCCTGAATATAGACATGGCCATGGGCGGCCTTCTTTTTTTTTTTTTTTTTTTTAGACAAGGCCATGGGCGGCCTGACCTGACCCGGCCTGAAAATCCCGGGCTGGGCTGAGCCCGAGTGTGCCATCGGGCTGGGCTTGGGCCTTGAGAGCCTGATGGGCAGGTTGGGCCGAGCTTGGGCCTGCACAACACGAGTTTTTAACCGTAGTCAGGCCGTGTCAGGCTTTCTTGGGCTTGGGCTTGGGCTGGGCTTGGGCCTGATTTTGTAGGCCCTGGGCCGGGCTAGGGCCTGGGTTTTTAGCACCAGGCTTTTTTTTGGCCCGGCCCGAGATATGCCCAGGTATACCTGAATATCTCGCGACATACCCATAGTCAGATGCTACATATAGTTGGCGACAATTATAGATCTTTGGGTTTCAGTTGGAAGATTATTAGTTCTGGGTCAATTGGAAGAAGAGTGTTTATGATCAACTGTCCATTCCATCTCGCCGAGGTCCCATAAGTTCTGATCAACAATGGTACTCCGGAGCACCTAAGCTCAGCTGCTTCCGCGCAAGCTCATATGTGGATCTGGGATCCAACGGCCAAAAAATACACAATTGAATAGTATCATTTTGGCTTCCTTTTTGCGACATTATTCATGCTGAATTTGTCTTTTGTTTTTCTTTGTGTGTTTTAAATTTTGATTTGAACTTTTTACGGTTTGTAGGGATATGTCTTATGAACACTCACAACTTTTTCAGAATTTTTTGAAACATTTAAATATGTTCTCTAAAAATAGTAGCATGGTCGCACCCAATGTGTGGTACCACCTGGATTGGGGTCTTTGCACATATCGCCTACCTTTTGGGTTTGTTGCAACATAGCACCTTCTATTGGTGTAAAAGTTGCACCTAGCTCTAATCCATTATTTGATCTTATTCACATGATCTCTGACAAGTTGGCCCCACTTGTAAGTGTACGCGTGGCAAAAAAATGCCACGTTAGCCGGCTCAGACTATTTTTTTTCTGAATATCTCGCAAACTATGGTCAAAATGAGTCAAAAAATTCTCAAATCAATACTTGGCCGCGTCGACCAGCACCTAGTTCTCCCGGTTGCGTCGCGTTTGCATGCATTCATGCTAGTCACTCCAAAAAATATCGTTCCATCAGCATGCCGCGTAAATCATTTGCTTCCTTCTCTCGATAATTAATGCATTTGGTACTTAGCCGCGTTTCTTTCTTTTTTTGACACTTTTAGCCGCGTTTCTTTACGGGGTATAGCCGCGTTTCTTGCCATGTATTACTCCGCTTTCTCCCCGGCTAGCACTAAAACTGAAAGTAGACGGAGGCACGCTACCCTGGGCTCATAGCCCGGTGGTGGTGGCGTTGTGGTTTCGCCCAACCGACCTGAGTTTGACCCCTCTTTGGTCAAATTTAGTGTCTCACACCCTATCTTTAAACAATGCCGCGGGGCTCCTCCCCCGTTGGTCTAATTTTTTCTTGAAGCAGCCAAAAGTGGCTTGTTTTTATTAATTGTTGATATTTTCAGAGCTAGCTGTCTTTTTATTTAATTTTCACTGGCTAATACAGCTATGAATTTTTTTGTGCGGCGTCTATCGACCCAACGGCCACGCATAGTTTAAAAAACCGAACCGGAAATCGAACCGGAAAGGTTGTCGGTTCAGGTTTTTACCGGTCGGACCGCCGGTTCATCGGTTCGATTGTTGGTTTTTTAAGAAATAAAATAATATATATTGATTAATATATGTGCTAATATAGAGTGAAACAATGGTCAAATAAAATTATAACCATGTAGTGGACAACAAAGTAGCACAACCAAGTTGGTTATTGGGCCATGGGCAGGCCCTGCCTATTGCTCACATGCCCTTGGATCGAATCCCACTTTCCCAATTTCTATTAAAACTTTTTTTTTCTGTTTTTTCCCGGTTCAATTGCCCGGTTTTTTCACCGGTTTTCCAAAAAACCGGCCGGTTCGATCGGTTTTTTCCGGTCTGATTGCATATCGGTCTTATTAGCTTAAAAACCCGATGAGGCTGCCGGTTCCGGTTTTTTCCGGTTCGACCGCCAGTCCGGTCCGGTTTTTTAAACTATGCGGCCACGACCGCACGCCACCACACTGTTCAGTTCCACACATAGCTGCACATACTGGCCTTGCCTTCGCCTGGCCTGTACCAGTGCTGCTGACACATCCTCTGGCCCGCGTCGTGCCCCATGTGAATGTTGCCGCCTTGGGCTTAGTATGTCTCGATCGTGCCGAGACATTGTTGTCACCTCTAGCTTGTCAGGCATGGAGGAGCTTAGCGCAAAATGGATTTTGCTTCGAAACAATCTATTGTAAGAAATGAGGAAGGGAGACGCTTACTGTTAGGATAAGTGTATTTTTGGTTTATCCTTTCATACATTAATGTATAACAAAGGAAATAATTTCCAATTGCACAATTTATACAAATTGAACTTAGCGATGTGCTTCCGCGGTCAAATCCACGATCAAACCATTTGTATACCCACCCCTCTTATTTACATATAAACCACATCCCACTTCACCCAGACACCATTGCCCATAAGTACTTACTGTCGCCATCACTCCTCCCTCCCAATTGCACAATTCACAAAAAATAATCTAAACTAGTTTTTCTTGCGATTAAATACATGATCCAACTATCTATATACCGCACCCTCTTACTTATATAATCCATGATCCAACTATCTGTATACCCCACCCTCCTACTTACACATAGACCACACCCCTGACTCCTAACTATTTACATATAAACCATACCCACTCCACCCCGAACGCTATTGCCAATAAATACTTACCTTCGCCGTCGATCCTCCCTCCCAATCACACAAGTCACAGAAATTAATCTAAACTAGTTTTCTTGCGGTTAAATCTATGATCCAACCATTTCTATACCCCACCCTCATACTCATATATAGAGCACATCCCTGACTCTAATGCCGAGAAGTCCTTATCGTCTCGCCACTCTCTCCCATTGCAACACAATAAAGCTACTTTTCACCCTTTTTGCGGGCATGCTACTTTTTCACGTTGACGCCTTCCTTCCTCTTCTACAGGGATCATCGCGCCTCTGCCCATCTTCATATTCCGCCTCCTCACCATCGCATTCAACGATGTGGTGGAGCGTAGCAGGATTATCGAAGGAAGAACGAAGGTGAGGACGTTGTTGAGCAACAAAACTGACAAGAAGTTACATAGGTGAGTGTGCATTACCAATTCGGTTGCAATGGTCTTCAACTGGTTTTGTTTCTTATGACAATCATGTTAGTAGGTTTAAAACAAGCCTGGTTATTTTCGATAGAGTTGATGTTGCATCTAGATAATATCTACATATGTTGGTCTTTGAGATCCACGCATGTATATAATATATCTACATCTATGCATCTATCTAACAACAGATCCAGATCTATCCATGTAATTAGCATATCCAGATCTACGTGTATCTTATATTTCTAGATCCGTCATGGTACTCTTTTCCCAATCGACCAATCAATCAATCGGATCAGCCAGGTGCGCAAGCGCACCCGCTGCTCCCCGTTCCCTTTGTAGATTTTCCTCTCCCACGAGAACATCCCCCAAAAGTGTGGTGCTCCTGCTGCTCCATATTCTCTTCCATGCATATGCACTACTACTGTTTTCCACGGCGCTGCTTCTCCACCCTTTGACATCGTTGCCGATGAGAGGTGGGGGACCCGTTTCACCGCCATGGACACGACCATGGTGGAACTTGAGTTTGAGGTTCTCCACCACGTCGATGAGCCACGAGGAGACAATATACCTAGGGGAATGGACCCTGGGTCCCTGGATCTGACAGCGACGAGACTGCGGCGAGCCCGAACGGCAGGTTAATCTCCAAGAATGGATGGTTAGTTGTTTTACAGATTTTGAGGTTGCATATGTCATTCGGGACTCTGGCACATCAAGATCTATGCATGTATCTTACATTTCTAGATCTGTGACGATCTTCTTTTCCCGGACCGACCAATCCATAGATCAGATTAGTGTGTGTATGCATACATGTTGCTCTCGTTTCCCTTCATGGTTTGTTCTCTCATGCGAGAATGTTCCTTAAGGAGGCGTTGCTCCTGTTGCGTCCTCTTTGGCAGTGCCACTACTTCTTGCCTTTTCTCGTTCTTCCTTAAGGAGGCTGACCCCTAGGGCCACCCCTATTCATAGTATTTAGCTTGGGAATGTGAGCTTTTTGGAATTGCCACAAAGGTAGGGGATGGGGGAGTTTGTTTTTGACCTAGATTATCATTGACATACAGGACACGATTGTGCCTGAGGTGGTGCAGGTGAAACATTTTTCTTTGATGAAAACCAAGTGAAAACTATTTTTCAAAGTTTGTAGCTTTTTTGCAAAAACAAAATGTAGTACAAACAATACAACATCAATGTTGATGCATGATTTTTTTCCCCTTACCTTCCAAATGAATGTGCATTTGAACTTGAATTTCAAATGTTTATGAAAAATCATCTTTCTAACATGCCAGGTTTTTTAAATAATTTTTTAAAAGTTCAAAACGTTGTTTCATTAGATTCTTTCTACAAAAGAGAAAATATGAGCCATTTGAAATTTGTTTTCCTTCAAACATAATAAGGCAGAGGAGTTGCACATGTGAATCTCTTAAAATGGCTTGGATTGGTAGCTGCAACATGTGTACCATACTCTCTTTTTTAGTTGGGTGACCCATACTCCTGATGAGTTGTAGGGCTAGTAATGCACATGGTCAAGGTAATCTGGTTGAGCATTTTTTCCATCAGATGAATATTTCTTTTGGAATATACAAACATTTATTTTGATTTGCATGCATATTTTTTATTACACATGTAAAAACACTTTCATTTTTAAAACTACATTTACATTTATGTTGATATATATGAGCCTTTTTTGGCAACACATCAACATGTTTTTTTAGGGGTATGAACATGTTTTATTTATTATCAAAACTCATTACATAATGAAATAAATACATTTGGGGGGGGGGGGGGGGGGAATCGTATGGTACATGTCCACATCAAGTGTCAGCCCATGTGAGAACGCTTCACACGCCTATAGACTCACTAAATGAAATTGCCACTAAAACGTGCATTCATGAGCTCTTGGACTCAGGCCCATTTAGCCTTTTCCCATTTTATATGTTTGTTCTGTTCTCTTTTTGTAGTTTTTCCTTATTGTTTTTCTGCCCGTTTTATTTTTCATATTTTATTATTTTTTTCTAGCATTTTGTATTCCTTAAATATTATTTTGTTTTTATTATTTTCTCTTTTTGGTGGTTGGGGGCAAAATATGCTAAATAGTTTTTATAAAGTGTATGAACATATATCTAGTCGTGCATGAACTCTTTTCTAACTCATGGAGTATTAAAAATACGTAACTTTATGTAATACTTTTTTTTTACTAAACATGAATATTTTATAGAGGTAGTGAACCTTTTATTTTCTGAATAGTCTTTATTTTTTTCCGCAAAAAAAGAATAGTCTTTATTTTTAACTGCGCTCTTGTTTCTATAAAATCTAAGAAAAAAACAGTTCTCGAAAGAAAGAAATAAAAATTCACGAGGCTATTCCTCCCTAGCGGGCATTTAGGTACTCTCTGTTAACCAAGACCAAAAAATTTCATTAATTGAAAGCCCTTTTTTTTTCCTTTGGAAAAATCTGAAAGCCCATTCTCACCCCAGTATCTTAATAGGAATTTATCCATCATGTGTTCTCATGAACCTCTGTCCTTGAATCTTTTCCTAGAGAGAAAACCTCTGTCCTTTGTCTGGTTCTCCCTCGAGCAATTGAGATGAAAATGTAGCAGTTGAGATGAAACCGGGTGTGAATCTCTTAACATGGCTTGGATTGGTGGCAGGAAAGATGTGACCCCGCCACTCTCTTTGATGAGTTGTAGCACTAGCAGGGCACATGGTCAAGGTAATCCAATCCAGTTGAGCATCTGTCCATCTGGGGTGGACATGGGAATGTTCATTGCCATCAATCATCAATTTATTATATGGATGGACAGGCCACATCCATATATGAGTGTGCTCCAGGACCAGGACCTTGAATTTGACCATGTGCTCTGTCCCCTTACACATCATCATAAGTACTACTCCCTCCATTTCAAAATATAGTGCGCTCGTGCTTTCCGAGGTCCAACTTCAACCATAAATTTAACCAACGAGACCAACTACGGCGGGAGAAAAAATTATATAATTGGAAACTTCTTTCGAATACGAATTCATTGATATAATTTTTGCTCGTGCCGCAATCGGTCTTGGTAGTTAAATTTACGGTCAAAGTTGAAGCACGTGGATAAAGGAAGCACTACATTGTGGAATGGAGGGAGTATGCATTATGTGTGCCTTGTAGTTTTATTATAGTACTGATGATGATGTTGCGGTGCATTAGCATTTATAATTGTCACTAGGAGTAGTCACTATCTGTAGCAGTGCTCAAGGGGACTGGATGATCACAAGTTGCATAAAGGAAGTTAGTTCACAGGAGAAACAGGGGAGGAAGAGCTCAAGGATTATAATTCCTCTGCTTGGATGATCATCACAACTTGCATAGAGGCAACAAGGCATGATGACTAAAAGAAGGAATCTTAATTAATGGCTACTAGTAAAAAAAAGGTAACACTACTAGTATAAAACACAAGAAAGACACCACTTATAAATCCCTAAACATAGATGAACTGCAAAAAGAATATTCAGAGTTCAGTACACCAAGCTCCAATATAAACTGCTGACTATGATTGGTGATCCCCCTACTTCAACCTCCTGATGGCTACTTGACACAAAGTTTTCTCTAACTTAGCAAACCAACTTACAAATCTCCTTGACATCACTCTTGCTTAGAGCACACCAACTTTCCTAATTGACTGCCTAGCTGCCTCTGCCTCTGCCTCTGCTGCTGCTGGTATAGCTCTCCTTCTCACCTAGTAGTACCTAATTTGCAAGCAACTGCAATGCAACAACCACCGACTCTGTGATTGATTCATCTATTTCTCCTGCCCTCCTCACTCACCCTCCTCTATACAAACAAAAAATCTTCTTAGGGGGAACCAATTAAGTAATAGACAAAGAAAAAGAGGTGGAGTAAACCCAAAAGAAAAGCCCTATTGAACTAACGCCGGGATGCCCGGCGATTTGATGGGTGGATGCTGACTGAAACCGATGCATGGCGATGATGGTGGGTGGATGCATGACGACGGACGACGATGACTGACTGACTACTTGGAAGCAAGCATGCAATGCATACATACTAGCATGTATACATATATAATAGCTAAGGGGGACGAGACCGACCGTCCGGCGACCGATGCCGGTGCGGGGAGCAGGCTCAATCCCGGCGGCGGATGAACTGCAGGAGGTCATCGCCCTTGGGTTCAACCTTCTGGCGCATCTCCACCACCTTCTTGTGGGAGTTGGAATGGATGGCTGGCACGAAGGTGGGGCTGGCCGCGGGGCGGTACTCCGGGAAGAGGCGGCCGGACTTGTAGCGCACGCCGCAGGCGTTGCAGAGCGTCTTGGGCCCCAGCGGCCCCGCGCGCCACTGCGGCGTCTTGTCGATCTGGCAATGCGTGCACCTCCGCACCTCGCCGGGCGCGAGCGCGGCGCCGCCGCTGCCCTCCTCGTAGTCGGCGTCGCCCTCGGCGTCGGAGGTGACCGGAGGGGTGGGCCTCTTGGCCTTCTTCTTCTTCTTGGGCTGCGAGTTGGACTCAGCAATGCACTCGGGCTCCTCCGAGTAGGAGGAGGTGGAGGAGAACATGGGCGTCGGCACGAGGATGGTGGCCTCGGGCGCGGGCACAGCGGCGCGGATGGCAGCCGGGAACGCAGAGGCGCGGGACCGCTTGCTGCGCGCGCGCGCCGGGATGACAAGCACCGGCGGCTCCGGGCGCGGCGACAGCGGCACAGACCACGGGCGGCCGCTCCCGGAGAAGGACTCCGAGGAGGACGACGCCGATGACGACGTCGACGACGCCGAGGAGCCCCCGCTGTTGTTGTTGTTCATGTTAACGTTGGCGTTGTTCGCGCCGTCCTCGAGCACGGAGGTGGGGCTGGAGCTGCGGAAGAGCGCGTCCTCCATCTTGTCGGGCAGCACGACGCCGGCGTTGGCCGAGAGCGCCGAGGCCCTGATGATGGGCGCGGCGCAGGCGAAGGCCGGCTCGTGCGGGATGGAGGTGTCGTCGAACAGCCCCGACAGCCACTCGAGCTGCGCCATGTCCATGTCCAGCTCGTCGCACTGCAAACAAAAAGCAAGGAATCCCATGTCAGAAACACGCACACTACTTTTTTTTTCGTTTTCCATTCGAGTAGACTACTGTTCAATCAGTAAAGCAAACGCCGGCACGTCCGGGCCGGGCTGGCCCACGGTGATGGGTTTAATTTGCTGTTGCGTAAAGGGGAGGGGAGAAAAAGGTGGGCTGGCTACTGGTAGGACTGGACTGGCGGTACTGCACACTGGATGGATGGAGTAGTTGCTCAGTTGTTGTTGGGCTAGCTAACTACCGAAAGCGATGGGCCCCCGGTACGTAACATGGCCGGGCCCCCGTGCCACGCCCCATCCCCCACCGGTAAAAGAAAAGAAAATCTATGGAGCGGCAGTAACTTTGGTCACGGCCTCATGCCACCGACACCTCCACCTCCCCGGCGTGCGCCCGCCCATGACCCAACCACCCCGGCCATTCACGCCGGTGCGGTGCGGTGCGCCGGCCGTGATTGTTCCCCCCGCTCCTCGCGCCCGGACAACACGGCGGCCGGGTGAAGCCACCCCCGTCCCGTCCCCTTCCATGTGACCACTAATGGCGGTGTGCGCCGTGCGGTGCGTGCTGTTTTTTTGGTGGTGTGCGCCGCGTGATTGCCGCCCAGCTGTTTCGAACTTTTGAATTTCGAACCCTCTGAGGCAGGCAGGGGTAAGAAAAAAAAAGATAATGAGATTGATTTTTTCGAAACTGCCGTGCGCGACCGACAGGGGCGGTTCGTCGGCTAGGTCAGGCACGTATCCGCTCCTCCTTAAAATCGGCCGTACGCGGGCGTCGGCAACCACCCCCAACCAACCGTGCCCGCGCTGGCACGCTCGCCCACCGCCGACGACGAACTGAACGAACGGAACGAGGAAAAAAAATTACTCACCGTGCCAATGTGGGTGTCTCCGAGGGCGCCGAGGAAGGCCGCGGAGTGGTCCCCTGCGGGCGGCGGCGGGGGCACCATGAGCGACGCCTGCTCCTGCCCCTCCAGCGAGGCCGGCGCGGGCGGGGGGACGCCGCCGCCGAGGACGCGCGCGGCGAGGGGGCTGCCAGGCACCGGCGCGTCGAGGAGCAGCACGTCCGCCGCCGAGTCCTCCTTGGGGAAGTCGAGCAGGTCCTCGATGTGGTCGAACAGGCCGCCGCACGTCGCCTCCAGCAGGCTCTGCTCGTGCTCCCTCATCATCTCCTCCATGAACCGCCCGCTCGCCATCGCCTCAATCTCAATCCCAGTCTCCTCAACCTCTGAATTTCTTCCGCCCGCGCTGCGTTACTCTGCGACCAAAGCACAATCGGGAGAGGCAAGTATAAATACAGGGCCGGGATTAATGCCGACGCGAGGCGGATCGTAAATTTGGATATGCACGCATTAATCGGCATCCAAGGTAAGCAGCAGCGGCAATACATGGCACCAAATTAAGACAAGGCCGGATTTTTTACACACCTAATATCACGATACCGATTCTCGTCTCGTCCCGCAAGCGGACGCGACGCTAATCCTATCTATATCTATCTCTAATCTCTAATGCTACCAGAACGCGATCTCCTCTCCTCTGAGCTGTAAAACAAACAAACAAACATATTTGTAAACAAACGGGTCCGTCCGTCCGTCCGGCCGAGGGATATATATCTTCTGCGAACGGAACGAGACCCCTTTTTCAAAGTGACGGCAGCGAGCGCGCCCGCGTGGGGCCCGCGTGTATGCGGTGCATGGTGGGCCGGGCCCGCCCAGCGCCCCATGTGAGACGCGCATGTGACGCGCGGGTTCTCCATTTTTCTTTTTCTTTATTCCGAAGCAAAGGCGCCCATACAGGTGGCGTACAATGGAAAAAAAGATGTCATGAGAGGAAAAAATCAAGGGGTGGGGTGGTTGTTTCGTGTTTGGTCCGGGTTGATTCACCACCAAGGTAAAAGTCAAACGCGGCCAGCACAAGGAATTTGTCATCGGCTGACGTGGCGGCAGGCCATTGGCCTGGACGCGTCACTGGCGTGCCATGTGGGAGCGGACGACGCGTCAATCGGAAGCCGCCCTGCCTGCCCCCTCGGTAAAGCGGCTAATTATAATTAACGCCCCGCCCCGCCCCCGGTGGAAACACCGAGGAATTCGCTTCCATTTGCCCGATCCGATCGCGTTTACCGGCGTACGGATCAAACAAAGGGAATCTCGCCGGGCGGAGCGCAAGGAATCTCCCGGCCCTGCGTTTTCACTGCCCCACGCGCTATTTTTTTTACTGTTTTAGTTCGTTTTCACACCGAATTTGAATTTGCGTATATTTAGTTTTTACCCTTGGATTGGCTGCTGCGTGTTTCCTTCCAGAGGAGGGGGAATCCAGGCTGGAGGAGGGGCGAAAGTAGAAAAAACCAAAAAAGGCTGGGCCGGGGCACGCACAATGGAGGGGAATACCGTGGCGGGGCATCCCATCCGTTCCTTCGCCCATTCAATTTCTATCCATATCAGGACACAGTAGCCCAGCCGCCGTGACGTCGTCGGCCGGGAGGAAATTTCCCCTTCTATCATTGAGACGAACAACTTGACCAAATAGCCTGGGAACTTTCAAATTTGAGAAAAAACAACAAATGAGCCCCAAAAATGGACTGGGGACCTTCTAGCTTGTACAAGGAAGAAGTCCAAACTTGGTGCAATTTTTGAAAAAGTCCAGAAGCGGTGCTTTTTTTCACCTTGCCATTCATCTTTTCTTCTTTCCAGTAAAGAAGAGCTGGCGTGTGTCAGAAACTCGGAATGATCGAATATGAATATGGCAGCGAAGCTGGCTGGCGCCAGGGCACATGGCCGCGCGCCAGGCAGGGTGGTGCCATAAATGGCAATTTCAAACTCAAAAATGCCCAGAAGGACGAAAGACTGCAGCAAGGCTTCTGAATTTGAATTTGAATTCTTCTGATAGAGTCTTCTTCATTTTTTTTCCCCCTTTTCCCCACTTCCAATGAGAAGAAATGACTGGTTTGCACACACAAACTGGAACGGGAAGGGGAATATATGCACCGCCATCGGCGATTGATTGACTCACCTGTAGACTCCTCTGTTTCCTTCAACCGATCGATCACCAGTGGCTCTTCCTTGCTCCTTCCTGGCCGGCTTGCCTTGGTATGAAAACTGAAGAAAGAAAGAACTCCTCTCTACCTATCTGCTGCTGATCAAGAAGAGGAAACTAGCTGCTGGCTATGTAAACAAGGCACTAACTCTAGCTAGCTATCCTAGTTCTCCTCCTGCATGAGCATGGCTGTTCTAGCTTTGGTGTAGTCCGAGGGAGAGGTAGGAGAAAGCTGCTGCTGCTGTCTGGTTTGCACCAGCTGAAATTATATGGAGAGGCACCGCACCGCACCGCACTGTACTGCTAAGAGAGAAGAGGGCGGGGTGGAAATACGGGGAGCTATATAGGTGGAGGTAAATGGAAAGGAGTGAGGGGGAGGTGCGTGCGCTGCACTGCCCCGGTCGGTGGGATTCAATTCAATTCGAACCCCCCTCCCTCTCAAGCTGTGTGTGTGTGAGTTGAACCGAGGAAGAAGAGGATGGATGGAGGTAGCACATGAAGAGAGAGAAGAGGAGGAGTATATTATACTACTCCACTAGAGAGGAGAGGAGAGGAGGCAGGCTGGAGCGGGGTGCGATTAAGTTATTGGTGGAGAACGTGACGGGTGGAAGGTAAACTAAACCCAGCAGCAGCAGCTCCTTTGACGCCAGATCGTCTGAGCAGCAGGAAAAGAAGGTCTCTCTCTGTGTAGGGTTTTTGGGCTTTGAAACGTTGGAGGACAGGCAGGAAGAGAGTGGAGATCCACTACGTCGCCCGATTCACTTACACACGACACGGCTGACTTATCGGCACACCCCACACGCGCACACACGGCCGGAGATGGAGGAAGGCGAAAGGGACGTCGTCGTCGTAGTGCCATGGTGGTAGGGTATCTGCGTGCGCCGAGCTGGACGAGGCTCGTGCGAACAGCTAGCCCGCCGGAGACCCAGCCTGCAGTGCAGCTGGTGTTTTTACTGCACGCAGTATACAGGGAGACCGGGTAGTCCGTCCGTCCGCCCGTCCGCGTAATATTCCGTCGTCCAACGGGTTTGTACCAGTACTGCTACTACTAATCGTACGGCTTACGGGTGCGGTTAGGGGAGCGGTAATTAGCAGCGACGACGACGACCGGTAGCAGTAGCAGCGGCAGTAAGTGGCGCAGGGAGATCGGTGGGGTGGAGGGGGTCACACGGTAGGTGAGCCCTCTGCCCTCGCTGCTAGCTGTCCTCGCCCTCCTTTCCTGTCGTGACGTTGAAGTTTCCTCCCCACTTTCTCTTTTTTTCTTCGCCACCAACAAAAACAAAAACCATGCAGAAAATGCTACTGGTACAAGTGAAACGCCAGCTCAGATTTCCTGAGATTTTTCATCCCCTCCCTGGACCTACCCTGTATGTCCATGCCTCTGCACTGTGCGTATACATGGCGTTGCACCCCTTGATTGCGTGGCGCGGGGCGAGGCCGAGGAACCGGAGTGGTGGACCTCGCTGTCAGTCGCGGGCGCACGGACTTTTCGCCCTCCTGTTCCACGCTCGCCCGCCGCGGTCTGGCCGACGACGGCCACGGCTTCCTTCCTTTCCTTGGACTGCGTGCTTGCCGTTGCCGCGGGTAGAAGGAAGGAAGGAAGGATCGCCGGCCGTAGCGGCTAGCACACGGCCGCCGCTAGCGTCCAGGCGCGTCGCGGTTAGTGTGGCAGCTCCGGCGAAGCATCGCCCGGCCGCCTAAAAATCGGCAGCCGCGAGAGCGCTGGCATTGACCGCGGCAACCAACTGGCACGCGCTCCCGGGCGCCGGTCGCTGACCCGTATCCTGTACGCATCCCGCCCGTACGTACATACGCACGAGCCAGGCGGGTGAGAAGCAGAGGCGGCCCGTGTTTCGGCTACGTGCTCCGCATCCCTTCCTTCCGCCGGTCTCGGTTCGGTCGCCGCTGGGCCGGCCGTGCAGGGTCGCTCGTCGCTCGTGGCTCGCCTGCGGCTGCGGCTGCGGAATTGGCTCCGGGGATTGGGACGTGAGAGGGACGCGGGCCAGTTTTTTGCGCCAGTTTTTCTCGGTGCCCGGACGACGACGCGTTGACCCGGGCACGCCGGCTGGGCTGGACTCCAAACCTCCATCAAACCCGGCTCACGAATTTCCCTGCCTACTTGGCCAAACTCGATCGGTCGCCTGCACTGCATGGCGTGTTGCCTAACCCATCTAGTTAGATGTACGGTTCGTGTCAACTGACCGATCCATCGATTGATCGAACTTTACCGAACTTGGTTAACTACGACACCTCTAGTATTACCACTAGCATGGATTGATATGATAATGGATGAGTAGAAAAATGCTACTAGCACGCAGGTGGTAACACACAGCACTGACCAATGGTTAGTGAACGGCCTCCCCTAATCAAATATTATCCTGACAAATCGCCACCGATCGGATCAAGCAGAGTCGATGGACTCTGCTACTACTAGTTGGAGCAGCAGTATTGTTCATTCATGCACGCAGGTGGGCGCTAAACAAACCCCGTCCTGCACATGCGATTAAATCGCGTCGCACCAGAAAGAAAGAAGGATCAAGCGTGAGATTAATCTCCGGAAAAGGGGAAAGGGGGCGAGGGAGGAGTAAAGTGACCGCACAACCGATGGTTGTTCGGGCCTCGCTGCACCCGCAAATCATATGACCGGACCCACGCCGCTGCTCCGCTCCGGCCTCCTTTTCGAGCCATCCCGGCCCAAATCTTCTCCTCTGCTGCTGTGCTCCTGTGCAACTAACTTGGATTGCACTCCTTGTGTGTGCCCTTGCCTTCAGCTTTACTCTCCCTTTCGCTCGCTCGCTCACTCGATCAGCTAGCTAGTCGCTGCCCGTACATCGACCCCGGAGCTGAGCTGGCCGGGGGTGCGGGGTCGGGAACTCGGGAGGATCCCTCCACGCCAACGTCGGCCATCGGAATTCCGAAAGTTGCTCGTGTGCGCCATGCATGTTTGTAAGAAAAAAAAATGGTGCTGGCCACCGACGGCCGGATGGTGTTTGTGTTTGTGCGCGGCAAAATGGGGCGAGGATGTGACGGGTCGATCATCTGGTTAACATCAGGCGGCGCGCGCGCGCGCACCAACCCGTCGATCCAACCGCCGGTTCCCTCTCGTCCATCATCCTTCCGTCGCCCGTCACCTGGATCGGTCGATCGATCGATAGCAACAGTCTGTCTCTCGTGTCATTTCATGGGTTTCTAGAACGATGGATCTCCTCCCTGCCCTCCATCCCTCCCTCCCTTTGCATACAAACTAGCACGTACAAAAGTTGTCGTGGAACGGAGGACGCTGATGAGAGCGTGTACCGATGGTACGCACAACATGGCTGGCATTGGTACAAACGTACATGTCTCGGTCGCCTGTCGAGAGCTCCGGCAGGCGCTCCGGGAAGGCAAGGGCTGGGCGGACCGACAGGGATTGATTACGTTTGGTTTAGTTGCGCGCCAGCTTACAGGACGGGACGGGACCATGGACGGACGGATCGTGCATGCCATTGCCAATGGCATTGCCAGGGGCCGGCCGGGAGCTCTCCGTCGTGGTTAACTACCCGTTTGGTGCGTAGCATTAGGGGCAGCCAACAAACAAAGTGCCCTCCTACTCTGCTCGTCGTACGGTTTCCACGTGGCCAAGTGGATCATGCCGTCGCCATTGCCACCCATCGACCGATCGATCCATCCACCAGCATGCACATGCGCGCCTCCTCTCCTCCCTCCCTCTCTCGGCCACCCTGCTCCGCTCTGCGCAGGGGAACTCGTACAGCCAGATACAGTATTATTGGGTGTACTTAATTGGCCGTGTCATGTTGAGTAACCGGGTGAATCTGGATTGCAGGGAGCTTGGATGGATGCATGAGTGAGAGTGAGGGAGAAGCGACAGGGAGCACCGGGATCTCTGACAGCCCCGGGATATACAACTCCTCCGGCGCTGCGCCGATCCCGAGGAGTGCTGCGCGAATTATGATTGCTCAACATGCCCCTTGTGCTGCGCAGTTTAACTAACTACCACTCCTAACAACTACGTAATAAAGCTGTCACAGTGAGTGAGCGGGCAGGCCAATCATTCATTCAATGTACTGTGCTCGCCCGTGGAAGATTCTGCCCCTAAGTGAGAGCATTTTAACCTAATGAGTCCGTGAGGCGTACTAGCACCTCCCTTTCCCGGTGCTTGAAACTTTTTGACTAATAAACACACGATTAATCGGCGGTCATTTACGGGTGGATTGGGAAGGACGAGCGAGCGGCAATTGAACGGAGGCGGGACAAATGGTCATCGGCAAATGCAGAATGGGGATTTCCTAATCTTGGATTGCATTTGTGAAATAGTACTACAAATTAGGAAATCATTTATATTTTTTTTTCATGATTATGCATCTCATTCAAAGAATTAATGATGACCTACCTATTAAGTACTATGAAATTAAGGTGGACCAAAAAAAAGGGGGAGGAACCCACCGGGCAGGACAAGGCCATGTGTCCGGGCCATATAATACGGCGGTGCACTGGTGCTGCACACCAAGCAGCAGCAAGCAAGCTAGCAACGCGGTCGATCGATCGACCGATCCAACCACCGCCCGGGTAAGAAGAGTAACATGGGATTAGCTAGTAATTAACGTGAGCTCTCATGGCCTCGATCGTCCTCATCTATCCATGCGCCCGTGGCCGGCGAGATCGATCGAACAAACACGCTCCGGGCATCATGTTTACGCATCTTGGTGCTGCCTCACGCGATCGACGGATCGATCCATCGGGCCATTTTATTATTTTACGACTGCATCAGTCGCTAGCGAGCTAGCTTTGCATATTATAGGCGCCCAAAGCGCATCTCAGATCGAGGCGCATCTCTAAAGTTATTCTACCACGCACCGGCACCGCGAGGCCAGCGTTGCACCCGTTGATTAGATGGTGGTGAAAATGTTACATCAGGTTTCACTGTCGCTGTGACAGTAAGAAAGAGTAGAGACACGGGAAAGAATTTCGATCGTTTAACTTTTTTCATGCCGCGCGAGGGGAAAAGGTAAGTAGTGATTATGTGTGTGTGTGTGGGTGTGCTGTAACCACCATGACAAGAGACGTCCTAACAGATTGCCTAGATTTTTCCCCCTCTGATTCAATTGTGCAGAAATTGTCGTTTCTGATTTTACTGTTGGAGCGGGCGACCAGAAGATTTTTTTTGTCGAGGGAGAGGTGAAGTGGATGTTTCGTAGAAACTAAGCATGCGCGCACTTCGCACATGGGTGAAGGTTAAAGACAAGCCGGCCCAAAATGCATGCATCATGGCTTGATACTCGCACCACCCAATCGCGCGCGCTTTAGTTCGAATGGGGCAGACTGAGGAGATAAAAAACATAGCACATGCATCAACCGGCCTCTCACTTGAGCCGGAGTAGTAGTAACTCTAATCACCTTGACGCTGATGGATGGTTGTATATACTTCCTAGTTCCTGTACGTACAAAGGTACAAGTGGGTAAAATATTTAGTCAAATCAGAATTGTATATACAGTGTTAAATAATTATGTGATCTTTATTATTGGAAAACAATAATTATGTTATGTCCCACCTCCGGCCGGATGAGGGATGAGCATGAGCGTGCATGTGGTGCAAGCTCAGCATGGCGCCGTGGTTGGTTGCTTGCCGGGTCGCTGGCTACCTCGTTGCATGCATGAGGCAGGGTGCGTGCGTGGATGCTCATCCGTCTCGCCACCTCGGCACCATGTTGCCGTGGTCAGCGATTGAGTGCGTACTCCCTGCACAACATTGATACAGTCCGAGGGCGGTTCAAAGGCGATCATGCATGGCATGTGCTCATCACTGTGCACAGCTTCCCTCTATTATACGCCAACCCATACGCCACTTGTAGTTACCTATGGCTCCATTGACCGGGGCCTGATTGCCTCGAGCACATACTTAATTGCCTTGGACTAACAACCCGAGAAAATAGTACTACCATGCAAAAAAAAAGTATAAAGGAAAAAAATCGGATACATGCACGTTACTTGTCCTTACCAAGTCGCCTGGTGAAGGGGTTTAAATGACTGTAATTATCATGATGTCAGTGTGCGTTTACGAATTACGAGGAGGATTCGAGAGGTTGACCCTGGTAGTAAATGAGAAGGACGGGACCCGATGTTTATTACTCCGTCAAACACACACACACACACATGGTTGAAGCGGTAACTAAATTTGCGCGTCGCACGTACCTTCCTCTTCCTGCCATTTGCCATGTGATGTGATGCAGGCACGTCAAGTGGATCGTGCTCGCTTTGCTTTCTTTACCAGTTCCTTTCCTTTTCATTTCATTCTACGATTTCTTTCGATTTTATCCAACTTTGAACCGGGTCTACGATTTCTTTTCTTATAATTTCTTTCTTTCGAGTTTGATGTGCCCGGTCTCTTTTGGGCTAAGCCAGCCTCATTGATCGTGTGTGTATTCTAATGGTCTTATTTTGACCGTATAAACTAGTGTGTACAGCTGGGATCTAGAGATTTATTTGGGCTTTCCCTTTTCTTTTCTGGAAGGATACATAGCTTGAGAAGGAAGTGATCCAGCACCAACTTGAGACGAGGTTTCGGACTCTGGCGCGGGAGGGACCGCAAAGGGTTTCCATACTCGGCGTGGGACAAGGTGTGGAAACTGGCATGGAGCTCAAGACTTCATTGGATGGGAATTTTGGCAGATGGCAGCCACTATCCCGTGTCTTGCAGCCTAGAAGGTTCTATTTGTGGGATCCACGGCAGCAGCACCGCGGATAGCAGTTTGGGAACACTCGGCGTTTAAGGAAATGCATCGCTTGTCCTATAAACTGATAACGGACTGCCCCGTACGTCACCCATGGCCAAATTGTGATCTTTGTCATCTTGCAAGTGGGTACAAGAAAAGGTGGTAGATCCTCTTTACAAATGTGTGTTTGAATGAATACAAGAGCTTTGTGGGAATTTTGAGGAGCTTCGCTTGGTGTTCATGGTCAGGGAAGCAAATGAACTAGCGTGTCTCTGCATGAAGAGACCTGCTATACACACTACGTCGTCCAGCCAATGTATGCACGATGTTGTTACTCCACAAGTAGCATATGCAACAGTGTCCGATTATGGATCGTGCATAAATCGGTTAGTGCACAAAGTAGTTTCGCTGCGCGGAACAGTGTAACTCCTCTAGGAGGTGATGTTTGTGGACTAATTATATCATGTCCTTCCTTGCGGTCTGTGTAATAAAGGAATGTAATCCCACTATATGATCAGTAAAGCTCTTGATTCTTAAAAAAAGATATGTGTTTAATAAAGTAAGAACATAAGCCACCGTTCAAAGTTTGATAAAATCTACACTATGTGTAATGTCGTCAATTAGCAACGTCATTGTAGAAATGTTCTCTCTTCTTTGGTCATGTTTTCCTCTTTGAGAAACTTTGAATGGGTACAATGCCTATATTTTCAGAGTCCTATTATGCCTTGGTCATTGTTGCAAAATTTAGAAAGGAAACGACAAATTTAATACTAGCAGGAGCCAAGAATTCGAGTAATGTTCTCCAATGAGAGCATCCTTGTATTTTTTGTCACATGGATATTCACATGAAAAACTCAGTTGCAATCCGATACCAATATTTGTTGGACAGGAGACTTACTCGTGTTCTTTGGCATGCTGAGAAAAGGAGACTACATGAAAATTCAAGAGAATAAACTAAGTTCATCGTAAATCGGTCCCAAGAGAGAGAAACAATTCTACTCATTCCGTCCCCAAAAGTAACTCTTAATTGGTTTTTTCCTAAGTAACTTTTTTTAAGTTTGGCCAAGATTTTGAAGAAAATGTTAACATTTACTTCCACCGTTCCTAAATGGTACAATCTTTTTAGAGATTTCAATATGGACTACATACGAATGTATATAGACGCATTTTAGAGTGTAGATTCACTCATTTTGCTCCGTATATAGTCCATATTAGAATACCTAAAAAGACTTATATTTAGGAACGGAGGGAGTAGAAAGTAAAACCAATGTCAATAGATAATCTGAAGGAAATATGGCCTAGAGGCAATAATAAAGTTGTTATTTATATGTCCTTATATCATGATAAATGTTTATCATTCATGCTGGAACTGTATTAACCGGAAACTTAGTACATGTGTGAATACATAGACAAAACAGAGTGTGCCTAGTATGCCTCTACTAGAATAGCTCGTTAATTAAAGATGATTAAGTTTCCTAACCATAGACATGTGTTGTCATTTGATGAGCAGGATCACATCATTAGAGAATGATGTGATGGACAAGACCCATCTGGGACCATAGACATCCATCAGAGGCGAAGCCTGCCCATTATTCTAATGTATAGAGTGAAGGAAATATGCCCTAGAGGCAATAATAAAGTTGTTATTCATATTTCCTTATATCATGATAAATGTTTATTATTCATGCTAGAATTGTATTAACCGGAAACATAATACATGTGTGAATACATAGACAAACAGAGTGTCACTAGTATTCCTCTACTTGACTAGCTCGTTAATCAAAGATGATTATGTTTCCTAACCATAGACATGTGTTGTCATTTGATTAACGGGAACACATCATTAGAGAATGATGTGATTGACTTGACCCATCCGTTAGCTTAGCACTATGATCGTTTAGTTTATTGCTACTGCTTTCTTCATAACTTATACATGTTCGTATGACTATGAGATTATGCAACTCCCGAATACCGGAGGAACACTTAGTGTGCTATCAAATGTCACAGCGTAACTGGGTGATTATAAAGATGCTCTACATGTGTCTCAGATGGTGTTTGTTGAGTTGGCATAGATCGAGATTAAGAAGATTTGTCACTCCGATTGTCAGAGAGGTATCTCTAGGCCCTCTCGGTAATGCACATCACTATAAGCCTTGCAAGCAATGTGACTAATGAGTTAGTTACAGGATGATGCATTACGGAATGAGTAAAGAGACTTGCCGGTAACGAGATTGAACTAGGTATTGAGATACTGATGATCGAATCTCGGGCAAGTAACATACCGATGACAAAGGGAACAACGTATGTTGTTATGCGGATTGACCGATAAAGATCTTCGAAGAATATGTAGGAACCAATATGAGCATCCAGGTTCCACTATTGGTTATTGACTGGAGATGAGTCTCGGTCATGTCTACATAGTTCTCGAACCCGTAGGGTCCGCACGTTTAACGTTCGATGACAATTTGTATTATGAGTAATGTGTTTTGGTGACCGAAGTTTGTTCGGAGTCCCGGATGAGATCACGGACATGACGAGGAGTCTCAAAATGGCCAATAGGTAAAGATTCATATATTGGAAGGTAGTATTCGGACATCGGAATGGTTTCGAGTGATTCGGGTATTTTACCGGAGTACCGAGGGGTTACCGAAACCCCGAGGGAATTAATGGGCCTACATAGGCCTTAGTGGAGGGAGAGGAGGGCCGCAAGGGGTGGCCCGGGGGAATTTTGGCAGATGTCAGCCACTATCCGATGTCTTGCAGCCTAGAAGGTTCTTTTTGTGGGATCCACGGCAGCAACAACGTGGATACCAATTTGGGAACACTCGGTGTTTAAGGAAATGCATGGCTTGTCCTATAAACTGATAACGGACTGCCCCGCACGTCACGCATGGCCAAATTGTGATCTTTGTCATCTTGCAAGTGGGTACAAGAAAAGGTGGTAGATCTTTACAAATGTGTGTTTGAAGTTTGAATGAATACAAGAGTTTGTGGGAATTTTGAGGAGCTTCGCTTGGTGTTCATGGTGAGGGAAGCAAATGAACTAGCGCGTCTCCGCGCGAAGAGACCTGCTGTACACATGACATCGTCCAGCCAATGTATGCACGATGATGTTAATCACGATGTTGTTAGTCCACAAGCAGCATATGCAACAGTGTCCGATTATGGATCGTGCATAAATCGGCCACCAAATGTCGTGCACAAGGTAGTTTTGCTTCGCGAAACAGTGTAACTCCTCTAGGAGATTATGTTTGTGGACTAATTATATCATGTCCTTCCTTGCGGTCTGTGTAATAAAGGAATGTAATCCCACTATACGATCAATAAAGCTCTTAATTCTCAAAAAAAAAAGACATGTGTTTAATAAAGTAAGAACATAAGCCACCGTTCAAAGTTTGATAAAATCTACACTATGTGTAATGTCGTCAATTAGAAACGTCATTGTAGAAATGTTCTCTCTTCTTTGGTCATGTTTTCCTCTTTGAGAAACTTTGAATGGGTACAATGCCTATATTTACAGAGTCCTGTTATGCCTTGGTCATTGTTGCAAAAATTACAAAGGAAACGTCAAATTTAATCCTAGCAGGAGCCAAGAATTCGAGTAATGTTCTCTAGTGAGAGCATCCTTGTATTTTTTGTGATATGGATATTCCAAGTAACTCCTAATTGGTTTTTTCCTAAGTAATTTTTTTTTAAGTTTGTCCAAGATTTTTAAAGAAAATGTTAACATTTACTTCCTCCGTTCCTAAATATAAGTGTTTTTATAGATTTCAATATGGACTACATATGAATGTATATAGACGTATTTTAGAGTGTAGATTCACTCATTTTGCTCCATATGTAGTCCATATTAGAATCTCTAAAAAGACTTATATTTAGGAACGGAGGGAGTAGAAAGTAAAACCAATGTCAATAGACAATCATCAAATAGATATTTCTACAAACCCAATCAAACTTGTTTTCTGGTGGAAATAAACACAATCAAACTTATGAAACATTGACTTGGAGAAAACAAATAGGACCTATGTTTTGATATGGAGTGTGTTCCATCATGCTAACTCTGGATGGCAAAAGCTAAGGTGCGAGGTACAAGCGATTGTACAAACTCGTCACCAAGACCAAAGTTATGATGGCTTATATTTAGGTGCATATTTTCTCTTCCATATTTATGTTCTCCTAAGAAATGACTTGGTTGCTCCATGGTTGTTGACTTTTTGTGGTCCTATCGTGTCAGATGAGGATGATGCCAAATATGATGAACAATGACCGGTTCGACACTCTGTGGCCTTTTATCTTCAATGTTGTAACTGAAAGCTTGGATTTGCGAGCGATCACTATGTCTGGCGATCAGTTCACTTGGGCCAATAATCAGTCAGTTTCCCACTTACGAAAAACTTGACCGGGTACTAGTGACCACATATTGGTAATATAAATTTTGACTTGCGTCATTACGGGCACTTAAGAGAATTGAGGCCTTATTGAATCATGCTCCATTGCTAACCGATCTTGGCCGAACCACTACAAGTTTTAACCGTCCACGGTTTATATTTGAACTAGGATGGCTTACTAGGACGGAATTCTGTAACTTGGTTGGATGCGGCAGCTCCGGACAAATACGCCCATACAACGATGAGATTATCGAGCATGTCTTGCGATGATTCCTTCACGGATGGGCTAAACACAACGCCTGTATGTACAAAAAAGGAAAGTTATGGTTGTCTACCTTGATCAATACCCTTGATAGAAGTGCAGAGATGAACCATTTTTTAATATTGAGGTTAAAAAAAAGCCAACAAAATGAGCAGATTTCCCACCTTTTACGCAAGGAAGCGATCAAATGGTACCAACGATCAAAGGCTCAGTTCCTGGTTCAAGGAGATGACAATATAAAATACTTTCATATACTAGCCAATTGCATACATAGAAAGAAATTGTTCTTTGCTCTAGACCAGCATGAGGGCCGTATCAATGGGGTCGTCCTGCTCAGAAATTTTATTACTAATTATTATGAAGATCTTTTTTGACTTTCAATTGAAAGTTCATTTTTCTGGACGAGTATATTACTCATGACATCCCTCAAGTCTCAGAACTGAAAAATGAGCTTTTACCGCTCTTCTCTCTCAGGAGGAAATTCGTGTCATGGTGTTTCAAATACAATACAACACGGCTTCGTTTTTTAGAGAGTTATATAATTGTTCTGGGAAGTGATTAAGGTGGACTTGGTATAGTTGTTTAACCAAGTGCATACAAAAAAAACCTTTAGATTGCCCATTTAAGCTTTGGGGGAATTATTCTTCTGGCCAAGACTAAGAACACAAGTCGTATCCAACAATATCGACCCATCTGCCTCATAAATGTCAGTATTCAAATATTCACGAGGAGTACCACTAATCAGTTGAACGGGGTGACTGACCATGTGGTACGCCCCACTCAGAAAACATTCATGCAAGGTTGTAAGATACTCGATGAAGTTTTTGTGTTGTATGAAACTATACACGAGCTTCATCGGAACAAGTTAGGTAGAGTCATGTTGACCATTGATTTGTAAAAAGAATACCATAAGGTCAAGTGGCCCTTTACTTTGCAAACCCTCTACATGAAAGGGTTCTAATCAAAATGGTGTCAATGGATTGAGAGTTTTGTCTCTCGATATAGTGCGGCTATCAAAGTCAGTGATGATATTGGTTGCTCCATACTCAAAAATCTTCACCAAGGGAACCTCCTCCTGTTGAAATCCCCAACACATAGCCATGGCAACTCATCTTGTCTTCTAAGGTACCAGATTGCATCCCAAGATTTCTTCCTGCGATCAATATTGGGTTCAATGTAAAATCTAGTGATTCTACAGGTCTTACCCTCCCAAACCACTTTAGCATCCAGAAAGTATTGACACCATGGCCTCAGAGTTACTTGTATATGGTCTCTCACCACATAGCTAAACCTCCACTTTGCCCTTGGCAATCCATCGCCACTCCACACATAAAGCCCAAACTCCATTTAATTTTCTCCATAGCTCTCATCTTCTTCTTAGTTTCACTCAAAAACACCACCGCAGGGTTGTGGGACCTAATCAGGTCACGAAGTTCACCCATTGTCGAGTCCAACCCCAACCCTTGACAGTTCCAGGCCAGGACATTCATTGCTCCCGACGGCCCTGAGCCTCAAGGTACGTCGATCTCTCTCTGTTCTCCGAGATGCGATCAAACATAGTCGACGTTTTAAGTCGAGTATCAAGAATGAATGTATCATGCCCTGTCTGCATGCCAGAATCTCCTTTGGTCACCCACATTTGCCTCTGCCTTCACTTCCTGCTCTCATATTCCTCCCTTTCTCTCTGGTTTTCGCGGTGATCATAACCCTGGCCTTGCCTTGGTTTTCTGACATAGTAGCCCCTTCGTCTTCCTTGCTCTCCATTCATATGAGGTTCACCATGTGGGTCAGCTCGCCCGTATCCACTTGCATGTAGCCCCCCAGTAGAGCTGCCGACAAAATCTTTGCCTTTCATGTCCCAGGAATATCACCGGTAATGCCTCTCTCTCTCTCTCTCTGCAGATTTTTTCCATCAGCTTATCCCTCAAGTCCTTTTCCCTCCTATGCTATCTCTCATGCACAGTACCTGCTCTCATCCTTTCTCTCCTGGGACTATTGACCTCACCTTCCCTCAGCTTACTGTGTCCGCCAGTGTGGTTTTCAGTTGACTGGGAGAATTCAGAGTTTAGGTTTCTCTTCGTCGGGACGTCCCTAACTCGTGGATGCTCAGCCCGATCCATCTACCTCATACCATCAGTAGCCTACGAGCTGCTATGACTGTAATTATTGCTTGTCGCCCCTCCCATAGATCCGTCTTTAGTCTCGTTTCGGCCCGGTGAAGTTTGCAACCATCCTCCCCACTTCGACATTGAGTCAACCGGGGGGTTCACACATGCCCCCATTGTGGACAAGTCTCCCACATACAAATAAAAAATGGGGGACCTTTTCATAGTAGAAATCAAACCATGTGTCCGGAATGTCATCCGTAGACTTTTTCAGGTAAAACCCTCGTACTAAGGGTTCGTAGACATCAATTTTGGCCCGGACCCATAGCTGATTACCTCTTGTGATTCCATCCTTGTTCACATCGACCTTCACTATCTCACATAAGTAAACAAAGGTATATTTGATATACATGTTATTGATGTGTAGTTTACTAGTGTTCATAGCAACCCCTCAGTATTTGGTACTAGTTCAGTTGCTAAGATTAGTAACTTGAATCGGGAGTTGCAGAATGAACAGAGACTAGTTAAGGGTGAAGTGACGATGTGTGTTGGAAATGGTTCCAAGATTGATATGATCATCATCGCACACTCCCTATACTTTCGGGATTAGTGTTGAACCTAAATAAGTGTTATTTGGTGTTTGCGTAGAGCATGAATATGATTTGATCATGTTTTATGGTTATTCATTTAAGTAAGAGAATAAATTGTTGTTCTGTTTACATGAATAAAGCCTTATATGGTTACACACCCAATGAAAATGGTTCATTGGATATCGATCGTAGTGACACATATTTATAATATTGAAACCAAAAGATGCAAAGTTAATGATGATAGTGCAACTCATTTGTGGCACTGTCGTTTAGGTCATATTGGTGTAAAGCGCATGAAGAAACTCCATGCTGATGGGATTTTGGAATCACTTGATTATGAATCACTTGATGCTTTCGAACCATGCCTTATGGGCAAGATGACTAAAACTCCGTTCTCCGGAACAATGGAGCGAGCAACTGACTTATTGGAAATAATACATACTGATGTATGCGGTCCGATGAGTGTTAAGGCTCGCGGCGGATATCGTTATTTTCTAACTTCACAGATGATTTGAGCATATATGGGTATATGTACTTGATGAAACATAAGTCTGAAACATTTGAAAAGTTCAAAGAATTTCAGAGTGAAGTGAAAAATCATCGTGACAAGAAAATAAAGTTTCTACGATCTAATCGCGGAGACAAATATTTGAGTTACAAGTTTGGTCTTCAATTAAAACAATGTGAAATAGTTTCACTACTCACGCCACCAGGAACACCACAGTGTAATGCTGTGTCCGAACATCGTAACCATACTTTATTAGATATGGTGCAATCTATGATGTTTCTTACCGATTTACCACTATCGTTTTGGGGTTATGCATTAAAGACAGCTGCATTCACGTTAAAAAAAAGGGCACCATCTAAGTCCGTTGAGACGACACAATTTGAACTGTGGTTTGGCAAGAAACCAAAGTTGTCATTTCTTAAAGTTTGGGGTTGCGATGCTTATGTGAAAAAGTTTCATCCTGATAAGCTCAAACCCAAATCGGAGAAGTGCGTCTTCATAGGATACCCAAAATGTTGGGTACACCTTCTATCACAGATCCAAAGGCAAGACATTCGTTGCCAAGAATGGATCCTTTCTAGAGAAGGGAGTTTCTCTCGAAAGAAGTGAGTGGGAGGAAAGTAGAAAACTTGATAAGGTAATTGTACCATCTCCCTTATTGGAAAGTAGTTCATCACAGAAATCTGTTCTTCTGACTACTACACCAATTAGTGAGGAAGATAATGATGATGATCATGTAACTTTGGATCAAGTTACTACCGAACCACGTAGGTTAACCAGAGTGAGATCCGCACCAGAGTGGTACGGTAATCCTATTCTGGAGGTCATGTTACTTGACCATGACGAACCTACGAACTATGAGGAAGCGATGATGAGCCCAGATTCCGCAAAATGGTTTGAGGCCATGAAATCTGAGATGAGATCCATGTATGAGAACAAAGTATGGACTTTGATTGACTTGTCCAATGATCGGCGAGCCATTGAGATTAAATGGATCTTCAAGAGGAAGACGGACGCTGATAGTAGTGTTACTATCTACAAAGCTAGAATTGTCGCAAAAGGTTTTCGACAAGTTCAAGGTGTTGACTACGATGAGAGTTTCTCACTCGTATCTATGCTTAAGTCTGTCCGAATCATGTTAGCAATTGCCGCATTTTATGAAATCTGGCAAATGGATAAACAAAACTGTATTCCTTAATGGATTTCTTAAAGAAGAGTTGTATATGATGCAACCAGAAGGTTTTGTCAATCCTAAAGGTGCTAACAAAATATGAAAGCTCCAGCGATCCATCTATGGACTGGTGCAAGCATCTCGGAGTTGGAATATACGCTTTGATAAGTTGATCAAAGCATATAGTTTTATACAGACTTGCGGTGAAGCTTGTATTTACAAGAAAGTGAGTGGGAGCACTACAGCATTTCTGATAAGTATATGTGAATGACATATTGTTGATTGGAAATAATGTAGAATTATTCTGCAAAGCATAAAGGATTGTTTGAAAGGAGTTTTTCAAAGAAAAACCTCGATGAAGCTGCTTACATATTAAGCATCAAGATCTATAGAGATAGATCAAGACGCTTGATAAGTATTTTTCAATGAATACATACCTTGACAAGATTTTGAAGTAGTTCAAAATGGAACAGTCAAAGAAAGAGTTCTTGCCTGTGTTACAAGGTGTGAAATTGAGTAAGACTCAAAACTCGACCACGGCAGAAGATAGAAAGAGAATGAAAGTCATTCCCTATGCCTTGGCCATAGGTTCTATAAAGTATGCCATGCTGTGTACCAGATCTATTGTATACCCTACACTAATTTTGGCAAGGGAGTACAATAGTGATCTAGAAGTAGATCACCGGACAGCGGTCAAAATTATCCTTAGTGGAATAAGGATATGTTTCTCGATTATGGACGTGACAAAAAGGTTCGTCGTAAAGGGTTACGTCGATGCAAGTTTTTGACACTGATCCAGATGACTCTAAGTCTCAATCTGGATACATATTGAAAGTGGGAGCAATTAGCTAGAGTAGCTCCATGCAGAGTATTGTTGACATAGAAATTTGCAAAATACATACGGATCTGAATGTGGCAGACCCGTTGACTAAACTTCTCTCACAAGCAAAACATGATCACACCTTAGTACTCTTTGGGTGTTAATCACATAGCGATATGAACTAGATTACTGACTCTAGTAAACCCTTTGGGTGTTGATCACATATCGATGTGAACTATGGGTGTTAATCACATGGTGATGTGAACTATTACTGGTAAATCAGATGGCGATGTGAACTAGATTATTGACTCTAGTGCAAGTGGGAGACTGAAGAAAATATGCCCTAGAGGCAATAATAAAGTTATTATTTATTTCCTTATTTCATGATAAATGTTTATTATTCATGCTAGAATTGTATTAACCAGAAACATGATACATGTGTGAATATATAGACAAACAGAGTGTCACTAGTATGCCTCTACTTGACTAGCTCGTTGATCAAAGATGGTTATGTTTCCTAGCCATAGACATGAGTTGTCATTTGATTAACGGGATCACATCATTAGGAGAATGATGTGATTGACTTGACCCATTCCGTTAGCTTAGCACTCGATCGTTTAGTATGTTGCTATTGCTTTCTTCATGACTTATACATGTTCCTATGACTATGAGATTATGCAACTCCCGTTTACCAGAGGAACACTTTGTGTGCTACCAAACGTCACAACGTAACTGGGTGATTATAAAGGTGCTCTACAGGTGTCTCCGAAGGTACTTGTTGGGTTGGCGTATTTCGAGATTAGGATTTGTCACTCCGAATGTCGGAGAGGTATCTCTGGGCCCTCTCGGTAATGCACATCACTTAAGCCTTGCAAGCATTGCAACTAATGAGTTAGTTGTGGGATGATGTATTACGGAACGAGTAAAGAGACTTGGCGGTAACGAGATTGAACTAGGTATATGATACCGACGATCGAATCTCGGGCAAGTAACATACCGATGACAAAGGGAACAACGTATGTTGTTATGCGGTCTGACCGATAAAGATCTTCGTAGAATATGTGGGAGCCAATATGAGCATCCAGGTTCCGCTATTGGTTATTGACCGAGAATGGTTCTAGGTCATGTCTACATAGTTCTCGAACCCGTAGGGTCCGCACGCTTAAGGTTTCGATGACAGTTATATTATGAGTTTATGAGTTTTGATGTATCGAAGGAGTTCGGAGTCCCGGATGAGATGGGGACATGACGAGGAGTCTCGAAATGGTCGAGACATAAAGATCGATATATTGGACGACTATATTCGGACATCGGGAAGGTTCTGAGTGGTTCGGGTATTTTTCGGAGTACCGGGGAGTTACGGGAATACGGGGGAGAAGTATTGGGCCTTATTGGGCCATACGGGAAAGAGAGAGGGGCTGCCTAGGGCAGGCCGCGCGCCCCCCTAAGGCCTAGTCCGAATTGGACTAGGGGGAGGGGCTGCGCCCCCTCCTTCCTTCCCTTCTCTTTTCCCCTTCCTTGTCTCCTACTCCTACTACATGGAAGGACTCCTAGTTGGACTAGGAAAAGGGGAATCCTACTCCCGGTGGGAGTAGGACTCCCTAGGGCGCGCCATAGAGAGGGCCGGCCCTCCCCTCCTCCACTCCTCTATATACGGGGGCAGGGGGCACCCCATGGATACACAAGTTGATCCTCGTGATCGTTCCTTAGCCGTGTGCGGTGCCCCCCTCCACGATATTACACCTCGGTCATATTGTAGCGGTGCTTAGGCAAAGCCCTGCGACAGTTGAACATCAAGATCGTCACCACGCCGTCGTGCTGACGGAACTCCCCCCGAAGCTTTGCTGGATCGGAGCCCGGGGTGAGTCATCGAGCTGAACGTGTGCAGAACTCGAAGGTACCGTCCGTTCGGTGCTTGGATCGGTCGGATCGGGAAGACGTACGACTACTTCCTCTACGTTGTGTCAATGCTTCCGCTTCGGTCTACGAGGGTACATAGACAACACTCTCCCCTCTCGTTGCTATGCATCACCATGATCTTGCGTGTGCGTAGGAAATTTTTGAAATTACTACGTTCCCTAACATGTCGGTCCAGGCCGCTTCATCCAACAATACCGCCGAATCAAAGTTCTCTCCAAAACTATTATCGCCCACAACTCTTTGTGTTCTACTCGCGCATCATGGTTCTCTCCAAAACTATCTTGTTTAGCGGGCGGGTGGTGGAGGCCTTAACCACCGCCAACCATCTTGAGCACTTTGGCATCTCTGACCCTGGATTTTCAAAGATGAATCCTCCCGCTTCGTTGTCCATGAGTACCATCCCACTCAATATCGCAGACAAGCTCGACGTCGGGTCCGGAGTGTTGCTCTCCACCGGGGATTTGGACACCTCCCGGCTAGCTGATCCCCCCGTCTGGCGCGCCGCTGGGGTAGCCGTCGTTGCTCTTGGGGTGGCGATCTTGTTTTTCATGGTCGTAGTCGCCTTACCATCCACCATCCTCGCCATGAGCACCGCCCATAGCAGAGAGACTAGCACTCCTAGCCCGCGATTAAGGTTGCGCCGTCGCTCCCCTATCCGCTGCCAGATGCAAAACTAATACGTCCATTGTGTATCATGTTTACCTACTGTTATTTATAATGTTTTTATGCATAATAATGCTTTTTGGAGCAATTCTAATGCCTTTTCTCTCATAATATGCAAAGTACACACAAAGAGGGAGAATTCCGGCAGCTGGAAATCTGGACCTGAAAAAGCTACGTCAGGCCACCTATTCTGCACAACTCCAAATGAGCTGAAACTTGACGACGATTTTTTTATGAAATAAATAAGAAATATTAGAGCAAATAACAACCAAAGGGGGGCCACCTGGTGAGCACAAGACACCAGGGCGCGCCTGGCCCCCCAGGCGTGCCCTTGTGGGTTGTGCTCAGCCCCAAGAAGAAGGATAGCTTCATGAGTTCGTTCTGACTTCTAGCTTAGCTGGAAAGCTTTTTCCCACCTCCGGTGCCCGTCTTCTGGTATACAAGTCATTTTGAGCTAAAAAAAAATAAGGAAATGACTTTCGGGACGGAGCGCCGCCGTCTCGAGGCGGAACTTGGGCATGAGCACTTTTGCCCTCCGGTGGAGCGATTCCGCCGGGGGAACTTTCCTCCTGGAGGGGGAAATCATCGTCATCATCATCACCAACAACTCTCCCATCTCGGGGAGGGCAATCTCCATCAACATCTTCAACAACACCATCTCCTCTCAAGTTCATCTTTTGTGTTCAATCTGTGTACCGGAACTATAGATTGATGCTTGTGGGTGACTAGTAGTGTTGATTATATTTTGTAGTTGATTACTATATGGTTTATTTGGTGGAAGATTGTATGTTCAGATCCAATATGCTATTTAATAACCCTCTGATCTTGAGCATATCATCATTTGTGAGTACTTAGTTTTGTTCTTGAGGTCACGGGATAAATCATGTTGCAAGTAATCATGTGAATTTGATATGTGTTCGATAATTTGATGGTATGTATGTTGTGATTCCCTTAGTGGTGTCATTTGAACGTCGACTACATGACACTTCACCATATTTGGGCCTAAGTGAATGCATTGTGGAGTAGTAAATAGATGGTGGGTTGCGAGAGTGACAGAAATTTAAACCCCAGTTTATGCACTATTCCGTAAGGGGCTGATTGGATCCTAGAGTTTAATGCTATGGTTAAAATTTATTCTTAATAATTTTTTCGTAGTTGCGGATACTTGTGGGAGGGTTAATCATAAGTAGAAGGTTTGTTCAAATAAGAACACCACATAAACATCGGTCCACCCACATATCAAATTATCAAAGTAGCGAACACGAATCGAATCAAGATGATGAAAGTGACTAGATAAAATTTCCGTGTACCCTCAAGAATGCTTTGCTTATTATAAGAGATCGTTTTGGCCTGTCCATTGCCTCAAAAGGATTTGGCTACCTTGCTGCACTTTTGTTACTACTATCGTTACTTGCTCGTTATAAATTATCTTGCTATCAAACTACTCTGTTACATACAATTTCATCGCTTGCAGACATTATCTTGCTGAAAACCACTTGTCATTTCCTTCTGCTCCTCGTTGGGTTCGACACTCTTACTTATCGAAAAGGCTAGAATTGACCCAATATATTTATGGGTCATCAAAAACCACCCCCGAGAAGTAGAAGCCCTAACCCTAGCGTGGGAGCACAATCGCCTCGCGATAGCCCCCTACCGCCTTAGCGTGTCCTTTCGTTGTGGACCCTCAGCTTCCACATTCGCTCGGTGTTGTTTTATCACCTTGACCGATCTTTCGAATGAAACTATCCTTTTATCAAAGAAAAAACGTTCTCTTTGATACACGGAAAATGTTCTTTCATCTGTACATAAATCAAATTATTTCCAGCAAAATCATCTTGACTTTTGTAATGGTGCAATCCTGAAGGTCAACCTGTTGATCAATTGTCGGACGTTTGGTGTGCGTCGACCGTCGAGTGTGGCTTTCTGCTTGTACTGTCATGCGCAACGGCAGCTGCTGCGTGCCGATTTTGGATGGCTGGCGCAGCGCTGTCCATAGCTACTCCATTTCTTTGCTCGGTGTATGCACGTAGTTTGTACCATGTTTTCTGACCATTTTTCTTCTCTCGTCAACACGCAAAGACTTTGCACCGGATTCCAAACGAAAATGGCGGAGCTGGCAGCTGGGCCGGGAAGCGGTTCCTTTCCAAAACAGGATGCGACGACCGACCGACGCACGAGAAAGGATAGGAAAGCGCATGTGCAGGGCGACGGTGGCGCATGCAAACAGCGGCCGCGCGTGCCGGCTACAGCCCGCGTTCGATCGAAGCAAGCTAGCTATACCTATACACGCGCTCCTCCGGCTGCAGCCTCCACGACTGATAAAGAAGAAAGAAAAGCCAAAGGAGATGCAGGAAAAGGGCAAAAACCATCACCTACAGAGAAAGGCGAACATGCATCTAGGGGAGGCAAAATTTCGTGTTTTGACCCTTTTCTGAAACCTATTCGAGATTTGATCCTAGTTTGAAATTTTTTTGAGATCTGACCCTTTTGCTTGGCGGTAGCAAACATGCCTACCGCCAAACATACTGGCGGTAGTCTGCACAACCCTACCATCAAGGTGCTTGGCGGTTGGCACGAGCACGCACTGTGTTCAACACTTAGAAGAAATTTACGGTAGGGCATGCAACCCTACCGCCAGGGTCCTTGGCGGTAGTCTGTTAGAGCCTACGCCATGGACCTTGACGGTAGCAAAAGGGTCAGATCTTGAAATTTTATTAGACTAGGGTCAGATCTCGAATACATATCATAAAAGGGACAAAACACGAAATTTAGCCTGTAGGAGAGGAGACGAGACATGCGTCTAGACGACGTGGGGGCAAGTACACGCCCACTTTTACCACTTAACGGCCGGTCGCATGTGACCCTCGCATGCACCCATGCGGTTCGCTTCCGGTCTTGGCCGGGCCGATCGCCGACTAGTTTAGTCATAGATCGTACTACGATCCATCGACCCGAACGAACGAGTAATGCTTCTTGGTATTCTCCGTTGCTACAGAAGGAAATATTCTCTCGCTGCAGCTGGGCCACAGAGGAACATGCATGAGTGAGCAATGGTGAGAAGGAGTGAGTG
Organism: Aegilops umbellulata; assembly: GCA_032464435.1. NCBI lineage: Eukaryota > Viridiplantae > Streptophyta > Magnoliopsida > Poales > Poaceae > Aegilops > Aegilops umbellulata. The sequence goes on from CP136057.1 coordinate 21,394,079, forward strand.
TGGGAGTGGTGCGGCAGCACGCAGGGGTCACGAACGAGCGGGACAACGACAGCTCACGGACGCGGAGGAGGAGGACCCAGCGCGGTCGGCGGCACGTGACAGCGCCATGTCGGTCGTGTCCCGGCGCTAATCGGCCCATGTGAACCTGGCGCGCTATACCTGCCGTCGGCGCCGTCGATGGCGTATCCGATGGGTCGGAGTGTCCGGTTCCGGGCGGGGATCGCGGCAGCGTCGGCGCGTGGACTCGATCGAGGTCCATGCGTCGATCACGGCGAGTTTTCGGTCAAATCATATGGATCGTGGGGGATTTGAACATCGATCCCGGTTTGGTTTTCGCACTGGAGTGGAGCGAGGTTTCCCTTCTCATCGCCAAGACAAAGCGCGGTCGTTCCTGCGTGACAAGTGATCGGGGTGCAGGCTCCGACGTAATTTACAGTACGCACGAAGCATTTTCGTCATTATAACGGAAGACCCAAAATGCTTGGTCAACATGGCTTCTCCCCTGTAAAATGTATTAATATCATCATGAAACTAATTATATTCGTTTTATTTTTGCAAAAATGGACACATATCCATCATAAAGGTTCATAAAAAAAAGCATCCTAAACATGATAAAAATTACACTGAGGAACCTACACCACCGAACGACCACTACCATAGCCAGAATGAGCCAACGATGGGCCGCTATCGCCGCTAACCTATCGAAGCCGACATGACCTCCGAGAAGTCTTCATGCACGTGTCCCTAAGGGATAGGACAAGAGGCGTGGTCGTCGGTGTTGAACCATTGAATTGATTTGAAGCGCCTGATACCAAATCTCAACAGCGGGCCCGCACAATGAGAAATCCTAACCTAGCCATCCCCCAAGAAGATGATAGGAATCTACACCGGAGGTCCGTCGACTCTGTCCCAATGGACGAACTCGAGGAGGATCCGCGGATAGACAAACTTGAAGATGAAGCGCCGCCATCCGACGGAACGTCGCCCCTGCGAAAAAAAAATCCTAACCTAAACTACTAGCCAGAGCAGTAGGCAGAGGGAAGGTGGATCCACAGACTCGCCGACAAAGCTTGGAGGGATGAGTGCCCTAGGCGCCACAGAGAGGAGACGGAAAGAGAAACACTAACGAAACATGTTATGTCTCCTCGGGTTGGCATTGTTAACGTCACGATGCGAAAACAATGTAGACATTTGGAAGCACACATTAAAGAAATTGATAAACTAAATAAGAAATGACAACCAAGTATCGTACTAAGCTAAAACAATGCACAATATTTGGCAACATCACCCATTACCTTAGGCAACACACATATTGCGAGAAAAATATTATTAAAAACAATAGCTTGAGAATGGAATGACTCACAAAGTGTAATGGTCATCAGACCCAACGACTAAAGATTAAATCAAGGGTTTCACACTAGAGAAGAAAGACCGAGCAGAATCGCCGGCGGAACCCGGATCATTAAGGGGCGGATGTAGAGTGGCGGTCCTGGCGGTGGGAGATGCGGTGCTCATAGGCGGAGCTCACAGATCGTGTGCTAGATGGCTGCCATGGCCACACAGGCGGCGTGGTAGCTAGTGTGTAGCGGTCTATGGCGGTGGTACGGCAAATGTTCTCGTGACAGGTTATGCCTCGGTTCAGAGGCCAAGGGTGTTGGCTGGGGTGAAAACCTTTTCTGGATTTGGCCAGGCAGATGGGGCGGCCTCCATGGGCGTCGGCTCCTTCTTGAAGGCACTGGCATGGTGGCCATTTATCGTTTGTGATGCTCCACGTGAAAACCCTGATCCTTTGGATCGGGCAGTGGCGACCTCCATGGGCGTCATCTCCTTCGTGAAGGCACCGGCGTGGTGGCCCTTTGCCCTTTGTGATGCTCTACGTGAAAACTCTAATCCTTCGAATCGGGCCATGGTGGCCTCCATGGGCTTCGTCTCCTTCTTGAAGGCACCGGCGTGGTGGCCCGTTGTCCTTTGTGATGCTCCACGTGAAAACCCTGATCCTTTGGATCGGGCAGTGGCGACCTCCATGGGCGTCATCTCCTTCATGAAGGCACCGGCGTGGTGGCCCTTTGCCCTTTGTGATGCTCTACGTGAATACTCTGATCCTTTGGATCGGGCCATTGGTGGCCTCCATGGGCTTCGTCTCCTTGAAGGCACCAGCGTGGTGGCCCGTTGTCCTTTGTGATGCTCGAGGTGAAACCTGGATTCTTTGGATCAGGCGATGACGATGCTCCGGTGTCGTGTCCTACCTGAAGCCATCGCCTTGGAGTCCATAGTTCGTAGTGGTTCGGCTTCGTCTCTCCGCGGTGACTCGCTCGCGGTGAAGAGCTCCATCGACTCCTAGCGATAGCAGATTTCCATCTTTCGTTTGCTTTGGGACGTATGGACAGATGTTCACGTTCGGCGGCTCCATTGTATCTTGCCTTGGGTGTGTCTTTGTGTGTATTGCAATGACATGTTGTATGCGGGTATTGTGTGATGGCCGTTGCTTTATCTATAAAGAGGGGTGAAAGACTTTTTCAGTGCCGAGCCAACTTCAAGCAATGCAATCAAGAAATGAATGTTGTGTAAAGACTACAATCAACAAATTCAACAAAGGGTTTCATCATCCACATCATTGCCCCCGCTACTAGGTCGCCAACACGCCTCACACCGTCACGCTGCCTTGCGCCTCTACCACCGCCCACGGGCCACCGAGGCCACAACTCGCCTAGTGTCGTGAAATCACCCGGAGCCCCCGCCATTGTTGTCAGCCTTGCGAGCTTTGCCCCAGGGAAGAGAGTTCGGTAAGGATGTGAATGACCGATCTGGATCTCCATCCGTGTTGCCTATCCAAACGATGTGGGGGCTCATTATTCCTATCATTTTTTTGTCCTCACAAATAAATTTTTTGATCTTAAATACAATTGTCTTTTCAAACAAAAGATGATCATTTAGGAGAACCAACCTGTGGGGTTAGGGTGGTTGTTCCTATCTAATTATGGCATTTTTTCGATGAGAGAAGCGTGTCATGTGGTAACGTCACCAATCTTAAATCTATGTTACTCTCATATTTAGGTTGAATGTTCATTCCATGGTAGACGATGTTTTTGTCAACAGTAGAGTTGTGTTCGTTGTATCATTGTATGCCTGTAATGGTGGTGTTTGTGTTACTCGGTGTTTCTAAACTTTTGGCGACAATTTAAGCTTCAAACTAGTGGCCTTTTGCCGCCCAAAAGTTGACCTAATTCCAGAGAAATTCTTGGACGCGGCTAACAGGATCCTTGACGTGAACCTAACAGGATCCGTTGGCGCGCATCGAGTGCAACAACACGGGCACGCGTAGCCTTGTTTGACAAAAAGGAAAAAAGATAAGGAGCAGGCAGCGTCAACTCATTTCCAAGCCGGAGGTCTCCTCAATCACGCTGACAACGAGACATTTTAGGCGAAGCGATCGATCGAATGACCGCCGGCCGGCTTCGAGCCGTCGTGCATGCGTCTATCGTCCCAACCGGGGCCCCACGCAGCAGTCAACGTCAACCATCATCCATCATCGCCAGCTTCGCACGACCATTGCCTTGCAAGCAATGCAAAGGCCAAAGAAAATACAACAATAAACCTCGAAAAGCATTCATGTTTTCTAGACACGATCGAATACATTGTGTCAATCGATCGTTGTATCTTGAGATGGACTAGCCAGCTACGTACGTGTAGAGGCTGGTGCGAGCGACACCGACCGTTGGATCCTTCGCTTTCGTGTACGTACGGTGGAGGATCGATTGATGGATTAATAATTAACAAGAGCAAATATAAGTTAGGTGGTGCAGGTGCTCGACGGATCGGTTGCAAATGCATATATATCATACTCTATATCGGTCATGAGAGGGACGATTAATCAATTTTGCGATGGAATTGATTGATCGATTGATTGATTGGTGAGAGCGAGCCCGGCATACGTCTGATGCATCAGGCTCAGCGAAGGTCGTGGCAGTTAGGTGGCGCGATTTGGACGGTAGCACCTCTCTCCGATTCCGATGGCTGGCTGCCGACGGCCGACGGCGACCCCCGCGCTAGAGCCCTCAGCTACTACTGTACATCCCCCGTCTTTAACTATATAGGCCCATCGATCGCCATTGCATACAAAGTCTTTTGGTCCATGTTTTCATATTACGATCGGTCCTTAATAACACATCTAGTATAATCCCATGCACCATGCATCTGAATGGAGGTTAAATTCGCTCAGCTCATTGTGTTTCCTAGCTACTCCCTCCGTAGGGTCAAAAACGCTCTTATATTATGGAACAGAGCTAGTAGTACAAATGATGAATATTTTTCGAATTGTTTTGGTGATGAATACACTAGTTTCGTTCTACGGTACGTACTCGATCACCGACCGGTGTACAGTATAAGTTTGTACAGAAATTACTGCTAGTGTACTGTATTTGTTACATGGAGGGCATGTATGTTTGCTGCTTGAACAGTTCCTTTAATTAGCTTGGTAGCTGCAAGCACGTACCCACTGCAGGTACCTGAACAACAGTGTACGTACTAGTGTTTGCCTAATCAATAGGTGAGGTGACCCCCTGCAATACTGACCTGGCATCGTCCCCTGAATCCGACGTGCCACTGGCATCGCACCGATCCTTTCCAGCTGGCGCAAGCTGACAACCCGTCGCCCTCGCCACGTCGGACGGAGCTCTTCCTACGGTGCTTGTTTAGTCACGGCTGCCGTTGGGACTCGCCAATCACGTAGGTGAGAGTGAGCTCCACATAGCTGCCTGCCAAGCACAGCCTAGCTGGCCAGCCCTGTCAGCTGATGGCCACATAATAAAATCGGCCTCGCGTTGGGCATGCAATGTTGCATGAACCCTGTGCTTTTGTTGGTGTACATTGCTTCTAAGATACTCCGATGTTGCATCAATTCGTTGAGTCGAGTAGGTGGGCATTAGGTGGTGGTCAAGGAGGCATATCTGGGATCGCATGCTCAGCCGGAGAAAGAAATGGTTTGAAAAATGCAAATGGAGAAAAGAGGAGAAAAGAGGGAAAGGAGTAAAGAAATGGAAAACATGGGATCACGATGGCTGCATGTGCACAACCATGACTCCATAATAATTCTTGTCGAGCGAGCTAGTGACCAACTACTAATCTATTTGCTTAGGTTGTGCGCGTATTATAAAGATAATAATAAGAAGAGAATCTTCCACTCTTTAGGCTTGTTTATATAATCGGCTTGAAAAAACAAACAAAAAATGTGTATAAAATCGAAATAAAATCCTATTGTTAAGATATGAAATGAAATCATAATGTTTTAGTTAGCTTTAAATCGTATCTGTAACCACTACTGGCACGTAGGCCCAGTGCAGCGCATAACTCGGATGGGCCCCGCAGAGACAGTGACCTGCGGCAATATTTTTCGTCGGTGAACATATGATGGTCACGGAAATTGTCGGCCAAGGAGCCCACACACGATCTTGTAGCCTAGTGAGAGGGAAAAAACATACCAATAATAACCATATGAACACATTTTTTTAGCTGAACCATATAAACATATTGCTGGGAACGGAATGGGAATGGGGAAGTGGGAAAGGAAGAAAGGGAAAGGAGTGAGCTAGAGCTAGAGCTAGCTATCCAGCGTCGGTCGGGTCATGTGGGGGGCAGGGCAGGAGTGTATGCTACACAACATTTTTTTTTTGTCTTTGCGGCACAGCTCACCGGGCGTTGCGTTGGTGACGCGCCGATACCGATGTCTCCGGGCCGGAGGAGCGGGGCGGAGCGTCGGCCACCGACACGGCGACCGCACCGCCTGTGGCCCGTGCAGAGCACCGGGCGTCGCCGGTGATCGAGTGATGAAATGGGTTAATTATTGTTGGGAGCTGTTCTTCGAGGCGCCTCGGGATTACCACCGGGGCAGACGTGTCAATGGTCCCGGTCAAACCGTCCCGGCCAGCCATGTTAGCGCAACAGTAGTTTTGAATTTGTTTTAGGTACAACAAAGCTTGAACACTGTACCACCCAGTACGTGGCTCAGAGTATTCTTAGTCTCTCAGCAATGAGCGGCTATATTCCTTTTTGACAGGAATGGTCGAGTAAATAAAAGAGGTAGTAAATCTTTTTCACACACCAAAGGTAGTAGTAGCAAAAGTTTGTTTTTCACACCAAATGGTTGTTGGAATGAGATAAACCTTCCGTCACCATTTCGAGGGAAAAAAAAGATGTACAATTGCTACCAGTATTCGCATGCAAGGGTTCGTCTGGATCATAGAAACTTCACATGAACTGGCCCATTCCGTGTTTGAACATGTTTTCCATCAGTCATTTTCTTTTGAAATATCAGCATTCAAGATAAAACCATGTGTAAAAAAGAGAGCGGTCATTTTGTTTGTAAAAGAAAAGCGCGATGATTTTGCACACAGGGTCATTTTCCCCACCGATCCACTAGCACCATCCATGTGCCAAGAAGAGTATCATTCCCACCCAAAAGAAGTTCAGGCCGATCTGAATCTGGAAGCCAAGCCCAACAACGTGTACACGTCCGCGCGGTGGAGCGCATAATGCCGGGCACAAACCAAATATAAATGGCGTTCAAAATTCGTTGAGTCACATGCATTATGCGCAGGCAGATCCAACCATCTCATCCCATCTCACCTGCTGTGCTGCTGTGGTGTGGAGACGATGATGATGATCATGGCCAAGTGAGCCGAGAACCTCTTCCCCCCTTTGCTTCCAGGACAGTGCGTGCATGCGTCCCATGTGACATGTTCTTCTTCAGTTCCATCCTGCCCTTTCCCTCCTCCCCCACCCCACCCACCCAACAGCACAATCTCTGCCCCATCTCCCTCCCTCAACGGAATCAGCTGCAGCAGCAGGCTCTACTGCACAAACAACACACATCATCAGCAGCAATGCTCCAACAACCATACGGTTCGGACGGGAAAAAAGGCGTCCGTTACGTAACGTACCTGGTTGGTGTCAAGAACATCATAAAGATTAAAGAGGCCACCACACCAGCTAGTGATCGTACTGCCACCCTCTCTGTTGAGATGCATCAGTCCCAGGGTGCACCTTCTTTTTCCCCAGGATTCCAGTATTTGTCTTGCTGCATCAGAAAAATCAAGTGGCAGGTTGAAAATTTTGCGGAACGGATGAACGGTGCGCCAAGGTGTCTAAATCATACCTTTAAACTCCATCAGAAGCAGAGACATGTACATATTTGAACCGACCAGCACAACCATTGCATTCTGAATCTGTGATTCTTTCTTGGCAGAATCTTAACATTTTCAGCTAAAAAGGGGCAATGGAGAGTCGCTTAACCGAACACCTCTGCATGTGCCTGAAAAACAAGGAACTCATGCATATGAGAGGTATGGCAACAATGGAGAAGCATTCAGGCTGTACGCTTTTGTTCTGCTCCCCAGACAACTTGTCGGGTGGTCTGGTTCAGTTCATCTGAAGCAACAATGCCTGGGCAAGTGGACATCCTTAATGCCATTTTGAAACAAATACGTACACTGTAGCTGTTATTATGATGTACAATGTACCCTCCACTATACAACAGCTGCTATACACCAGAAGGGCCGTGGCCGGGGTGTCTCTGTACTGCTGCGGTATCTATTTATCATCCCTGTGGTATCTACGTAATCACAATTTGCGTGATCTGATGACTCTGAAACTATACAGCCTAGCTCTTGGGCACTAGCTTCATCATGAACTCGTATCGCACTGATTGATCTATCTTGGGTGCTGGCCACTTGGCGTCTTCTGGTACACGGATGCTTTTGTAACCTTGGCTTTTGTACAGCCGCAGCGCCGCGAGGTTACTTACATCGCAGTGCAAGGCCACTGACCGGCATCCCCAGCTCCTTGCTCGCGCCTCGGCTTCCGCGACAAGCATTTTAGCAATCCCTTTTCGACGCTCCTCCTTCCGAACCGCGACGTTTGCTATGTATGCAATTCCTGTTCTGCATAAATTTGGAAGGAACTAGGATGAATTTTAAGGGGGAGAAACTACTTGTATGTACATAGCTAGAGAAAAAAAATCTGATGTGCAATAAGGGCATGTATTCAGCATCTCGTACGGAGTGATGTGCGTGAGAAGGCTTTTAACAGTTTACCACTTCATGCATACTACGTATGCATTGTATTCAACCAAATAACCATATACCCTACATGTTACATGCCAACAGTTCCATTTGGATTACAACAATGATCAGACAGAAAGTTTCCTTGTGGACGGGGTATTTTGGAATGAGGAGGCTCAACTAATTCTGTCAGACACTCAGATCTCTGAAGAGATCCCATGCCCTCGAACTTCCTTTCCTGAAGCAAAGGTCTCCCCCCCCCCCCCCTATTATTTCACATTTATCCAACTTTATGCAGGAAAGGAGCCTATATTTGCCATCAGTAGCTATAAAGTAGAACCTATTAGGAAATTGACATTGCAACGAAACCTAACCATAAAGTAAACCTAGATACTAGATGGAACGGAAAAAAAGGTAAGTATGATGTAGTAGTATCTAAGCATGGTACTGAGGATTGGCAAGGTTGAATGGACTTCCAACGAGATAAAAAGCTGCACTAGAAACAAATGAAGCTTGTGCTATATTTCTATTCTAAAGAACAAGCAAGAGGTTTGCATATCATTTTAAATTAAGCAGGAAGCTCTTCCTAAATTTTTGTCATACTTCTGTTGAATCATGCATGGATGTTTATTTTTCTGAACATATTATAGTTTCTATGAAAAAGATCAAAGTTAATAATGCACAAACTTTTACTCCACCTCTTGTCTTAATCCAGCTGAAGTTCAAAATCTAACACTGTTCACATATAATTTCTTGAATTAAGCAATAATGAACCTTGAATTCTAGAATTAAGCAACAATGAACCTTAAATTCTTCAGTTAAGCAACGATGACCCTCTAATGTGTTCAGCCATTAAGTTGGCTGGGCATTGCATTTTGTTTAAAAGGTGGGTTGAGTTCTGGCATCTTATACTTGTAACGATGTTTTCATCTTCTACAAGTAAAACTAGGTAACAGTTATACGTCCAAATTCTAGTCGAACCATGTTGTTTATGTGGGGTAATGAAAAGGGTCCTCTGGAACTATGACATTCAACTTGGGAGTCTATGCCAATGCAGACTGGACTGCCAAGGCAGGAAAGCATGGTGCATGCGAAGTTGAGCTTGTCTAGCTCTAGATGACTACATTTTTTTTGGTTCTAAGTCAAGCATCAAAAGAAAGATGAAGAAATTAAAATAATGTTTTCGGTTCCCCAGATCCCACATTAATACATAACTATAAAGGAAGCAGAACAGGTAATGTAGAAACATCGGGAAAGATAGAACATATTTTGTTTTCGAGAAACTGGAGAGCAACATGCAGTTCAGGACATGAGCCATCAGCACTACACAAAAAGGTTGCACATTTACAAAATTAGTAACATAGAGGAAACCGCAGAACACATCGTAGTCTGATGAGGTGTCTATCCTGCTAAATTATAATGATTAAATCGACTATGCAATTCTGGAACACATGGCACACCACATTCTAGGTAATTATGTTTGAGACTGCATTGTTTGTGATCGATTTACTCTATGAGTTGTGTAGGTTCACCAGATGGATTCCCATAAAATCAAGACAGTGAGAGTGAACTTCTGTTTGCAAAGACATGACATGCACTAGCAAAATAGCAACATTGCCACACTAAGTTAGCCCAGTCTTGCTGTTAGCATGGCAGGGTCAGCTTTTTTTTTTAATCGCAAGGGACAGGCCATCTCCAAAGGTTGAGTTAAGGAGTTCTATACAAAAAAACATTGGTTTTGCGAGTCAGTTCTGTAAACATTTCATGCTACATATCCTTACGAATGTTTGACTCACCATCCCAAGTTGGATTAGAATCAGTAATGGCTCTATTTCTTGGTTATCATTGCAAAGGTAACTTAAATGCCATAGTCAGGGTAATATTTTCCTTATCTCCAGTGGGTTACAGAATTGTTTTGCCCTGAGTCACTATTTTGAGCCAAGGAGATTTATATTTGTTTTAGAGTGAAAGGAAACCTGACATCCATTTGTTTCGAGCAAAACCCTCGAAAATGGTTCCCCAGGCTATTTTGGTTTGGGGAAAAATAGTACAAGTTTCAGTACTAGTCAACTACATATTGTTACTTATCTCATATGCTTCTAATCACCTGCCACAATTAGCTAAGATAAAGTAGATTAGACCTTTGAATTTTGGTTTGGCTGATATTGTTCTACATGTAGTAAAGAACTAGATTTCATCTTCTGGCAAACCTGATATTTGTTCAGGTCTTTCTTCACATCTGCTATTAGCGATCAGGACAACCAAATTCTGTTTTTGGCATAGGATGTTATTATTACCTTTGTGCTACACAATTTAATTCTTGACTCAAACGTGTTATTGGTGTGACAGATCAAACATTTGAAATGCACGAATGCGGAACATCAATGACTTGGGTGGAGGACTAAAGGATATCAAGCATATGGAACATCAATGTCAAGAAAACAAGGTCGGAGTAAATAGCAATGCATACAAGTAGAAATGATAAAATAAGTGGCCATGAAAGAGTAAGTGAAAGCATTGAAATCACAAGGAATAAACAAATGGCATCGATAATATGGGTCTATAGGAGCATTTATAGCTTACAGCTGCACCTCTTTGTCTAAAAAAAATTCAGTATCTACTAGAAGCTAGAGAAAAGACTTGCTTATTTAAACTCCAAGAAAATAATGATGTACCTTCTCTGCTTGAGACGTCCCCTTCTTGGAAGAAAGTCTGCCACTGTGTCGACCGTAAGAATGCCAGCTACAGAGCCTTTACTGAGACCGTATTTTCCATGAAATTCGGCATCTCTTAAATCCCCACATTCGATACTGATAGCACTGTTAGCTGCTGTGGGGTTAACTGCAACAAGGCAACTTCTCGTGCAGCCTGGCGGAACTGAAAAGCCGGATAGGAGAGCGATGTAACGATCAAGCCGTAGAACAAGGTCTAACGGGAACTTGTAACCAGGAAAGAATGAGCTGCAGTGAGTGTCTGCTACTTCCCAACAGTCCTCCAGCTTTGCGTCTCGAACGACGACGCCCGCCCCCGGGTACAAAGACGGCAACAATTCAACTGCCTGACTAGCATAGCATATTCCTGCATATAACCATGGAGGCCAAATATGTCAAAAGGAGACATAACCGGCAACATCTGTAGTGATGTTCACACACAAAAATGCATCTTACAAAGGTTAATCTGCGGTCGTATCGTATGCGAACAATATATAACATGCTAAATGGGCAAACTAGTAGGTTCGATTCCTCGAATTAGGTTCAGTTTGCGGTGGAACAGGGGATTGGCGACGGCCACACGACAAAGCCAAAATGCCCAATTTGGCCAACCTAGAACCCACCACTACTACTAATCTGTAATACCCATTCTCGATTGGGAGACGCAAATACAGAATTATCCATGCCGAATGACGCGGTGGCGAATCGACTAGGCTCCGCATAACCCAGTGCCCCGACCGTACAGAGGATTCCAATCGGAGGGGAAAGGTGGAGGGACCTGCGGCGGGTTTGGAGGGGATCGACGGGCGGTGGCGCTGGACGGCGGCGGATCGGCGGCCCGGGCAGAGAGGAGAGGGGGATACCGACGGCGACGAGGAGCGGGGTAAGCTTAGCAGCGCCGGCGGCATCATGGCCTCCTCGGACCTCCGCTCGTCTCCACCGATTTTTTTTTAATCTTCTGTTCGGCGCAAACCCACCTGTACAAGCAGCCTTCACATTATAGTTTACGTGTTCAGGTGCGCAATGCGGAAACCACTGGATACGTCTTAGCATTTTTTTCCTAGGAAATCTTAGCTTTCATTTTCGAGAAGGCTAACTTTTTTTAGTGGTCTCACACGAATGCATCCATTGCTGTTGGATCAACCGCACCAATCTTGATGCACATGGACTTGCCAAGTCGGAATCGTTGTTCTAAAGACCGACGGAACGCTGCAACCGACCACTTCCTCTGTCACTCGCCAATGAAGCGGCCGCGCATTTTCCCCTCTCCCTCACCTTCTCTCTCGTTGGGATCCCCATTAGCTCGATCCCGACCAATACACCAACGAGCTGCGGAGGACCACAACAGCTTGGTTGTGGCGGTGAGCTCAGAGGGCAACAAGGTGTGCGGCGAGCAGCTTGGCGGCAACTTCGAGCCCGACGAGGATGAGAAGGTAGCTGCCACGAGGCTCCATGGTCCAAAAGCTGAGTAGGCAACACAAAAAGCGCCACCCATCCAGGGCCAGCAATAGAAAGAGCCCGGGTAGGCAACCCCCTTTAGGATTCGAACGTGACTTGCTGGTGAAAGCACCTAGACCACAGTGTCCCGTCAGCCCACCACCCAAAGATAATCACTCAGGCCCACACCTGGCAACTAGCACGACGACTGACCTTACCCGACGCATGCGAGCCAAACAACCCGCACACACGAGGAGAGCCAGGGTGTCAGACGAGCCAGCCTCAGTAATGTCACCATCCCATGCGCCATGAATCCCCGAGGAAAAAGGCGCATGACGGTGTAGTAGTATGGCGGGTGCAGCTGCGCTAGCCAAAGTGACGGTGTCTTGAACTGGGGGCGCTAATCACGTCGGCCCTCTTTTTTGGTGTGCCGGGCCGAGGACCCTTGGATCATCAGCAGATGCCTGAAGACTGCCACGTCCTCTGGCACGATCAAGATGTAATCCTCCGAAGACTTGACGCACACTCCAAGACCTGTTTGAATCTTCGACATGCTTATCCCTAGATGTAACCAACCTCATGTAAACCCTAGGTACCCCCGGCCCCTATATAAGCCAAGGTTTATTTAGTTTAGAGATTCATATCCATAGACATACAATCTCGAGGTAGATCATCCTGTAATTTGTACTCCAACACAATCAATAGAACAAAAGCATGACATAGGGATTTACCTATTTGAGAGGCCTCGAGCCTGGGTAAATATCGTGTCCCTTGTTCATTCAGTTACCACCAAGCTAAGATAACCCGTTCGTGACCCCCTACCAAAGATCTTCCGGATTTAACCCCGACACAAGGCGCTTGCAATTGCATGACCGACATCTGCAGATTTGTACACTTTACCGGAAGAGGGACTGGGAGAGTGGCCGCTGCCAAAGCCTCCTTCCTCTTCCTCTGTTTGCGACGGCGAGCCGCTATGTTGACCTTGCGAGTGGCCACCACCTATGGGTCCTCCGCCTCTGGAAAACATCTTTGTCGCCTCCTCCTCCGGCTCCATCGCAATGGTGGACGGTGAAACATGTGGGAACTGGGATGGGTGGCGGCAGTGATCGGAGCGAAGACAACATGGAAAGGGTGGGCTTTCACGTGGAAAAAGTGTGGAATTGTCCAAATGTGTGGGCTTCGCATCGGGTTTGGCTAGGTCCGGGGTTTCGAGCTCCTACGTGGCGGTTGTTCGGACTCCCACAAACTTCCCCCAACTTTGCTTCTAGTTTCCGGGAATTCAGACGTGCAGACAAGTCCCCAGACGTTTGATGCATGGTATTGGAGGGCATAAAGTGTCCGAACCGCCTAGTCCATACGTTTACAGGCAGTTTGAGAATATTCATTTGACCCAGGCTCATCTGCTCCCGAGCATGAACATAAATTATAAAAAAGAACTAGAAAAAATTGTTTTTTGTCAACCAAGACACTCAAATACATGATGTCCGGGCAAATTTAATCGTGTTCGGACATATGAGGAGCTCGTGGTAAAAAATAAATAAACAAAATCGATCATGAATAGTAAACTTTCTCTGAAACCCCTTTTTTGCCGAGACCTACTCAAATGTCCAAACATCACCAAATTTGACACCGACAACACGCGCTCAAACATCTTCCATGCCCATTTTTTATTTGACTATTCATTCTCGGAAGAAGATGAGCTCGAGAGCCGAATGGCTGCTTAGAGATGCCCTTAGTAACATAGGTGATAGTACCAGGTGTTCTTTACCGAAAGTGCTCTTGTGAGCTCGAGCTCACATGCACCCTTTGCTACAGTAAAATCAGAAAAAAAAATTAGAAAGTTCAAAAAAATCTGATTTTTTTACAACAAACATTGATGTCTTTTTCACATGCGTGCAAAATTTCATGACAAAATGACATTCATACTGGTCTCGGTGAAAAAAACAAAATCGATGCTCCAAAATGCTTCAAAAACAGTTTTTTTTTCAAGCATGATTTTGTCTTTTTTGCCGAGGCCTCGACAAATATCATTTCATCATGAAAATTGTCACGCATGTGTAACACACATCAGTGTTTGTTGCAAAAAAATTCAGTTTTTTTTTTACTTTTTAAATATTTTTTTCGCTTTTACTGTAGCAACGGGTGCATCGAGCTCACATACTCCATGTCCTGTTGTTTACCTTCATCTTTACTTGCAGAATTAAATTCTCTGATCATTCAAGTGCCATGTAGAACTTGATAACATTTGCGAGAGAGCTCATGCGCTTGCACTGAAACCTTAATCATGCTTGCACCATGCTGCTTATAGGAGAACATTAGCTAGTAATTAGTTGTCGGTATTATTGACTGCGGGTACTGATATTTACATCCAGTTACATATGTCGTTACGGTTGTAACCCGTACAATACACATCGTTTGGTGCATATTTTGGTTTGCCGCACAGGCTTCAAGAAGCCAAGGCACTAGTATTGTAGACAAGCAGAGCACCGCCCAGCAGAATTCCAGCAAGAGTAACTGCCCAGAGAAACAGCCCAGTCTTTCCTGTATATATAAGTCATCAAGAAAATAAAAGGTCAAATTTATTGAATTTGGGATACAGTAAACATTTTATGACACGCTTAAAGAAATGTCACCTCCAACATAAACGTCACCACTTGGAGACCATTCCTCTGGTGTATATATTGGGCTGCAACGTAGCAAGAACCGAATAAGATGTCACGAGAGGTGAACTCCATGCATGATCTCCGAATTATGTAGACATTTGTTTTCACTGACAGAAACTGTGGGTTTGGGTTTGGGTTTGTGTGTTTTTACCTGTACCCATCAACGTTTGCTCCATACTTGTCGGCAAACTGGTAAACACCCTTCCCCTGGTTAAATTGGAAAATTATTAAGCGATGCACAATAGTGAAAATTTCATCAACTCTCGTGATAGTACAAATAATAACATCAGAAGTAATAGAAAGTACATCCAGGTCGACAGACTGACCTTGGCTATCCTTCCAGACGCATCGACGCCTTCCTTGAACACCACTCCACCACCAGGCCCTACAAGTTGACACACACAAATTCACGCAAAGGTAAAATTTATGCTTGTAGCTCTTAACTCTGAATATTACGGCATGTATATACCCACCGTAGGGTTGGGCAGTCTGGACCTTCTTCGCCTTCTTGCTGGCTACTATGAGCAGCGATGGCCTCGCCGATGGTCGCACACCTCGAAGCTTCGCTCGTCCTAACAGTGGAGAGGGAGATGGTTTCAGCAGAACGAAAGACGCCATGACAGAGGCAGACATGTTTGTGCTCACTGGATCACTCTTTTAGTTCAATTTAGTTTCTCTCACGGCTAATGCATGGGTTTAAATACAGGGAGGCTGGGGAGTGGCTGACAGTGAGTGACAAGGATTTGATGGTCTATTTTAGGTTGGAAGGTTGCTATAATGGCGTTTCATGGGTCCATGATCACGTGAACAACCCTTGTCTCTTGCTTGCCTGATCAGAAACGCCGCACTTATGCAACCTGGAATGGATAAGTACCGAGGGTTTCACCTTCCTTTTATTTTTTCCTTGGTTGAGAAAAATTTGGTGTCCCTCACAGACTGGTCAATTTTGGGAGCGTCGCTTCAGATGATCTTATCTTTAACAGTAACACCAGAATATGACCATTCTTCTTTTGATAAGGAAAGAATATGGCAATGCTATTTGTAAGCAAAGTGCGTTGTAAAAAACTTTAGGGAGCTTCAATTGGACAAGCGACTGAAATTTTTGGACCAGCCAGTCACTTTTTTATTTCTTTGCATAAACAAAATATGAACTAAAAATACAAAAACTATAGAAAAAAAAACAGATTTTCTTTTACATAGAATGAATTAAGGGCATTGATATTATTACCTAAAAGAAGAAGAAATTAAAAAGAAATTAAAACAAACAATGACAAAAAAATTGCACATAGATTGCACAGAAATTAGTGTTTCAGAATATAAAAAGAATAAGATTATAATAGTGTAATTCTCAGCAATAGTGTGATTTGCACACCTCTTGCATAAAACATTCGGGGAGCTCGTAGAAAAAAACCCAGGTCTTAAAATGTCTTATCACGAGGAAGAAATTTGCACACACCTAACGCACTCGAGTATCTTGCATGCTAAAAAATTCAGATTTTTTGAAGTTTTTTTTTCATTTTTCTTGATTGATTTTATTGTTCATAGGAAGTACATCAGTCTAAGCTCATTTGTGGATTGTCGTATTGGCACTGAATATATTATGGGGGGGCTCCTAGCCCACTGGCCAGTGGGCGGCTGTGTGACCTGGCCGACGCAGGTTTGAGCCTCGGCTCAGACGCTGTTGTCTCACATTCTCCCCTTGATGAGTCCTGGATTAGGGGGTATCCGGACAGCCGGACTGTTGGACTATGAAGATACAAGATTGAAGACTTCGTCTCGTGTCCGGATGGGACTCTCCTTGGCGTGGAAGGCAAGCTTGGCAATACGGATATGTAGATCTCCTTCCTTGTAACCGACTCTGTGTAACCCTAGCCCCCCCGGTGTCTATATAAATCGGAGGGTTTAGTCCGTAGGACAACAACAATCATACCATAGGCTAGCTTCTAGGATTTTAGCCTCTACGATCTCGTGGTAGATCAACTCTTGTAATACTCATATCATCAAGATCAATCAAGCAGGAAGTAGGGTATTACCTCCATCGAGAGGGCCCGAACCTAGGTAAACATCGTGTTCCCCGCCTCCTGTTACCATCCGCCGTAGACGCACAGTTCGGGACCCCCTACTCGAGATCCGCCGGTTTTGACACCGACATTGGTGCTTTCATTGAGAGTTCCACTGTGCTGTCACCGCAAGGCTTGATGGCTCCTTCGATCATCGATAACGATGCGGTCCAGGGTGAGGTCTTCCTCCCCTGACAGATCTTTGTATTCGGCGGCTTCGCACTGCGGGCCAACTCGCTTGGCCATCTAGAGCAGATCGAGAGCTACGCCCTTGGCCACCAGGTCAGGTTTGGAAACTTGAATTATACTGCCGATATCCGCAGAGACTTGATCTTCAATGGATTCGAGCCCTTGCCAGGTGCACCGCACAATCACGACGAGCATGATATAGCTCTGCCGTCGGACGGTGTTCGGGGGATCACACCGGCAACTACTCCGACCTTTAATCCGGAGCAAATTGCGCCATCCGAGGACGGGTGGATAGACCCCGCCATGGAGGCCGTACTCTCAGCGGCGATAGAGCCGGATACTGACCTTACCCCTCACGAGAGTTGTGATGCCGAACCACTGGATTCATCTCCGGCCACGGACTCCGAGCCGCCTGCACCCATACCTATCGAATCCGATTGGGCGCCAATCATGGAGTTCACCTCCGCGGATATCTTTCAGCACTCGCCCTTCGGCGATGTGCTAAACTCGTTAAGATCTCTCTCCTTGTTAGGAGAACCTTGGCCGAACTATGTCCGGCTAGGATGGGATGCGGACGATGAAGAAATTCGCTCCCCACCCACCACCCACTTAGTAGCCACTGTCGATGATTTAACCGACATCCTCGACCTCGACTCCAAAGACATCGATGGTATGGACGACGATGCAGGAGACGAACAGGAACCACTGCCCACAGGGCACTGGACCGCCACCTCATCATATGATATATACATGGTGGATATACCCAAAGAAGGCAATGGTGATAAGACAGCGGAGGATGACCCCTCCAAGAAGCAACGCAAGCGCCAACGTCAGTGGCGCCGCTCCAAGTCTCTCCATAGCAAAAGTAGTGATACCAGCACAAGAGATAATAACACTCCGGACAGTGCCGAAGACGACGACAATCCCCTCCAGTAAGATTTAGAGCGGGAGGACGAACAAGCCAGCCCTCCTGGGCAGGCAGCAGACGGAGAAGCAGAGGACGACAATTACATGCCTCTCTCCGAAGACGAGGCGAGCCTCGGCGATGAAGAATTTATCGTGCCTGAGGATCCCATCGAGCAGGAGTGCTTTAAGCGCCGGCTTATAGCCACAACAAATAGCCTGAAGAAAAAGCAACAACAGCTTCGAGCTGATCAAGATTTGCTAGCAGACAGATAGAGTGAAGTCCTTGCGGCCGAGGAATATGAACTTGAACGCCCCTCCAAGGGTTACCCCAAGCGCAGGTTGCTACCCCGACTCGAGGAGGAAGCATTGAAACCTACATCACCAGCGTACGATGCAGCTGATCGACCACCTCGTGGCTGAGACAGAGAGACAGTTCAGCCTGAAGCTCAGCCTGCACCCCGCCGCCACTCAAACAAAAATACCAAGGCACGGGCAACATGCGGGACCTGCGAGACGTATTGGAAAACAGGGCAAAACACGCAAGATCGATCTACGGATCACGGGGGCGCGCACCCACGCGGGACGATGACCGTCACGTCGGATACACTAAAAGTAAATCCGGCCGGGCCGAACACAACAGACAAGACTCATATGAACTACATCGTGATATAGCCCAGCACAGAGGCGCCGCACACTCCCTATGCTTCACTGACGAAGTAATGGATCATGAATTCCCAGAGGGTTTTAAACCCGTGAATATTGAATCATACGATAGTACTACAGACCTCGCGGTATGGATAGAAGACTTCTTCCTCCACATTTCACATGGCCCGCCGGGATGACCTACATGCCATCAAGTATCTCCCGCTAAAACTCAAAGGGCCGGCTCGTCATTGGCTCAATAGCTTGCCGGCAAACTCCATCGGAAGCTGGGAGACCTTGGCAGAGGCAATCCTGGACAATTTCCAGGGCACTTATGTGCGGCCGCCGGACGCTGACGATTTAAGTCATATAACTTAGCAGCCAGGAGAATCGGCCAGGAAATTCTGGACCCGGTTCCTAACCAAGAAGAACCAAATAGTGGACTGTCCGGATGCAGAGGCCTTAGCGGTATTTAAGCATAATATCCGTGACAAATGGCTCGCCCGGCACCTCGGCCAAGAGAAGCCAAAATCCATGGCAGCCCTCACGACACTTATGACCCGCTTTGTGCGGGCGAAGATAGTTGGTTGGCTCGTAGTACCAATACAACAAGCAAACTTGGCACATCAGAAGCCATGGATAGCAACGGCAAACCGCGACGCAACAAATACAAGCGCCGCAAACATGGTGAAAACGCCAAAAATACGGCATTTAATGCCGGGTTCAGGGGCTCAAAGTCCGGTCAGCGAAAAGGGCCACCCAAAAATAAAAATCCGGGTCCATCCAGTCTGGACCGCATACTCGATCACCAATGCCAAATTCATGGCAGCCCAGAAACGCCAGCCACCCATACAAACAGAGAATGTTGGGTCTTCAAATAGGCCGGCAGGGCAGGCGCTAAAGACGAAAGGGGGTCTCAAAGCGATGATAGCGACGAAGAGCGCAAACCACCGAACACAGGAGGGCAAAATAAATTTCCCCCGCATATTCAATCGGTGAATGTGGTAAATACCACCCAAATTACCAACTCGGACCGGACATGCATCCTTAGGGATAGCGACTCAACGGAACTAGTCGTCCCACAATATAAACTGGGGCTGGTCACCTTCAACCGCACGGATCATCCGGTTAACGCCAATCAGGGCAATCCAGCCACATTAGTCCTCGACCCAATAATAGACGGGTTCCACCTCACTCGAGTCCTTATGGACGGCGGCAGCAGTCTAAATCTGCTTTACCAGGACAAGTGCGCACGATGGGCATCGATCATTCGGCGCTCAAACCCACTAAACCACTTTCAGAGGCATTATACCAGGTGAGGAGGCTCGTTGTACAGGCTCCATTACCCTTGAGGTAGTCTTCGGATCACCAGAAAATTACCGTATCGAAGAGTTAAACTTCGAAATCGTCCCTTTCCGCAGTGATTATCAAGCACTGCTCGGATGAACCGCATTCGCTCGATTCAACGCGGTGCCACATTATGCCTACCGTAAGCTCAAGATGTCGGGTCCATGCGACGTCATCACGGTTAATGGCAAGGCCGAACCTTCCCTATGCACCAGCATATACACCACTGCCTTAGCAGCAGAAACAACGAGCAGCATCTTGCAGCCGAACCTCGAGTGGACGTCCAGGCCTCTGGATACCGTCAAGGGACTCCGAACTACTTCACGGAAGGATAGCCCAGCCCGTCCAGGGCTCAACTAAAACACTCCGGCGAAGGCCAGGACAGCCCGTACTCAGCGGCTCAACCACAATCCGGCACATAAATATTTCTTACATTTTCTTCGCAGGTTCACCTTTGCGCTAGGACGGGCTACACGGACGCAGCTTGAACGCGTAAGGGAATCCTTAGACATCCCCCGCAGTGACCGTCCAGCTATATTGCGGATCCGCACTCAGCCTCTCCCCCCTGGTCTCAGCAGGTTCCGCAATCATATTCGTTTTTTTATCACATTACTTGTACCCATACGCATAGACGTACTATTCAAATTAAACATGTGTATTTATATTACGCTTACATGTTGTTATTTCTTATTAAAATCATTCTGTCAAGTGGCATCCGTACACAGCGATATGCTGTAAAATATGTCAGGGGCTTCATTTTACCCATAACACGGCAGTAAAGTCCGAACACCTTCATGGAAGTTCGGCACCCCGAACTTATAGCATTATATGCATCAGCTCCGAATCATGTCTTGGGTCAATAGTTGGGTTTGCCCGGCTCTCATGTTTTGGTACCTTACGCTCGGCTATATCGGCTAAGGTAGCACTGGGAGAACTACTACGATTGTGTCCCGGTTCTTCCGGACGAGCACCTCAGTAGAGAAAGCCGAAAACTGACTGTCATGATACGACGAGAGCTGGTCAGCTGTTCGAGAGGTCATAAAATCTTTAAAGATTTCTCCCGCATAATGCCATAACCAATGCAGCATGCGATGGATCGGTTTTTTCTCCGATCAGGTGCTTATAGAGCCCCTAGTACGGTATTCCGGAAACCAGGGGCTGCGCCGACCATACTAATGCTCCTATGGCTAAGTGAGAGTGATAAAGCCCTACAGTCCGATTGCCTAGTTTGCTGGGCGGAGCACCTCCTTCGAAGGACCCAAAATTGGGATGAAGAGTGCTCAGGTTTATCCCGAACACCCCCGTACTTTATACGTGGGGGCAGAAGCCGACGACTGGCCAACTCTCAGACTTAATATATAAAACGGCCTCACAGGAGGGTAAACTTTCATATAACAGGCAACAAATGATATAATTGACCTTGTTCAAACATTACAAAGGACAACATGATTTGCATTCATGGAAATATAAAGTCCTTGGTGCATAGTTCTGCGGCAAGGTAGGATCCTTTCAGAACATTCTCATAATATAACTCAGGCTTGCGATGCTCCTTCCCCTCCGGCGGTCCCTCGGTCATCAGCTTTTCAGCATCCATCTTCCCCCAGTGCACCTTTGCGCGGGCGAAGGCCATTCGTGCACCCTCTATACAGACCGACCGCTTGATGACATCAAGTCGAGGGCAGACACCCACAAGCCGCTTCACGAGCCCGAAGTAGCTAGTTGGGATCGGCTGAGCAGGCCATAGCCGGATAATTAAATCCTTCATGGCTAGTTCCGCCACCTTCTGCAGTTCGATCAGCTGTTTCAGTTGATCGGCAAAAGGCACCGGATAATTCGGTGCCAAATACTGCGACCAGAAGAGCTTATTCGCAATATTCCTTTCTTCGGCTCGGTAGAATTGAGTTGTTGGGGAACGTAGTAATTTCAGAAATTTTCCTACGCGCACGCAAGATCATGGTGATGCATAGCAACGAGAGGGGAGAGTGTTGCCTACGTACCCTCGTAGACCGAAAGCGGAAGCGTTATATCAACGCGGTTGATGTAGTCGTATGTCTTCACGATCCGACCGATCCAAGCACCGTTACTCCGGCACCTCCGAGTTCTTGGCACACGTTCAGCTCGATGACGTTCTCCGGGCTCCGATCCAGCAAAGCTTCGGGGAAGAGTTCCGTCAGCACGACGGCGTGGTGACGATCTTGATGTACTACCGATGCTGGGCTTCGCCTAAGCACCGCGACAATATGACCGAGGTGGAATATGGTGGAGGGGGGCACCGCACACGGCTAAGGAACGATCACGTTGATCAATTCTGTGTCTCGGGGTGCCCCCCTGCCCCCGTATATAAAGGAGCAAGGGGGGAGGGCCGGCCGGCCCTAGGGGCGCGCCAAGGGAGGGGGAGTCCTCCTCCTAGTGGGAGTAGGACTCCCCTTTCCTAGTCCAACTAGGAGGGGAAAAGGGGGGAAGGAAGGAGAGGGAGAGGGAGAGGGAAAGGGGGGCCGCGCCCCCCTCCTTGTCCAATTCGGACTCCTCATGGGGGGGCGCGCGCCACCTCCTGGTGCGGCCCTCTCTCTCCCCTCGCGGCCCAATAAGGCCCATACTTCCCCCGGGGGGTTCCGGTAACCCCTCCGGCACTTCGGTAATATCCGAAACCTCTCGGAACCATTCCGATGTCCGAACATAGCCGTCCAATATATCAATCTTTATGTCTCGACCATTCCGAGACTCCTCGTCATGTCCGTGATCACATCCGGGACTCCGAACTCCTTCGGTACATCAAAATGCATAAACTCATAATAACTGTCATCGTAACCTTAAGCGTGCGGACCCTACGGTTCGAGAACAATGTAGACATGACCGAGACACGTCTCCGGTCAATAACCAATAGCGGGACCTGGATGCCCATATTGGCTCCTACATATTCTACGAAGATCTTTATCGGTCAGACCGCATAACAACATACGTTGTTCCCTTTGTCCATCGGTATGTTACTTGCCCGAGATTCGATCGTCGGTATCCAATACCTAGTTCAATCTCGTTACCGGCAAGTCTCTTTACTCGTTTCGTAATACATCATCCCGCAACCAACTCATTGGCTGCAATGCTTGCAAGGCTTATGTGATGTGCATTACCGAGAAGGCCCTGAGATACCTCTCCGACATTCGGAGTGACAAATCCTAATCTCGAAATACGCCAACCCAACAAATACTTTCGGAGACACCTGTAGAGCACCTTTATAATCACCCAGTTACGTTGTGACGTTTGGTAGCACACAAAGTGTTCCTACGGTAAACGGGAGTTGCATAATCTCATAGTCAAAGGAACATGTATAAGTCATGAACAAAAGCAATAGCAACATACTAAACGATCGGGTGCTAAGCTAATGGAATGGGTCATGTCAATCAGATCATTCAACTAATGATGTGACCTTGTTAATCAAATGACAACTCCTTTGTCCATGGTTAGGAAACTTAACCATCTTTGATTAACAAGCTAGTCAAGTAGAGGCATACTAGTGACACTCTGTTTGTCTATGTATCCACACATGTATTATGTTTCCAGTTAATACAATTCTAGCATGAATACTAAACATTTATCATGATATGTAAGGAAATAAATAATAACTTTATTATTGCCTCTAGGGCATATTTCCTTCAGTCTCCCACTTGCACTAGAGTCAATAATCTAGGTCACATCACCATGTGATTAACTCACATCACCATGTGATTAACTCACATCACCATGTGATTAACATCGATAGTTCACATCATCATGTGATTAACACCCATAGTTCACATCGCCATGTGACCAACACCCAAAGGGTTTGCTAGATTCAGTAATCTAGTTCACATCGCTATGTGATTAACACCCAAAGAGTACTAAGGTGTGATCATGTTTTGCTTGTGAGAGAAGTTTAGTCAACGGGTCTGCCACATTCAGATCCGTTATGTATTTTGCAATTTTCTATGTCTACAATGCTCTGCACGGAGCTACTCTAGCTAATTGCTCCCACTTTCAATATGTATCTAGATCGAGACTTAGAGTCATCCAGATCGGTGTCAAAACTTGCATCGACGTAACCCTTTACGACGAACCTTTTGTCACTTCCATAATCGAGAAACATATCCTTATTCCACTAAGGATAATTTTGACCGCTGTCCAGTGATCTACTCCTAGATCACTATTGTACTCCCTTGCCAAACTCAGTGTAGGGTATACAATAGATCTGGTACACAGCATGGCATACTTTATAGAACCTATGGCCAAGGCATAGGGAATGACTTTCATTCTCTTTCTATCTTCTGCCGTGGTCGAGTTTTGAGTCTTTACTCAACTTCATACCTTGTAACACAGGAAAGAACTCTTTCTTTGACTGTTCCATTTTGAACTACTTCAAAATCTTGTCAAGGTATGTACTCATTGAAAACTTATCAAGCGTCTTGATCTATCTCTATAGATCTTGATGCTCAATATGTAAGCAGTTTCACCGAGGTCTTTCTTTGCGAAAACTCCTTTCAAACACTCCTTTATGCTTCGCAGAATAATTCTACATTATTTCCGATCAACAATATGTCATTCACATATACTTATCAGAAATGATGTAGTGCTCCCACTCACTTTCTTGTAAATACAGGCTTCACCGCAAGTCTGTATAAAACTATATGCTTTGATCAACTTATCAAAGCGTATATTCCAACTCCGAGATGCTTGCACCAGTCCAAAGATGGATCGCCGGAGTTTGCATATTTTGTTAACACCTTTAGGATCGACAAAACCTTCTAGTTGCATCGTATACAACTCTTTTTTTAATAAATCCATTAAGGAGTGCAGTTTTGTTTATCCATTTGCCGGATTTCATAAAATGCGGCAATTGCTAACATGATTCGGACAGACTTAAGCATAGATACGAGTGAGAAACTCTCATCGTAGTCAACACTTTGAACTTTGTCGAAAACCTTTTGCGACAATTCTAGCTTTGTAGATAGTAACACTACTATCAGCGTCCGTCTTCGTCTTGAAGATCCATTTATATTCTATGGCTTGCCGATCACCGGGCAAATCCATCAAAGTCCATACTTTTGTTCTCATACATGGATCATATCTCAGATTTCATGGCCTCAAAACATTTCGCGGAATCTGGGCTCATCATCGCTTCCTCATAGTTCGCAAGTTCGTCATGGTCTAGTAACATGACTTCCAGAACAGGATTACCGTACCACTCTGGTGCGGATCTCACTCTGGTTTACTTACGAGATTCGGTAGTAACTTGATCTTGAAGTTACATGATCATTATCATTAGCTTCCTTACTAATTGGTGTAGTAGTCACAAGAACAGATTTCTGTGATGAACTACTTTCCAATAAGGGAGAAGGTACAATTACCTTATCAAGTTTTCTACTTTCCTCCCACTCACTTCTTTCGAGAGAAACTCCTTCTCTGGAAAGGATCCATTCTCAGCAACGAATATCTTGCCTTCGGATCTGTGATAGAAGGTGTACCCAACTATCTTCTTTGGGTATCCTATGAAGACATATTTCTCCGATTTGGGTTTGAGCTTATCAGGATGAAACTTTTTCATATAAGCATCACAACCCCAAACTTTAAGACAAGACAGCTTTGGTTTCTTGCCAAACCATAGTTCATACGGTGTCGTCTCAACGGACTTAGATGGTGCCCTTTTAAACGTGAATGCAGCTGTCTCTAATGCATGATCCCAAAACGATATTGGTAAATCGGTAAGAAACATCATAGATTGTACGATATCCAATAAAGTACGGTTATGACGTTCAGACACACCATTATGTTGTGGTGTTCCAGGTGGCATGAGTTTGTGAAACTATTCCACATTGTTTTAACTGAAGACCAAACTCGTAACTCAAATATTTGTCTCTGCGATCAGATTGTAGAAACCTTATTTTCTTGTCACGATTATTTTCCACTTCACTCTGAAATTCTTTGAACTTTTCAAATGTTTCAGACTTATGTTTCATCAAGTAGATATACCCATATCTGCTCAAATCATTTGTGAAGGTCAAAAAATAATGATACTTGCCGTGAGCCTTAACACTTATCGGACCGCATACATCAGTATGTATTATTTCCAATAAGTCAGTTGCTCGCTCCGGAGAACGGAGTCTTAGTCATCTTGCCCATGAGGCATGGTTCGCAAGCATCAAGTGATTCACAATCAAGTGATTCCAAAATTCCATCAGCATGGAGTTTCTTCATGCGCTTTACATCAATATGACCTAAACGGCAGTGCCACAAATAAGTTGCACTATCACTATTAACTTTGCATCTTTTGGCTTTAATATTATGAATATGTGTATCACTATGATCGAGATCCAACAAACCATTTTGTTGGTGTGTATAACCATAGAAGGTTTTATTCATGTAAACAGAACAACAATTGTTCTCTAACTTAAATGAATAACCGTATTGCAATGGACATGATCAAATCATATTCATGCTCAACGCAAACACCAAATAACACTTATTTAGTTTCAACACTAATCCAGAAAGTATAGGGAGTGTGCGATGATGATCATATCAATCTTGGAACCACTTCCAACACACATTCTCACTTCACCCTTAACTAATCTTTGTTCATTCGGCAACTCCCGTTTCGAGTTACTACTCTTAGCAACTGAACCAGTATCAAATACCGAGGGGTTGCTATGAACACTAGTAAAATACACATCAATAATCTGTATATCAAATATACCTTTGTTCACTTTGCCATCCTTCTTATCCGCCAAATACTTGGGGCAGTTCCGCTTCCAGTGACCAGTCCCTTTGCAGTAAACGCACTCAGTCTCAGGCTTAGGTCCAGACTTGGGCTTCTTCACTTGAGCAACAACTTGCTTGCCGTTCTTCTTGAAGTTCCCCTTCTTCCTTTGCCCTTTTCTTGAAACTAGTGATCTTGTCAACCATCAACACTTGATGCTCTTTCTTGATTTCTACCTTCATCGATTTCATCATCATGAAAAGCTCGAGAATTGTTTCCATTATCCCTTGCATATTATAGTTCATCACGAAGTTCTACTAACTTGGTGATGGTGACTAGAGAATTTTGTCGATCACTATCTTATCTGGAAGATTAACTCCCACTTGATTCAAGCGATTGTAGTACCCACACAATCTGAGTACATGCTCACTAGTTGAGCGATTCTCCTCCATCTTTTAGCTATAGAACTTGTTGGAGACTTCATATCTCTCAACTCGGGTATTTGCTTGAAATATTAACTTCAACTCCTGGAACATCTCATATGTTCCATGACGTTCAAAACGTCTTTGAAGTCCCGATTCTAAGCCGTTAAGCATGGTGCACTAAACTATCATGTAGTCATCATATTGAGCTATCCAAACGTTCATAACGTCTGCATCTGCTCCTGCAATAGGTCTGTCACCTAGCGGTGCATCAAGGACATAATTCTTCTGTGCACCAATGAGGATCAACCTCAGATCATGGATCCAATCCGCATCATTGCTACTGACATCTTTTCAACACAATTTTCTCTAGGAACATATCAAAATAAACACATGGAAGCAACAACGTGAGCTATTGATCTACAACATAGATATGCTAATACTACCAGGACTAAGTTCATGATAAATTAAAGTTCAATTAATCATATTACTTAAGAACTCCCACTTAGATAGACATCCCTCTAATCCTCTAAGTGATCACGTGATCCAAATCAACTAAACCATAACCGATCATCACGTGAAATGGAGTAGTTTTCAATGGTGAATATCACTATGTTGATCATATCTACTATATGATTCACGCTCGACCTTTCGGTCTCCGTGTTCCGAGGCCATATCTGCATATGCTAGGCTCGTCAAGTATAACCCGAGTATTCTGCGTGTGCAAAACTGGCTTGCACCCGTTGTAGATGGACGTAGAGCTTATCACACCCGATCATCACGTGGTGTCTGGGCACGACGAACTTTGGCAACGGTGCATACTCGGGGAGAACACTTCTTGATAATTTAGTGAGAGATCATCTTATAATGCTACCGTCAATCAAAGCAAGATAAGATGCATAAAAGATAAACATCACAAGCAAATCAATATAAGTGATATGATATGGTCATCATCATCTTGTGCTTCGTGATCTCCATCTCTGCAGCACCATCATGATCACCATCGTCACCGGCGCGACACCTTGATCTCCATCGTAGCATCGTTGTCGTATCGCCAATCTTATGCTTCTACGACTATCGCTACCGCTTAGTGATAAAGTAAAGCATTACAGGGCGATTGCATTGCATACAATAAAGCGACAACCATACGGCTCCTGTCGGTTGCCGATAACTCGGTTACAAAACATGATCATCTCATACAATAAAATTTAGCATCATGTCTTGACCATATCACATCACAACATGCCCTGTAAAAACAAGTTAGACGTCCTCTACTTTGTTTGTTGCAAATTTTACGTGGCTGCTACGGGCTGAAGCAAGAACCAATCTCACCTACGCATCAAAACCACAACGATACTTCGTCAAATAGACTCCGTTTTAACCTTCTCAAGGACCGGGCGTAGCCATACTCGGTTCAACTAAAGTTGGTGAGACAGTCTGCCGCAAGCCATCTGTGTGCAAAGCACGTCGAGGGAACTGGTCTCGCGTAAGCGTACGCGTAAGGTTGGTCCGGGTCGTCTCATCCAACAATACCGCTGACCCAAAGTATGACATGCTGGTAGGCAGTATGACTTGTATCGTCCACAACTCACTTGTGTTCTACTTGTGCAAATAACATCAAACCATAAAAACCTAGGCTCGGATGCCACTGTTGGGGAACGTAGTAATTTCAAAAAATTTCCTACGCGCACGCAAGATCATGGTGATGCATAGCAACGAGAGGGGAGAGTGTTGCCTACGTACCCTCGTAGACCGAAAGCGGAAGCGTTATATCAACGCGGTTGATGTAGTCGTATGTCTTCACGATCCGACCGATCCAAGCACCGTTACTCCGGCACCTCCGAGTTCTTGGCACACGTTCAGCTCGATGACGTTCTCCGGGCTCCGATCTAGCGAAGCTTCGGGGAAGAGTTCCGTCAGCACGACGGCGTGGTGACGATCTTGATGTACTACCGACGCTGGGCTTCGCCTAAGCACCGCGACAATATGACCGAGGTGGAATATGGTGGAGGGGGGCACCGCACACGGCTAAGGAACGATCACGTTGATCAATTGTGTGTCTCGGGGTGCCCCCCTGCCCCCGTATATAAAGGAGCAAGGGGGGAGGGCCGGCCGGCCCTAGGGGCGCGCCAAGGGAGGGGGAGTCCTCCTCCTAGTGGGAGTAGGACTCCCCTTTCCTAGTCCAACTAGGAGGGGAAAAGGGGGGAAGGAAGGAGAGGGAGAGGGAGAGGGAAAGGGGGGCCGCGCCCCCCTCCTTGTCCAATTCGGACTCCTCATGGGGGGGGGGGGCGCCACCTCCTGGTGCGGCCCTCTCTCTCCCCTCGCGGCCCAATAAGGCCCATACTTCCCCCGGGGGGTTCCGGTAACCCCTCCGGCACTTCGGTAATATCCGAAACCTCTCGGAACCATTCCGATGTCCGAACATAGCCGTCCAATATATCAATCTTTATGTCTCGACCATTCCGAGACTCCTCGTCATGTCCGTGATCACATCCGGGACTCCGAACTCCTTCGGTACATCAAAATGCATAAACTCATAATAACTGTCATCGTAACCTTAAGCGTGCGGACCCTACGGTTCGAGAACAATGTAGACATGACCGAGACACGTCTCCGGTCAATAACCAATAGCGGGACCTGGATGCCCATATTGGCTCCTACATATTCTACGAAGATCTTTATCGGTCAGACCGCATAACAACATACGTTGTTCCCTTTGTCCATCGGTATGTTACTTGCCCGAGATTCGATCGTCGGTATCCAATACCTAGTTCAATCTCGTTACCGGCAAGTCTCTTTACTCGTTTCGTAATACATCATCCCGCAACCAACTCATTGGCTGCAATGCTTGCAAGGCTTATGTGATGTGCATTACCGAGAAGGCCCTGAGATACCTCTCCGACATTCGGAGTGACAAATCCTAATCTCGAAATACGCCAACCCAACAAATACTTTCGGAGACACCTGTAGAGCACCTTTATAATCACCCAGTTACGTTGTGACGTTTGGTAGCACACAAAGTGTTCTACGGTAAACGGGAGTTGCATAATCTCATAGTCAAAGGAACATGTATAAGTCATGAACAAAAGCAATAGCAACATACTAAACGATCGGGTGCTAAGCTAATGGAATGGGTCATGTCAATCAGATCATTCAACTAATGATGTGACCTTGTTAATCAAATGACAACTCCTTTGTCCATGGTTAGGAAACTTAACCATCTTTGATTAACAAGCTAGTCAAGTAGAGGCATACTAGTGACACTCTGTTTGTCTATGTATCCACACATGTATTATGTTTCCAGTTAATACAATTCTAGCATGAATACTAAACATTTATCATGATATGTAAGGAAATAAATAATAACTTTATTATTGCCTCTAGGGCATATTTCCTTCAGTCTCCCACTTGCACTAGAGTCAATAATCTAGGTCACATCACCATGTGATTAACTCACATCACCATGTGATTAACTCACATCACCATGTGATTAACATCGATAGTTCACATCATCATGTGATTAACACCCATAGTTCACATCGCCATGTGACCAACACCCAAAGGGTTTGCTAGATTCAGTAATCTAGTTCACATCGCTATGTGATTAACACCCAAAGAGTACTAAGGTGTGATCATGTTTTGCTTGTGAGAGAAGTTTAGTCAACGGGTCTGCCACATTCAGATCCGTTATGTATTTTGCAATTTTCTATGTCTACAATGCTCTGCACGGAGCTACTCTAGCTAATTGCTCCCACTTTCAATATGTATCTAGATCGAGACTTAGAGTCATCCAGATCGGTGTCAAAACTTGCATCGACGTAACCCTTTACGACGAACCTTTTGTCACTTCCATAATCGAGAAACATATCCTTATTCCACTAAGGATAATTTTGACCGCTGTCCAGTGATCTACTCCTAGATCACTATTGTACTCCCTTGCCAAACTCAGTGTAGGGTATACAATAGATCTGGTACACAGCATGGCATACTTTATAGAACCTATGGCCAAGGCATAGGGAATGACTTTCATTCTCTTTCTATCTTCTGCCGTGGTCGAGTTTTGAGTCTTTACTCAACTTCATACCTTGTAACACAGGAAAGAACTCTTTCTTTGACTGTTCCATTTTGAACTACTTCAAAATCTTGTCAAGGTATGTACTCATTGAAAACTTATCAAGCGTCTTGATCTATCTCTATAGATCTTGATGCTCAATATGTAAGCAGTTTCACCGAGGTCTTTCTTTGCGAAAACTCCTTTCAAACACTCCTTTATGCTTCGCAGAATAATTCTACATTATTTTCGATCAACAATATGTCATTCACATATACTTATCAGAAATGATGTAGTGCTCCCACTCACTTTCTTGTAAATACAGGCTTCACCGCAAGTCTGTATAAAACTATATGCTTTGATCAACTTATCAAAGCGTATATTCCAACTCCGAGATGCTTGCACCAGTCCAAAGATGGATCGCCGGAGTTTGCATATTTTGTTAACACCTTTAGGATCGACAAAACCTTCTAGTTGCATCGTATACAACTCTTTTTTTAATAAATCCATTAAGGAGTGCAGTTTTGTTTATCCATTTGCCGGATTTCATAAAATGCGGCAATTGCTAACATGATTCGGACAGACTTAAGCATAGATACGAGTGAGAAACTCTCATCGTAGTCAACACTTTGAACTTTGTCGAAAACCTTTTGCGACAATTCTAGCTTTGTAGATAGTAACACTACTATCAGCGTCCGTCTTCCTCTTGAAGATCCATTTATATTCTATGGCTTGCCGATCACCGGGCAAATCCATCAAAGTCCATACTTTTGTTCTCATACATGGATCATATCTCAGATTTCATGGCCTCAAAACATTTCGCGGAATCTGGGCTCATCATCGCTTCCTCATAGTTCGCAAGTTCGTCATGGTCTAGTAACATGACTTCCAGAACAGGATTACCGTACCACTCTGGTGCGGATCTCACTCTGGTTTACTTACGAGATTCGGTAGTAACTTGATCTTGAAGTTACATGATCATTATCATTAGCTTCCTTACTAATTGGTGTAGTAGTCACAAGAACAGATTTCTGTGATGAACTACTTTCCAATAAGGGAGAAGGTACAATTACCTTATCAAGTTTTCTACTTTCCTCCCACTCACTTCTTTCGAGAGAAACTCCTTCTCTGGAAAGGATCCATTCTCAGCAACGAATATCTTGCCTTCGGATCTGTGATAGAAGGTGTACCCAACTATCTTCTTTGGGTATCCTATGAAGACATATTTCTCCGATTTGGGTTTGAGCTTATCAGGATGAAACTTTTTCATATAAGCATCACAACCCCAAACTTTAAGACAAGACAGCTTTGGTTTCTTGCCAAACCATAGTTCATACGGTGTCGTCTCAACGGACTTAGATGGTGCCCTTTTAAACGTGAATGCAGCTGTCTCTAATGCATGATCCCAAAACGATATTGGTAAATCGGTAAGAAACATCATAGATTGTACGATATCCAATAAAGTACGGTTATGACGTTCAGACACACCATTATGTTGTGGTGTTCCAGGTGGCATGAGTTTGTGAAACTATTCCACATTGTTTTAACTGAAGACCAAACTCGTAACTCAAATATTTGTCTCTGCGATCAGATTGTAGAAACCTTATTTTCTTGTCACGATTATTTTCCACTTCACTCTGAAATTCTTTGAACTTTTCAAATGTTTCAGACTTATGTTTCATCAAGTAGATATACCCATATCTGCTCAAATCATTTGTGAAGGTCAGAAAATAATGATACTTGCCGTGAGCCTTAACACTTATCGGACCGCATACATCAGTATGTATTATTTCCAATAAGTCAGTTGCTCGCTCCGGAGAACGGAGTCTTAGTCATCTTGCCCATGAGGCATGGTTCGCAAGCATCAAGTGATTCACAATCAAGTGATTCCAAAATTCCATCAGCATGGAGTTTCTTCATGCGCTTTACATCAATATGACCTAAACGGCAGTGCCACAAATAAGTTGCACTATCACTATTAACTTTGCATCTTTTGGCTTTAATATTATGAATATGTGTATCACTATGATCGAGATCCAACAAACCATTTTGTTGGTGTGTATAACCATAGAAGGTTTTATTCATGTAAACAGAACAACAATTGTTCTCTAACTTAAATGAATAACCGTATTGCAATGGACATGATCAAATCATATTCATGCTCAACGCAAACACCAAATAACACTTATTTAGTTTCAACACTAATCCCGAAAGTATAGGGAGTGTGCGATGATGATCATATCAATCTTGGAACCACTTCCAACACACATTCTCACTTCACCCTTAACTAATCTTTGTTCATTCGGCAACTCCCGTTTCGAGTTACTACTCTTAGCAACTGAACCAGTATCAAATACCGAGGGGTTGCTATGAACACTAGTAAAATACACATCAATAATCTGTATATCAAATATACCTTTGTTCACTTTGCCATCCTTCTTATCCGCCAAATACTTGGGGCAGTTCCGCTTCCAGTGACCAGTCCCTTTGCAGTAAACGCACTCAGTCTCAGGCTTAGGTCCAGACTTGGGCTTCTTCACTTGAGCAACAACTTGCTTGCCGTTCTTCTTGAAGTTCCCCTTCTTCCTTTGCCCTTTTCTTGAAACTAGTGATCTTGTCAACCATCAACACTTGATGCTCTTTCTTGATTTCTACCTTCATCGATTTCATCATCATGAAAAGCTCGAGAATTGTTTCCATTATCCCTTGCATATTATAGTTCATCACGAAGTTCTACTAACTTGGTGATGGTGACTAGAGAATTTTGTCGATCACTATCTTATCTGGAAGATTAACTCCCACTTGATTCAAGCGATTGTAGTACCCACACAATCTGAGTACATGCTCACTAGTTGAGCGATTCTCCTCCATCTTTTAGCTATAGAACTTGTTGGAGACTTCATATCTCTCAACTCGGGTATTTGCTTGAAATATTAACTTCAACTCCTGGAACATCTCATATGTTCCATGACGTTCAAAACGTCTTTGAAGTCCCGATTCTAAGCCGTTAAGCATGGTGCACTAAACTATCATGTAGTCATCATATTGAGCTATCCAAACGTTCATAACGTCTGCATCTGCTCCTGCAATAGGTCTGTCACCTAGCGGTGCATCAAGGACATAATTCTTCTGTGCACCAATGAGGATCAACCTCAGATCATGGATCCAATCCGCATCATTGCTACTGACATCTTTTCAACACAATTTTCTCTAGGAACATATCAAAATAAACACAGGGAAGCAACAACGTGAGCTATTGATCTACAACATAGATATGCTAATACTACCAGGACTAAGTTCATGATAAATTAAAGTTCAATTAATCATATTACTTAAGAACTCCCACTTAGATAGACATCCCTCTAATCCTCTAAGTGATCACGTGATCCAAATCAACTAAACCATAACCGATCATTACGTGAAATGGAGTAGTTTTCAATGGTGAATATCACTATGTTGATCATATCTACTATATGATTCACGCTCGACCTTTCGGTCTCCGTGTTCCGAGGCCATATCTGCATATGCTAGGCTCGTCAAGTATAACCCGAGTATTCTGCGTGTGCAAAACTGGCTTGCACCCGTTGTAGATGGACGTAGAGCTTATCACACCCGATCATCACGTGGTGTCTGGGCACGACGAACTTTGGCAACGGTGCATACTCGGGGAGAACACTTCTTGATAATTTAGTGAGAGATCATCTTATAATGCTACCGTCAATCAAAGCAAGATAAGATGCATAAAAGATAAACATCACAAGCAAATCAATATAAGTGATATGATATGGTCATCATCATCTTGTGCTTCGTGATCTCCATCTCTGCAGCACCATCATGATCACCATCGTCACCGGCGCGACACCTTGATCTCCATCGTAGCATCGTTGTCGTATCGCCAATCTTATGCTTCTACGACTATCGCTACCGCTTAGTGATAAAGTAAAGCATTACAGGGCGATTGCATTGCATACAATAAAGCGACAACCATACGGCTCCTGTCGGTTGCCGATAACTCGGTTACAAAACATGATCATCTCATACAATAAAATTTAGCATCATGTCTTGACCATATCACATCACAACATGCCCTGTAAAAACAAGTTAGACGTCCTCTACTTTGTTTGTTGCAAATTTTACGTGGCTGCTACGGGCTGAAGCAAGAACCAATCTCACCTACGCATCAAAACCACAACGATACTTCGTCAAATAGACTCCGTTTTAACCTTCTCAAGGACCGGGCGTAGCCATACTCGGTTCAACTAAAGTTGGTGAGACAGTCTGCCGCAAGCCATCTGTGTGCAAAGCACGTCGAGGGAACTGGTCTCGCGTAAGCGTACGCGTAAGGTTGGTCCGGGTCGTCTCATCCAACAATACCGCTGACCCAAAGTATGACATGCTGGTAGGCAGTATGACTTGTATCGTCCACAACTCACTTGTGTTCTACTTGTGCAAATAACATCAAACCATAAAAACCTAGGCTCGGATGCCACTGTTGGGGAACGTAGTAATTTCAAAAAATTTCCTACGCGCACGCAAGATCATGGTGATGCATAGCAACGAGAGGGGAGAGTGTTGCCTACGTACCCTCGTAGACCGAAAGCGGAAGCGTTATATCAACGCGGTTGATGTAGTCGTATGTCTTCACGATCCGACCGATCCAAGCACCGTTACTCCGGCACCTCCGAGTTCTTGGCACACGTTCAGCTCGATGACGTTCTCCGGGCTCCGATCTAGCGAAGCTTCGGGGAAGAGTTCCGTCAGCACGACGGCGTGGTGACGATCTTGATGTACTACCGACGCTGGGCTTCGCCTAAGCACCGCGACAATATGACCGAGGTGGAATATGGTGGAGGGGGGCACCGCACACGGCTAAGGAACGATCACGTTGATCAATTGTGTGTCTCGGGGTGCCCCCCTGCCCCCGTATATAAAGGAGCAAGGGGGGAGGGCCGGCCGGCCCTAGGGGCGCGCCAAGGGAGGGGGAGTCCTCCTCCTAGTGGGAGTAGGACTCCCCTTTCCTAGTCCAACTAGGAGGGGAAAAGGGGGGAAGGAAGGAGAGGGAGAGGGAGAGGGAAAGGGGGGCCGCGCCCCCCTCCTTGTCCAATTCGGACTCCTCATGGGGGGGGCGCCACCTCCTGGTGCGGCCCTCTCTCTCCCCTCGCGGCCCAATAAGGCCCATACTTCCCCCGGGGGGTTCCGGTAACCCCTCCGGCACTTCGGTAATATCCGAAACCTCTCGGAACCATTCCGATGTCCGAACATAGCCGTCCAATATATCAATCTTTATGTCTCGACCATTCCGAGACTCCTCGTCATGTCCGTGATCACATCCGGGACTCCGAACTCCTTCGGTACATCAAAATGCATAAACTCATAATAACTGTCATCGTAACCTTAAGCGTGCGGACCCTACGGTTCGAGAACAATGTAGACATGACCGAGACACGTCTCCGGTCAATAACCAATAGCGGGACCTGGATGCCCATATTGGCTCCTACATATTCTACGAAGATCTTTATCGGTCAGACCGCATAACAACATACGTTGTTCCCTTTGTCCATCGGTATGTTACTTGCCCGAGATTCGATCGTCGGTATCCAATACCTAGTTCAATCTCGTTACCGGCAAGTCTCTTTACTCGTTTCGTAATACATCATCCCGCAACCAACTCATTGGCTGCAATGCTTGCAAGGCTTATGTGATGTGCATTACCGAGAAGGCCCTGAGATACCTCTCCGACATTCGGAGTGACAAATCCTAATCTCGAAATACGCCAACCCAACAAATACTTTCGGAGACA
Organism: Aegilops umbellulata; assembly: GCA_032464435.1. Lineage (NCBI taxonomy): Eukaryota > Viridiplantae > Streptophyta > Magnoliopsida > Poales > Poaceae > Aegilops > Aegilops umbellulata. Next base: position 21,431,085 of record CP136057.1, read on the forward strand.
CCTGTAGAGCACCTTTATAATCACCCAGTTACGTTGTGACGTTTGGTAGCACACAAAGTGTTCTACGGTAAACGGGAGTTGCATAATCTCATAGTCAAAGGAACATGTATAAGTCATGAACAAAAGCAATAGCAACATACTAAACGATCGGGTGCTAAGCTAATGGAATGGGTCATGTCAATCAGATCATTCAACTAATGATGTGACCTTGTTAATCAAATGACAACTCCTTTGTCCATGGTTAGGAAACTTAACCATCTTTGATTAACAAGCTAGTCAAGTAGAGGCATACTAGTGACACTCTGTTTGTCTATGTATCCACACATGTATTATGTTTCCAGTTAATACAATTCTAGCATGAATACTAAACATTTATCATGATATGTAAGGAAATAAATAATAACTTTATTATTGCCTCTAGGGCATATTTCCTTCAGTCTCCCACTTGCACTAGAGTCAATAATCTAGGTCACATCACCATGTGATTAACTCACATCACCATGTGATTAACTCACATCACCATGTGATTAACATCGATAGTTCACATCATCATGTGATTAACACCCATAGTTCACATCGCCATGTGACCAACACCCAAAGGGTTTGCTAGATTCAGTAATCTAGTTCACATCGCTATGTGATTAACACCCAAAGAGTACTAAGGTGTGATCATGTTTTGCTTGTGAGAGAAGTTTAGTCAACGGGTCTGCCACATTCAGATCCGTTATGTATTTTGCAATTTTCTATGTCTACAATGCTCTGCACGGAGCTACTCTAGCTAATTGCTCCCACTTTCAATATGTATCTAGATCGAGACTTAGAGTCATCCAGATCGGTGTCAAAACTTGCATCGACGTAACCCTTTACGACGAACCTTTTGTCACTTCCATAATCGAGAAACATATCCTTATTCCACTAAGGATAATTTTGACCGCTGTCCAGTGATCTACTCCTAGATCACTATTGTACTCCCTTGCCAAACTCAGTGTAGGGTATACAATAGATCTGGTACACAGCATGGCATACTTTATAGAACCTATGGCCAAGGCATAGGGAATGACTTTCATTCTCTTTCTATCTTCTGCCGTGGTCGAGTTTTGAGTCTTTACTCAACTTCATACCTTGTAACACAGGAAAGAACTCTTTCTTTGACTGTTCCATTTTGAACTACTTCAAAATCTTGTCAAGGTATGTACTCATTGAAAACTTATCAAGCGTCTTGATCTATCTCTATAGATCTTGATGCTCAATATGTAAGCAGTTTCACCGAGGTCTTTCTTTGCGAAAACTCCTTTCAAACACTCCTTTATGCTTTGCAGAATAATTCTACATTATTTCCGATCAACAATATGTCATTCACATATACTTATCAGAAATGATGTAGTGCTCCCACTCACTTTCTTGTAAATACAGGCTTCACCGCAAGTCTGTATAAAACTATATGCTTTGATCAACTTATCAAAGCGTATATTCCAACTCCGAGATGCTTGCACCAGTCCAAAGATGGATCGCCGGAGTTTGCATATTTTGTTAACACCTTTAGGATCGACAAAACCTTCTAGTTGCATCGTATACAACTCTTTTTTTAATAAATCCATTAAGGAGTGCAGTTTTGTTTATCCATTTGCCGGATTTCATAAAATGCGGCAATTGCTAACATGATTCGGACAGACTTAAGCATAGATACGAGTGAGAAACTCTCATCGTAGTCAACACTTTGAACTTTGTCGAAAACCTTTTGCGACAATTCTAGCTTTGTAGATAGTAACACTACTATCAGCGTCCGTCTTCCTCTTGAAGATCCATTTATATTCTATGGCTTGCCGATCACCGGGCAAATCCATCAAAGTCCATACTTTTGTTCTCATACATGGATCATATCTCAGATTTCATGGCCTCAAAACATTTCGCGGAATCTGGGCTCATCATCGCTTCCTCATAGTTCGCAAGTTCGTCATGGTCTAGTAACATGACTTCCAGAACAGGATTACCGTACCACTCTGGTGCGGATCTCACTCTGGTTTACTTACGAGATTCGGTAGTAACTTGATCTTGAAGTTACATGATCATTATCATTAGCTTCCTTACTAATTGGTGTAGTAGTCACAAGAACAGATTTCTGTGATGAACTACTTTCCAATAAGGGAGAAGGTACAATTACCTTATCAAGTTTTCTACTTTCCTCCCACTCACTTCTTTCGAGAGAAACTCCTTCTCTGGAAAGGATCCATTCTCAGCAACGAATATCTTGCCTTCGGATCTGTGATAGAAGGTGTACCCAACTATCTTCTTTGGGTATCCTATGAAGACATATTTCTCCGATTTGGGTTTGAGCTTATCAGGATGAAACTTTTTCATATAAGCATCACAACCCCAAACTTTAAGACAAGACAGCTTTGGTTTCTTGCCAAACCATAGTTCATACGGTGTCGTCTCAACGGACTTAGATGGTGCCCTTTTAAACGTGAATGCAGCTGTCTCTAATGCATGATCCCAAAACGATATTGGTAAATCGGTAAGAAACATCATAGATTGTACGATATCCAATAAAGTACGGTTATGACGTTCAGACACACCATTATGTTGTGGTGTTCCAGGTGGCATGAGTTTGTGAAACTATTCCACATTGTTTTAACTGAAGACCAAACTCGTAACTCAAATATTTGTCTCTGCGATCAGATTGTAGAAACCTTATTTTCTTGTCACGATTATTTTCCACTTCACTCTGAAATTCTTTGAACTTTTCAAATGTTTCAGACTTATGTTTCATCAAGTAGATATACCCATATCTGCTCAAATCATTTGTGAAGGTCAGAAAATAATGATACTTGCCGTGAGCCTTAACACTTATCGGACCGCATACATCAGTATGTATTATTTCCAATAAGTCAGTTGCTCGCTCCGGAGAACGGAGTCTTAGTCATCTTGCCCATGAGGCATGGTTCGCAAGCATCAAGTGATTCACAATCAAGTGATTCCAAAATTCCATCAGCATGGAGTTTCTTCATGCGCTTTACATCAATATGACCTAAACGGCAGTGCCACAAATAAGTTGCACTATCACTATTAACTTTGCATCTTTTGGCTTTAATATTATGAATATGTGTATCACTATGATTGAGATCCAACAAACCATTTTGTTGGTGTGTATAACCATAGAAGGTTTTATTCATGTAAACAGAACAACAATTGTTCTCTAACTTAAATGAATAACCGTATTGCAATGGACATGATCAAATCATATTCATGCTCAACGCAAACACCAAATAACACTTATTTAGTTTCAACACTAATCCCGAAAGTATAGGGAGTGTGCGATGATGATCATATCAATCTTGGAACCACTTCCAACACACATTCTCACTTCACCCTTAACTAATCTTTGTTCATTCGGCAACTCCCGTTTCGAGTTACTACTCTTAGCAACTGAACCAGTATCAAATACCGAGGGGTTGCTATGAACACTAGTAAAATACACATCAATAATCTGTATATCAAATATACCTTTGTTCACTTTGCCATCCTTCTTATCCGCCAAATACTTGGGGCAGTTCCGCTTCCAGTGACCAGTCCCTTTGCAGTAAACGCACTCAGTCTCAGGCTTAGGTCCAGACTTGGGCTTCTTCACTTGAGCAACAACTTGCTTGCCGTTCTTCTTGAAGTTCCCCTTCTTCCTTTGCCCTTTTCTTGAAACTAGTGATCTTGTCAACCATCAACACTTGATGCTCTTTCTTGATTTCTACCTTCATCGATTTCATCATCATGAAAAGCTCGGGAATTGTTTCCGTTATCCCTTGCATATTATAGTTCATCACGAAGTTCTACTAACTTGGTGATGGTGACTAGAGAATTCTCTCGATCACTATCTTATCTGGAAGATTAACTCCCACTTGATTCAAGCGATTGTAGTACCCACACAATCTGAGTACATGCTCACTAGTTGAGCGATTCTCCTCCATCTTTTAGCTATAGAACTTGTTGGAGACTTCATATCTCTCAACTCGGGTATTTGCTTGAAATATTAACTTCAACTCCTGGAACATCTCATATGTTCCATGACGTTCAAAACGTCTTTGAAGTCCCGATTCTAAGCCGTTAAGCATGGTGCACTAAACTATCATGTAGTCATCATATTGAGCTATCCAAACGTTCATAACGTCTGCATCTGCTCCTGCAATAGGTCTGTCACCTAGCGGTGCATCAAGGACATAATTCTTCTGTGCACCAATGAGGATCAACCTCAGATCATGGATCCAATCCGCATCATTGCTAATGACATCTTTTCAACACAATTTTCTCTAGGAACATATCAAAATAAACACAGGGAAGCAACAACGTGAGCTATTGATCTACAACATAGATATGCTAATACTACCAGGACTAAGTTCATGATAAATTAAAGTTCAATTAATCATATTACTTAAGAACTCCCACTGAGATAGACATCCCTCTAATCCTCTAAGTGATCATGTGATCCAAATCAACTAAACCATAACCGATCATCACGTGAAATGGAGTAGTTTTCAATGGTGAACATCACTATGTTGATCATATCTACTATATGATTCACGCTCGACCTTTCGGTCTTCGTGTTCCGAGGCCATATCTGCATATGCTAGGCTCGTCAAGTATAACCCGAGTATTCTGCGTGTGCAAAACTGGCTTGCACCCGTTGTAGATGGACGTAGAGCTTATCACACCCGATCATCACGTGGTGTCTGGGCACGACGAACTTTGGCAACGGTGCATACTCGGGGAGAACACTTCTTGATAATTTAGTGAGAGATCATCTTATAATGCTACCGTCAATCAAAGCAAGATAAGATGCATAAAAGATAAACATCACAAGCAAATCAATATAAGTGATATGATATGGTCATCATCATCTTGTGCTTCGTGATCTCCATCTCTGCAACACCATCATGATCACCATCGTCACCGGCGCGACACCTTGATCTCCATCGTAGCATCGTTGTCGTATCGCCAATCTTATGCTTCTACGACTATCGCTACCGCTTAGTGATAAAGTAAAGCATTACAGGGCGATTGCATTGCATACAATAAAGCGACAACCATACGGCTCCTGTCGGTTGCCGATAACTCGGTTACAAAACATGATCATCTCATACAATAAAATTTAGCATCATGTCTTGACCATATCACATCACAACATGCCCTGCAAAAACAAGTTAGACGTCCTCTACTTTGTTTGTTGCAAATTTTACGTGGCTGCTACGGGCTGAAGCAAGAACCAATCTCACCTACGCATCAAAACCACAACGATACTTCGTCAAATAGACTCCGTTTTAACCTTCTCAAGGACCGGGCGTAGCCATACTCGGTTCAACTAAAGTTGGTGAGACAGTCTCCCGCAAGCCATCTGTGTGCAAAGCACGTCGAGGGAACCGGTCTCGCGTAAGCTTACGTGTAAGGTTGGTCCGGGTCGTCTCATCCAACAATACCGCTGACCCAAAGTATGACATGCTGGTAGGCAGTATGACTTGTATCGTCCACAACTCACTTGTGTTCTACTCGTGCAAATAACATCAAACCATAAAAACCTAGGCTCGGATGCCACTGTTGGGGAACGTAGTAATTTCAAAAAATTTCCTACGCGCACGCAAGATCATGGTGATGCATAGCAACGAGAGGGGAGAGTGTTGCCTACGTACCCTCGTAGACCGAAAGCGGAAGCGTTATATCAACGCGGTTGATGTAGTCGTATGTCTTCACGATCCGACCGATCCAAGCACCGTTACTCCGGCACCTCCGATTTCTTGGCACACGTTCAGCTCGATGACGTTCTCCGGGCTCCGATCCAGCGAAGCTTTGGGGAAGAGTTCCGTCAGCACGACGGCGTGGTGACGATCTTGATGTACTACCGACGCAGGGCTTCGCCTAAGCACCGCGACAATATGACCGAGGTGGAATATGGTGGAGGGGGGCACCGCACACGGCCAAGGAACGATCACGTTGATCAATTGTGTGTCTCGGGGTGCCCCCCTGCCCCCGTATATAAAGGAGCAAGGGGGGAGGGCCGGCCGGCCCTAGGGGCGCGCCAAGGGAGGGGGAGCCCTCCTCCTAGTGGGAGTACGACTCCCCTTTCCTAGTCCAACTAGGAGGGGAAAAGGGGGGAAGGAAGGAGAGGGAGAGGGAGAGGGAAAGGGGGGCCGCGCCCCCCTCCTTGTCCAATTCGGACTCCTCATGGGGGGGCGTGCGCCACCTCCTGGTGCGGCCCTCTCTCTCCCCTCGCGGCCCAATAAGGCCCATACTTCCCCCGGGGGGTTCCGGTAACCCCTCCGACACTCCGGTAATATCCGAAACCTCTCGGAACCATTCCGATGTCCGAACATAGCCGTCCAATATATCAATCTTTATGTCTCGACCATTCCGAGACTCCTCGTCATGTCCGTGATCACATCCGGGACTCCGAACTCCTTCGGTACATCAAAATGCATAAACTCATAATAACTGTCATCGTAACCTTAAGCGTGCGGACCCTACGGTTCGAGAACAATGTAGACATGACCGAGACACGTCTCCGGTCAATAACCAATAGCGGGACCTGGATGCCCATATTGGCTCCTACATATTCTACGAGATCTTTATCGGTCAGACCGCATAACAACATACGTTGTTCCCTTTGTCCGTCGGTATGTTACTTGCCCGAGATTCGATCGTCGGTATCCAATACCTAGTTCAATCTCGTTACCGGCAAGTCTCTTTACTCGTTCCGTAATACATCATCCCGCAACCAACTCATTGGTTGCAATGCTTGCAAGGCTTATGTGATGTGCATTACCGAGAAGGCCCTGAGATACCTCTCCAACATTCGGAGTGACAAATCCTAATCTCGAAATACGCCAACCCAACAAATACTTTCGGAGACACCTGTAGAGCACCTTTATAATCACCCAGTTACGTTGTGATGTTTGGTAGCACACAAAGTGTTCCTACGGTAAACGGGAGTTGCATAATCTCATAGTCAAAGGAACATGTATAAGTCATGAACAAAAGCAATAGCAACATACTAAACGATCGGGTGCTAAGCTAATGGAATGGGTCATGTCAATCAGATCATTCAACTAATGATGTGACCTTGTTAATCAAATGACAACTCCTTTGTCCATGGTTAGGAAACTTAACCATCTTTGATTAACAAGCTAGTCAAGTAGAGGCATACTAGTGACACTCTGTTTGTCTATGTATCCACACATGTATTATGTTTCCAGTTAATACAATTCTAGCATGAATAATAAACATTTATCATGATATGTAAGGAAATAAATAATAACTTTATTATTGCCTCTAGGTCATATTTCCTTCATGAGCGGCATCCAATATGTTGCAAGGTAGCCCGGCAAACACCCCTGAGAAATCCGGATTCAAAATTAGAAAGATAAGTCTTCCCCCCAAATACTTACTCTACAGGGAAAAAGCCTTACCAGCCGCGATCTTTCTCGCCTCTTGGATCTCCTGCAGGGCGCTTTGGGTTTCCCCCCGGGCATCGCTCGTGGCCTGATGAGCCTTGGTGAGTTCGGATTCTTTCTCTATTAAACTCTGCTCCAAGGTCTCGCATTTCCTTACGGCCTCTTGTAGCTCCTGCTCATCTTTAATAACTCTGGCCTCGTGTTTCTCACGAAGAGCCTGCTCAATGGCTGCCTTTTTCTCGGCCTCGGCTAGAGCCTTCTTGAGGGCTTCGACTTCGGTCACAATTCCTAGCGCAATGTCATAAAGCTCAGTTCATACTGAAAATTCATTCGCAATAAACGCGAACAAGACTTGTGCACACCCTGTTTATCCCTCAAATGCATTTTTGACTGGCCAAGTTCTTCCTTGGCCCGCTCCAGACTTTGATTCAGTCCGGAGATTTCCGCAGTATGGGAGGCAGCAGCCGCTACAGACGCCTGCTTATAACAGAAGAGAAATAACTGTCATTCAATGAGTCTTTCTGCGAATATATTTGATCCTCTGTCCGGTTTCTTCACCGAATAGTGTATCAGGGGCTATTGTCCATACTATGACACCCTTCAAAAAACATACCTCAGAACCTTTTACAAGGCCGATACAGGCTCCATACAGTCCACTCTCGGTAGACTGAATCTTCTCAATCACCGCACCCATAAGGGCACGATGTTCATCAACGAGGGAGGCGTCTTTCAACGCCACCAACAAAGCATCCGACACTTCTGGATAGACAGAGGTCGCCGATGGAACAGGCACGCCCCCTCTCGAAGGAGACTGCCCGCTTGATCCTAGGGCTGTATAGGTCTCTGAGACCGCACCTGGCTGTGAGCCGATCTTAGGATCACTCCCGCCGTCAGCCCCCACGAGAATCTTTTCCCTCATGTGTCCGGCCCCTGAGGTTTGACCTTCAGGCACCGCCTTCACGACTTTCTCCTTTCCTCCTTGGCCGGGGTCCTTCTGGGACGAAGCCTTGGTGTTATGCACCTGTTTGGAGGAAGGGGCCTTCGGGGGCGTCCCGCTCTCCATAGCGTTTGAGCTCAGCAAGTCCTGTGATAAGGATTGTTTGGTACGGGACCTCGCCGGACTATGAAAAATATGGCTTAGGTTAAAATACTAAGCCGCGATGAGTCCGGACGCCTAAAATATACTCGGATTTTATACACTTACGAGTTCACCAGGGGCTGGGCCCTGGGATCCTAGGCCGGGTCGCTGTCGACGACGGCAGTGGACTCCTTCGGAAGAAGAGCCTTTCCCCTTTTTGGCAGCTCGGCCTCCAAGTGTACGGAGGCCGTCCTCTTCTTTCTTCCCCCCACATGGGATTCATCCTCCTCCTCCTCGTTCTCTTCGGAGGCGAGATGGGCATTGGAGCCTTCGAATATTGTCTCCGAAGTGCCGCGACGACGAAGGCCGCCTCGGGTCTTTTTTGCTTCCTTCTCGGCCGTCTTCTTCGGCACCTGGTAAGGCGCCGAGACCAACATCTTCGTCAGAAGTGGGATGGCTGGTTCTTCGGGCAGCGGGGCCGGACAATGGATCCGCTCCGCCTTCTTCGTTCAGCCCTAGGAGAGTTGTATAAAACACGTTAAGCGTTTCTTTTGGGTTACACGGATAGAAAAGTTTGATAACTCACCGAACTTGCCAGGCGGGACAGTTGGTACCCACGGTTTTCGGCGGAGTCCGACCACGATTTGCTGGATTTGAAAAGCACCTTCCAGATGTCCTTGTGCGAGGAGCCGAAAAGCTCCCGCAAGGTTTGGTGCTGGGCCGGATCGAATTCCCACAAATTACAAGTCCGGTGCTGACAAGGCAGGATCCGGTGAATCAGCATCACCCGGACCACATTGACAAGCCCAATGTTCTTGTCTCCCATATCTTCAACGCACGTCTGGAGCGCCGACAGTTCGTCGGATGAGGCCCAGTCCAGGCCTTTCTTGACCCAGGATGTAAGCCACAAGGGGGCACCGGATCGGAACTCGGGAGAGGCGGCCCACTCTGTGCCGCGCGGCTCAGTGATATAAAACCACTGTTGTTGCCACTCCTTGACAGAATCATTAAAGGTTCCCGTTGGCCATATGACGTTGGGCACCTTGCTCACCATGGCGCCCCCACACTCGACGTGCTCGCCGCCCACCACCTTGGGCTTCACATTAAAAACCTTCAGCCATAAACCGAAGTGCGGTGAAATGCGGAGAAAAGCCTCGCACACGACATTGAACGTCGAGATGTTGAGGAAGGAATTAGGGGGCAGATCATGAAGATCGATCCCATAATAGTACATGATGCCGCGAACGAACGGGTGGAGGGAAATCCTAGCCCATGGACAAAATGAGGGAGGAATACAACCCTCTCGTGGGGTTCCGGAGTAGGGATGATTTGTCCCGCCGTCGGAAGACGGTGGCTGATTTTCTTGGCCAGGTACCCGGCCTTCCGAAGCTTTTTAATATCCTTCTCTTGGACGGTAGAGGCCATCCATTTGCCTCCCGCTCCGGATCCGGACATCTTCGGAGGACCTCTTGTGGACAGAGAAGAGGAACGCTTAAGCGTTGGAGCTTGAGCAGAAGGGAATAAGCTGGGAGGAAGGTGTGGGTGAGAAGAATAAATCCTTGTCCCCTTATAAGGACGGAAGAGGCGATGCGCCTCCCCACTTACCTGGTAAAACCTCTTATTCCCCAAACGCCATAATTAATGGCGCGGTTGGGTTACCCACACCCGTATTGATGAGAATCCCGTGTATTATTCTCTCTACGGTGGTATGTGGAACTTGTTTTGCAGAGCCAGACACTATCCTTGTGTTCAAAATCTTCTATGGAGTATTCGGAGGAGGAACCCGCCTTGCAATGCCGAAGACAAATCTGCACGCCGGACTCGTCGTCATTGAAGCCTGTTCAGGGGCTACTGAGGGAGTCCTGGATTAGGGGGTATCCGGACAGCCGGACTATATCCTTTGGCCGGACTGTTGGACTATGAAGATACAAGATTGAAGACTTCGTCTCGTGTCCGGATGGGACTCTCCTTGGCGTGGAAGGAAAGCTTGGCAATACGGATATGTAGATCTCCTTCCTTGTAACCGACTCTGTGTAACCCTAGCCGCCTCCGTTGTCTATATAAACCGGAGTGTTTAGTCCGTAGGACAACAACAATCATACCATAGGCTAGCTTCTAGAGTTTTAGCCTCTACGATCTCGTGGTAGATCAACTCTTGTAATACTCATATCATCAAGATCAATCAAGCAGGAAGTAGGGTATTACCTCCATCGAGAGGGCCCTAACCTGGGTAAACATCGTGTTCCCCGCCTCCTGTTACCATCCGCCTTAGACGCACAGTTCGGAACCCCCTACCCAAGATCCGCCGGTTTTGACACCGACACCCCTTAATTAAAATCAGTAGTAGGGGCTTCTCCCCTATTGGTCTAGTTTTTTTATCATTCAGTCTCCCCCCATATGCTCAAAATCTGGTTTTGCCCTTGGTTCACAACTGCTTTGGACAACCCTAGAGCGACCATGGAGCGACCAGCCTTACTGTTTGATGAATTCAACATGGAGCTTTTTCCACAAAACCTCTACAATTACCATTTAGAATGGCGCAGAAGCTATACTTTTGTCAGATAGATGGTTACTCACCGTTGCGGAGGTACACCAGATCAGTCCAAGCCCACCGTCGTCGCAAGTCACGTGGATGTCGACCAATGGCGGTGAGGGAGATCATGTGAAGAAGGCCATTGCGAGCTGATGGAAATTGGCAACCGCCAGCGTCACCCTCTGAATGACACGCGGCTATTCAGATTTTTCCACACCATGTAAGCCTCACTTGCAAAATCCTTTTTTGTTTTTGCTCTTTGACTAGCTCGTGAAAGTCACATGGATGTCGTGATGTGAGGGAGACAAATATGAATACTAACACAAAGATGAATGATTCATTGATGTCATCACCATGTTCAAATCTTACAGAATACTGTAGCGAGGAGGGAGACGAAGATGGTGTCCGCGCACACGACCTAGGGGCAGTGCCCATTGATGGTGGCAGTGCCTCCTTGTGTTCCTCTCGCGTGGGTGTTGTGGTGCTGGTGTTGGAGATGAAGCTAGGGAGGGGCATCCCTCTAGATGAGAGGGCGCAACCTTCCTACGGCTGTGTGAATTTGTGGATGGATTGGATGGATGATCGCCGATGCCTAGGGTTGAAGGTGTCTAAATAGCGGTTTGCTCATGCCTCCTCCATGGATATGCATGCTTCCCCCCTTTGATCCAAGGGCTCTTGGTGAGCCCCATTCTCTCGCAATACCTCCCCTAAGGTCCAAGGATCCCTTAGGAACAAACAAGGTTGAAATTGATGAAGAATCACAGAAGTTATTGCAATTCCTCGTTGCCAGAAGCATCTAGTACGTGCACTGGTGCGAGTGTGGATACTCGTACTGTATGGATATCCGGCTGCCCACAAAGCACCCCTATGTTTGGTTTCAGTTTATGGGATTTCGGACATCTGAACCGGTTCAGACAAATTTGATGACCGGTGTTGGATGACAAAAAAAAAATGTACGAACCATCCAATTCAATGATTTAGGAGTGATTTGATGAACCACCTTAGAGTTGCCCTATGGGTTTCAGTTCGCTAAAGCCGGGCGAGCTCCTTTTTCAACAAAAGAAAAAATAACATGGCACATAGTTTGTGCAGCAATGAAGTTTCGATTTACGTAAAACAAAGTAATACGCTTTCCGGCTTGAGTCACAGCTCCCATACTCCACTGCCCCCCTGCTCGAGTCCGGCCTACAGTGAGGAGACCGGAGCCAGAGAGGGGCGGGCGAGCGCGAGAGCGAGCGGGCGGCGGGCGGCGGTGGATGGCGATGGCGGGCGGCGGGGGACTGAACCGGTCCTCATCGCGGGGGCAGCTGCCGCCGCAGGAGCTCCTCGACGATCTCTGCAGGTGCGTAGCCCTAACCCATCCCCCGATCCCCATCTCCGCAACTCCATCCGACCCAAAACCGAATCCAATCCAATCCAATCCAATCCAATCTCGTGCCGCAGCCGGTTCGTGCTGAACGTGCCCAAGGAGGACCTGGAGTCGTTCGAGCGGATCCTGTTCCTGCTGGAGCAGGCGCACTGGTTCTACGAGGACAACTCCGTGGAGCACAACCCCTCCCTCAAGTCCCTCTCCTTCAAGGACTTCACCTCCCTCAGTAAGATAAAGATCGCCCCTTTCCCCTTTAAATCTACTCCTATCTCGTCACGGTCCGGGACTCCTAGCCCCGTCGAGGATGATGGTTCTTGGCGGCTTCGTCGCTGACTCCGACATTGTCGCCGTCCTGGTCGCCGTCGTCCTTGTGTGTGCAGTGTTCAACAGCTGCGCCGCCCTCAGGCCCTACCGCGCGCACCTCGACGACATCTACAAGGACTTCACCCACTACAAGTTCCGCGTCCCCGTCTCCGGCGCCATCATCCTCGATGACAACTATGACAGGGTAATTCGTGCGCTCTTTCTTTTACGCCCATCCGAGAGCGTGTTACTGCATCCCTAGATTTGGTTTAGGGATTAGGAGTAGGCTGCAAGGTCGGAACAGCAGCAACAGCTGTAATAAAGATTGTAATTTGGAGATAAGCAGCGCGTCTGATATCAGTCGCTCTGCTCGAAAGGATGCAATTTGAATCCTAGCATGTGCTACCTGTTAGCCTCTTATAGACGAATCACTTAATTTTCTCAATGTACATATAATTTTACACTCTGTTATGCAATAGCCCTCAATTTCCTCAGGAATTTTGTTGAATCTCAAGGTTTGCTGACTTCCCCCTTTTTCTCTGCAGTGCTTACTTGTGAAAGGATGGAAGTCTAGTGCCAGCTGGAGTTTCCCTCGTGGAAAGAGGAGCAAAGATGAAGAGGATCATACTTGTGCAGTTAGGGAAGTAAGTTTCTGGGCTTGATCCACGTTGTGCTTTAAAGTTTCCATCAGACATATTGCGCTTGTAAGGAAGCAATAATATTTGTTGATATTGCTGGGCAGTTATTTTCTGGTTTGCTGAACATGGAAGTTCTTTGTTTTTACAGATTAGTTTCCTAACAATTCAAATTTCAATGCTCTAGATATTCTATGCACCCCAACACATCGCATTCTTGAGTTAACGCCCACATCTGTTCTCTACATATGGGCGTCTTCGTACACTAACAATGGACCACATCAGTTTTCCTTTTGGCAATGTGTCACTGTCACAATGTCAAAGATAACAAGTGAATCCCCAATTTGTAGCATATTTACAGAAATAAAAGTCTCATGTTTCAGCTATTATTTCATTCTAGATGTGTTCTTTGCTAGGTGGGATATCAAGCTCTCTAGTCGTTATACTATTTTCCTCGACCGAGAATGAGGCAATTTAGCACCAATTAGCTGTATTTATGCCCATTATTAGTTCTCTGCATAAATTACTTGAAGATCTGAAGTTTATCATATTTTTTCTTTTTTCCAATTACGAGCTTGTCCTGTCCATGTTTTACACTTCCCTGTTTTTCATTTTGCAACCAATTTTACCTAAGTGACATTTATTTGCATGACTATGCAGGTTCTGGAGGAGACTGGGTGTGATGTTTCTAAGCTTTTGAAAATGGATGACCACATAGAAGTTTCAATTGGACAACAAAGAGTTCGACTCTATATTATTACAGGTGTTAAGGAAGATACTGTTTTTGCACCTCAAACTAAGAAAGAGATCAGTGTATGCAAATTCTCAAATCTTTCCTCATCTTTCTATTCGGTAAAACAAAGTTTTCCGCACCTATCAACATCATGTTATGAAGATATGGCATGGTATTGGTATGCATGTCATGGTTCCTTAATCGGTAGTCTTCAGTTGTTGTGACTTGTGAGTACTGTATATGTAATAGTTTCTCCTTTCTGAATAACATATTGTAATTGAATGGTCCTGATGTTTTGCAATAATGCATCCCAGCTGAGAAGTGGCACTATGTAGATATGTGTTACTATTTTTGTAATCGCTGACACATGCCCAGACTCTCTGCAATTTCACACATATTTTTTTAATCAGCACATTGCATCCCCACATGTTCTTATTTCCTTGGTTTGAACATTGCCACATGACCAAACTGCTTGAAATTTCTTATTATCCCGTATGCTATCTTAGATATAGCATTGTGTTAGTAATTTTTGTGTTTGCTCAAGCTTCAGAGCTATTGTATCTGCATTGTTTGCTTTTTATTTGCTATTCTCTTTTTTTAAACCTTTTTTTGGTAAATGAGTGAAATGGCCACTGCTAACCTTTTCTCTCTGCGAATATGGCAGGAGATTTCTTGGCACAGAATTGATGATCTTCTACCTGCTAGTGATGATGCAATATCTCGTGGAGTGAATGGGATGAAGCTTTATATGGTTGCACCATTTTTGACGTCAGTACTTCTTTACAATATTTTTATATCTTCCTTTGTGCAGAAGTTGTTATATGCATTGCTTCCATGGTGGCTGTTAAACTCTTAGCATGTTCGATTGGTTCTGCTTCTTAAATGTATTTTGTTGGTTCCACATTATTTGGCGCCTTACGGTTTTGCTTGTCCCAGGGGTCTAAAATCATGGATAGGCACACATCGGTCCCCAGTATATCAGAAGGCAGATACATCTGCTAGAGGTTTCTTCTGCTCCCTCTTATGCCCATTGTGGTCATTGGCTAGATAAAGACATTCCTGAATACCTACGAATTAATTCTGTATTAACTGTTTTGCTTCAAATTTACCAAGCCCTGTTCTCTAAACTGTAAAGTCAATCCACAGATGTCTTTCCAAAGTGAACCAAAGCTAATACACAAGTATAACATATTTGAGCACATTACTATATTCACGAGCAACTTTAATGCTTGATATATATACCCATGTTGAACCTGTTGTGACATGTACTGCTTTCTTACATTGTTGTGAACCCTGAGGTAACATCTACGGTAACATCACTGCACAGGTACCGTGTGGAAAGCGAAGAATCCCTCGGGTGTCTTTGTGCCTGTCGACAACCCTGTCATTACTAGAGCAGGATCTGACACGCAGAACCCTGTTATTCCTAGAGCAGGATCTGGCACGCAGCACATCGACAACCGCCCTGGCAAAAGCTTCAGAAGCTTCAGATTCGATACAGCCAGTATCCTGCAGTCCATGGAAGCTTCCTTTCTGCATACCTAGGATCCTGACAGATCATCAACTTCTGTACCCCTGATGTGTATAGACTATGGAATGCCGTTGTCCCTTGTTGTTAACTGGAATCCTCGACACCACGGCATTTCGTCTTCCCCATGTCCTCTTCTGTTGGTATCTGTAATCTAGAACGCAACTATTGTCACATCACATCTTTCTTGAGTTATAATATCATGTCTTTCGTACACTTAAAAGTTCTTGCTTTTGCTTTAGGGGATATATGTGATGTCAGAAATTGTTTGCATGGTAACACTGGTTAGTGCAGGAAGAATTTTTGTGCGTTATGGCCGCTTTTTTAGCATGCTGGATGCTGAATAAGACGGTCCTTTTTGGCTTATTACAAGCCTCTCCAGAAATGGCTCAAAGGGCCAGTTCTTTTGAGCCTATTTGGTTAAGATGTACATACAGAGCTTTCGTATTCTCTTGCAACACCACTTCTCTTGTGCAACACTCTCCTGGTGTCAAACATATAGGAATATATATAAGTGAAGTGCAGGAACGTCATAGGTGAAAGCACATCGATTTTTTGGAGCTAGCAGTGCATAAATCCATGAATCACATCAGTACAGGAATAAATCATAACACTAATAGTTCTTCTGTTACCACATGATGAGCTTTCTTTGCAGCTATTTCCTATCACAAATGCAGCAAGAAACAGTGAAAAGTACGACAACAAAAAAATCATAGCAACAAGAATCAAGTCTTGTAGCACCCATGAACTAATTCAACATGGATCAAACATAGGTTTTAGTAATTCAACAAGAAGGCTTCAAATCAGCATTCACTGCAACACGCCGATATCACTAATTCAACATTGGATCGAACACAAGTTAGCATCACGCAGGTGAAGTAGGCGTCGTCTGACCAAAACAACGACGAGTCCAAAACTCTACTAGCCAACACGAAAGAAGTACCACCATCACCAAAATGTACTTGCTATATGGTTTAGGGATAGGGAACTCGGTAAGATGGCAGTATGGCATATCAATCAATTGCCATTATTTGCATGGACAATATGGACTTCCATGGTGCTCCTTTTGTTGGTCAACAGCTCAAAGAGGCAGATATCATCCATCTTCAGATCATCGTCTTTGACAAACTTCTTCCATCCACTTACAACTCGATAATCCTCACGCGGACCGCTAAACTTCCCTTTCCATTTCTTCCCAGGTAGCTGGAAATGGACGACTTCCTTATCTCCAAGATTTTGCTTGGCATACTTATCGGGGACAGTCTATTACAGATTTCAACACAAGAGTTAGTAGATCACTAGTAAATTGTGTGTGTGTGTGTGTGCGCGCGCGCGTGTGTAAACTGAGGTATGACTGGTTATAAATACATACATCATGATCAAGAATACTGTAGTGTTTTCATCAATAAAGAGAACTCCTGCAGGCCCACAAGAACCTGGAAACTGAAGGTAACCCCATGCCCCGCTTTACGATCTTTGATGAATATTCTGATGAGTGCTTGGGGGGGGGGGTTATCTTAGCGGATAGTGGTGTAGTGATGTCTGACGAGGGGGAAGCGCGCGAAGTGCTCTCTCTTATTCGTGCTAAGGAAATCGCGCAAGCCGCGCTAGCCCAGGCAGCGTTGGCCCGCGTTGCGCCAGCAGCAGAAGAAGCAGGGGCTTCTCTGGTGACTGTTGCGCGGCCCGACCAGGAGGACATAGCAGCAGGGGCTGCGCCGTCCCCCTCCAACCGTCGTCTTGCCAAGACACGGCGAGTGGCCAAAGCGGTGACCGCTCGCGGTATCCGCCTCTGCAATCGCATTATCTAATGCGTTACATATTTTGGAATATCCGAGGCTTCGGCCACGCTGGGAGGTGGACCCAGTTAAAAGAGTTCATTCAAAACGAGGCGATCGACGTAGTTGGCCTGCAGGAAACTATCAAGGCCGATTTCAATCATCGAGACCTGCTGGCTGTTGACCCGCTGGAGCGTTTTGTTTGGCATTGGGTGCCGGCGGTCGGGCACTCGGGAGGCATGCTACTAGGCATCGACCTAGTTTGCCTTGAGGTGGTGGCGAGGTCGTTTCTTCCTGTCGGCCCACGTGCGCCATCGTGCAACTCTCCAAGAGTGGGAGGTGATTGTGGCTTACGGCCCGGCTGACCACTCGCTCTCGCTCGAGTTCTTGGGAGAACTCCAGGCGAAGGTTGCGTCTTTGGGCACGCGAAATTTTCCTCTGCTAGTGGGAGGGGATTTCAACTTAATTCGTTCGGGAGCGGATAAAAACAATTGTATTATTAATTGGACAAGGGTGTCCATGTTTAATAATGCAATCGCAACCATGGCCCCAAGGGAAGTGGCTCGAGTGGGGGCACCCTACACCTGGACCAACAAACAGCTTACACTGGTGCGGTCGGTTTTGGACAGGGTTTTTATGTCCTCGGAGTGGGAGGCGCTGTTTCCCTCGTGCTCTTTGCACGCCGAAACGAGGATAGGGTCGGACCACGTCCCCCTCATCCTCTCCTCGGGGGAGGAAAGGCTAAAACGCAGTCCCCGTTTTTTCTTCGAAACCGCGTGGTTGGAGTCTCCGGACTTCGAGCAAATCTTCCTTTCGAAATGGGAGAATTGCGTCGCCCGGGTCGGGCGCGTGCGCGGGCCGATGGAGTTCTGGATTGCTGCCGGCGCGGGCTTGCGTGCGGCCCTCAAAGGGTGGGGGGCTAACCAGGGGCGCGAAGATAAGTTGCTTCGATCGCGCTTGACTGCGGGTCTCGCTCAGATGGATGCTGAGGCAGATGTGCAGACCTTCTCGGAGCAAAACTGGGCTCAGCGCTACGCACTTGAGGCCCAGGTCGAGTCCCTTCTAAGAGCTGAGGAGGAATACTGGCGTAGACACGGTGGTATCAAGTGGACGCTCAAGGGTGACTCGAACACTCAATATTTTCACGCCTATGCTAATGGCCGTCGCCGCAAGTGCGCCATTTTGCGCTTGCAATCTGAGCAGGGGCTCCTTTTGCGGCAACAGGATATCGTACGTCACATATACGATTACTACATCCAACTTATGGGTTCCAGGGAGGAATCACGTGCCCGGCTAAGGGAGGATGTGTGGGACCAAGCGTTGCGGGTCACGGACGAGGAAAATGAGGGCCTGGGATTGGCCTTCACCCCGGAGGAGATTGACAAGGCGACACTTGGCATGAAATCCGACACCGCACCCGGGCCGGATGGGTGGCCGGTGGCGATGTTCAAAAGGTCCTGGCAAGTGCTCAAAGGGCCTATTTTCGACGTTTGCAATGGTTTTATGCGGGGAACGGTAGATATCTCTCGCCTAAACTTTGGGGTTCTCTCTTTGATCCCCAAAGTTCCGGGCGCGGATCATATTAGGCTCTTTCGTCCCATTGCGTTGATTAATGTTCTGTTTAAAATTTGTGCGAAAGCTTGCTCGACTCGATTGACTCCGATAGCTCACCGTATTATTAGTAGGAACCAATCGGCTTTTATTCGGGGCGCAACATCTTAGAGGGGCCGTTGGCCCTCCAAGAGATTGTACACTCCCTAAAACGCGCTCGTCAGCCCTCGATCCTCCTGAAACTTGATTTCGAGAAGGCTTACGATCGCGTGAACTGGGAGTTTCTCCGACAGGTCCTCCTGGACCGGGGATTCTCGTCGGTTTGGGTTCATCGCATGATGCAGTTGGTCTCGGGGGGCCAAACGGCGATTGTGGTGAACGGAGAAGTAGGGAACTTCTTCCGCAACAAGCGTGGGCTGCGTCAAGGGGACCCAGCCTCGCCGTTGTTGTTTAACTTTGTGGCGGACGCCTTGGGCGCCATGCTAGACAAAGCCCGTATGGCTGGCCACATCAGGGGAGTGGTGGACAACCTAATCCCGGGGGGTGTGTCACACCTACAATACGCGGATGACACACTTCTCCTTTTCGAGCCCGATACACGCAGTATCGCAATGGTCAAGGCCATTCTGCTGTGTTTTGAACTCATGTCGGGGCTTAAAATCAACTTCCACAAATATGAAGTTGTGTCCATAGGGATGGACGCGGCCGAGAGTCAGCGGGTTGCCAACTTGCTTAACTGCAAACTTGGCAAGTTTCCGTTCACGTACCTCGGCCTCCTGATCGCGGCGAAGAAATGTTCGATCGCCGATTGGGAACCTCTCACCTCCAAGGTAGCGGATAGGATGTGTCCGTGGAGAGGGAGATTTATGTCTTCAGGGGCTAGACTAATCTTAACCAACTCCAGCCTCTCATCCTTACCTATGTTTGCCATGGGTTTGTTCTTGCTGGCGGATGGGGTACACACTAAGATGGATACCCTGCGGTCCCGTTTCTTTTGGGAGGGAGCGGGGCCTAAACGGAAATACCATATGGTCAAATGGCAGGCGGTTTGCAGACCTAAAGCCCACGGGGGCCTTGGGATCATCAACTCCAAGCTGATGAACATTGCACTCATGTGCAAGTGGATCTGGAAGATGTCTCAGGGTGAGACTGGCCTCTGGATCGACCTCCTACGTGCGAAATACTTCCCGAATGGGAATTTCTTTGAGGCGGTCCCTCGTGGGTTCCCCTTCTGGAACTCCATTCAAGCCCTCAAACCCTTCTTCGCCAGGGGCGCGAAATTTGGGGTTAACAACGGACGCTCCACGCGGTTTTGGCTAGACCTTTGGATTGGCCAACAACCCCTTTGGTCGGAGTTTCGCCAACTCTACTCCATTGCAGTCGAGCCCAGCCAATTGGTTGCTTTGGCTCTTAGCTCATCCCCACCCTACATCAACTTCAGAAGAGAATTATTGGGGCCGGAGATGGCGGAGTGGGATCGCCTTCGGGAGTTGATTGCGGATGTACGCCTGTCGGACTCCGCGGACACGGTCTCTTGGAGACTTTCGGGCTCTGGCAAATTCTCTGTCAAGTCCTTATACAGAGAGCTTACCCGCGGCCAGGTCCCTTCGGCTGCCATGGGGCTATGGAAGGCTAAAATCCCTCTCAAGATCAAGGTCTTCCTCTGGCAACTCTGCCAAGATCGCCTTCCTACCTATATCAACCTTGCTAAGCGCAACGGCCCCGCCTCCGGCCCTTGTGCTTTGTGTGGGGTTCCGGAAGATGCTGACCACGCCTTCTTCCGGTGCTCTCTGGCGCGCTTCGCTTGGAGCGCGGTCCGCGAGGCCGCGGGGGTGGATTGGGATCCCTGCTCCCGTGCGGCGCTTGTGTCTTCCTTGTCTTTGGTTCAAGGCCCGGCTCGCCGGGTCATGTGGACATGTGCGGCGGCCATGTTATGGGCTATCTGGCATATTCGTAACAAGTTTACTATTGAGGGTGTGTTTCCCTCGCACCCTGCTGACGTTATCTTCAAATTCATCGTGTTCTTGCAGCAATGGACACCGCTGGGAAGACAACAAGACTCTGATCTTCATCGTCAAGCTCTTTGCCGTCTTCGCTCAGTTTACACCGAGTCCCGCGCTCCGTCGTCCGCGCCGTCTGCTGTCGCATAGGGATGGGCAGCCCCTTTTGGTTCTAGATTCAGCCGAGCCTGCATGCTCTTTTGGCTAGGCCGGACGCGCCTTGTAACGTACTTTATTCCGTCTCCGGTTGCTGTTCCCAAGACCTGCTCGTCTTTTGTTTGTTGCCATGTGTTGGTTATATGGTTGTGCTACGCTGCCTAGTTTGTGGGCGTTATTAGTTTAAAGCCGGACGCGCCTGGCGTCTCTGTTCTAAAAAAAGGTTTCAACAGACTTAAACGTTCATGATCGAAGATACAACAAAATATGGAGGGAGCCACTCACCGGGATGAATCCTTTATTAACGTTGGTCTTGCCCATCAAAGCAACAAATATGGGAATGTCAGATTCTTCCCCGCCACTGTCTGAGCGGATAAACTGGACCTTCTCCTTCACCTGCTGCTCCTGAGCAGAGCTTAGTCTGGTTTTAGTCGTGGTAATGTAATCATCCTTCAACTGCTGCTTCTGAGATGAGGTTAGGTTGGCCTTTTTCCTAGAAGCGCGCCTGTAACTGCACGCATTCTGGTCATGATATTCTGAGGAGAAAGAAGCTGCTGACAGGCCATCTCCTTCTCCATTACTCTGCGTGGCTTTCAAGCATGTGAGGCGGGAATAAATCGACGTTGGCGAGAACTTTCTCACAGCCACGTCAATCAAAGATGATGACGTTGAAGTGAGAGTTCCCCTTGTATCTGAAGATTATGGTGTCACCCACCTGTAGACTGAACTTCTCGACGAATGGCCCCCATCCCGTTGTAAGCACAAGCTGCTGTTCTTGGTTGCTGGTAACCATAACCATGTAACTACATCCATTTTTTGTTTCAAGTTGAATCTTTCTGGGAATCTCTCCCTTCATACGCTGAACAAATTCTTTC
This sequence comes from Aegilops umbellulata, assembly GCA_032464435.1. Taxonomy (NCBI): domain Eukaryota; kingdom Viridiplantae; phylum Streptophyta; class Magnoliopsida; order Poales; family Poaceae; genus Aegilops; species Aegilops umbellulata. The sequence goes on from CP136057.1 coordinate 21,453,051, forward strand.
GCAATGATCTGCAGATAAAAGTTTCAGAAGATTATTGCTTGTTTGGAAGGACATTTTGCACTCAAGATACAGGAAGTACTAGTTGCAACAATCAAACTACATATTTGTACCAAACTATACAGGATGTGTATGTCTAAAGAAAAACACAGCCTACACGTAATTTAAACTAGCGAGAAAGTATAAAATCTAGAGAAACTAGCAAAGACACTGTATTTGAATGTGAATTACCATCTGATCTTGAAAACGACCCGACAAGCGCATCAAGAAATATTTTTTTTTCATCATCCAAGTTCATATAGTGATACTCATCCCAGCTTTCGCATCTTTCACAAAGCGCATCCATCTTTGTAGGAGACCTGCAGTGCAATGGCCATTTGGAGTGAAATTTGAACCTCGTTGGATAATAAAACGAATTCATGTTTTTTTTTTCAAAAAGAAAGATGCATACGGCCATCTTATTAATCAAACAAAAGTTCGAACAAGGTTCCAAAGTCTCCAACTGACAAAACAAAAAGAGAAAGCTCACACAGAGCTAAAAAGGCTAGAAACACCCACTAGCCAAGAAAGAAAAGCCACAACTGGCTGGCTAAAGAAAGATAGGTAAACTAATTGACTATCTTATTACATGACCGCCATCCAAACCGGTTGAAGATATCCCGAGCTACCATCTCCCAGCGGACAGATCCAGTAACCAAATGCTCCCTGGCCTCCGTCAGAGTGAGTAGCGACCACGAACGGATCAGTGTGGTGGCTCGGAAAATAACCTGCAAAAAGTGAATACATGATATTCTGTTAAACACCAAATCATTTCTACAATTCCAGATAGTCCACAGCAAGGCGCAAACTCCAACTCGAATATGTCGCGCTAGTTCTGGCTCAATCCCATTAAGCCATATCCCAAATAACGCATTGACCGAGTTCGGTGGAGTAATCTTAAAAGCAATGTGGACTGTCCGCCAAAGAACTTTGGCTAACGGGCAATCAAAAAAGAGGTGTTGAATCGTCTCATCCCGATCACAGAAACTACACCTAGTAGGTCCTGTCTAATTACGCTTTATCAAGTTGTCCTTGGTTAAAATAACTTGTTTATGGACAAACCACATAAACACTTTTATTTTCAAAGGCACTTTAACATTCCAAACATGCTTAGAGGTAGGAATGGAGGACGAATTAATAACATCAATGTACATTGATTTAACTGTGAATACTCCAGACCTAGCCAACTTCCAGCGTAATTCATCGGGTTGTTGGAAAGCTGAACCTCCATCAGTCTCCTAACTAGATGGAGCCAAGCTTCCCAACGATTGCCCGCTAGCGACCGTCTGAACTGAATATTAAGGGGGATAGATTGAAATACCGTTGCAACGAACACGTCGTTGAACAATACGATACAAAGACGGATATTGAATGGCCAAGGGTGTCTCTCCGAGCCAAGTATCCTCCCAGAATCGCGTACTAGCACCATTGCTGATAATAAACTTTGTCCTATTGAAAAAGGTCTGTTTGACTTTCATCAGTCCTCTCCAAAAAGGCGAGTCGGTCGCCTGACTGTAACCTGGGACAAAGTTTTTGTGTGGAGGTACTTGCTACGAAGGATTTGCGCCCACGTGGCATCAGTCTCAGAAGACAGTTTCCACAGCCACTTACTAAGGAGACATCTGTTCTTAACTTCAAGGTTCTCTATTCCGAGACCCCCTTGGTCTTTCGGCCTACAGATGATATCCCATTTAGCTAGCCGGTATTTTCTTTTTAAGTCATCACCCTGCCAAAAGAAACACGATCGATAGAAGTCCAGTCTTTTCCTGACACCAACTGGGACTTCAAAGAACGATAAGAGAAACATAGGCATACTCGTGAGTACCGAGTTAATCAAAATTAATCGGCCACCGTATGACATGAGCTTGCCCTTCCAGCAACTCAGCTTCTTCTCAAATCGGTCTTCGACGCACTTCCATTCTCGGTTTGTCAGCCTACGATGGTGGATTAGGATACCTAAGTAAGAGAAAGGTAACTCCCCCAACTCGCACCCAAACAATTGCCTATAAGCGTCCTATTCCTCCTTTGCTCTACCAAAGCAGAACAACTCACTCTTATGAAAGTTAATCTTTAACCCGACCAATTGTTCGAAAAGGCATAACACCAGCTTCATATGTCTCGCCTTGGCCAAATCATGCTCCATGAAGATGATTGTATCACCAGCGTACTGCAGGATGGATACACCTCCATCAACAAGATGGGGTACCAAGCCACCTACTTGACCATTCTCCTTAGCCCTCCCTATCAAAATTGCTAACATATCAACCACAATGTTAAACAATATAGGGGACATCGGGTCTCCTTGTCTTAGGCCTTTATGTGTCTGGAAGTAACGGCCAATATCGTCATTCACTTTAATTCCCACACTACCTTTTTGCGTGAATGATTCAACCTGGCGGCGCCAGACTTCATCAAAACCTTTCATATGCAAAGCCTGTTGGAGGAATGGCCATTTGACCTTATCGTACGCTTTCTCGAAATCCACCTTAAAAATTACTCCATCTAATTTTTTTGAATGGATTTCATGGAGCGTTTCATGAAGGACGACCACTGAGGGAGTCCTGGATTATGGGGTGTTCGGATAGCCGAACTATACCTTCAGCCGAACTCCAGGACTATGAAGATACAAAGTTGAAGACTCCGTCCCGTGTCCGGAAGGATCTTTTCTTGGCGTGGAAGGCAAGCTAGGTGTGCGGATATTCGAGATCTCCTACCATTGTAACCGACTCTGTGTAACCCTAACCCTATCCGGTGTCTATATAAACCGGAGGGTTGTAGTCCGTAGGACAACCATCATCATACACAATCATACCATAGGCTAGCTTCTAGGGTTTAGCCTCCTTGATCTCGTGGTAGATCCACTCTTGTAATACCCATATCATCAATATTAATCTAGCAGGAGTAGGGTTTTACCTCCATCGAGAGGGCCCGAACCTGGGTAAAACAAAGTGTCCCTTGTCTCCTGTTACCATCCGACCTTGACGCACAGTTCGGGACCCCCTACCCGAGATCCGCCGGTTTTGACACCGACATTGGTGCTTTCATTGAGAGTTCCTCTGTGCCGTCGCGATCAGGAAGCATGCCTCTTCCCGTCTTTAAAGACGGCGCCATTACGAAGGGAGCCTTGGCTGTCGGCCAAACTCTCTGGCTAAGTAGTTTTCTCGCAACCGCCTGTTCGGCTGTTGCGCCGACGGTGACCTCCCGGGTCATCGAAAGCAACCTCCACGTCGGCTCAGAACTCGCCGAGCAATTGGATCCGATGGAGCTCTCCTCTGTAAACGAGCTCCTGGATCATATCGCCGCACTGGGCGTCGCCACAAATTACGACCAGGTTGGGCTTAAACCCGATCTGAGAGAAATTAACTCTCCCCAGGTCACCCACCACGTTGCTGTGGTGGAGACACAATGCGGCGACCCTTCGTCTATCTTAAGGACTAGTTACGTCCGAATCCCCGAACCCTCCATGCCGGATATCCGCGGAGGGGAGGATACAATCCAAGACCCGAGCTTAAAATCAGACAAATCGGATAACATCCAAGACTCCGGATCTCAGAATCCGGAAGTTCTTCGGCCTCCGAACAACAAACTGGGCGAGGTCTCAGATTCAACGACACCCGCCCACCCGATCTTTCCCAAATCAGGCAAATGCCCGAAGAATCAGTACATCATTACTGGGCCAAATTCCTCCTGGTTATGAACAGGATAAAGGACTGCCGCGAGGGAGACGCAATTTCAATCTTTTGCAGTAACTGCACGGACAAGGGAATACTCAATGCCATAAGTCGTCGTAATATTACACGCTTTGCTGACCTGGCGTCCATAGTACAAAAATACTGTGCCATGGAAAGTGCTCGGAAAACCGAAATTGAATTTTGGGATAATCCGGCCCTGAATAGCAATCCCGTCCGAATCAAGAGGGCGCACCGCAGTAAGGCGCCCGGATTAAACGCTAAAAAATCAAAACCCTCTAGGGGGCATGGAACCGTACTGGAAAAGTGGCTAGATGGACCCTGCAAGATTCACAGTGCAGAGGACGCCACCCCAACTCACAGCCTTAGGGCATGTTGGATACTCCGGCAGGTGGCCAAAATTGGCGAGGACCTCCTAATTCCAGAGGTCGAAGGAAACCAACCCGAGAATTTCAGTTCAGTTCTCACAGTCTTTGAGACCTTCGCATCAAATAACATGCGAAAAAGAACACTCCGCAGCCTCACTGAAGTCTATCAAGTAGCGACAATAAACCCATGGAGTAATACTGCTATCACCTTCGACGCGAGTGACGAGCCTAAAATTCGAGCAGCCAGGGCACCAGCCGCACTGGTCCTCAGTCCCATAGTGGAAGGCTGTCACCTCACAAAGGTACTCATGGACGGAGGCAGTGGATTGAACCTCATTTACGAGGAAACCCTCCAAAAGATGGAAATAGACTGGAACCGCATTGAGCGAAGCAGCACAACCTTTAGAGGATTAATCCCCAGTCAGGAAGCGCGCTGCACCGGAAAGATCACACTAGATTTGGTATTCGGCACGCTGGATAATTACAGGTCCGAACATATCACGTTCCAGGTGGCCCCGTTCAAAAGCGGATATCAGGCTATACTAGGACGGGAGACTTTAACAATTTTTCAAGCCATACCCCATTACGGGTACATGAAGCTTAAAATGCCTGGGCCAAACGGAATTATCACACTCGCTAGTGATCCGGACATAGCACTCCGCGCCGAGAACAAGACAGCCGCACTGGCCCTCGAGGCACTATCCGAAACCTTAGCGGCCGAAGAACTGACTGCGCTGCGATCCACGGTCAATAGGGATGACGTGATACTCGATAAGAGATCCAAATCCACATCCTTCAAACCAGCGGACGAAATAGTCAAATTCCAGGTCCACCCAACGGACCCCAATAAAACAGCCTCCATCGGGGCACGACTGAACCCTGATGTAGACGCCGCACTGCGAGAGTTCCTACGAGAGAACTGGGACATTTTCGCTTGGCATCCCTCAGACATGCCAGGAATCCCACGCAGTTTGGCCGAACATAGCCTAAACATACAGAAAGGATCCAAACCTGTCAAACAGGCTCTTCGGCGTTTCTCCGAACCAAAGAGACAGGCTATGGGAGAGGAGCTAGCCAAGTTATTGGAAGCCGAATTCATTAGAGATATAAAACACCCGGACTGGCTAGCAAACCTGGTGATGGTACCAAAGAAGGACAAATCCTGGCGCCTGTGTGTCGATTTCAAAGACCTTAATAAGGCTTGCCCAAAGGATCCCTTCCCCTCCCTCGAATAGATCAAATCATCGATGCCACTGCAGGACACGATTCGTTGTGCTTCCTCAACGCCTACTCCGGTTACCATCAAATCAAGATGGCAGAATCAGACCAAGCCGCAACAGCATTCATCACACCATACGGCCCATTCTGCTTCAACACAATGCCCTTTGGGCTAAAAAACGCCGGCGCAACATATCAGCGCATGATTCAAACATGTCTGGCAAACCAGATCGGCAAAACAGTGGAGGCGTATGTAGATGATGTGGTCGTTAAATCAAGACATGTCGAATCTCTAGTAGATGACTTGAGGCTCACATTCGACAACCTCCGAAAATACGACATTAAGCTCAATCCGGAAAAATGCGTTTTCGGCGTTCCAGCCGGAAAGCTCCTGGGCTTCATTGTATCCGGTAGAGGAATTGAAGCAAATCCAGCTAAAATCCGAGCTCTGTCACAATTGGATGTCCCAAAAGACCTCAAACAAATACAGAAACTCACCGGATGCGTGGCGGCTTTAAGCCGCTTTATCTCCCGCCTGGGAGAAAAGGCATTGCCCCTTTACCGCCTCCTTAGGCGCACCGAACACTTCGAGTGGACAGACGCTGCCACAGCCGGACTCGAGGAAATAAAGGCCATCTTGGCAACAAACCCAGTCCTGGCCGCGCCGAACACGGGCGAACCCATGCTATTGTACATTGCCGCAACCCATCAAGTTGTTAGCGCAGTACTCGTCGTCGAGCGGGCAACGGACGGACACAAACTCCCCCTTCAAAGGCCGGTTTACTACGTGTCCACTGTCCTCACACCATGCAAATCACGGTACCCGCATTACCAAAAGATCGCGTACGCGGTGTTTATGGCATCCCAGAAGCTACGACACTGCTTTCAAGAGTGTTCTATAACAGTAGCCTCGGAAGTACCACTCAACAATATTATCAACAACCGCGATGCAACGGGCCGGATAGCAAAATGGGCCATAGAGCTCCTCCCGTTCGACATAACCTACAAACCACGGCGAGCCATTAAATCGCAAGTCCTAGCCGACTTCGTCGCCGAATGGACAGAGGCCGAACTCCCTAAAGAGTACGACACATATTCAAACTGGATCATGCATTTCGACGGCTCCAAAATGTTGGCCGGACTAGGGGCTGGCGTCGTTTTGACGTCCCCTACAGGGGACACAGTCCAATATGTACTCCAAATTATGTACACGGACTCCAACAATGCAGCCGAATACGAGGCCCTTCTACATGGTCTCCGGATGGCAGTATCCATGGGCATTCGACGCCTGGAAGTACGGGGGACTCAAACCTCGCGATATGCCAAATAAATGGTGACTTCGACGCCAAAGACCCAAAAATGGCAGCTTATCGCAATGCCGTCCTAAAAATGTCAGTTCGGTTCGAGGGACTAGAGTTTCACCATATAGCCCGAGAAAACAATCAGGCAGCAGACGTCCTGGCACGCATCGGAGCAAAGCGAGATGCGGTCCCCCCAACATCTTCTTAGAAAGATTATTCAAGCCATCTGTAGCATGGGAGGGGGAGCCCTCGGACGACAGTCCGGACATAACCGCACAACCCGACGCCGAACAATCCGACATAATCGGAGGCCCTGACACCGAAACCACACCTTTAGCCCACGTAATAATGGCGGCCATCGCCCTGTGGACAGAACCATTCCTAGTCTACCTTACTAGGCAGGAACTCCCAGAGGACCAAAACGAGGCACACTATATAGTGCGGTGATCTAAATCCTATAAAGTCCAAGAGGGAGAGCTATATAAGAAAAGCACTACAGGAGTCCTTCAAAGATGTATCTCCGAGGAGGAAGGGCGGAGTCTGTTGGCTGAAATTCATGCCGGACTCGGTGGCCATCACGCTGCAGCTCGGTCCCTTGTAAGCAAGGCTTTCCGTACGGGCTTTTATTGGCCGATGACCCGAGCAGACGCTCATGACTTAGTCAAACGATGCGTCGGTTGCCAGCTCTTTGCAAATCAAAGCCATATGCCACCCAACGCCCTCCGAACCATCCCCATCACTTGGCCTTTTGCGGTCTGGGGGCTTGATATGGTGGGACCCCTTAAGGGTGGAACCCACAAGAAAAAAATACCTATTGGTCATGGTGGATAAATTCACCAAATGGATAGAAGCCAAGCCTGTTAAGACGGCCGAATCCGGACCCGTGATAGACTTCATATCCGGGGTCGTACACCGTTACGGTGTCCCCCACAGCATTATCACTGATAACGACACAAACTTCACCTCTGACGAAGTAAAGCTGTGGTGCAAAAACATGGGCATTAAGCTCGATTTTGCTTCTGTCTATCACCCACAAACTAACGGTCAGGTCGAACGTGCAAATGGTCTCATCATGAGCAGTATCAAACCCAGACTAGTGCGGTCCCTAAAGGAATCCAATACGCACTGGGTAGAGGAGCTCGACTCCGTACTCTGGGGGCTGCGAACCACGCCGAATCGTACCACCGGATTCACACCATTCTTTATGGTATACGGCGCAGAGGCAGTTCTGCCCTGCGATATAATTCATGACTCACCGCGAGTGCGCATGTACGAAGAAAGAGAAGCCGAGCTTGATCGGCAGGACAACCTGGACGCCTTAGAGGAGGAGCGCGACGTGGCTAAAGCCCGTTCCGCATTTTATCAACAGTAGGCTCGAAGATATCAAAGCAGAGAAGTACGAGCCAAAAATTACAACGTTGGCGAACTAGTCCTACGCCTGCCGGATAAGAAAAAGGACAAACTCAAGCCCAAATGGGAAGGTCCCTTCATAATTGACCAAGTCCTGACTGGTGGAGCGTACCGCCTGCGAGATGCGTCGGATAACTGACTCGAGCCGAACCCATGGAACGCCGCACGTCTCCGAAGATTCTATGCCTAGCGCCGGACTCGGGGTTTGTATCCTTCCTCTGTCCACTTTTATATATATTTTTCTGTTTTTGTCTCTCTCCACTCTTTCCTTTTATAGCCCTTAAAGGCTCATCATCTGACGCGCCACTCGCGCTCCTTAAACCTGGGGGCTTCTCTAACAGAAGCTTGTTTATATGGGTTTCACGCCCAACGCATGCGTCAGACTTTCGCATGCACCTTTTCTTCACCATTATATGCATCGATATGACTTAAGTTTTTGCCAAGCTGGGTTGCCTGGCTCCTGTGCTTACCCCTACGTTCCCGATTGTTCGGCTAGGTGGTAAAGGGAGCACCTCTGCGATTGTTACTGCCGGATAAGCTGGATGTGTACCTCAGACTGGGTGAAGCCGAAAGCTAGCGTTCATAAGGGAATATTCGGTCGGTGAACTAAAGATGAACCTTTTTACTTATACATGCCCCCAGATGTTTTCCTGCACTCGCAGTCCGGACGTGCACTTCAGGGCACGCCACCCCAGCGAAAGGAACCCTTAACGGAACTATTCTCTCTGGAAGATGTTTCTTACTAACCATGTAATATAACATAACTAGTTGGGCACTTGTCTGATAAAGCACTAATGACCCCTATGCCTGGTCTCCACGCATACCTCGGTTCTTATATAACCGTTATGGTATTCGGACACACTCCGGACCGTCAGGTCCCGAGGTCGAAGCGAAAAGGTCGGCAACGACAAACGATCTACAATCCGGCTAGAAGGCATTACACATGTCAATTATAAATTACATAGTCATCAGGACTGACTGTATTCCTCTTCTATACCATCTAACAGGCTGTCTAATTTACAGTCCTGCTGGGAATACTTTGTGGCCAATTCTACCTGGCCATACACTAAGCTCACAGGGATTTCCTTCCCGTCAGGCCCCACCGGTCCAACCTCGGCCATGTGATTGGGGTCAGACCTCGTAAAGTGGGTCTTCACCATGGCCCAAGCCTCCCTAGCGCCCTGCTGGTAGGCCGATATCTTCCACAACCGGAAGCGCCGCCGAGCTCCCTTCAACTTCACCGCAAGTTCTCCAAGGCCCTCGGGTATGGAGTGGGCAGGCCACAAGGCTTGGGCAATACCTCGCATCGCCTGCCGAACTCGCTCGTGCAGTTGCAAGAGTTCGGGAAGAAGATCGCCCGTTGAAATGGGCATCTCCTCTACAGGACGACCTGTCAGCATACCTACAGACATAACTCTGTTAGCCGTCTTCCTCGCCGAACTCCTTTTTCAAGAGTTTGCTTAAGAACTTACTAAAAATGCCACGTCGAAGTCGCTGATTCTCCTTATTGGAGTCCGACAGCTGGCCACGAACATCTTTTAGTTCAACATCCAGCCTGGTGTTGGCATCCTGGAGATCATTCTTCTCCCGCCTCACCTTTGTTAGCATGCTTTCAACAGACTCTAACCGGTGTAGAAGCTGTTGCCTGTCCGGATCGAGTCCGGCGCCATCTACAATACAATTTGTCAGATCGGCACTTAAATCCGTACAATACTAAATATTCTAGAGTATTGTTTACCTGCAGGGGTCTTTTTAGACCCTCCTGCTGCCGTTCGTGCGGCCTCTAGTTGGGCCCTGCACCTTTCTGTTGGAAATATGCCCTAGAGGCAATAATAAAAGCATTATTATTATATTTCCTTATTCATGATAATTGTCTTTATTCGTGCTATAATTGTGTTATCCGGAAATCGTAATACATGTGTGAATAACAGACAACAATATGTCCCTAGTGAGCCTCTAGTTGACTAGCTCGCTGATCGACAGATAGTCATGGTTTCCTGACTATGGACATTGGATGTCATCGATAACGGGATCACATCATTAGGAGAATGATGTGATGGACAAGACCCAATCCTAAACATAGCATAAGATCGCATAGTTCGTTTGCTAGAGTTTTCCAATGTCAAGTATCCTTTCCTTAGACCATGAGATCGTGTAACTCCCGGATACCGTAGGAGTGCTTTGGGTGTGCCAAACGTCACAATGTAACTGGGTGACTATAAAGGTATACTGCGGGTATCTCTGAAAGTGTCTGTTGGGTTGACATGGATCGAGACTGGGATTTGTCACTCCGCTTGACGGAGAGGTATCACCGGGCCCTCTCGGTAATGCATCATCATAATGAGCTCAATGTGATCAAAGTGTTTGATCACGGGATCATGCTTTACGGTACGAGAAAAGTGACTTGCCGGTAACGAGATTGAACGAGGTATTGGGATACCGACGATCGAACCTCGGGCAAGTAAAATACCGATTGACAAAGGGAATCGTACACGGGATTAATTGAATCCTCGACATCGTGGTTCATCCGATGAGATCATCGTGGAGCATGTGGGAGCCAACATGGGTATCCAGATCCCACTATTGGTTATTGCCCGAGAGCCGTCTCGGTCATGTCTGCATGTCTCCCGAACCCGTAGGGTCTACACACTTAAGGTTCGGTGACGCTAGGGTTGTGAAGATATGTATATGCAGTAACCCGAATGTTGTTCGGAGTCCCGGATGAGATCCTGGATGTCACGAGGAGTTTCGGAATGGTCCGGAGGTAAAGATTTATATATGGAAAGTCGTCATACGGACATCGGGACAAGTTTCGGGGTTATCGGTATTGTACCTGGACCACCGGAGGGTCCCAGGGGTCCACCGGGTGGGGCCACCTATCCCGGAGGGCCCCATGGGCTGTATGAGGGAGGGAACCAGCCCAAAGTGGGCTGGTGCGCCTCCCCCCAAGGGCCCATGCGCCTAGGGTTGGGGGGGGGAACCCTAAAGGGGGCGCCCCCCTTGCTTGGGGGGCAAGCCCCCTCCCTGGCCGGCGCCCCCCTAGGAGATTCCATCTCCTAGGGCCGGCGCCCCCCCAAGGGGTTATATAAAGGGGGGAGGGGAGGGGGGGCTGAACACCCTTTGCCCTGGCGCCTCCCTCTCCCTCTCCAACACCTCCTCCTCCTCCGTAAGAGCTCGGCGAAGCCCTGTCGGAGTACTGCGGCTCCACCATCACCACGCCGTCGTGCTGCTGCTGGAGTCTTCTTCCCCAACCTCTCCTTTGCCTTGCTGGATCAAGAAGAAGGAGACGTTACGCTGACCGTACGTGTGTTGAACGCGGAGGTGCCGTGCTTTCGGTGCTAGGATCTCCGGTGATTTGGATCACGGTGTGTATGACTACTTCATCCCCGTTCGTTGAACGCTTCCGCTCGCGATCTACAAAGTGGTATGTAGATGCAATCTCTCTCTCCCATGACTCGTTGCTAGATGAACTCATAGATGGATCTTGGTGAAACCGTAGGAAAATTTTTAATTTTCTGCAACGTTCCCCAACAGTGGCATCATGAGCTAGGTCTATGCGTAGTTCTCTATTGCACGAGTAGAACACAATTTGTTGTGGGCGTAGATGTTGTCAACTCTTCTTGCCGCTACTAGTCTTATCTTGCTTCAGCGGTATTGTGGGATGAAGCGGCCCGGACCAACCTTACACGTACGCTTACGTGAGACCGGTTCCACCGACTAACATGCACTAGTTGCATAAGGTGGCTGGCGGGTGTTTGTCTCTCCCACTTTAGTTGGAGCGGATTCGATGAAAAGGGTCCTTATGAAGGGTAAATAGAAGTTGACAAATCACGTTGTGGTTTTTACGTAGGTAAGAAAACGTTCTTGCTAGAACCCTAATTCAGCCACGTAAAACTTGCAACAACAATTAGAGGACGTCTAACTTGTTTTTGCAGCAAGTGCTTTGTGATATGATATGGCCAAAGTTGTGATGAATGATGAATGATCTATATGTGATGTATGAGATGTTCATGCTATTGTAATAGGAATCACGACTTGCATGTCGATGAGTATGACAACCGGCAGGAGCCATAGGAGTTGTCTTTATTTTTGTATGACCTGCGTGTCATTGAGAAACGCCATGTAAATTACTTTACTTTATTGCTAAACGCGTTAGTCATAGTAGTAGAAGTAATAGTTGGCGAGCAACTTCATGGAGACACGATGATGGAGATCATGATGATGGAGATCATGGTGTCAAGCCGGTGACAAGATGATCATGGAACCCCAAGATGGAGATCAAAGGAGCTATGTGATATTGGCCATATCATGTCACGTTTATTATTTGATTGCATGTGATGTTTATCATGGTTTGCATCTTGTTTACTTAGAATGACGGTAGTAAATAAGATGATCCCTCATAATAATTTCAAGAAAGTGTTCACCTTAACTGTGCACCGTTGCGACAGTTCGTTGTTTTGAAGCACCACGTGATGATCGGGTGTGATAGATTCTAACGTTCACATACAACGGGTGTAAGACAGATTTACACACGCAAAACACTTAGGTTGACTTGACGAGCCTAGCATGTACAGACATGGCCTCGGAACACAGAAGACCGAAAGGTCGAGCATGAGTCGTATAGAAGATACGATCAACATGAAGATGTTCACCGATGTTGACTAGTCCGTCTCATGTGATGATCGGACACGGCCTAGTTGACTCGGATCATGTAATACTTAGATGACTAGAAGAGGGATGTCTATCTAAGTGGGAGTTCATTAAATAATTTGATTAAATGAACTTTATTATCATGAACTTAGTCTAAATTTTTTTACAATATGTCTTGTAGATCAAATGGCCAACGTAGTCCTCAACTTCAACGCGTTCCTAGAGAAAACCAAGCTGAAAGACGATGGTAGCAACTATACGGACTGGGTCCGGAACCTGAGGATCATCCTCATAGCTGCCAAGAAAGATTATGTCCTACGAGCACCGCTGGGTGACGCACCTATTCTCCCTGCAGAACAAGACGTTATGAACGCTTGGCAGTCACGCTGCGATGATTACTCCCTCGTTCAGTGCGGCATGCTTTACAGCTTAGAGCCGGGGCTCCAAAAGCGTTTTGAGAGACATGGAGCATATGAGATGTTCGAAGAGCTGAAAATGGTTTTCCAAGCTCATGCCCGGGTGGAGAGATATGAAGTCTCCAACAAATTCTTTAGCTGTAAGATGGAGGAAAATAGCTCTGTCAGTGAACACATACTCAAAATGTCTGGGTTACACAACCGCTTGACTCAACTGGAAGTTAATCTCCCGGATGAAGTGGTCATTGACAGAATCCTCCAGTCGCTTCCACCTAGCTACAAGAGCTTTGTGATGAACTACAATATGCAGGGGATGGTAAAGACCATTCTTGAGGTATATGCTATGCTGAAATCGGCAGAGGTAGAAATCAAGAAGGAGCATCAAGTGTTGATGGTGAATAAAACCACTAAGTTCAAGAAGGGCAAGGGTAAAAAGAACTTCAAGAAGGACGGCAAGGAAGTTGCCGCGCCCGGTAAGCAAGTTGCCGGGAAGAAGCCAAAGAATGGACCCAAGCCCGAAACTGAGTGTTTTTATTGCAAGGGAAGTGGTCACTGGAAGCGGAACTGCCCCAAATACTTAGCGGACAAGAAGGCCGGCAAAACAAAAGGTATATGTGATATACATGTAATTGATGTGTACCTTACCAGTACTCGTAGTAGCTCTTGGGTATTTGATACCGGTGCAGTTGCTCACATTTGTAACTCAAAGCAGGAGCTGCGGAATAAACGGAGACTGGCGAAGGACGAGGTGATGATGCGCGTCGGGAATGGTTCCAAGGTCGATGTGATCGCCGTCGGCACGCTGCCTCTACATTTACCTACGGGATTAGTTTTAAACCTCAATAATTGTTATTTAGTGCCAAGTTTGAGCATGAACATTGTGTCTGGATCTCGTTTAATTCGAGATGGCTACTCATTTAAATCCGAGAATAATGGTTGTTCCATTTATATGAGAGATATGTTTTATGGTCATGCTCCGATGGCTAATGGTTTATTCTTAATGAATCTCGTACGTGATGATACACATATTCATAGTGTGAATACCAAAAGAGTTAAAGTTGATAAAAATAGTCCCACATATTTGTGGCACTGCCGCCTTGGTCACATAGGTGTCAAACGCATGAAGAAGCTCCATGCAGATGGACTTTTAGAGTCTCTTGATTATGAATCATTTGACACGTGCGAACCATGCCTCATGGGTAAAATGACCAAGACTCCGTTCTCAGGAACAATGGAGCGAGCAACCAACTTATTGGAAATCATACATACCGATGTGTGCGGTCCAATGAGTGTTGAGGCTCGCGGTGGCTATCGTTATGTTCTCACCCTCACTGATGACTTGAGTAGATATGGGTATGTCTACTTAATGAAACACAAATCTGAAACCTTTGAAAAGTTCAAAGAATTTCAGAGTGAGGTTGAAAATCAACGTGATAAAAGGATCAAGTTTCTACGATCAGATCGTGGAGGAGAATACTTGAGTCACGAATTTGGCACACACTTAAGAAAATGTGGAATAGTTTCACAACTCACGCCGCCTGGAACACCTCAGCGTAATGGTGTGTCCGAACGTCGTAATCGCACTCTATTAGATATGGTGCGATCTATGATGTCTCTTACCGATTTACCGCTATCTTTTTGGGGCTATGCTTTAGAGACTGCCGCATTCACTTTAAATAGGGCTCCGTCAAAATCCGTTGAGACGACACCGTATGAATTATGGTTTGGGAAGAAACCTAAGCTGTCGTTTCTAAAAGTTTGGGGATGCGATGCTTATGTCAAGAAACTTCAACCTGAAAAGCTCGAACCCAAGTCGGAAAAATGCGTCTTCATAGGATACCCTAAAGAAACTGTTGGGTATACCTTCTACCTCAGATCCGAAGGCAAGATCTTTGTTGCCAAGAATGGATCCTTTCTGGAGAAAGAGTTTCTCTCGAAAGAAGTAAGTGGGAGGAAAGTAGAACTTGATGAAGTGTTACCTCTTGAACCGGAAAATGGCGAACCTCAAGAAAACGTTTCTGAGGTGCCTGCACCGACTAGAGAGGAAATTAATGATGATGATCAAGATACTTCTAATCAAGCTCCTACTGAAATTCGAAGGTCCACAAGGACACGTTCCGCACCAGAGTGGTACGGGAACCCTGTCTTGGAAATCATGTTGTTAGACAACGGTGAACCTTCGAACTATGAGGAAGCAATGGCGGGCCCGGATTCCAACAAATGGCTGGAAGCCATGAAATCCGAGATAGGATCCATGTATGAAAACGAAGTATGGACTTTGACTGACTTGCCCGTTGAACGGCGAGCGATAGAAAATAAATGGATCTTTAAGAAGAAGACAGACGCGGATGGTAATGTGACCATCTATAAAGCTCGGCTTGTCGCTAAGGGTTATCGACAAGTTCAAGGGGTTGACTACGATGAGACTTTCTCACCGGTAGCGAAGCTGAAGTCCGTCCGAATCATGTTAGCAATTGCCGCATTCTATGATTATGAAATATGGCAAATGGACGTCAAAACGGCATTCCTTAATGGTTTCCTTAAGGAAGAATTGTATATGATGCAACCGGAAGGTTTTGTCGATCCTAAGAATGCTGACAAGGTGTGCAAGCTCCAACGCTCGATTTATGGGCTGGTGCAAGCATCTCGGAGTTGGAACATTCGCTTTGATGAGATGATCAAAGTGTTTGGGTTTACACAGACTTATGGAGAAGCCTGTGTTTACAAGAAAGTGAGTGGGAGCTCTGTAGCATTTCTCATATTATATGTAGACGACATACTTTTGATGGGAAATGATATAGAACTCTTGGACAGCATTAAGGCCTACTTGAATAAAAGTTTTTCAATGAAGGACCTTGGAGAAGCTGCTTATATATTAGGCATCAAGATCTATAGAGATAGATCAAGACGTCTCATAGGTCTTTCACAAAGCACATACCTTGATAAGATATTGAAGAAGTTCAATATGGATCAATCTAAGAAGGGGTTCTTACCTGTGTTACAAGGTGTGAAATTGAGCTCAGTTCAATGTCCGACCACGGCACAAGATATAGAAGAGATGAGCGTCATCCCTTATGCCTCAGCCATAGGTTCTATTATGTATGCCATGCTGTGTACCAGACCTGATGTAAACCTTGCCGTAAGTTTGGTAGGAAGGTACCAAAGTAATCCCGGCAAGGAACACTGGACAACGGTCAAGAATATCCTGAAGTACCTGAAAAGGACTAAGGAAATGTTTCTCGTTTATGGAGGTGACGAAGAGCTCATCGTAAAAGGTTACGTCGACGCTAGCTTCGACACAGATCTGGATGACTCTAAGTCACAAACCGGATACGTGTATATTTTGAATGGTGGGGCAGTAAGCTGGTGCAGTTGCAAGCAAAGCGTCGTGGCGGGATCTACATGTGAAGCGGAGTACATGGCTGCCTCGGAGGCAGCACATGAAGCAATTTGGGTGAAGGAGTTCATCACCGACCTCGGAGTCATACCCAATGCGTCGGGGCCAATCAAGCTCTTCTGTGACAACACTGGAGCTATTGCACTTGCAAAGGAGCCCAGGTTTCACAAGAAGACCAGGCACATCAAGCGTCGCTTCAACTCCATTCGTGAAAATGTTCAAGATGGAGACATAGAGATTTGTAAAGTACACACGGATCTGAATGTCGCAGATCCGTTGACTAAACCTCTCCCTAAGGCAAAACATGATCAGCACCAGAACTCTATGGGTGTTCGATTCATCACAATGTAACTAGATTATTGACTCTAGTGCAAGTGGGAGACTGTTGGAAATATGCCCTAGAGGCAATAATAAAAGCATTATTATTATATTTCCTTATTCATGATAATTGTCTTTATTCGTGCTATAATTGTGTTATCCGGAAATCGTAATACATGTGTGAATAACAGACAACAATATGTCCCTAGTGAGCCTCTAGTTGACTAGCTCGTTGATCGACAGATAGTCATGGTTTCCTGACTATGGACATTGGATGTCATCGATAATGGGATCACATCATTAGGAGAATGATGTGATGGACAAGACCCAATCCTAAACATAGCATCAGATCACATAGTTCGTTTGCTAGAGTTTTCCAATGTCAAGTATCCTTTCCTTAGACCATGAGATCGTGTAACTCCCGGATACCGTAGGAGTGCTTTGGGTGTGCCAAACGTCACAACGTAACTGGGTGACTATAAAGGTATACTGCGGGTATCTCTGAAAGTGTCTGGTGGGTTGACATGGATCGAGACTGGGATTTGTCACTCCGCTTGACGGAGAGGTATCACCGGGCCCTCTCGGTAATGCATCATCATAATGAGCTCAATGTGATCAAAGTGTTTGATCACGGGATCATGCCTTACGGTACGAGAAAAGTGACTTGCCGGTAACGAGATTGAACGAGGTATTGGGATACCGACGATCGAATCTCGGGCAAGTAAAATACCGATTGACAAAGGGAATCGTACACGGGATTAATTGAATCCTCGACATCGTGGTTCATCCGATGAGATCATCATGGAGCATGTGGGAGCCAACATGGGTATCCAGATCCCGCTGTTGGTTATTGCCCGAGAGCCGTCTCGGTCATGTCTGCATGTCTCCCGAACCCGTAGGGTCTACACACTTAAGGTTCGGTGACGCTAGGGTTGTGAAGATATGTATATGCAGTAACCCGAATGTTGTTCGGAGTCCCGGATGAGATCCCGGACGTCACGAGGAGTTTCGGAATGGTCCGGAGGTAAAGATTTATATATGGAAAGTCGTCATACGGACATCGGGACAAGTTTTGGGGTTATCGGTATTGTACCGGGACCACCGGAGGGTCCCAGGGGTCCACCGGGTGGGGCCACCTATCCCGGAGGGCCCCATGGGCTGTATGAGGGAGGGAACCAGCCCAAAGTGGGCTGGTGCGCCTCCCCCCAAGGGCCCATGCGCCTAGGGTTGGGGGGGGGGGAACCCTAAAGGGGGCGCCCCCCTTGCTTGGGGGGCAAGCCCCCTCCCTGGCCGGCGCCCCCCTAGGAGATTCCATCTCCTAGGGCCGGCGCCCCCCCAAGGGGTTATATAAAGGGGGGAGGGGAGGGGGGGCTGAACACCCTTTGCCCTGGCGCCTCCCTCTCCCTCTCCAACACCTCCTCCTCCTCCGTAAGAGCTCGGCGAAGCCCTGTCGGAGTACTGCGACTCCACCATCACCACGCCGTCGTGCTGCTGCTGGAGTCTTCTTCCCCAACCTCTCCTTTGCCTTGCTGGATCAAGAAGAAGGAGACGTTACGCTGACCGTACGTGTGTTGAACGCGGAGGTGCCGTGCTTTCGGTGCTAGGATCTCCGGTGATTTGGATCACGGTGTGTACGACTACTTCATCCCCGTTCGTTGAATGCTTCCGCTCGCGATCTACAAAGTGGTATGTAGATGCAATCTCTCTCTCCCATGACTCGTTGCTAGATGAACTCATAGATGGATCTTGGTGAAACCGTAGGAAAATTTTAATTTTCTGCAACGTTCCCCAACACTTTCCAGCTCCTGGGACAACGCGGTATTCTTCTCGGTAAGAAACTGATGTTATATGATTCTCGAATCAGTTATTTCCACTGCTTCAAGTCTCGGGGGCTACTGGCATATCTATATTTACCAAAATTTTCTTACCCGTATGTCTTTTACATACTGCTCTGTGGCTCTGGCTAAACCATTTTGAGCGGCACGGAGGTACGCATCTCCTGAATTAAAGGCATTTAAAGCCTCCTGGGAGAAACAAACGTCGCGAAGAACTGTCCGGCGACGCCTGTGGTTCATGGCACTCTCCACCTCGGAATTGGTGGCAGACAGCCTGTCCGCATCCTCTGATGGAGGAGCGTCCGGTGCGTGCCTTGTGCTGACCTCCGCCTCCCTGCCGGGCATTGGAGTCTGGCTGGTGGAGGACCGATTGGCAACCTCTCCGGATATAGTCCGGCGAGGTCTCTTCGTCCTGAAGATAGCACGAATGTTAATATACCCTGGAGGAGTAAAACACCAGGAGGGTACGCCATACCTTTGCTCTGGCACCTCAGACCGGACTACGTTCCTTTTTGCCCCACGGGTCCCTGCGGCCCCCCGCCGGCTAGCTGCAGCGGGGTCGGCTTCCCCCCTCGGGAATCTCCCCTACAAAGCACGGTTGTTGTTAGAACAACCAAGCCAATGAAAATGGAACCCCTCTTAAGGGGGTAAAGCTTCGGTATTTGTCACCTGGGAGGCCGGGATTAATCCTGGGCAATCAGCTATAATAGCTACCAAGGTATCATCCTTGCTTAGCTGATGAAACACTCCGTCAATGAAGTCCACCGCTAAGTCCGGATCCTCTTCGGAGTCCGGATCGAGGGACCGGTCTGGGTCCTCTGGCTATGGAGGACGGCTGTTTATGTTTTTTACCTCCTGACGCAGGTCCTGCATTGAAGTCGTTAGACTGCCTATTTAGTCATGGGAATGTAAAATGAACAGGGAAGTACGACTGTCCGCTTACCCAATTCGGAGGACTATACATGGAAAATCCGCCCTGCGGATCGACGCGGAGGAATTCCTCTTCTTCTCCCTTGTACAAAGAGGATAAGATCTTCACTAGAGTGGCAGGCGAGTCCGGCACCTTACGGCCGTAACGGGTGGCGTCATCCTCCCCGTTAAAATCCCACATGGGGTGGCTTCTGTATTGGAGCGGCTGCACCCCTCGCATGATGCATATGGCCATGACTTTAATCATGGTCAGTCCGGAATGAGCCAGTAGCTTAATCCGGCCCATTAAGTAAAGGACGTCTCTGTCATTCTCTCTCTGAGAGCTCCGAGGGTGCCAGCTCAGGCGTTTCTTCAAGGGAGCGTTGTTGAACTCAGGGAGACCGGCCCAGATAGGGTCCGGCAGGGGGACGTCGTCTATATAGAACCATTCTGAAGGCCAGTCCTTGGACGCCTTCTTCGGGGTTCCGGACGGGTATCCGGTCCCGGCGATATGCCATACTTCGGCTCCGCCCACTTGATATATAGACCCCTTTTGGGAACGGGGCACCAGGCAGAATATCTTCTTCCACAGCGCAAAATGAGCCTCGACGCCTAAAAATAGCTCGCAGAGAGAAACGAAGCCCGCAATGTGTAACACGGAACTGGGCGTAAGGTGGTGCAGCTGGAGACCATAGAACTCCAAAAGCCCGCGGAGAAAGGGATGAATGGGAAATCCCAGTCCCCTTATTAGATAAGAGGCCAGGCACACCCGCTCCCCTTTAGAGGGACTAGGTGAGTTCTCCGCTTGTTTTCCGCCTTGATAAGTGGCGAGTCCGGCTCGGACCGAGACCATATAGGCTTGAGGGAGAAATCCCTTGGCTTGGAGCGACACTAACTCGCTGTGTGGGATGGTGCATCTCTCCCAGTCTCCGGGTTTAGGACTGGAGGGGCGAGGGGAGGAGCTGCGACGGCTGGCCATGTTGGAATGGACCTTTGCTGGAGACGCTCTGATGATAACTCGCGGAGAGGAGGAGATGTGGTTTAGATCTAAATCCCCATCCCGTTAAATAGGCGTCTCGTTTATATGACTAAGGGTGTGGATGTAAAAAACACCCCAAGCTCTTCGCATTCGTTTAGCACGTGGAAGACGGCCATTATTGGGCACTGAAGACGAGGAGTGCTACATTACAAAAAGCGGACATTATTCGTACAGGTACACAGGATTTGGAGGAGGAACCCGCCTTGCAATGCCGAAGACGATTTGCGCGCCGAACTCGTTGTCATTGAAGCCTGGTTTGGGGGCTACTGAGGGAGTCCTGGATTATGGTGTGTTCGGATAGCCGAACTATACCTTCAGCCGGACTCCAGGACTATGAAGATACAAAGTTGAAGACTTCGTCCCGTGTCCGGAAGGATCTTTTCTTGGCGTGGAAGGCAAGCTAGGTATGCGGATATTCGAGATCTCCTACCATTGTAACCGACTCTATGTAACCCTAACCCTATCCGGTGTCTATATAAACCGGAGGGTTGTAGTCCGTAGGACAACCATCATCATACACAATCATACCATAGGCTAGCTTCCAGGGTTTAGCCTCCTTGATCTCGTGGTAGATCCACTCTTGTACTACCCATATCATCAATATTAATCTAGCAGGAGTAGGGTTTTACCTCCATCGAGAGGGCCCGAACCTGGGTAAAACAAAGTGTCCCTTGTCTCCTGTTACCATCTGACCTTGACGCACAGTTCGGGACCCCCTACCCGAGATCCGCCGGTTTTGACACCGACAACCACCCCTTCAAGGATGTTTCTATCCGGCATGAAAGTAGTTTGGGACTGTTGCACCACATAATGCGCAATCTGTGTAAGCCTATTAGTCCCGACCTTGGTGAAAATTTTGAAACTAACATTGAGAAGGCAGATTGGCCGGAACTGCTCAATTCTCACAGCATCCGTTTTCTTAGGGAGCAGAGTGATAGTTCCAAAGTTCAAGTGAAATAATTGAAGCTGTCCAGAGAACAGATCGTGAAACATAGGAAGCAAATCCCCCTTAATGATGTGCCAACACTTTTTGTAGAACTCAACTGGGAAACCATCCGGTCCAGGAGCCTTATCATTTTTCATCTGTGCAATAGCATCAAACACCTCCTTCTCAGTAAATGGGGCAACCAGAATATCATTATCAGCAGCCGACAGTTGAGGCACATCCCTAGTCCTGGACTTATCGAGGGACACACAACTATCCGCGAGTGGTCCAAACAACTGCCTATAATACTCTGTTATATAGGTTTTGAGGTTGTCTTGTCCTAAAATAGTGCCCTCATCTTGTTCAAGTTGAAAGATCCTCTTCTTCTTGTGCTTACCATTAGCAATCAAGTGAAAGAACTGAGTATTCGCGTCCCCTTGGACCACTCTGCAGACCTTAGCCCGGAACGCCCACTTCAGTTCTTCTTCACGTAGAAGTTCTTTCAACCTCTTCTCCGCCTCGGATTTAACCCGAAGCTCAGCAGGTAACAAAATCGTGGATTCGACCTTTATGTCTAGTGCCTGTATAAGAGAAAGGAGCCTGTCCTTTTCAATCTTATACACTCCGCTAAGGTGCTTAGCCCAACCCCGTAGAAAACTTCTCAAATTCCTAATCTTATTCTGCCAGCGCTCGACCGAAGTCCTCCCTCATGCACCCTTAGCCCATTCCCTGGCTATCAGGTCCAAGAATCCTTCGCGTTCGAACCAGGCCATCTCAAAAGAGAAGGTGTTTTTGTTCCCCACGTGGCTCGGCTCACCAGAATCCACGAACAAGGGTGTATGATCGGAAATGCCCCGCGAGAGAGCTTGTACCGTTACAAGAGGGAACTTCTATTCCCACTCCACGCTTGCGAGAACTCGGTCAAGCTTTTCATAAGTCGGGTTTGGCAAAGCATTAGCCCATGTAAACTTTCTACCAGAAAGCTCTATCTCCCTCAGATCCAGGCTTTCAATAATGGTATTAAACATAAACGACCACCTGCCGTCAAAGTTATCATTGTTTTTCTCCTCTCTCCTCCTAATGATATTGAAATCAGCCCCAACTAAAATTGGGAGCTGCTCTGACCCACATATTCGATCAAGGTCCGCCAGAAACTCCGGTTTTAGCTCGGGCTGTGCGGAACCATAAACTGCCACCAAAGCCCAGTTGAAACCATCTACTTTAGACCTGACTCGAAACTTAACCGCGAAGTCGCCCATCACTACACTTCGAACTTCAAGCAAATCGCGTCTCACACCCAGCAAGATACTACCCGATCTTCCGCGCGGGGGGAGACAATGCCAATCGAAATCAACACCACCCACAAGAGAGGACAGAAACTGGGGCGCAAAGTTAGCTCGACCAGTTTCCGAAAGAGCAACAAAATCTAAACGTTGCTCCAAAGATGCCTCAGCCAGAAACCTTCTTTTAGCGAAGTCCTTCAGACCTCTGCTATTCTAGAAGATTCCTTTCATCGATCATCATAGAATTTTTTGGTGGTCCGAATCCTAGCACTCCTACGTACTGCAGAATCGGGATAAATCTTCCGTTTCCACTTGCGCTTTGGTTTACTAGGTTCAGTTTCCCGGTCCTCATAACCGGGTTCAACGGTACTAACACCTGCAACATCTATGGGCACATCATCATCCTCAGACTCATGGTTGGATGGTGCTAGATCCCCACACAGATTATCCAACACCCTGACCCCTAACGCATCAATCTCATCATCATTCATGGGTTTTACCGCTGCAAGATTACGAATTGTCTCTAAGGCACGCTCCGCCTCCAAATCTAAAAGATCATTCACCGACTTGGAAATCTCACTATCCGTATCCCCTAGTGAAACCCCTAGTTGGTTTGTGTCGGTGTCAAAACCGGCGGATCTCGGGTAGGGGGTCCTGAACTATGCGTCTAGGCGGATGGTAACAGGAGACAAGGGACACAATGTTTTACCCAGGTTCGGTCCCTCTTGATGGAGGTAAAACCCTACGTCCTGCTTGATTAATATTGATGATATGGGTAGTACAAGAGTAGATCTACCACGAGATCGAGGAGGCTAAACCCTAGAAGCTAGCCTATGGTATGATTGTTGTATGTTGTCCTACGGACTAAAGCCCTCCGGTTTATATAGACACCGGAGAGGGTTAGGGTTACACAAAGTCGGTTACAATGGTAGGAGATCTAAATATCCGCATCGCCAAGCTTGCCTTCCATGCCAAGGAAAGTCCCTTCCGGACACGGGATGAAGTCTTCAATCTTGTATCTTCATAGTCTAGGAGTCCGGCTGAAGGTATAGTCCGGCCATCCGGACACCCCATAATCCAGGACTCCCTCAGTAGCCCCTGAACCAGGCTTCAATGACGACGAGTCCGGTGCGCAGATTGTCTTCGGCATTGCAAGGTGGGTTCCTCCTCCAAGTACTTCATAGAAGATTTTGAACACAAAAGACAGTGTCCGTCTCCGCAAAATAAGTTTCCACATATTGCCGTAGAGAGAATAATATTTACACAAATCTAATATGCTGACGTATTCCGTAGCGTGACATCACACTACGGCCAAGCCTTTATTCGAATCGTTTTTACTCCCCCTCCTCAGCGCGTCTTGCGAGGCGGTTTCCTTGGCACGTCTTGTCAAAGCAGAGATCATGGCCCCTTTATTTACAGGATTCTCATCCATACGAACGTGGGTAACCCAATCGTGCCCGTTGGCCTGTCCTCTTGATTAAAGGCGAGTCCCAAACGGTTACGGGGAGGGCCCTTGGTATTCAACCTCTTATAAAGAGACCAAGGCCTTACTCCTTTCTTTCAATCTCAAACGATTTCTCCCTTCACCTCGAGTTCCAACACCCAAGGCTCCAAATTTCGGGCGCTTCGGATCTTCGACAATGTCCGGTTCCGATCTTCGAGGCCGATGGGCGCCCTCTTCCATTACGGAGGAGGACGTGCTAAAGCTGAGAGAGGCCAGGTTCTTGACCGGTGAAATCTCGCATAGGTTACCTGCTCAAGGGCAGGTCATTCCCACTCCCAGGCCTGGTGAGAGCGTGGTGTTTATGTCTCACTTCCTTCGGGGGCTAGGCTTCCCAATGGACCCCTTCGTGAGGGGGCTCATGTTCTATTACGGGTTGGAATTTCACGACTTAGATCTGGAGTCCATTCTCCACATTTCCTCTTTCATCGTCGTGTGCGAAGCCTTCCTCTGTATTAATCCCCACTTCGGACTATGGCTCAAGACCTTTAAAGTAGTGCCGAAGATGATCGAGGGGCGGCACGCAGAGTGCGGAGGCGCTGTTATAAGGAAGAATGCTGATGCTCCATGGCCCGAGGGCTCTTTTCAAGAGGAGTTCAGCTTATGTCAACGAGAGTGGTTCTATATCACCGCTCCTAGGGGTACCAAGTCGGTGGCGCCATCTACCTTTCGTTCGGGTCCCCCACCACAGCTAGCGTCATGGGTCAATAAAGGACTTGACTGGGGGTCATCCAAGGACGTGCCCTTGTTGCAGGGTCGCATCAGGGATCTCTTAGAAAGTGACTTCAGCCTGGTCACAGTGACGCAAGTCATGCTGATCCGTCGAACCCTGCCCGGGAAACGTCGCCCCCTCCGCCTGTGGGAGTTTAATCCGGAGGGACCACGAGCTCTCTAGCATTTCATGGGCGCAACACCCGTGGAGATGTATAAATTGTTCTTCGGATCACAAGTGATGTGTCCGGACTTGACCGAGGACGCAGGCTTGAGCTGCAATCACCCGGATACTAAAGTAAGTAGCCTTGTGCCCGGACTTGCTATCCATATATTTGTCATAAAACTTGCTTCTAAAGAACTGTTCTTTAAACAGGAGTGGATAGTGAAGGCAAAGCTTATCAGGTGTCCGACTCCCCTCCCCGAGACCACGCCGGATCCCGTGCTGGTCAGGATGTTGAAGATCGTGCCTTTGAAGGAAAGCAAGGGAGGGGACAAGGAAACTACGACCTCCTCGAAGGAGGCTGTTCGGAGGGAAGAAATCGAAAATTCCTGTCCTCAAGGAAAGAAGAGGAACGCCTCTGGAGACCCGAAGACCGTGGCCTCAAAACGGGGGAAGAAATCTTCGTCAGAGGGTCCTGCGCCAGGGGATACCTCGGCCGAACTTTGCTCTCAAGGGGGCCAGCCCTCCACCGAGCCGTAAGTAGAGAGAGGTTTTTTCTTTGAGAAGAATCCTTGTTTTATATCTGAGAAGAGTAACTAAAAATTTACCTTGTACTTCGGACCTCAGCCCTTCTCAGCAGAGCTCGTCTTCGGGGAATCTTCTTCCGGAGATGATGGAGAGCGGAACGCCTCCCCCTGCCGAACCACCTAGAGAGGCGGGCGACCCTGAGGTATCGTCGCGGAGGGTTTCTCTGAATCCGGCGGAGCCGGAAGGCAGCCATATGGCCCCCAAGGCTCTCCGCGTCCGTCCTTCGAGAAAGGTCATAGGACAGATCCGGCACCGTCCGGTGCACGGTCGGAGGAGCTGAAGGATCTGCTAGGGCGAGCATCTATCTCAGAGGAGCATCGTGCATTGATAGGCACGGTGATTGAAAGGGTTTCGTCCGCGGAAAGCGGATTGCACGAGGCTGTCAGAAGTTTGCTGACAGGCTTTGAGGTACGCGGAATAACGCACCCTTTTTTAACAGTGGCGCATAAATATGATGCGCCCTGTGCACATAGTAGCCTCTGAGACTCTGTGCGTTGTCAAAATTGACGGCGCAGAGAATCGTAACCCCAGGTCTAAAATGCTGTCTTCGTATTTAGGCGACGAAGTGTCCGACGTCCAACCGGACTGATGAATTTGCCGAGCTAAAGCGGCAACTTGACGTGGCAGAGGCCGACATCGTGCTTGTTAACAAGCGGCTTGACGAGGCACAAGGTATGTAACCCCTCCGGTGGCACCTGGTAAGAGGAGCTTATGCCAGTATCTTACTATGTGTGTGCTTGATGCAGATGGTGCGGCTGCCACGGAGAGTCTTCGGGTGGAACTTGCTCGAGCCAAGGAGCAAGCCAGAAAAAGTGATGCGGCTGCCAAGAAGGCCCTTGAAGAGCTGAGAGCCGAACAGGCTGCTCACTGCCGAAGCAAGAAAGAGATGGCCGAGATGGCCGTGAAGCTGAAGAGCGCTGCTGACCGTTGCAGGCTTCTGGAAAAAGAAGATCGGACGGAACAGATGGACTTGGAGAAGGCCGTTGCCGATGCCAAGGATGCTCGCTCTGCGATGAGAGCTGCGAAGGAGGAGCTTCGTGAAGCCGGAGAGATCGCGGCTGGAAGGCCCTTTATGCTGCGGAGAAAGTTTTGTGATCCTAAGCATGCTCCGTTGGACCGGTTGTGGAGTGCGGCGGACACCTATATGGATTTGGCGGCGAGTGCTGCTGATGCGACCGAACACTTTCGAGATCAAGAAGATCGCGAAGTGGAGAAACTCATCTGGTCGCAGTTCCACAATCCAGAGCGTCCACTGTCGGTGGCCGATCGTCTGGCCGAATGGGCCGAGCTGAATAGGTTGTCCGGACTCGCCATGAAGTGCGTCAAGAGTCATCTGTGGCCGGAGAGATCGGAGCCGAAGAGTTATTTTAGCTTGATGCAGCAGTTCCTTGGTGCGGTGCCGCGTATTAATGCCATGAAGAGGTCAGCATGCATAGAGGGCGCACGGATGTCTCTTGCCCGTGTCAAGACATACTGGGAGGAGATGGAGACCACCGCTGTTGCATCCCGAGATTTGGACAAAAGCCGAGTACCTGCCGAGCACTATTTTCAGGAAGTCCTTCAAGGCGCTCGTGTAATAGAGACGCAGTGCTCAAAGGATGCTATGTTCTAATAGCATATTTTATTGTAAAACAATATTTTGGTAAATTGTAGAAGCCTTTTATACTTGTGCCTTCAAGTATTTGTAAC
Organism: Aegilops umbellulata; assembly: GCA_032464435.1. NCBI lineage: Eukaryota > Viridiplantae > Streptophyta > Magnoliopsida > Poales > Poaceae > Aegilops > Aegilops umbellulata. The sequence goes on from CP136057.1 coordinate 21,480,497, forward strand.
ACCTCCTGTGCGGCCGTTTTAAGTTATATATATATAATCTGAAAGATGGCAGTCGTCGGCTTCAGCCCCCACGCCAATAATGCGGGGGTGCTCGCAGAAGGCGCATTTTCACACTTGACCCAACGTCTTGGTCCTACAAAGGAGGTGATAGCGCAGCGAGCTAGGCAATCGGACTATAATGCTTTATCACTTTCACTTAGCCATAGGAACTTGATAGTGAGGCTACTTAGATAGCCCCTGATGGCGCCAGCGCTCGCATGAACTCGGTGTGCATATGTGCCTGGCCGGGAAACGACCCTTCATTAATGTGGAGGAATCCTATAGATTCCGGTGAGTCATCGAGTGGTTGACCAGTCTCACGCTATATCATGACAGTCAGCTTTCGGTTTTCTCTACCGAGGTGCTCGCCTGGCCGAACCGGGGCACAATCGCAGTAGTTCTCCTGGTGCCGCCTTAGGCGATAGTGCGGAACGTAAGGAAGTAAAACACAGGAGCCAGGCAACCCAACATTTGACGAAAGACATGATTCGGAGCTGATGCATATAAGGCCAAACTCACGACGCCGAACACCGCCTAAGGTATTCGGTCTTTATGAGTGCGGCCGGGACAACGCCCTTGGTTATAAGCCCCTAGTGTCCAGGTACGCGCAAAATTCTGACGTGGCCACATGCCAAGACGTCAGCCTCCTCCCTGATTATACCGAAAAACCGGAGGATGTGTATCAACAAGAGACAGTAAAAAAGGTTTACGCAGGGTCTTAATCTGAAAAGAATCCTTGGAACGGGTCCCTGCTGCACGTCTGCGCCTATGTCTCCGTTGTGCCGTATCCTGGACGGGCGCAGCACGGTGTTCATCTGTAAAAGAGAGAAACTTAGTTGAAAAAAGATCGTGCCGAACAGAAGTTATACTAAATAAGCAAAGTATAAATTAAAATGGGTAAAATTGAGCTTGATTGTCTCGTATTGTATATGCACAGAGCCCCTAGCGCAGGGGTATATGGCTATTAAGCCTTTATTAATTATATGTTTATGCCGGACTCGTCTAGCCATGTCCGTGGTCTTAACGACCTGTTTGGATGTTTTTGGCTGATGAAGCCGTACTATTGTGGGGCTGTTAAGGCAGCCGCATGATCTTCTGCGTGGGGGGCGCGTTCCATGTTTCCCTTTAGTGAGATGATGCCTCGTGGACCGGGCATCTTGAGCGTAAGAGAGGCGTAATGCGGTATTGCGTTAAAGCGGGCGAAAGCTTCGCGTCCCAGCAGTGCTTGATAGCGACTTGAGAATGGGACGATGTGGAAAGTTAGCTTTTCGCGGCGGAAGTTATCGGGGGAGCCGAATATAACATCAAGCCGAAGAAGACCCATGCAATGGGTATCCGGACCTGACGTTACCCCTTGAAAGGAGGTTTTGCCGCGGCGAATTTTTGTTGGGTCTATCCCCATGTGGCGGATTGTGTCCTGATATATCAGGTTTAGATCATTGCCGCCGTCCATCAGGACATTTGTAAACCGGAGTCCGCCAATTATTAGATCGAGTACCAAGGCAGTCCAGCCTGTTTTCCTGATACTTCTAGAGTAATCCAGGTGATCGAAGATGATTGGTTTTGACAACCTGTGGCGAGACTCCTTTGGGATTGGCCGTATGGCGCGTACCTTTATGGGCGCCGCTCGGTTTGTTATGTGAAGTAAGTTTACTGTTTTTACTTCTTGTGGAAAATTCTTTTGTTTCCTGGTGCTCTGCTTTTGGGGTTCGTCATCGTCTTCACTTGGTGTGTCGAGCCCCTTGTGTTCGGCGTTGAGTTTGCCGAATTGCTTAAAAACCCAACAATCTCTGTGGGTATGGTTTGCAGGCTTCCCGGGAGTACTGTGTATCTGACATATCTTATCCAATATTTTGTTTAAACTGGACAGCTCGTCCCTATCATCCTTGAGGGGCGACTTTTTCTGATTCTGCCGCGAGCTTTGGAATCTGGCATTGACTGTCGTGCTCTTCGGGCTGTTTTCCTTAGTCCGGCGCTGGTCCTTGTTGCGTCGCGGTTTTCCGTTTCCATCCTAATTTCGGATGTACTTGGGTCGCTGGTGCTACATCTTGCCAAGTCCTCTCCTGCGCAAAAGCGGGTCACGAGGCTTGTTAATGTGGCCATTTTTCTTGGCTTTTCTTGATCGAGGTGTCTGGCGAGCCATTCGTCTCGGACGCTATGCTTAAAAGCTGCTAAGGCTTCGGCGTCCGGACAGTCGACTATCTGATTCTTTTTAGTAAGAAATCTATTCCAGAATTGCCGAGCTGACTCTCCAGGCTGTTGAGTTATGTGACTGAGATCGTCTGCATCCGGAGGGCGGACATAGGTCCCTTGAAAATTTGCTCGGAAAGCGTCCTCGAGCTCTTCCCAACTTCCAATTGTGTTTTTAGGAATGCTTTTGAGCCAATGCCGGGCTGGCCCTTTAAACTTGAGGGGTAAGTATTTTATGGCGTGGAAGTCATCTCCTCTGGCCATATGTATGTGGAGGATATAATCCACGATCCAGACTCCGGGGTCTGTTGTTCCGTCGTACGCCTCTATGTTTACGGGCTTAAATCCCGCTGGAAATTCATAATCCAGGACCTCGTCGATAAAACATAGGGGGTGTGCGGCACCCCTGTATTTGGATGTGCCGTGATGTTCGGATACTGGTTTTGTTGCATTGCTTACGAGAGCTTGCTTTCTTGGCCCATAAATAGATCTGGCTGGGCCATCTTTTTGATGCGAATCCTTGAGTGGATCGCGTGCTGGCTTGTGTGCGGCGCCGCTTGCCGCTCCGTGCTGGCCATGGGGTCGTCTATCCGACCGGGTGGATTTCTTACTTTTTGAATGTGGGGGCTCTAAGGCCTCCTCGTCGAATTCCGGCAGTAGCTTTCACTTCGGATAGCTTTTTGTGCGGTGACTATCGCCGTATTTGGCTGCGGTGTTGAGTACTTTGCTCCATTTGATTCTGAGTGCGTCTTCCGCAGTTTTGAGCTTCCGCTTTTGCTTTTTCAGGCTACGTGCAGTAGCGACGAGCCTTTTGTGGAGGTTCTTCTACTCTATGAGCTTATCCGGTGTAAGACGTCCGGAATGTCGTTTATGCCGGGGACGGGTTGTTCGGTTTGTTTATCCGAGTTGCCCTGTTCGGACGGTTGCTCTAAGGCATGCTCGTCGTCCGCCGGCTCATCCTTCTCTATGGCTGGGTCTGTATGGCTACTGTATTTATCGAGACGGGGCTTGGAGCGGCGTTTACGCCGCCACTTTGATTGCTTTTCGAGAGAACGATCCCTCGTTGCATCCCTGTGTTCCTCGTCGTCGCTTCCTTTAGGTGTTTCCACCATGTACACATCATGGGATGAGGTGGCTGTCCAATGCCCTATAGGCGTTGGTTCATGTGTGTCTCCAGCATCATCGTCCATACCGTCGATGTCTTCGGAGTCGAAATTGAGCACGTCGTTTAAATTATCGACGGTGGCTACCAAATGGGTGGTGCGTGGGCTTTGAATTTCTTCATCGTCCGTATCCCAGCCTTGCTGACCGTAGTCCGGCCAGGGCTCTCCTGATAAAGAGAGAGACTTTAATGACTTCAGAATATCACCAAAGGGCGAGTGCTGAAAGATGTCCGCGGCGGTAAACTCCATGATCGGTGCCCAATCGGATTCGATTGGCAGGGGCGTGGAGGGCTCGGAGTCCGGACGGGAGTTCGGCCCCTCGGAGTCACGGGCCTTGCGGAGTGCGGGACTGGTGTTCGGCTCAATCGCCGTTGGGATCGCAGCCCCCGAGGCGGCGTCCAACCACTCATCCTCGATCGGCGCTGTTGGTTCCGAATCGAGGGTCGGAACCGATGCGTGTGCGGCCTCCAGGGCACTGTTCGCTGGCAGAGCTAGATCATGCCCATCGCGACAGTGCGGCGCGCTCGGCTGTGGCTCGAATCCGTCAAAGATCAAGTCCCCGCGGACGTCAGCCGTGTAGTTTAAACTTCCAAATCTGACCTGATGGCTAGGGGCATAGCTTTCGATCTGCTCCAGATGGCCAAGCGAATTGGCCCGCAGTGCGAAGCCGCCGAAGATCTGTCCGGGGAGAAAAGTCTCACCCTGGACTGCATCGTTATTGATGATCGGAGGAGCCATCGGGCCTAAAAGCGACGACACAGAGGAACTCTCAATGAAAGCACCAATGTCGGTGTCAAAACCGGCGGATCTCGGGTAGGGGGCCCCGAACTATGCGTCTAGGCGGATGGTAACAGGAGACAAGGGACACAATGTTTTACCCAGGTTCGGGCCCTCTTGATGGAGTAAAACCCTACGTCCTGCTTGATTAATATTGATGATATGGGTAGTACAAGAGTAGATCTACCACGAGATCGAGGGTTACACAAAGTCGGTTACAATGGTAGGAGATCTAAATATCCGCATCGCCAAGCTTGCCTTCCACGCCAAGGAAAGTCCCTTCCGGACACGGGATGAAGTCTTCAATCTTGTATCTTCATAGTCCAGGAGTCCGGCTGAAGGTATAGTCCGGCCATCCGGACACCCCTAATCCAGGACTCCCTCAGTTTGCATTATTTATAATGTCCTCATTAGAAAAATGCAATAAAGAATTAGATATGTTAACGGACATACCAGTAGAGACCGCAGCATCATGAAGCTTGGCCGCCCTCATAGCGCACCGCTGCTGCATGTCATCCACCTCCGGGAGCCCCTGAATGCGAGCGCTCATCCGTCTCCCCGCCGATACCGGGTCAGGGATCCCGCCAAAAGCAATGACCTCCTCCCTAGTAAAACCTCGCGCAGAATCCCTCAAAGGGTCAACCAAGGTCACTGGAGTAGGCGGCTGGTGGCTTGCACGCCCCTCAAATAAGTGTCTTGCATGGAGGCCCTGAGCCGCGGGCGAGTCTGGAGATAGAAGGGCATGGGCCACCTGCCCGAGCCCTCCTCCCGCCCCATCCCTCGGCGCCGAGTGGCGCGCCGGCGTCGTCGGCGAGGCGGTCCTCCTGACCGCCGCGGAAGAAGGAGGAGCCAGGGCCACCTGCCCCGAACCCTCCCCCCAGCGCCACAGAGGTCGCGGGCGCCGTCGCCGCCACCGGGGACGAGATAGCCGAGGCCACCTGCCCCGGACCACCTGTCGCAGCACCCGCCGACGCCTCCAAGACCTGGATCACCGGCGACGGTAGAGAGATGAGAGTTGTCGAGGCCACCTGCCCCGACTCCCCTCCCCCAAGCCCCAACTCGGGCGTAGACATCATCTCTGGAACCTCGACCACAGGTGAGACAGGGGGAGTAGAAGCAACCATGGGCTCAACGTCCCCAGCTCCAACCAAAGTCCTCGGCGATGATGCCGTCACCATAGGTCCAGGCAAAGACCCGCCAGCTCCCTCGAACTCCAACAAAGGGAGTGTATGCTCGAACACATCATCAGAATCCACTCTGTCACTCCAAAGTCTGGGAGGGGCAGAGGCTGGCTCGAAGGACCCAAACCTCAGCGAAGTCATAGGCACCGATGGTGAAGGTGCCGGCTCAACCCCGGACCCAACCCCGGACAACTGAGCAATAGGGCCAGAACCGTTAGTCCCCTCCCTCAAAGACTCATCAGTCGGTGCCCTTCTAGCACCCGCACTGTCGTCACCCTCGTGCATATCCACGTCATTCCCATTAATGGCCTCAACAAACAGATTAGTGTCCTCAAACTCAATCTCGAGCGGGAAAACCTCTCCCCTATAAGTCCAGTTGACCTTATCCGGTACAAACTCAATATCCAGAACGCTCACTAGAAGCCGGGCTACTCCATGAGCTCGAGTAAAAGCCATATCTACTATTTCCGTCTTCCCAACCATAATACCCATGCTGGCCACAACACGAACATCCTGCAACGGTTTGGACGGGGCTCCCAAAAACCTCAACCAGACCTGCGTAAGTGGTTTGCCCTTAGGCTCCACCTTCTTCCACTCGTGAAACTCCAGGATGCACTTAGTGCTAGGAACCCTACACAGACCGAAGCTCAGCAGTCTCTGCAAATCATTCGCAGAGGGGAAATCCACCCTAAAGACATTGTCCTCGAGAGCAACCAACTCCCACTGGAACTCACCCGGTGCCAATTCCTGAAGCCTCCGCACAATCTGAGCCTCAGTCACCTCACCCTGGGTCGCTTTCACAATCCCGGTGGTCATGCTCTGTGTCTCCTCCGGAATCTCTCTCGCTGTCAGGGACTCAAAGAACATCAGCTCCGCACAATATACTCCATACATTGTCAGAGTCGGAGCCTGGTCACGCAAAAACGGGCAATCCCCAGATGTATGTGCTGGCTTGCCGCACGACTCACATAGCTCCGCCACACACTCAGCAATGAAGTGGCCCTTCTCACCACAACGGTAGCAAAGCATCCTTTCTTTCTTGCGCGCCCATTTGGCCGCCCTCTTAGAATTAGACCTGTCAGAAACCTCAGCCACCGTCCCGGATGCAGGTACCTCCACACTAGCCAGGGCCGTCACCACCTCCATCGCCTAGGTAGTGAGGTCCGTAGACTGAGCTGAACGGTCTCCACTGCCGCCGCCGCATGGTCAATAATAGCCGAGGGCGGAGGTTGTCGGCGATACCTCCCACGGCCATCCCGACCCCCACGATGTCCGCGGTAGCCTCCTCTCTGATGGTTGTCCGGACCTGAGGCTCCTTCGACAAATCCAGCGGGAAGACCGAGGAACGGTCTCTCAGTAGACCCGTCACTCTGCCAGGCGTAGCCACGGCCTCCTCCCGTGGAAGAGGAACCACGATGTTGTCCATCTCCGTACGCATCATATCCATCATCTCCCCACTGGCCTCGGGGCGGAGCATGCGACTCATTGGCGCTAGTATTCTGCTTATTCTGCGCCGGTCCCAACCGGTTCTGAACTAGCCTCGCGACGAAGTGAGGCGGAGGCGCTGCCCGAGGTTGACCGCCTGTAGCAGTCGGCGCACTCCCAGGAGGAACACCGTCCCCGCCAGCAACAGCCACACCGGCCGGCGCAGGGGGCCGAGGTCCACCACGACCCGTGGTCATCTGAGCAGCTGGTACCGCACCCGGAGCCGGAGGCCTCAACCCGCCCCTACCAGCGGGCGTTTGCACGGGCAGATGCCCCGGCGGCCGCACGCCCAAATTACTGCTGCCACGTCCCGGGTTGCCCAGCGGCACAGTCCCGCCCGCCACCGGCCTCTGGCCAAGCGGCGCAAGGCTGCCACGCCCAGCGCCCGCCGCCGGCGGCGGAACCGTCCCGCCTTGTCCAGCTGCGGAGGGAGCCGACCCGCCACGTTCAGCGGTAGCGGAGGGCGCCAACTTCTTGGGAGGCGGCTGCGCCGCAGCACCGCTCCGACCATGCCCAGGAGTGGCCGGATTCTCCTAGCCCGGCGATCACCACACTTCGGGAAACCACGGGTGCCGCACCGGTGAACCCTAAGCCGAGCAAGAGACGGCGCACGAGGAAAATCAGCTCGATCGTCTGCGATCGTGCATGCAAAATCAATATGGGCAGGATCCTGGTCCGGTACAGCATGGGCCTCATACCCATCTGACCCTGGCCCATCTCCTCGCGGCCCCGACTCCTTCCGAGCCGGCCCAGCGCAGCCCAACAAGTGATTCAAACGCATCGATCTCATCTCCGAGATCCCGGTCGCCGGTGCGGCCAACACAGGCGCCGCCGGTACCAGTCGATGGTCGATCCGCTTCGCGAGTTTCTTCTTCTTCACAGTAATCCACGATTCCGGTCTAATCAAATCGAAAAGCGTAAGATTCGGAAGACTCACCTTAGGTAGGGGACCCTTCCAAGGTCTTAGCGCCGACGCCGCCGTCCTCCGATGAACGACCCGGCGGATCATCTCGTTCTTCTCGCCCGCGTGAAGACCGATGCGCGCCGGATCGTCCGCAGGGAGTACTCGATCAATCGTCGTTGCTACTTCCTCCTCGTTGTAACCTGAGTGAAAAAATTCACAAATAAGATCCGAAGGAGTCGGAGAGGGCGGCGACTCCGCCGTGGACGCATCCCCATCGTCGTCCGCATCGTCGTCTTCGGAATCGGCAAGCGCCCAAAACCGCCCGCCGACGCGCCGCTGCATCGTCGTCTTCGGAATCGGCAAGCGCCCAAAACCGCCCGCCGACGCGCCGCTGATCACCGGCAGCGGCCGGCGCCGTCGCGGCCTCGCGCACGGGCGTCCGCCCGTTCGCCCGCCCCGTCGCCCTCATTCGCCCGCTTCAAAACGAATTAATGTATAATAAAGACTAATACATCACCCGCTTTCATGTGCCTCGTTGGATATTTCTTGGACTAGAGGCCGAAAGGATCAACCACGACTGATGATGCTTCCTCACGGCCAACCTTATCAAAGATTATGACACTAAACAGGGAGTTTCCATTGCATGTGAATAGTAAGGAATGACCAATCTGTAGATGGAAATTTTCAACAAATTGGCCCCAACCCAGAGTAAGAAGACGCTTCTCTTGGTACTTGGCAACCTTGATTGGGTAGCTAAAACCATTTCGGGTTTCTAGCTTGATCTCACCCGGGATCTCCCCTTTGAGACGTCCCACAAATTCTTTTAGGATTATCTGCAGAAAGAAATTTACGATATTATACATGTCTCGAAGGATATGAAGATCTAGATAAAGGCACTAGCTACTAGTATCCAGGAGATTTACCAAGAAATTTTAAGATGCACCAAAACTGCAAAAGAAAAGTTTGAAGAATAATTTACCAGCTGTTGTTTGAAGTCACCCATCAATTAGGGCACCGAGAAATGTTTGTTCTCATCGTCCGAGTGCTTGTAATGGTGCTCATCACGCGCTATGCATCTTTGACAAGATATTGGAGACATCTTCTTATCCCGGCCACCTGCATGCAGCGCAAAAGGTGTAATATGATATGAGGACTTGAAATCATGAAAAATAGGACACGAGAGATAGAGAGAGGGAGAGAGAGAGAGAGATTGATGTACGTCGCCGCCGGCCGGCCGGTAGTGCGGGAAGGAGAAGCCCAAGGTTGTCAAACTATGTATATGTATGGCCAAGATCACACCGGAAATGGAAGCAATAGAACGACTCCTAGCTTAACCATATATACAGAGCAAGTAGCTAGTACGAACCGAAAAGGTTTTACTCCATGTGAACGCGAACGGGGTAGCACAGTGTGGACTCACACTCACCGGCTGTTTGTGAACATGAACGGGACTCGGCGAGCCTTCAATACCGCAGCGCTCGAGACGACTTAACTCACGTACGTAATGCAGGTAACGTGACCGTGACCAAGCTGGCCAAGAAGCCTGCCGATTGCTCTCTCAAGCCAGCCGATCCGAGTTCCCAGCTGCTCGCCTGCCGTCGACCCCCAACATCGTGGTGTTCCCACTCGTTTTTGGAAAAACTCCTGCCGAATGAGATATTCCTGTCATTGCATGGAAAGGCCGACTGAAACTTTCACCAGATGATCCGAGTGAACCATCAGTCGGGTATAAGACCTGGGTTTGGTGGAATCGGAAAGATGCTCAAAGATATGGAAAAGCGAACATGAATGAAATATATAGAAGATACCCAGGAACAAGGTCATGCCCCAATCGGTGAGACTGGACTAGACCTGGCCATGGGCAGTCCGGCCCGGCCGGCCCGGCCCGACCCGGCCCGAAAAAGCCCGACCCAGCCCGGCCCGACGCTGCTCCCGGGCCGGGCTCGGGCCTAGATTTTGAGCCCGAACGCCGGGCCGGGCCGGGCCTGGGCCCATCGTTTTCGTGTTTTTCTGAAGGACGGGCCGGGCCAGCCCGAAGCCCGACGGGCTTTTACGTGTTCGGGCCGGGCTTGGGCCCAGAAAACAAGCCCGACGGTCGGGCCGGGCCGGGCTCGGGCCTGGGTTTTTTGCATCGGGCTTGGCTAGGCCCGGCCCGGCCCGAGGTATGGCCAGGTATAGACTGGACCGAGTAAAACTGCACTCGGGCGCCAGCAAGGCCTCGTAGGGCAGGGTGGGGCAGGTCGGGGGAGGAGGTGGGGAGTGGAGAATGTGCAGCTTCTTTCAGATTTTTTTTGAAAGAAAAGGTAGATCATGTTCTACCTTATGCATTCAAAACAGGCTTTAGCCTCAGCGACCAAAAGTCGTTCCGATTTTCTCTGTGCGGGCATGGGGGCATACGTTTCTGCGATCGTGGTTCTCGCGTGACAGGTGAGGGCTGCCCAAAGCATCCTTAAACTTAAACTCAGAAGGCGGCGGTGGTGGTGATGGGAGATCGGCGCGCGGATCCTTCGCGGCGGTGGTGATGGGAGATTGGCGCGCGGACAAGCGCCCCATGGAGGTCTCAGATCCGGAGGCGGAGCGGCGCCGTGTGCGTGTCTGCGTGAGCTGCGCGACAAGGCAAAGCATGCGATGCGGGAGCGTGCGGATGGTCGGGAGGTCAGGGCCGAGCGCGGCGGATGTCGTGACCATGACGGGCGCGAGGGGGATTGGGGTCCTCCTCCCCCGTGGTGGATCCAGTAGCAGGAAAGAAAGAAAGAAAGAAGAAGGTCAACCAACGACGGCGTGAGCTCGAGAGGAAGCCGGAGGCGCATCCATTCTTTGGTGGGGGCCATGGTGACCCGATGGCCAAGAAGCCGCGGGCGGCTGCAGATCCATTAGCGGTATCTTTTCCCTCCTCCTCCAAGGGCACGGCGGAGGAACCCATTCCGGTGGAAGAGGTGCCCGACGTGGAGTGCTTCAAGTGCGGACGCCTCGGGCACTACTAGTCCAAGTGCAAGTTCCCTCTCCTTTGCGTGCTGTGTAAGGAGGAGGGTCATGCGTCTGCGCACTGCCCGACGAGGGGTCGGCAGCTGCAATTACAGATCATGGGGAGCGCCATCTCCGTCGAGGGTTTCTTCTGCTTGGAGTTTGACGAGGAGGCCGAGGGCGAGCTGCCAGTGGACGCTCGGATTGAGAATGCGGCCATCCTTTCTGCTGAGCGAGGGAGGCTCAATCTCCGCATCCTCAAGCAGGAGCTGCAACACATGGTGACCGAACCTTGGGATTGGCAAGTGACTCAGGTGGGCGACAATGATTTCTTGGTGGTCTTTCCTTTAGCAGATCTTCTTCACATGGCGAAAACTAGTGGGAAGCTTTTTCTCTCGATCAACGACATCACGGCCTCGGTCCGAGATATGCTACACGAGGAGGTGCAGCCGATGGCCATGCCAGAGACTTGGGTTCGGTTGCACGACATTCCAAAGAAACACAGGAGTGAGGACCGCATCAAGGAAGCGTTCCGGATGCTTGGTCGCCCGATTGTAGTGGATGAACTATCCCTCATCAGGTTGGGGCCTGTGAGGATGAAATTAGCTTGCAAAGCTCCGGAGAAACTGAATGGATTTGCGGAAGTGTGGTTCAATCATGAAGGTTACCAGATCAAGGTGAAACGTGAGGTTCTGCCCAAGCGTGGGGGAGACCGTGCGATGAACGTTTCTGATCCTCCCAACCCCCCGCCAAAAGACCCTGCTGGCAATGGTGGCGCGCGGCCCTCGGGTAGCGCCCCGCCCAAGGGGGCGGCTCCTGATCCTGAACCTCAAGGCGAGGCTCAGGCGCCCGCCAAGGCTTCTGACGGTGACACCAAGATGCAGGACACGGGAGAAGAAGGGGATGACAGCCAACATGATTATTCTATAGACACGGAGACTTGTGTCAAGCTGGGTGCGATTTCCACTGATTCGGGTGCCTTGGGAGTGGCGACCCAGGACACGACGGTGAGTGTTCCACCACTGGCCAGATCCCTGGCGCTGTCCTTTGACGAGTATGGATCCAACATCCCGGCCCTAGAGCTGGCGCAGACGGAGACTCAGGAGGTGGTTGGGGCCATTGTGGTTGCGGACCCGCTGTCATCTATTGCTGTGGCACCGGGGACCGATTCTGGATGCGTTGTTGACTCCGACCTGACCCCTGCCAACAAGCGTGGTTCCAACAGTGCGGGACGTCAGGCTAAGAAGACGGCTGGGAGGAAGCCGGTATCCAAGAACGTGGCATCGGTGGCGGTGGCGACTCTGGGTGGCGAGCTGGGGGCGGCGTTGGGCACGGGAGAAGTGGGTAGCAAGGACATGCGCTCCAAGGCTACTCTGGTGACGCAGCGGGCTCCCAGCATCCGCGCCAAGGCCAAGCTAGGAGAGCTGACGTCGATGGAAAGCGCCAAGCTGCGGCTCGCTGACAAGAACCTGGAGGCTTCAGGTAATCCCTTACCCTCTTACCGTATCTTGAATGCTTTTACGGACGAACAACTTGCTAGCATTTTGGACGATAGTGGCGTGGCGATTAGTGATCCTTGTAGCGAGATTATTTCGCTGGTTCGTGCTCGGGAGGAAGCACATGCCATGCTTGCGGCAGCGGCTGCACGCGTTGTCGACCCGAACCGATGTGCCATCGTACCGGTTGCGGCTGGTAGCGAGGCAGAGCCCGATGAGGAGACAGAGGCTAGGAAGGTCTCTGTTCTTCCTTCTTCCAGCCAGATTCTGGCGCGTAAGCGAGTGGCGAAAGCGGTGACATCTAGGGGGGTGCGCCTTCGCAACCGTATCATTTAGATGCGATACCTTTTCTGGAACATCCGTGGTTGTGGCCACGGGGGGAGGCGTACACAACTCAAGGAATATATGGCCAAAGAGAGGATATATGTGGTAGCGTTACAGGAAACAATCAAAGCTGACTTCTCGTTCCGTGATTTTTTGGCTTTCGACCCTTTGCAGCGTTTCTCTTGGCACTGGATGCCCTCGACGGGCCACTCGGGTGGTATCTTAATGGGCTGTAATAATGATATCTGTGATGTATTGCAATGGGATGTTGGTGTATTTTTTCTTTCTGCTACCATTAGACACCGTGTCTCGGGCCTTTCGTGGGTGGTGGTGTGTGCTTACGGACCTGCAGACCATTCGCGTTCTGCAGATTTCTTACATGAATTAGCTAATTTGGTAGGGGCCAAACGCACTATAAATCTGCCCCTTATAGTAGGTGGGGACTTCAATCTAATTCGCTCGGGTGCGGACAAAAGCAACACCAACATTGACTGGACTCGGGTGTCCATGTTCAATGCTGCCATCACGGCATCGGCGCTGCGGGAGGTAGCCCGGACCGGTGCGAGATATACCTGGACAAACAAGCAGCTGTGCCCGGTCCGGAGTGTGTTGGATAGGTTTTTTCCCCCTGAATGTGAGGTTTTATTTCCCCTATGCACACTGGTTGCAGAAACTAGAATTGGCTCAGACCATGTTCCGTTGATATTTTCCTCTCGGAAGGAATATATTAGACGCAGCCCTCGATTCTACTTCGAAACGGCGGGGTTTGAGTCCGAGGGGTTTGCACAGATGGTGTCAGATCATTGGGATATGATCTGCAATCAGCTAGGGCCGCAACGGGGACTGGCAGAGTGCTGGAACACGACGGCTAGCAAACTCCGGGCTTTTCTGCGTGGTTGGGGGGTAACCACGACAGTGAATCCAAGAGGGAGCGGGCTCAAATTGTCGAGACAATTGCTGCGCTTGACTTGGAGGCCAACCTACGGCCCTTCTCGGAGGGAGAATGGGCCTTACGTTACGATTTGGAACGCCAAGTCCTTGCCATCCTCCGGGCTGAAGACGAATATTGGCGCCGCAAGGGTGGGATCAAGTGGGTCACCAAAGGAGATGCTAATACCGGCTATTTTCATGCTTACGCTAACGGTAGGAAACGCAAAACTACGATCCTTAGATTACAATCCGATCAAGGCCTCTTACTTACCAACGAGCTCATTGTGGCCCACATTTACGAGTTCTTCATCGGTCTGTTGGGAACGGCCAAGGAGAAAGTTCTTGGCCTCCGGGATGACCTATGGGACCCTGCCGAACGGGTCTCACAGGAGGAGAATGATGGGCTCGTCCTCTCTTTCCTTCCATAGGAAATTGATAGCGCCTTACACGATATGAAAACGGGCACGGCGCCCGGTACGGACAGATGGCCGGTGGAATTTTTCAAAAAATTCTGGCCTATGCTTAAACACCTTTTCTACGACATCGTGAACGGCTTCGCGTTAGGTACTGTCGACCTATCGCGACTTAACTACGGGGCTATCAGTCTGATCCCCAAGGTTAAAGGGGCCGACGACATTAGGTTGTTTCGGCCTATCACTCTGATAAATGTCCCTTTCAAGATTTGTGCAAAAGCCTACGCCTCCCGATTGGCGCCCGTGGCTCAATGGGTGATTAGCCCTAGTCAAACCGGTTTCCTCAAGCAGCGTAACATTCTTGAAGGGCCTTTAGCGCTGCTCGAAATCGTGCATGAGCTAAAACGTACCAAGTCTAGAGGCGTTCTCCTTAAGTTAGATTTCGAGAAGGCTTACGATCGCGTGAAATGGGAGTTCGTGCGTGAGGTCCCCATCAAAAAGGGTTTTGATGTGGGTCTTGTCCATCGTATTATGCACCTCGTGAGTAGTGGACACACGACGGTGACTATCAATGGTGAAATGGGCAACTTCTTTCGCAACAAACGCGGCCTTAGGCAGGGAGACCCTAGCTCTCCTTTGATCTTTAATTTTGTTGCGGATGCGTTAGCGGCTATGATTAGCAAAGCCAGGGCTGTGGGGCATATCAAACGGTTAATCACTCACTTCATCCCCGGCGGCGTGACCCATTTGCAATATGCGGATGACATGATGTTGTTATTCGAGCCAGACAACCATAGCATTGCCACGATTAAGTTACTTCTGATTGCCTTTGAGATTCTATCGGGTCTTAAGATCAATTTTCTCAAAAGCGAACTGATCACCATAGGGATGGATGACCACGAAGGACGGCGAGTCCCAAACTTGCTCAATTGTAATATTGGGAAACTCTCGATCAAATACTTAGGGCTCCCGATAAACCATAAGAACTTGACAATTGCCGAATGGGCGCCACTTTACGGCAAAGTGGTGAATCGGGTTAGTCCGTGGAGAGGGAGGTTCATGTCCTCCACAGCTAGGTTAATTTTGACCAATTCTAGCTTATGTTCCTTACCTATCTTTACTATGGGCATGTTCCTCCTAGCCGATGGTGTGCACGCCAAGCTGGACACGTCGCGCGCCCGGTTCTTTTGGGAAGGAACCTGGACGAAATAGAAATACCACTTGGTGAAGTGGGCTGCGGTGTGCAGACCAAAGAAGTTTGGTGGTTTGGGGATCACGAATTCGAAGCTTATGAACGTTGCACTACTCACCAAATGGTGGTGGCGCCTTGCCCAAAATGAGAAGGGTCTCTGGGCAGATATTCTCCGGGCTAAGTACTGCCCTGATGGCAACCCTTTTAAGGCCAAGCCCAAGGGATCTTCCTTTTGGAATGGCTTTCAAGCGGTAAGGCCAGCGTTTGCGGTTGGGGCCTAGTTTGCAGTCAACAACGGCAAGTCCACGCACTTTTGGCTGGACTGCTGGACGGGGCAAACCCCGCTGTGGCAATCACACCTGGAGTTGTATCAGCTTGCCACGGACACGAACATTATGGTCGCGGACGCCCTGAGAGTGCATCCCCCGGTGATCTCCTTCTTCAGACCTCTGGAAACGGGAGAGGCGACGGCTTGGGATGCACTGGTTGCTGAGCTCAAGGGGTGGAGTCTCAGTCAGGAGCAGGATCAGATTGCTTGAAGGCTTACAGCTTCTCGTTAATTCTCGGTGAAATCCTTATATGAGAAACTTTCGGAGGGGAATGGGCTAGATATGGCTAGGGGGCTGTGGAAGGCTGGCATTCCCCTCAAGATCAAGATCTTTTTGTGGCAAATGTTCCGCAACCGCCTACCTACCTCGGATAATGTGGCCAAACGCAACGGGCCGGCGAACGGGACATGCGCCATTTGAGGTCTTGGGGAGGACGCTAATCACGTCTTCTTTAAGTGCTGTCTCGCTAGATTCGCGTGGAGCGCGGTCAGGGATACTTTCAAACAGAATTGGAACCCGCAAAACAGCTCGGACCTACTTACATTGTTAACCGCACAGAGGGGTGCGAATGCGCGAGTGGTGTGGCGCAGCATTGGGGCGATGTTTTGGTCCATTTGGAATGTGAGGAACAAAATTACTATCGAGCACAAGTTCCCTGCTCACCCCGCTGAGATTCTTTTCAAATGTCATATTTTCTTACAGGCTTGGACGCCATTGGGGAAGCAGCGTGACGAGGGACGCATGAAGGAGATTATGGAGCAGATCAAGTTGTGCACGTCGAGATCAAGACTTCAAGATCCGCACGCTTGAACATTTGTGTCTAGTTTTTACTTCGTTATGCTCTATCATCGCCTAGGAAGACTAGAACTATCTACTTTGCCGGGACTGCGAGCTCGCTGAACTTATGATGTTATGTCTATGAGGATTATTCTTGGTTGGATGCTGCCTTGTGGCTTTATTAATTTAAAGCCGGACGCTTCGTGCGTCTTCCTTCCAAAAAAACTTAAACTCAGAAAGTACCAAAAGCACGGCTCCCAAACGTGGAGCACCAGTCCTGATGCCCATTTCATTCGCTTTTGTCTGTTTCAATCCGCGAGGACAAAAATCACAGCCCAACATAAAGAATATTTCGTCTGCATGTGTATTTTGTGTTCGCTTCGACCTGTTCCCGTCTCAAATTTGGGTTAGATTTGGATTAAAATGGACATTGTTTGTCGTTCGTCTTTGTCCGGCCTGGCTCACCATCAACCAACTCATCCCACGTTTTTTTCTCTCTCTCTCCTCACCCACTCACTGAACCCACCCATCCATGACTCCATCCACCACACATCCCACCGGCAACAAAGGTAGGAGAAGAGCTCCCGCGCGTCGAGTGTCGCCGCAGCCACAAGGAGAGGAGCTCCCATACATCGAGTGCCGCTCCCACCACTGCACCTCCGCGGCTTCGCGGAGCGACGACTCCACCTCTTCCGCGCCGTGCAGATCGACATTGCTTTGGAGGAGCAGTCGTAGACCGCGTCCAGGTACAGGTCGACCATGCAACGACGTCCGTGATTGCCAGTGTGTCGCCGGGTCTCGGCTCGGCCTGCGCGGCGGGAATCCGCAGGTCGGCCGGCAGACACACGGGCCATAAATCAAATCAAATGTGATGATTTTTTTCTCCCGTTGTAACACACGAATCTTTTTGCTAGTCTACTGCCCCATAAAAGCATAAAAATGCAGATCCAACTCATCATCTGAACCATCTAGTCACCAAATCTAAAGGTCCCAAGTCATCTAATGTTCAGCACCAACATCGTTGAGTGCCGCTAACCACGATCACATCATAACATACCACTTCCTGATCCAAAACTAACTTTCCCCATCGACGAGGCCACGTCCCACGCCGCTCCTCACCTCTGTTTTCGTCCCCGTCCGTCCCCCGCTCCTTCTCTCCGTTGATGGTTCATTGATGACCCACAAGTATAGGGGATCTATCATAGTCCTTTTGATAAGTAAGAGTGTCGAATCCAACGAGGAGCAGAAGGAATTGACAAGCGGTTTTCAGTAAGGTATTCTCTGCAAGTATTGAAATAAGTGGTAACAGATAGTTTTGTGATAAGATAAATTGTAACGAGCGACAAGTAACAAAAATAAATAAAGTGCAGCAAGGTGGCCCGATCCTTTTTGTAGCAAAGGACAAGCCTGGACAAACTCTTATAAAAGGAAAAGCGCTCCCGAGGACACATGGGAATATCTTCAAGCTAGTTTTCATCACGTTCATATGATTCGCGTTCGGTGCTTTGATAATTTGATATGTGGGTGGACCGGTGCTTGGGTGCTGTTCTTACTTGAACAAGCATCCCACTTATGATTAACCTCTATTGCAAGCATCCGCAACTACAACAAAAGTATTAAGGTAAACCTACCATAGCATGAAACATATGGATCCAAATCAGCCCCTTACGAAGCAACGCATAAACTAGGGTTTAAGCTTCTGTCACTCTAGCAACCCATCATCTACTTATTACTTCCCAATGCCTTCCTCTAGGCCCAAACAATGGTGAAGTGTTATGTAGTCGACGTTCACATAACACCACTAGAGGTTAGACAACAGACATCTCATCGAAATATCGAACGAATACCAAATTCACATGACTACTAATATCAAGACTTCTCCCGTGTCCTCAGGAACAAACGTAACTACCCACAAAGCATATTCATGTTCATAATCAGAGGGGTAATAATATGTGAGGGAGTCCTGGATTAGGGGGTGTCCGGACAGCCGGACTATAACCTTTGGCCGGACTGTTGGACTATGAAGATACGAGATTGAAGACTTCGTCCCGTGTCCGGATGGGACTTTCCTTGGCGTGGAAGGCAAGCTTGGCAATACAGATATGTAGATCTCCTTCCTTGTAACCGACTCGGTGTAACCCTAGCCCCCTCCGGTGTCTATATAAACCGGAGGGTTTAGTCCGTAGGACAACAACAATCATACCATAGGCTAGCTTCTAGGGTTTAGCCTCTCTGATCTCGTGGTAGATCTACTCTTGTACTACCCATATCATCAATATTAATCAAGCAGGAGTAGGGTTTTACCTCCATCGAGAGGGCCCGAACCAGGGTAAAAACATCGTGTCCCTTGTCTCCTATTACCATCCGCCTAGACGCACAGTTCGGGACCCCCTACCCGAGATCCGCCGGTTGTGACACCGACATTGGTGCTTTCATTGAGAGTTCCTCTGTGTCGTCATCATCAGGCTTGATGGCTCCTTCGATCATCGTTAGCGATGCAGTCCAGGGTGAGACTTTTCTCCCCGGACAGATTTTTGTATTCGGCGACTTTGCACTGCGGGCCAATTCGCTTGGCCATCTGGAGCAGATTGAAAGCTACGCCCCTGGCCATCAGGTCAGGTTTGGAAGCTTAAACTACACGGCCGATATCCGCGGAGACTTGATCTTCGACGGATTCGAGCCCCTGCCGAGTACGCCGCACTGTCACGATGGGCATGATTTAGCTCTGCCGCCGAACAGTGTCCTGGAGACCGCACCTGCAGCCGCTCCGACCTTTAATTCAGAGCCAATTGCGCCATCCGAGGGCGGGTGGTTAGACCCCGCCACGGAGGTGGCATCCTCAACGGAGATCGAACCGAACACCAGCCTTACCCTTCGCGAGGTCCGTGACTCCACCTTGCCGGACTCTTCTCTGGACTCTGAACCCTCCGCGCCCCTGCCAATCGAATCCGATTGGGAGCCGATCATGGAGTTCACCGCCGCGGATATTTTTCAGCACTCGCCCTTCGGCGACATACTGAATTCACTAAGGTCTCTCTCTTTGTCAGGAGAGTCCTGGCCGGATTATGACCGGCAGGATTGGGATGCGGACGACGAAGAAATTCGACGCCCACCCACCACCCACTTCATAGCCACTGTCGATGATTTGACTGACATGCTCGACTTCGACTCTGAAGACATCGGCGGTATGGACGACGATGCAGGAGACGAACAGGAACCAGCGCCTATAGGGCACTGGAAAGCCACCTCGTCGTATGATAAATATATGGTGGACACACCAAAAGAAGGCCATGGCAATGGAACAGCGGAGGATGACCCCTCCAAAAAGCAACCTAAGCGCCGGCGTCAGCGGCGCCGCTCTAAGTCTCACCAAAGCAAAAATGGTGATTCCGGCACATGAGATAATAACACCCCGGACAGTGCCGAAGACAACCCCCTCCAGCAAGATTCAGCACACGAGGATGGAGAAGCCAGCCCTCATGAGAGAGCGGCAGATAGAGAGGAAGAGGATGATAATTACATGCCTCCCTCCGAAGAAAAGGCAAGCCTCAGCGACGACGAATTTGTCATGCCTGAGGATCCCATCAAGCAAGAGCGCTTCAAGCGCCGGCTTACAGCCACGGCAAATAGCCTCAAGAAAAAGCAGCAGCAGCTTAGAGCTGATCAAGACTTGCTAACCGACAAATGGACTGAAGTCCTTGCGGACGAGGAATATGAACTCGAACGCCCCTCCAAGAGCTACCCAAAGCGCAGGTTGCTACCCCGATTAGAGGATGAAGCATCTAAACCTACATCTCCTGCGTATGACACGGCTGACCGGCCACCTCGTGGCCGCGACAGAGAGGCCTCCCGGCCCACAACTCAAGCCGCACCCCGGCGTCACTCAAAAAATACCAAGGCGCGGGGAAATGCGATAGATCTGCGAGATATGTTGGAGGACAAAGCAAGGCAAACAAGATCGATCTACGGATTGCATGGGTGCCCCACGACACGAGACGATAACCGTCACGCGGGATACAGCAAAAGTAAATCCAGCCGGGCCGAACACAACAGACAAAACTCATTCGAGCTGTGTCGTGATATAGCCCAGTACAGAGGCGCCGCACACCCGCTATGCTTCACAAATGAAGTAATGGATCATCAAATCCCAAAGGGTTTCAAACCCGTGAATATCGAATCATATGATGGTACGACAGATCCCGCGGTATGGATCGAGGACTATCTCCTGCATATCCACATGTCCCGTGGTGACGATCTACACGCCATCAAATACCTCCCACTCAAGCTTAAAGGACCAGCCCGGCATTGGCTTAACAGCTTGCCAGCAGAATCCATTGGTTGTTGGGAAGACCTAGAAGCCGCATTCCTTGACAACTTCCTGGGCACCTATGTGCGACCACCAGACGCCGATGACCTGAGCCACATAATTCAGCAGCCAGAGGAATCGGCCAGACAATTCTGGACACGGTTCCTAACCAAGAAAAATCAAATCGTCGACTGTCCGGATGCAGAGGCCCTAGCGGCTTTCAAGCATAACATCCGTGATGAATGGCTTGCCCGACACCTTGGACAGGAAAAGCCGAAATCCATGGCAGCCCTCACGACACTCATGACCCGCTTTTGCGCGGGAGAAGAAAGCTGGCTAGCTCGCAGCAATAACATGTCAAAGAGCCCTGGTAATTCGGATACCAAGGACAGCAATGGCAGGTCACGTCGCAACAAGCACAAGCGCCGCATTAACAATGACAATGCCGAGGACACGACAGTTAATGCCGGATTCAGAGGCCCCAAGCCCGGTCAACGGAAAAAGCCATTCAAAAGAAGCACTCCAGGCCCGTCCAGTTTGGACCGTATACTCGATCGCTCGTGCCAGATACATGGCACCCCCGACAAGCCAGGCAACCACACCAACAGGGATTGTTGGGTGTTCAAGCAGGCCGGCAAACTAAATGCCAAAAACAAAGACAAGGGGCTACATAGCGACGATGAGGAGGAGCCCCGACCGCTGAACAACAGAGGACAGAAGGGTTTCCCCCACAAGTGCGGACGTTGAACATGATATACGCAACCCACATCCCCAAGAGGGAGCGGAAGCGTGCGCTAAGGGGCGTATACGCGTTGGAGCCAGTCGCCCCAAAGTTCAACCCATGGTCCTCCTGCCCAATCACTTTCGATCGCAGGGACCACCCCACTAGTATCCGCCATGGAGGATTTGCCGCATTGGTTCTGGACCCAATCATCGACAGATTTGACCTCACTCGAGTCCTTATGGATGGCGGTAGCAGCCTGAACCTGCTTTATCAGGACACAGTGCGCAAAATGGGCATAGATCCCTCAAGGATCAAACCCACAAAAACGACCTTTAAGGGCGTCATACCAGGTGTAGAGGCCCATTGCACAGGCTCAGTCACACTTGAAGTGGTCTTCGGATCCCTGGATAATTTTCGAAGCGAGGAGTTAATCTTCGATATAGTCCCATTTCGCAGTGGCTACCATGCACTGCTCGGGCGAACCGCGTTTGGAAAGTTCAATGCGGTACCGCACTATGCATACCTCAAGCTCAAGATGCCAGGACCTCGAGGAGTCATTACAGTCAATGGAAACACCGAGCGCTCTCTCAGAACGGAGGAGCACATGGCGGCCCTCACAGCGGAAGTACAAAGCAGCCTCTCAAGGCAATTCTCCAGTCCGGCGATAAAACGTCCGGACACCATCAAGCGCGCTCGGAGTAACCTACAACAAGACCGTCTGGCACGTTCCAAGCAAGCGAAGCAATGCGGCCCCAACCCCAGCCCTCGCGAAACGGTGAAATCCGTGCTACGCGTACATAACTATGCTCTCAAAATACCATGGGCACAGGGGGAGGGGCACGACCACGGCACGCCCCAAAACGCGGCTCAACCGCACTAGGGGCTGCCGATTTTATCATTTTTTTCTTACTCTCCGGAAGACCTGCTCGGTAGTACAATTGCCGAACACACGATACAACAACCAGGGAGGCAGAAAGCTACGTCGCACTATGGAATTCACAGGTGGTCTCTATAACGAGCAAAATACCTGTTTTCACATACCATTCCGCAGCTCGCCCCTGGAGGGACATGTCAAATAGTCCCATCTCCTGCTCATCACACTATTTGTATCGTTCTTCTTTTAATGCACCTTTTTCGAATAAACAATGCTTATCTTCAGTCTATTATTGAATTCTCTATTCATTCCTTTTTATGTATATATGTTCATTCATGACATTTAGCACCCGTACACTTTGGTACGGCTAATACGCCAGGGGCTCAAGCACCGCATAATACGGCGTGAGAAGTCCGAACACTTTCACAAGTGCGGCACTCCGAACTTATAGCATTATATGCATCAACTTCGAATCATGTCTTTGGTCAATAGTTGGGTTTGCCTGGCTCCCATGTTTTGGTACTTTACGTTCCGCTACATCGGCTAAGGTAGCACTGGGAGAACTACTGTGATTGTGCCCCGGTTCAGCTGGGCTAAGCACCTCAGTAGAGAAAGTTAAAACCGACTGTCATGATAGGGCGAGAGCTGGTCGCTGTTCGAGAGGTTTCGAGTCACTAAAGACTTATGCCGCTTAGAGCGAGGAGTCGGCTTTGTCCGGCCTAGGCGTGTATAGCGCCCCGAACTCGGTCTTCCGAACACTAGGGGATTCGCCGAAATTTAAAATTATAGAATTCTCTGGCTAAGTGAGAGTGATAACGCATTATAGTCCGATTGCCTTGTTCGTTGTGCTGAGCACCTCCCTCGAAGGACCCAAGAATGGGAAAAAGAGTGCTCAGGTTTATCCCGAACACCCCAGCACTCACGGCACGGGGGCAGAAGCTGACGACTCACCATCTCTCAGATTTAATAAAGGACCGCATAGAAGGTAATATTTTAAATTCAAACAAGTGTTGCATAGCGCATATGAACAAGTTTTCAGCGTACAAGATCGCACGAGCGAGTTTACTCAAATATTACATCCTTGGAACATTCATCCGCCACAAGGCGGGCACCTTTCAGGATGCCCGCATAGTACATCTCGGGGTGGCGATGCTCCGTGCCCTGCGGTGGTCCGTCCTTCACCAGCCGCTCCACGTCCATCTTGCTCCAGTGTACTTTAACACAGGCAAGCGCCTTGCGGACGCCCTCGATGCAGACGGAGCGCTTGATGACATCATGCCACGGACAGGCATCCGCCAGCCGCCTCACCAGCCCGAAGTAGCTCCCAGGCATGGCCTCTCCAGGCCACAGCCGGACTATAAGACCCTTCATGGCTTGTTCGGCCACCTTATGGAGCTCGACCAATTGCTTCAGCTGGTCGCTCAAGGGCACCGGGTGTCCGGTCTCAGCATACTGAGACCAGAACACCTTCTCCGTCGAGCTCCCTTCCTCGGCCCGGTAGTAGGTGGCGGCATCTGACACGCTGTGGGGCAAATCTGCGAATGCTCCTGGAGAGCTCCGGACTCGGGTAAGTAACAAGTAATTCACTTTCACGTGCTTGCTTTGCATAATGAATGCCTTACCCGCTGCTATCTTCTTCATCGCCTCAATTTCCTGGAGGGCTTTTTGGGCTTCGGCCTTGGCAGACTTGGCGCTTTCGAGGACCGCAGCGAGCTCGGACTCTCGAGTCTTCGAGTCCAGCTCCAAAGTCTCATGCTTCTTTACGAGAGCATGGAGCTCTTGCTGCACCTCGCCAACCCTTGCCTCATGTTTCTCCCGCTCGGTGCGCTCCGTGGCCGCCTTCTTTTCGGCCTCGGTAAGCGCTTGCTTTAGGGTCGCCACCTCGGTCGTGGACCCTAGCACATCAATAACGATCGTATCATTTTTGCAACTGCACATTTTTTTATATATATACACACGGACAAGGCATTACGTACCTTGGTTCTCCTCGGGCTGCTTCTTGGCAAGGCCGAGCTCTTTCTCGGACCGCTCGAGGCTCGACTTCAGCGCATCAACCTCCGCTATCAGTGCGGCGGAGGCCAGCAGCGAAGCCTGCATACGCATATTGACATAATTACGTTAGACTCCTGCAAATATTATTAGATCCTCTATTCGGCTTTTCTTTGTGAACACCAAACAGAGCATCAGGGGCTACTGTCTATGCGGTAATATTTTCATATATTTTTAAATACCTCAAAGCCTATTAGAAGGCTGGCACAGGCTTCAGTCAGCCCGCTCTTGGCGGACTGAACTTTCTGGATCACCGCACTCATAATAGTGCGGTGCTCCTCGTCGATGGAGGCGCCGTTAAGCACCTCCAGCAAGTTATTCGGTGCCTCCGGTTGGATGGAGGTCACCGGCGCGGTAGGCTTGCCCTTCTTAGTGGGGGCCCGCCTGCCGGAGTCCGGAACCACTGGAGGTTCCGGTGCGGTGTTCGGCCCAGGGCCGGACTTGGAGCCCTTGGGAGCCTTGCTCCCTTTGTGTCTGCAGTCCGGAAGGTCGCCTTGTGGCGCCTCCAGGACCACCTCCCTCGGCTTGGAACCCTTTGGGATAACACCTTGGCGTTGTCCGTAGGGCGAGGGGTGGAAGCGGTCGGAAGTGAAAAGCTATTCACATCTGACGAATCCAAGGAACCACTCGACGATATGTCGACTTGGGCTCGGAGCGGAATGCAGGATCATATTCAGCGTTAGGAGAAGCTGTGCAATAAAGGAACGCTATGAGTCACTCTGGTGTCCGAATACTTACGACTTCGCCAGGGGCTTGGCCCTGGGTGGCCACTCGTCTTCGCTGTCGGCGGCGTTGGTGGAGTAGTCCGGAGGAAGGGTCCTTCCCTTCTTGCACCCTCCGGCCTCCCCAGTTGGGGCGGCCTTCCTTTTCTTCCCCCCCCTTGCTGGAGGGGAAGAAACTTCTTTTTCCTCCTCCTCATCTTCGTGGGAGGAGTGCGCCTCGGAGTCACCGGACGATGAGTCCGACACCGCTCGGCACCGGGAACTCTTTCGGGTTCCCGTGGCCTTCTTCTTGGCCTTATTCTCCGGCACCACGTAAGGTGCCGGAACCAGCAGCTCCGCCAAGCGAGCGTCTGCTAGGCCTTCGGGCAAGGGAGCCGGACAGTCGATCTGTCCGGCCGTCTCCTGCCAGCTGTCCTGTCAAAGGCATGGGAGCTCAGTCCCTGCATATGATTAAACTATGAAAAATGAATACCCTATAAGAGGTAAAACAGCTTACCGCGCTGGCTTGGCACTTCGCGCTGAATCCGCGATCCTCGGCAAGGGGAGGGGGACCTCGGTGCCCTTGAATAGCACCTTCCAAGCATTCTCGTGCGTTGTGTCGAGGAGCTCGCTCAGAGTTTGGTGCTGTGCCGGGTCGAACTCCCACAAGTTGAACGCCCGTTGTTGACACGGGAGGATCCGGCGAATGAGCATGACCTGGACTATGTTGACAAGCTTGAGCTTCTTGTTCACCATGTTTTGGATACAGGTTTGAAGTCCGGTCAGCTCTCCCGAACTACCCCAGGGCAGGCCCTTCTCTTTCCAGGAGGTGAGCTGCGTGGGGATTCCGGATCGAAACTCGGGGGCCGCTACCCATGTGGGGTCACGCGGCTCGGTGATGTAGAACCACCCCGATTGCTACCCCTTTATGGTATCCACGTAGGAGCCCTCGAGCCATGTGGCGTTGGGCATCTTGCCCACCATGGCGCCTCCGCACTTCGCCTGTTGGCCGCGCACCACTTTTGGTTTGACATTAAAAGTCTTCAGCCATAGGCCGAAGTGGGGCTTGATGCGGAGAAAGGCCTCAAACACGACGATAAACGACGATATGTTGAGGATGAAGTTCGGGGCCAGATCGTGGAAGTCCAGGCCGTAGTAGAACATGAGCCCCCGGACGAATGGGTGGAGAGGGAAGCCCAGCCCGCGGAGGAAATGGGTGAGGAACACTACCCTCTCATGGGGCCTGGGGGTGGGATGAACTGCCCCGCATCTGGGAGCCGATGCGCGATGTCCGTGGACAAGTATCCGGCTCTCCTCAGTTTCTGGATGTGTCCCTCCGTGACGAATGATACCATCCACTTGCCTCCCGCTCCGGACATGGTTGGAGAAGGTTGAGGAAGAAAATGTGGGCTTGGGCGCTGGAGCTCAAGTGTGCGAGAATGGATGAGCGAAGGAGGAAGAAGGCGTGGATGGAAAAAGGTGAACCCTTATCCCTTTATATGGGCAGACCAAACTATGCGTCCCCACCAGCCTGGTAAAACCCGCTCGTCCCCCAAGAGCCGTAATTGATGGCCCGGTTGGGTTACCCACGTCCGTATTGATGAGAATCCCGCGATAAGGGGACACGATATCTGCTTCGACAAGACGTGCCAAGGAAACCGCCTCACAAAATGTGCTGAGATTGGCTGTAAAAAAATGTTCGCATAATGGCTTGGCTGTGGTGTCACATTGCAGGATACGTCAACAGATTAGATTTGTGGAAATGTTATTCTCTCTACGGTGGTATGTGGAACTTGTTTTGCAGAGCCGGACACGATCCTCGTGTTCAAAATCTTCTATGAAGTATTCAGAGGAGAACCCGCCTTGCAATGCCGAAGACAATCTGCGCGCCGGACTCGTCGTCATTGAAGCCTGGTTCAGGGGCTACTGAGGGAGTCCTGGATTAGGGGGTGTCCGGACAGCCGGACTATAACCTTTGGCCGGACTGTTGGACTATGAAGATACGAGATTGAAGACTTTGTCCCGTGTCCGGATGGGACTTTCCTTGGCGTGGAAGGCAAGCTTGGCAATACGGATATGTAGATCTCCTTCCTTGTAACCGACTCTGTGTAACCCTAGCCCCCTCCGGTGTCTATATAAACCGGAGGGTTTAGTCCGTAGGACAACAACAATCATACCATAGTCTAGCTTCTAGGGTTTAGCCTCTCTGATCTCGTGGTAGATCTACTCTTGTAGTACCCATATCATCAATATTAATCAAGCAGGAGTAGGGTTTTACCTCCATCGGGAGGGCCCGAACCTGGGTAAAAACATCGTGTCCCTTGTCTCCTGTTACCATCCGCCTAGACGCACAGTTCGGGACCCCCTACACGAGATCCGCAGGTTTTGACACCGAAAATATGCATAAAAGATCTGAACATATGATCTTCCACCAAATAAACCAACTAGCATCAACTACAAGGAGTAATCAACACTACTAGCAACCTACTAGCACCAATCCCGGACTTAGAGAGAAGAATTGGATACAAGAGATGAACTAGGGTTTGGAGATGAGTTGGTGCTGGTGAAGATGTTGATGGAGATTGCCCTCTCCCGATGAGAGGAGCGTTGGTGATGATGATGGCGATGATTTCCCCCTCTCGGAGGGAAGTGTCCCTGACAGAACAGCTCTGCGGGAGCGCTAGATTGGTTCCGCCAAGGTTCCGCCTCGTGGCGGCGGAGTTTCGTCCCGAAAGGTTGCTTCTTATTTTTTTCTCGACGAAAGACTTCATATAGCAGAAGATGGTCATCGGAGAGCCACCAGGGGGCCCACGAGGTAGGGGGTGCACCCTAGGGGGGCGCCCCTACCCTCGTGAACAGTGTGTGGGCCCCCTGGCCTTCATCTTTGGCGAGGATTTTTCATTATTTATTGTAAGACATTCCGTGGAGTTTCAGGACTTTTGGAGTTGTGCAGAATAGGTCTCTAATATTTGCTCCTTTTCTAGCCCAGAATTCCAGCTGCCGGCATTCTCCCTCCTTATGTAAACCTTTTAAAATAAGAGAGAATAACCATAAGTATTGTGACATAATGTGAAGTAACAACCCATAATGCAATAAATATCGATATAAAAGCATGATGCAAAATGGATTTATCAACTCCCCAAGCTTAGACCTCGCTTGTCCTCAAGCGTAAAGCCGATAACAATAAATAAGTCCTCATGTTTAGAGGTAGTGGCGTCGATAAAAATAAAATAAGGACATGAAGGCATCGTGATTATTCTCATAACAGCAACATATATAGATATTGTCATATGATTACTTATGTTCAAGTGATGATCTATTCACAATGCAAAAGTATGAATCAGAAACCTTATTGAGAACCAACAAACTATAACCTCAGTCATTGAAGCAATTACAATTTATCATAACATCAGAAAGAGTCTATGTCAGAGCTAAAAAGCAAGACCACATACTCAACTATCATCTAGTCCTTCATAATTGCTAACACTCACGCAATACTTGTGGTTACGGAGTTTTAATCAGACACAGAGAAAGATAGGGGCTTCCATGCTCCCCTATATCCAATTAGATATATATATCAGGTTCTTTCCAACATGCTGGGCTTGCCAAAGGATAAAATAAAAAATGAAAGGTGAAGATCACCGTGACACTTGCATGAGGTAGAAGATAATAATAAAAGATAGGCCCTTTGTAGAGGGAAGCAGAGGTTGCCATGCGCTTTTATGGTTGGATGCACAAAATCTCAATGCGAAAGAACATCATTTTATATTGCCCCTTGTGATATGAACCTTTATTATGCAGTCCGTCGCTTTTATTACTTCCACATCACAAGATCGTATAAAGTTTATTTCTCCCACACCAATCAATCATACATATTTAGAGCAATTTTTATTGCTTGCACCGATGACAACTTACTTGAAGGATCTTACTCAATCCATAAGTAGATATGGTGGACTCTCATGGCAAAACTGGTTTAAGGGTATTTGGAAGCACAAGTGGTATCTCTACTTGGTGTTGAGAATTTGGCTAGCATGAGGGGGAAAAGCAAGCTCAACATGTTAGAGGATCCATGACAACATACTTTATCTTAGATATACGAAAACATAATTCATTACGTTGTCTTCCTTGTCCAACATCAACTCTTTAGCATGTCATATTTTAATGAGTGCTCCCAATCATAAAAGATGTCAATGATAATATATCTATATGTGAAACCTCTCTTTCCTTATTACTTCCTATTAATTGCAACGATGACCAAAGCTATGTCTGCCAACTCCCAACAACTTTTAATCATCATACTCTTTCTATGTGAAGTCATTACTCTCAATAAGATCAATATGAACTCTTTGTTTCTTTTTATTCTTTTTCTTCTTTTCTTTTATTCACCCAAAATCATGGCAAAATAATCAAGCCCTCGACTCAGCACTAATCTTTATTATATATAGCTCACGGACTCGATTACATAGAGAGATCATAAAACAAAACTCAAAACTAGATCATGCCAAAACTTTATTCTACTAGATCAAGATACTACTAATAGGATCGAACTAAGAAAAAGGGTAAAGATAGGAGCTGTGATTGTGATATGATACCGGGGCACCTCCCCCAAGCTTGGCAGTTGCCAAGGGGAGTGCCCATACCCATGTGATTATGTCTCCTTCTTTGTTGATGGAGAGGGTGGAGGTGACGTAGATGATGCAGACTTGTCCATTTTCCAAGGCATAGGCTCACCATCATAGAAGGATGATCGAGTCTTCGGGATCCTCAAATCTGCAGCCAAACTCATCCTTTTGAATCTATATTCATACTCACAGTTTTGGTTTTGCAGGTCATAGATTTGGGCTTGGAGGTGCTCGATCTTTTCATGAAGCTTGAAGTGGCCTCCCCGATGTTGTCAGCATCCAACTTGTGGTTGCTAGTGAACTCCGCGATCATCATGTGGTTGGAGTTGAGTCCACGCTCCACCATCCCTTGACACTTGAAAACTTGTTGCTCCACTGCTTCGAGCCTCGTCCCCATGCTTCCGGTTCCCTTTGGTCCCTCTTCATCGCGGATGTGCAGCAACCCATCACGCAACTCAATGGTTTGAGGGTGTCGCAGCACCTCCGCGAGGTAAGGGTTGATGCCTTTCTCGAAGAACTTGTCCTTGGAAGAACTTGGGGATGTCATGATAATCTAGATCTGTTAGAAAAACAGCACGAAACAAGAACATAGGAGATTTGCGTGATACGGGAGTCAAAACCTTTGGGAGAATATATAATGATTTTTTACCAACCAAAATACGTATCGTGCAAGAAAACGGAGTCCGGAGGGCACATGAGGTGCTCACGAGGTAGGGGGCGCGCCTAGGGGGGTAGGGCGCGCCCACCACCCTCGTGGGGCCCTCGTGTCCTTCCCGGACTGCTACTTATTTTTCTATTTTTCTAAATATTCCAAAACAGAGAAATATTGCCCTAAAAATTGTTTTGGAGTCGGTTTACTTACCGTACCACATACTTATTCCTTTTCGGAGTCTGAAACGGTCTGGAAAGTGTCTCTTATGTATTCCTCCAGGGTTACGATTTCAATAACATTGGTTTCAATATTTATGGGATTACCTGAGATATAATGTTTAATTCTTTGACCATTTACCACCTTCGGATTCGTGCCTTCGAAGTTGTTGATCTTTACGACACCGGAACGATAGACCTCCTCGATAACATAGGGGCCTTCCCATTTAGAGAGAAGTTTTCCTGCAAAAAATATTAAACGAGAGTTGTATAGCAATACATAATCACCTACGTTAAACTCACGCTTTTGTATCCTTTTGTCATGCCATCTTTTAACTTTTTCTTTAAACAACTTGGCATTTTCATAAGCTTGGGTTCTCCATTCATCAAGTGAGCTAATATCAAATAACCTCTTCTCACCGGCAAGTTTGAAATCATAACTGAGCTCTTTAATAGCCCAATATGCCTTATGTTCTAGTTTGAGAGGTAAGTGACATGCTTTTCCATAAACCATTTTATACGGAGACATTCCCATAGGATTTTTATATGCAATTCTATAGGCCCATAATGCATCATCAAGTTTCTTGGACCAATTCTTTCTAGACCTATTAACGGTCTTTTACAAAATTAATTTGAGCTCTCTGTTACTCAATTCTACTTGACCACTAGACTGCGGGTGATAAGGAGATGCAATTCTATGATTAACATCATACTTAGCAAGCATTTTACGGAAAGCCCCATGAATAAAATGTGAACCACCATCAGTCATTAAATATCTAGGGACTCCAAATCTCGGAAAAATAACTTCCTTAAGCATTTTAATAGAAGTGTTATGATCAGCACTACTAGTTGGAATAGCTTCTACCCAATTAGTAACGTAATCAACAGCAACTAAAATATGTGTATAACCATTAGAGGCAGGAAAAGGTCCCATATAATCAAAGCCCCAAACATCAAATGGTTCAATAACAAGTGAATAATTCATAGGCATTTCTTGTCGTGTACTAATATTACCAATTCTTTGGCATTCATTACAAGATAAGACAAACTTACGGGCATCCTTGAAGAGAGTAGGCCAATAAAAACCGGATTGCAATACCTTATGTGCAGTTCTATCTCCAGCGTGGTGTCCTCCATAAGCTTCGGAGTGACACTTGCGTAGGATCTGTTCCTGTTCATGCTCAGGCACACAACGTCTAATAACACCATCTACTCCTTCTTTATAAAGATGTGGGTCATCCCAAAAGTAATGTCTCAAATCATAGAAGAACTTTTTCTTTTGTTGGTATGTGAAACTAGGTGGTATGAATTTAGCAACAATGTAATTAGCATAATCAGCATACCAAGGAGTACTACGAGAAGTACTTATAACATTTAATTGCTCATCAGGAAAGCTATCATCAATAGGTAGTGGGTCATCAAGAACATTTTCTAGCCTAGACAAGTTGTCTGCAACGGGGTTCTCAGCTCCCTTTCTATCAACAATATGCAAGTCAAATTCTTGTAGCAAGAGAACCCATCTAATAAGTCTAGGTTTAGCATCTTCCTTTTCCATAAGATATTTAATAGCAGCACGATCAGTGTGAACAGTTACTTTAGAATCAACAGTATAAGGTCTGAACTTATCACAAGCAAATACAACTGCTAAAAGTTCTTTTTCAGTAGTAGCATAATTCGTTTGAGCATTGTCTAGAGTCTTACTAGCGTAATGGACAACATTTAATTTCTTATCAACTCTTTTCCCTAGAACAACACCTACATCATAATAACTAGCATCTCACATAATTTCAAAGGGTAAATTCCAATCAGGTGGCTGAACAACAGGTGCAGAGACTAATGCTTTCTTAAGTATTTCGAATGCTTCTACACAATCATTGTCAAAGAAAAATGGTATATCTTTTTGTAATAAATTAGTCAGAGGCCGAGAAATTTTTGAGAAGTCCTTAATGAACGTCCTATAAAATCCAGCGTGACCAAGGAAACTTCTTATACCTTTGATGTCCTTGGGACATGGCATCTTTTCAATAGCATCAACCTTGGCTTAATCAACTTCAATACCTCTTTCAGAAACTTTATGCCCCAAGACAACACTGTAGGATCGAAAGTATGTCTAGAGGGGGGGGGGGTGATTAGACTACTTGACCAAATAAAAATCTAGCCTTTTCCCAATTTTAGTTCTTGGCAGATTTTAGCTATCTTAGCACAAGTCAAGCAATCTCCACACAATTCAAGCAAGCATGCAAAAGAGTATATGAGCAGCGGAAAGTAAAGCATGCAACTTGCAATAATGTAAAGGGAAGGGTTTGGAGGATTCAAAGGCAATTGGAGACACGGATGTTTTTGTCGTGGTTCCGATAGGTGGTGCTATCGTACATCCACGTTGATGGAGACTTCAACCCACGGAGGGTAACGGTTGCGCGAGTCCACGGAGGGCTCCACCCACGAAGGGTCCACGAAGAAGAAACCTTGTCTATTCAACACGGTCGTCGCCCACGAAGGACTTGCCTCACTAGCGGTAGATCTTCACGAAGCAAGCGATCTCCTTGCCCTTACAAACTCCTTGGTTCAACTCCACAATCTTGTCGGAGGCTCCCAAGTGACACCTAGCCAATCTAGGAGACACTACTCTCCAAGAAGTAACAAATGGTGTGTTGATGATGAACTCCTTGCTCTTGTGCTTCAAATGATAGTCTCCCCAACACTCAACTCTCTCTCACAGGATTTGGATTTGGTGGAAAGAAGATTTGAGTGGAAAGCAACTTGGGGAAGGCTAGAGATCAAGATTCATATGGTTGGAATGGAATATCTTGAGCTCAAGACAAGTGTAGGTGGTTCTCTCTCAGAAAATGTGTATTGGAAGTGTAGGTATGTTCTGCTGGCTCTCTCTATGAATGAAGAGTGGGTGGAGGGGTATATATAGCCTCCACACAAAATCTAACCGTTACAAACGATTAGCCAAACTCGGTGGGACCGAATAGTTAAACTCGGTCGGACCGATTCAGCAAACCTAGTGACCGTTAGGATTTTCGGTGGGACTGAGATGCAACTCGGTAGGACCGATATGGTTAGGGTTAGGGCATAACGTAATCTCGGTGTGACCGATTACACAAACTCGGTGGGACCGATTTTGGTAATAAGCTAACCAGAGAGTTGGTCAGGTAAACTCGGTGGGACCGATTCGCTCATCTCGGTGAGACCGAAATGTTACAAAAGGGAAACAGAGAGTTTACAATCCCATCTCGGTGGGACCAATCGCTCATCTCGGTAAGACCGAAACGTTACGAAGGGAAACAGAGAGATTACAATCCCATCTCGGTGAGACCGAGATCCCTATCGGTGAGACCGATTTGTCTAGGGTTTGTGGCAGTGGCTATGACATTTGAAACTCGGTGGCGCCGGATAGAAAGAATCGGTGGGGCCGAGTTTGACTTTTGGTTTAGGTCATATGTGGATGTGGGAAGGTAGTTGAGGGTTTTGGAGCATATCACTAAGCACTTTGAGCAAGCAAGCCATTAAGCAACACCCCATCCCTCCTGATAGTATTGGCTTTTCCTGTAGACTCAATGTGACCTTGGATCACTAAAATATAAAATGTAGAGTCTTGAGCATCAAGCTTGAGCCAAACTTTTTGTCCTTAGAATTTTGAGGGATCCACTTTCCTCATCCATGCCATGCCATTCATTGAGCTTTTCCTGAAATATTAATCTTGGAATAATGTTAGCTCAATGAGCTATATGTTGTTAGGAATTACCAACACCACCCAGGGATAGTTGCACTTTCAAATACCTTCATTAACCATAAAGTGGCACTTTTCCCAATTCAAGACAAGATTAGTTTCTTCACATCTCTGCAAAACTCGATCAAGATTGCTCAAGCAATCATCAAAAGAAGATCCATAGACGGAAAAATCATCCATGAAAACCTCACAAATCTTTTCACAAAAGTCAGAGAATATAGCCATCATGCATCTTTGAAAGGTAGCAGGTGCATTACATAAACCAAAAGGCATACGTCTATAAGCAAAAGTACCAAAATGGCATGTAAAAGTAGTCTTTGATTGATCTTTAGCCGATACAGGTATTTGAGAGAAACCAGAATAACCATCTAGAAAGCAGTAATGTGTATGTTTGCATAATCTTTCTAGCATTTGATCAATAAAAGGTAAGGGGTAATGATCTTTCTTAGTAGCCTTATTTAATTTGCGAAAATCAATTACCATCCTATAACCTGTAACAATTCTTTATGGAATCAATTCATCCTTATCATTAGGAACAACAGTAATACCTCCCTTCTTAGGGACACAATGGACAGGGCTTACCCACTGACTATCAGCAACGGGATAAATTATACCTGCCTCCAGAAGCTTTAGTATTTCTTTTCTTACCACTTCTTTCATTTTAGGATTCAGAGGTCGTTGAGGATCACGAACTGGTTTGGCATCTGCCTCCAAATTTATTTTATGTTGACATAGAGTGGGACTAATGCCCTTAAGATCATCGAGAGTATATCCAATAGCAGCACGGTGCTTCTTCAGAGTTTTCAATAATCTTTCTTTTTCATGCTCTGAAAGGTTAGCACTAATAATAACAGGATATATCTTATTTTCATCAAGATAAGCATATTTAAGATTATCAGGCAACGGTTTAAGCTCAAACACGGGATCACCCTTGGGTGGACGGGGATCCCCTAGGATTTCAACAGGCAAATTGTGTTTCAGAATAGGTTCCTGGTTAAAGAATACTTCATCTATTTCCCTTCTTTCATTCATGAACATATCATTTTCATGGTCTAGCAAATAATGTTCTAAAGGATCACTAGGAGGTACGACAATATAAGCAAGACCAATAATTTCATCCTTACTAGGCAATTCTTCTTCACGATGTTGTTTACTAAATTTAGAGAAATTAAACTCATGAATCATATCATCCAAGCCAATAGTAACAACATTCTTTTCGCAGTCAGTCCTAGCATTGATAGTATTCAAGAAGGGTCTACCAAATATAATGAGACAAAAGCTATCTTGTGGGGAACCAAGAACAAGAAAATCAGCAGGATATTTAGTTTTCACACACAAGACTTCAACATCTCTAACGATCCCAATTGGTGAAATAGTATCTCTATTGGCAAGCTTAATTGTGACATCAATTTCTTCTAACTCAATAGGTGCAATATCATGCATAATTTCTTTGTATAAATCAATGGGTATTGCACTAGCACTAGCACCCATGTCACATAAGCCATGATAACAATTATCTCCTATTTTAGCAGAAATAATAGGCACACCTACCACAGGTCTATGTTTATCTTTAGCACAAGGTTTAGCAATTCTAGCAGTTTCACCATCGAACTGAATAACATGCCCATCAATATTATCAGACAAGAGATCTTTAACAATAGCAATATTAGGTTCTACTTTAACTTGCTCAGGAGGTGTATAAGTTCTAATATTGCTTTTACGAACAACAGTTGAAGCTTTAGCATGATCCTTTATTCTAACAGGGAAAGGTGGTCTCTCAACATAAGAAGTAGGAACAATAGGATCATTATAAGTGACAGTCTTTTCTTCAACTTTAATAGGTGATGCTACTTTTACTTCTATGGGAGGATGATATTTAAACCACTTCTCCTTAAGGAGATCAACATAAGTAGCAAAAGATTCACAGAAAGAAGCTACTATCTCAGAGGCAAGTCCATATTTAGTGCTAAACTTACGGAAAATATCGGTATCCATAAAAGATTTAACACAATCAAACTTAGGTGTTATACCTGACTCCTTACATTCGTCGAGGTCCCAATCTTCAAAGTTGCGTTTAATTCTATCCAATAAATCCCATTTAAATTCAATAGTCTTCATCATAAAAGAGCCAGCACAAGAAGTATTGAGCATGGTGCAATTGTTTTCAGAAAGCCGAGCATAAAGATTTTGAATAATTGTTTCTCTTGGGAGCTCATGATTGGGGCATGAATATAACATTGATTTAAGCCTCCCCCAAGCTTGAGCGATGCTTTCTCCTTCACGAGGCCAAAAATTATATATATAACTGCGATCACGATGAACAAGATGCATAGGACAATACTTTTGATGATATTCCAATTTCAATCTTCTATAGTTCCATGATCTCGTATCATCACATAGCCTATACCATGTCAATGCGTCTCCCTTCAAAGATAAAGGGAAGACCTTCCTCTTAGCAACATCATCGGGTATACCTGCAAGCTTAAATAATCCATAAACTTCATCCACATATATTAAGTGCTCATCAGGATGCTTTGTTCCATCTCCTGTAAAATGATTAGCTAGCAGTTTTTCTATCGTACCCGAAGGAAATTCAAAAGGAGTTTCATTTTCAATAGGTTCAGTAGGTTGAGGAGAAACTCTTTGCTCTACTAGACGGGGTGAAGATACCCCGAACAAGCCCCTCAGAGGATTACTTTCCATAGTAACAAGTGACATTAAATTTCAGCACACTATATAAATTTTTCCTTACCAAATTCCACCTACCAAAGGCGCTTCACTCCCCGGCAACGGTGCCGGAAAAGAGTCTTGATGACCCACAAGTATAGGGGATCTATCGTAGTCCTTTCGATAAGTAAGAGTGTCGAACCCAATGAGGAGCAGAAGGAAATGACAAGCGGTTTTCAGCAAGGTATTCTCTACAAGTACTGAAATAAGTGGTAACAGATAGTTTTGTGTTAAGATAAATTGTAACGAGCGACAAGTAACAAAAGTAAATAAAGTGCAGCAAGGTGGCCCAATCCTTTTTGTAGCAAAGGACAAGCCTGGACAAACTCTTATAAAAGGAAAAGCGCTCCTGAGGACACATGGAATATCGTCAAGCTAGTTTTCATCACGTTCATATGATTCGTGTTCGGTACTTTGATAATTTGATATGTGGGTGGACCGGTGCTTGGGTGCTATTCTTACTTGAACAAGCATCCCACTTATGATTAACCTCTATTGCAAGCATCCGCAACTACAACAAAAGTATTAAGGTAAACCTAACCATAGCATGAAACATATGGATCCAAATCAGCCCCTTACGAAGCAACGCATAAACTAGGGTTTAAGCTTCTGTCACTCTAGCAACCCATCATCTACTTATTACTTCCCAATGCCTTCCTCTAGGCCCAAACAATGGTGAAGTGTTATGTAGTCGATGTTCACATAACACCACTATAGGTTAGACAACATACATCTCATCAAAATATCGAATGAATACCAAATTCACATGACTACTAATAGCAAGACTTCTCCCGTGTCCTCAGGAACAAACGTAACTACTCACAAAGATATTCATGTTCATAATCAGAGGGGTAATAATATGCATAAAAGATCTGAACATATGATCTTCCACGAGATAAACCAACTAGCATCAACTACAAGGAGTAATCAACACTACTAGCAACCTACTAGCACCAATCCCGGACTTAGAGAGAAGAATTGGATACAAGAGATGAACTAGGGTTTGGAGATGAGATGGTGCTGGTGAAGATGTTGATGGAGATTGCCCTCTCCCGATGAGAGGAGCGTTGGTGATGATGATGGCGATGATTTCCCCCTCCCGGAGGGAAGTGTCCCCGGCAGAACAGCTCTGCCGGAGCCCTAGATTGGTTCCGCCAAGGTTCCGCCTCGTGGCGGCGGAGTTTCGCCCCGAAAGGTTGCTTATTATTTTTTTCTCGATGAAAGACTTCATATAGCAGAAGATGGTCATCGGAGAGCCACCAGGGGGCCCACGAGGTAGGGGGCGTGATACGTCTCCAACGTATCTATAATTTTTGATTGCTCCATACTATATTATCTACTGTTTTGTACTATATTGGGCTTTATTTTCCACTTTTATATTATTTGTGGGACTAACCTATTAACCGGAGGCCCAACACATAATTGCTATTTTTTTTTGCCCATTTCAGTGTTTCGAAGAAACGGAATATCAAACGGAGTCCAAACGGAATAAAACCTTCGGGAACGTGATTTTCTCACCGAACGTGATCCAGGAGACTTGGACCCTACTCCAAGGGAGACAAGAGGCGGTCACGAGGGTGGGGGGCGCCCCCCAGGGCGCGCCCCCTGCCTCGTGGGCCCCTCGGAGCTCCACCGACGTACTCCTTCCTCCTATATATACCTACGTACCCCCAAACGATCAGATACGGAGCCAAAAACCTAATTCCATCGCCGCAACTTTCTGTATCCACGAGATCCCATCTTGGGGCCTGTTCTAGAGCTCCGCCAGAGATGGCCGTCATCACGGAGGGCTTCTACATCATCATAGCTCCTCCGATGAAGTGTGAGTAGTTTACCTCAGACCTTCGGGTCCACAGTTAGTAGCTAGATGGCTTATTCTCTCTTTTTGGATCTCAATACAATGTTCTCCCCCTCTCTTGTGGAGATCTATTCGATGTAATCTTCTTTTTGCGGTGTGTTTGTTGAGAACGATGAATTGTGGGTTTATGATCAAGTCTATCTATGAATAATATTTGAATCTTCTCTGAATTCTTTTATGTATGATTGGTTATCTTTGCAAGTCTCTTCGAATTATAAGTTTGGTTTTTCTTGACATGGGAGAAGTGCTTAGCTTTGGGTTCGATCTTGTGGTGTCCTTTCCCAGTGACAGAAGGGGCAGCAAGGCACGTATTGTATCGTTCCCATCGAGGATCACAAGATGGGGTTTATTTCATATTGCATGAATTTATCTCTCTACATCATGTCATCTTGCTTAAGGCGTTACTCTGTTTTTAACTTAATACTCTAGATGCATGCTGGATAGCGGTCGATGAGTGGAGTAATAGTAGTAGATGCAGGCAGGAGTCGGTCTACTTGTTTCGGACGTGATGCCTATATACATGATCATACCTAGATATTCTCATAACTATGCTCAATTCTGTCAATTGCTCAACAGTAATTTGTTCACCCACCGTAAAATACTTACGCTCTTGAGAGAAGCCACTAGTGAAACCTATGGCCCCCGGGTCTATTCTCATCATATCAATCTCCATCACTTTATTTTTGTTTTGCTTTTTTACTTTGCCTTTTACTTTTTGCTTTTCATCTCTATATCAAAAATACCAAAAATATTATCTATCATCTCTATCAGATCTTAGTCCCGTAAGTAACCGTGAAGGGATTGACAACCCCTAATCGCGTTGTTTGCATTGAGCTATTGTTTTTGTGTAGGTACGAGGGACTTGCGTGTAGCCTCCTACTGGATTGATACCTTGGTTCTCAAAAACTGAGGGAAATACTTACGCTACTTTGCTGCATCATCCTCTCCTCTTCGGGGAAATCCAACGCAGTGCTCAAGAGGTAGTAGGGCGCGCCCTAGGGAGGGGGGGCGCCCCCCACCCTCGTGAACAGGGTGTGGGCCCCCTGGCCTTCATCTTTGGCGAGGATTTTTCATTATTTATTGTAAGACATTCCATGGAGTTTCAGGACTTTTGGAGTTGTGTAGAATAGGTCTCTAATATTTGCTCCTTTTCCAGCCCAGAATTCCAGTTGCTGGCATTCTCCCTCCTTATGTAAACCTTGTAAAATAAGAGAGAATAGCCATAAGTATTGTGACATAATGTGAAGTAACAACCCATAATGCAATAAATATCGATATAAAAGCATGATGCAAAATGGATGTATCATTGATACACCAGGGGTGGCTCACCGAGAGGAGCTAGGCAGAAGACCTGTGGGAAGCCCCGCAAGGCCCAATGACAGGGGGAGCCTGAATAAGAAGATAAGCACTGTGCTGCCAACTTGACCTCTAAGTTGGTGCGGCGGCAACCCTATATTGTTTTCCTCCCTCAATAAAACCCTAGCCTCCTCGAGTATATAAGGGGAGGCTAGGGAACTCTCATTCCATTTACTCCCATAGAAACAACTCTCGTTAGCCATCTTGTACACACCATTGTATCCCCTCGCACGAGGTATCCCTCCACCTTGAATAACAAACATGAGCAGGATGTAGCGTATTGCTCTCTGGGGGAGGGTGGGGGGGGGGCGAACTTGGGTAAAACCCCCGTGCGACCTCCGCTCTGAGACTTCAAGCTATGCCAAGACCCTACTAAGTGATCAGATGGTTTTGTGTACCGCCAGTTGGCACGCTAGACACGGGTTGCGCCGACAGGAGACCGATCTCAGACCGGATCTTACCTAGCCTCCGTCGAACTCCCATCGAGGGAGAGCCTCACCTTTGGCTCACTCACTTTCACCGCAGACGAGGCGGGCCGCGTCAACATCAACAAACCTACCCACCTTGTCTGCATGATCTACATTGGCACCATGGCCTTTACCACCAACGGCCACGGAGACCTCCACATGTACTTGCCATCGATCCAGCAGATCGCGCAGACACATTAGTCATCAACAACGGCATCTTCGCCGCCGACCTCTGACTCCAAGGATGGCAGCACACCAACAACCCAGGCACTCGCAACCTTGTCTTCGAGGGCTAGGTGTTGCGGCAACTCCACGCGTTTCCACCAGCCCACCCCAACCTTACACTTCGTCGCAATGGTAACTTCTTCGTCACGCACACACCAAAGAATCACATCATCGACGGCTCTGACTCCCAAGAGGGTACCAACCTAGTTGACGTTGTTTCACTCTCGGACAATGAAAGTGGCGAGGGCGGGATAATCTCCCTCACCAATGACGATGAATACGCCAGACTACTCACTATCGCAGAGACCGCGGGCTCAAGCTCCTGGAGAAAGTCGGAGCCATCTGAGGAGACCAAAGACAGTCAGCCCACAACCAAGGAGACTCTTCATCTGAGGATGGCATGGCCAATACATGGAGCACCGGTCATGATGCCCATTTTGCCTACTTTTGTCTATTTCAATCCGTGAGGCCAAAAACACAGCCCAACACAAAGAACATTTCGTCTGCATGTGTATTTTGTGTTTGCTTCGACCTATTTCCATCTCAAATTTGGGTCAGGTTTGGGTCAAAGCAGATGTTGTTTGTCATCCGCCTTTGTCCGGCCTGGCCCACCACCCACCCACTCATCCCATCTCTCTCTCTCTCTCTCTCTCTCTCTCTCTCTCTCTCTCTCTCTCTCTCTCTCTCTCCCTCCCCTCACCCACCCACACATCCATGACTCCAACCAACACACATCCCACCAGTGACAAACGTAGGAGAAGATCTCCATCTCTCTCTCTCTCTCTCTCTCTCTCTCTCCCTCCCCTCACCCACCCACACATCCATGACTCCAACCAACACACATCCCACCAGTGACAAACGTAGGAGAAGATCTCCCGCGCGTTGAGTGTCGCCATGGCCGCAAGGAGAGGAGCTACTGCACGTCGAGTGCCACTCCACTTTCCTGGCTTTGCCGCACAACGACTCCACCTCTTCCGCGCTACACAGACCAAACATGGCTTTGGAGGAGCAGTCGTAGGCCGCGTCCAGGTATAGGTTGACCATGCGACGGTGTCTGCGGCGGCCAGTGTGTCGCTGGGTCTCGGCTCGGCTTGCGTGGCGGGAATCCGCAACTCGGCAGGGAGATGCACGTGCCTTAAAATCAAATGTGATGATTTTTCTCTCTCGTTGCACGCACGAGTCTTTTTGCTAGTCTACTGGCCCATAAAAGCACAAATGGGCATATCCAAATCATCATCTAAACCGTCTAGTCACCAAATCTAAAGGTCCAAAATCATCTAATGTTGAGCACCAACGACATTGAAAGGCAATGACCACGATCACATCATATCATACCACTTCCTAGTCCAAAACTAACTTTTCCCATCCACGAGGCCATGACCCATGCCACTGCTCGCCTCTGTTTTCGTCCCCGTCCCTCCCCCGATCCTTCTCTCCACTGACGGTGTCATACACCAGGGTGGCTAACTGAGAGGAGCCAGGCAGAAGGCCTGTGGGAAGTCCTGCAAGGCCCAGTGACAGGGGAGCCCGAAGATGAAGATAAGTATTGTGCTGCCAACTTGACCTCTAAGTTGGTGCAGCGGCAACCTTATATTGTTTTCCTCCCTCTATAAAACCCTAGCCTCCTCGAGTATATAAGGGGAGGCTAGTTTATTAATCTGCCATCGTCTGTCACACTAGTTTACAAACCGCCGCCGGCCAGCAACTCATCAGAATACATATAGGCATGATCTCCTTGTGCGCGAAACCTACAAAAAAGATGAATCAAACAATACAGTAATGTATAAAAGACTAATTAATAAGATTTTATAGTCAGAGTAGTCAAAACACAAAACAAAGCTCAAGGAGGTAGGGCAAACTGCATCAGAACGACCTGACATTCAACAACATCCCAAGGGCGATCTAGAGAAGGGAAAGATGGTGGTCTCACTCTCACCACCATGCGCCACACTACGGAAGGAGCGTAAGGCGCGCGTCCCTCCCTCCCCCCGCCCGAGTAGGTTTGGGCAAAGCTGAACACAGACGAAAGTTACATCGCGGCCACAGGCGTGGCGGGCGGAGGTACGATCTTGCGATACGACAGAGGTGAGATCATCTACAACACATGCAGGGAGCTCTGCATATGTGATAATGCTTTGGAGGCAGGGCTAGCGGCGTGTAGAGAGGGACTAGAGTTGGCCTTATATTGGACTAACGTACCAAATTTGGTTGAGATGGATAGCACGGAGGCAGTCTCCATGCTCACAGGACATAAGCAGGATAGATTGTTACATCGTGCAATCATTGAGATCCGCAGGCTGTCGACTTTGCTGCTAGGGGTATATCTTTTATTCATTGTAGCCGCTCTCAGAACATTGTTAGTATGAGTTGGCCACTTATGGCCCTAGTACTCCACGCACAGCAGCCTGGCTCGCTATCGCAATGGACTTTGCTATAAACTTGACTGTGGCTGAGAAGCCTCCTTGAGTAATTGAAAATTTCTTCCCCCCCCCCCCCCCCCGCGCGCAAAAAAAGAACGACCTG
Organism: Aegilops umbellulata; assembly: GCA_032464435.1. Classification (NCBI taxonomy): domain Eukaryota; kingdom Viridiplantae; phylum Streptophyta; class Magnoliopsida; order Poales; family Poaceae; genus Aegilops; species Aegilops umbellulata. Next base: position 21,523,696 of record CP136057.1, read on the forward strand.
ACATTGTCGATCGAGTGTTCCACATAAAGCTCAAGGGATTCACGAGAGACATAAAGGACAGAGAATACTTCGGAAGAACACAAGCAAGTAATAGCCTGCTAAATTATACAAATAAAATGTTATTTACTATTCCTCACAATTTAACTTACACCTACTATTTTAGTTGCGGTTATCTACACAGTAGAATTCCAAAAAGGGGGACTACCCCACGCACACATAGTCATATTCCATGTGAAAAAAGAAGAGAAAAAGACGCAGAGACACCTAGAACCAAAGGAAATAGACAAGATAACAAGTGCTGAAATAACAGACAAGGACATTGCTCCAGAAGGATATGCGGCTGTTGGGAACTTCATGATGCATGGACCATGTGGCCAGGCCAATACAAATTCCCCATGCATGATAGATAACAGATAAATCCGAAAGTTTCCAAGAAAATTTAACAGCAACACAACCATCGTGAAGATGGATACCCAGTGTATAGAAGGTGTGATGAAGGCACATATACATACAAAATGGGGAAGTGATGTTAGACAACAGATGACATTCCATGCAATAGAGATCTACTGGTAAAAGTACCAAGCACACATAAATGTCAAGGTGTGCAGCTGATCTTTGTCAATAAAGTACCTTTTCAAATACTATAAAACAAGGGTGATGACCAAGCAAAAACTATGATAGAAATCGATCAGATCAAAAGGTATCTTGATTGCACATAGATATCATGATGCATGCTGGAGAATATTTCAATTTGAAATGCACTTTCGGAATCCTTGTGTTGAAAGACTTCTTTCCACCCGCAGAATGAACAACATGCCATCTTCTCGGACTGCATAGACTTAACAAAGATAGTAAGAAAGGGAAGGGCAGCAATAACTAAAATTTTGCAGGGGATGCAAACAAACAAGCACTATGAAGAAGCCAGCGAATTAACAGATGCAGAGTTCTGGAAAAATGGGTATAGAAAACGAAAAAATATGGAAAACAAAAACAAGGCGCAGATCTATTGGAAGGATTTACTATGCTCATCCAGCAAGTGGCGAGAAATACTACATGAGAATGCTACTTAACATCGTCAAAGGACGCACATCTTTTGAAGACATAAGGGCATTTCTAACCGATCCCTTATAACCGGTTAGTGGAGTATATTTAGATTTTTACTCCACTAACCGACACCTAGCCGATCTCCAATCCAGCCTAACGGAGTATAAATTTACTCCTCTCCCTAAAAATTTCCCAATTTTTACTCCCTCCTTGCTCCACTGAGTAAAACGGCGCAACTCTCCTCTGCTGCCTCTCCCTCCCCTCCCGCGCCACATTTTCACCCCCGCCGCCCCTCCTACCCCTCCCTGCCGGCACCGACCGGCCACCGGGGAAGCCTTGTAGGCATCCGCCGCTGTCCTCCACCAACTCCTCGTCCCACCGCCATCCAGAAAACGAGGGGATCTGCGGCTGCTATCGCCGCTGCCAGATTTGGCGTTTCCGGCCACCGGCGGCTGCGCCTTGCCATGGATTGGCCGGGAAGCGGCCCACACAGCCCCGACAAAGCCTCCGCGCCACATGCAGGTACCGACTCTTCGTCTAGCCACTCTAATCGCTCCCGTCGTCGGTTCGCCGCTAAATACAAGACCGACCATTGCCCGAGCTCGGCGCTCGCGCAACGGCTCACCGGCTTGCAGCTACCAGTCATACAGTGCAACGACTACACACGACAAGTGGTGCACCGAGTTTCTACCACACCACAACATCCCGGATGTGTGTGCTTCAAATGCACAAATGATGGGGTATGTGCTTGTTTTGATTCGGTTTTTCACCGGATTCGGTTCAATTTCGGTAGCTCATTGATGCTCATCTATGTGTGTAGGATGATGGGTGCTTGTTTTGGTATTGGGAAGAAGAATACATTGCTCTATTGATATCACAAAAATTAGTAGATGTTCGTGCACTCGTTGCTAGAATTAAGGCTAAACATGAGACTAGATGTGAGATTAGAGAAGAAATTAGAGGAGAAGCAACGTGTACTTCTTTAGAATCAAAGAAGAAGATTGAAGTATGCAAGATCGAGAATCCACAGATCAACAATGAAGGCATCGAGAAGATATTAATCCAACTAGTGGGAGCAGTTATGGAAGTTGGATATCTTCTAAAATGTCTAATTGTGGTACTTGTTTTCTTTGGTCTTGCTCTTCTAGCAAAGAATTAATGAATTATTATGTAATCCAATGTCATTGAATGAAATAAAGAAGCAAAGAAATGTTTCTCGGTGGCCGATATTGAAATGCAAATGATTTTTTTTACTCCGCTAAGTTTAGGGTATTGGCTAGGTCCGACCAAAACTTAGTGGACTATATACTCCATTAATCCTTTTACTCCGTTAACTTTTAGGGGATTGGTTAGAGTTGGCCTAAGAAAAGTAAATGGAGTTTTCCATAAATCATACAAGGCGGCATGTGAAGCATTAGGATTTCTTGATGGCGACAAAGAGTGGACTGAGTGACTGCAAGGTTACAGATCCAAAAAAGATGTAGGAATCATGTCGGGAAGTTTTAAATGAAGACATGGAATGCAAACAGAGAAAATCTTGAACTATCCTACACTATGTCTAACAGATAGACAGAACAAAGATCACAACTTGCTAGAAATGGAAATGCTTATGAGAAAGGCTGGAAATACACTCAAGGAATACCCTGGACTCGAACTGCCAAACTCCTCAGGACTAAAAGAACTTGGAAACAGGCTACTCAATGAAGAGATGGACTACAACAAAGAAGAGCTAAAAGCTGAACACCTAGCTATCTTTGGTAATCTAAACAGCAAACAACGGCATGCATTTGGCTACACAATAGAATCAGTTGAGAAGGATTTGAGTAAACATTTTTTGCAGATGGATATGCCGGTATAGGAAAGACATACCTATGGAAGGCAATCACAACAAAATTAAGTTCAGAAGGAAAGATAGTATAAGTAGTGGCATCATGTGGTATTGCAGCACTACTTCTACAAGGAGGTAGAACATCACACTCAAGGTTCCATATCCCTTTAATCCTTACAGAAGAGTCAACACGTATCATCAAACAAGGTTCATGCTTGCCCGAATCAATAAATAAAACATCATTAATTATGTGGGATGAGGCTCCAAAGGCAAACAAAATATGTTTTGAGGCACTAAACAGAACCCTAAGAGATATACTAAGGAATAAAAATGATAACAACAATGAGAGACCCTTCGAACGTATGACAATGATTCTAGGAGGAGATTTCTGCCAGATTCTTCAGGTTCTACCAAAGGGAAGACGACATAACATAGTCACTGCATCCATTAAAAGGTCCTATCTTTGGGAACACTTTGAAATCTTCAAGCTCACAAAAACATGCAACTCACTTTCATGACAAAAAATGAGACAAAGAGAAGGCACATGTAGCAAAATTTGCCGAGTGGATCTTGAATATTGGGGGTGGAACAACCACATCTCCAGAAGGAGTGACATACTATTGAAAAAGGCAACTGGTACAAAGGAAACCATCACCGAAAGCATCCATCCAAATTTTATGTCCAAGGAACGAAACGGTAAGCGCGATCAATGATTCAATTGACAAAATAGAAGGTGAGGAAACAATATATCAAAGCTGCGACACTGTCCGCAAAGTAATTACTCTAACTCATGATACACATATGCTATATCCAACAGAGTTCCTAAACAGCCTAAAATTTCCTAGAATACCAAGTTATAAGCTCAGACTGAAAGGGGGACTACATGTGATGCTACCAGGTACTAATAACCAAAGTGTTGGGTTATTTAATGGTACACGGATGACAATAACTCAACTTGGAAGAAGATTCATCGAAGCACAGATTATCACATGAACACATGTAGGTGACAAGGTATATATTCCGACAAGAATAATGCCCATCGACTAAATTGGCATGGCCGTTCTTGCTAAAAACAAGAAAATATCAGTGTGCTTTGCTATGACAATCAACAAGAATCAAGGGCAATCTCTGATGAAGTTAGGACAATATCTGCCAAAACAAGGTTTCGCACACGGACAACTATATGTGGCTATCTCAAGAGTCACATGTCACGACCGGATTTTCCGGACACTGATTTCCAGAAAATGGCCGTCGAGCTCATCAGCCCCAGGATTACTGTTAGCTAATGAGGCATCAACTTGATACAGAAATTCCAAGCAAGAGTACAAAATATGTAGTACAAGGCCATTGTGGCCTATGAGTACAACAAATGGTTTCTAGTGGTTGAGGGCGGAAGCGGTTTGTGGATCACCACGGTCTATGGGACTCCATTTCCCATGGGAACAGCTGACCAGGTTAACTCCTATCTTCGCGAGGCTGCTATCACCGCTGCTTAAGTAACGGGGCTGTCTTCGCAACGCTCCTCTCCAAGCAAACAATCTGGCCAAGACAATAGCCAGGGACAAGCCAGTGAGTACTTTGAATGTACTCGCAAACATTATGAACATAGGTATAATATCACAACAATATGCTGAAAATATTTTATGCTCATGACGTTAGTCCACAAAAGATAAATAAAACTCTAATGCGTGCAAACATGTTATTTATGAATAAGTATTAACATAGCAGTATTAATATTTATGAAATAATCAACAAGCATGCCACAGTCGGACGTCTTAGCGACACCACATAAAGGGCTTTGAAAGAAATGCCACAGTCGGGCGTCTTTACGACACCACAGAAAGGGCTTTTAAAAGAAATACCACAATCGGGCGTCTCAACGGCACCACAGAAAGTGCTTTAAAAGAAATGCCACAGTCGGGCGTCTCAGCGACACCACAGAAAGGGCTTTAAAAGAAATACCACAGTCGGGCGTCTTAGCGACACCACAGACAGGGCTTTAAAAGAAATGCCACAGTCGGGCGTCTTAGCGACACCACAGACAGGGCTTTAAAAGAAATGCCGCTGTCGGGCGTCTTAGCGACACCACAGACAGGGCTTTAAAAGAAATACCGCTGTCGGGCGTCTTAGCGACACCACAGAAAGGGCTTTTAAAAGAAATACCACAATGAATATCCGGGAGGTAGAACCGTCTCAGGGATATTCGATAATACCAACAATATACGGGTTAGTCCATAAAACAATAATCATAATTACCACCTGTCTCAAACGTGGTTTCAGTTCGGGTATAATAGTTTCTCCTCCGGAGACCGACTCTAAGACCGACACTTGACCCAACCCAGGCTGAAATCCTCAACCATGGACACGGCTATCAAATAGGTTTAATATCTCTGCAGAGAGTGTACTCTTTACCCACGAGTAACGGATTCCTTTAGTCCATCGGACTAATTCCTTCTACGGTCTTTTAGTTGAAAACACGCCTAACTTGCACACACCAGCTTAACTCATCGGTGTCTGGAATCACCCACGACACTTGTTAAGCAAAACTCTAAGTGGGGAGGCTACAACCTCGCGTAGCATGGGATCAAATTTATATCGCGCGCTCTAAGGGCTGGCCTCCCCTCTCGGTCCCAACCGGAAACACCCATGCCCCCTGACCAGGTGGCATGCCTACCGGCTACAACCGATATCTTCCACCATGGCCTCTCTGTACGGTGTGTGCTGGAAAGGGGTTGACGACTTACTGAACCGTACCCTACCTGCGGCAGGGATGAGTGGTAGTACGAGGCAAGTATGGGGGTTACTGGAACAAGACTCAATCCGCGGTCGACTCAGGAGGTTGATAAGTTCCCTGCATGACATGTATAACAAATACATTTCAACCAACAAAAATCACCACTCAATATACCTTACCATGCCATACCGGACATAACCGTCCCGACGGGGACCGGCGACAAGCTCACGCCTACCCAAGGCCGAGGCTTTCCCGGATTCCTTTCCGGCATGCATGCAAGGCACATGAGGATGATTACCATCACAATTATATTTATTTCCAACAGCAAGGAAATCACTAATATGCTCCCATGCAAATGATCATGTCACATGAAATAACACGTCCTCTGAAATAAGGTGGTGTTATAAACGTGTCAACCAACACATCAAAAATATTATGCCAGGGTTCAGAATGCTTGCCTTTAAGTTGTGGAGGGGTGAGGTGCTCTCCAAAACTTTTGAAAGTTTCTTCTCTCACTCCAAAATCCTATTTTAAAATATATTTGAATTAACACACAAATCCAAGGCAGCACAAAAAAGTTGTTTGATTTTTTTGAAATAAATCTTAAAATAAACTAGACAATATTTGAGGAAGGTAGGAAAAAGAATCAACTCATTTGGATTCATAATTAAAAAGATATAGTCAGTCAAAGTTCTGGTCAAATCTGTTTTTAAAATAAAGATATAAAAGAAAACGCTTTGGACAGAATACGCTTTCGGTGCAGGGAAAACGTACTGGGAAGTTTACGCTTTCACTTAACACGCGTGGCGGTGAGATGCGTCACTGACAGTGGGTCCAGGGGGCCCACTAGTCAGGTTTGACTAGTCTTCTTCCCTCTCCTTCCTCTGTCCCGAGCGGAGGCGAAGCTCCGGCGATCGTCGCCGGCGACTGGCGGTTCCTTGCAGGGCCCCGAGGGCGGGGATGGATCCGCCACTCCAGGGCGGCCCTCCCGGTGGTCGCCAGGCAGGTGGGGACGGAGGGAGCTGCCGGCGGCGAGCTTCGCGGCGGAGGAGGCTTCGGGAGCAGAGTGGTTTTGGGGCTACGGTGGTTCCCGTTCAAAATCGAGTAGGGGGTTGGGTTCATGGGAGGAAGGGGAAGTTCCTGGTGGAGAGAGTGGAGAGGGGGAGGCCCTGGTTGCGCCGGAATGGCCGGGATCGTGGCGGCGGCTGTAGTTGCCGGAGAGGGGGAAGAAGGCCTCCCCGTGTTGATTTGCTGCCAATGGGGTTCCTAGGGAGATGATTTGGGACAGCCTGCGTGCGGGGATGAGCTCGGGGCTCCTTATATAGCCGATGGAGGTCGGTTCCAAGGCGGCCGGCGATAAGGACGACGGCGAACCGCCATACTGTGGCTTGGGCGACGTGACGGCGACGAGCGCTAGAGGACACGATTGAGGATGATCACGCACTGCTCCAGGGGGCAGGTGGCAAGCGCTGGCGGCTTGGGCGGCGCTGGCTGGCGCAGGAGTGGTCGGGCGGCGGTGGCGGCTAGCGGTTGGACTGCCGGAGACGTGCTGAGAGCTGCGGGGTTGGTGGGTGCAGAAGGGGACACTGCGTGCTGGCTGCGGTCGGTCACGGACCGGATTGAGCGCGGGGTGGGACGCGGCGACTCGGGCGCACGTGCGTGCCAAACGCATGCTCTGGGCGCGCCCAGTGCACGCCCGGGTCATGCTCGACGAAATGCCAGGGCAGCCTAGGGGGTTCCAAACCACACGAGAGTTAGCAGAACGGGGTTATAGGCTAGGGCAAATTTATGGGACATGCTTGATAGTTCTGTGACTCAGGTTCACAATGCAAACTTGAAATCATACCAAAACTGGCTATGCACTCAGGGTGTTCGACGAAATGCCAAAGAAACCTAGGCAGTTCTTGGGGTGGCCAAATCTCCCAGGGTGGGGTCTCTTTAGAAGAAGGAGGGGGTGGTGAAGTTAGTTTGCAAAAAGGAGAAACTTGCTAGTGCAAGTTTTGCAAAACTACACTTCCGGACAGGGAGTAAATGGCCTCATTACATGGACCAAAAGTGTTCCAAAGAGTGCATGCTCCTGGACTTAGGGGTTTGGTAGGGTGGTCTACAAGTAGGTGAAAGCATAAGGTCACTGGAGCAAAAATAAATAGGGTTGCAGTAGAAATCAGAGGGCTGGACCAGAATGAAGATGATGCTGATTCACTCAAAATTTTCAAAGAACAACACCAGGTTTTTGCTTAAAGTTGAATCACAGGCTATTACCAACATCCCATAATTTTGGTGGAGGCTAGAAGAAAATATTTAAATGGGTTGTAGTGCAAAATTGCCCACTGGACCAGAGAAGAAAAAAGGGTGTAGAGCTCAAAATATTTCATGAAATAAAGATGTTTTTGCACAAAAGTTATTTAATAACATCACATGACATCTCCAAATTTTTGTGGGAATTTTAAGTGAATTTATCAAATGGTTGTAGTTCAAATATGGCCATTTAACCTTGAAAAACCATTTTCAAGAAAGTAAAGATCAAGCAACTTAATTATTTAATTAGTTATATTAAATAAGGAAAAGTTTCTCTTGAGAGATCAAATAAGTCCAATAACATATTTGAAAAGTTTTCTCCTTGGGAAAAACTCATCACAACAGGGAAGAAAATGATTAAAAATAAAAAATGGAGCTCAAAAATTCAAAGTTTTAATTCCTGACAAAATTTTAATTCATTAAAACAAGGCCAAATTTTTGGGGTGTCACATCACACGAAGAGATAGACTACAGATAATGACATATGATGAAGAAACCAACGAGGATGATTTGATCAAGAATATAGTGTACACATTTTTTTTTTGAAAAAGGTAAGGTAAAGATGTTATATTACTGGCATCCGTTCAAAATGTCGTCTTTCATAAATTTACTGCTTGCTAAGTTAGATGTATACGGACACAAACTAAGATTAGTCATTATCTGTGTATTTGGTTGTTACTATCATTTAGTGGGTATGTATGGGGTGGGGTTCTTAAAAGGGGAGTAGGGAAAAAACTAACATTTCTAAAAATAGTCCAATCATACAGAACATGGACAATATATATTAGTTGGTATGTTAACATTATTATATTAGTCCAAGACAATAGGGCAATCATCACCATGTCATCATCTTAAATATGTAGAAGCACACCTATTTTCCAATTTAGTTATTAAATTTCAACTAGTTTATTGCTCGTGCGTTGCCACGGAATAAAAAATTGCCGACATACCAATTAAACAATCGATCTAATTAAGACATATGTGTCTAATGTGATGGCGTGCTTTCCATCTATGTAGCAACACATAGCAATTCACTCTCCCATTTCTTTCCTCCTCGACAGCCGTCACTCCTTGCAAGAAGACACCGTGGCATGTTTGTCCCGCCGCTTCTTCCCCTTCACGTTCATTCTCTTCATCCTCCCTTGTAGCAATTGTCATTTCTACAAAAGTGTACCATCTGATCACCTAACCGACGCTTGGACGCCTATTTAAACTTCAATAAACCTAGTACACAATACCCCTTGCATTGCCATGGAAGAAAACAATAGTGTTAAAGGAACTGAAGAAATTATGTTCCTACTTTGTAAATATTTGTGTCAATCTTGTGGTTTCCCCATGTGTGTGATAACCATGACAACCTTCTCTTGCTTCTTACCTATATGACCACCGTGCATCACTCTGACCCTGATTATGGTGTCTATTGCAGTGATGAGAATATGGGTGCCTTGATGCAGAATAGGTATTTGCCTGAGGAAAGACCAATCAAGCCATGCCATGTTTTTTTTCTGTAGTCCCACTCCCCATTGAATTATATTTTGGTTGTGGTGGCATTTTTTGGAGGGAATGCTCTTGTTTATGTTTTGCAGTGTTTTTCTTTTCTTTTCTTTTCTTTGAGGTAATGTTCTATTTTGTATTTTGTTGTGTTCAAAAATTTGAAGAACATGATCTAGGTTAGAGTTTTGCATGGGAAAGAGGGCGAGAGCTTGGCAGGAAGCCAAGGGAGGTGTCGAGATATATTATAATTCTCCTATTATCTTCACTGATTATAATTAATGACTACAAAAATGAAAATTATAGCCATGCAAACAAGTTAAATCACACTATCACACCAAAGGGACTAACTTTCTTTGATAAAATTATTCTTCTATATTTTGAGTACCTAAGTTGAGCCTAAAATCAAACACAATGTATTATGATAAACATTATTCCTCATCCCCTTATCAGAAATATCAACTTCTGTTGCAAAGGAATGAGATATCTTTATAGCTCAAACATGGTGATAGTTAGAATGTTCATGACTTACATAAGCAAGGGGGCTGAGGAAAACCACATGATAGTATTTTTTTCCTTTGAAACCAAGTGATGTGCAATCATGTTTTGACTACAGTAGTAGTACTTTTTTTAGGGTATATAGTAGTAGTACTTGATATGCAAGTTTCCGAGCCATTGCATGAACAACTTTACGTCCTTATTGACGAAAGCATGACAATCCTATTTACTTGCCAATATAACAATCCTAGTCATCTCTTCCACCCAAATAGTGGCATCCTCCTTAAGCTAATGCTTTTCTCACATGTCTCTGTATTACAATTGTTCATACGATGCATAGAATCAAAAACATCACAGGAGCGTATGAAAGCATTAGTCTTGCACATGATGAAGGAGCTTTAATTGTTGGAAAATCTTTACATTAGCAAGCTGACATATTTTTGCATGTCGTAGAATATTTTTTTCCTCTAGCTTAACCTACACCTAAAATCAAATTCACCAAAGAAAATTTCTGCTACACTTTATTTATCCTTTTAGCAAAAATGGAAATATCTAAAAGGAAAATTAAGCATAATATTCTACAAGTAACATTTAGATGATTATCAGAACTGGTATGCCAATTGACTTGACTAAGTAAAATAATGTATCAGCTTTGCTACAACCTATGGAATTAGCTTATAGGAATGACATGACGCTATTTGATTGGATATCACGGGCCCACGACGAAAATCAGTGGGGTATTAAAGAAATTACGTCCATATGTGGCATTCCGTAACTACCTGCCCGCGGGTGTAGCACTTTTGATAACGTATTTGTCAGGACCCCGATCCTAAGCCACATCGATCTAGCATGTAACACATCATATCACTTTGCGGCCTCACGCACGGTATTCCACGGGTGCCACCTTACCTGGTCCGGGACCGTTTGCGCCTTTTGGTTCACGTATATGATAGTGTCGCTAGCATCCATATGATAGAGAACCCGGGCCGACATGGCTAGTCGTGAACCCAAAGCGGCACTAACCCATGGGGACAGGCATACATGAATCAACTTCGAGCATGTCGGTCAGCAGCGTGTGAATCCGGGCTGTAGCACTGGGCTAACAGGACTCCGGGAACCCGGGCTGTAGCAGGCTAGGCAGGACTCCGGATGTCACCGCGTGACATTTCCCCGAAGGGACAGACACAGGATCGAAGTGAAACACATGCCGGCCAGTCAAGTGTCCTGAGCAGTAGTGCTGGGCTAGCAGGACTCCGGTGAACCGGGCTGTAACGGACTACTATGGCTCAAGGAGGCACTAGACTACATTTCCCCATAAGAGAGGCTGCCAAGGATAAACAACTAGATTGTCGGATCCCACACATAGCAAGCATTTCAATCATACACACAATATGCTCGATATGTGTAAATACAACATGGCATCACAACATAACTCTACGACTCAAAGTATTTATTCATTAGGCTCCGAGGAGCGAGATATTACAAACATGGGTCTCATGACCCAACATTCAGAGCATACAAATCAAAGCACATGCGGAAGTTTAACATGTCTGAGTACAGACATCTACAAATGAAAAAGGCTGAGAAGCCTGACTATCTACCAGATCCTGCCGAGGGCACAAGATCGTAGCTGAGGTATCAAGCTAAACGTCGGAGTCCAAGCGGTACTACTAGCGAGACTGAAGTCTCTCTGCAAAAACATAAAATAGGCAAACGTGAGTACAAATGTACCCAGCAAGACTTACATCAGAACTATCTACATATGCATCGGTATCAACAAAGGGGTAGTGGAGTTTAACTGCAGCAAGCCAGCTTTGACTCGGTGGCTATCCTGAACTATGACTGCAAGCAACTCTTTTGAGGTGGCGCACACGAGTCCACATATTCACCATATCAATACACCACTATGGATCCGCTCCCGTCTCCCTACGAGGACGCCATCCATAGCACTCACGCTTATCTTGCGCATTTTAGAGTATCCACTTTCACTTGTCTATGAACTGTTATAGGCAACCCAGAAGTCCATTACCGCGGACACGGCTATTCGAATAGATGATGTTAACCCTGCAGGGGTGTACTTCTTCATACATGTTTCCACCACTTAGCGTCTGCACACGACATGTGCTCGGCAGACTTCAAGCGAAAGCCGACGTGGGTGTAGACCACGACCTACCTAAAGACTCAAGTCTCTAGTCCAGGTTTATCGCCTATTCAGGTTCCATCCGCAGGGAGTCCGGCCGAGGTTTCCACATACGGCCCCGAACGATGTGTACAGGGTTCCGAGACACCAAACGGGCGCCCGGCTGGCCCAACCACGTGCCTACCGCAACACAGCCCACCCCTACGGTCAGCACTGCGTGCGGCCCCCAGCATACTACAAACACCAAAAACTACTTGCAACTCCTGGACAGAGGACAAGGGTGGTTAAGAAGTCGAGCGGGGTCATATTTCAGGGCCCAATGCATGGTAGTAGCTGTTTCATGGATCACAAACACAGAACTCAGTTCCTGAGGACGGCTTCAATGAGACAACCCACCATGTACTCCTACATGGCCTCTCACCGCTACCTTTACCAAATCGTGTTCACACACTTAGCTCGCACACAGTAGGACATGTTCAACACCATTCCAATTCATTCCCGATGAATCAGACCCGACTCAACTCTAAGCAGTAGCAGGCACGACAACAAGCATGAATGAGTAGGCACATCAGGGCTCAAGCAACTCCTACTCATGCTAGTGGGTTTCATCTATTTACTGTGACAATGACAGGTCATGCAAAGGATAAAGGGGTTCAGCTACCGCAACATGTAACAGTTGAATCGTTGTTGTCCTAATGCAGTAAAAGAGAGCAGGAGCGAGAGAGTGGGATTGTATCGAGATGAACAAGGGGTTTTGCTTGCCTGGCACTTCTGAAGATAGCATTGGGTCTTCATCAGTGTCAGCGATCTCATCGTCGGAACCACGTCTACTGAGGGGGGACAATTACCGACAATAGAGAAGGAAAACACAATCAATGCAATGCACAATATGATGCATGATCATGACATGGCAATATGCTGTGGTTTGAGCTAATGCAACTAGCAGCAAGTTAAATGGAGTTGGTTTGAATCTAAGATTCAAATTCAAACTCCATATATGACATTTCAAATGCCATTAATTCAAATTGTTGTAAACAACACCTTTAAGTTGTTCAAACATGCATGATAATGCCATAAACAGGTTCCTTGGATTTTTCTGATCATTTCTCATATATAATTTATTTGATTTGGAGCTACGGTTGATTTTATATGAATTTTAGAAGTTAGCTCTATTTTCTGGAATTTCCTGATTAAAAATAAATCCAGAAAATGTAATACTGCGTCAGCATGACATAGGTGTGATGTCAGCAGGTCAACTGGGTCGGCCAGGTCAAACCTGACCTGTGGGACCCATACGTCAGTGGCTGGGGCTGGTTAGTGACACTGTCAGGTGGGTCCGGTCAACGTCCACGTCAGCAAAGTCAACTTGACATGTGGGGCCAGTCAACAGCCCAGTCAGCGCGGTCAAAGCTGACGCGTGGGGCCTCTGGGGTTAGTTAAACTTTAACAGAAAACTAAACCGTATTTTTGTTAGGAAGTGGGTCCCAGCTGACAGTGAGAGAGGGGGTTAGTTAGTGCGTCATTAGCGTTTAATGACATCGCCACGTCAGCACTGCCGGCGATTAGTCACCGGCGACCTCAAGTCGCGGCGGAGTCACTCGTCCCGGCGATTCAGGCGACGAGAGGAGGCGGGGTTGGGCTCGTTGGAACGCCCGCGAGGCGGCGCGTCCAACGGTGGTGGTGGCAGGTGCTGGGGCAGCCGGAGACGACGGCGGCAAGCACGTCCGCGGAGGCCGGAGTTCGGGCGTCGAACGTTCCGACGTCGCAGGGCACGGCAGGAGCAACGGGTGGTTGCTACGGCCTTGTGGTGACGCGTTGAGCGCGGTGACGCACTCGGTTTCAAGCTCAAGTGGACGTGGCCACGGTGGTGAGAAGCTCAGGCGGTGGCGCGATCTGGTCGGCAAGGGGCGACGGCTACAGGGCGTAACGAGCTCGGGGAAGAGCGGGTTTTGAGGCAGGATCTCACAGTGGTTGCAGCGGGCATCGACGTGGACTCGGGGAAGCGTCGGAGCGAACGGGGCGGCGAGTCGGATCTCCGGCGACCCGAGGAGGATGAAGGGGTCGGGGGGGTGCTGCGAGGCGTCCGGCGTTGAGCGAGTCTACGAGGAGGAAGAGGCGGTCGTGGAGGAGCTCTGGGATGCGTCGGGGAGGTGGGGCAGTGGCTGTGGGCGCGGGGTTGCGGCGGCGCGTCCATGGTGGCTTCGGCCATGGCGGGGAACGGGCGAGGAGAGGCGTAGGGGGGGCGAATGGGGTGTCGGCGAGGTCGAGGCGACGACCTGGAGACGATCCACGCGGCGCAACGGCGACCAGGGCGATGCAGAGAGGCTGGGTGATGCGTGGCGAGCTCGGGCGCGCCATGCCCACCTCCCTGCCTGCTCTGGCAAGGGGAAGCAGCTGGCTGGCACGGGCCAGCACAGTGCTGGGCCGGCCAGTGGGTTGCCAGGTAAGTTTTCTCTCCCTTTCTCTTTTATTTGGTTTCTGTTTTCTATTTTATGTTTTTCTGTTCTGGCTTAGAATTAATGCTAAACCATTTCATAAAATCCTGGAAATAATTATGGGTACTTTATGAATTATTCCAGTGACCCTTAACAATTTCCAACATTTTTGGAGCATCTAAAATATAAATAGCATTTAAATAGCTCTAATTAAAATATGTTTGGATTAATTCAAATGGCCAAAATAAATGTTTCTGAGCTCCTAAAAGTAATGGTTTGAGTTTTACCTCTTGCCAATATTTTCTCAGAGTAACACGAACATTTCTTTGGACTCATTTGATGAGAATTAAATGTTGATTATTTTTAAATGGTTTCTGAGGCTTTGAAAATTCCCTCAATTCAAATTTCAATTGAATTGAAACATGATGCAGCAACCAAGCTAGTCCAAGGTCAGGGTAAGCTAGGGATGTGACAGTATTCTTCGAACAGAGCTTTTTTCCTGTAATAAGTTTTTTGTAATCATATTGTGTCTATTATACTACTGAACTTTTTCGAATATCAGAATTCCTATTACAGCACTAACCAATAATCAAAGCAATATATGTATGGGGCTTATAACAAAAAGTATGGTTCATAACACCCCCTCCTCTCTAATTTAGCTTCGACACATAATTAACCTTCTCTGAAGACATGCATTTCAGAAGTACCTCTAAAAACTACACGAAAATAATCCTGTGAGTATAGAAAGACAGAAGACACAATCTTATTTTTCTACATTCGTTGCATCCATATCAGAAGGGAAATAGATCGTACAAAGAGTTAGACTAACTAGAACCAAAAAAGCAATAATATTAATGTTTGTTTTTGAAAGAACGCAATAATGTTGCTAACCTTCAGGCCATGCCTCATGGAAAGCATGTATATCTTCTTGACACACCACCGCATCCGTTAAGTATTTTTCTGGTTCTTGAGGTATTTGGCAATATACACGATTGATTTCCCTGCATACAATACATGCAAATCATAGCAGCAATACAAAAGAAATAGGGAGATAAAAGCACAGTAATTTTTGTAAAGTTAGGTAGACAGCAATTGTGCCTGCAACGGGACCAACATCTATCAAGCACCACCAAGTCGGTATGCTTGATGGGCCCCTTGTTAAACATCATCTAAGAAACAACTTGATTTTTGGAGAAAGAGAGGCTAGAAAATGGAGGCGCCGGAGCCACAACTTTGTAGTAATTAATTATCTCTCCAGCAGCGTCCGAAACAAACTTTGTCATGCTTGGATGGAGACATTGTGCCGGAATCAATGTTGAGGTATCGAGATCTGCAGATGAGCATTTAGAACAAATGAATAATAATAAGATATTATAGTGAGAAGGTAATGTTCACCTAAAAATGGTCTCTTTTGACCCTTTCGCTTTGTATTATAGAAATGTAGCAACTATTGTCTTATGCTGAACTAAAAAGAACACGTGCAGATGGGAAAGAAAAGAGTCTGGAACTGCAAGTCATTTATCCTTTCGGAATCATGTACTTGCATACCAGCCGAATGAGATAAAACATTACTTTCCCCAGAACATGTACATGATGTGATTTTTTGTATTTCTTTTGCAGTACATTTTGTAATTTTGAGAGAATTCGGGGAGGGCTCTTGGGACTAACACATTTTTTGCTTCATACTCACATAATATCTAAACAAGATTATATGTTTCAAATGTGTTGAACGTGACATATCAGTATTTATTACCGATGGATCCTCCTATGATCTCTAGCCTTGTATAGATTAAGTACTAGAGATATTGTAGGGTTAGTTGGCTTGTCACGCAAGACATCACATGTTATATATTGTAACATACTCCGACGAATACAATTGAGTTGCATCCTATAGTCTTCTATACATGGAATCAGTTTTCTAGCGATCTCCATCGCTTTCGCCCTAGGCCGCCGCCGCGCCCCGCGCCGTCGCCGCCACTTCCTCCTAAGCCACCGCCGCCGCATCTAAACCCTAACCCTACCACGCCGCTGCCGCTGCTTTCATCCTAAGCCGCCGCCGTCGCACCTAAACCCTACCCGCTGCCGCTGTTTTTGCCCTAAGCCGCCGCCGCACCCATCCATCACTATGGTTGGATCCTCCTCCTCCCTTGATAGCTCCACCACCATCCTCGCCTTCACCTCTGAATGCCTCAACGACCTCCCCAACAAGGATCATGTCCCCACCGTTCTCGAGCTCGACTCCCCTTCCTACAACGCATGGCGCACCTACTTCGCGTTGCTCTTACTTTCCTACCGCCTCATCGATCATGTTGATGGGAGCATCGACATCCGCGACATGAAAGATGACGATGAGTGGCTGTTCGTTGATGCATGCATCGTCAAGTGGCTGTTCCTCATGATCTCGCGAGGGCTCTTCGACTTGGTGAACTGCCGCGACCCATCCGCGCACATCATCTGGACGCGGCTATGCGACCTCTTCCTCGAAAATCAGCTCCAACGTCGCGTGTTCCTCCAAGGCGAGTTCTTCACCTTGCAGCAAAACGATCTCACGATCGATGAGGATTGGACGAAGCTAAAGGTGCTCTCTGATGAGCTTTGCAACGTCGGCATGGTGATCGATGACTCCGTCCTCCTCACCAACCTTCCCCATGGCCTCCACCCCGACCTCGGCCAATCCGCCGCCAACCTGTCCCTTACCACACCCTCATTCGCCAAGGCGGTCACCTACCCACGGATGGAGGAGAAACGTCTCTGCCACTCGGCCCGGCAGGCGAACACGCGACGCTCCACGTCGGCCCCGCCGCCCCCTCCCCCACTGTCCCCCCCCGCCCCCCCCCCCCCCCGCACGCTTGCTCCAACGTCGCCCGCCGCCCCCGATCGCAGAAGAAGAATGGGGCTGACGGGCGGGCCCGTAACCCAAGCTCCATGCCCCGGCCGTTGCGTCGTCCACGACGCCGCCACCTCCCTGGCTCACGGACTACAGTACCTGGACCGGCGTAGTCCATGCATATTCCATGACGTTCCCCCGGGCAAGCCACTCCGAGCCTCCTCGGCCCCTGGCCGGCCGCCCATCAGGCCCCCCTGACTATGCCCGACGGTCCCGGATCTCCGGTTTTTCGGTGTATGGCGGCCCCTCAGCGTATGGTGGTGCCGCGCCCTTGCCTTATGCTGCCGCCCCTGGTGGGTCCCCCAACGAACTGGCGCTCCTCGCTGCCCTCCACGCCGCCCCTTCCCCGAGCAACTACAACAGCGGCGGGGACTGGTACATGGACACGGGAGCTAGCTCTCATATGGAATCGCACCTCGGTATCCTCTCTCATGCCTCTCAGTATACCTTCTTCTCTCGCATCATCGTCGGTGATGGTACCACCCTTCCCATCACCCACCATGGCGCCTCTTCCCTCCCCTCCCATCGTCATCACAATGTTCTTGTGTCTCCGTCCTTAATCAAAAACTTATGTTCCGTTCGTACTCTTACTCATGAACACCCTGTTACAGTTGAGTTTGACAAACTTGGTTTTTCTGTTCAGGATGCTCACCCTCAGAAGGTTCTGCACCGATGTGATTCACCCGGCGATCTTTATCGATGCGGTCCAATGGCGAGCAGCGGTCCCATCGCCCTTCACGCCGACATCTCCCTTTGGCATGCTCACCTTGGTCATCCCGGCGCCGACGCTCTTCATAATATTTTGCGGACTTTTCCATTTTCATGTAATAAATCGGAGCACACACTTGTCATGCCTGTTGCACATGAAAACACGTTCATTTGCCGTTTGCATCTTCATCACCAATTGCTACTTTTCCTTTTTGATGTTATTCACTGTGATGTTTGGACGTCTCCAGTGCCTAGCAATTCGGGTCTTTCATATACCTTGTGATTTTAGATGATTTTTCTCACTTCACTTGGACTTTTCCGTTAGGCCGTAAATCTGATGCTGCCTCGACTCTCCATGCATTTCATGCCTATGTTGCCACCCACTTTCATCGCACCATTGCCCATCTCCAAACAGACAATGGAAAAGAATTTGATAATCTCGTTATTCACAATCTTTTATCCACTCATGGCACAATTTTTCGTCTCACCTGTCCATACACATCCCAACAAAATGACCTTGCCGAACGTGTTCTTCGCACGCTCAATGAGAGTGTTCGCGCTTTGCTCTTCCATGCACGCATATGCCCACCAGGTTTTGGCCTGATACTCTTGCCACCACTACACTCCTCAACATCCGGCCTTGCAAACCACGGTGGAACTACACACCTCATCACCTCTTATTTGGGTCCCCTCCTTCTTATGATGATCTTCATGTTTTCGATTGCCTCTGTTATCCTAACATCCTAGCCACTGCACCACATAAGCTTGCACCTCGATCTCTTGCCTGTGTCTTTCTTGGGTACCAACCTAACACCAAAGGATTCCGCTGCTATGACCCGATGTCCCATCGCGTGTTCGCCTCACGGCATGTTTACTTTGATGAGGTTGTTTTTCCTTTTCAGCAGGCACCGACGGTTTCACCAATGTCTCCGGGTGCTCCTCCCTACCAGACTTGTGGATCCCTTGACCTCCCTCCGCCGCGTTGCTTGATCGCCCCTGCGACTCCATCGGTCTCATCGTCCTCGGTCGAGACTCCACCGGCCTCGGTGTCCCCCTCGTTGGTTTCCACGCTGGCCTTCCTGTATCCGGCATTGCCAGCCTCCGCCTCGCTGGCACGGGAGGAGTCGGCCTCCACAGGCCCGTAGGTGCCCCCGTCACCTCCCATAGTCGGTCCCTCGGAAGCCTCTTCGGCCCCGGCGCCGTCCACGGCCAGGCCTTCGGCGTCCTCTTCGGCCCCGTCGGCACCGCTGTCGCCACCCACGGTCGGGCCCTCAGGTGCCTCCTCGGCCGCGCCTTCTACACCGACAGCGAGGCTTCGCCCGCGACCTTGTTGCCTTCTGAGCTACCGGTTGTGGCTCCTCATCGCTGCGGCCCATGCCCGCCTCCCCCACCGCCTCATCATTCCATGGTGACGCGTGCTAAGGCTGGGGTTCGTCAGCCGAACCCGCGATACCATAACCTCAGCGTCACGACCATCTCTCCGGTCTCGCGCTCGGTGCGTTCTGCATTGAGTAATCTGCATTGGACTGCCGCCATGCGCGCTGAGTATGATGCTCCTGTCGCCAATCGGACTCGGACCCTCGTCCCTCGTCCTCCAGGCGCGAACGTCATCTCTGGCAAGTGCGTCTTTCACCATAAGCTCCTTCCGGATGGCTCTCTCGACAGGTCCAAGGCTCGCTGGGTCCTACGTGGATTCGCACAGCGTGCCGGCGTTGACTTCTCCGAGACTTTCTCTACGGTTATCAAACCCGCCACGATCCGTATTGTCCTCCAGCTGGCCGCCTCTCGTCGCTGGCCCGTACGTCAGCTTGACATCAACAACGCTTTCTTGTACGGCCATCTCTAGGAGCAAGTTCTTTGTCAGCAGCCGGCCGGTTTTGTCGACCCCCAGCGACCGGATGACGTCTGCCTGTTGTCACGGTCTTATACGGCCTCAAACAGGCTCCTCGCGCGTGGTATCGGTGCATCGCGGCGTTTGTCGCCGGTCTTGGGTTTCGCAGCACCACATCTGACACATCGTTATTCTTGCTCCATCGGTCAGATCATGTGGCCATGCTCCCGTTGTACGTTGATCATATTGTCATTACTACCTCTCGAGAAGATCTTCTTCGTGACATCATCAATCATCTTGGCTCTGAGTTTCGGCTGACGAACCTAGGCGCGTTGCACTTCTTCCTCGACATCAATGTGCGACGCGATGCATCTGGGTTCTTCCTTCATCAGGGGCAATATGCTCTTGATCTACTAGACCGTGTTGGCATGACCGTCTGCAAGCCGTCCTCCATGCCTACCGAGGCCAAGCCGAAGCTCTCTGCCATTGCTGGACAGCCTGCCACTGACGCCACCCTCTACCGTAGTATTGTTGGTGCTCTTCAGTACCTTACAATCAGCACACCAGACATTTAGTTGGCGGGGCAGCAAGTTTGTTTGCACATGCACTCGCCGTGTGATGTTCACTGGTCCCTGGTTAAGCGCATTCTCTGGTACATTCGTGGCACGCCAACCTATGGTCTTCGTCTCTGCGCCTCCGCCTTGACCGAGCTCATTGCTTACACTAATGCGTATTGGGCTGGCTATCCTGACACCCGATGTTCCGCGTCTGGCTATTGTGTCTTCTTCGATGACTCTCTTGTCTCATGGCCCTCTAAACGGCAGCTCACCGTCTCCCGCTCGAGTGCCGAGGCTGAATACCGGGCTGTTGCCAACGTTGTTGTTGAGACTTGTTGGCTACGTCACCTACTTGGTGAACTTCGGGTCTTACTTCTGAAGGCTACTGTGGTCTTCTGCGATAATGTGTCGGCCACCTATCTCGCCGCCAATCCAGTGCAACACAAGCGCATGAAACACATTGAGCTGGATGTTCACTTTGTGCGCGAGAATGTTCAGTTCGGTCAGTTTCATGTTCTTCATGTACTGACTACCCAACAGTTCACCCACATCATGACCAAGGGGTTGCCAACTGCCCATTCCAGGAGTTTCATTCCAGTCTTTGCATCGCCGATGCCGATGCTTCGACTACGCGGGGGGGGGGGGGGGGTGTTGAACGTGACATATTTGTATTTATTACCGATTGATCCTCCTATGATCTCTAGCCTTGTATAGATTAACTACTAGAGAGATATTGTATGGTTAGTTGGCTTGTCACGGAAGACATCACCTGTATATATTGTAACAGACTCCGATGAATACAATTGAGTTGCATTCTATAGACTTCTACAAAAATGCAAAACAATTTTTTTGTAGTTGGCATATATAGTTGTTCAATTGTGTACTACAACAAATTAAAAAAAGGGAGGTAGGAGGGTATGCACCACTATCTCATGGCCATATAAAAGCAACTAAAATTCACATGCTAGCTTTTCCCCCCTTTAACCCAGAACACAATCTTAGATAAAGGCGCTATACAACAAAATCAGATGCAGCTTGAAGTGAATACATAAAAAAATGTTACTAGAAATGTTAACTAACCGCTGGTAGCTCCATGATCAGTACTAATTCAACGCTTGCTTTGGAGCTAGAACTGAGCTTTGGTAAGGGGATTTAAAGAACGATGGTATTAATCAAAAGGACAAAATCACAATCTAGTTTTGACGGCATGCTGGATTTGACCAGTTGATGCATGAAAGAAAAGGAGTACTTAGTCCTAGACCAGAGCCTGAATTCTGTAGCCTAACTAGTCCATACAATAATAAGCTATGCGTAATGCGTACGATGTCACCACGTGGCACTTTGGCCGGCCGAGGGAAGAGCTCAGCTTCCCGGAGATGGAGACCCGGGCAGATCTGGAGTTCCCCGTACCTGTGAATTTCAAGGTACAGCTGATCAAGAGGAGGATGAAGAAGAAAATTAAGAAGCCGTCGATCCGCATTGCTCAGCGATAGTGACGAAGCGACTGTGGCGATGTTCATGCGAGATCATCCGGGGTATGTCCAGGCCGAGCAAGAGTTCTATTAGAAGCGTGACCCCGAGCAGAAAAAGAAGACGATGAAGAAGGGGACGGGATCGACCCCTCGACGGTGATTCCCGTCGAGTCTAACTCTTTGGGCTGGGATGACTCAGAGGAAGAGGAGGTCGAGACGCTTGACGACTCCAATGACCCCAGCAAAGGCAAGTTTTGGCAGCGGCTAGAAAACGACGGTGACTAGTTTTATGTTTGATGTAGTTCAAGTAGACTCGAGGAGCAGTAGTTTGGTATGATGTAGTAGTTTTTATTATGTTTATTTTTGTTTTGTTTTGTAAACGATGTTTACTTCAAATGAACTTGGTATGTTTCAATTATGTTTGAAATGATATAGTAGTTCATCTAGTTTTACATCATCTATTGGTCGAGTTGGATGTTTTCTGATGATGTAAAAAACACTTTTTAATTGTGTATATTTTACTCAAATCATTTTTGGTTGTGTAAAATACATCATCTATTGGAGATACTCTAAGGCCAACTTTGACGCAGAGACCCATTTCGTCGGTTTTTGTTTGGACCCGCAAGGCCAAAAAACATGGTCCAATGCAGAGAGCCATTTCGTCTGCATATCTGTTTTGTGTCCACTTTGACCCATTTACTTCGGGTCAGATTTGGGACGAAGCGGACGCTGTCCGTCGTCCGTCCATTCATGTTCATCTTTTTCTGGGCTGCCCATCACCCACCCACCCATTCCACCTTTTTTTTCTCTCTCATCACCCACCTACACATCCACAACTCCACCCACCACACATCCCACCGGCGACGCAGGCAGGAGAGGAGCTCATGCGCTTTGAGTGTCGCCACCACCGCTGCAAGGAGAGCAGCTCTTGCGTCTCGAGGTTCTCCGTCGCCGCTCCACCTCCCCGGCTTCACAGTGCGCCGGCTCCACCTCTTCCACGTTGCGAAGACCACCATGGCTTTGGAGGAGCAGTCGTAGGCCACGTTCAGCTACAGGCCGACCACATGGCGGCGTCTGCGGTGGCCAATGTGACATTGGGTCTCGACTTGGCCTACATGGCAGGAATCTGCAGCTCGACAGAGAGACGCACGGACCTTAAATCAAATCAAATGCTATGATTTTTTTCTCCTATTGTAACACATGGGTCTTTTTTTGCTAGTTTTGATAATAGGTCAGATGATGATCATCTTAAACTGTTTCGTCCCGCTATGGCGTATGCTGTAACGAATGATTGTTTGATCTTTTAAGGACCCCAATATCTGGGAGACATAGGCTGAGAGGGAACCTCCAACGAACGTTTTCGTTCGCCAGGGGAGAGATCCTCCAGCGAATGTTTCTCCCGTTTGCTAGTGGGGAGGGTCATGGCAACCCCCAATTGGCTCAAAGCCCACTAAAATTGTTTTTCATGAGACAATGACATGCACAAAAAATCAGAAAAAAGTGCAGTAATACAAAATGCGATCCTCTCAAATTAAAAATACCACCCTCTTAAAAATAATAAAAATATCATCCTCTTTAAAAAAAAGCTTGCGTCCCACCACTCCAATGTTTCTCCTCGTGCCGCTCAACCATGGCGCAAACCACACACCCTCTCCTGCTTCAAGGGCGGCACTCCCGCAATGACCACCCCATCGTCATCTCCTCCTCGCATACGCACATCATGAAGGAGATGGTGCCGACTGTTCTTGCCTGCGACGCCCCCAAAACCTATGCTCACTCCACTGCAGCACCACGTCAAAGATCGGATGATGCGGGACAGGGCAACATCCCCCAAAGGCGCAACCGAGGAATAGGCTTTGTCATCACGCTGACCAAGGACTTCACGGCCATCGGCTGCCTTCGTCGCCAACGGTTCCCTTTCTTTCAGGTCATGCAGAGTTCTGACTTTATTTATTTTCCTTAGTTCAGGAAATTTATCTAGCGACTGAAGCAGAATAATCTCTTAAGGCGTGAAAGCACAGCACATGGTATGGTGCAGATGTTGGCTGATAGGGAGGAAAAGAAATGCATTGTGCTTATAGCTATGTAGTGAAAACTAGACATAAACTCCCTAGCGTTTTCAAAACTAGAATTAAACGATCGGCACATACTTCGCTTGTTTTCCCCTGGCGAACGCACATGTATTTAGCTAGTAAGAGATGAAATCTCAGTTTCTGTTGTCTTAAGGTCTTGAAGGACATTTCATTTGAGCTTATTTAGATGAAATGACTATTTGATACTTGAATTAATCAGGACATTTACATTTTTTTATGTTACCTGAGGATGAGATGGCCTTTGCATTTATTTCCTTCCACCGATGTACCAAGAAAAAAGAAACACAAAAGAATAATCACAGCAACAAGAGGCACGGTTGACATGCCGGATTTGAAGTAAGGGAGTCCAGAAAGTGAGAAACCAATAAACCAAGCCAGTATTAAATTCGACACACTGACATCAGTAATTCAAAGTTGAACGAAACTGTAGGTTGCATAAGAATAACTTCCATCATTATGCAGGTTAAGTAGGCATCAGCTAATTACTATAACCATGACTCTACTAGCCTACATAAATCTTAAGCCCCACATCACCAAAAGAACACCCGCCGTTAGGGAGATCGGCAAAGCAGCAATATGGCATAACAATCAGTCAATTGCCATTATTCACATGGATGATATGGACTTCCATGGTACTCCTGTGGTTGCTCAACGGCTCAAAGAGGCAGATATCACCTATCTTCAAACAGTTGTCCTTGACAAACTTACTCCATCCCCTTTCGATCCGATAATCGTTGCGCGAACTGCTGAAGCTCGCATTCCATTTTTTCTCGCCTAGCTGGAAACAGATGACTTTCCCATCTCCAAAATATTCCTCCCCGTACGTGATTGGGACAGTCTGTTACAGATTGAAACCAAAGAGGTAGTAGGTTAGAAGTAAAATAATATTGCATGTAATTGTAAACTGAGGTATGACCAGTTATGAATACTATTACAGCATAAAAAATAGTGTCTTGTGTTTGTCCATAAAGTGAAGCAAGTTAACAGACTTGAATGTGCATGGTCGAAGCAACAAATAAATATGGAGGGAGCTACTCACCAGGGAGAATGCTGGACCAACATTGGCCTTGCCAATCAGAGTAACAAAGATGGTTATGCCACTTCTGCGTGAACGGATAGTCTGGACCTGAGCAGAGGTTAGCTTGGTCTTATCCGTGGTAATATAACCATCCTTCTTCTGCTGCTTCTGAGATGAGGTTGGATTTTTTCTAACAACACGCCTGAAATCAAGTGCATTCCGGACATGATCATGTGATGAGAAAGAGCCATCTCCTTGTCCTGTGTGTGTAAACAGAAACTGATAAATACAGGTATAAAAGATAGATGTTTGTTAAAAGGGGGAGAATATGTTATGTGCTCTTTTTATACCAGCTGATGGCTGGGAGGAGGAGGAATGATTCAGGGGAGGCGGCATTAGCATGGCCTGCTGCTGATGACGAACATCAAAGTGAGCAGGCGGTGGCATTAGCATGAGCGGACCATCAGAAGGATGTTGGCTCACAGTTTCAGCACCATTTGTGTGCCTTTCGAGCGTACGAGACGGGAACAGATTGACAACAGATGAAGCCTTCTCACCCCCAAGCTGATCCAAGATTATGACACTGAACCGGGAGTTCCCATTGTATCTGAATAATATTATTCTGTCACGCATCTCTAGACTAAACTTCTGTACGAAACTCCGCCATCCCGCTGCAAGCACAAGCTGCTCTTCTTGGTTCTTGTAAACTTCAATTTTGTATCGACATTTATTCTTTGTTTCAAGTTCAATCTCTCCTGGGATCTCTCCCTTCAAACGCTGAACAAATTCTTTTTGGATGATCTGCGGAAGCACGTTTCAAGAGATTATATTGTTTGAAAGAACAGTCTGTAAACAAGATAAAAAATGAAATAGCTACCAAACCACTCGGAATGTTTGGGCGAACTAGCATACTTGAATGTGATATCATGCAGGCTTAAATCTAGTCATCAAATTAACTGGAAAAGGTTCCACGATGATGCAATAACTACACATGGTACACATAATTTAAAAGTAGAAGAACGAAGAAAAACACAGCTGGGCTCATGAGAAACAACAAAATCACGTGACCTAAGGGAGTGCTACTGTTTTGAATATGAATATTACCATCTTATGTTGGAAATCACCCATCATGCGCATCAAAAAATATTTATTTTCATCGTCCAAGTTCATATAGTGATGTTCATCCCAGATTTCACATGTTTCACAAAGTGCGTTCATTTTTCTAGCAGACCTGCAGTGCAAAAGCCATTTGAAGTGAGATTTGGTCTTGCCCTATGAAATGGTATCGGACATAATAATTGAAGACTGGCTAGATACTTCACCCGGTTTTGTTGTGTCTTCCTTGGACTTGTGGTGGAAAAGGATCGACAAGAACAGATGATGCTTTCTCACGGCCAAGTTTATCAAAAATTACAATACTAAACAGAGAGTCTCCATTGTATCTGAATAGTAAGGAATCACCCAGCTGTAGATGGAAGTTCTCGACGAATTGGGGCCAACCCGCTGTAAGAAGATGCTTGTCTTGGTACTTGGCAACCTTAATTGTGTAGCTGTCCCTGTTTCGAATTTCTAGGTTGATCTCTTCCGGGATCTCGCCTTTCAGGCATCGCACATACTCTTTTGGGATTATCTGCACACAAAAAATTAAAATTATATCTGCTGAAACGATATAGTTTCTGAACAAGGTCCAAACACGCTTCAAGGAAACATGTTGAATGCTTAGGAAAGTAGCTAGTGCCTAAACGCATAAGAAACAAAACATGCATTCCGTAGTGGGACTAAATCTAAGAATAGATATTAGTTACCATCTGTTGTTGGAAATCACCCAACATAAGCACCAAGAAATGTTTATTTTCATCCTCCGAATTTTTGTAGTTGTATTCATCGCGCCGTGTGCATCTTCCACAAGACGGAGACATCGTCTTAGACTGGCCACCTGCAGCAAAAAAAGTGGAATGTGAAGACATGAAGAGAGTTCATATACGTCATGATGGATCAAGAGAGGAAGAGAGCAGAGCAGCGCACCAACCAATCGGCGGAGGATTACTGGCCAAGATCACACTAAAATCTGAGGGTGGAGAAGTCCAAGATCGAACTATAGCGGAGATCACGCTGAAAAATGTAGACTTCGTCTCTCTCTCTCTCTCTCGTTGTTTGGAAATGAATACATAGCAGCCATCTTTGTTGCACCAATCAAGGAGGACATACAATTCCTGGCATCCACTCTCAACTCCTTTGGTGATGTTACTGGCTTAGTCACCAACTGCAACAAAAGCCAGGTGGCGCCCATTCGATGTGCCAACATCGATCTTGATGATATCCTCCAGGCCTTCCCTGCAGTCCGGACCTCCTTTCCAATGCGATATCTTGGTCTACCATTGTCAATTAAGAGACTCAAGCGAATTCATTTTCAGTTCTTGGAGGATAAGGTGGCTGCCAAACTACCCCCTGGTCGGCCATGCACGTGGCAACAACAGGGCGCATTGTTTTGGTCAAAGCAGTCCTCACGGCCATTGCTATATACCACCTCACACCTCTTGACCTCCCGGTTGAAGTTAGGAAAAAGATTGATAGTCTGAGGCGCGCCTATCTATGGGCGGGTTGCGATACGGTGACGGGAGGCAAATGTAAAGTTAACTAGAACCTTGTGTGCAAGCCCAAGATCTATGGGGGGCTGGGTGTGTTAGACCTGGAAAAGTTTGCTTCTGCTCTGCGTCTTCGTTGGCTTTGGTTCGAATGGGCTGACCCGCCAAAAACTTGGACGGGGATGGGTACGCCATGTACTGAAAGTGATAAAGATCTTTTCGCGGCGGCCACAAGGGTGTGCATTGGTGATGGTAAGACAGCAAAAATTTGGGAATCCTCTTGGCTAGATGGTCTTAGGCCCAAAGACATAGCGCCTAAGATTTTTGAGATATCAAAAAGGAAGGCATGTGTGGTTAGTAAGGCGCTGGACAATCACTCTTGGATTCACCAGATTAACACCCAGCAAGGGCTCACCTTGACACATATCCAGCAGTTTGCTAAACTTTGGGAGATGATCGCTAGTGTTACTCTCAGAAATGATAGGCAGGACACTATATCATGGAAATTCACTAAAAATGGGGAGTACTTGGCGTCAACGGCATACTTGGCGCAATTTGCAGGCCTAACATACAGCACCAACAATGCCACGATTTGGAAGATGTGGGCCCCTCCAAAGTGCAAATTCTTTGCCTGGTTAGTCCTTCAAAACTGTATTTGGACAGCAGATCGTCTGACGCGAAGGGGGTGGCCTAACTGTGGCCTTTGCCCCCTCTGCAAACAAGTGCAAGAGTCTGCAGCCCACCTGTTTTTTCAGTGTCGATTCTCAGGTAGAGTCTGGAATGAGATTACTGTCTGGCTTGGCATTCACCACTACACACCACTGACTTGGCAGAACGAGGATTCGGTTAGAGCTTGCTGGATCAAGGCTGTGGGCGCGGGAGACCAACACAGGAAGGCCCTTGCTTCGGTTATGATGTTGGTTTCATGGGAAATTTGGAAGGAACGAAATGCAAGAATTTTTCGCAACATGGCCGCTCCAACAACGATCGTCGTCAACAGAATCAAGGAGGAAGCCCGCCTCTGGGCGCTTGCTGGAGCCAAGCATTTGAGCATACTTATGTCGCGAGAGTAGACCTTTTCTTTTTCCCGCTTTGCGGCTTATGTCTAAACCTTCTTCTTGATTAATGAAAATGGCAAATCTTTTGCCTTGTTTAAAAAAAATACATAGCTACTGTATTTATAGCCTTATTACTAAAAATATAGCCGTTGGAATATATTAATTGTCCAACGGCTATATTATGCCAACGGCCACGGGACTATTAGTTGTCCAACGGCTATATTGTACCAACGGCCGTGGGACTATTAGTTGTCCAACGACTATATGCCAATAATAATTATCCAACGGCTATACTCCAACAGATTTTTTATATCTAATATAAATGCGTACGATTCAATGCACGTTCATATTTGTTAGTAGAATATACTTTTAGAGATATTTGGTAAAATAGTAATTGCACGTTGATATTAGGTAAGATTAAGTGCACGTTGGTATTAGGTAAGATATTAATTGCAGGATAATTATATGATTATCACTTATAGTAATATTTGGAATAATATTTACTGCAAGTTAAACATTTTGAGCTCTCGTCACAGAAGCAATTTTGACCGTCGGATTGACATGAATTGATGGTCGAGATTAACTGGATCTGCCTTTTAAATCTTTTTATATCATTATTATTGACTATAGATTATACTTTGGCAATAATTAATATCCAACGGTTAATACCTATTTTTAAATGGTTATAGTTTCCACGGTATTTTCCAATAATTATATTGTCAAAGTCCTCATAGCTACATTTGAGCTGGAGAAACAAACACACAAATGTTTGCGTACGCGTGAACATAAAACACAGGGACTCGACGGCTGTCTCCAGAATCTCATGAGCCTTCGATCAATGGCACAACTAACGCCCGAGGTGAAGAACTCACGTGGTAATGCAATTGTACATGCGTGCACTCAACTAAATCGCACTTGAACCAAATACAGCCGCGACGTCATCCTTTGCAAGGTGACCAGCTAGCCGGCGAACCACATTTTTGTTGGACAGCCCAGCTCGCCGGCGACCTCCCCCCAACAGATTAAACCCTGACACACGCTAGTTCATTAATCCACGACTGGCCAGAGACGCACATCACATGCACCGGATTTGCGTAGCCACGACCGAATACTTCACGCTAGATTATTAATCTGCCATCGTCCGTCACGCTAGTTTATAAACCGCCACCAGCCAGCAACTCAGAATACATACAGGCATGATCTCCCGGTGCGTGAAACCTGCAAAGAAAAGCTGAATCAAACAATAAGGTAGTGTATAAAAGCCTAATAAGATTGTATAGTCAGAGCAGTCAAAACTCAAAATAAAGCTCAAGGAGGTAGGCAAACGGGATCAGAACGACCTGACATTGTTGATCGAGTTTTCCACATAAAGCTCAAGGAATTCATGCGAGACATAAACGAATGAGAATACTTTGGAAGAACACAAGCAAGTAATAGCCTGCTAAACTATAATAGACTGTTATTTACTATTACTCGCAATTTAACTTACAACTAGTATTTTAGTTGCGGTTATCTACACAATAGAATTCCAAAAGAGGGGGGGGGGGGGACTACCCCATGCGCACATAGTCATATTCCATGAGAAAAAAAGAAAAGGAAAAGAAGCAGAAACAACTAGAACCAGAGGAGATAGACAAGATAACAAGTGCTGAAATCACAGACAAGGACATTGATCTAGAAGGATATGCGGCTGTCCAGAACTTCATGATGCATGGACCATGTGGCCTGGCCAATACAAATTCACCGTGCATGATCGATAACAAATATATCATAAACTTTCCAACAAAATTTAACAGCAACACAACCATCGATGAAGATGGATACCCAGTGTATGGAAGGCGCGGCGTTGGCATATACATACAAAAGGGGGAAGTGAAGTTAGACAACTGATATGCCGTTCCATACCATAGAGATCTACTTGTAAAGTACCAAGCACACATAAATGGCGAGGTGTGCAAACCGGTCTTTGTCAACAAAGTTTCTTTTCAAATAATATATAAAGGGTGATGACCAAGCAAAAACGATGATAGAAAATGATGAGATCAAAATGTACCATCAGTGCACATACATATCATGATGCATACTAGAGAATATTTCAATTTGAAATGCACTTCCGGATTCATTGTGTTGAAAGACTTCCTTTCCACCTGCAGAACAAAGAACATGTCATCTTGTCGGACTCCACGGACTTAACAAAGATAGTAAGAAAGGAAAGGGCATGAATAACTAAATTTAAGCAGTGGATGGAAACAAACAAGGACTGTGAAGAAGCCAGATAATTAATAGATGCAGAGTTCCGGAAAAGGAAAAAATGGAAACAGGAACAAAGGGTGGATCTGTTGGAAGGATTTACTATGTCCATCCAGCAAGTGGAGAGAAATACTACATGAGAATTCTACTTAACGTCGTCAAAGGATGCACATCTTTTGAAGACATAAGAAAGTTAAATGGAGTTGTCCATAAATCATACAAGGCGGCCTGTGAAGCATTAGGATTTCTTAATGACGACAACAGTGGACTAAGTATATCAAAAAAGGCATCAAATCAGGCAACTGAAAACCAGCTATGATAACTTTTCACAACCATATTATGTGACTGCAAAGTTACAGATCCAACATAAGATGACATGGAATACAAACAGAGAAAAATCTTAAAATGTCCTATAGTACGCCTAACAGATAGACAGAAGAAAGATCGCAGCTTGCTAGAAATGGAAAAGCTTATGAGACAGACAGGAAAGAGACTCAAGGAATACCCTGGAATCGAACTGCCAAACTCCTCTGGACTAAAAGAACTTGGAAACGGGCTACTCAATGAAGAGATGCACTACAACAAAGAAGAGCTAAAAGCTGAACACCTAGGTATCTTTGGTAATCTAAACAGTGAACAGGGACACACATTTGGCTACATAATAGAATCAATTGACAAGGATTGGAGAAAACATTTTTTATCGATGGATATGGTGGTACAGGGAAGACTACGGAAAGCAATCATAACAAAATTACTTTCCGAAGGAAAGATAATACAAGCAGTGATATCATGTGGTATTGTAGCGCTACTTCTACAAGGAGGTAGAACAGAACACTCAATGTTCCATATACCTTCAATCCTTACAGAAGAGTGAACATGTGACATCAAATACGGTTCACACTTGCCAGAACTAATAAATAAAACATCATTAATACTGTGGAATGAGGCTCCAAAGGCAAACAAAATATGTTTTGAGGCACTAAACAGAACACTAAGAGATATACTAAGGAATAAAAATGATAACAACAATGAGAGACCCTTCGGTAGTATGACATTGGTTCTAGGAGCGCACTTCCGCCAGATTCTTCCGGTTCTGCCAAAGGGAAGACGACATAACATACTCACTGCATCCATTTAAAGGTCCTATATTTGGTAACACTTTGAAATCTTCAAGCTCACAAAATCATGTGACTCACTTTCATAATAGAAAACAAGACAAAGAGAAGCCAAGGTAGCACAATTTGCCGAGTGGATCTTGAATATTGGGGGTGAAACAACCACATCAGCAGAAGGAGAAGATTGAATTAAAATACCCAGCGACATACTATTGAAAAAGGAATTGGTCCAGAGGAAATCATCATCGAAAGCATCTATCCAAATTTGAAACAAAGATATGGGGACAGGGAACTCTTGGAAGAAGAGCAATTTGATGTCTATGGAACGAAACAGTAAGCGCTATCAATGAATATATAATGGAAAAAATAGAAGGCGGGGAAATAATATATCGAAGCTGCAACGTTGTATGCAAAGCGATTACTCTAAGTGATGATACACATATGCTATATCCAACAGAGTTCCTAAACAGCCTAAAATTTCTTGGTATACCAAATTATGATGTCAGATTGAAAGTACGACTACCTGTGATGCTACTAAGTAATAATAACCAAAGTGTTGGGTTATGCAATGGTCCATGGGTGACAATAACTCAACTTTGAAGAAGATTCATCAAAGCATAGATTACCACAGGAGCACGTGTAGGTGACACGGTATATATTCCAAGAATAATAATGTCACCGGCTACGTCGGCATGGCCGTTCTTGCTTAAAAAAACACAATATCCTATATCTGTGTGCTTTGCTATGGCAATTAACAAGAGTCAAAGGCAATCTCTAAAGAAAGTAGGACAATATCTGCCAAAACAAGGTTTCATGCACAGACAACTATATGTGGCTATCTCAAGAGCCACACGAAGAGATGGACTACGATTAATGGTAGATGACAAAGAAACCAACGAGGATGATATGATCAAGAATATAGTGTACAAAGATTGTTTTTAAACGTAAGGTAAAGATGTTAAATTATTGGCATCGGTTCAAAATGACGTCTTTCTTATTGTTAGTGCTTGCTAAATTAGATGTATACGAACACAAACAAAGATTACTCATTATCAATTTATTTGGTAGTTACTATCATTTAGTGGGTGTGTATGGGGTGGGGCGCTTAAAAGTGTAGTAGGCAAAAAAACTAACATTTCTGAAAATAGTTCAACCATACCAAACATGGACAATATATATTAGCTGGTATGTTAACTTTATTATATTAGTCCAAGCCAATATGGCAATCATCACCATGTCATCATATTAAATATGTAGAAGTAGACTTGTTTTAAAATTCAGTTATTAAAGTTCAACTATTGCTCGTGTGTTGCCACAGAATAACAAATTGCCGACATACAATTAAACAATTGATCTAATTAAGACACATGTATCTAATGTGATGGCGTGGTTTCCATCTATATAACAAAACATATCAATTCACTCTCCCACTTCTTTCCTCCTCGATAGACGTCACTCCTTGCAAGAAGACAACGTGGCATGTTTGTCCCGCAACATCTTCCCCACCACGTTCATTCTCTTAACCCCCCCCCCCCCTTGTAGCAATTGTCATTGCTATAAAAGTGTACCATCTCAACTAACCGACGCTTGAGCGCCCATTTAAACTTCAATAAACCTAGTGCACAATACCCCTTGCATTGCCATGGAAGAAAACAATAGTGTTAAAGGAACTAAAGAAATTATTTTCCTACTTTGTTAATGTTTGTGTCAATCTTGTAGTTTCCCCATGTGTGTGATAACCATGACAACCTGCTCTTGCTTCTTACCTATTCGTCCACCATGCACCACTTTGACCCTGATTATGGTGTCTATTGCAGCGATGAGAATATGGGTGCTTTGATACAGAATAAGTATTTTCCTAAGGAAAGATCGAGCCATGAGCCCATGAAATACTTTTTTCTGTAGTCCTACTGGCGGCTGAATTATATTTTGGTTGTGCCGACACTTTTTGGAGGGAATTCTCTTGTTTGTGTTTTGCAACAGGATTTTTTTTTCAGGTAATGTTCTGTTTTGTATTTTGTTGTGTCAAAGAATTTTGGTGAACATGTTCCGGTTTAGATTTTTCCATCGGGAAGAGGGCGAGAGCTTGCTAGGAGGCCAAGGGAGAAGTCGAGATATATTATCTTCTCCTGTTATCTTCACTGATTATAATTAATAACTACACAAATGAAAATTGTAGCCATGCAAACAAGCTAAATCACAATATTACACCAAAGGGACTAACTTTCTTTGAAAATTTATTCTTGTGTTATTTTGAGTACCTAAGTTGAGCCTAAAATCAAACACATTGTATTAATGAGAAACGTTATTCATCATCCCCTTATCAGATATGTCAACTTCTGTTGCAAAGAAATGAGAGATCATTATAGCTCAAACATTGTTATAGTAAGAATGTTCATGACTTACATAAGCGGGGGGTGGGGGAGGGGGCATGAGGGAAACCACATGATAGCATTTTTTTCTTTGAAACCAAGTAAAGTGCAATCATGTTTTGACTACACTAGTACTGTAGCAGTACTTGGTATGCAAGTTTCCGAGCTATTACATGAACATGTTTATGTCCTGATTGGCGAAAGCATGACTAACAATCCCAATCATCTCTTCCACCCCAAATAATGGCATCGTCCTTAAGCTAATGCTTTTCTCACATGTCACTGTATTATGATCGTTCATACAATGCATACAATAAAAAACATCACAAGAGCGTATGAAAGCATTACCCTTGCACATGATGCAGGAATTTTGCTTGTTTTAAAATCTTTACATTAGCAAGATGACATATTTTTGCATGTCATAAAATGTTGTTTCCTCTAGATTAACTTTCACCTAAAATCAAGTTCACCAAATAAAAATTCCTGCCGCACTTTATTTATGCTTTTAGCAAAAATGGAAATATCCAAAAGGAAAATTAAGCATAATATTCTACGGGTAAGACTTAGATGGTGATCAGAAATGGTATGCCTTGACTGAACCAAGTAAAGTAATGTATCAGCTTTGCTACACCTATGGAATTTCGTTATGGAATTAGCTTATAGGAATGGCATGGCGCTATTTGATTGGATATTCATGGGATGAAGACGAAAATATGTGGGGTGAGGGAGTCATGGATTAGGGGGTGTTCGGATAGCCGAACTATATCTTCAGCGGGACTCCAGGATTATGAAGATACAAGATTGAAGACTTCGTCCCGTGTCCGGAAGGTTCTATCCTTGGCGTGGGAGGCAAGCTAGGCGTGCGGATATTCAAGATCTCCTACCAATGTAACCGACTCTGTGTAACCCTAACCCTATCCGGTGCCTATATAAACCGGAGGGTTGTAGTCCGTAGGACAGAACACATCATAACCATCATCATACCCATAGGCTAGCTTCTAGGGCTTAGCCTCCTTGATCTTGTGGTAGATCTACTCTTGTACTACCCATATCATCAATATTAATCTAGCAGGAGTAGGGTTTTACCTCCATCGAGAGGGCCCGAACCTGGGTAAAATAAAGTGTCCCTTGTCTCCTGTTACCATCCGACCTTGACGCACAGATCAGGACCCCCTACCCGAGATCCGCCGGTTTTGACACCGACATTGGTGCTTTCATTGAGAGTTCCTCTGTGTCGTCGCCTTTAGGCCCGATGGCTCCTTTGATCATCAACAACGATGAGGTCCAGGGTGAGACTTTTCTTCCCGGACAGATCTTCCTCTTCGGCGGCTTTGCTCTGCGGGCCAACTCGCTTGGCCATCTGGAGCAGATCGAAAGCCACGCCCCTGGCCATCAAGCCGGGTGGGGAAGCTTAAACTACACGGCAGATACCCTCGGAGACCTGATCTTCGTCGGATTCAAGCCACAGCCAAGCGCGCCGCACTATCTCAAGGGGCATGATATAGCTCTGCCTCCGAACAGTGTCCTGGAGGCCGCATACGCTCCGGCCCCGATCCTCGATTCGGAGCCCGCTGCGTTCTTTGAGGATGAACGGTTGGACGTCACCTCGGGGGCTGCGATCTTAAAAGCCATTGAGCCAAACGCAAGCCCCGCACTCCGCATGGCACATGACTCAAAGGAGCCGGACTCTTCTCCGAACTCCGAACCTCCCGCGCCCCTGCCAATCGAATCAGATTGGGCGCCGGTAATGGAGTTCACCGCCGCAGACATCTTTCAGTATTCGCCTTTCGGTGATATCCTGAAATCTCTCAAGTCTCTCTCTTTTTCAGGAGAGCCCAGGCCGAACTATGGCCTGCGAGGTTGGGATTCGGACGACGAAGAAATTCAAAAACCACCCACCACCCACTTAATAGCCACTGTCGACGATTTAACCGACATGCTCGACTTCGGCTCCGAAGACTTCGACGGTATGGACGACGAAGACGGAGACGAACGGGAACCAGCGCCCATAGGGCACCGGACCTCCACCCCACTTAATGACGTATTCATGGTGGATACACCTGAAAAAACTCACAATGAGGAAGAAGGGGGCGAAAAGAAGGGTAAACCCTCCGAAAAGCACTCAAAGCGGCGACGTAAACGCCAACCGAAGCCCCGCCTCGATCAAGACCCAGCCATAGAGCAGGACGAGCCAGCAGATGACGAACGCATCCCAGAACAGCCGTCCGAACAGGGTAACACGGGCAGAGAGGACGAACAGTCCTCCCCCGGTAATAACAGAACTCCGGACGATACCACGCCGGATAAAATCATGGAGCAGAAGAATCTCCAAGAAAGGCTCGTCGCCACAGCACGAAGCCTGAAGAAGCAGAAGCAAAAGCTAAAGACGGCGGAAGATGCACTCAAAACAAGATGGAGCAAAGTAATCAAGACCGCAGACAAATACGGCGGCAGCCGCCGCACCAAAAGCTATCCGAAGAGAAAGCTACTGCCCGAATTCGACCAGGAGGCCCTAGAGCCCCCAAACTTGAAAAACAAAATGGCTACACGGTCGATTAAACGACCTCTCGGCCACTACAATACGGCAAACGGCACCGCACTCAATGCGGCATGCGACAGAATCAAAGACTCGCATCATGGCCCAGCCAGGTCCATATACGGGCCAAGAAAGCAAGCTCTCGCAAGCAATGCAAAAAATCCACCATCAGAATCCGGCACAGGAAAGCAAGCCCTCTATGCTTCACCGATGAGGTCCTGGAATATCAATTCCCAGAGGGATTTAAACCCGTTGACATAGAGGCGTACGATGGAACAACAGAGCCGGGAGTCTGGATCGAGGATTATATCCTCCATATACATATGGCTAGAGGAGATGATCTCCACGCCATAAAATATTTACCCCTTAAGCTTAAAGGGCCAGCCCGGCACTGGCTTAAAAGCCTTCCCGAAAACACAATTGCAAGTTGGGAAGAGCTCGAGGACGCTTTCCGAGCAAATTTTCAAGGGACCTACGTCCATCCCCCGGACGCAGACGACCTCAGTCACATAACTCAGCAATCCGGAGAATCAGCTCGGCAGTTCTGGAACAGATTCCTCACTAAAAAGAATCAAATAGTGGATTGTCCGGACGTTGAAGCCCTAGCGGCTTTCAGGCACAATGTCCGAGATGAATGGCTCGCCAGACACCTCGGCCAGGAAAAGCCAAGAACAATGGCCGCACTCACAAGCCTCATGACCCGCCTTTGCGCAGGAGAGGACAGCTAGTTGGCATGATGCAGCCCCAGCGACCCAAGTACATCAGAAATCAGGGATGGAAACGGGAAACCACGGCGAAACAAGGACCTTCGCCGAATCAAAAGAAAAAGTCCGAAGAGCACGACAGTCAATGCCGGATTCAAAGGCTCACGGCAAAATCAGACAAAATCACCCCCTCAGGATAATAGGGAAGGTCCATCCAGTCTAAAGAGAATCATGGACAGGATATGTCAGATACACAGTACTCCTGAAAAGCCTGCTAATCAAACCCACAGAGACTGTTGGGTTTTCAAACAATCCGGAAGGCTTAACGCCGAACACAAGGGGCTCGACACACCAAGTGAGGAAGAGGACGAACCCCAAAAGCAGAACACCAGGAAGCAAAAGAACTTCCCGCAAGAAGTCAAAATAGTGAACTCACTTCACATAACAAGGCATGAGGCACCCATAAAGGTCCGCACATTCAAGCCTATCCCTTAGGAGTCTGGCCACTGGTCACTAAAACCAATCATTTTTTATCAGCTAGATTATTCTCGCAATATCAAACACGCAGGCCGGACTGCCCTGATACTTAATCCAATAATAGACGGGTTCCAGTTTACCAACGTCCTTATGGACGGTGGCAGTGGACTAAATCTGATATATCAGGATACAATTCACCGCATGGGCATAAACCCAGCACGAATCCGTCACAGTAAAACCTCCTTTCAAGGAGTAGCACCAGGCCCGGACACCCACTGTATGGGTT
The DNA here is from genome assembly GCA_032464435.1 of Aegilops umbellulata. Lineage (NCBI taxonomy): Eukaryota > Viridiplantae > Streptophyta > Magnoliopsida > Poales > Poaceae > Aegilops > Aegilops umbellulata. The sequence continues at coordinate 21,562,113 of CP136057.1, forward strand.
TTCTCCTGCTTGTGGTCATATTTGGCTCTGCCAATAACTTTCGTCGCGAAAATCTTATCTTCCACATAGTCCCGTTTTCAAGTCGCTATCAAGCACTAATGGGACGCGGAGCTTTCGCTCGCTTTAACGCAATACCGCATTATGCATCCCCTCCAAACGGAGGATTGTGCGGCCGCTTAAACGGCCGCCCAACAAAATGGCCTCGCCAGCCAAAAGACTTTTTTTATGTAAGTCACAAAAGGCCGCGGACCCGGACTCAATGAGTTCGGCACAAGCCCATTTTTGTTATAGGCTTGGTACGCCTCACCAGGGGCTGTACGCAGAGACAATAAAACTCGACCGTATCTATTTCTCACTGTACATTTTATTTATTATTCTTCTTTCCGCACGACCCATTTTTCAATTTAGTTCTTCCCTTTTAAAGATGAACTTCGTACGGCGCCCGTTCAGGACACGGCACAGCGGAGACACAGGCGCAGACGTGCAGTAGGGACCCGCCCCAAAGGATTCTTCTTAGATTAAGACCCTGCGTAAACCTTTTTTAATGTCTCTTGCTGCTATACATCCCCTGGTTTACCTCACTATAACCATGGAGGAGACTGGCGTTTTGGCATGTGGCCACGCCAGAATTCTTGCTTGTACCTGGACATAAGGGGCTTTTTTTTCTTTTTCAAGGGTGTTGTTTCACACGCACCCACAAAGACCGGACACCTTAGGTAGTGTTCGGCGTCGCGAGCTTTGGCACTATATGCATCAGCTCCGAGTCATGATTTTGGTCACATGTTGGGTTTCCCGGCTCCTGAGTTCGGCCACCTTACGTTCCTTTCTGTCGGCTAAGGTTGCACCAGGAGAACTACTGCGATTGTGCCCCGGTTCGGCCGGGTGAGCACCTCAGTAGAGAAAGCCGAAAACCGACTGTCATGATGTAGCGCGAGACTGGTCGCCACTCGATGACTTATAGGAATTTATCGAATTCCTCCGTTTTGACGAAGGGCCGCTTCCCGGTCAGGCACATATGCGTCCCGAATTCGGGTAAACGCAGTCGCCATTAAAGGGCTACCTAAAGAGTCCCACTGTCAAGCTCCTATGGCTAAGTGAAAGTATTAAAGCATTATAGTCCTGTCGCCTAGCCCGCGGTGCTATCACCTCCTTTGTAGGGCCAAGACGTTGGGTTAAGTGTGAAATGCGTTCTCCGCGCGCACCCCCGCACTATGTGCGTGGGGGCTGAAGCCAACGACTGCAATCTTTCAGAATTTATATATCAAAATGGCCGCACAGGAGGTGTTATTAATACTTGAAGGCACATGTCTAAATTACGCCATTACAATTTATAAAAATATTGATCTACGATTACATATGCTGCCATAAAACAACATCTTTCGAACACTGCGTCTCTATTATACGAGCACCCGCGAGGACTTCCTCAAAATAGTGCTCGGAAGGAATTCGGCTTTTATCCGATTCACGGGATGCAACAACGGTGGGCTCCATATCTACCCAGTATGTCTTGACACGGGCAAGGGCCAGCCGCGCGCCCTCTGTGCAAGCGGACCTCTTTAGAGCTCCAATCCGAGGCACCACGTCAAGAAATTGCTGCACCAAACTGAAATAGCTTCTCGGCTTCGATCTCCCCGGACACAGGCGGTCCATGGCATGCTTCATGGCGAGTCCGGACAACCTATTCAGCTCGGCCCATTGGGCCAGGCGATCATCCACTGAGAGTGGACGCTCTGGATTAGTGAACTGCGACCAGAAGAGCTTTTCCACTTCATGATCTTTCTTATCTTGAAAGTACCTGGTCGCATCAGCGGCACTAGCCGACAAATTCAGATAGGTGTCCCCCACGCTCCACGCTCGGTCCAACGGGGCGAACTTCGGATCACAGAATTTTCTCCGCACCAGGAAGGGCTTTCCATCCGCAATTAGTCCGGCTTGACGCAGCTCTTCCCTTAACGCTCTCATACCAGAGCGGGCGTCCTTGGCGTCGGCGACGGCCTTCTCTAAATCCGTCTGTCGGGCTCGACCTTCCTCTTCAAGAAGTTTACAACGGTCAGTAGCACTTTTCAACTTCACGGCTATATCAGCCATCTCCTCCTTGCTTCGACAATGGGAAGCCTGTTCGGCTTTTAGCTCTTCACGGGCTCTTCCGGCAGCCGCATCGCTTTTTCTGGCTTGCTCCTTTGCTTTGGCGAGCTCGGCCCTAAGTCATTCTACGGGCGCCGCACCATCTACATCAAGCATACACAAGGTAAGATATTGACATAAAGCTCCTCTTACTAACAATCGCCAAATAAACTCAATACCTTGAGCATCATCAAGCCGCTTGTTAACAAGCACGATGTCGGCTTCAGCCTCATCGAGTTGCCGTTTCATTTCGGCAAAATCTCGAGTCCGGCTCGACTCCGGACAACCTGCCACCTACATACAAAGGTGCCACTTAAAGGACCTGGGATTAAGATCCTCTACGCGCCGCTAATCTTTGCGGCACACAGAGTCTCAGGGGCTACTATCTATACCAAGCGCATGTTATTATACGCAATTAACACTAATGTTTGTTATTCAAAACGTAACTCAAGGCCCGCCAGTAAACTCTTGACGGCCTCATTCAGTCCGCTTTTCGCGGATGAAATCTTTTCAATCACCGTGTGCATCAACGCACGATGCTCCTCTGAAACAGAGGCTTGGCCCAGCAGAACCTTCAGCTCCTCCGACCGAACACCAGATGGTGCCGGACTCGTCCCATGGCCTTCTTCGGAGGCCAGAAACAGAGAAACCCGGGGGACCGCATGATCACCTTCTGCCTCTGGCAGATTCGGAGAAATCCTCTGCGACGACACTTCGGCGTTGCCCGCCTTGCTAGGCGATGAAGGAGGAGGCGTTCCGCTCTCCATCATCTCCAGGAGAAGATCCCCCGATGACGAGCTCTGCCGAGAAGGGTCGAGGTCCGAACTACAAGGTAAGGTTTCGGTTAAAACTTATCAGACATAAATTAAGGATTTCTCTTAAAAGAATGACTCTCTTTCTACTTACAGCTCGTTGGAGGGCTGCTCCTTTTGAGGATTTAGTTCGGCCGAGGGGCTCCCCAGCGTCGGGTCCTCTGACGCGGATTCTTTCCCCCGCTTTGGAGCTACGGCTCCCGGGTCGTCAGAGGCGGCCCTTTTCTTCCCCTTTGGAGAGGAGTTGTCGATTCCCCCCTTTGGGATGGCCTCTTTCGAAGAAGCCATGGTTTCCTTGTCCGCCCCTTCATCTTCCTCCCGAGGCGCCACCTCCAACATCCTGACTAGCACAGGACCTAGCCTGGTCTCGGGAAGGGGAGCCGGACACCGGATCAGCTTCGCCTTCGCTATCCACTCCTGCGTAAAAAGGAGAAGTACTGTTAAAAAATAAGTCAATTGTACGGATAGAAGGTCCGGGCGCAAGGTCACCTACTTCTGTATCCGGGCGGTTGCGGCTTAAACCAGCATCCTCGGTCAAATCCGGACTCACTCCTTGTGGTCCGAAGAACAGTCTATACATCTCCGTAGGCGTCATGCCCATGAGATTTCAGAGAACTCGCGGCCCCTCTGGGTTGAACTCCCACAAGCGGAGGGGGCGACGTTGGCCGGGCAGTATCCGGCGAATCAGCATAACTTGCGTCACCTTGACCAGGTTGAGGTCTCCTTTTAGGAGATCCTTTATGCGGCCCTGCAACACAGGAACGTCTTTGGGCAAGCCCCGATCTAACCCTGTGTTGATCCACGATGTTAAACGTGGTGGGGGGCCCGAGCGAAAGGCAGGAGGCGCTACCCAAGTGGTGCCCCGAGGAGAGGTGATGTAGAACCACTCCTGTTGCCATAAGCCGAGCTCCTCTTGAAAAGTGCCCTCGGGCCATGGAGCATCGGTATTCCTTTTTATAACAGCACCTCCGCACTCTACGTGACGCCCCTCGATTATCTTCGGTTCTACCTTGAAGGTTTTGAGCCATAATCCGAAGTGAGGAGTGATATGGAGAAATGCTTCACACACAACAATGAAGGAGGAAATATGGAGGATGGACTCCGGAGCTAGGTCATGGAATTCCAGCCCATAATAAAACATCAGCCCCCTTACAAAAGGATCCGTCGGGAAGCCTAATCCCCGAAGGAAGTGGGAGATGAATACTACGCTCTCACCAGGCTGAGGGCTTGGGATCGCTTGTCCTTGAGCAGGCAACCTGTGCGGGATCTCGCTGGTCAGGAACCTAGCCTCCCTCAACCTTGATACGTCCTCCTCCGTAACGGAGGAGGGCATCCATTGGCCTTGAAGGCCGGAGCCGTACATTGTCGATGGTCCAGTGCGCCTAGAATCTAAAAGCCTGGGGTGTTGGAACTCGAGGCTATGGGCAAGCTTGTTTTGAGAACACAAGAGGGGAGCAAGGTCTCAGTCTCTTTATAAGAGGCAGAATATCAAGAGTCCTCCCCGTCACCATCTTGGACTAGCCTTTAATCAAGGCATGACGTGCTTAACGGGCACGGTTGGGTTACCCACGTCCGTATTAATGAGAATCCCGTTAAAGGGGGCACACGATCTCTGCTTCGACAAGACGTGCCAAGGAAACCGCCTCGTTGAACGTGCTGCGGTAGAACAACAAAAAATAATCCATACAGAAGGCTTGGTCGCAGTGTTATGACGCACTGCGGAATACGTCAGCAGATTTGATTTGTGTTTGTATTATTCTCTATATGGCAATACGTGGAAACTTGTTTTGCAGAGCCGGATACTATTTTTTGGTGTTTATTATCTTCTTGAAGAATTTGGAGGAGGAACCCGCCTTGCAATGCCGAAGACAATTTGCGCGCCGGACTCGTCGTCGTTGAAGCCTGGTTCAGGGGCTAATGAGGGAGTCCTGGATTAGGGGGTATTCGGATAGCCGAACTATATCTTCAGCCGGACTCCAGGACTATGAAGATACAAGATTGAAGAATTCGTCCCGTGTCCGGAAGGTTCTATCCTTGGCGTGGGAGGCAAGCTAGGCGTGCGGATATTCAAGATCTCTTACCAATGTAACCGACTCTGTGTAACCCTAACCCTATCCGGTGCCTATATAAACCGGAGGGTTGTAGTCCGTAGGACAGAACACATCATAACCATCATCATACCCATAGGCTAGCTTCTAGGGTTTAGCCTCCTTGATCTCGTGGTAGATCTACTCTTGTACTACCCATATCATCAATATTAATCTAGCAGGAGTAGGGTTTTACCTCCATCGAGAGGGCCCGAACCTGGGTAAAATAAAGTGTCCCTTGTCTCCTGTTACCATCCGACCTTGACGCACAGATCGGGACCCCCTACCCGAGATCCGCCGGTTTTGACACCGACATGGGGTATTAAAGAGAAATTACGTCCATAGGTGTGATTCCGTACCTACCTGCCCGCGGGTGTAGTACTTTTGATAATGTATTCTTCAAAGAAAGCCTTTTCCTATAATAAGTTTTTTGTGATCATATTGTGACTGTTATACACTACTGGACTTTTTCCAATATCAGAATTCCTATTACAGCACAAAACAATAATCGAAGCAATATATGTATGGGGTTTATAACAAAAAGTATGGTTTTTCATAGCCCCCCCCCCCTCTATAATTAAGCTTTGACACATAATTAACCTTCTCCGGAGACATGCATTTAAGAAGTACCTGTCAAAACTACTTGAAAATAATCATGTGAATATAGAAAGAGAGAAGACAAAATCTTATTTTTCTACATTCATTGCATCCATACAAAAGGAAAATAGACCATCCAAAGAGTTATACTAACTACAAACAGAAAAAGCAATATTGTTCTTTTTGAAAGAAAGCAATAACGTTGCTGGCCTTCAGGCCATGCCTCATGAAAAGCATGCATGTTCTTGACACACCACCACATCCGTGAAGTACTTTTATGGTTCTGAGATATTTGGCAATAGCATGATTGATTTCCCTGCATACAATACATGCATATCATAGCAGCCATCAAAAGAAACAGGGAGAGAGAAAACACAGTCTTTTTTTGTAAAGTTAGGTAGAGTAGAGAGGAATTGTGCATGCAACGGGACCAACCTCTATCAAGCACCACCAAGTCGGTATGCTTGATGGGCCCCTTGCTAAATATCATCCATGGAACAACTTGATTTTTGGGGAAAGAGAGGCTAACAAATAGAGACGCCGGAGCCGCAACTTTGTAGTAATTAATTACCTCTCAAGCAGCGTCCCAAACAAACTTTGTCATGCTTGGATGGAGATAATGTGCCAGAATCAGTGTTGAGGTATCGAGATCTGCAGATGAGCATTTAGAACAGAAGAATAATAATGAGATATTAAAGTGATCAGCTAATATTCACCTACAAATAGTTTCTTTTGATCCTTTCGCTTTGTATTATAGAAACGTAGCAACTATTATCTTATGCTGAACTAACAAGAACACATGCAGATGGGAAAGAAAAGAGTGTGAAACTGCAAGTAATTTATCCTTTCGGAATCATGTACTTGCATACTAGCCGAATGAAATAAAACATTACTTTCCTTAGAACATGTAGATGATGTAATTTTTGTGTTGTTATTGCAGTACATTTTGCACTTTTTAGAGAATTCGGAGGGCTCTTGGGACTAACACCTTTCTTTTGCTTCATACTCACATTATATCTAAAGAAGAAGAGTATATATGTTTCAAATGCAAACAAATATTTTTGTAGTTGCCATATATAGATGTTCAATTGTGTATTATAAAAAATACAAAGAGAACTAAAAAAATAAGGGTAGGAGAGGGCATGTACCACTATCTCATGGCCATACGGAAGCAAATAAAGTTCACATGCTAGCTTTTTTTTACTTGTAACCCAGAACATAATCTTAGATAAAGGCGCTATAGAACAAAACCAGATGCAGCTTGAAGTGAACACATAAAAATCGTTACTACAAATTTTAACTAACCCTTGGTACCTCCATGATCAGTACTAATTCAACTCTTTATTTGGAGCTAGAATTGAACTTTGGTAAGGGGATTGAAAGATCGATGGTATCATTCAAAAGGACAAAATCACAATCTAGTTTTGACAGCATGCTGTTGATTCATGAACAGAAGGATTACTTAGTCCTAGACCAGAGCCTGAATTATGTCGCTCAACTAATCCATACAATAATAAGCCATCCTATTATGTTACATAGATGGCATGGCCAATAGCAAATGTATGTATACACACAGTCGTGATGCAGATTCACACGTTCATCCAAGATTACCACAACTCGCTGGAAAAATAAAAAGATTCCTCATGGATGCGATAGAGCCAGCCTTGGACTCGAACTGGTGATCCTCGCTACTTGATATCTCCTCTCCTCGATTCAACACAAAAAAACTCTACAAATCCAAGAAAGATAGACTTGAACAACAAGGGGCATATAGATCTCGAAGTAAACAAAGTTCAGGGTTTGGGAGAGGGGGTTCATAGCCGAGACTATGGTCGCAGAGAGGGGGCAGTGCGGTGGAGACGGAGGCGCCGGGTGGTCGGTGGAGAGGAAAGCGTCCGGTGGACAGGGAGGCGATGGGTTGGTCGTGGGAGAGGGTGGGGTCAGGTCGGGGGAGGAGGTGGATACTGGAGAATGTGCAACTTCTTTCAGCCTTTTGCGCTGGCCTAGATCCGTGGGGAATTTCTCCTTCCAATTTTCTCTGTGGGGGCGCACGTTTCTGCGATCGTGGTTCTCGCACGAGAGGTGAGGGCCATCCAAAGCATCCTTAAACTTAAACTCAGAAAGTGTACCAAAAAAACATGGCTCTCAAACTTGGAGCACCGATCCTGACGCCCATTTCATCCGCTTTTGTCAATTTCAATCCATGAGGCCGAAAAACACAGCCTAAAACAGAGAACATTTCATCTGCATGTCTATTTTGTATTCGCATCTACATATTTTCATCTCAAATTTGGGTTAAATTTGGAGTGAAGCGGACGTTGTTTGTCATTCGTCTTTGTCCGGCCTGGCCCACCACCCACCCAATCATCCCACCTTTTCTCTCTCTCTCTCTCTCTCTCTCTCTCTCTCTCTCTCTCTCTCTCTCTCTCTCTCTCTCTCTCTCTCTCTCTCTCTCTCTCTCTCTCTCTCTCTCTCTCTCTCTCTCTCTCTCTCTCTCTCTCTCTCTCTCTCTCTCTCTCTCTCTCGCTCGCTCTCTCTCTCCTCATCTACCCACCCATCCATGACTCCATCCACCACACATCCCACCAGTGACAATGGTAGGAGAAGAGCTCCTGCACGTCGAGTGTCACCGCCGCCGCATGGAGAGGAGCTCCTGCACATCGAGTGCCTCTCCCACTGCTCCGCCTCCCTAGCTTCACGGGGTGCCGGCTCCACCTCTTCCGCGCAGAGCAGACTGCCATGGCTTCGGAGTTCGGATGAGCAGTCGTAGGCCGTGTCCAGGTACAAGTCGGCGGCGTCGGTGGCGGCCAGTGCGTCGCTGGGTCTCAGCTCGTCCTGCGCGGCTGGTATCTGTAGCTTGGTGGGGAGACGCACGGGCCTTAAATCAAATCAAATGTGATGATTTTTCTCTCTCTTTGCAACGCATGAGTCTTTTTGCTAGTCTACTACCCCATAAAAGCACGAAAGCACATATCCAACTCATCATCTAATCCGTATAATCACCAAATTTAAAGGTCCAAAGTCATCTAATGTTGAGCACCAACGACGTGAGCGCCGTTGACCACGATCACATCATATGATACCACTTCCTAGTCTAAAACAAACTTTCCCCAACCACGAGTCCACGACCCACGCCGCTCCTCACCTCTATTTTCGTCCCCGTCCTACCCCCGCTCCTCTCCGCTGACGGTGTCATACACCGGGGGTGGCTCACCGAGAGGAACCAGGAAGAAGGCCCACCGGAATCCCCGCAAGGCCAAACGACAGGGGGTGCCCGAAGAAGAGGATAAGCACTGTGCTGCCAACTTGACCTATAAGTTGGTGCAACGGCAACCTAGAATTGTTTCCTTCCTCTATAAAACCCTAGCCTCCTCGAGTATATAAGGGGAGGCTAGGGAACTCTCATTCCCATCTACTCTCGTAGAAACAACTCTCGGTAGTCATCTTATACACACCATTGTAACCCCTCCACAAGGTATCCCGGCACCAAGAATAACAAACACGAAGAGGATGTGGGGTATTACTCTCCAGGGGCGCGAACTCGGGAAGACCCCTCATGTGACTTCTGCTCTGAGACATTTAGCTACACCAAGACCCCTACTAAGGGAACTCATGGGTTTTCTGTACCGTCAGTTGGCGCGCTAGGCACGGGTTGCGCCGTCTGGATACTGGTCTCTGGTCGGACCTTCCCTAGCCTCCATCGATCTCCCATCGAGGGAGAGCCTCACCTTTGGCTCACTCACTTTCACTGTTGACGAGGCGGGTCGCGTCAATATCAATCAGGCGGCCAACCTTGTCATCTGCACGATCTACATCGGCGCCATGGCCTTTAGCACCAACAACCACGATGACCTTCGCATGTACTTTCCACCGATCCAGCAGATCACGCAGACACATCTGTCATCAACAACTGCATCTTTGCCGCCAACCTTCTGACTCCAAGGATGGCTGTTGGTGTCAAAACCGGCGGATCTCGTGTAGGGGGTCCCGAACTGTGCGTCTAAGGTCGATGGTAACAGGAGACAGGGGACACAATGTTTACCTAGGTTCGGGCCCTCGCTATGGAGGTAATACCCTACTTCCTGCTTGATTGATCTTGATGAATGTGAGTGTTACAAGAGTTGATCTACCACGAGATCGTAATGGCTAAAACCCTAGAAGTCTAGCCTGTATGACTATGATTGTATATCTTGCCTCTACGGACTAAGACCTCCGTTTATATAGACACCGGAGGGATCTACGGTTACACAAAATCGGTTACAGAGAAAGGAATCTTCATATTTGGTCGCCAAGCTTGCCTTCCATGCCAAGGAGAGTCCCATCCGGACACGGTTAGAGTCTTCAGTCTTTGTATCTTCACAGCCCATCAGTCCGGCCCATGGCTAACAGGCCGGACGCCCGAGGACCCCTTAGTCCAGAACTCCCTCAATGGCGGCACACCAACAACCCAGGCACTCCCAACCTTGGTAGCGAGGGCAAGGTGTTGTGGTGACTCCACGCATTTCCATCAGCCCACCCGACCTCACACTTCGTCGCCATGGTCTACGGCAACTTCTTCATCACACACACATGAAACAACCGCATCATCGACGGCTCTGACTCAAAAGAGGCACCAACCTAGTTGACGTCGTTTCACTCTCGGATAGCAAAAGTGACGAGGGCAGGGTAATCTCCCTCACGACGAGTAGTATACCACGGCATGCTGGATTCAACCAGTTGATGCATGAATAAAAGGAGAACTTAGTCCTAGACCAGATCATGAATTCTGTAGCTGAACTAATCCATACAATAATAAGGCATGCTATTAAGTTGCATAGACGGCATGGCCAGTAGCAAATGTATATATACACACAATCGTGACGTTCATCCAATATTACAACAACTCGCATGAAAAATAAAGAAGTTCCTCATGGAGGCGACAGAGCCATCCTTGGACTCGAACTGGTGATCCTCGCTATTTGATATCTCCTCTCCTTAGTTCAAGACAAAAATGAAAATCTGCAAATTCCAAGAAAACTAGACTTGAACAACAGAAACAAGGGTCGGATAGATCTCGAAGTAGACAAAGTTTAGGGTTTGGGAGAGGGGATTCATAGATGAGACGGTGGCCATGGAGAGGGCAGCATCCGGTGAATAGGGAGGTGTTGGGCTTGTTGTGGGAGAGGGTGGGGGCAGGTCCAATAATGCTACATCTACTTACAAGCTACGAAAACTTACGTAAACCTCTCACCCCCTGGTTTTAATTAAGGGGGTGGAGCCCTTTGTAAGTGCATCTAGTGCCACCCCTAGTTGGTTTTGGAGTATTGACGACAAACCTGGTTGAGGGACTAATGTGTTTCTGAGAATTGCAGGTAACACAGGTAGTAGTCCCTCATTGATTCGGTTTACCTACAGGAGATGACCCCTAAAAATGTATGAAGACATTGAAGACAGTGGTGGTATATGAAGATATTCACATTGAAGACTATGACATGAGAAGACATTGAGTGAAGACTATGGAGCGCGAAGACCTAGATGTTTCGCTGTTTCCTTTTCTTCTTTGTAGAGTCATAGGAACCATCGTACTGTTAAGTGGGGTCCAAGTGAACAAAGTCAGAGTGACTGAAGTGATGCTCAACCAAATCCTATGTCTTCGAGCGAAGACAATGAGAGCAAATCTTATCCAGAGCTGGATGAGTCAGCTTTACTTGCAGCCCAAGTAAAGTTGTCGTGTGTGTTTGAAATCTGACTGTTGGAACACGTGTCAGTTCCTTAGTGACCCAGGGTCATTTCGGACAAATCAGGTCGGGCTGCCTAGTGGCTATAAATAGCCCACCCCTACACCATAAATTGGTTGGCTGCTTAGAGTTAGTGCACGGCTTTTGTCGTTTCAAAGAAAGCTTGCTAGGAGGCCAAGGGAGAAGTCGAGATATATTATCTTCTCCTGTTATCTTCACTGATTATAATTAATAACTACACAAATGAAAATTGTAGCCATGCGAACAAGCTAAATCACAATATTACACCAAAGGGACTAACTTTCTTTGAAAATTTATTCTTGTGTTATTTTGAGTACCTAAGCTGAGCCTAAAATCAAACACATTGTATTAATGAGAAACGTTATTCATCATCCCCTTATCAGATATGTCAACTTCTGTTGCAAAGAAATGAGAGATCATTATAGCTCAAACATGGTTATAGTAAGAATGTTCATGACTTACATAAGCGGGGGGTGGGGGAGGGGGCATGAGGGAAACCACATGATAGCATTTTTTTTCTTTGAAACCAAGTAAAGTGCAATCATGTCTTGACTACACTAGTACTGTAGCAGTACTTGGTATGCAAGTTTCGGAGCTATTACATGAACATGTTTATGTCCTAATTGGCGAAAGCATGACTAACAATCCCAATCATCTCTTCCACCCCAAATAATGGCATCGTCCTTAAGCTAATGCTTTTCTCACATGTCACTGTATTACGATCGTTCATACAATGCATACAATAAAAAACATCACAAGAGCGTATGAAAGCATTACCCTTGCACATGATGCAGGAATTTTGCTTGTTTTAAAATCTTTACATTAGCAAGATGACATATTTTTGCATGTCATAAAATGTTGTTTCCTCTAGATTAACTTACACCTAAAATCAAGTTCACCAAATAAAAATTCCTGCCGCACTTTATTTATGCTTTTAGCAAAAATGGAAATATCCAAAAGGAAAATTAAGCATAATATTCTACGGGTAAGACTTAGATGGTGACCAGAAATGGTATGCCTTGACTGAACCAAGTAAAGTAATGTATCAGCTTTGCTACACCTATGGAATTTCGTTATGGAATTAGCTTATAGGAATGGCATGGCGCTATTTGATTGGATATTCATGGGCCCAAGACGAAAATATGTGGGGTGAGGGAGTCCTGGATTAGGGGGTGTTCGGATAGCCAAACTATATCTTCAGCCGGACTCCAGGACTATGAAGATACAAGATTGAAGACTTCGTCCCGTGTCCGGAAGGATCTATCCTTGGCGTTGGAGGCAAGCTAGGCGTGCGGATATTCAAGATCTCCTACCAATGTAACCGACTCTGTGTAACCCTAACCCTATCCGGTGCCTATATAAACCGGAGGGTTGTAGTCCGTAGGACAGAACACATCATAACCATCATCATACCCATAGGCTAGCTTCTAGGGTTTAGCCTCCTTGATCTCGTGGTAGATCTACTCTTGTACTACCCATATCATCAATATTAATCTAGCAGGAGTAGGGTTTTACCTCCATCGAGAGGGCCTGAACCTGGGTAAAATAAAGTGTCCCTTGTCTCCTGTTACCATCCGACCTTGACGCACAGATCGGGACCCCCTACCCGAGATCCGCCGGTTTTGACACCGACATTGGTGCTTTCATTGAGAGTTCCTCTGTGTCGTGGCCTTTAGGCCCGATGGCTCCTTTGATCATCAACAACGATGAGGTCCAGGGTGAGACTTTTCTCCCCGGACAGATCTTCCTCTTTGGCGGCTTCGCTCTGCGGGCCAACTCGCTTGGCCATCTGGAGCAGATCGAAAGCCACGCCCTTGGCCATCAAGCCGGGTGGGGAAGCTTAAAGTACACGGCAGATACCCTCGGAGACCTGATCTTCGACGGATTCAAGCCACAGCCAAGCGCGCCGCACTATCTCAAGGGGCATGATATAGCTCTGCCTCCGAACAGTGTCCTGGAGGCCGCATACGCTCCGGCCCCGATCCTCGATCCGGAGCCCGCTGCGTTCTTTGAGGATGAACGGTTGGACGTCACCTCGGGGGCTGCGATCTTAAAAGCCATTGAGCCAAACGCAAGCCCCGCACTCCGCACGGCCCATGACTCCAAGGAGCCCGACTCTTCTCCGAACTCCGAACCTCCCGCGCCCCTGCCAATCGAATCAGATTGGGCGCCGGTAATGGAGTTCACCGCCACAGACATCTTTCAGTATTCGCTTTTCGGTGATATCCTGAAATCTCTCAGGTCTCTCTCTTCTTCAGGAGAGCCCAGGCCGAACTATGGCCTGCGAGGTTGGGATTCGGACGACGAAGAAATTCAAAAACCACCCACCACCCACTTAATAGCCACTGTCAACGATTTAACCGACATGCTCGACTTCGGCTCCGAAGACTTCGATGGTATGGACGACGAAGACGGAGACGAACGGGAACCAGCGCCCATAGGGCACTGGACCTCCACCCCACTTAATGACGTATTCATGGTGGATACACCTGAAAAAAATCACAATGAAGAAGAAGGGGCGAAAAGAAGGGTAAACCCTCTGAAAAGCACTCAAAGCGGCGACGTAAACGCCAAGCGAAGCCCCGCCTCGATCAAGACCCAGCCATAGAGCAGGACGAGCCAGCAGATGACGAACGCATCCCAGAACAGCCGTCCGAACAGGGTAACACGGGCAGAGAGGATGAACAGTCCTCCCCCGGTAATAACAGAACTCCGAACGATACCACGCCAGATAAAATCATGGAGCAGAAGAATTTCCAAGAAAGGCTTGTCGCCACAGCACGAAGCCTGAAGAAGCAGAAGCAAAAGCTAAAGACGGTGGAAGATGCACTCAAAACAAGATGGAGCAAAGTAATCAAGACCGCAGACAAATACGGCGGCAGCCGCCGCACCAAAAGCTATCCGAAGAGAAAGCTACTGCCCGAATTCGACCAGGAGGCCCTAGAGCCCCCAAACTCGAAAAACAAAAAGGCTACACGGTCGAATAAACGACCTCTCGGCCACTACAATACGGCAAACGGCGCCGCACTCAATGCAGCATGCGACAGAATCAAAGACTTCCATCATGGCCCAGCCAGGTCCATTTACGGGCCAAGAAAGCAAGCTCTCGCAAGCAATGCAAAAAATCCACCATCAGAATCCGGCACACCCAAATATAGGGTGCCGCACACCCTCTATGCTTCACCGATGAGGTCCTGGAATATGAATTCCCAGAGGGATTTAAACCCGTTAACATAGAGGCGTACGATGGAACAACAGACCCGGGAGTCTAGATCGAGGATTATATCCTCCATATACATATGGCTAGAGGAGATGATCTCCACGGCATAAAATATTTACCCCTTAAGCTTAAAGGGCCAGCCCGGCACTGGCTTAAAAGCCTTCCCGAAAACACAATTGGAAGTTGGGAAGAGCTCGAGGACGCTTTCCGAGCAAATTTTCAAGGGACCTACGTCCGTCCCCCGGACGCAGACGACCTCAGTCACATAACTCAGCAATCCGGAGAATCAGCTCGGCAGTTCTGGAACAGATTCCTCACTAAAAAGAATCAAATAGTGGATTGTCCGGACGCCGAAGCCCTAGCGGCTTTCGGGCACAATGTCCGAGATGAATGGCTCGCCAGACACCTCGGCCAGGAAAAGCCAAGAACAATGGCCGCACTCACAAGCCTCATGACCCGCTTTTGCGTAGGAGAGGACAGCTGGTTGGCACGATGCAGCCCCAGCGATCCAAGTACATCAGAAATCAGGGATGGAAACGGGAAACCATGGCGAAACAAGGACCTTCGCCGAATCAAAAGAAAAAGTCCGAAGAGCACGACAGTCAATGCCGGATTCAAAGGCTCACGGCAAAATCAGACAAAATCACCCCCTCAGGATAATAGGGAAGATCCGTCCAGTCTAAAGAGAATCATGGACAGGATATGTCAGATACACAGTACTCCTGGAAAGCCTGCTAATCATACCCACAGAGACTGTTGGGTTTTCAAACAATCCAGAAGGCTTAACGCCGAGCACAAGGGGCTCGACACACCAAGTGAGGAAGAGGACGAACCCCAAAAGCAGAACACCAGGAAGCAAAAGAACTTCCCGCAAGAAGTCAAAATAGTGAACTCACTTCACATAACAAGGCATGAGGCACCCATAAAGGTCCGCACATTCAAGCCTATCCCTTAGGAGTCTGGCCATTGGTCACTAAAACCAATCATTTTTTATCAGCTAGATTATTCTCGCAATATCAAACACGCAGGCCGGACTGCCCTGATACTTAATCCAATAATAGACGGGTTCCAGTTTACCAACGTCCTTATGGACGGTGGCAGTGGACTAAATCTGATATATCAGGATACAATTCACCGCATGGGCATAAACCCAGCACGAATCTGTCATAGTAAAACCTCCTTTTAAGGAGTAGCACCAGGCCCGGACACCCACTGTATGGGTTTTCTCCGGCTTGTGGTCATATTTGGCTCTGCCAATAACTTTCATCGCGAAAAGCTTATCTTCCACATAGTCCCGTTTTCAAGTCGCTATCAAGCACTAATGGGACGCGGAGCTTTCGCTCGCTTTAACGCAATACCGCATTATGCATCCCCTCCAAATGGAGGATTGTGCGGCCGCTTAAACGGCCGCCCAACAAAATGGCCTCGCCAGCCAAAAGACTTTTTCGTTGTAAGTCACAAAAGGCCGCGGACCCGGACTCAATGAGTTCGGCACAAGCCCATTTTTGTTATAGGCTTGGTACGCCTCACGAGGGGCTGTACGCAGAGACAATAAAACTCGACCGTATCTATTTCTCACTTTACATTTTATTTATTATTCTTCTTTCCGCACGACCCATTTTTCAATTTAGTTCTTCCCTTTTACAAATGAACGTCGTACGGCGCCCGTCCAGGACACGGCACAGCGGAGACACAGGCGCAGACGTGCAGTAGGGACCCGCCCCAAAGGATTCTTCTTAGATTAAGACCCTGCGTAAACCTTTTTTACTGTCTCTTGCTGCTATACATCCCCTGGTTTACCTCACTATAACCATGGAGGAGACTGGCGTTTTGGCATGTGGCCACGCCAGAATTCTTGCTCGTACCTGGACACAAGGGGCTTTTTTTTTCTTTTTCAAGGGTGTTGTTTCACATGCACCCACAAAGACCGAACACCTTAGGGAGTGTTCGGCGTCGCGAGTTTTGGCACTATATGCATCAGCTCCGAGTCATGATTTTGGTCACATGTTGGGTTGCCCGGCTCCTGAGTTCGGCCACCTTACGTTCCGTTCTGTCGGCTAAGGTAGCACCAGGAGAACTACTGCGATTGTGCCCCGGTTCGGCCGGGTGAGCACCTCAGTAGAGAAAGCCGAAAACCGACTGTCATGATGTAGCGCGAGACTGGTCGCCACTCGATGACTTATAGGAATTTATCGAATTCCTCCGTTTTGACGAAGGGCCGCTTCCCGGTCAGGCACATATGCGTCCCGAATTCGGGTAAACGCAGTCGCCATTAAAGGGCTACCTAAAGAGTCCCACTGTCAAGCTCCTATGGCTAAGTGAAAGTGTTAAAGCATTATAGTCCGGTCGCCTAGCCCGCGGCGCTATCACCTCCTTTGTAGGACCAAGACGTTGGGTTAAGTGTGAAATGCATTCTCCGCGCGCACCCCCGCACTATGTGCGTGGGGGCTGAAGCCAATGACTGCAATCTTTCAGAATTTATATATCAAAACGGCCGCACAGGAGGTGTTATTAATACTTGAAGGCACAAGTCTAAATTACGCCATTACAATTTATAAAAATATTGATCTACGATTACATATGCTGCCATAAAACAACATCTTTCGAACACTGCGTCTCTATTATACGAGCGCCCGCGAGGACTTCCTCAAAATAGTGCTCGGAAGGAATTCGGCTTTTATCCGAATCACGGGACGCAACAACGGTGGGCTCCATATCTACCCAGTATGTTTTGACATGGGCAAGGGCCAGCCGCGCGCCCTCTATGCAAGCGGACCTCTTTAGAGCTCCAATCCGAGGCACCACGTCAAGAAATTGCTGCACCAAACTGAAATAGCTTCTCGGCTTCGATCTCCCCAGACACAGGCGGTCCATGGCATGCTTCATGGCGAGTCCGAACAACCTATTCAGCTCGGCCCATTGGGCCAGGCGATCATCCACTGATAGTGGACGCTCTGGATTAGTGAACTGTGACCAGAAGAGCTTTTCCACTTCATGATCTTTCTTATCTTGAAAGTACCTGGTCGCATCAGCGGCACTAGCTGACAAATTCAGATAGGTGTCCCCCATGCTCCACGCTCGGTCCAACGGGGCGAACTTCGGATCACAGAATTTTCTCCGCAGCAGGAAGGGCTTTCCATCCGCAATTAGTCCGGCTTGACGCAGCTCTTCCCTTGACGCTCTCATACCAGAGCGGGCGTCCTTGGCGTCGGTGACGGCCTTCTCTAAATCCGTCTGCCGGGCTCGACCTTCCTCTTCAAGAAGTTTACAACGGTCAGTAGCACTTTTCAACTTCACGGCTATATCAGCCATCTCCTCCTTGCTTCGACAATGGGAAGCCTGTTCGGCTTTTAGCTCTTCACGGGCTCTTCCGGCAGCCGCATCGCTTTTTCTGGCTTGCTCCTTTGCTTTGGCGAGCTCGGCCCTAAGTCCTTCTACGGCCGCCGCACCATCTGCATCAAGCATACACAAGGTAAGATATTGACATAAAGCTCCTCTTACTAACAATCGCCAAATAAACTCAATACCTTGAGCATCATCAAGCCGCTTGTTAACAAGCACGATGTCGACTTCTGCCTCATCGAGTTGTCGTTTCATTTCGGCAAAATCTCGAGTCCGGCTCGACTCCGGACAACCTACCACCTACACACAAAGGTGCCACTTAAAGGACCTGGGATTAAGATCCTCTGTGCGCCGCTAATCTTTGCGGCACACAGAGTCTCAGGGGCTACTATCTATACCAAGCGCATGTTATTATGCGCAATTAACACTAATGTTCGTTATTCAAAACGTACCTCAAGGCCCGCCAGTAAACTCTTGACGGCCTCATTCAGTCTGCTTTCCGCGGATGAAATCTTTTCAATCACCGTGTGCATCAACGCACGATGCTCCTCTGAAACAGAGGCTCGGCCCAGCAGAACCTTCAGCTCCTCCGACCGAACACCAGATGGTGCCGGACTCGTCCCATGGCCTTCTTCGGAGGCCAGACACGGAGAACCCCGGGGGACCGCATGATCACCTTCTGCCTCTGGCAGATTCGGAGAAATCCTCTGCGACGACACTTCGGCGTCGCCCGCCTTGCTAGGCGATGAAGGAGGAGGCGTTCCGCTCTCCATCATCTCCGGGAGAAGATCCCCCGATGACGAGCTCTGCCGAGAAGGGTCGAGGTCCGAACTACAAGGTAAGGTTTCGGTTAAAACTTATCAGACATAAATTAAGGATTTCTCTTAAAAGAATGACTCTCTTTCTACTTACAGCTCGTTGGAGGGCTGCTCCTTTTGAGGATTTAGTTCGGCCGAGGGGCTCCCCGGCGTCGGGTCCTCTGACGCGGATTCTTTTCCCCGCTTTGGAGCTACGGCTCCCGGGTCGTCAGAGGCGGCCCTTTTCTTCCCCTTTGGAGAGGAGTTGTCGATTCCCCCCTTTGGGATGGCCTCTTTCGAAGAGGCCACGGTTTCCTTGTCCGCCCCTTCATTTTCCTCCCGAGGCGCCACCTCCAACATCCTGACTAGCACAGGACCTAGCCTGGTCTCGGGAAGGGGAGCCGGACACCGGATCAGCTTCGCCTTCGCTATCCACTCCTGCGTAAAAAGGAGAAGTACTGTTAAAAAATAAGTCAATTGTACGGATAGAAGGTCCGGGCGCAAGGTCACCTACTTCTGTATCCGGGCGGTTGCGGCTTAAACCAGCATCCTCGGTCAAATCCGGACTCACTCCTTGTGGTCCGAAGAACAGTCTATACATCTCCGTAGGCGTCATGCCCATGAGATTTTAGAGAACTCGCGGCCCCTCTGGGTTGAACTCCCACAAGCGGAGGGGGCGACGTTGGCCGGGCAGTATCCGGCGAATCAGCATAACTTGCGTCACCTTGACCAGGTTGAGGTCTCCTTTTAGGAGATCCTTTATGCGGCCCTGCAACACAGGAACGTCTTTGGGCAAGCCCCGATCTAACCCTGTGTTGATCCACGATGTTAAACGTGGTGGGGGGCCCGAGCGAAAGGCGGGAGGCGCTACCCAAGTGGTGCCCCGAGGAGAGGTGATGTAGAACCACTCCTGTTGCCATAAGCCGAGCTCCTCTTGAAAAGTGCCCTCGGGCCATGGAGCATTGGTATTCCTTTTTATAGCAGCACCTCCGCACTCTACGTGACGCCCCTCGATTATCTTCGGTTCTACCTTGAAGGTTTTGGGCCATAATCCGAAGTGAGGAGTGATATGGAGAAATGCTTCACACACAACAATGAAGGAGGAGATATGGAGGATGGACTCCGGAGCTAGGTCATGGAATTCCAGCCCATAATAAAACATCACCCCCCTTACAAAAGGATCCGTCGGGAAGCCTAATCCCCGAAGGAAGTGGGAGATGAATACAACGCTCTCACCAGGCTGAGGGCTTGGGATCGCTTGTCCTTGAGCAGGCAACCTGTGCGGGATCTCGCTGGTCAGGAACCTAGCCTCCCTGAACCTTGATACGTCCTCCTCCGTAACGGAGGAGGGCATCCATTGGCCTTGAAGGCCGGAGCCGGACATTGTCGATGGTCCGGTGCGCCTAGAATCTAAAAGCCTGGGGTGTTGGAACTCGAGGCTATGGGCAAGCTTGTTTTGAGAACACAAGAGGGGAGCAAGGTCTCGGTCTCTTTATAAGAGGCAGAATATCAAGAGCCCTCCCCGTAACCATCTTGGACTAGCCTTTAATCAAGGCAGGACGTGCTTAACGGGCACGGTTGGGTTACCCACGTCCGTATTAATGAGAATCCCGTTAAAGGGGGCACACGATCTCTGCTTCGACAAGACGTGCCAAGGAAACCGCCTCGTTGAACGTGCTGCGGTAGAACAACAAAAAATAATCCATACAGAAGGCTTGGTCGCAGTGTTATGACGCACTGCGGAATACGTCAGCAGATTTGATTTGTGTTTGTATTATTCTCTATATGGCAATACGTGGAAACTTGTTTTGCAGAGCCGGATACTATTTTTTTGGTGTTTATTATCTTCTTGAAGAATTTGGAGGAGGAACCCGCCTTGCAATGTCGAAGACAATTTGCGCGCCGGACTCGTCGTCATTGAAGCCTGGTTCAGGGGCTACTGAGGGAGTCCTGGATTAGGGGGTGTTCGGATAGCCGAACTATATCTTCAGCGGGACTCCAAGACTATGAAGATACAAGATTGAAGACTTCGTCCCGTGTCCGGAAGGTTCTATCCTTGGCGTGGGAGGCAAGCTAGGCGTGCGGATATTCAAGATCTCCTACCAATGTAACCGACTCTGTGTAACCCTAACCCTATCCGGTTTTGTCACCGACATTGGTGCTTTCATTGAGAGTTCCTCTGTGTCGTCGCCTTTAGGCCCGATGGCTCCTTTGATCATCAACAACGATAAGGTCCAGGGTGAGACTTTTCTTCCCGGACAGATCTTCCTCTTCGGCGGCTTTGCTCTGCGGGCCAACTTGCTTGGCCATCTGGAGCAGATCGAAAGCCACGCCCCTGGCCATCAAGCCGGGTGGGGAAGCTTAAACTACACGGCAGATACCCTCGGAGACCTGATCTTCGTCGGATTCAAGCCACAGCCAAGCGCGCCGCACTATCTCAAGGGGCATGATATAGCTCTGCCTCCGAACAGTGTCCTGGAGGCCGCATACGCTCCGGCCCCGATCCTCGATTCGGAGCCCGCTACGTTCTTTGAGGATGAACGGTTGGACGTCACCTCGGGGGCTGCGATCTTAAAAGCCATTGAGCCAAACGCAAGCCCCGCACTCCGCATGGCACATGACTCAAAGGAGCCGCACTCTTCTCCGAACTCCGAACCTCCCGCGCCCCTGCCAATCGAATCAGATTGGGCGCCGGTAATGGAGTTCACCGCCGCAGACATCTTTCAGTATTCGCCTTTCGGTGATATCCTGAAATCTCTCAAGTAAAGTAATGTATCAGCTTTGCTACACCTATGGAATTTCGTTATGGAATTAGCTTATAGGAATGGCATGGCGCTATTTGATTGGATATTCATGGGACCAAGACGAAAATATGTGGGGTGAGGGAGTCATGGATTAGGGGGTGTTCGGATAGCCGAACTATATCTTCAGCGGGACTCCAGGACTATGAAGATACAAGATTGAAGACTTCGTCCCGTGTCCGGAAGGTTCTATCCTTGGCGTGGGAGGCAAGCTAGGCGTGCGGATATTCAAGATCTCCTACCAATGTAACCGACTCTGTGTAACCCTAACCCTATCCGGTGCCTATATAAACCGGAGGGTTGTAGTCCGTAGGACAGAACACATCATAACCATCATCATACCCATAGGCTAGCTTGTAGGGTTTAGCCTCCTTGATCTCGTGGTAGATCTACTCTTGTACTACCCGTATCATCAATATTAATCTAGCAGGAGTAGGGTTTTACCTCCATCGAGAGGGCCCGAACCTGGGTAAAATAAAGTGTCCCTTGTCTCCTGTTACCATCCGACCTTGACGCACAGATCGGGACCCCCTACCCGAGATCCGCCGGTTTTGACACCGACATGGGGTATTAAAGAGAAATTACGTCCATAGGTGTGATTCCGTACCTACCTGCCCGCGGGTGTAGTACTTTTGATAATGTATTCTTCAAAGAAAGCCTTTTCCTATAATAAGTTTTTTGTGATCATATTGTGACTATTATACACTACTGAACTTTTTCCAATATCAGAATTCCTATTACAGCACAAAACAATAATCGAAGCAATATATGTATGGGGTTTATAACAAAAAGTATGGTTTTTCATAGCCCCCCCCCCCCCTCTATAATTAAGCTTTGACACATAATTAACCTTCTACGGAGACATGCATTTAAGAAGTACCTGTCAAAACTACTTGAAAATAATCCTGTGAGTATAGAAAGAGAGAAGACAAAATCTTATTTTTCTACATTCATTGCATCCATACAAAAGGAAAATAGACCATCCAAAGAGTTATACTAACTACAAACAGAAAGAGCAATATTGTTCTATTTGAAAGAAAGCAATAACGTTGCTGGCCTTCAGGCCATGCCTCATGAAAAGCATGCATGTTCTTGACACACCACCACATCCGTGAAGTACTTTTATGGTTCTGAGATATTTGGCAATAGCATGATTGATTTCCCTGCATACAATACATGCATATCATAGCAGCCATCAAAAGAAACAGGGAGAGAGAAAACACAGTCTTTTTTTTGTAAAGTTAGGTAGAGTAGAGAGGAATTGTGCATGCAACGGGACCAACCTCTATCAAGCACCACCAAGTCGGTATGCTTGATGGGCCCCTTGCTAAATATCATCCATGGAACAACTTGATTTTTGGGGAAAGAGAGGCTAACAAATAGAGACGCCGGAGCCGCAACTTTGTAGTAATTAATTACCTCTCAAGCAGCGTCCCAAACAAACTTTGTCATGCTTGGATGGAGATAATGTGCCGGAATCAGTGTTGAGGTATCGAGATCTGCAGATGAGCATTTAGAACAGAAGAATAATAATGAGATATTAAAGTGATCAGCTAATATTCACCTACAAATAGTTTCTTTTGATCCTTTCGCTTTGTATTATAGAAACGTAGCAACTATTATCTTATGCTGAACTAACAAGAACACATGCAGATGGGAAAGAAAAGAGTGTGAAACTGCAAGTAATTTATCCTTTCAGAATCATGTACTTGCATACTAGCCGAATGAAATAAAACATTACTTTCCTTAGAACATGTAGATGATGTAATTTTTGTGTTGTTATTGCAGTACATTTTGCACTTTTTAGAGAATTCGGAGGGCTCTTGGGACTAACACCTTTCTTTTGCTTCATACTCACATTATATCTAAAGAAGAAGAGTATATATGTTTCAAATGCAAACAAATATTTTTGTAGTTGCCATATATAGATGTTCAATTGTGTATTATAAAAAATACAAAGAGAACTAAAAAAATAAGGGTAGGAGAGGGCATGTACCACTATCTCATGGCCATACGGAAGCAAATAAAGTTCACATGCTAGCTTTTTTTTACCTGTAACCCAGAACATAATCTTAGATAAAGGCGCTATAGAACAAAACCAGATGCAGCTTGAAGTGAACACATAAAAAATCGTTACTACAAATTTTAACTAACCCTTGGTACCTCCATGATCAGTACTAATTCAACTCTTTATTTGGAGCTAGAATTGAACTTTGGTAAGGGGATTGAAAGATCGATGGTATCATTCAAAAGGACAAAATCACAATCTAGTTTTGACAGCATGCTGTTGATTCATGAACAGAAGGATTACTTAGTCCTAGACCAGAGCCTGAATTATGTCGCTCAACTAATCCATACAATAATAAGCCATCCTATTATGTTACATAGATGGCATGGCCAATAGCAAA
This sequence comes from Aegilops umbellulata, assembly GCA_032464435.1. NCBI lineage: Eukaryota > Viridiplantae > Streptophyta > Magnoliopsida > Poales > Poaceae > Aegilops > Aegilops umbellulata. Next base: position 21,586,039 of record CP136057.1, read on the forward strand.
TGTATGTATACACACAGTCGTGATGCAGATTCACACGTTCATCCAAGATTACCACAACTCGCTGGAAAAATAAAAAGATTCCTCATGGATGCGATAGAGCCAGCCTTGGACTCGAACTGGTGATCCTCGCTACTTGATATCTCCTCTCCTCGATTCAAGACAAAAAGAAGTCTGCAAATCCAAGAAAGATAGACTTGAACAACAAGGGGCATATAGATCTCGAAGTAAACAAAGTTCAGGGTTTGGGAGAGGGGGTTCATAGCCGAGACTATGGTCGCAGAGAGGGGGCCGTGCGGTGGAGACGGAGGCGCCGGGTGGTCGGTGGAGAGGAAAGCGTCCGATGGACAGGGAGGCGATGGGTTGGTCGTGGGAGAGGGTGGGGTCAGGTTGGGGGAGGAGGTGGAGACTGGAGAATGTGCAACTTCTTTCAGCCTTTTGCGCTGGCCTAGATCCGTGGGGAATTTCTCCTTCCGATTTTCTCTGTGGGGGCGCACGTTTCTGCGATCGTGGTTCTCGCACGAGAGGTGAGGGCCATCCAAAGCATCCTTAAACTTAAACTCGGAAAGTGTACCAAAAAAACATGGCTCTCAAACTTGGAGCACCGATCCTGACGCCCATTTCGTCCGCTTTTGTCAATTTCAATCCATGAGGCCGAAAAACACAGCCTAAAACAGAGAACATTTCATCTGCATGTCTATTTTGTATTCGCTTCTACATATTTTCGTCTCAAATTTGGGTTAAAATTGGAGCGAAGCGGACGTTGTTTGTCATTCGTCTTTGTCCGGCCTGGCCCACCACCCACCCAATCATTGCACCTTCTCTCTCTCTCTCTCTCTCTCTCTCTCTCTCTCTCTCTCTCTCTCTCTCTCGCTCTCGCTCGCTCTCTCTCTCTCTCCTCATCTACCCACCCATCCATGACTCCATCCACCACACATCCCACCGGTGACAATGGTAGGAGAAGAGCTCCTGCACGTCGAGTGTCGCCACCGCCGCATGGAGAGCAGCTCCTGCACATCGAGTGCCTCTCCCACTGCTCCGCCTCCCCAGCTTCACGGGGTGCCGGCTCCACCTCTTCCGCGCAGAGCAGACTGCCATGGCTTCGGAGTTCGGATGAGCAGTCATAGGCCGTGTCCAGGTATAAGTCGGCGGCGTCGGTGGCGGCCAGTGCGTCGCTGGGTCTCAGCTCATCCTGCGCGGCTGGTATCTGTAGCTTGGTGGGGAGACGCACGGGCCTTAAATCAAATCAAATGTGATGATTGTTCTCTCTCTTTGCAACGCATGAGTCTTTTTGCTAGTCTACTACCCCATAAAAGCACGAAAGCACATATCCAACTCATCATCTAATCCGTATAATCACCAAATTTAAAGGTCCAAAGTCATCTAATGTTGAGCACCAACGACGTGAGCGCCGTTGACCACGATCACATCATATGATACCACTTCCTAGTCCAAAACAAACTTTCCCCAACCACGAGTCCACGACCCACGCCGCTCCTCACCTCTATTTTCGTCCCCGTCCTACCCCCGCTCCTCTCCGCTGACGGTGTCATACACCGGGGGTGGCTCACCGAGAGGAACCAGGAAGAAGGCCCACCGGAAGCCCCGCAAGGCCAAACGACAGGGGGTGCCCGAAGAAGAGGATAAGCACTGTGCTGCCAACTTGACCTATAAGTTGGTGCAACGGCAACCTAGAATTGTTTCCTTCCTCTATAAAACCCTAGCCTCCTCGAGTATATAAGGGGAGGCTAGGGAACTCTCATTCCCATCTACTCTCGTAGAAACAACTCTCGGTAGTCATCTTATACACACCATTGTAACCCCTCCACGAGGTATCCCGGCACCAAGAATAACAAACACGAAGAGGATGTGGGGTATTACTCTCCAGGGGCGCGAACTCGGGAAGACCCCTCGTGTGACTTCTGCTCTGAGACATTCAGCTACACCAAGACCCCTACTAAGGGATCTCATGGGTTTTTTGTACCGTCAGTTGGCGCGCTAGGCATGGGTTGCGCCGTCTGGAGACTGGTCTCCGATCGGACCTTCCCTAGCCTCCATCGATCTCCCATCGAGGGAGAGCCTCACCTTTGGCTCACTCACTTTCACTGTTGACGAGGCGGGTCGCATCAATATCGATCAGGCGGCCAACCTTGTCTTATGCACGATCTACATCGGCGCCATGGCCTTTAGCACCAACAACCACGATGACCTTCGCATGTACTTTCCACCGATCCAGCAGATCACGCAGACACATCTGTCATCAACAACTGCATCTTTGCCGCCAACCTTCTGACTCCAAGGATGGCTGTCGGTGTCAAAATCGGCGGATCTCGTGTAGGGGGTCCCGAACTGTGCGTCTAAGCTTGATGGTAACAGGAGACAGGGGACACAATGTTTACCTAGGTTCGGGCCCTCGCTATGGAGGTAATACCCTACTTCCTGCTTGATTGATCTTGATGAATGTGAGTGTTACAAGAGTTGATCTACCACGAGATCGTAATGGCTAAAACCCTAGAAGTCTATCCTGTATGACTATGATTGTATATCTTGCCTCTACGGACTAAGCCCTCCGTTTATATAGACACCGGAGGGATCTACGGTTACACAAAGTCGGTTACAGAGAAAGGAATCTTCATATTTGGTCGCCAAGCTTGCCTTCCATGCCAAGGAGAGTCCCATCCGGACACGGTTAGAGTCTTAGGTCTTTGTATCTTCACAGCCCATCAGTCCGGCCCATGGCTAACAGGCCGGACGCCCGAGGACCCCTTAGTCCAGAACTCCCTCAATGGCGGCACACCAACAACCCAGGCACTCCCAACCTTGGTAGCGAGGGCAAGGTGTTGTGGTGACTCCACGCATTTCCATCAGCCCACCCGACCTCACACTTCGTCGCCATGGTCTACGGCAACTTCTTCATCACGCACACATGAAACAACCGTATCATCGACGGCTCTGACTCAAAAGAGGCACCAACCTAGTTGACGTCGTTTCACTCTCGGATAGCAAAAGTGACGAGGGCAGGGTAATCTCCCTCACGACGAGTAGTTTACCACGGCATGCTGGATTCAACCAGTTGATGCATGAATAAAAGGAGAACTTAGTCCTAGACCAGATCATGAATTATGTAGCTGAACTAATCCATACAATAATAAGGCATGCTATTAAGTTGCATAGATGGCATGGCCAGTAGCAAATGTATATATACACACAATCGTGACGTTCATCCATATTACGACAACTCGCATGAAAAATAAAGAAGTTCCTCATGGAGGCGACAGAGCCATCCTTGGACTCGAACTGGTGATCCTTGCTATTTGATATCTCCTCTCCTTAGTTCAAGACAAAAATGAAACTCTGCAAATTCCAAGAAAACTAGACTTGAACAACGGAAACAAGGGGCGGATAGATCTCGAAGTAGACAAAGTTTAGGGTTTGGGAGAGGGGATTCATAGATGAGACGGTGGCCATGGAGAGGGCAGCATCCGGTGAACAGGGAGGTGTTGGGCTTGTTGTGGGAGAGGGTGGGGGTAGGTCCAATAATTCTACATCTACTTACAAGCTACGAAAACTTACGTAAACCTCTCACCCCCTGGTTTTAATTAAGGGGGTGGAGCCCTTTGTAAGTGCATCTAGTGCCACCCCTAGTTGGTTTTGGAGTATTGACGACAAACCTGGTTGAGGGACTAATGTGTTTGTGAGAATTGCAGGATAACACAGGTAGTAGTCCCTCATTGATTCGGTTTACCTACCGGAGACGACCCCTAAAAATGTATGAAGACATTGAAGACAGTGGTGGTATATGAAGATATTCACATTGAAGACTATGACATGAGAAGACATTGAGTGAAGACTATGGACCGCGAAGACCTAGATGTTTCGCTGTTTCCTTTTCTTCTTTGTTGAGTCATAGGAACCATCGTACTGTTAAGTGGGGTCCAAGTGAACAAAGTCAGAGTGACTGAAGTGATGCTCAACCAAATCCTATGTCTTCGAGCGAAGACAATGAGAGCAAATCTTATCCAGAGCTGGATGAGTCAGCTTTACTTGCAGCCCAAGTAAAGTTGTCGTGTGTGTTTGAAATCTGACTGTTGGAACACGTGTCAGTTCCTTAGTGACCCAGGGTCATTTCGGACAAATCAGGTCGGGCTGCCTAGTGGCTATAAATAGCCCACCCCTACACCATAAATTGGTTGGCTGCTTAGAGTTAGTGCACGGCTTTTGTCGTTTGAGAGCAACCCACCTCCGAAGCTTTTGAGAGAGAGAAATCTTTGCAAGGACAAAGCCCAAACACCCAGAGCCAAAGAGTGTTAGGCATCACTGAAGTTTTTCTGTCTGCGTGACCTGAAGACTTGTTACACTTGAGGACTGTGAATCCTCCAGCCGGTTAGGCGTCGCGTTCTGTGCATCCAAGAGTCATTGTGGATTGCCGGTGAATGAAGTCTGTGAAGGTTTGGAAGTCTACCTTGAAGACTTACCAAAGTAATTGGGCGAGGACTGGGTGTCCTTCGCTCAAGGGGAATAAGGTGAAGACGCGGTCCTCTGAGTTGAATCTCAGCCTCCCCAACCAGACGTACAGTTGTCACAGCAACTGGAACTGGTCCAACAAATCATGTGTCCTCAACAAGTGACTGGTTCTATCCTCTCCCTCTCATTACTTACAGTTTGTCTTCGTGAAGTCACTGCCTGATTGCTGTACATGTTTGACTTCATTGATTGACTACTATTGTTGTTTGGCTTCATACCATCTTCCATTCTGATCCTTTCTACCTAGCTGCTATTAGTCTTCATGATTTCACTTCATTGCATACTTGACTATGGCTTGCTTAGTGTAGTTTACCTTCCGCTGCATATCAATAGGGTCATTTCTATTGTTTGTCTTTGAAACTTCCATGTTTTGAAGACTTTCATAAAAATCACCTATTCACCCCCCCCTCTAGTCAATAACTAGCACTTTCAATTGGTATCAGAGCAAAGTACTCCCTTGTTCTGTGTGATTCGGTTTAACCACCTGGAGTTTTAGCTATGTCAACTGCAGGGATAATCAAAGTCTCCGCTGCTTGCCCCGTCTTCGATGGAACTTACTATCCCTAATGGAAGAATAAGATGCGCATGCATCTTGAAGCCATTGATGTCGACCTCTGGTATGTCGTCAAGAATGGCGTTCCCAAAACTGGTGAAGGTGTCACTCCTGCTGATGTCAAGAAGTTCATTCAACTGGATTCAACTGCCAAGAACATCATCTGTGGTCATCTGACCAAAGGACAGTATGGCCTTGTAAGTGCTCTGGAAACGTCAAAGCTAGTCTGGGACTGGCTATCCAAGCTCAACGAAGGCGTGTCATCCCAGAGAGATCAAAGGATCAGTGTTCTTCGCAATCTCTTCCACCGCTTCAAGAGAAACGACAATGAAAATGTCCAGCTCATGTTTGATCGCTTCACTGACATCACAAATGAGCTTTGTGCTCTCGGCGCCACTGAGATTACCAAGCATGAAATCGTCAAGACACTACTGAGATCACTTGACAGCTCCTTTGACACCCTTGCCCTCATGATACAAGAACGCCTTGACTTCAAGACACTCGATCCGTCTGATATACTTGAGAGGCTCAACACACATGAATTCCAGCTATCTGAGAAAAGAGATATCTATGGTCCCAACTATGGCCGAACTCGCGCTTTGAAGGCAAAAGTTGTGTCCTCATCTGAAGAAGAATCTAACTGCAGTTTTGATGATCCTGAAGACATTGGAAAGGAACTTGCTATGCTTGTGAAGAAGTTCTAGAAGTTCACTAAGAATAAGGGCTTCAGGAAGTCTTCATGATCTAGCTCAAGAAATGATGAAGCTTCCACTCATGACCACAAGAAAAGAACATGTCACAAGTGCAAGAAACCTGGACACTATATCTCTGAGTGTCCACAGTGGGACAATGAGAAGAAGAAGAAGAAGAAGAAGAAGAAGAAGAAGAAGAAGAAGAAGAAGAAGAAGAAGAAGAAGAAGAAGAAGAAGAAGAAGAAGAAGAAGAAGAAGAAGAAGAAAGAAGAAGAAGAAGAAGAAGAAGAAGAAGAAGAAGAAGAAGAAGAAGAAGAAGAAGAAGAAGAAGAAGAAGAAGAAGAAGAAGAAGAAGAAGAAGAAGAAGAAGAAGAAGAAGAAGAAGAAGAAGAAGAAGAAGAAGAAGAAGAAGAAGAAGAAGAAGAAGAAGAAGAAGAAGAAGAAGAAGAAGAAGAAGAAGAAGAAGAAGAAGAAGAAGAAGAAGAAAGAAGAAGAAGAAGAAGAAGAAGAAGAAGAAGAAGAAGAAGAAGAAGAAGAAGAAGAAGAAGAAGAAGAAGAAGAAGAAGAAGAAGAAGAAGAAGAAGAAGAAGAAGAAGAAGAAGAAGAAGAAGAAGAAGAAGAAGAAGAAGAAGAAGAAGAAGAAGAAGAAGAAGAAGAAGAAGAAGAAGAAGAAGAAGAAGAAGAAGAAGAAGAGCAAGGAATATGATTCTGATGACAAGAAGAAGAAGAAATCTTCAAAGTCTTCTTCCAAGTCCTCATCCAAGTCTTCATCTCATAAGAAGAGCTCATATGGCAAGGCTCGTGCTTTTGTTGGCAAGGAGATGGATTCATAGGAGGAGTCTGCTTCTGAGGAGGCGGAGGTGGATTCTGAGGAGGAGTCCGATCCCGACGTTGCAAGTCTGGCTCTAGCTACAACCTATGTTGCCAAGTCCATCTTCAACAGTGAAGACAATGACTCCCTCACCAACGCTGAAGCTAATGACAAGGACGACTCTGCTCCCACCTACTGCTTCATGGCACGTGGTGCCAAGGTAAAATCACGCGATGCTTACTTTCAAACACCAAGTGAAGATGACTCTGATTGTGAATCCAAACCCAGCTACAAAACACTTGCTAAAATTGCAACTGAATAACAAAAGGCTATGGAACATACTCAAAAACTGTTAGACAAAAGCGATGACCTGTTGGACGCGGAAATGACCCGTTCACAACCCTTAGTTGAAGACATAAAAAATCTTCATGCTAAGTACCAAGAACTTGAAAGTCGTCATGAAACGCTCTCAACCACTCATGAAAAGCTCTCCTATGATTATCTTCAAAGGAAGCAAGAGCTTGAGAAATTGAGAGCGGCTCATGAAGATCTTCAAAAAGAGAATGAGTCACTTCGCGCTCAACAGATCAGTCCCGCTCAGGATGGATTTGAACCACCATGTCTAAAATGCCTTGAGCGTGACAACGCTACCTCTGTTGCTGAATGTTCTACTGCTGCTACTATTGCATTGTCCTCAACTATTGATGTGGTAACTAACCCCTCTGCTGAGGATACCACTACTATTGCTGATGAAAATGCTAGGTTGGAGACATTGCTTGAAACAGGGATGTACAAAAGTCTGAAAGGGCATCAAACACTGTGCGATGTCCTCAAAAAGCAGATTCTGAACCGAAACCCTAGGAAAGAGGGTGTTGGGTTCGAGAAGAAATGAATGTTGATGGTTCCTACTGGAAGCCTGAGCAGTACCCCAAAACCACTTGGGTTGCTGCAAAGGGACCTTTAGTGGACCCATCCACCTTATCTGGCTTTACATGTGCTAACCCCATTATCATTGATGAATCCTTTGATGCAAACTATAAACTGTTTAAGAATCAGAATGGTGAAGTGTTTGCCAGGTATATTGGAACTAACTTCAGGAATGGGCTACCTATGAAGAAGATCTGGGTTCCCAAAAGCTGTCTTGAGAATCTTCCAGTGAATGTCATCATGAGACCACCTGGGAAGAAGACAAACCCCACAGGCCTAAGGCTTCATATGGCCCAAAGGCTTCATACAGACAGAGGACTCACCTTAGTCACCCTAACGCCAATGTTTTGCAGGGAAACCATACTCAGACTTATGAATATGAGCGTGTGTCTTCAAACCGCTATGTTCATAGAACTAAGAACTTTTCTGCTTATTCATATGAGTATCATTCATCTCCTGCAAGGCTATTTGCTAGGGCTCCAAAGCCAAAGTTCTCAGATGTTGCACTTAGACTCATTGCTTCTAAGCCGCCCCTGAAGATGTCGGTGATTAAGAAGAATTAACTTTCTTTTGCAGGGAAAGGTCTCCAGCCAGAAATCAAAGGCGTCTGATGCTATTGCTGGGGACCTAAAACATCTTGTAGGGTGCAAGATCAAATGCCCAAATGGTCTCACTATGTATTTTGTTCCTGAATCGTTTGCCATTCATCCTATCAGTCCTAATCTTGATCTGAGCTTCAATAATCCTCTTGCCCATCAAATGTTTATGCTTCACACATCTCTTGGTGAGGCCTATCCCCCTGACTATACTGTAGGGTATGACACCTCATGCTTCAGAATGGATTATGGATAGCGGATGCACTAATCATATGACTGGTGATCGAAGTCTTCTCATGGACTCAACTTTACGTCCATCTGACAAGAGTCACATCACATTTGCTGACACTCGTAAAAGCAAGGTATTGGGTCTAGGTAGAGTTGAAATCTCAAAGGATCAACACATGGATAAAGTGATGCTTGTTGAATCCCTTGGTTTCAACTTAATGTCTGTCTCAATGCTTTGTGACTTGAACATGATTGTGATATTTGGAAAATATCGTTGCCTTGTACTTATGGAATCTGACAAGTCTCTAGTCTTTGAAGGGTACTAGAAAGATGATCTATACATGGTAGATTTCTCAGCAGGGCCACAGCTTGTCGTATGTCTTCTCGCAAAAGCTTCAGAGTGTTGGCTCTGGCATCGGAGGCTAGGGCATGCTGGCATGAGGAACTTACACACTCTCACCAAGAAGAAGCATGTCATAGGCATCGAGGGCATCAAGTTCAAGAAGGATCATTTGTGCGGTGCCTGCAAAGCTGGAAAGATGACTAGGGCCAAGCATCCCTCGAAGACAATCATGACGACATCTCAACCCTTCGAGCTGCTAAATATGGACTTATTTGGCCCTACTCACTACTCTACCCTCACAACAACTGCATGTCTCTATGGCTTCGTCATTGTTGATGATTACTCAAGATATACGTGGGTGCACATAGTTCTCTACAAGACTGAAGTGCAGGATGTCTTCAGACGCTTCGCCAACCGTGCCATGAATAACTATGGCGTCAAAATCAAGCATATCAGAAGTGACAACGGCACTGAGTTCAAGAACACCAGACTTGATATTTATCTGGATACAATGGGAATCACTCATGAGTTCTCAGCTCCGTACACACCTCAGCAGAATGGCATCGTGGAGCGCAAGAACAGAACCCTCATTGAGATGGCTCGAACAATGCTCGATTAATACAAGACACCAAGAAAATTCTGGCCTGAAGCTATTGATACTGCATTCCATGTCGTCAACCGTGTTTATATTCACAAGCTTCTGAAGAAAACATCATATGAACTCCTCACCGGCAAGAAGCCAAATGTCAGTTACTTCAGAGTATTTGGTGCTAGGTGCTGGATCAAGGATCCACATCACAAATCAAAATTTGCACCGAAAGCACATGAAGGTTTTATGCTCGGTTACGGAAAGGACTCGCACTCCTACAGAGTTTTCAACCTCTTTCTCTATAAAGTTGTTGAAACTGTGGATGTACGGTTCGATGAAACCAATGGCTCGCAAAGAGAGCACTTGCCAAATGTGCTAGATGAAGTTCCACCTAGTGAATCAATCAAGCTAATGGGAACTGGTGAAATCATGCCATCTGAAGCATAGCCTGAAGAGGAACTTATCATTTCTGCACCTAATCAACCTGAAGACAATGCTTAGCCCGAAGACAATCCTCCCAATGATGACAATGATCAGCAAGAGCAAAATCTTCGTCCAGTTCATCCGCGTGTTGCAAACAAAGTACAGATTGAGAAGATAATTGATAGCATAAATGCACCTGGTCCACTCACTCGTTCAAGAGCAACACAGCTAGCAAATTTCTGTGGACACTTTGCTTTTGTCTCAATATCTGAACCCAAGAGAGTTGCTGAAGCCTTTATGGAACCTGAATGGATTCAAGCTATGCAAGAAGAGCTTCAACAGTTCAAACTGAACAATGTTTGGGAACTGGTCATCTGGGTCCTGACCCCAATGGTAAAGAGTTTGATCAAAAGGTATACTGCTCCATGATTGGTTCTTTACTTTATCTATGTGCATCTAGGCCAGATATTATGCTCAGTGTTTGCATGTGTGCTCGATTCCAAGCGGCACGAAAGGAATCGCATCACTTAGCTGTGAAGCGAATTTTTCGATATTTGGCTTACACCCCAACATTAGGATTATGGTATCCAAAGGGCTCAGAGTTTGATCTGGTTGGATTCTCGGATGCTGACTATGCTGGTGACAAGGTGGATCGCAAGTCTACATCAGGCACATGTCACTTTCTGGGACGATCACTTGTCTGTTGGTCTTCAAAGAAGCAGAACTGTGTATCACTCTCCACTGCTGAATCTGAATACATTGCTGCTGGACCTTGCTGCGCTCAGCTTCTATGGATGAAGCAAACTCTCAAGGACTATGGCATCCATCTGACACAAGTACCACTCTACTGCGACAACGAAAGTGCCATCAAGATTGCCAACAATCCAGTTCAGCACTCGAAGACAAAGCACATTGAAATACGTCATCACTTTCTCAGAGATCATGTCATGAAGGAAGATATTGATATCATACACGTCAACACTGAAGAGCAACTGGCAGATATCTTCACAAAGCCCTTGGATGAGAAAAGGTTTTGCAAGTTACGGTGTGAGCTAAATATCTTGGAATCCTCAAATGTCTTGTGATCAGGCACACATCCTAACACTTATGCATGTCTATGACTTAGATGTGCAACACACAAAGTAAAGTATATCTTCAATCAATGAAGACTTACATTCTGAGTGTGAATACATTAACGTGGAATTTGACTTCGGAGCGCCACGATAATTGTGCGCCGTGTCTGGGTCTAATACTTCCTATGCGGTGGGTAACGCCACCACCAAATTCTTCTGTTTGAAGTGTTTTTCTCATGGTGTTACATTTGTTATGTCTTCACATTTGGTTTGTCGTCAACTTCAACTTGTCTTCTTGATTATCTTCACTATGTTGACTTGGTTGCATTCTGATATATATAAGTATTCTGTCCTCTACAGCATTCACTTATAGCTATGTCTTCTCTATTGATTCTTTTGAACTAAGTGAATGTGATCGGACCCTAATCCCTCTATGCTTTCTACCTCAAACTCTATCTATCCAAATCATATGCATTCTGTTGAAACTATCAAATGTCTTCTCTACATCCTTGTCAGCAGAAGATACAGAGACAAACATTAAATCTGTTTTAAATGCTCTATTCTTTTTTCCTGAAATCGAGAGAAGCCGGAACGACCATCCGACAATCCATGCGGGCGTGGGAACATGGGACAACCCCAAATGTGTTGCATGTATGCCACGTGTCCCTCAAATGTGAACCGCCAGCGGCACCTGCGTAATTGCGATGTGTCGTCCCTTTCCTTATAAATGCAAGTCCAATCGCTGTCAAAATCTTTCTTCCACCTCTCCACCTCGCCAAACCCTAGCGCCACTACTAGCCCTCGATGACACCGGCGACGAAGCGCTTAGCTGCCGCGACTTCTCCGACGCCGTATTCACGCCGGCCACGGACATCGTCTTCTCTGCTGCCGCCGTAGGTGTCTTCCGTCGCCAAGTTAGGGCACGGAAGATCCAACTGCTCGGCCTCCACTTCTTCGTCTAGCAGTTCTTCGTGTGGTAAATAAAAACCCTCTTTTTACCGTCTTTTTGATCCAATAGATTCATCCTTTTTGTCAAAAGTGGTTTCTGCCTCCATAAAAATTGGATCTATCCTGTCTGCATCTCATACAATGCCTAGTCTATTCACTTATGCTTCACACATAGTTAGATTCCTCACTTCTACTTATTCTTGGATTCATACAAATCTGGAACCAACTCTCAACATATAAGTGAATGTCTTCGCGCTATGAGGTCAATGTCTTCTAAACTGATTTATCTTCAAAATCTTCTGAGAATGCATATGACCTCTTCCCCTTCCCTCGCATCTATAATGCTGTCACAGGTACATGTCCGTGGGAGAATCCCTTGGTTCTCATAGTCTGCATTCATTTGCAGAATTCTTACAGCATCACATCAACTCTCTCGAAGCAAGGTCTTGTTTGACCAGCAGACGGAAGCCTTTGACAGTGTTGAAGCCTTTCAGTTTAAACTTCATGGCAACAGAGAAATCAGCTAGGAAGGGTGGCAGACAGCGCCTTGGGGGTACATCAATGGATCTGCCCAAAGATCTATATGAACTATACAAAACTGACCCCGAAGAAAGCTATGGTCAGCGCAAGACTCGAATCCAATGGATTCGAAGATATTGGGCAGAACAGTGGTACAAGTACAGGTTCGTGACCCAGGAGTATGCTGAGAAGAATGCCATCAAGCAACCATGGGGAGACATTTTGTACAAAAATCTTCCACCCAGGTCCAGAGCTGAAGCCATTGAGCAAGGTTTCTATCCTTGCATGGTCCATGGGCCACAACCAGCTGATCCAGACCCGTCGTCATTGCTATGGTGTCGAGATGACAATCTGTTCAAACGCAACTTTCAATTTGTCAAGAACTCGGCCAAGGAGAACAAGAAATCTTGGGGATTAGATTTCAACCCTGGCCCCTCTGCGCCTCGTGCCGATGGCACGCGCGAAGATGAACCATATCTTGTTGGGCCCTTCTATGACTTAGGAGGTCTCATCACTCATATCAGGGTTCAAGGCAAGGGGCAGATGTGGATCGACCTGCAGATGACGCTGACTCTGATGAAGCGCCTGCACCTCCGAAGCCGAAGAAGCAGAAGAAACCCAAGGCTCCGAAGCCTTCCTCTCCACCAAAAGCTTCGGGAGTGAAGCCCTTGGCCACTGCTCCACCTGCACCAAGTGTGCAGTCTGAAGATCTCTCTCGCGTCTCCAAGACCGAGAAGAAAAAGAAGAAGCCCATGCACTCCTCCAGTCCTGCACGGACTCCTGCTGCCGTTTTGAGAAACGAGAATGAAGCCATTGATCTGTCGAGTGACGAAGATCTTGCTGATGACGCTCTTGAGCAATTGATAAAGAGCAAGCAAGAAGCAGAAATCTTCAATGACTTGCCTCTCTTTGACATGGCAGTTATCAACAACTTCATTGATGAGTGGTTTGACACCCCCAATCTCAGCTTTGATGATCTGCAACTTCCAATTGGCCTCAGCGTCTCCTTTCACGGCGCCATTGCTCCTGAGCTATCTCTTGCTCAGAAAATTGTTGAGCTGAAGCACAAGATTGATTTTGAAAAGGCTCAGTTCAAGAAGCATATGGCCAGGCTCAGTGTGAAGGATGTCCAGAACTTCAAGGTCATGCTGCATGAACTCAAAGAGGCGTTTCACAAGAAACGTGAAGAAGCTAAAGGTTCACGTGAGCGCATGAAGATTCTTGCTGCCAAGTGCGTGCAAGCTTACAATGAAGCTGAAAAGCACAAGGCTCTTGGGCGTCCAGGCATTGACCCCAGGATGGCTGCCAAGAAGAAGAAGCCATCTGTGGACCAAACTGAACCATCTAGGCGGGAAGAGCCTCGCATTGTCTTCCCTGCCAGCATGACAGGCGTGAAGCCTAAGGTCCCCACAGTGGCTTCAGAGCTTCAGAAGACTAGGGTAGCTGAAGCCAAGGCTAGGAAGCGCAAGACCAAGAACACCTCTGATGCTGCTCCATCCACCAAGAAGCGCAAGACCAAGAAAGACCAGGCTGCTCCCACAGAGCCCCTTGTAGTCGAGCCAAACTCTGGTGCTCGTCCTGATTCTGCACACCAAGAACGATGCATGATAGTTCATGAGCCTACTTCCACAGAGGCTCCTGAAGCTGAAGATATTCCAACTGTTGACCCCACCGCAGTTGAAGACATTGGTCACCATGACAATGTTGAAGATGATGAAGTCCTTCCTCAGATCGAGCATAATGTGGTATCATCGCCTGTTCTCACGAACAGCGAACTCATCAGCATTGGTCGTCCATTGACGCCAATTGCTCAGGATGACTCATGGCCTGATCACCCACAAGAATCCCCACGTGATGAAGACACACCAGTTACTCCCCCAACACAGGTCACCACTCCAGTGGTTGACGATGAAGACTTTGAGGCCCAACCAACTCCATCTCCACAAGCGTCGCCAGCGTTTCGTAGGCTTCGTAAAGGACCAAGGACACAAGTCAATCTGTCAAGTGTTCCAGAAGGAGATGAGCGCCAATCTGTTTCACGCCAAGTGTTTCCTGAAGCCTCTCCTACTGTGAACATCCCTGAGTCTGAAGCCAAAGAGGCTGAAGATATTCCGGCTGCATCAGCTGATGAACAAGAAACAAGAGAAGAAGCACGTGTTGCCACACCCCCCGCCAACCAAGTTGTTCTCAAGGAGAACGTGTCCGGCCCTCCAGCTCCTGAAGTGGAGGTTACACATACTGAGGCGGCCACCAACACCAACACTGACGCCAATGACGTTGTCATGGGTGAAGCTAATGTGGCGCCTGAAGTCAATGTGGTGCCTGATGTGACAGCACCTGAAGCTAATGCTGCACCTAATGCAAATCAGCAGCCTGAAGTCAATGTCACTGCTCCTGTTCCGCCTCCAAGGCCACATACTATCGAGCAAGCATACAACTATGGGTAGCTAATCACTGTTAAATGGCCTCTTCTGGTTCCTCGACCTGCTGCTGGTCCTCAATTTGATTACCACGTCGAGCACAGGCCTCAAGTTCAGAAGCCAAAGCCAAGACTGCCCAGGTTTCCAGGGACTGCCACTTCACCAGGGTCCTTCAATGCTAATGGCTTCAAAGCGCACAACACCTTCTTCGACAGCGCCAAGAACCCCTACTCAAAGGCAAGGATCTCATCTGATTGGTTCTGGAGCTATCAACAGCGCAGCTATTATTCATGTGTTCTTTATGATCAAGGGCACATCTTCCCTTATATGCGTCTTGACACTGAAGCTATTGCTGGACTGTCATGCCTTGAAGAAGCCCTTGACTGCTTTCATGATGTGGGTTTGCTCCACTTTGTGACTGACAGGGAGCATTGGAATGAAGAACTTCTGCTCCAATTTTATGCTACCCTCCACATTCGCGGCTACAACAGGGATCCGAAGACTTGGGTCCTTGAGTGGATGACAGGCAATGCCCATCATGAAGCCAAAGCTTTTGACATCATTGAGCTTACCGGCCTGCCCACTCCAGGAGAGCTTTATGAACCTGGTTGTCAGCTTCACCGCAATGCATTAGAGAGTATCTTCCATAAGCCAGAGCCCAACATGAGCCAATTGTTGAGCATGATGAAGCCTCTGCCACCTGACGCTGATTTACCAAAGGAATTCTTTGTCAAAGACCTCGAGTATCTGCCTCGCACAATCTATCACATCATCAGGAGAACTCTATGGCCTGTCAAAGGACATTCATCAGCTGCAAAACTTGAAGGAGCAATGAAGACTTTGGTCTTTTATATCTTCAATGGCATCAGCTTCAATGCTCAAGAT
Source organism: Aegilops umbellulata (assembly GCA_032464435.1). NCBI lineage: Eukaryota > Viridiplantae > Streptophyta > Magnoliopsida > Poales > Poaceae > Aegilops > Aegilops umbellulata. The sequence continues at coordinate 21,601,567 of CP136057.1, forward strand.
TTCTTTATCAGACAGTTGGCTGCATCAGGATCTGACCTTTTTGGCCTGAAGTTCTATGCTCCATGGGTCATGCGCCTCATCAAGCTACACTCGGCTGTCAACTATCAGCCCTCTGCTCGCAATCATCTGATTTTTCTGCCAGAGGTTGATATGTTGGTTGAAGCCATATACCCAGAACCTGCCAAGGAGCCTCTTAGTCTTCAGAATGCTGATCACCAAAGCTTCTCGCAACCCATTGAAGGGGTTCAAGCAGTCACTCGTGTTTATCCATTGGCTGGAAATACTCGCTTACCTCACCGTGCACAGACTGAAGCCACTGAGAGCACCATTTCCCAAAGGCCTCGGAAGCGCTCTCGTGTTCTGAATGACCGAGAACTTCTTGTGGCACTGCATCTGAAACAAGACAAGCATCACTTCTGGCTTAAGCAACAGATGCAAAGCCTATTGGTGGACGTCAATCGCATTTGCAATCTTGCCACCAAGAATGCTTTTGTCACTCACGAGACCTGTCGGCGATCATGGAAGAGTTTGGCATTGCTCAGTGCTGAAGCAGATCTTCAAGACGATGGATTCAGTAAAAGATTCAAGTTTGACACCACTCCCCCAAGGAATGTTGTCCTACGTCGAACTCCATCCCTTGAAGACTCTGACTATTATTCCTCCGCTGCAACGGTGAATGTCAGAGTGATCGATGATCAAGATGATGCTACTTCAACACCCACGACTTCAGCACGTATCGACACTGCACCAAGTTCGTCTGCACCGCCAAACCCCGATGCCAACCCTGCATCTACTCCTACTCCTTCTGGGAACGCGTAGAGACTCTATGTCTTCAAACCTTTTTGGTCCTTACTGACAAAAGGGGGAGAAGCATATGAGTTGATAGTCTTCAAGCGGGTCCATATGGGGGGTTGCTTTATATTTTGCCTAGTGTTTACAACTTTCGCTTTTGATACATTTGGTTCTTTGAGTTGTAACACTTAAACTCGATGATCGTCTGCTACTTATTTGCTATTCTGTGATGCGATGATAAATTCCACATGTGCGATGATAACTTCTGCACTTAGGTCATTTTGCAGACGTTCATTTTTCATTATGCATGTCATTATCTTCGTTATATCAAATCATGCATGATGAATTGTCATCATAAGTTGAAGAGGATCTCCACAAGTACAACCTGCCATGTGCATTTGCATTCCAAAAGCAAATTATTTATATGCACATCTTCAGGGGGAGCCTTTGCCACTTATGAAGACAATACCTTTATCCTTTACAATTTCACATACTTTATCCCCGTTGAAAACTTCTACCAGTTTGTCATCAATCACCAAAAAGGGGGAGATTGTAAGTGCATCTAGTGCCACCCCTAGTTGGTTTTGGAGTATTGACGACAAACCTGGTTGAGGGACTAATGTGTTTGTGAGAATTGCAGGATAACACAAGTAGTAGTCCCTCATTGATTCGGTTTACCTACCAGAGATGACCCCTAAAAATGTATGAAGACATTGAAGACAGTGGTGATATATGAAGATATTCACATTGAAGACTATGACATGAGAAGACATTGAGTGAAGACTATGGAGTGCGAAGACTTAGATGTTTTGCTATTTCCTTTTCTTCTTTGTTGAGTCATAGGAACCACTGTACTGTTAAGTGGGGTCCAAGTGAACAAAGTCAGAGTGACTGAAGTGATGCTCAACCAAATCCTATGTCTTCGAGCGAAGGCAATGAGAGCAAATCTTATCCAGAGCTGGATGAGTCAGCTTTACTTGCAGCCCAAGTAAAGTTGTTGTGTGTGTTTGAAATCTGACCGTTGGAACACGTGTCAGTTCCTTAGTGACCCAGGGTCATTTCGAACAAATTAGGTCGGGCTGCCTAGTGGCTATAAATAGCCCACCCCCTACACCATAAATTGGTTGGCTGCTCAGAGTTAGTGCACCGCTTTTGTCGTTACCACCGAAGCTTTTGAGAGAGAGAAATCCTTGCGAGGACAAAGCCCAAACACCCAGAGCCAAAGAGTGTTAGGCATCACTGAAGTCTTTCTGTCTACGTGACCTGAAGACTTGTTACACTTGAGGACTGTGAATCCTCCAGCCGGTTAGGCGTCGCATTCTGTGCATCCAAGAGTCATTGTGGATTGCCGGTGAACGAAGTCTGTGAAGGTTTGGAAGTCTACCTTGAAGACTTACCAGAGTAATTGGGCGAGGACTAGGTGTCCTTAGCTCAAGGGGAATAAGGTGAAGACGCAGTCTTCTGAGTTGAATCTCAGCCTCCCCAACCAGACGTACAGTTGTCACAGCAACTGGAACTGGTCCAACAAATCATGTGTCCTCAACAAGTGACTGGTCCTATCCTCTCCCTCTCATTACTTACAGATTGTCTTCGTGAAGTCATTGCATGATTGTTGTACCTGTTTGACTTCATTGCTTGACTACTATTGTTGTTTGGCTTCATACCATCTTCCATTCTGATCCTTCCTACCTAGCTGCTATTAGTCTTCGTGATTTCACTTCATTGCATACTTGACTATGGCTTGCTTAGTGTAGTTTACCTTCCGCTGCATATCAATGATGTCAAAAGTGTGGCGCCGAGCAAGAGTTCTATTAGAAGTGTAGCACCGAGTAGAAAAATAAGACGATGAAGAAGGAGGACGAGATCGATGGAGTTGGACGTTTTTTCACGATAGAAGAAGAAGAAGAAGAAGAAGAAGAAGAAGAAGAAGAAGAAGAAGAAGAAGAAGAAGAAGAAGAAGAAGAAGAATAAGACGAGCAAAAGTATGTCCATGCCGAGCAAGAGTTCTATTAGAAGTGTGGCGCCGAGTAGAAAAATAAGACGATGAAGAAGGAGGACGAGATCGACCCCTCAACGGTGATCCCCGACGAGTCTGAATCATTGGGATGGGATGACTCGGAGGAGGAGGAGGTCGAGATGCTCGATGACTCCGATGACTCCAGCAAAGACAAGTTCGGGGAGAGGCAAGAAAATGACGGTGACTAGTTTTATGTTTGATGTAGTTCAAGTAGACTCGGAGGAGTAGTAGTCTGGTACGATGTAGTAGTTTTTATTATGTTTATTTTTTTGTTTTATAAACTATGTTTGCTTCGAATGAACTTGGTATGTTTCAATTATGTTTGAAATGATATGGTAATTCATCTTGTTTTACATCATCTATTGGTGGAGTTGGACATTTTTTCACGATGTAAAAAGCACTTTTAAATTGTGTATATTTTACTCGCATCATTTTTAGGTGGTGTAAAACACATCATCTATTGGAGATGCTCTAAGGCCAACTCTGACGCAGAGACCCATTTTTTGGTTTTTCTCCGTTTGGATCAGCGAGGCCAAAAGATATGGTCCAATGCAGAGACCTATTTCGTCTGCATATCCGTTTTGTGTCCACACTTTGGGTCAGATTTGGGATGAAGCGGACGATGTTCGTCGTCCATCTACGTCCATCTTTTTCTGGCCTGGCCCATCACCCACCCACCCATCCCACCTTTTGTTCTCTCTTGTCATCCACCCACACATCGACGACTCCACCCACCACACATCCCACCGGCGACACAGGCAAGAGTAGCTCATGCACTTCGAGTGTCGCCACCACCGCCGCAAGGAGAGGAGCTCTTGCGTGCCGAGTGTCTTCGTTGCCGCTCCACCTCCCTGGCTTCGTGGTGCGCCAGCTCCAGCTCTTCCACGTTGCGCGGACCACCATGGATTTGGAGGAACAATCGTAGGCCGCGTTCAGGTAGGTCGACCACATGGCGGCGTCTGCATTAGCCAATGTGACGTTGGGTTTCGGCTTGGCCTGCACGGCGGGAATCTGCAGCTCGACAGAGAGACGCACGGGCCGTAAATCAAATCAAATGCTATGATTTTTTTTTCTCCTGTTGTAATACACGGGTCTTGTTTTGCTAGTTTTGATAATAGGTAAGATGATGTTCATCTTAAAGTGTTTCATCCCGCTGTGGCGTCGTGTGAACTTTTAAGGACCCCAATATCTGGAGACGTCGGTTGAGAAGGAACCTCCAGTGAACGTTTTCGTTTGCCAGGCGAGAGGTCCTCCAGCGAATGTTTCTCCCGTTCGCCAGCGGGGAGGGTCATGGCAACCCCCAATTGGTTCAAAGCTCACCAAAAAAATATGAGAAAAAGACATGAACAAAAAAATCAGGAAAAAATGCAGTAATAAAAAAATGCCATCCTCTCAAATTAAAAATGACACCCTCTTAAAAATAATAAAAATTCCACCTCTTAAAATAAAAATGTCATCCTCTTTAAAAGAAATGCTTGCCTCCCAGCACTCCAATGTTTCTCCTTCATGACGCTCAACCATTGCGCAAACCACACACCCTCTGCTGCTTCAAGGGTGGCACTCCCGCAATAACCTCCCCATCGTCATCTCCTCATAGCATCCGCACATCCTGAAGGCAATGGTGCCGACTGTTCTTGCCTGCGATGCCCCCGAAACCAACGCCCGCTCCACTTCAACACCCCGTCAAAGATCAGATGATGCGGGACAGGGCAACATCCCCCAAAGGTGCAACAAAGGAAGAGGCTTTGTCATCACGCTGACAAGGGAGGACATGGCCAAGGACTTGGTCACCATCGGCTGCCTTCCCTGGTTCCCTTTCTTTCAGGTCATGCAGGGTTCTGACTTTATTTCTTTTCCTTAGTTCAGGAAATTTATCTAGCGACTGGAGCAGAATAATCTCTTAAGGCGTCAAAGCAATTGAGCACATGGTATGGTGCACTTGCTGGCCGAGTGGGAGGAAAATAAATGCATTCGCGCTTATAGCTATGTAGTGAAAACTAGACATATATTACTCCTTATGTGTTTTCAAAAATAGAATTAAATGATCGGCACATAATTCACTTGTTTTCCCCTGGCGAACCCCAACGTATTTAGCTAGTAAGAGATGAAAGCTCAGTTCTTGTTGTCTTAAGGTCCTCCAAGAAGGTCTTAAAGGACGTTTCTTTTGAGCTTATTTAGATGAAATGACTATTTCATACCTGAATTAATCATGACATTTACATTTTTTTATGTTCCCTGAGGATGAGATGGCCTTTGCAGTTATTTCCTTCCACCGATGTACCAAGAAAAATGAAACACTAAAGAATAATCACAACAACAAGAGGCACGGTTGACATGCCGGATTTGAAGTAAAGGAGTCCAGAAAGCCAGAAACCAATAAACCAAACCAGTATTAAATTCGACACACTGACATCACTAATTCAAAGTTGAACCAAATTGTAGGTTGCATAAGAATAACTTCCATCATTATGCAGGTTAAGTAGGCATCAGCTAATTAATATAACCATGACTCTACTTGCCTACATAAATCTTAAACCCCACATCACCAAAAGAACACCCGCCGTTAGGGAGATCGGCAAAGCCGCAATATGGCATAACAATCAGTCAATTGCCATTATTCACATGGATGATATGGACTTCCATGGTACTCCCCTGGTTGCGCAACGGCTCAAAGAGGCAGATATCACCTATCTTCAAACAGTTGTCCTTGACAAACTTACTCCATCCCCTTTCGATCCAATAATCCTTGCGCGAACTGCTGAAGCTCGCATTCCATTTTTTCTCGCCTAGCTGGAAACAGATGACTTTCCCATCTCCAAAATATTCCTCCCCGTACGTGATTGGGACGGTCTGTTACAGATTAAAACCAAGAAGGTAGTAAGTTAGGAGTAAAATAATATTGCATGTAATTGTAAACTGAGGTATGAATGACCAGTTATGAATACTATTACAGCATAAAAAATAGTGTCGTGTGTTTGTCCATAAAGAGAAGCTAGTTAACAGACTTGAATGTGCATGGTCGAAGCAACAAATAAATATGGAGGGAGCTACTCACCAGGGAGAATGCTGGACCAACATTGGCCTTGCCAATCAGAGCAACAAAGATGGTTATGCCACTTCTGCATGAACGGATAGTCTGGACCATGTCTTTCACCTGCTGCTCCTGAGCAGAGGTTAGCTTGGTCTTATCCGTGGTAATATAACCATCCTTCTTCTGCTGCTTCTGAGATGAGGTTGGATTTTTTCTAACAACACGCCTGAAACCAAGTGCACTCCGGACATGATCATGTGATGAGAAAGAGCCATCTCCTTGTCCTGTGTGTGTAAACAGAAACTGATAAATACAGGTATAAAAGATAGATGTTTGTTAAAAGGGGGAGAATAAGTTATGTGCTATTTTTACACCAGCTGATGACTTGGAGGAGGACGAATGATTCAGGGGAGGCTGCATTAGGATGGCCTGCTGCTGATGATGAAACTGAGCAGGCGGTGGCATTAGCATGAGCGGATGAGAACAGTCCACGGGACCATCAGAAGGATGTCGGCTGACGGTTTCAGCAGCATTTGTGTGCCTTTCGAGTGCACGAGGCGGGAGCAGATTGACAACGGATGAAGCCTTCTAACGCCCAAGTTCATCCAAGATTATGACACTGAACCGGGAGTTCTCATTGTATCTAAATAATATTATTCTGTCACGCGTCTCTAGACTAAACTTCTGTACGAAACTCCCCCATCCCGCTGCAAGCACAAGCTGCTCTTCTTGGTTCTTGTAAACTTCAATTTTGTATCGACATTTATTCGTTGTTTCAAGTTCAATCTCTCCTGGGATCTCTCCCTTGAAACGCTGAACAAATTCCTTTTGGATAATCTGTGGAAACACGTTTCAAGAGATTATATTGTTTTAAAGAACAGTCTGTAAACAAGATAAAAAATGAAACAGCAACCAAACCACTCGGAATGTTTGGGCGAGCTAACATACTTGAATGTGCTATCATGCAGGCTTAAATCTAGTCATCAAATTAACTGGAAAAGGTTCCACGATGATGCAATAACTACACATGGTACACATAATTTAAAAGTAGAAGAACGAAGAAAAACACAGCTGGGCTCATGAGAAACAACAAAATCACATGACCTATGGGAGTGCTACTGTTTTGAATATGAATATTACCATCTTATGTTGGAAATCACCCATCATGCGCATCAAAAAATATTTCTTTTCATCGTCCAAGTTCATATGGTGATGTTCATCCCAGATTTCACATGTTTCACAAAGTGCGTTCATTTTTCTAGCAGACCTGCAGTGCAAAAGCCATTTGAAGTGAGATTTGGTCTTGCCCTATGAAATGCTATCATACATAATAATTGAAGACTAGCTAGATACTTCACCCGATTTCGTTGTGTCTTCCTTGGACTTGTGGTGGGAAAGGATCGACAAGAACAGATGATGCTTTCTCATGGCCAAGCTTATCGGAAATTACCATACTAAACATAGAGTCTTCATTGTATCTGAATAGTAAGGAATCACCCAACTGTAGATGGGAGTTCTCCACGAATTGGGGCCAACCCGCTGTAAGAACATGCTTTTCTTGGTACTTGGCAACCTTAATTGTGTAATTGTCCCTGTTTCGAGTTTCTAGGTTGATCTCACCCGGGATCTCGCCTTTCAGGCATCGCACATACTCTTTTGGATTATCTGCACAAAAAAATTAAAATTATATCTGCTGAAACGATATAGTTCCTCAACAAGGTCCAAACACGCTTCAAGGAAACATGGTGAATGCTTAGGAAAGTAGCTAGTGCCTAAACGCATAAGAAACAAAACATGCATTCCGTAGTGGGACTAAATCTAAGAATAGATATTAGTTACCATCTGTTGTTGGAAATCACCCAACATAAGCACCAAGAAATGTTTATTTTCATCCTCCGAATTTTTGTAGTTGTATTCATCGCACCGTGTGCATCTTCCACAAGACGGAGACATCGTCTTAGCCTGGCCACCTGCAGCACAAAAAAGTGGAATGTGAAGACATGAAGAGAGTTCATATACGTCATGATGGATCAAGAGAGGAAGAGAGCAGAGCAGCGCACCAACCAATCGACGGTGGATTACTGGCCAAGATCACACTAAAATCTGAGGGTGGATGTCGGATTCGGGGTTCCGCAGACCCTTGAGAGGTTCGAACTCTGGGGTGCGTGCGAAGAACTCTCTCTTCCTTATCTGCCTGCTCAACGATTCCACAGCCTAGCTCGACGAACCCAAGGGACTAGAGACACAGCAGTTTATCCTGGTTCGGGCCACCTTGCGGTGTAATACCCTACTCCAGCTTTGTGGCGGATTGCCTCGAGGGGCTGAGGATGAACTAGGACAGTGGATGAACAGCCTCAGGAGGAGAGGTGTTCTTATGCTCGATGAGCTGGTGAGGTGGTTCGGGTGGAACGGATCCGTCCCCCTCTATGGTGGTGGCTAAGTCCTATTTATAGTGGCCTTGGTCCTCTTCCCAAATGTAGGCGGGAAGGGATCCCACAACGGCCAAATTTGAAGGGAGACAACTAGTACAAGCTATCCTGAGAAAAGTAGTCTTCGCTTGCAAAAGGCTCTGGTGGCGACGCTGTGGTGGGCTCCGCGATGACCTCCGTCCTGTCGTCCTGGCGGCCTTGGTCTCGTTGCACCGGAATGGAAACATTTGCTTGATTCCTCGAGACTCCGCGCCTGCGCTTGCCTCCTTAGCACCAAAGAGGAAACTGGTACACTGCTCCCGCTGGCGCCCGCCTAGCCTTGGTCGTCATGGCTCACGTCATATGAACCTCACGAGATGCACCTTGCATAGATATCTCCGCTCCTCGGAAGACTCGTGTAGATTGCAAACCAAAAAAATAGGACTCTTCAATCTACCACGTTATTTTTCAAGATAATTTCGATCTACCATGTGATATTTTCAACGTTTCTTTTTGCGAAAAGGATCAAGCAATTATAAAGATTCATTGGAAGTACAAAACACCTCAAGCATAATAAAAATTACATCAAGATCCATGGACCATCGAATGACCAGCCGCCGCCAGAACGAGCCGCCCCTATCGCCGCTCCCTACCGGAGCTGGTCTGACCTTGTCAATGATAGCTAGGAAGTCTTCGTGCACGTGTGCCTAAGGACAAGCGCCCCGGAGCCGCAGTCATCGCCGTTGAATCCTTTAATAGATCCGAAGAACCTGACACTAAATATCACCGTTGCGTGTGCATGACAAGAAAAGCTAACCTCGCCGCCCCGAGAAGCTGGCAGGAATCTACGCCGAAGCTCCCTCTAATCCGTCCCAATGGACAAACTTGAGGAGGGTCGTAGCCCGGAAGACTGACTCGATGAAGAAGCACCGCCATCCGTCCAAACGCCGCCCCTGCAAGAACTAAATCATACCTATCTATTAGTGGGATTCGAGACACGAGAAATACCCTCCCCTCCACCGGCAGCCGGAGCGGCGGGCGAAGGGGAGGCGAATCCACGGACTCGCCGATGAAGACCGAAGGAAGGAAGGCCTTCCCTAATCGCCTTGCGAGAGGGGAAAGAAAAGCTAGGTATAACAAGATTTGATATTTTCAACATTGACTCATAAATTTTCTCCCGCATTCGTCCACGGACAAATGGGGATCAATCCACAGACACAAATGCGGGAGCCAGCCATCCAAACCTAATCACTCATCTCGACTACTCTTCTGCATTTTGGACATCGCCGCTCCCGTTCTTCCCTCCCCTCGACCGCTCGCATTGTCGCCCGGCCGGTCCCTTCCCCTCCTTTCTCCGCCGGCCATCCGCCCCGAAATGCTTGCCATTGACCAGCTGGATGCATGGATCACCCGCATCAGTTGCTCGCTAGTCCATGGAAATAGGACATTGCAGTCCATTTAAGCCCACATTCTTGTTCGTTTAAAGACATAAAAACTATTTATCCTTTGAACAAAACAACCGTCACCATTTTGTTGTAATTGTAGGACACTTACTTCTTGTTTTGTTGTACTTGCATAACTCAAGACAAAGAGGATTGGTAGTATTATGTCCATTTGGTTGAAAACATGAGTTCAAATAAAGAAGGTTGCAGCTGAAGGGAAAACCAAAGGTATTCTTGTATCTCTTTTATAACTATTTGTATTGTAATTTTGCAAATTTGATATTATTTTCTGAAACGTAATATTGTGAGACTTGATTGAGCTATTTTTGTTATTCTTTTGCCATATATGATACTCCCTCTGTCCCACAATTCTTATTTTAGATTTGTCTAGATACGGATGTATTGATACATCCGTATCTAGACAAATCTAAGACAAGAATTTCGGGACGGAGGGAGTATGACACTTAGATTAGGCAGATTTTTTTTCAAATTGTGCACACCCTTCATTTTTTCCCTGGGTCCGCCATTGCTCACGTGGTAGTGCAATTGTACATGTGTGCACTCAACTTTATCGCACTTGAACCAAATGCAGCCGCAATGTCAGCCTTTGCAAGGTGACCAAGCTAGCCGGTGACCCACATTTTTTCTTGGACAGCCAGCCGATTAGTCACTGGCACCGCCGTCGGCGTGGCCGCGTGCACCGAAACCCTGACACACATAACGCCACTCTAAGGAAAATGCATGTTGAGGAACCTCAAAGCTAGTTCGATCTGCCTGATCGAGCAAACATAGCCTCATGCTAGAACTGGCTTCCCTTATTGTTTTCCTTGGACAAAGCTAGCCATGCTAGTAAATTAATCCTACAAGTGGAAAAAATGGAAACAAGAACAAAGGGCGGATCTGCTGGAAGGATTTACTATGCCCGAGAAGCAAGTGGCAAGAAATATATACCGCATGAGAATGCTACTTAACGTCGCCAAAGGATGCACATCTTTTGAAGACATAAGAAAGGTAAAGAGTTGTCCATAAACCATACAAGGCGGCGTGTGAAGCATTAGGATTTCTTGATGACGACAAAGAGTGGACTAAGTGTATCAAAAAGGCATCAAAGCAACTGGAAACCAGCTACGATAACTTTTCACAACCATCTTATGTGACTGCAAAGTTACAGATCCAAAAAATATGATATGGAATACAAACAGAGAAAAATCTAGAACTATCCTACATTATGCCTAACAGATATACAGAAGAAGCATCGTAGCTTGCTAGAAATAGAAAAGCTTATGAAACAGGCTGGAAAGACACTCAAGGAATACCCTAGAATCGAACTGCCAAACCCCTCCGGACTAAAAGAACTTGGAAACAGGCTACTCAATGAAGAGATGAACTACAAGAAAGAAGAGCTAAAAGCTCAACACCTAGGTATCTTTGGTAATCTAAACAGCGAACAGCGGCACACATTTGGCTACATAATAGAATCAGTTGACAAGGATTTGAGAAAACATTTTTTATCGATGGATATGGTGGTACAGGGAAGACTACGGAAAGCAATCGCAACAAAATTACGTTCAGAAGGAAAGATAGTACAAGCAGTGACATCATGTGGTATTGCAGCCCTACTTTTACAAGGAGGTAGAACAACACACTCAAGGTTCCATATACCTTTAATCCTTACAGAAGAGTGAACATGTGACATCAAACAAGGTTCACACTTGCCAGAACTAATAAATAAAACATCATTAATTCTGTGGGATGAGGCTCTAAAGGCAAACAAAATATGTTTTGAGGCACTAGACAGAACCCTAAGAGATATACTAAGGAATAAAAATGATAACAACAATGAGAAACCCTTCGGTGGTATGACAGTGGTTCTAGGAGGGGACTTCCACCATATTCTTCCGGTTCTGCCAAAGGGAAGACGACATAACATTGTCACTGCATCCATTAAAGGGTCCTATCTTTGGGAACACCTTGAAATCTTCAAGCTCACAAAAAACATGCGACTCACTTTCATGATAGAAAACAAGACAAAGAGAAGCCAGGTAGCACAATTTGCCAAGTGGATCTTGAATATTGGGGGTGGAACGCCCACATCGGCAGAAGAAGAAGAAGATTGGATTAAAATACCAAGTGACATGCTATTGAAAAAGTGAACTGGTCCAAAGGAAACCATCTTCGAAAGCATCTATCCAAATTTGAAACAAAGATATGGTGACAGGGAACTCTTGGCAGAAGAGCAATTTTATGTCGAATGAACGAAACGGTAAGCGCAATCAATGAATATATAATGGAAAAAATAGAAGGCGAGGAATTGAAACTGTGACACTGTATGGAAAGCAATTACTGTAAGTGATGATACACATATGCTATATCCAACGGAGTTCCTAAACAGCCTAAAATTTCATGGAATACTAAATTATGATCTCAGACTGAAAGTAGGACTACCTGTGATGCTACTAGGTAATAATAACCAAAGTGTTGGGTTAAGCAATGGTCCACGGATGACAATAACTCAACTCTGAAGAAGGTACATCAAAGCACAGATTATCACAGGAGCACATGTAGGTGACAAGGTATATATTCCAAGAATAATAATGTCACCGGCTAAACTGGCGTGGCCGTTCTTTCTAAAAAAGAAGACAATATCCTATATCGGTGTGCTTTGCTATGACAATCAACAAGAGTCAAGGGCAATCTCTAAAGAAAGTAGGACAATATCTGGCAAAACAAGGTTACATGCACGGACAACTATATGTGGCTATCTAAAGAGTCACACGAAGAGATGTACTACCGTTAATGGTAGATGATGAAGAAACCAACGAGGATGATGTGATCAAGAATATATTGTACAACGATTTTTTTAAGGTAAGGTAAAGATGTTAAATTATTGGCATCAGTTCAAAATGTCGTCTTTCATATTATTAGTGCTTGCTAAATTAGATATATACGAACACAAACTAAGATTACTCATTATATGTTTATTTGGTTGTTACTATCATTTCGTGGGTATGTACGGGGTGGAGTGCGTAAAAGTGTAGTAGGCAAGAAAAGTAACATTTCTAAAAATAGTTCAATCATACGAAACATGGACAATATATATTAGCTGGTATGTTAAGTTTATTATATTAGTCCAAGCCAATAGGGCAATCAGCACCATGTCATATTGAATATGTGGAAGCATGCCTGTTTTCCAATTCAGTTATTAAATTTCAACTAGTTTATTACTCGTGTGTTGCCACAGAATAACAAATTGTCGACATACCAATTAAACAATTGATCTAATTAAGACATATGTATCTAATGTGATGGCCTGGTTTCCATCTATATAACAACACATATGAATTCACTCTCCCACTTCTTTCCTCCTCGATAGTTCTCACTCCTTGCAAGAAGACAACGTGGCATGTTTATCCCGCCACTTCTTCCCCTCTGCGTTCATTCTCTTCATCCTCCCTTATAGCAATTGTCATCGCTACAAAAGTGTACCATCTCACCTAGCCGATGCTTGGGCGCCTATTTAAACTTCAATAAACCTAGTACACAATACCCCTTGCATTTCCATGGAAGAAAACAATAGTGTTAACGGAACTAAAGAAATTATTTTCCTACTTTATAAATGTTCGTGTCAATCTTGTGCTTTCCCCATATGTATGATAACCATGACAACCTTCGCTTGCTTCTTACCTATTCAACCATCTTGCACCACTTTGACCATGATTACGTTGTCTATTGCAGCGATGAGAATATGGTGCTTTGATACAGAATAGGTATTTTCTAGAGGAAGGCTAATCGAGCCATGACATACTTTTTCTATAGTTCTACTGCCGAATGAATTATATTTTGGTTGTGCCAGCATTTTTTGGAGGGAATGCTCTTGTTTGTGTTTTGCAACGGGTTTCTTTTCCTTCGAGGGAATGTTTTGTTTTGTATTTTGTTGTGTCCAAGAATTTTTGAGAACATGTTTCGGGTTAGAGTTTTGCATTGGGAAGAGGGCGAGAGCTTGGTAGGAGGACGAGGGAGGAGTTGAGATATATTATCATTCTGCTATTATCTTCACTGATTATAATTAATAACTACACAAACGAAAATTGTAGCCATGCAAACAAGTTAAATCACACTATTACACCAAAGGGACTAACTTTCTTTGACAAAATTACTCTTCTATATTTTGAGTACCTAAGATGAGCCTAAAATCAAACACAATGTATCAATGAGAAACATTATTCATCATCCCCTTATCAGATATGTCAACTTCTATTGCAAAGAAATGAGAGATCTTTATAGCTCAAACATGGTTATAGTAAGAATTTTCATGACTTACATAAGCAGGTGGCATGAGGCAAAACCACACGATAGCATTTTTTTCTTGAAACCAAGTGAAGTGCAATCATGTTTTGACTACAGTAGTACGTTAGTAGTACTTGGTATGCAAGTTTCCGAGCTATTGCATGAACATCTTTATGTCCTGATTGACCAAAGCATGACAAAATATGTCCTATTTACTTGCCAACATAACAATCCCAATCATCTCTTCACCCAAATAATGGCGTCCTCCTTAAGCTAATGCTTTTCTCACATGTCATAGTATTACGGTTGTTCATACAATGCATAGAATCAAAAACATCACAAGAGCGTATGAAAGCATTAGTATTGCACATGATGAAGGAGCTTTGTTTGTTTCAAAATCTTTACATTAGCAAGATGACATATTTTTGCATGTCATCGGTTTTTTTTTCCTCTAGCTTAACCTACACCAAAAATCAAGTTCACCAAATAGAAATTTCTGCCGTACTATATTTATCCTTTTAGCAAAAATGGAAATATCCAAAAGGAAAATTAAGCATAATATTCTATGGGTAACACTTAGATGATGATCAGAACTGGTATGCCGTGACCGGACCAAGTAAAATAATGTATCAGCTTTGCTACACCTATGGAATTTCTTTATGGAATTAGCTTGTAGGAATGACATGGAGCTATTTGATTGGATATCATGGGCCCAAGACGAAAATCAGTGGGGTATTAAAGAGAAACTACGGCCATAGTGTGATTCCATAACTACCTGCTCGCGGCTGTAGCACTTTTGATAATGTATTCTTCGAACAGAGCTTTTTCCTATAATAAGTTTTTTGTAATCATACTATGACTATCATACTACTGAACTTTTTTCAATATCAGAATTCCTATTACAGCACTTAGCAATAATCAAAGCAATATATGACCACAATTACACATACAATGGTACATGACTACAATAATCAACAAGTTAGCAATATGTACATGACCTGAGAGGTGGGTTTACGCAGCACTGTCGCTGCCACGAACTCATGATTTAGAAATAGATGAGACGGGACAGGAATCGACAGACTGGTCTCTCGCTATTATGGCATGCATCTCCCAGGTGGTTGGGCCTAGTGTTATGCGGATGGGTCCTGTGTTGTGCCTATGTGACTGGCTTGGGATGCAAGGTGGTGCTGGGTGGGTAAGTTTTATACCGAGTCTAACGAGTTACACGAGTACTCGTGAACTCAGCTCGTTGAACTTGGTCTATAACGATCTTAAAATAAAGCTTGGCTTGACTCGTTATTCTTCGAGTTAGAGTCAATTCGAGCCGAGTCACGAGCTACTCATTTAGCTCGCGAGCTTCGAGCTTTTTTTCCAGCCCTACTCCCTCCGTCCGCGAATAACTGTACATCTAGCTTTTGTCTTAAGTCAAAGATCTAAAATTTTGACTAATTTTATAGAAAAGAGTAGTAGCATATATGACATCAAATTGATATATTATGAAAGTACATTTCAAAACGAATCTAGCGATACTAATTTAGTGTCATAAATGCTGCTACATTTCCCTATAAAACTGGTCAAAATTTTAAAACTTTGACTTAGGACAAAACCTAGATGTACACTTATTCACGAACGGAGGGAGTATGTGTCAGGATTCATGCAACGAAATCTGATGGCAGAAAGAGGGTTCGTCGGCTAACATTTCCGACTTTTAAATAATTAATGGGGGGCTTTTTAAAAAGTTTTTTAAAAGTGTAAGAATGGTACTACCTCCATTCCAGTTTACAAGTCCTACGCGTATACCTAGGTTGCCAATTTTATCACCCTCATATAAACTATATAAGGCTGGTCATAGTGGGGAGTAACATATATTAATATCATGCATATGATACTGGTGTATGATACCACATCCATAGTGCATAGTATCATAAAGTAGTATCATAGATGGTCTCATTTATTGCCATGCATGACACATAGTAGCATAACATTTATTATGTTACGGTATCTACCTATGTTACTATGACCCTCTGAAAGTGCAACTATCCCTAGGTGGTTTTGGTAATTCATAACAACATATAGCTCATTGAGCTAATGATATTCCAAGATAACTATTTCAGGAAAGCTCAATGATTGGCATGGCATGAATGGTGAAAGTGGAACCCTCAAAATACTAAGGACAAAGGATTGGCTCAAGCTCAAAAGCTCAAGACTCTTCATTTTACATTTTAGTGATCCAAGATCACATTGAGTCCATAGGAAAAGCCAATACTATCAAGGAGGGATGAGGTGTTGCTTAATGAGCTCTTTGCCTTATGTGCTTAATGATATGCTCCAAAATCCTCAACTACTTTCCCATATCCACATATGACCTAAACCCTAAGCCAAACTCGGTCATACCGATTCTTTCTATCCGGCGCCACCGAGTTTTCACTTGTCATAAGCCACTGCCAAAACCCTAGCAAATCGGTTCTACCGATAGGGATCTCGGTCTCACCGAGATGGGATTGCAATCTCTCTGTTTCCTTTTCGTAACTTTTCGGTCTCACCGAAAGAGCGGATTGGTCGCACCGAGATTGCAATGCAAACTCTCTGTTTCCCTTTTGTAACTTTTCGGTCTCACCGAAAGAGCAAATCGGTCCCACCGAGTTTGCCTGACCAACTCTCTGGTTAGCTAATTACCAAATCGGTCTCACTGAGTTTGTGTAATTGGTCTCACCGAGATTACATTATGCCCAAACCCTAACCATATCGGTCCTACCGAGTTGCATATCAGTCCCACCGAAAATATCTAACGGTCACTAGGTTTACCTTTCCGGTCCGACCAAGTTTGTTGATTCGGTCCCACCGAGATTGGTAAATTGTGTGTAACGGTTGGATTTTAAGTGGAGGCTATATATACCCCTCCACCTCCTCTTCATTCGTGGAGAGAGCCATCAGAACACATCTACACTTCCAACTCATATGTTCTGAGAGAGAACCACCTACCCTTGTGTTGAGACCAAGATATTCCATTCCTACCATATAAATCTTGATCTCTAGCCTTCCCAAGTTGCTTTCCACTCAAATCTTCTTTCCACCAAATCCAAATCCTATAAGAGAGAGTTGAGTGTTGGGGAGACTATCATTTGAAGCACAAGAGCAAGGAGTTCATCATCAACACACCATTTGTTACTTCTTGGAGAGTGGTGTCTCCTAGATTGGCTAGGTGTCACTTGGGAGCCTCCGACAAGATTGTGGAGTTGAACCAAGGAGTTTGTAAGGGCAAGGAGATCGCCTACTTCGTGAAGATCTACCGCTAGTGAGGCAAGTCCTTCGTGGGCGATGGCCATGGTGGGATAGACAAGGTTGCTACTTCGTGGACCCTTCGTGGGTGGAGCCCTCCGTGGACTCGCGCAACCGTTACCCTTCGTGGGTTGAAGTCTCCACTAACGTGGATGTAGGATAGCACCACCTATCCGAACCACGGGAAAAACATCCGTGTCTCCAATAGCGTTTGAATTCTCCAAACCCTTCTCTTTACATTCTTGCAAGTTGCATGCTTTACTTTCCGCTGCCTATATACTCTTTGCATGCTTGCTTGAATTGTGTGATGATTGCTTGACTTGTCCAAAAAGTTGCTAAAATCTGCCAAGAACTAAAATTCGGAAAAGGCGTAGCTTTTATTTGGTCAAGTAGTCTAATCATCCCCCCTCTAGACATACTTCCAATCCTACAAGTGGTATCAGAGCTTTGGTCTCCATTTGCTTTGATTTCCATAGATTTTGGTGGTCATAGCCTTGGTTTCACAACCTAGGAGAGTATGGCGTCTAGCGAGGGAAATTATCACTGTAGAGGTCCTTACTTTGATGGTACTAATTTGCTAGTTGGAAGCATAAAATGAAAATGCATATTCTTGGACATAACCCAGCCGTTTGGGCTATTGTGTGTGTTGGTTTGCAAGGTGACTTCTTCGATGGGAAGGAACCAAACCGTGAAGCTACCGCGGATGAGTTGAAGATGCTACAATACAACGCTCAAGCTTGTGATATTCTCTTCAACGGATTGTGCCCCGAAGAATTCAACAAAATCAGCCGTCTTGAGAATGCAAAGGAAATTTGGGATACTTTGATTGATATGCACGAGGGTACCGACTCCGTCAAGGAATCCAAATTGGATGTGCTTCAAAGTCAACTTGACAAGTTCAAAATGAAGGATGGTGAAGGTGTCGCTGAAATGTACTCTAGGCTTGCTCTCATCACAAATGAGATTTCCGGCTTAGGGAGTGAAGAGATGACCGACAGATTCATCATCAAGAAGATCCTAAGAGCCTTGGATGGAAAATACGATACCGTGTGCACATTGATCCAAATGATGCCAAATTACAAAGATCTCAAGCCAACGGAAGTCATTGGAAGAATTGTTGCTCATGAGATGTCACTCAAGGATAAAGAGGAACTTCACAACAAATTAAGTGGTGCTTACAAATCCTCATGTGAAGCCCCCACATCATCAAGTGAGAAACAAAACCTCAATGAAGAACTGAGCTTAATGGTGAAGAACTTCAACAAGTTCTACAAGAGTAGAAGCAAAGACAGAAGCTCCAAGTCAAGGTCCTACAATGACAAAAGATCTTCTAGTCGAGAGCGAAACTGCTACAATTGTGGAAGACCTGGACACTATTCCAATGAGTGTACGGCTCCCTACAAAAGAAGAGAAGATTCTCCAAAAAGAAGAAGCAAAAGAGAGGAATCACCATCACGAGAGAGAAGGAGTAGAGATGATCGTTATGAACGAAGATACTCACGGAGAAGCAAGGATTCGGAAAGGAAGGAAAAATCATCAAGGAGCTACACAAAACAAAGACATCAAGCTCATGTTGGTGAATGGGTATCCGGCTCCGACTCCGACAACCACTCCGAGAGAAGTTATCACTCCGACTCCGAATATACTCAAGATGAAGGTGTTGCCGGTCTAGCACTTGTGTCAACCAACTCCTACGACATATTTGATTCGCCAAATGAAGGAATTGGAAGATGCTTCATGGCCAAAGGTCCTAAGGTAACTCATCCTGAGTATGTAGATTTTAATAATGATGAAGATGACTTGTTAGGCGATGATGATTTACTTGTTGACAACTCTAGTGATGAATCCTATGATGAAACGTCAATTAATCATGCTAAAACGAATGACAATGATAAGGAGAAAATTGAGGCTCTAACTAAAGAACTAAACACTCTTAAGTTAGCTCATGAAACTATCTTCGAAGATCATCGAGAACTTTTAAGGGCTCATGAGAAGTTACGCTTTGAAAAGCTCAATCTTGAGCAAGAGCATGAGCTTTTAAAGGCAATCAATGATGATCTCCGTAAGAAAAGTTCTTCTTACATTGCCAAACGTTTACTCTTATCCACTTACATGCCTCAAGTCAAGTCTAGTAACACGAACAAGAAAGATTCTTCTTCTAGTAGTAACAATGATCATGTTAAATCCAATATTGTTGCTTCTAGTAGTTCTCTTGATTCCACTTATGATTCTCTTAGCCAAGTTACACTTGAGCAAGAAAATAGCATATTGAAGGAAATCATAGAGAAAGGAGTGTACAAAAGCCTTGCCGGAAGTAAGCAATTCGAGGAGATTGTACGCAAGCAAGGAAGGCACCGGAAGAATCAAGGTGTTGGTTTTGAACAAAAGTTCAATGCCAATGGAGTTGAGTGGGAAGAAGATCAATACCCCAAGACAAAGTTTGTTCCTCAACAAGAGAAGTATGACCCAACTTATTTCAAGGGTACACAAACTCAAGATGATCTTCCACCACAAGTCTACAAGCAAAAAGGCAAGGACAAGCTTCAAGAGGAAATTGATGCATTTGAAGAAGCTCCTAAGACCTTAGTCAAGTGGATTCCCAAGACTACTTCAAGTTCCACTTCATCAAGCACGACTACAACTCCAAGGATTCCCATCAAGATGGTGTGGATCCAAAAGAAGAAGAACTAGAGAGTTCTTGAGGGTGACTCTGCCAACATACTTCACTCTTATCATTTTGGCAAGAACAAGTGCAATCAACTTCCACATCTTGCACTAGTTCAAGGAGTCACAAACCCTCTTGTTGGTAAGTCAAGGGACAAGGTAACCTAAAAGCTTTCATAGACATCATCTTGTATGTGCATCACTCTATGTCTATGGATACACTTGCTTGTTCCTTGTGGGACTAACCCATGTAGGTATTGAAAGTGCAATTCACTCAAAAGGATAGCTCCAAGTGATCTACATCTACATTGAGCATCCACATCTTCAACATCTACATGAAGTCATCATCGACAAAACCCAAGGTTACTTCATCCCTCTTCGGGGGGGGATAACACATCTAGGGGGAGCTTTACTCTAAGACTTGAGCTAAAGCGACTCTAATGATGTGAACACAACGATGCTTTATGTAAAACTGGTAACCCCACTTGAGCTTAAACGATGAGTATGACCTATGATCAAATGTTCTCATTTGACTCCTAAGTCAATATACTCATATATAGATGACCTAGTCATCGCAAATTGCTTGATAGATGCTAGAATTGGGTGTGCATGTTTTGTCACATATTTCAATTGCCATTTTATTGTGTGAGCATGTTGGTTGCATATTTTACTCATTCGAGGACATCCACTTGTTGTTTTGATAGTTTGGTTTTATTGTTCTTTTGCCAAGTGGATGGACAAGAATGCCTAAGAACCCCCTCTAGCTATCTATGCTTTTCTCGTCTCAAACTCTATTCATGCTACATCACATAATTGATCAAGTCAGATTCGAACCACTCTGTGTGAGGAGCACTCGGAGTCCCCGATTCGTCATAGACTTAAACTTCCAAAACCTCTTTGTGATTCTCGGTCTGACCGATATCCCACTTTCGGTCCTACGGAGATCATCAAGTTGATCTAAGTTTTTAATCTCGGTGCAACCGATTTGAACTATTCGGTCACACCGAGTTGCAATAACTGTACACAGTTTTGCATCTCGGTGCCACCGAGTTGTTCCACTCGGTCACACCGACAGGGTCGGGCTATATATAGACACGGGCAAAATTTTGGAAATTTCTCCGAACCTCTTCGCCCGCGCCATAGCTCGCTCTGCAGACGTGGTCTCCGGATCGTCTCCTCGCCGCCAGCAGCCTCCAGTCGCTGGTCCCCATCACCGTCAACGGGAATCAACCCCGCCGTTGCCACCGTAGCGAGTCTCCGCCGAATTAGGGTACGGACTCGATCTTTGTGCTATTCCCCAATCCGATTCCTAGCACATTGTGATCATAATGATTCTTGCCACGATTGATAAACTTCTATCCAGTCAAAGAACTCGTAGATTAGCTTTGATTCGAAAATTTTAGGGTTAGGTTTCCGCCGAAACCATCTCGGACCCACCGAGTTGAAAAACTCGGTCCCACCGATTTGGCCTATGCCATTGCACAAGTGAAACTCGGTCTGACTGAGTGTAACTAATCGGTGTGACCGATTTTTGAACTTTGTGAAACCCTAGCAGTCTCGGTGCCACCGAACTGTGACTCGGTCTGACCGAGTTCACTAGTTTAGGTTCCAAAAACTGCTTCGGTATCACCGAGTCTAAAAATCGGTAGATCCGAGATGCTTTCTGTGGGAAACTAAAACTAAGTTTTTGAATCATTCTTTTTGCAAAAATCTCTGCATTTTGTGATGTTCATCCACTCTACCTCATCTATAAACTATTAACAGGGTCAGCAGTCAGCAGTCAGCTTGTTCATCATGTCAGATCAAAGTGATAGTCAGAATCAGTCAGAGCAGCTTGTGCACATGAGTGAGGGCACTAGTCCCTCCAGTTCCTCAGATGATGGCAGCAGGAGCACCCCTAGCAATATGCCAAAAGCTGCCACAAGACAAAGAAAGAAGAGAACTTCAGACTCAGAGGATGAAGATTATGTGGCAGAGGAAGAGGCAACTTCCAAGAGAGTTGTGCTGAAGAAAGAATATGGCTCAGCTGCAGCCACCAAGCCAGGCTTAAAGGTCAAAAGGCCAGTAGGCAGGCAACCAATGCCAAAGGCCAGAGCCTCAACCAAGATTCCTGAGAAGTCCACTCCCAAAGAACCAGTTGTTGCTGTAGAGAAGAAAGAAAGAAAAAGAGGCACATGGTGCAAGAAAGTTGATCCCATGGCTGAATTTGAACAACATTCTTCTGATGAAGAAGAAGAAGAAGAGGAAGAGGAAGGTGTTGCACCAGCACCTAAGGCACCCAAGCTGATGGGTGATGCCATTAGATCAGGAGCAGCTGCATCTAAGGCAAAGGAAGCCCCCAAGTCTGCTTCCAAGGCCAAGCCAGCTCCAAAGCAAAAACCAAAGAGGAATACAAGAAGCATCCCAACATCTGATAAAAACATGGCCCCAGTGCCTGAACCTGCAGAAGAAGAGGAAGGCCAAGTATTGAGAAAATTGAAGCCCAAGATCCCAGACCACAATGATGCTCATCCTGTGGCTGAGGATATGAAAATCAGGAGAGACTCTGGATTGAGAAAATGGAGAGCAGAGGATCCCTATGCTACCAGGAGAAGGATTGTTGTTGACTACAGGTTCCACACTAAGGAACAGCAGGACTTCTATGAGACAGTCTTATTGGACAAGAAGCCAATAGTATGTGATATGAGATGGGTCGACTGGGAGTATATCGAGGATAACGAAGAGCACTACCCTGGAGTGCAAGATAGCTTTAGAGCTTGTGGAGTAGCAGACTTTGTTGGGCAGAAGCTCACAAAGTGGAATGAGGAGCTTATCATGCAGTTCTACTCCACAGCACATTTTTATCCAGATGGGAGGATTGTTTGGATGTCTGAAGGTACGAGGTACCAATCAACATTTGCTGAGTGGGCACAGCTTATCAATGCCCCAGAGGAAAATGAAGATGACTTGGATGTCTATTCCAAGAAGAAGATGGACCACAACTCCATGATCAACATGTACAAAGAGATCCCTGACAAGGCACTTGAAACTTTCAAGTATGGATATGTACACTATCTTCTGTCAGGATTGCCAACCATCAATTGGATCTTAAGGCACACTCTGTTGCCCAAGTCTGGAGATCACAAGATGATCAGAGGCCATGCAATCAATTTGCTTCATATCTTTGATGTGCCTCAGAAGTTCAAAGTCATGAGCCTTATGATAGAAACAATCAAGAGGACTGCAGCAGACCAGAAGAGGAGCTGTGGATATGCCCCTCAGATCCAGGAACTGATCAACTCCAAGATGGGCACTGGCATATATCTTTTGGATAAGGAACGTCAGCCTATTCATCCTGATTTTGAAGACAACCAGGTTGTGATGAACAAAGATGAACCATCTTCAGCCCATGCACAAGCACAGAAGGAGAAAGCAAGGAAGGAGAAAGCTGCAAGGATGCCAACTCAAGAGGAGGCATCTGAATACTTCTTGAAAACCAAGCAAGAGCAGCTTAGTTACCTGATTGCATCCACCCTGCGGGTTGAGAAAGGTTTGGCCAACCTAACTCAGAACCAGGCAAGCTTAGAGAGAATCGTAGAACAGAAGTTCTATGACTTGGATATCAAGGTGACAGAGATTCAGACTGCAGTGGAGCAACTCCAAGATGACATGCAGGAGAGGAGAGGAAAGACAACCACAGGTGCATTTGCCAGAGTGCCACGAGGTCCAAGGTCATCTGCAGTTCCAGTTCCTGACACAAGAGCAACCGCCTCAGCACCAGCCGCAGCACCAACCCAACCTGCTCCAGCATCCACTTCAGCTCCAACTCCAACAACATCTACGGAAGCCTTCGTCCTTGGAGTGATCCAGACTCCACCACCATCAGAAGATCAAGCCTGAGTGTCGATCTAGCACTATGCATTTTCTAGGAACTTTTTGGTAACTTGTTGCCAAAGGGAGAGAAAAAGTATAGATCATAGGCTTCGAGAGAGAGTGTGTTGCTTTTATTCTCTCTTGCTTTATTTGGTGGTTTTTCAAACTTTGTTTGCTTTTGGTTGAGATACTTTGATATGCTTGTGAGACATTGATGATCATGTGTTTGATCATAAGCTACACTTATGCATCGGCCGGAGCAAGGCGCCCCGCGTCGGCTGCTGCTGCCACGGCCTAGGCGAGTGCGGCGGCAGCTCTGTAGCCTAGGGCGGGCGCGGCGCGCTGCTGCTGGTGAGGGCGAGCGGGCCCCGGCGAGCTCGGCGGAGAGTGGGCGCGGCATGCTCAGCGGAGCAGAGCGCGGGCGCGGCGTGCTCGGTGGACGAGCGCGGCGTGGGAGGCGGAGCAGAGGGCGCGGGCGCGGACGGCGAGCGCGCCGCGGGGACGCGAGTGACGAAGAGCAGAGGCGTGCACTGGCAAGCTACATGGCGCGGGCACGCGGCGGCAGAGCGCATGCGAGAGCAGCAGGGGGCTTGATAGCTAGCTGCTAGTCAGCCGCGTATGCGCGGTGCGCTTGCTAGCTAGCTAGGGAGCCGCCGCGGTGTGCTTGCTAGCTTGCGGCTTGCTGGCACGAGCGCGGGTGGCCGGTTGGGCGTGGCGAGCGCGTGAGCTCACAGGCGAGACATGGTAGAGGCACGGCCGGACAGTTTGAGGTTGGTCGTCCCGTTGGGTGCACATATCTGCGGAAAGCGGACATGCGTGTCCGTTTTCCTACCCCCAACGGACGAAAAGCGGACAGAAGCGGACTGTTGAGTATATGTGTTATGTGCATATTGTGTATTGGGCCCGCCTCCTAGTTCCTTGTATAGTTGAGGTCCGTGGCCCATCTTTGTACATCATATATACGTGCCTATGCACGAAGAGCAATACATCGTGCAATTACAACATCATACATGGTATCAGTTTTTTAGATCTTCTTCCTCGCTTCCGCTCCACCGCCGCCTCCGCGCGTCTACCCGCGCCGCCGCTCGCGCCCCTGTCACGACCTGCCGCCGCGTTTTTTCCCATCTCCACGCGCTTCTGAACACATCGCGCGCGCCCGTCTTCACGCGCTGCTGCCGCTTTTCCATCGCGCCAGCCGCTCCCGCCGAAGCTGCCTCGACCCGTGGCGCTGCTGCCTCGTGCCTTCATGGCCGGTGCCTCCCAATCAGCTGCAGTACAGGTCGTGGCTCCTTCGTCTCCCGTCAACGATGGATTTGCTAGCCAGCCAATAGCCCAAGCCATCGATGGATTTGCTAGCCTGCCAATCGCCCAAGAAGCCCGGCCGCCAGATGGATTTCGTCCCCAGCCCCCGCACGTATACGGCGCCCATCAATTATACGGTGCCCTGCAGCCTGCTGGTGCTCCATCCGCGGTCAACCCCTGGTGGGGGTATGCCTCTGCCGACCCATCGCCAGCGCTCTACAGCGCGGCCCCGTCGCCATACGGGACGGCCGTCACCTACGACGCGTCCGTTCCCACGTACGAAAATCCTACGTACGGGGCATACGGAACTCCGCCTGCATCCACGTACGGGACTCCGCCCGCGTACTGGTGGGGGTCATCAGCGGGCCAGCACTCGCCTGGCTGGCAGCAGCCAGACGGCGTCCAGCACCTGCAGCATTTGTTCACGGGCCCGCAGGTTTTTCCAGCGGGCCATCCGGCCTATCCGGCACCGCAGTTGCAGTCGGGGCTGTGTGGAGCGTACGCACCGCCGTCGTTGAGCGGCGGCTACGGCTTCCCCATGGCGTCTCCGTCCTCCTCGTCGGCCTTGTCGCCGGCGCCTTGGGACCCGGTGCTCCTCACCGGGCTGCATGTCGCTCCTACGCCGAACAATTACACTAGAGGTGGTGATTGTGTTGGGGAACGTTGCAGAAAACAAAAAAATTTCCTACGGTTTCACCAAGATCCATCTATGAGTTCATCTAGCAACGAGTATTCAGATTCATCTACATACCTTTGTAGATCGCGTGCGGAAGCGTTCAAGGAACGGGGATGAGGTAGTCGTACACGACGTGATCCAAATCATCGGAGATCCTAGCGCCGAACGGACGGCACCTCCGTGTTCAACACACGTACGGTCAGCGTAACGTCTCCTTCTTCTTGATCCAGCAAGGCAAAGGAGAGGTTGAGGAAGATGGCTCCAGCAGCAGCACGACGGCGTGGTGATGGTGGAGCTGCAGTACTCCGGCAGGGCTTCGCCTAGCTCTACGGAGGAGGAGGTGTTGGAGAGGGAGAGGGAGGCGCCAAGGCAAAGGGTGCGTCTGCCCCACTCCCCTCCCCCCTTTATATAGGCCTCTTGGGGGGGCGCCGGCCCTGGGAGATCTGATCTCCCAAGGGGGCGGCGGCCAGGGAGGATTTCCTCCCCCCAAGGCACCTAGGAGGTGCCTTCCACTCGTGGGACTCTTCCCCTTTGGAACCCTAGGCGCATGGGCCTCTTGGGGTTGGTTCCCCTTGTCCCATGTAGGACAAGGCGCACCCCCTACAGCCCATGTGGCCCCCGAGGCAGGTGGACCCACCCGGTGGACCCTCGGGACCCTTCTGGTGGTCCCGATACAATACCGGTGACCCCGAAACTTGTCCCGATGGCCAAAACAGCACTTCCCATATATAATTATTTACCTCCGGACCATTCCGAAACTCCTCGTGACGTCCGGGATCTCATCCGGGACTCCGAACAACATTTGGATTACTACATATACATATCCCTACAACCCTAGCGTCACCGAACCTTAAGTGTGTAGACCCTACGGGTTCGGGAGACATGCAGACATGACCGAGACGGCTCTCGGGCAATAACCAATAGCGGGATCTGGATACCCATGTTGGCTCCCACATGCTCCACGATGATCTCATCGGATGAACCACGATGTCGAGGATTCAAGCAACCCCGTATGCAATTCCCTTTGTCAATCGATATGTTACTTGCCCGAGATTCGATCGTTGGTATCCCAATACCTCGTTCAATCTCGTTACCGGCAAGTCACTTTACTCGTACCGTAATGCATGATCCAGTGACCAAACACTTGGTCACATTGAGCTCATAATGATGATGCATTACCGAGTGGGCCAAGTGATACCTCTCCGTCATACGGAGTGACAAATCCCAGTCTCGATCCGTGTCAACCCAACAGACACTTTCGGAGATACCCGTAGTATACCTTTATAGTCACCCAGTTACGTTGTGACGTTTGGCACACCCAGTTACGGCATCCGGGAGTTACACGATCTCATGGTCTAAGGAAAGGATACTTGACATTGGAAAACTCTAGCAAACGAACTATGTGATCTTATGCTATGTTTAGGATTGGGTCTCGTCCATCACATCATTCTCCTAATGATGTGATCTCGTTATCATTGACATCCAATGCCCATAGTCAGGAAGCCATGACTATCTATTGATCAACGAGCTAGTTAACTAGAGGCTTACTAGGGACATGTTGGTGTCTGTTATTCACACATGTATTACGATTTCCGGATAACACAATTATAGCACGAATAAAGACAATTATCATGAACAAGGAAATATAATATAATAATAATGCTTTTATTATTGCCTCTAGGGCATATTTCCAACAGTCTCCCACTTGCTCTAGAGTCAATAATCTAGTTACATTGTGATGAATCGAACACCCATAGAGTTCTGGTGCTGATCATGTTTTGCCTTAGGGAGAGGTTTAGTCAACGGATCTGCGACATTCAGATCCGTGTGCACTTTACAAATTTCTATGTCTCCATCTTGAACATTTTCACGAACGGAGTTGAAGCGACGCTTGATGTGCCTGGTCTTCTTGTGAAACCTGGGCTCCTTGGCAAGTGCAATAGCTCCAGTGTTGTCACAGAAGAGTTTGATTGGCCCCGACGCATTGGGTATGACTCCGAGGTCGGTGATGAACTCCTTCACCCAAATTGCTTCATGTGCTGCCTCCGAGGCTGCCATGTACTCCGCTTCACATGTAGATCCTGCCACGATGCTCTGCTTGCAACTGCACCAGCTTACTGCCCCACCATTCAAAATATACACGTATCCGGTTTGTGACTTAGAGTCATCCAGATCTGTGTCGAAGCTAGCATCAACGTAACCCTTTACGACGAGCTCTTCGTCACCTCCATAAACGAGAAACATTTCCTTAGTCCTTTTCAGGTACTTCAGGATATTCTTGACCGCTGTCCAGTGTTCCTTGTCGGGATTACTTTGGTACCTTCCTACCAAACTCACGGCAAGGTTTACGTCAGGTCTGGTACATAGCATGGCATACATAATAGAACCTATGGCTGAGGCATAGGGGATGACCCTCATCTCTTCTATATCTTCTGCCGTGGTCGGACATTGAGCTGAGCTCAATTTCACACCTTGTAATACTGGTAAGAACCCCTTCTTAGATTGATCCATATTGAACTTCTTCAATATCTTATCAAGGTATGTGCTTTGTGAAAGACCTATGAGGCGTCTCGATCTATCTCTATTGATCTTGATGCCTAATATATAAGCAGCTTCTGCAAGGTCCTTCATTCAAAAACTCTTATTCAAGTAGGCCTTAATGCTGTCCAAGAGTTCTATATCATTTCCCATCAAAAGTATGTCATCTACATATAATATGAGAAATGCTACAGAGCTCCCACTCACTTTCTTGTAAACGCAGGCTTCTCCATAAGTCTGCGTAAACCCAAACGCTTTGATCATCTCATCAAAGCGAATGTTCCAACTCCGAGATGCTTGCACCAGCCCATAAACCGAGCGTTGGAGCTTGCACACTTTGTCAGCATTCTTAGGATCGACAAAACCTTCCGGCTGCATCATATACAATTCTTCCTTAAGGAAACCATTAAGGAATGCCGTTTTGACGTCCATTTGCCATATCTCATAATCATAGAATGCGGCAATTGCTAACATGATTCGGACGGACTTTAGCTTCGCTACCGGTGAGAAAGTCTCATCGTAGTCAATTCCTTGAACTTGTCGATAACCCTTAGCGACAAGCCGAGCTTTATAGATGGTCACATTACCATCCGCGTCTGTCTTCTTCTTAAAGATCCATTTATTTCCTATGGCTCGCCGCTCTATGGGCAAGTCAGTCAAAGTCCATACTTCGTTTTCATACATGGATCCTATCTCGGATTTCATGGCTTCCAGCCATTTGTCGGAATCCGGGCCCGCCATCGCTTCTTCATAGTTCGAAGGTTCACCGTTGTCTAACAACATGATTTCCAAGATAGGGTTGCCGTACCACTCTGGTGCGGAACGTGTCCTTGTGGACCTACGAATTTCAGTAGGAGCTTGATCAGAAGCATCTTGATCATCATCATTAATTTCCTCTCTAGTCGGTGCAGGCACCTCAGAAACGTTTTCTTGAGTTGCGCCATTTTCCGGTTCAAGAGGTAACACTTCATCAAGTTCTACTTTCCTCCCACTTACTTCTTTCGAGAGAAACTCCTTCTCTAGAAAGGATCCATTCTTGGCAACAAAGATCTTGCCTTCGGATCTGAGGTAGAAGGTATACCCAATAGTTTCTTTAGGGTATCCTATGAAGACGCATTTTTCCGACTTGGGTTTGAGCTTTTCAAGTTGAAGTTTCTTGACATAAGCATCGCATCCCCAAACTTTTAGAAACAACAGCTTAGGTTTCTTCCCAAACCATAATTCATATGGTGTCGTCTCAATGGATTTTGACGGAGCCCTATTTAAAGTGAATGCGGCAGTCTCTAAAGCATAGCCCCAAAAAGATAGCGGTAAATCGGTAAGAGACATCATAGATCGTACCATATCTAATAGAGTGCGATTACGACGTTCGGACACACCATTACGCTGAGGTGTTCCAGGCGGCGTGAGTTGTGAAACTATTCCACATTTTCTTAAGTGCGTGCCAAATTCGTGACTCAAGTATTCTCCTCCACGATCTGATCGTAAAAACTTGATTTTTCTGTCACGTTGATTTTCAACCTCACTCTGAAATTCCTTGAACTTTTCAAAGGTCTCAGACTTGTGTTTCATTAAGTAGATATACCCATATCTACTCAAGTCATCAGTGAAGGTGAGAACATAACGATAGCCACCGCGAGCCTCAACACTCATTGGACCGCACACATCAGTATGTATGATTTCCAATAAGTTGGTTGCTCGCTCCATTGTTCCTGAGAACAGAGTCTTGGTCATTTTACCCATGAGGCATGGTTCGCACGTGTCAAATGATTCATAATCAAGAGACTCTAAAAGTCCATCTACATGGAGCTTCTTCATGCGTTTGACACCTATGTGACCAAGGCGGCAGTGCCACAAGTATGTGGGACTATCATTATCAATTTTAACTCTTTTGGTATTCACACTATGAATATGTGTATCATCACGTACGAGATTCATCAAGAATAAACCATTAACCATCGGAGCATGACCATAAAACATATCACTCATATAAATAGAACAACCATTATTCTCAGATTTAAATGAGTAGCCATCTCGAATTAAACGAGATCCAGACACAATGTTCATGCTCAAACTTGGCACTAAATAACAATTATTGAGGTTTAAAACTAATCCCGTAGGTAAATGTAGAGGTAGCGTGCCGACGGCGATCACATCGACCTTGGAACTATTCCCAACGCGCATCGTCACCTCATCCTTTGCCAGTCTTCGCTTATTCCGCAGCTCCTGCTTTGAGTTACAAATGTGAGCAACTGCACCGGTATCAAATACCCAAGAGCTACTACGAGTACTGGTAAGGTACACATCAATTACATGTATATCACATATACCTTTTGTTTTGCCGGCCTTCTTGTCCGCTAAGTATTTGGGGCAATTCCGCTTCCAGTGACCACTTCCCTTGCAATAAAAGCACTCAGTCTCGGGCTTGGGTCCATTCTTTGGCTTCTTCCCGGCAACTTGCTTACCGGGCGCGGCAACTTCCTTGCCGTCCTTCTTGAAGTTCTTTTTACCCTTGCCCTTCTTGAACTTAGTGGTTTTATTCACCATCAACACTTGATGTTCCTTCTTGATTTCTACCTCTGCTGATTTCAGCATAGCATATACCTCAGGAATGGTCTTTACCATCCCCTGCATGTTGTAGTTCATCACAAAGCTCTTGTAGCTAGGTGGAAGCGACTGGAGGATTCTGTCAATGACCGCTTCATCCGGGAGATTAACTTCCAGTTGAGTCAAACGGTTGTGCAACCCAGACATCTTGAGTATGTGTTCACTGACAGAGCTATTTTCCTCCATCTTACAGCTAAAGAATTTGTCAGAGACTTCATATCTCTCGACCCGGGCATGAGCTTGGAAAACCATTTTCAGCTCTTCGAACATCTCATATGCTCCATGTTTCTCAAAACGCTTTTGGAGCCCCGGCTCTAAGCTGTAAAGCATGCCGCATTGAACGAGGGAGTAATCATCGGAACGTGACTGCCAAGCGTTCATAACGTCTTGTTCTGCAGGGAGAACAGGTGCGTCACCCAGCGGTGCTTGTAGGACATAATCTTTCTTGGCAGCTATGAGGATGATCCTCAGGTTCCGGACCAGTCCGTGTAGTTGTTGCCATCGTCTTTTAGCTTGGTTTTCTCTAGGAATGCGTTGAAGTTGAGGACTACGTTGGCCATTTGATCTACAAGACATATTGTAAATATTTTAGACTAAGTTCATGATAATTTTAAAGTTCATCTAATCAAATTATTTAATGAACTCCCACTTAGATAGACATCCCTCTTCTAGTCATCTAAGTATTACATGATCCAAGTCAACTAGGCCGTGTCCAATCATCACGTGAGACGGACTAGTCAACATTGGTGAACATCTTCATGTTGATCGTATCTTCTATACGACTCATGCTCGACCTTTCGGTCTTCTGTGTTCCGAGGCCATGTCTGTACATGCTAGGCTCGTCAAGTCAACCTAAGTGTTTGCATGTGTAAATCTGTCTTACACCCGTTGTATGTGAACGTTAGAATCTATCACACCCGATCATCACGTGGTGCTTCGAAACAACGAACTGTCGCAACGGTGCACAGTTAGGGGGAACACTTCTTGAAATTATTATGAGGGATCATCTTATTTACTACCGTCGTTCTAAGTAAACAAGATGCAAAAACATGATAAACATCACATGCAATCAAATAATAATCGTGACATGATATGGCCAATATCACATAGCTCCTTTGATCTCCATCTTGGGGCTCCATGATCATCTTGTCACCGGCTTGACACCATGATCTCCATCATCATGATCTCCATCATCGTGTCTCCATGAAGTTGCTCGCCAACTATTACTTCTACTACTATGGCTAACGCGTTTAGCAATAAAGTAAAGTAATTTACATGGCGACACGCAGGTCATAAAAGAATAATGACAACTCCTATGGCTCCTGCCGGTTGTCTTACTCATCGACATGCAAGTCGTGATTCCTATTACATGAACATGATCTCATACATCACATATATATCATTCATCATTCATCACAACTTTGGCCATATCATATCACCAAGCACTTGCTGCAAAAACAAGTTAGACGTCCTCTAATTGTTGTTGCAAGTTTTACGTGGCTGAATTAGGGTTCTAGCAAGAACGTTTTCTTACCTACGTAAAAGCCACAACGTGATTTGTCAACTTTTATTTACCCTTCATAAGGGCCCTTTTCATCGAATCCGCTCCAACCAAAGTGGGAGAGACAGACACCCGCCAGCCACCTTATGCAGCTAGTGCATGTTAGTCGGTGGAACCGGTCTCACGTAAGCGTATGTGTAAGGTTGGTCCGGGCCGCTTCATCCCACAATACCGCTGAAACAAGATAAGACTAGTAGCGGCAAGAAAGTTGACAACATCTACGCCCACAACAAATTGTGTTCTACTCGTGCAATAGAGAACTACGCATAGACCTAGCTCTGATACCATTGTTGGGGAACATTGCAGAAAACAAAAAAAATTCCTACGGTTTCACCAAGATCCATCTATGAGTTCATCTAGCAATGAGTATTCAGATTCATCTACATACCTTTGTAGATCGCGTGCGGAAGCGTTCAAGGAACGGGGATGAGGTAGTCGTACATGACGTGATCCAAATCACCGGAGATCCTAGCGCCGAACGGACGGCACCTCCGTGTTCAACACACATACGGTCAGCGTAACGTCTCCTTCTTCTTGATCCAGCAAGGCAAAGGAGAGGTTGAGGAAGATGGCTCCAGCAGCAGCACGACGGCGTGGTGATGGTGGAGCTGCAGTACTCCGGCAGGGCTTCGCCGAGCTCTACGGAGGAGGAGGAGGTGTTGGAGAGGGAGAGGGAGGCGCCAAGGCAAAGGGTGCGGCTGCCCCCCTCCCCTCCCCCCTTTATATAGGCCTCTTGGGGGGGCGCCGGCCCTGGGAGATCTGATCTCCCAAGGGGGCGGCGGCCAGGGAGGATTTCCTCCCCCCCAAGGCACCTAGGAGGTGCCTTCCACTCGTGGGACTCTTCCCCTTTGGAACCCTAGGCGCATGGGCCTCTTAGGGCTGGTTCCCCTTGGCCCATGTAGGCCAAGGCGCACCCCCTACAGCCCATGTGGCGCCCGAGGCAGGTGGCCCCACCCGGTGGACCCCCGGGACACTTCTGGTGGTCCCGGTACAATACCGATGACCCCGAAACTTGTCCCGATGGCCAAAACAGCACTTCCCATATATAATTCTTTACCTCTGGACCATTCCGAAACTCCTCGTGACGTCCGGGATCTCATCCGGGACTCCGAACAACATTCGGATTACTGCATATACATATCCCTACAACCCTAGCGTCACCGAACCTTAAGTGTGTAGACCCTACTGGTTCGGGAGACATGCAGACATGACCGAGACGGCTCTCGGGCAATAACCAACAGCGGGATCTGGATACCCATGTTGGCTCCCACATGCTCCACGATGATCTCATCGGATGAACCACGATGTCGAGGATTCAAGCAACCCCGTATGCAATTCCCTTTGTCAATCGATATGTTACTTGCCCGAGATTCGATCGTTGGTATCCCAATACCTCGTTCAATCTCGTTACCGGCAAGTCACTTTACTCGTACCGTAATGCATGATCCAGTGACCAAACACTTGGTCACATTGAGCTCATAATGATGATGCATTACCAAGTGGGCCCAGTGATACCTCTCCGTCATACGGAGTGACAAATCCCAGTCTCGATCCGTGTCAACCCAACAGACACTTTCGGAGATACCCGTAGTATACCTTTATAGTCACCCAGTTACGTTGTGACGTTTGGCACACCCAAAGCACTCCTATGGCATCCGGGAGTTACACGATCTCATGGTCTAAGGAAAGGATACTTGACATTGGAAAACTCTAGCAAACGAACTATGTGATCTTATGCTATGTTTAGGATTGGGTCTTGTCCATCACATCATTCTCCTAATGATGTGATCTCGTTATCATTGACATCCAATGCCCATAGTCAGGAAGCCATGACTATCTATTGATCAACGAGCTAGTTAACTAGAGGCTTACTAGGGACATGTTGGTGTCTGTTATTCACAGATGTATTACGATTTCCGGATAACACAATTATAGCACGAATAAAGACAATTATCATGAACAAGGAAATATAATATAATAATAATGCTTTTATTATTGCCTCTAGGGCATATTTCCAACAGATTGGTACATGGACACCGGTGCTACGGCTCACATGTTTGCTCATCCTGGTAACCTTGCCTCCTTCACTCATGTCTCCACCGACCGCCGCATCATTGTCGGCGACGGTTCCACACTTCCTATCACACATGTTGGGCACACTTCTTTTCCTTCTACTTCTACTTCATTATTTTTGTCTAACATACTTGTGTCACCTCATCTTATTAAGAATCTCATTTCCGTTCGTTGTTTCACTCGTGCAAATCCTGTTACCGTTGAATTTGACGAGCTTGGTTTTTGTGTCAAAGACGCTCGAACCAGGATGGTACTTCACCGATGTGACAGCCCCGACGAGCTCTATCCGGTGCACTTGCCTTCATCCTCCACCACCGCACCGGTTGCTCTCTCCGCTGGCGTCGATCTCTGGCACGCTCGTTTGGGTCATCCAAACCCCATCACACTTCGTCATATTCTTAAGAGTTTCAGTTTCAGTTGCAATAAGATCGAGGATCACACTTGTCATGCATGTCGACTCGGTAAACATGTCCGCCTGCCGTTTAATAATTCCATCACCATTGCTTCTTTTCCTTTTCAGTTGATTCATAGCGATGTGTGGACTTCTTCGGTTTCCAGTAACTCAGGCTATTTATATTATCTAGTCATTCTTGATGATTATTCTCATTATGTGTGGACTTTTCCTTTGCGCAGAAAGTCGGATTCACTCTCTACCTTGACGGCTTTTTACTCCTATGTCCGCACGCAGTTTGGACGTCCCATCCTTGCGCTTCAGACGGACAATGGAAAAGAGTTCGACAACCTCGCTTTCCGCACCTTTTTGTCGCATCACGGCAAGTTTTCCGCCTCACATGCCCGTACACTTCACAGCAGAACGGTCGAGCCGAACGCGTCCTTCGCACTCTGAATGACTGTGTTCGCACGCTCCTGTTTCATGCCAACGTGTCGCCTCGTTTCTGGCCGGACGCACTCGCCACTGCATCACTTCTCCTTAACATTAGACCCTGCCGCCCACGCTGGAACTACGCACCTCACCATCTTCTCTTTGGTACGCCCCCGTCTTATGACGGCTTGCGTATTTTTGGGTGCCTTTGCTATCCCAGCATTGTCGACACTGCTTCTCACAAACTTGCACCTCGTTCTGTCGCTTGCATCTTCATTGGCTACCCCTCCAACTACAAGGGATATCGGTGCTACGATCCCGTCTCCCACCGTGTGTTCACTTCCCGGCACGTTTACTTTGATGAGCATGTTTTTACGTTTCACCAGGTACCCCCGGCTGTTCCTCCCGCTATTGGTGACGCGGGCTCCTCGACGCCTCTCCCAGGGCACTCGCGCGCCTCTCTTAGCGCGTCACCTGGCTTTGAGGCACGCCTCCCGCATGTGGCGCCTCCTACAGCCGCGGCGCCCGCGGCCCCCGTGGCTTCTCCGGCGCCTGCGGCCCTCGCGGCGCCCCGGGCGCCTCCGCCCCTCCCCCGGCGCCGCCGACGTTGGCACCCGTGGCCCCCCCGGCGCCCCCGGTGCCCTAAGCGCTCTCGGCCCCCCCGGTGCCCTCGGCGCCCGCGGCCCCCCCGGCGCCCCCGGTGCCCACGCCCCCCCCCCCCCCCGACGCCCCCGGTGCCCGCGGCCCCCTCAGCGCCTGTGGCCGGTCCGGTCACCCGCGCCCGTACGGGCGTTTTTCGCCCGAGCTCGCGCTACGCCTCGGCTGACTACGTCCATGCGGCGTCCACCTCTGAGCCGTCGCCATTGCCGTCCTCCGTTCGAGCCGCTCTTCGTGGCCCGCTCTGGATGGCTGCGATGCAAGAGGAGTTTGACGCCCTGTTGCGCAACCGGACGTGGCAGCTTGTTCCCCGTCCCCGGCACGCCAACGTGATTACCGGGAAGTGGGTCTTTAAACACAAGCTCCGTCCTGATGGTACCCTTGATCGCTACAAAGCGCACTAGGTCGTTCGTGGCTTCCGACAGCGTGCTGGCATTGACTTCACCGACACATTCGCTCCAGTTGTCAAGCCCGGCACGATACGCACGGTTCTCCACCTTGCGGTCTCCCGTGCTTGGCCGGTGCACCAGATGGACGTCTTCAACGCCTTCCTCCATGGTCACCTCGAGGAGCAGGTCTTCTGCCAGCAGCCCACCGGGTTTGTTGACCCGGCGCTTCCCGACCACGTGTGCCTGCTTTCGCGGTCCTTGTACGGACTCAAGCAGGCTACGCGCGCTTGGTACCAGCGCATCGCGGCGTTTCTCCACCAGCTTGGGTTCCGCTCTACCCGCTCGGACGCCTCGCTCTTCGTCTATCATCAGGGCTCTGACACGGCCTACTTGCTGCTCTATGTCGACGACATCATCCTGACGGCATGTACGGCTGGTCTCCTCAGTCAGCTCACGGCTCGTCTTCGCGCTGAGTTCGCCATCAAGGACTTGGGTCCTTTGCACTACTTCCTCGGTGTCGAGGTGGCGCGCTGTCCGGATGGCTTCTTCCTTCATCAGAGGAAGTACGCTCATGAGCTCCTCGAGCGCGCTGGCATGCTTAACTGTAAGCCCGCCGCTACCCCTATTGATACGAAGGCCAAGCTTTCTGCCACGGATGGTTCTCCTGCTTTAGATGCTGCTTTCTATTGGTCTATCTTGGTGCTCTCCAGTACCTCACTCTGACTCGACCGGAGATCCAGTATGCCGTGCAGCAGGTGTGTCTTCATATGCATGCTCCTCGAGACGTTCACTGGGCTGCCGTCAAGCGGATTCTCCGCTATATCTGTGGCACTATGGATCTTGGTGTCACGCTTCACGCCTCCGTCGACACCACCCTCACCGCCTACTCCGATGCAGACTGGGCGGGCTGCCCTGACACTCGTCACTCCACTTCAGGCTATTGTGTTTATCTTGGACCCTCACTCATCTCGTGGTCGTCCAAGCGGCAGCCTACGGTTTCTCGTTCTAGTGCTGAGGCTGAGTATCGTGCGGTGGCCAACGCCGTCGCTGAGTGTCCGTGGCTTCGCCAGCTGCTTCAGGAGCTCTCTTGCCCTGTTGACCGTGCCACGATGGTCTACTGTGACAACGTCTCGGCGGTCTACCTCTCCGCTAACTCGGTGCATCATCGACGGACCAAGCATATTGAGTTGGATACTCATTTTGTTCGGGAACAGGTTGCCCTTGGCCATATTCGTGTTTTGCACGTCCCTACTTCCCAACAATTTGCTGATATCATGAGCAATACATCGTGCAATTACAATATCATACACGGACGTCCATTTGGGGTCGTGCGGTGGAGTTGGCCTGAGAGAGAGGTAGTATCCAAGTGGATCGGCCAGTTCACTGGCCACGTGGACGATGAGCCGATGACGTGTGCGGCGCGTGACCAGTGAGTCTCCTCTCGCACACTTTTGCCGCCGTGTCTACCCCCATCACTTCCCCCCTCCCTCTCCCTGCTCCTCCCGGAAAGCTCCCGGAATCCGGAGCGGATGCGATGTCGCCGCTGCTGCGGCCCGCCGTGCTGCCCGTGTGCGCCGCGGCGAGCGGCGGCGGAGGGGGCAACGGCGACAAGTGGGCGCCGCGGCAGCAGCGGTCGTGGTGGGGGAGGAGCAAGCAGAGCCTGCCGCACCAGCCGGGCGGGAGCGGGGGGCGAGGCGGCGGCGGCGGCGGCGGCGCCCTGGACCAGATGCTCGGCGTGCTCCGCCGCGACGGCGAGTTCCTCCAGGCCGCGGCCGGCGCCCCGCTCCGCGACGCCCTCTGGCTCCGCTTCCTCGAGAAGAAGCAGCAGCAGCGGAAGCGGCCGAGACCTAAGCCGGCGGAGCAGCAGCAGGAGGAGGAGGCGGCGGCGCCACATCCCCAAGCCCCGGCGTTCCCCGCCTACCCGCCAGGTTCCTCACCGCCGGCGAGAGCACATGCCAAGTTAAGCTCAGCTCACATCACATTGCCTTGTTTCTGACGGCATTTCCCCCAAATTTTCGCAGGGTTGTCTTGCGTGGAGCTGGTGATGGCCGATCTGCAAGCCCTCAAGGTGTACGCCGATTCCTCGAAGCAGGAGTTCGTGCTCCGGTTCCTCGGAAGCAAGCAGCAACCTCAATCTCAGCAGCAATCAGCTGAGCTCAAACCAGTTTTCAAGAAACAACCTAAGCCCAAAGGTCCCAAACCCAATGGACAGCAGAAAGAGCAGCAGCAGCAGGCGCTTCAGCCCCCGGCCTTCCCTCCTCATCCCCACCCACCAGGTTCCTCAGTGTACAAAAGCAAGACTAGACATCAATTAAGCTTCACTGGTCACACTGTTAACCT
This sequence comes from Aegilops umbellulata, assembly GCA_032464435.1. Lineage (NCBI taxonomy): Eukaryota > Viridiplantae > Streptophyta > Magnoliopsida > Poales > Poaceae > Aegilops > Aegilops umbellulata. The sequence goes on from CP136057.1 coordinate 21,640,305, forward strand.
TTTTTCTCCATGGATTTGGTAGGTCTGTCTTGTATGGAGCTGATGATGGCTGACGCCGATGCTCTCAAGTTGTATGTCAACTACTTCTTGGCCATTCTCAGCACTCCTCTGCCCCAGCATTACGATCCCGATCTGCTCGCGCAGTACTTCGTCTCACGGCCTCACATCCTTGTATTTCGCACGGTTCAAGTAAGCTACAACTGGCCACCAACTTTGCCTTTACCTAGATTTTTACTTGCTTCACCTGATCTGTATAATGGTTTGATGCGATGCGCACATCTACCCTGTAGATACTATTCGCATTCCTCGTGGGTGCGGTAAAGGTGCAGATGTTTAAAAAGGCCGGTCTGACCACAGATACCACCCACAGCAGTAGTGTCAGCAACGAAGGTTTCGATGCTTCACAATTCATGGTTGGACAGCTTCTCAAGGATACATTTCTTGACCTTGGGCCTACTTTCATAAAAGGTCTGGTATTCATGTTTGATAGTGTAAAGACATGGTAGTGCTCATCCGCTTCGAATTACTCCTAATACGCCTATCATATCTTATGTATGCAGTCGGACAGTCCCTCTCAACAAGACCTGATATCTTAGGCTCGGAGATTTCTGAGGTTAGGTAAAACCACTCCAGGATACTACCAAATTTTACATTTACATTGCTTCATCTACTTAATAAGCATTTGCTTCACAGTTAAGTAGTGCTCATATTCTTTCACTAGAAATTAAACTGGCCTTAGCACCTCAATTTCAGGCACTCTCCGAGTTGCATGAAAGAGTTCCTCCTTTCCCAAGAGAGGATGCAATGAAGATCATTGAGGGAGAATTCGAGCGCCCTGTTTCGCAGGTTTTCAGTTACATTTCTGATGAGCCTGTTGCATCAGCTTCCTTTGGACAGGTAATTTTTTATCCAAGATCTTTGCCCTCTGCTTCTAATGTGTTAGATAAAGATTGTTTGGAGTTGCTGATATATTAATTATTCGTATTATTGTACCATCTCCATCAGGTTTATCAGGGGCGTACATTTGATGGTGCTCTTGTGGCCATAAAGGTTCAGCGGCCGAACCTTCTGCCTTCTGTATTGAGGGACATCTATATACTACGCCTTGGGGTCTGTAATTTTTCTACACTTCTCTCAACTTGCTATGTGCAATTTATTATTTGTATTGGCACTTTTCCAGGACAAGTTTTACCTTTCTATCCTCCAAATATTTTGCTCTACAGTGATAGTGTAACTTTGGAACCTGGCTGGACACGAGAAGTACCACATAAATTATTTCTTCCTATATCATGTTTAGCTTTCCTGTTCTTTCCATGTCCTTTAGCTCTTTGTTTTGACTGTACAATTACAGCATTTTCTATTATTGTAGTCTCATTTGTGTGATTCCTTGTTTATTCAGTTGTTTATTATCTACTATTTGTTGCAGCTTTCTTTTGTGAGGAAAGTTGCAAAGCGAAGAAGTAACATTTCCCTCTATGCTGATGAGTTGGGTAGAGGATTTGTTGATGAGTTGGACTACAATATTGAAGCTGATAATGCTACTAAATTCCTGGTGCTTCTTTGGTCTTGTCCCCAACCCATGCTTTGCTAATGTATGTCTTCTCTAGGTTTAGTTTTAGCTAATGATTTCCACTCCTCTTGCAGGACACTCACTCCAAATATTCATTTGTCATGGTTCCGAAGGTTCTCAAACAACTTACTAGGAAGAGGGTTTTGACTATGGAGTGGGTGGCTGGTGAAAACCCCAGGGAATTGCTTTCTCTGGCTAAAGGAATTTCTGGTAGCATCTCTGAGTTGTCAGAGAAGCAGAAGTTGGATGCAAAAGCCCGCCTTCTTGACCTGGTATTTAGTACTACTAGTAGTTTGTTCACAAATATTCCTTCGTTATTTGTCCGATCTGACACAAGACGAGCGCCATAAATAAGTTCGTTACCAACCAAGCAGTAGTTCTTGGTAGCAAATATTTGGAAATGATGTTATGTTCATTCATAACTTAGTGAGTGCTTCTTATCAGTTAAAGGTTGCAATTCAGGACTCAGGTAGTTTTTTACCAACTTGTGCTTGTCTGAGAATAACGCAAATTAAAAATAGATATCTTGAAACCTGAAGGATATTCTATAGTATATACTAGTATATGGTTTACCAACAATTTGCACATTTCATGATTCGGTTTGAGATTACTGGTCATGATTTTAACATTTTGTTATTTACTTCGATAACAAGGTCAATAAAGGTGTCGAGGCATCATTAGTGCAGCTCCTTGAAACCGGCTTGCTGCATGCTGATCCTCATCCTGGGAATTTGCGTTATACACCTGATGGTCGTGTTGGGTAAGTCCAGTTTATTTCTGATGCATGCTACAAAGTAAATGACCCGCTACAGTAATGAATAGACCAATATATTCATATATATGGCACAAACTTTTTTTGCGAAAAGGAGGTTGTACCCCCTGCCTCTGCATCGATTGATGCACACAGCCATTTTATTGTGTAGTTTATCACATATGGTGCAAACTACAAAGGCTCACAGTTTAGTTCGCTCTGTGGAATTATATTTCAAATGTTTTCCCGGTGAAATATTTGTTGAGCTGTGGTAACATCTTCTTAAACATGTTAGGTTTCTTGATTTTGGTTTGCTTTGTGAGATGGAGAAGAAACATAGCCGAGCTATGCTTTCGAGCATTGTGCACATAGTAAATGGAGATTGGGCTTCCCTTGTTTACGATCTGATTGAAATGGATGTTATTCCACCAAGAACTAATCTACGGCGAGTGACCATGGTAATATGTTTGAGCAGAATATGTTTTTATGTACCAGTGGGCTCAACTAATTTTAAGCTACTACCTTTGGATCATCGTGTACTTTTATATGTATACGATTTCCCACCAAAAGGTTTTCAGATTCGTTGTCCACACAATTATCTACTTGCCTCTGCCATTACCACTTGGATAAAGAGAAGGGGTTATGAACTCATAATACATTTACATGCTGTGATTTACTGACCTATTAGATTATTTTTTATATTTATAATTATTTTCTTACTATATTGTCTTTGCTATTTTAGGACTTAGAGGATACATTGGGCGAGGTAACCTTTGAAGGTGGAATTCCAGACATCAAGTTTAGCAGGGTGAGTAGCCTTTTCTCTCTGTAGATTCAGTTCCTTATACAGTTGGTCTGATATCTCCATTTCTGTAGTATATCTTAAACCAAGTACTTTGCTTAATGACATTCATTTCACATTGTTGCTGTGGTTCTTGAACGGCTGCAAACATCTTTTAGGTACTTGGAAAAATTTGGTCCATAGCACTTAAATATCACTTCCGTATGCCACCATATTTTACGCTGGTCCTGCGGTCAATTGCCTCTTTGGAAGGTTAGCTTGTTCATCGGTTGTTAAGATAATGAACTGGTTCGATAAATACATGTATAAATGAGTTGTTTACTCCAGATTAGTTTGTTTTGTTTGCAATTTGTTTCTTCAGAGGTTTGTTTATACCCTTCTTTTGTAATTGATAGGACTTGCCATAGCACAAGACGGAACTTTTAAAACATTTCAGGCAGCATATCCGTATGTTGTTAGGAAGCTTCTTTCTGATAACTCACTTGATACTAGGAAGGTCCTGCATCAGGTACTCCTTTTATCTCAGTTAATTTCCAGAATGGCATGCATGATTATATACCAGGAAGGTCCTGCATCTAATTGGTAGCTTCACTGCTCTGTTGTCTTCCATAGCTAAATTTAGTCTTTAAAACACATATCATCATCCGACTCTTTTATAAAATGACTAGTTTTCAGCTAATAGGCACCACGCAGCAATATACTTCCATATTTGCGATCTTCCCTTTTTTTCTGTTCTAAAAAGATTCACAGTAGAATCTCTTCACCTCGACTACTTTCAAGCTAGTAACATGACCCACATTTAAGCAGCGACATTTGCTAGGTCCAAGGCTTATAATCTCCAGCCCTGGGCTCCCTTATTCCTCTTAAATCTTTCAGCAATATGCAAGACTAGTCTAGTTGCTCCGGTGGTTAGTTTGTACAGCATGGAAGCAGGTCACACCGTCACAGTTTCAATGTTCTATGACGCGCACTCCTCCATAACAAAAAGCATCTGCCATATTACTGACACCAGTCATATGTAACGCAGGTGATTTTCAACAGAAAGAAAGAGTTCCAGTGGCACAAGATTGCAGTGTTTCTGAAGCTAGCATCAGCAAGGTAGATTTCTGGTTCTGGATTTGTCTTCTAAAAAAACCAAGCAAACATAATTGTTCTTTTTTCTGAATGGTCTGGAACCTTATGTTAGGATGCTTAGTTTTCAGCACTCTGAAACCATACAGATAGTAAGCTTTTGCTGAAGATGTGATATGCCAGCTAACATTATTCTCATATATGTGAAGGGGTAACTTCAGGCAAAACACTGGCGCTCTGCCCGAGAGGAAGGGCCTGGATGTCTCAAACCTTGCAGAGATCAGTGACGCATCTTCCCTCGACCGCGCGACACCAGAAAGGGCGATGCACACTGCAAACCTTTGCCTGAGGCTCTTATTATCAAGGGATAGCATTGTGATAAGGAGGCTTATAATGACAGCAGTACGTAACGTAACGACCCTTGCTTTTTTGGGGGCACTTCTTAACCTGAATCAGCTGTCTCCTGATTGTTCTTTCCTGGACTAAGCTGAACTGATTCTTGAGCTCACTCTGTGTTCGGTTGTGCAGAACCACAAGTCTCTAGCCCGGGACCTGATCTCCAAAGACGCGGCGATTTTCCGGGCCCTCCTGAGCCGGGCTCTCGCCGACGTCGTCTGCCAGTGGATGGTCAAGGTGGCCGGATTGAAACGATCCAGTGACGACCTGGGCATGTCCCTGTCCAAAGAAGCACCGATTTCACCCGTGGTGTCGTCGTTACAGGAGGTCGTGAGGGACCGAAGGATGAAGGTCATATTCTCAAAGTTTGTCAAGGATCTAAGGGAGGAGCCAATGCTGGTGGTCCGGGTGGGCTGGAGCGCGCTCGTCGTTTCGGCCGTGTCCGCCGCCATCGGTGCGCACCGCTTTGCCGTCCTCCTGTCCGAGGAATACCTGCCGGCGCCCACGTCGCGGAGGCCCGCGCTAGCTCAGATCTAGGGTTTAGGCTAGCAGCAACCAGGCTAGGTACACGAAAAAGAACAGTACGTACTAGCTTGCAAATGTATAAGGGTGAGTGACACAGTGTACATAGATGATATCAGTACCAAACATACTTGTGTTTTGTAGCCAGTTTCTTCATGATGATCTGGATTCTGGGACAGTATGAACATTACTGGTAGTACTATATATGTTAAGGGTTGAAGGCTGGGACTTCAGTTTTGGACCCCCTCACAGCTCTGTGGAGGAGCCTGGGCAGGATGCTCCTGTACCTGTCCTCCTCCCTCTTCTCCAGCAGGTAGGCGATGATTTCCTCCACCTCCGATTTAACATCGAAGTAGAGCTCCGTCGCGGCCCGCCGGTCGGTGAGCACGTCCTGCCGCCCCCTCGTCGGGATCGGCTTCCCGAACCGGTAGTAGAACCGGCCGGGGATCTTCGGGACTGCGCCGGGGAAGATCACCTCCTGAGTGTCCCTGCAGCAGAAACCAACCAACCTTAGCCTCAGTTCACGGAGAGAAGAGAACGAATGTTCCTGGCTGGTTATAAACCTTAGCTTCAGATGGTTGCTGTAGCCCCGCAGCAGCTTCCTGCCCAAGGGCACGCTCCTAATATCATCGAATGTCCAGAGCAGCTGCAGATTCAGAAGGGGTGCAGACGTCGGTTAGAGAATGCATGATTGCGGTTGCATTCTTGAATCTCCAACGGTTTTAGGATACGTTCATCAGCTTGATAGTTGATACTCCCTCCATTCCAAAATATAATGCGCCCGCGCTTCCCGATGTCCAACTTTGACCATGAATTTAACCAATGAGACTGACAATGGCGGGAGAAAAAAAATTATATAATTAAAAAGTTCTTTTGAATACGAATTCACTGGTATAACTTTTGCTCCCGTTGCAGTCGGTCTCGTTGGTTAAATTTATGGTCAAAGTTGAAGCACGGGGATAGAGGAAGCGCTATATTTTGAAACGGATGGAGTACATAACCCAAGAATAGAAATGTTTAAATGCAAGTGTTGGAATGAGATGTGTCATTGGTCCGTTAACTCAAATTAATTGCACGCTTTAAGCCAATACTTTGGGAAGTGATCGGGTTTAGCCCATAAACTCGTTTTCTCGATCAAATAAGGCCAAAACCGAGTGGGGAGAGGAAAAAACCATCCATGTGGCTGCCACGTTGGCGTAGCGTACCTCAAATCACTTGTGAAAACTTAAAAGAAGAGTTAAATACATCACGGGTGCCTCAACTTGTCCGGCCCGGTCACTTTGGTGCCTAAACTTGTAAAATACGCAAAAGTGGTGCTATAACTTGTTGCATGGTGCATATACGATGCCTTCGCCCGTATGCCGCCATATGTGTTGTATGCGTGGTGTGACAGCTGGCGGCTGCCCCCACATGTCAGTGTGTGTAAGCGTCGCTTGCGCTGGTGAGGTGTGTGCAAGTTATTTTTTGGAAACACCCTAAGGTTTAATTAAATGTGATAAAAACGCCCTCGCTTATGCTAGTAAGAGGAAAAAAATACGGTTATTGAGGGTTTCGATTTTGGTACCTGCAGGTTTAACAGTATGTACACTCTGCAAGTTTAACAGATTTTGGCCACTGGGACGATGAATACTTTCTAAACAACTGTTAGTTGGGACTAATATAGCCTAGGTATCGCTCTGCAATTTCCATTATGTTTTTTTCTGTTGTTGTTTGGTTTTATGATATGCAAAATTTCCAATATAAAAATACAATAGTTATCTTAAATCTTTATTCTATTTTTATTATTGTGTAGTTCAAAGAGGTAAACATGAATTTTTTCTAAATTCATGTTGATTTAAACAGTTCAACATATATTATAAAATATTGTGTAAATTTTTATTTATTATGTAATGTTGTATTTTGAAAAAACTTCAACGTGTATTAAAAATGATTGTGTAAAAACAATAAATTCTATAAATATGCTAAAACATGTTAAAAGTTTTTGTATAAATGTAATAATAATTTTACACAATAAATTTTTATTACATGTTCAACATTTTATGAAATAGATGTTGTAAATTTTTTGAAATGCATGACAAACATTTTTTTAAAACACGTTTACAATTTCTTAATACATGTGAGAATTTCCAAAAGTATGTTGAATTAATTTTTTTCAAATTCACTAAGACTTTTTTAAGTTAATGGCGGTTGTAACATTTTCTTATATTTCTTTACAAAATTGAAAAATAAAAAACTAATCATGAAATTGGAAAAATAAATGAAAGGAAACCTTGTGAAGGCCCACAAGACGCCATTCTGAGCTCCTGGGTTCAAATTCCGGCAAGGCAACTTTTTTTTCTGTTTATTATTTCACGCAGTATCACTCCATTTTTTTATGGGTTTTTATCATTTATGCTACTAGTTGTGTCTCACTACTCAGTTTTGCCATTGGAAATTATAACTACTCAAAAGTGCCATCGATACGTGAGATGCTTGCTCAAGAATGCCATTAGATATGTCAAAAATGCCATCGCTCCGTTAGATGTTTGCTCAAAAATGCCATTAGACATTGTTATTTTCACTTCAAACCCGTTGACCATGTTATATGACAAAAATAAGCCTAAACCCGTGGCCCCACTTGTCAGGAGTAACCAAGCGAATAATTTTACAGGATAATAAAAACGCTGTTGGGATCAAGTAGGCCACACACTTTATAGTAGTGAGATAGAGGAAGAGCTGGCATGTTGGTCCATAGGTATTTATGTCATTATAACATGGCAAAAGAGATTTGAGATCACAATAATGGTGTCTAGTGGCATTTTTGAGCATGTGTCTAACGAAGCAATGGCATTTTTGAGCGGTTGAAATTCCTATTGGCAAAACTGAGTAGTGGGATACAACCGGTGGCATAAATGATAAAAACCCTTTTATAAATAGGAATTTATTTCCATACTGCACATACCACTACTATCAGCACATGTGCGCACACTGTGTGCTCAGGTACTTGTTTCGAATCGAGCCGGTGCGCCCTTTTCTTCTTTCTTTTTAGTATTATTTTATCTACTCCTTCCGTTCCGAATTACTTGTCTTGGATTTGTCTAGATACAGATGTATCTAGACTGATTTTAGTGCTAGATACATCCGTATCTAGACAAATCTAAGACAAGTAATTTGGAACGGAGGGAGTATGTGGGAACCCGATCTGAAAGGTGTGATCAATGCAATTCGTCATATTTAAATAAAATGTGAGGTGCTTTTGCAAAATTCAATTAAAGTACATGGAGTTTTCTGTAAAACAACCAGTATGCTCCACTCACCGTCATTGACATGTGGGCCAATGACGCGGTGGCACGCCATGTGGGTAGTGCATACGCCCAGATACGGATGGAGGCACCGTATTTGAACACTCAAACAAGTTATAGCATCATTTTTGTGTATTTTACAAGTTCAGGCATCAAAGTGACCGCGTCGGACAAGTTGAAGCACCCGTGGTGTATTTAACTCTTAAAAGAAACAGTCAATGGCTTACGTTCACAAGGTCATCCTCTCCGACGACTCCAAACGGCACGATGGTGGCATCGAACTGCGCCGCCATCCTGACGAACTCAGCCTGGTCCGGCCAAAAAAGCCGGTGCTCTTCACCCTACAATCAACAAGCTCAACTGTATGAAGTTCACAACCAAATCAACAACAAACTTTGTTGTGTAGCCTGCTCCGACCTTGCAGTGGAGCGCCTCCCGGTAGCCACCGGGGTAGAGCAGCACGAACTCGCCGGCGGCCAGCAGCTCGTACATGCACCGGTAGGTCATGGGCACGCCGCCCCACAGGTTGAGGAAGTCGAAGAGGTCGTGCCCCTGCGACCGCGTCCTCGCCTTCCTCGGGAACAGCAGCGGGTGCGCGACGCCGCGGACGACCACCTTCCTCCGCCGCATCAGCTCCGCGCCGAGCGGGATGATCTCCGTGCCCATCAGCATGTGGTTGCCCACCAGCAGCACCGGCCCCTCCTCCGGCAGCCCCGCCAGGCCCCGCACCACCGCGCCGTCCTCCATCGTCGAGTACATCGCCGGGCACGTCTTGAGCATCGTGCCCCTGTCATTATCATTTACAGTGTGTAAGTGGTAGTACGTAGTAGTACATTCATGATTAATTATTCGGCACGTATGAATGAAGGATGTAAGAATCTGCTGCTGGGTGTGGTGATCTTGGTTACTAGCTACCTGCTGATCTTGTCGGCCTCCTTCATGTCGGTTGCCGACGGCGGTATGTAGTCGCGAACCCGGTGGTAGCGCCTCGAGTGGCGGTAGAGGGAAGAGCACTTGATGATGGATGAGACATGGACACCATGCTCCTGGAAGTTTCATCAGCATTGTCCTTTCACATGTTCCTTTCAGTGCATAAGATATACTGCAATCTGATGAACTCTGCTTAAAAAAAACTCACCAGCAGCAAGCTGTGGCCATGCTTCTCAAAGAAGAAGACTCTGCATTTGGGTAACTTCTTCTGTAGCCTGTTAGCTTCAGATTTGCTCGGAAGTAACCTGTCGGCGCAGCTGAGTGCAAGCATACAAAAGATCTCCAGTCATGATGCCGTAAATCAATTGGTCGAAATCCGACAAAAATACGCATTCAAACCAGAAGCACTGCTAAATCATGGAGTAGTAGAATTTATCATGTGACAAAAGTCTGCAGCTAAGGATGAAACTGGAAGTAGAGCACCGAGTGCCTAATAAGGCCACAAACCTGGCTAGCAGTAGCACCTCGGCTGTAACTGATTGTATATGGCTATTAGCGTATGATGCAGCCTGTTTGATCAGTTTAATCTTCCATTTTAGTGTGTCTTTTGGTAGTTTGTCCAGCATTTTCTGCAATTAAAGGCACACATTTTTTCCTTCAAAAATGAATAAATTTGAAGGCACATATTTTTTGCACACATTAATCTTACAGACCGAAAGAAACACGAGAAAAAAAGATAGCAAGAAACTGAATTTATTTCCAGACCATTTTCTCCCTTAATTTGAATTTGTTTTCCCGAAAGGTAGGATAACCTTTGGCCTCTACATCAATTGATGCACCCAACTATTTACTAACTTATTTTATCCCTTTAATTTGTATTGTCTTGATAAAATTAGATACATAGAAACAAGATGCAGAGAAGTCGATGGTACAGACCGAATGCTTCAGGGAAGATGACATGTTACTTGTCAATCTGCTGAGTGCTTCTAAAGGATGCCTCCCACTTTTCATTATACTCAGTGCCATGTTCACCTCATTGTCTGGTCTCAATGAACAGGAAGAATAGAAGAAGCAAGCGCAAAAAACTTAGAGAACAGACAATAAATGCATCAATGTTTTTGCTCAATTTCTAGCCTATTCCTACACTTGTTCCTTTTTCAAATTTTCTATGTTGGACCCGACAAGGTACTTACGGATGTTGTAATTCAGTAGAGCTGCAGCTGCAATACAGGCGCGATCCGAAAACGGGCTGAAAACCGACAGAAGTGTTTTTATGCGTGACCTCTCAAATGATGTAGCTTCCCCAGAAGAAAAGAGAGACGAAACCCAAAAAAAAATGTATATCAGAAATTTTTCATAAATAGGCAGGTTCACTGGCACACCATCAGAAAATTTCTTGCATACCTGGATTAACTAGTACCAGTACCAAATCAGTGCCAGGATTGCGAGCGGCGACTGCAAGAGCTATGCATCCTCCAAATGAATTCCCCAATATGTAGATGGGCTTAGTAGGAGAAGCAGAGTGCTCTGCTCTCACAACATCTTCTACCATTGTGACAAGTTCTGAAAAATAAAAGGAGCTAAAACCATACAGTTAATCTTTAGAACTTAATAACTGGACATGCGGTGTTGGCTCTGCTTAACGCGTTTTGGGGATCTTTTGTTTCTGCCACATGCCAAGATTGGGGCATGTCTCTAAAAAAATGACTTTGCGTGTCGTGTGCATCTTCATGATACAGACGTCGAGAGAAATGAAATATTCCATTTCCGACAAAAAGGATGTGTTTCACTCTGAATCTTAAAACAAGCTCAGAATTTCACTTGAGATGGAAAATGCTCGGAGAGAAACTAACAAATTAAATACACCGATATCCTATCCCATACCTTCGAACGGCGTGCGGTCGCGAAGAGGAATGTGCATGCATCTAAGTTCAAATATCCTGCAAATGAAGGAACAAATGCATAATGTATTCTCCTTTTAGAAGAAAAAAAGCTGCATAATGTATTCGAGGTAGTATCGCAATCACACTACTCCGGGTTTGCCATAAATTTTTCCAAGTAAACTGATCCTGGTGTCTCACGTTCCAAGAGCCTTGTGGTGCATGCAGAGCCCCATCCCCATTCCATCTATCCCTGCAAAGATTAATATGTAACCCCAAATCATAAACCCTAACCGGAAATTCAGGTATAAAGACGTGCATGGCTGTCGAAGGCACAACATTAATTTCCAGACATGAACACACGTTCACCTGGCAAATACAGCATGACTGGGGCATCCTCGACCGCCGGCTCGCCGGCGTCGACGGGGCAAAGCCAGCGGGGCGGCCCGCCGTCGTGCTCCACCAGCTCCCCGATCGCCCGATAGTAGTGGCCCAGGTCCTTGACCGTCCCGTAGCCATCATCGTACAGCGGCTCAAGACCCCTGTAGCTCGCCTGCACCCTCCCGGCGGCGTGTGCGTGTCTGGACGACTGGCGGCTGAATGAGCCATGCAGCCCTTGTCGCCGGAGGGAGATCTGAGGCTGAGGGTGCACCAGAGGGAGAGGGAGAGAAAGGGTCGTCATTGCTGCACGCAGTGAGCCGCGAAGCTTCTCGGAGTGTCCCGGCCATGGCCTCCTCGAGGGAGGCTTATGAAGCATGAGGCGTACTCTCGAAAAAAAAGCATGAGGCGCGTAACAGACATAACTGAATCTCAGTGAGGCGCGGAGAGTGTGAGGGGGTTTTTTCATCTGGCGGTGGGCTAGAAATGGTTTCGCCCAGTGGGCTTGAAGTTCGAGTGGGCCGAGGTGGACGTCTCGGGCCGAACGAAGAGGCCTGGCCCTTGCGAGTAAACAGGGAGGCTGCCGGAAGTGGGGGGAAGGGCAGATCAGCGCAGGGAGAGAGGAGGAAGATGATGGGGGGACGAGGTGGGGGAGGAAGCGGAGGAGGAGGGGGGCGGCGGCAGGAGCGGCAGGCGCTGATGCTGGCGTTCGCGGTGGCGCTGCTGATGGGCACCGCCGTCTACTTCCGCATCTGGGCGCGCCAGTCCGACGACCCCTCCTTCACCGCCGACGACCGCGAGGAGCTCCGGTTCGCCCCCTCTTCCCTTCCCCCCTTCATTCTGCTGCTGACGGATCCTGAGGCCTGTTCGACGGGTGGGTCATGGCTAGGAGGAGCAGACCCTCGAATTCGGGGCGCCTCGCTTCTGTAGAGTGGATTCCTAGGGGCAAATCCGGCCATTCCGTTTCACCATTTGGTTGTAAGACAAACCATGAATCCAGACTTACTACATGGCATTATATGCTCACTTTTTCTAGTAGTTCTTTTCTACTACCTGCTGCGAGTCCAGATGGTCTGAGAATTAGCTGCCCGATCAAGGATTCATTGCAAGGCGAGTTTGATGGAATTGGAGCATTATTTCCATGTTTCCACTGAACATATGTGTTCGCCATTGTCAGTATCAAGTGCATGCTTTTCAGCAAGATTTTCACTGCGAATGTTAAGCTATTTGCCTCAGAACATTGTTGATTTTGATTTTCCACATAGTGGTTGTTTGTTTCTGGTGAAATTTTAAGCTAGGTCCATACAACTTCATCTGCATGTGTTCATATTTCGTGTTATCTTAATGTTTTGTCGGAGGCATGGCTAAGCGGTTTATTGGTATTCTTTTGCTGGGTCATCTTTTGCAGGAGGCAGTTCGAAAATGCTAACCTGGAGGCAATGGATGAATCCGCTGAATGGAGAATGAAATACGACACGGAATTGGCGAAAAACAGGGACCTGCAAGATGAACTTTTAAAGGTTGGTTCCATTTTCAGTACATGTACTTCACTCTCCTATATTCTCCCATGATTTACGTCTGTGATGCTTATGGGGTAATCTTTCTTTGTAGGTTAAGACCTCACTGTCTGATTCAACCAAGAAATTTGAAGTGTTGCAAAAGGTAATTTTGGGGCAAATTTCAGTGCATTTTCTCACTATATCAGAATCTTAGTTCTGTGTATCCTGTTTCATTTGACCGTGTGCTTCCTCTCGATTTAGTTTCACTCTCTCCTATGTACATGCCTTGCTTAAGCTGATCTCCATTGCTGCAGGATAATGAGATGTTCAAGAGGCAGATTGAATCCATGAAACTGGAGTGCAATTGCACCATCCCATTGAAAATTACTCAGGAATAAGGACATTTCACTGGCAGATTAGCACTAGTTTCCTTTTCATTTTTCTTATTATTGGAGTGAGGACAGATGGAATGAGCAGCTTTGTAATGGTAGATATGGCGACTGCAGCAAAGAAACTTGTGTTTGCAATTGTTAATGACCTATACACCCGGGCACAATTTTGGAAGTAATCACTTGTGAGTAGCAATGCATAAGTGTGTTTTCGGTATTAAGTTTTGTGCTGGACTTGGCACCTGTACATACGCAGTGTAGTGATGGTTATCTCCAATTCCTTTGATGTATGTTTTCAAAAGTAAAAAATCTTGGCTGTAGACATTCCTTTTCTTCTTGAACCTGCCAATCCACCTTATTACAAAGGGTGGGCCTAAAAGGCGGCATATTAAGATTTGTAGACCACTGTATGTTTTCATTCTCTTGTGAGGGAATCAAACAGAGGAATCACTTGGCATGAGTGGTAAGCTGTATCTTGATGAGGCCCTATTAGTTGAGTGGTGTGTGGGGTATCATGTGTGTGCTGCTCGGCAGTTTGTGACGGTTTTAGCCCGGTTTTCCCGTTGATTAATTGGGCAACTCTCTTCTGCTTAATTAGTGGATGAGGCAAATATTTTGCCTCCATTTCAAATTTTTTTGTCAAAAAAAAGAAAAACAGAGGCCTGTCTTGCTCTTCTTGTCTCTGACCAGTTATCACTTGCTGTGAAATTTTGTTCAAGTCTTCTGGTTACATAAACCTTTTCGGGTTATAATACAGTGCAAATATACGGTTGTCATAAACCTATTCAGTTCTGTTTATGCAACATTTCCCAATTAAAAATATGCAGTTGTCATTATTCTGTTCTGTTCCTCCATCAACCTGTTCAGGTGCCTGGATTAATCCTACTGAGCAAAGTAATGCATCATGGTTGTCACCGTTCAATGCTAATCCTGCTCAGTAGGATCTGAACTGGGAGCATCATCATCATCAAGAACACTATGCCAGGCGCCTCAACCAAGCAACTTTTTTCAAACCCAAATCTAATGACTTTGAAGTTGCAACACTTATCATAAGTTTATAACTGATGGTTTTCAATATCCACTTTCATCAGCACTTCAGGAACCAACTTACAAGATAGGATAGCACATCAATGCATGGTTACACACTGCTCAAAGCTGAAGGATACCATACCCAGTCATGGAATCAGTAGTATCTTGCCAATGTGGGAGCTTGACTCCATCAGCTTGTGAGCTTCTGCTGCCTCAGACAGAGGGAGCGTCCTGTAAACCACCGGTTTCACCTTGCCCGATGCAACGGCTGGCCACACATTTTTCTCCACCTCGCTGACGATCTGAGCTTTATTGGTCAGGCTTCTGCTCCGCAGTCCAGCAACTGCACATAATCATAGCAATTCAACTCCATTGCTAAAATTGGCGATGACATCTAGGAATCGTCCATCGCATAAAACAAACAAAAAAAACACATTGATATAAGATTGGTTATCAAGAAAAGAAAAATATGGCATAACGAGAAGCGGGGAAATCGCGTGGATCAGTGAAACCTTGTATGGTCAATCTTCGGGCAAGCATCGCCTGCAGGTTCACTTCGGTCACAGTGCCTCCCATGAAACCGATGATGAAAAGCCTACCATCAACTGCTAAGCTGTCCAGATTGCGCTGGAGATAAGGTCCGCCGACGTTGTCCAGAATGACATCAACACCTGGTAGAGATATTCCCAATATTACAGTTAGAATGTATATTAACTTGCCAGGCACAGCCAAAATATTTTGTTTTATTTTTGCATCAGGGCATCAAGCATTACAAGAGGATGGCGGGATAATACCATTTCCATTGGTTTCTTCTTTGATACGTGCTACAAAGTCTTCAGTTTTGTAGTTTATGCAAACATCCGCACCCAAACCCGCGCAAGCGGCTAGTTTCTCTTGGCTTCCTGGAGGAGCATGAGGAGCATAACACAGTTACTTGCCCTCTTTCAGAAAACATCTTAGTACCATATATACTGTATCTATCTATCTGAACCAACAAACCTGCAGTGACAAAGACCTTGATTCCGAGGTGCTTTGCCATCTGTATGGCAAATGTACCGATTCCGCTTGATCCACCATGGATCTGCATATGATTAGAGATACTTCATCAGCAGTAAAAATACAGACATGAAAAATGCACTTCCAGTCCAATTCAAGTAACGAGAAATCTAACCACCAGTCGGCTGGTGGTTTGCGACAGGCGCGTACGAACCCATCGTCGTCGGATCCTGATCGTGCAGTCGCCAACGTGCGCGAGATGTACGAACCCATCGTCGTCGGATCCTGATCGTGCAGTCGCCAACGTGCGCGAGAAAAAGAAAGGGGCTAGACGGGATTCGAACCCACGACCTCCTGCAATTGCCCCACCATGGTAACCAACTCACCCAGACTTTGTTGCTTTCAAAGGCGCCTAGAGTATGAATATATTGTGTAGTGGCTCTTTGTTCAAGATTTAAAATGTGAATGACTAGCTAACTTTGATTGCGAATTTAGTGGGAAGAATCTAAAGACTATGCCCTTGACTGTCGCGAATTTTCTCTGAATTGGATCTGTTATTTTTTTTGAGGTGCTAGATCTATTGGCATGCCCTCATTATATTTTTAGTCAAAAAAATCATGCTGAATATGGGATTTGAACTCATGCCTAGCAGCTAATGTGAAACACACACTAATCAGCTCAGCTAGACCATTTGTTGCGAAAAAGAATGCACGCCATACTATTTGACCATTCCATGTTGCTTTTTTTCTTTTTTCTGTGAGGAGTTGATCAAATATACCCCGGTAACTGTTATGTGAATAACATGGTCACTCACACATCGCAAACCCGATAACTTATATATCCCTGTCCTGATAACTTTGGCGACCGAAGGGGGAGGGGGTAGTTGACGAACTTTTGTATGAATAGCATGGTAACTCACACATCGCAGACCTGATAATTTATGCACCCTATCCTGATAACTTTGGGGGGGGGGGGGGGGGTTGATGAAATATCCTCTCGATAGCTTTTGTGTCAATAGCATGGTAACTCACACATCGTAGTCCTGATAGCTGATGTACAAATAACGTAGTAGCTTTTTTGACCCAAAAAAACTAGTGTAAACATACCTTCGATAACTTTTTGTATGAATAGCATGGTAACTCACACATCGCATATCTGATAACTAATGCACCCCATCCTGATAACTTTGACAACGAGGGGGGGGGGGAGTTGATGAAATATCCCCTCGGTAGCTTTTGTGTGAATAGCATGGTAACTCACACATCGTAGACCTGATAACTTATGTACCCAGGTCCTGATAACTTTGGCTACAAGGGTGGGGGGAGTTGATGAAAATATCCCCTCGGTAGCTTTTGTGTGAATATCATGGTAACTCACACATCGTAGACATGATAACTTATGTACCCATGTCCTGATAACTTTGGCGATGAGGGTGGGGGGGGGGGTGAGGGAGTTGATAAAACATCCGCCTCGATAATTTTTGTGTGAATAGCATGGTAACTCACACATCGCAGACCTGATAACTTATGTACCTGACCCTGATAAAAAAGTCATAGAGGAGTCCCTCTACACATTACACATTCATATGTATAGTACATCATCATTCATGCGTGATTTTTTTCAAGAAAATACCTTTCTTTTTGTCATCTGACAATGGTGAAAAAGAGTTTTAAAAGATTTTTGTTTTCAAGTATTGAACAACAGCCTGGGTTGGTGTAATGGTTGTTGGTCATGGTATTAAGCGTGCCCTAGCTGCCTGATGCAGGTTCGAATCCCATGTGGCGCGGGAGCCATCGAGGGGAGTCGTGCGGATCTGTCGCTAACGACCAGTCGACTGGTCGTTAGCACAGTCCTTCAAGTAATTACTGGAGTTCATATTTCATTGGAGTAGCATCTTTCAGTACTTTGCTGTTTTTCAGTTAGTCAGAGCATGCCAATTTGTTGTGAGTTGTGACCAAAAATGTCTGACTGAACAAAATGCTCAGCTCCTAGTAGGAATCATATGTAGCGATGCCTGTGGCAGATTCATCGGCCTGCAATCCCAACAAATCAGCAAGAGAGAATTTCTTACAAGGAAGGATTCGCCGGGGGAGAGATGGCTGGTCATGAAGACGGTGGACCAGACGGTGCAGGCCACCTCCGGCAAGCCGGCGGCGTCCGTCAGCGACACCCCCTCCGGCACCGGGAGCAGCTGCCCCGCCGGCACCACCACCTTCTCCGCGTACCCGCCGCCGTTAAGCAGCGCGCACACCTGCACGCGATGCAAATAGCAGATGCATCACAGGTTCACAGCACGGCGGCAGGAGGAGGTGGTGAGCTTCACTGAACTAAGCTATTACCTGGTCGCCGACGGCCCAGCGCGGGTGGACGTTGGCCCCGAGCGCGAGGATGGAGCCGGAGCACTCGACCCCCGGGTAGGGCGAGGCGCCGGGCGGCGCCGGGTACCCGCCCTGCCGCTGGACCGTGTCGGTGCGGTTGACGCCGGCGGCGGCCACCCTGAGGAGCACCTCGCCGTCCCCAGGCGCCGGGAGGTCCTCCACCTCGCGCTCCTCTAGCACCTCCGGCCCGCCGGGGCTCGCGATCGCCACCGCTCTCATCGTCGTCGGTGTCGATCTCCCTCGTCGCTCTCACTGCCTGCTCAGCTCGGCCGCGAGTGGGTTGCTCTTGTCTGATATCCCCCATGAGGTCGACAGACGGGAGAAAGTCCCCGCCGCCGGCGGCTAGCTGCGTGGTCCCCGCTGGCTCCCCCACTTCTCTCGAGCCCCCCATAGAGGTAGAGACGATGAACCACACGTCAGCGTTTCTTTTTTTTCAAAAATACTAGACCTATTATAAACATTCATCAAAAGTACAAAGCACCCAAATATAATAAAAATTACATCAAGATCCATAGACAATCGAACGACCGTTGCCGCGCCAAAACGAGCCGTCGACGCGTCGTTGTCGCTGCTCCCATAACGGAGCCCCTAAGGACCAGCGTTCAGGAGTCGCACTCGTTGCCATTGAATTCTTGAATCGATATGATGAAGCACATGAGTCAGCGTTTCAAGTGTGTATAACCTTTTTTTTAATTCAAAATTCAAAAGTCGATCAAATTAATAGGGAACATATGGAAGTGGCTATAGGTAAGTTGTCTCAAAATTTATTTTGGGTTATTCGATTTTCTAGGCCATTTAAAATTAAACATCGAATCTTTGTCCTTCTTTTTTCTTCCTCCGGCTTGTTTTTGGACCTTGATAAGTGCTGAACGTTCGGATTTTGTCGATGGCAAATGAAATGATTTTTATGGAAATTTCAAGCGATGCGAGGACGGCAAATTTAGTTGGTAAGCATGTCAATCCCGTCCATAGTTTGTTTTTTGCTTGAAAAAATACATGCTTGCAAACTAAACTTGCCATCCTTGCGTCAACTAAAGTCATAAAAAAACGTTCGATTTATCATAGGCAAAATCCGAACGTTAGGGATTTGCCATTTCTGTTTTTTTTTCTCCTTCAGTCTTCTTCCTCCCATAAAATAGACTTGCCAAATTGGAAATTCAGTCAAAACTATTGTGGAAAAATCTCGACAACAATAATCCTCTCATAAGATGAAAGAACAAGGCTTCCAAGTTCCAACATTTTATTGTGATTATTTATCCTCGAGATACATATCCAATTTCACCAGCACGCAGCACTTATAGATCCAGCTTATTACTACAATATAAAAGGACATGTCCATGCATAGTTCACTGCAGAAAACAGTGCCCACAGCGGCTAGTGTACACATGAATACATGATACACCATATCCAATCATGGAATCAGCAATATCTTGCCAATGTGGGAGCTCATCTCCATCAACTTGTGAGATTCAGCTGCTTCAGACAGAGGGAATGTCTTGTAAATCACCGGCTTCACCTTGCCCGACGCGACGGCAGGCCACACATTCTTCTCCACCTCGCTCACGATCTGGGCTTTGTTAGCGAGGCTTCTGTTCCGCAGTCCAGCAGCTGTACAAAATCATGGCAATTCAACCAAGTGGTAAATTAGTGACGATGTTTAGGAATGGTACAATCATGTAAAAAAAATGAAGCAAATAGCGTGTATCGATATAAGATGGCAGTACTGAGAATCACATAAATCTAAAGGAGATGTGGTTGTTATAAATAGATCCATCCAACCTTGTATGGTCAGTCTTCGGGCAAGCATAGCCTGCAGGTTCACTTCAGTTGTAACACCTCCCATGAAACCGATGATGAAAAGTCTACCATCAACAGCTAAGCTGTTCAGATTGCGCTGGAGATAAGATCCGCCGATATTGTCCAGAATGACATCAACACCTGGTAAAGGTATTTTGTATTATTGTTACAGTAGGAGTATATCAAACATTACAAAATGGTAGCAGCAGCATACCCTTTCCATTGGTTTCCTCCTTTATGCGTGCTACAAAATCTTCAGTTTTGTAGTTTATGCATACATCCGCTCCCAAATCTTTGCAGGCAGCTAGCTTTTCTTCGCTTCCTAGATAGGATAACATAGTTACTACCAGAGTTTCCGAAACAATTTGGTACTGTATATCTTATTTCTGTTATAAGTGTATAACTGACAAACCTGCAGTAACAAAAACCTTAACACCAAGGTGCTTCGCAATCTGTATAGCGAATGTACCGATTCCACTTGATCCACCATGGATCTGCATACATTCGAGATATCCAATCATCAGGAATAAATACAGCCAGGAGTCCAGGATAATTCACCTGATTTTGCACATGAGTAACTGCTAAAGTAGTTCGCACTCCATTCGAGTAAGCATAATTTACTTCGCTATTTCTCAGTTAGCCGAGGCATGCCAATTTGTTGTAACAAAAGATATCAGACTCAATCCTCAGTGAAAGAAATTCACAAGCAGCCTCATCCCCACAAAGAAGCAAGTGCAGTGAACTGATACGCCGTTCGCAATCATCACATGGGGGAACAAATTAGCAAGAGAGAATTTCTTACAAGGAAGGATTCCCCGGGGGAGAGGTGGCTGGTCATGAAGACGGTGGACCAGACGGTGCAGGCCACCTCGGGCAAGCCGGCGGCGTCGGTCAGCGACACCCCCTCCGGCACCGGGAGCAGCTGCCCCGCCGGCATCACCACCTTCTCCGCATACCCGCCGCCGGTGAGCAGCGCGCACACCTGCAGCGCAACAGCATACGCAAACAAAAAAAAGTGAGTTTCAGACTTCAGAGCAGCAGCGGCCATCACCAATTCGCCATGGGGGCACCTGGTCGCCGACGGCCCAGCGCGGGGGGACGTTGGGCCCGAGCGCGAGGATGGTGCCGGAGCACTCGAGCCCCGGGTAGGGGGAGGCGCCCGGCGGCGGCGGGTACCGGCCCTGCCGCTGGACCGTGTCGGCGCGGTTGACGCCGGCGGCGGCCACCGCGACGAGCACCTCGCCCTCCCCCGGCGCCGGGAGGTCCTCGACCTCGCGCACCTGCAGCGCCTCCGGCCCGCCGGGGCTCGCGATCGCCACCGCCCTCATCGTCGCCTCCGCCTCCGCCTGCGCTCAGCTCACTTGCTTCCGGCCTCCGGCTCTCGGTAGCTCCGCGTCTGCAGGCCACTGCTCCACGGCTCTGCTCGGATATAGGGCCGGGCTTCTCTCCGACTGGATCCGGCCCAAGAAAGGTGGACGGCAGAACGTGCTTAGAGCATCTTCAACGGCATAGGTCAAACGAACATGGATGTGATGATTGAGGTTTTGAATAGATGACTTTGCATTTGCATTTTAGATTTAGATTCGTTTGTATTTCAAAATAGAGAAAAAGTCATTTATATTCTGGGATCGAGCTATTTTGTCGAAAGCTCATGTCTCCTCACTTATAGCGTAACCGGCTCATCTCCCCCATCATCCTTTCCATTTAATCACTGACAAAACCCAACTTTGCTCCTGACGCATGTGGACATACGGTTGAATGGCCATTCAACCATATCCTTCAAACAAGGCAGACGTTGAGCTGTCCATACTAATTCATAGATTTTTTTGATGTAATTTATAAAAAAAAATTAGTGCAAAAGATTGCTTAATAACAACAACTAAAAACTACTCTCAAAATCCTACTACTCCCCGCCCGAAGTGAGGTCGATGACCTCCCGCTAGAGCTGTTGGCCTCATTGTCATTGGTCGCGAGTGTGAACCCGTGGGGTTCGCCGATGTGTGTCTCTTTGGCAGTCGCCATCATCATCCTCGGCCTCGAGCTCCTTGACGAGCCAGGTGTGCCACACCTCATTAATGCGGAGCCGGTGTTCGCGGTCAACCGTGTGGGTGCTCTGCATGGATGTGTAGACCGGCCAGTTCACATCAGAGAGCTCTAGGTCCTCATCAACGAGCGCCACGATGACAGTGGCATTTTGCGTGCTCTGCCTCCCTTGCACCACGGTCACGTGGTGCTCCTCCAGTAGGGCGAGGCGGACTTGCTCCTCCACCTATGCCATGGAGAATAGGTTGTTTGGCCCGCCGGTCGGAGTCGCGACCTTAACGACCACCGCCTCCTCCTCCTATGTGGGTGCCTCCTCCTCCTATGTGGGTGCCTCCTCCTCCGCGACCTCTGCTAGGGCCATGGGGTCCCCCTCCTCCTCCTCTAAGCTTAGAGGCCTCAATACGGGCTTGGCGTAAAATAGGGGTTCATGTTGGAGGCCTGAACATGTTTGGGCCGTTCGATTCGAACATATAGGGGAGAAAAGAGGGCCTGCGTTGGAGATGCCCTTATCCCTTGATTATTTCTTTATTTTTGGGTTCTAGAAAAGAGAATCCTTCTTTTATGATCCTTCCTTTTTTATCACATAGTATTACGTTTGTCTTAAATCAAGACTTTAACTAATTTGGTCATGCTTACAGAAAAAGGATTTACAGTACTAAATTAATATAATTAGACCCATCACAAAATATATTTCATGTTCAATTTATATGATATTGCAAGATATTGATAATTTTTAATATAAATGTGGTCAAGCTTTACAATATTTGACTTAAGAAAATCCTAATACACAAAGTAAAAAAGAAATAGGGGGGTAATTATAAAACATGTTCAAAACATATTTTTCACCAAACCACAAATCATTATATTTCCCAACAAATAGTTATTACACATAACTCACTCTAATAGCAATAGACAAGACAACCCTTGAGTTTTCTAAAATAAAGGGACCATGTGCTCTTGAGTCTACTCTTTTTAACCGCACTTTAAATCCTTTGTGTTGTCCTGCCTAACTTTTATTTATACTCCCTCCGTCCGGAAATACTTGTCGAAGAAATGAATGTATCTAGACATATTTTAGTTCTAAATACATCCATTTTTATCCATTTATGCGACAAGTATTTCCGGACGGAGGGAGTACATCTTTTGGCACAAATCGTGCCGCTGTTTGTAATTCGGAAAATGACATAGATAGAGGTATTCAAAAATGCGTCTTGCATGTTTTTTCTACGTTGTATCTGTATATATGCATCTTGCTAGTAATTTCTTCGTTCTATAATGTAATGTAGTGCGTATAATTTTTTTGAGAAGACAAATAGACAAACTTCGTAAACTCTGACAACATATGGTATAGATACACTATAGTACTCTATTTATTCGGTAATATTATTGCCGATTACGTTTTTTAGTACTCAATCCACCTATTTAGTGGAGTATGCTATATCATTTTATAATACAAATGTTGTCAGAGTTTACGAAGCTTGTCTGTTTTATAATAGGAGTAAGTTTGATCAAATTTTATAATATTTGTTTAACTTTAAAAAAGAAATATGGGCGATACATTATGGAAGGAAGGGATCAGTTTGATTGGGCTGTGCCGCATGAAGCAGCAGTAGTCCTGGCCATGGGCCGCCCGGCCCGAACAGCCCGGCCCGACCCGGCCCGAACAGCCCGGCCCGAAAAAGCCCAACCCGGCCCGACGCTGCTCCCGGGCCGGGCCTGGGCCTAGGTTTTGAGCCCGAAGACTAGGTCGGGCCGGGCCTGGGCCCGCTGTTTATGCCATTTACTGAAGAGGCCCGGCCCGAGGCCCGACGTGTTTTTTGCTGTGATGGGCCGGGCTCGGGCCTGAAAACTAGGCCCGACGGCCGGGCCGGGCCGGGCTCGGGCCTGAGTTTTCTACATCGGGCTTGGTCAGGCCCGGCCTAAAGCCCGGCCCGGCCCGGAGGATGGCCAGGTCTAAGCAGCAGCATTAAACCATAAAGTGATTCCATTTGCTCAAAACAAAAAGCCATAAAGTGATTCCAGAAATGCGCGTGCTGTTTTGCTGTGCTCGTGCGGGCAGTGGACCAGTGGTGGTGGGAACAGGATACAGAGTTGGGGAAAGCGAGAGGGAAGAGGATGATGGCATCATGGGGTTCGTCACCATCCACGGCATCGGCGCGGGGGCTGCGCCGCTCACCAGTCGCGGGCGGCGGCGGCTAACGGAAGGCGGGCGCGGAAGCTTCTCGGAACGCCCGGGCTCCGGCTAGTAGTACATATCGGATCGCAGCAGCGGGCGAAGAGCCAGCCAGCGAGGGCGCGCGGGGTAGGGTTCGGATTGATTGAGCCGCCCGCGCCGTCTGTCTATTTCGGGGCTCTGGCGCCGCCGGCCATGGGCGGCCTCCGCCTCTCCGCCTGGGCCGCCGCCCCCTCCCCCTCCCCCTCCCCCGCCGCCGCGCGGGGCTTCCCGCGGTCCCCGCCGGACTGGCGCGGGCCGGAGCGCGGGCGCCGCAGCCGCTGCGCCCCGTCGTCCCCGCCGGCGCTGTCGCTGGGCGCGGCCGGCCGGCTCCGGGTCGGGGCGGACCGCGAGTGGCTGTGGGACTGCCGCGGCGGCGGCCTCGGAGGGGGAGGGGGCAAGAAGGACTACGCCAAGGAGATGGAGGCGGCGGTGCGCGTCGTGCAGGTCGCCTGCACGCTGTGCCAACGGGTGCAGGACTCGCTGCTCCTTGCGGACCCAGGCTCTGGCACTGCCGGCGTCCACTCCAAGCTCGACCGGTCTCCGGTCACCGTCGCCGGTTCGTGCTGTCACTCGAGTTATTTTTACTAGTAGCATTCAGTATTCAAAACATTTCATTACACACCCTGAACACATTTAGCAGCCAAGTTAGTCAAACTACAACTCTGCTGTATTGGGAAAATTATATTAGTTAGAGCGAGTCTCAATGCCTAAACGGGATGTTTCTTAGTTAAATTACTGGTGTTGACTTTTGAATTGTGCAAGTGTGGTAAATAAGACTGCGGGTTTGCACTGATATACTGGTTCGCCTGTTACAGTACTGATAGTGGGCTGCAAACGCAATTCAGCTTGCATTGTCGCCGGTTCGTACTGTCACTCTGAGTATTATTACTACTAGTAGCATTCAGTATTCAACACACCTTGAACAAATTTAGCAGCCAAGTTATTCAAACTACAACTCTGCTGTATTGGGCAAAATATACTGTATTAGTTAGAGCGAGTCTCACTCAAATGCCTACACGGAATGCTGCTTAGTTAATTTATTGGTGTTAACTTTTGAATTGTGCAAGTGTGGTAATCTTTTTTCCCCCCATTCGATAAATAAGACCGCGTGTTTGCACTGATATATACTGGCTGACCTGTTACAGTACTGATAGTGGGCTGCAAATGCAATTCAGCTTGCAGCCTCACAACGAAATATAGTGGGTGTTTTAAGTTCCAAAATATTAGGAATGGCCCATATATGAATATTATGCAACAAATTTTGTCTACCCGTGATGTCACTGAATTAAGTTCCAAAATATTATGTATTTATATTATTATGCTATAAATTGGGTCTTTGTGGTGGTTAGTCCCTAATAAATCCATCTGTATTCCTTATGCCAGATTGGGGCGTGCAGGCGACAGTTAGCTGGCTACTCTCAGATTGCTTTGGTGATGAAAGTGTGTCGATTGTAGCAGAAGAAGATGATAAGACGCTATCTAGCAGTGACGGCACGGCGTTGCTTGAGTCTGTTGTCGCTGCAGTCAACGGTTGCCTGGTTGAAGCTCCAAAGTATGGGCTGAGATCCCCGGAGAAAGACCTTGGGGCTCATGATGTTCTTCAAGCTATACGGAAGTGCAGCTCCACCGGAGGTCCAAAAGGAAGATTTTGGGTGCTTGATCCTGTGGATGGCACGCTTGGTTTTGTGCGTGGGGACCAATACGCTATTGCCCTCGCCTTAATTGAAGATGGGGAAGTTGTGCTTGGTGTTCTTGGGTGCCCAAATTATCCAATGAAGAAGGAATGGCTCAATTACCACCAACGGTACTACAGATTGATGTCTAAGGTTGCTCCCCCTACATCAGGATCCTGGAACAAGGGTTGCGTGATGTATGCTCACAAAGGATGTGGCCAGGCTTGGATGCAGCCATTGGTTCACGACTTTGGTATGCTTAGTTGGCATAACTCAAGGGAGGTTCAAGTATCATCTGTCAGTGATCCAGTTTCAGCAACATTCTGTGAACCTGTTGAGAAAGCAAACTCGAGCCATTCCTTCACTGCAGGACTTGCCCATAGTGTAGGCTTAAGGTCAGCTCTTAATTTCATTGTCTATGCAATACTTTTATTAACCATGATAATATTATTTCACTAGAGTGCGGAAATTAATTTATAGATTTACATGTGCTACTTGGCATATGGTATTGCTGGATAGTGAATAGGTTAATGCTTTACATGGCCATTAGAATGAAGTGGTGCTAGCATTTTACTCTTGTTCTCTGTCATCTGCACCCGGGTTGCAAGTTTTGGCTTTTGGGCGCTCTGTTTATTGATATTTCATTTGCTTGTTTTCCAGAAACCAGCCTCTGCGTGTGTACAGCATGGTGAAATATGCTGCAATAGCACGAGGTGATGCAGAAATCTTCATGAAATTCGCTAGAGCTGGATACAAGGAGAAGATATGGGATCATGCCGCAGGGGTGGTCATCATTCAAGAGGCTGGTGGAGTGGTAACAGATGCCGGAGGTTGCCCTTTGGACTTTTCCAGGGGTGTTTACTTGGAGGGTTTGGACAGAGGCATAATAGCTTGTTCTGGGGCGTTGCTTCATCGGAGAATTTTGGAAGCTGTCGATGCAAGTTGGAATTCATCAACGCTGTAATGCAAGCAACCCAAACCCTTGCAGTCAGATAGATGGCCTGATGCTGTTCATAGCATGCAAGTGTGAGTTTACAACGAACTTTTGCTCTCTTTTTATCAACCTCTGAACTAAAATTGCCCTGTCTCTTACATTCCGATATCTGTTTATTTACAGGTAACTCAACTCATTTTGGTATGAAGAATTAGTCTCCAGTGTTCAATTAACGTTGAAATAGTGGAGCGTGTAGTAACCATAGCTTGTCTGCTCATAAACAATCTGCGGCACGAGATAGACAAATACCGTCATTTGTTCGCCAAGAGCATCTGTAAAGATGTTGAGTGGCTATTTTGATGGTTTGTATCATCCATTTCTCCCTCGGGCATAACTCATACGCTCCTTGGGTTGATGGCACGTCGACTAAATCATCAGTCATGAGCAGTTTGCTGAACCTGATAACTCGAATCTCTGAACCTTCGATAAAATGATCTCATGATGCATTGTCTGCAAGTTTTTGCCTCTATATTATGCCGTCAGTTATTCTCATTTTCCAGATGCTTGCATTTTCTTCCATTCATATAAATATATAAAGTATCATTCCATGTTTATATATATATTCTCCATTGTCCACTCCACAAAGAAAGGAAAAATACAGTCACACGAATTTACCACAACAGCACAAGTAGCAATTTTTTTCATGGTAATAAAAACCATGATACAGACGGACTGACTGTGTGTACTGGACTGGACTGGACTGAGGCCTGCAGTTGATCAGCTGGAGAGCTGCACGGAGCAGCACTGGCTGAAGAGCTCCTTGCTGCCGTCCTCGACGTTGTTGTCATGGTCCATCTTGGGCTGGAAGCTGCTCCACGCCGGCGCCAGCCCCGGCGCGGCGCTGGTGTCGTAGCTGTGCACCAGGGAGACCGTCCTGAAGCTCTCGTCGTCGTCGCCGGCGATCTCGTACCCGGCGAGGAAGAAGAGCCGCGTCCCGACCACGGCCATGGTGAGGTACAGCTGCTGCGCTGACGGCGGCAGGTTGCTAGCGAGCAGCGCCAGGTCTGATAGTGCTGAGTGGTCCATGACGCTCCAGATGTTGAGCTCGCCGTCGTAGACCTCGACGTGGCCTTTCCAGCTGTTGAGGCAGTCGCCGGAGCTGAAGAGCCGGCCGGCCACCGCCACGATCTGGTTGGGCGGCACGTCCAGCTGCCACATCCCCGGGATGATCTCCCACACGCCGCGAGCGCAGTTGAACACCTCGGCGGAGCTCCGCTCCAGCGCCGACGACTGCGCCTCCCCGGGCGCGGCCGCCGGCGTGGTGCTCTCGGCGAAGCCGCCCACCACGTGGAACCCGCCCTCCCACGTCACGCCCACGCACTTGTACCGCAGCGTGCTCATGTCCGGGAGCGGCGACCAGCGGCCGGTCTCCGGGTCGTACACCTCGGCGGCGGCCGTGCCCCGCGCGCCGGAGAGCGAGCAGAGCCCGCCGGCGACGCAGATCCTGCCGCGGCACGGCGCGCACGCGAAGTCGACGCGCGGGACCAGCAGCGGCGCGCAGCAGCGCCACTCCCCGCGGCGCACGTCGTAGCGGAGCACGTCGGCGCGCACGCCGACGTCCGTGTCGCGGTAGTCGCCGCCGGGCGCGGCCTCCCTGCGGCAGAGGCGGCCGCCGATGACGTAGACGGACTCGGCGACGGCGACGACGGCGAAGCCCTTGAGCACGTGGCCGTGGGGCACCCCCGGGAGGCCGCCGACGCGGCGCCACGTGTTGGCGCCCGGCTCGTAGCACTCGAGGCTGTTGGACGCGCCGTGCGCGAAGCAGGCGTATATCCTCACCTCGCCGCCGCCACCGCCGCCGCCATGGTTGTCGTTGCCGGCGCCGGTGCCGCTGCTGCCGGTGCTGGACAGCGAGGGCGAGGTGGCCACGTCGCCTTCCAAGGACCCCATGGCGATCTCAATCACTTGTCGACGCCTTTCTCATCACCGCGACCAACCAGGGGAGTTGCAAGGAGGACGCGTGGCCTATATATAGGCGGCCGGGGGCAGCGCCGGGCCGCGTCCATGGCGGGCGGGCGGACGGATCGAAGCGTAGGGGGGGTGTTGGTCATTGGGAACTCCGGCCATGCCCGACGTAGCGTAAGCCGGGCTGCTAGAAGGCCTGTCTTGTTGCTGGAATGAGACGGCGGCATCCTTCGAGAGGACGGACGCCCGACGAAAGGGACGGGCGCCGTTTGACGAACAGTGCCGTGATTGCGTCCACGTGCCGTCCCGTTTTGTCAACGTGAATCGAACATGCGTCATTGCGTCATGCGTGCGCGAATTTTGGTATAGTCACGGGTAAACCCGCGCAACCGTGCCGGGACCTTCATTTCTCAAGCCCGAGCCTGGCCCGAAGTCCGAAATACTTTGTTTTCAAGCCTGAGCCCGACCCAAAATCAAGCCCAAAGCCTAAAAGCCTGGCCCGAACGTTGTGTTTTAATGTACGCAAGTGCAAGCCCAGCTCGAAATACAGAAATAGAGAAGCCTGGGCCCAACCCGAACTATCTTCCGGATGGATGGAGTTGTTTTGTGTTGATCCTTAATCAATTGTCATCGGTCCCCTTACTCCAAGTACCCGCACTTTATTCCCCTTACTTACCCCTTCACGGCACTGGATGTGGCCAAGGTGTTCATGCAGGAGATTTATAAGTTACACATGTTGCTATTAGGTATCATATCAGACCGAGATCACATCTTCACCAGCCAAGTGTGGCAGAAACTATTCCACCTGTGTCATACCGAGTTGAACATGACTGTCAGAAAGAAGAGAGGGGTTTGGTGGAATAGTTGTTGTATTGCTTGAGCCTTGTGAGCATATATATAGGAGTACATGATCTACTTGGAGTACAAGGCAAGCCAGAATATTTCCTAGTCTAACCTATGTTTCCTAATACAATCACGTTACTCAACATCCCCCCGCAGTCACAACGGTAGCGACGCAAACGGTGAGACTGGAGAAGAATCCGAAGGCAAGCCGACGGACACCCCCCACAGTCGTAACGGTCGACGCATCGCGGAGTCGTGGCTGGAGTGGAAACCAACGAGGTTGCTCAAGCAGGCGGTAGCCCTTTGTGCCGTTTGTCGATGTAGCCGAGAGCGTGGGTGGTGGAGCCGTGGTCGAGGTAGCCGTGCGAAGAATGCCGTGGTCGATGTCGAGTCGGGGTAGCCGGTGTCGAGGAAGTCGCCGTGGAGCCGCGGGCGCAAGTAAGCGCCGAGTTAGCAGGGGCGCATTGTTGTCGAAGTAGTGGTGCGCCGGGAAGGAGATGTTTGTTGACGACGCGTCGCGGCGGGTTTGCCAATCCCGGGGACACATCGTAGACGAAGGCACGCACCGGTGTTGCCAGCACCAGGCATGCATAGACGGACGAAGACGAAGTTGACGAAGCGCCGCACCAGGCTTGCCAGGCCCGGGGACGCGTCGTGGACGAAGGCACACATCGGTGTTGCCAGCACCGGGCATGCGTAGACTGGGACCTGCACGAGTTGTACGCCATGTCGAAGAGGTCGGAGAGGCCAGCAGAGAAGAACTCGACGACGATTGCGGCGTCCATCGGTGCGGGGCCGATGTCACCAACGGTGGTCGGAGTAGACGAAGTGGTCGGGGTAGATGACGGCGACGCTGGCGACGAGCTGGTGCTGGACGAAGACAAAGTGGGGTCGACGGGCGGTGCGACAGCTACGGAGGTAGCCGCGGCGGCGGCCAAAGAAGAGCGGCGGCGGCGGCCTGATGGCGGCGGCGGCGGCTAGGTTAGGAGTGCGGCGGCGGTGCTCGAAGTAGGCGAAGAACCCTGACAGCGTGACGAAGACCGGCGCGGATGGTGGCGTTCCCGCGCCAAGGAAGACGGCGCGGCGCATACCATGGAAGGTCGACGCGCGGTGACGGCGGAGTGGACTGCGTGCCGCGGCACTACGGCCCGAAGGGGCGACGCAGCGGCGGCAGGCGGGTCGGGGCGACGGTGGGAAGACCTCGGGGCGACGGCGGGGACCGCGGACCGCGCCGCTGCGGCCTTAATGGGCGACACAACGGCGGTTCGTGAGTCGGTGCAGCCGCGGGGACGGCCTCGGGACGGCGGCGTGGACCGCGTGCCACGCTCGCTACGGCCCGACGGGGCGACGCAGCGGCGGCGCGAGGGTCGATGCAGCCATGGGACGGCCTAGAGCGGACGCCCTCGGGGCGGCGGGGGACCGCGGGCCGCGGCACTACGGCCCGAAGGGGCGACGCAGCGGTGACGCGGGTCGGTGCAGCCGGGAGAAGAACCACGGGGCGGCGGCGCAGCGGCCCGACGGGGCGACGCAGCGGCAGCCCGATGCTCGATCGGTGGAGAGGTGCGCTGAACTCGGGGACGATCTTCACGGGACCTGCGGAGGCGCGCGTAACCGACAGGCCAGGTCGGTCGCGCGGCGTAGATGAGTCGGATCGCGGCGGCGAGCGGGTGATCAAGCCGATCGCGCGCGAGGTCGGGGACGCCGCTCGGTGGAGGCGGGGTGGCGGCGGAGTCCGAGATGAAGCCGACGACGGCAGGCGGCAGGGCGGCTATGATTGGCCGCCGCATGGCGCGAGGCCGCCGGGTCGGGGTGATGCAGGAGTCCCGGTCAGAGCAGGGCGGTGACGGCCGGCGCAGGACGACGGGCGGACCGACGCGCGGACGGCGGCTGGCCCTGACGGGCCGCCTCGGCGCGCGTGGCCGCCGGGTCGGAGGAGAGGCCGGCTGGTCGTGCCGGGGTCGGAGTAGAGGCGCTCGGAGTCGACGGCGGCGGTGGGCGACGCAAACCGATCAAGTAGAGATCGGAAAACCAAAAAGAATCCGCGCGATCAAGATGACCGGCGGGAGAGAGAAAAAAAACCCCAGAGCAAGGCTTGGGGAAAAGACTCTCTAGGGCAGCCGGTCAACACGACCGGCGGACGAACCCTAGGTACGGGCGGCGCGGCCCCCGGCGGTAGTCATGGAGGCCGACTGCCCCAGGGGCGGCGCGCGGGTGCGGAAGCGGCGACGGCTAGGGTTTAGGATCGACTTGCGATAGATACCATGTTAGAAAGAAGAGAGGGGTTTGGTGAAATAGTTGTTGTATTGCTTGAGCCTCGTGGGCATATATATAAGAGTACATGATCTATTTGTAGTACAAGACAAGCCAGAATATTTCCTAGTCTAACCTATTTTTCCTAATACAATCACGTTACTCAACAATGACCTCTTCCTATCATCCGCAAATGGATGGACAAACAGAGAGAGTCAATCAGTGTCTCCAGACATACTTGTGCTACTCAGTGCACTCGTGTCCACGGAATTCGGCTAGATGGTTGGCCTTAGCTGAATACTGGTATAACTCCTGCTTCCACTCGGCTCTCGGACATACCCCATTCGAGGCAATCTATGGGCATTTGCCAAGAGATTTTGGCATTTCCCAAGTGGAAGATGACACTTTGCCAGACCTAGCAGCATGGCTCAAACAGTGAGAATTTCTGATGGAACATTTGCAGCAGCTGCTGAAGAAAGCCCAAGACACGGTGAAGGCTCAAGCTGATAAATATCGCACGAACGTATCTTTTGAAGTTGGTGATGCGGTGTTATTCAAACTACAACCGTTCATTCAGACTTTCGTGGCCCGTCGTCCGTTTCAGAAGCTTGCATTAAGGTACTACAGAAAGTACACGCACAGTTCAAACCAAGATTGGAGCATCAACATACCGTTTGAATCTGCCACCAACTAGCAAGATACATGTTGTGGTTCACGTTTCTCTGCTCAAGCGTGCAGAGGGCGCCACCATGCTGGTAAGTGCCGATCTACCACCTACTAACACTTTTCTACAAGCTCAACACGTTGCGGCCTGTATCTTGGACTGACAAGCAAGGTGTAACGCACCCTTGCATCTTGGTGTAGTGGGAGGACCTCCCTACATCGCTGGCGACTTGGGAGGATCCCCAGCAACTACAACAGACATTTCCCACAGTGCCGCCTTGGGGGCAAGGCGGCTTACAATGAGGGAAGAATGTCACGACTACTACCGTGTGCCACAGCCACTACGAGGACACTGATGCAATGGGCCCACGTGATAGCGAGAAGGGTGATGAGAGAGAGAGAGAGAGAGAGAGAGAGAGAGAGAGAGAGAGAGAGATGTAGGGTAGAGCCCTAGTGGCCCGATATTTCACGATTGGAGGGGATTCCATGAAGAACACGAAGAACACGAGAGGAAAACACGAGGGGAAACACAAGAGAATCACTCAACCAAATAAGATTCGATTACACATGCGCTAGATCCTCGAAACACAAAGAGATACACGATCCACGGTCAACTAGGGACGATACACGTAGCACGATCTTCTCCGTGAGGAGGTCTTGAGGTTCTTCCCGTGATGGGGTCTTGAATCCGCTTGGGGGATCTTCTCCGAGGAGGCGCAATCTCCGAGGAGAAGGTAACCAAGTGGATGAGCAAAGCTCACACAAAAAGGAGCTAATCCTTTGCTAACCCTAGAAAAGAGGAGGTGGAGTCGTTTATATAGGAGTTGGGGGCGAAGGGGTACATGGGCCTCGACCCAACATCATGCACGCAGGCACTGTCCGGATGATCTGGGTGTCGGTCCGGATGATCCAGGCTTCGGGGGTCCGGATGATCCGGGTCGGCGTCCGGATCGTCCCGTTGTGTCGGGGCTGCTGCGGGAGGTCTAGATGTCCGGATCCTGGCCCGGACGTCCGGGTGTGTCCGGATGATCCGGGACTGGGTCCGGATGATACGGCTTCAAGGAGGCCGATTCTGTTGGCTTCGGGTGCACTAGCCGGATCGTCCGGGCTGGGTCCGGATCGTCCGGACGGCGGTCCGGATCATCCGGGCTTCTGCTGATTTGCCCTTCTTCTTCTCCGACTTCGCGTCCATCTTCTCCTTCTGATCCGCCTTGCTCCTTAGCTTCTCCAAGGTACCTGAGTATGCAAAGTGTCTCCGTTTGAGGTAGTAACCATGTCTCATGTTCATCGAAGTGGAGTTGTGAGAGGAGAGATGTCAACTCGGTTTCGAGAGCTCTCGCGTGTGCTCGAGTCATGGGTCCACTAGGCACTTGGTGAGACGATGATAGGTCCATGGGGATGACCTTGGGATGCTCCGCATCATCTCCCCTCCCTTGGGAAAGATCCGACCTCGGATCGGAATCTTCATCACCTTGGTAGGGAGAGAGATCGTTGACGTTGAAGATGTCGCTCACGGAGTACTTGTCGTGTGGGATGTCGATCTTGTAGGTGTTGTTGTTGTAGCGTGCTAGCACCTTGAAGGGTCCATCGGCTCGTGGTAGAAGTTATGACTTGCGTTCGTTGGGGAAGCGGTCCTTGCGAAGGTGTAGCCACACAAGATCTCCAATGTTGAATATAATGGGTTGCTTGTTGACGTTGAGCTTGGTCGCGAGTCATTGTACTTGGCGCTCGATGGTGTGCCTTGTATCTTCATGCATCTTCTTGAGGTGGTTCACTCGGGTGCTCGCGTCCATGTTGATGCGTTCTTGTAGTGGTAGAGGAAGAATGTCCAATGGGGACAACGGGTTGAAGCCGTAGACGACCTCAAAAGGGGACTTGCCGGTAGTTGAATGTCTTGCACAGTTGTAGGCGTACTCGGCGATAGGTAGGAACTCCTCCCACTCCTTGATGTTCTTCTTTATCAACACGCATAGTAGAGTGGAGAGTGTACGGTTCGTCACCTCCGTTTGGCCGTCAGTTTGTGGGTGGTATTCCGAAGAGAATAGGAGCTTGATTCCGAGCTTGGCGCATAAGGTCTTCCAAAAGTAGCTTAGGAACTTGACGTCGCGGTCTGAGACAATCATCTTTGGCACTCCATGTAGGTGCAAGATTTCCCTACAAAAGAGATTGGCAACATGTGAAGCATCGTCTATCTTGTTGCAAGGAATGAAATGAGCCATTTTGGAGAATCGGTCCACAACAACAAACACGGAATCCTTTCCATTCCTAGTTCTAGGCAAACCAAGTACAAAGTCCATGCTAATGTCTTCCCATGGTTGATATGGAATTGGGAGAGGCATGTAAAGGCCATGAGATTGAGCTTTTGACTTAGCTTTGCGACACGTCGAGCATTGGTTGGTGAAGCGATTGACGTCGCGGAACATCTTGGGCCAAAAATAGTTCTTAGAGAGTGTGGCAAGTGTCTTGTCGCGTCCAAAGTGTCCCATTAGTCCTTCTCCATGAGATTCTTGCAAAAGCAACAAACGAAGAGAAGACTCGGGGATGCAAAGTTTGTTAGCTCTCATAAGATAACCATCTTTGATGTAATAGCGTTCCCAAGATGTATGCGTCAAGCACTTGGCATAAGTAATAGCAAACGTAGGATCATTCACATACAAGTCTTTTATGTGCTCAAAGCCAATGACATTTAACTCAAGTGTAGTAACAAGCATGCATATACGGGAAAGTGCATCGGCCACACCATTTTCCTTCCCTTTTATATATTTGATGACATAAGGAAAAGACTCTATAAATTCACTCCATTTAGCATGACGCTTGTTCAACTTAGATTGACCCTTAAGATACTTAAGCGTTTTATGATCGGTATGGATGATAAATTCATGAGGGCGAAGATAATGTTCCCATTCACGCAAAACTTGCACTAAAGCATATAGCTCTTTGTCATAGATGGGATAATTGAGTTGCGCGCCGGAAAGTTTCTCACTAAAGTATGCTATGGGGCGCTTCTCTTGCGTTAACATACCACCTATGCCATTACCACTAGCATCACAATGTATTTCAAAAGGTTTGTCAAAGTTGGGTAAAGCAAGCACGGGGGCATGAGTAAGCAAATTCTTAAGCTCTTTGAATGCGGTATCTTGGGATGGTCCCCAAACAAAAGGCGCATTCTTCTTTCTCAAAGCATGCAAAGGTGAAGCAATGGTGCTAAAATCCTTCACAAATCTACGGTAGAAACCGGCTAAACCAAGAAAACTACGCACTTGTTGCAAATTGGTTGGTTGTGGCCAAGTTTGAATAGCATTGATCTTAGATTCATCAACATGAACACCCTTAGAAGACACAACGAAACCCAAGAAAACAAGCTTATCAACACCAAAAGTGCACTTCTTCATATTAGCAAAAAGACGCTCTTTCCAAAGGGTTTGTAGCACGGTTCTAAGATGGGTGACATGCTCTTTGAGAGATTTGCTAAACACAAGAATATCATCAAAGTAGACCACAATAAAGACACCAATGTAGGGTCGAAAAACAAAGTGCATGAGTCGCATGAAAGTACCGCGTGCTTCCGATAAACCCATAGGCATAACCAGCCACTCGTACAAGCCAAATTTAGTTTTGAAAGCGGTTTTCCATTCATCACCCTCTTGTATGTGGATTTGATAGTAACCACTTTTAAGATCAATTTTTGAGAAAATAGTGGCACCGCTAAGGTCATCTAGCATATCGTCAAGGCGAGGTATGGGATGCCTATATCTAACGATGATAGCATTGATAGGTCTACAATCAGAGCACATGCGAAAAGAACCATCTTGTTTAGGCACAAGTATAACCAGAACGGCACAAAGGCTTAAGCTTTCGCGTACATGGCCATTGTCGATGAGTTGTTGTACTTGCCATTGGATCTCCTTAGTTTCTTCGGGGTTGACATGGTATGGAGCCTTGTTAGGAAGAGGTGCTCCGGGGATGAGGTTGACTCGGTTCTCAATGCCACGTAGAGGAGGAAGACCGGGAGGTAGCTCATCGGGAAAGACATCCTCGAACTCCTGCAACAAGTTGGAAAGCACTAGAGGAAGCGGATTAGGAGTGTTACTCTTTGTCACCTCATCTTTGCATATGAGGACATAGTGGATGACACTCGATGGGTTCTCACACACTTCTCTCATCTCACGTTTGGTGGCAAATAGGACTAGGTTTTTCTCTCTTGGCGAAGAGTCTCTCAATTTGGGCTTGTGGCGCTCACTTTCTTTATGGTGGTGCACTCTCTCACTAGACTCTCCATGATGGGTGGCTTGCTTGTCGACGATTACTTGGCTTGGAGACATAGGTCATAGAACGTACTCCTTCCCCTTCATCTTAAAGCTATAGTGGTTTGTGCGCCCGTTGTGGATGACACCTCGGTCGAATTGCCATGGCCGTCCAAGAAGGAGGTGGCACACGGTCATAGGAACAACATCGCATTCCAAAGTGTCCTCATATGCTCCGATCTTGAAGGAGACTTGTACCCTATGCTCGACTTGGAGAGTGCCGTTGTCGCTTAGCCATTGAACCTTGTAGGGGTGCGGGTGCTTTGTCTTGACCAATTGGAGCTTGGAGCATAGTTCTTCACTTGTCAAGTTATGACAACTCCCGCCGTCGATGATGACCTTGACGGACCATCCATTTATGCTGGCCTTGGTGTGGAAGATATGGCATCTTTGGTCCTCCTCTTGTTGATGTTGAAGAGTCAAGACCTTGGAGACAACGAGAGCGGGACTTGAATCTTCGTCACAAAAGACTTGATCTTCATCTTCATTCACTTGGCGGTGCATGGCCACTTGCTCAATGGCTTCCATCTCCTCTTCACTCATGGAGTCGTAGGTTCCGTCATCGTTGAGGATCATGGTGCGCTTGTTGGTACACTCATAGGACTTGTGGCCTCATCCGCCGCATGTGAAGCATTTGAAGGAACTTGTCTTGATGGTCTCAACGGTCGGAGTGGATGAAGAAGCTCTTGGCTTGAAGTTGCTTGTAGTAGGAGGACGACTTGAGGTTGTCGAATTTTTCTTGTAACTTGACTTGTTGTCGTTGCTTGTAGATGGCTTGGTTGAGGTAGAAGTTGTTGGAGTCGTAGAAGCTTGGTTGTTGGAGAAGCCGTAGGACTTGGATGAGAACTTGGCATATTTGAAGTCATCTTGCACTTGACGTTCCGCTTTGGTAGCTTGGTGCACTAGCTCGATGAGGTTTGAGTATGGTTGGAAGTTGGCTATCTTCTTGATAGGGTGATTGAGTCCATTCAAGAAACGTGCCATAGTTTGCTCATCATCTTCCGTGACATTGGCTTGTATCATGGTAATCTCTATTTCCTTGTAGTACTCTTCCACACTCTTGGTTCCCTGCTTGAGGAGTTGGAGTTTCTTGAAGAGGTCGCGATTGTAGTAGGTTGGCACGAACCGTGCTCTCATGACATCCTTCATTTGCGCCCAAGTGGTGATGGGTGGTTCACCTTTTGCTTCTCGCCTCTCAACAACTTGTTCCCACCAAATGAGGACGTAATCTTGGAACTCAAGGGATGCCATCGCGATCTTCTTCTCTTCTTCATAGTTGTGCAAGCAGAAGATTTTGTCGACCTTCAATGCCCATGAAAGATACTCCTCGGGATCATTGCTTTCGGTGAACTTGGGCATGGTTAACTTTTGCTTGCCATAGCGTTGCTCTTCATTGTGTTGGGGTTGGGGATGATGGCGCCCATGTTGTAGAGTATTGCCCAACTCATGTTGCTCTTGGCGAGGAGGGTTGTCATCCGCATGTTGCTCTTGTCGTGGGTGATTTCCATTGTCTTCATGCACTTGTTGAACTTGAGGTTCTTGTCTAGCTTGTGGAGGAGCTTGTCGAGCTTGACGAGGAACTTGAGGAACTTGACGATGCACATGTGCTTCATAGATTCGTTCTTGAACTTCATCGCGAAGTGCTACTTCTTGTTGGCGCCTGTTGGTGTCAAAACCGGCGGAT
Source organism: Aegilops umbellulata (assembly GCA_032464435.1). Taxonomy (NCBI): domain Eukaryota; kingdom Viridiplantae; phylum Streptophyta; class Magnoliopsida; order Poales; family Poaceae; genus Aegilops; species Aegilops umbellulata. The sequence goes on from CP136057.1 coordinate 21,678,548, forward strand.
CTCGGGTAGGGGGTCCCGAACTGTGCGTCTAGGCGGATGGTAACAGGAGACAGGGGACACGATGTTTTACCCAGGTTCGGGCCCTCTTGATGGACGTAAAACCCTACGTCCTGCTTGATTAATATTGATGATATGGGTAGTACAAGAGTAGATCTACCATGAGATCAAGGAGGCTAAACCCTAGAAGCTAGCCTATGGTATGATTATTGTGTTGTCCTACGGACTAAAACCCTCCGGTTTATATAGACACCGGAGAGGGTTAGTGTTACACAGAGTCGGTTACAATGGTAGGAGATCTACATATCCGTATCGCCAAGCTTGCCTTCCACGCCAAGCAAAGTCCCTTCCGGACACGGTACAAAGTCTTCAATCTTGTATCTTCATAGTCCAGGAGTCCGGCAATCCGGACACCCCCTAATCCAGGACTCCCTCAGTAGCCCCTGAACCAGGCTTCAATGACGATGAGTCCGGCGCGCAGATTGTCTTCGGCATTGCAAGGTGGGTTCCTCCTCCAAGTACTTCATAGAAGATTTTGAACACAAAAGACAGTGTCCGGCTCTGCAAAATAAGTTTACACATATTGCCATAGAGAGAATAATATTTACACCAATCTAATCTGCTGACGTATTCCGTAGCGTGACATCACACTACGGCCAAGCCTTTATTCGAATCGTTTTTACTCCCCCACCTCAGCGCGTTTTGCGAGGCGGTTTCCTTGGCACGTCTTGTCAAAGCAGAGATCGTGCCCCCTTTATTTACGGGATTCTCATCAATACGGACGTGGGTAACCCAACCGCGCCATTGATTATGGCGCTTGGGAGATAAGCGAGTTTTATCAGGCTGGTGGGGACGCATAACCGCATCCGCCCATATAAGGGGATAAGGATCCACCTTTTCACCTACGCCTTCTTCCTCCTTTGCCTATCCATCTTCCGCGCACACGAGCTCCAGCGCCCAAGTCCGCACTTCCCACCTCGACCTTCTCCAGCCATGTCCGGAGCGGGAGGCAAGTGGATGGTCTCCTCCGTCACGGAGGGGCACATCGAAAAACCGAGGAAGGCCGGATACTTGTCCAACGACATTGCGCACCGGCTTCCCGAAGAGGGGCAGCTCCTCCCCACCCCAAGGCCCCATGAGAGGGCAGTATTCCTTCCCCATTTCCTCCGCGGACTGGGCTTTCCTCTCCACCCATTCGTCCGGGGGCTCATGTTCTACCATGGCCTGGATTTCCACGATCTAGCCCCGAACTTCATCCTCAATATTTCGGCATTTATCGTCGTGTGCGAGGCTTTCCTCTGCATCCGCCCCCATTTCGGCCTATGGCTCAAGACCTTCAACGTCAAGCCGAAGGTGGTGCGCGGCAACCAGGCGGAGTGCAGAGGTGCCATGGCGGGCAAGATGGCCAACGTCCTATGGCTCGACGGCTCCTTTGTGGAGACCCTGAAGGGGTGGCAATCGGGGTGGTTTTACATCACCGAGCCGCGCGACCCTGAATGGGTCGCAGCCCCCGAGTTCCGATCCGGACCCCCTACGCGGCTCACGTCTTGGAAAGAGACGGGCCTGTCGTGGGGCAACAAGGGAGAGGTAACCGGATTGCAAAAATGCATCCAAACCCTGGTGAACAAGCAGCTCAAGCTCGCCAACGTAGTCCAGGTTATGCTCATCTGCCGGATCCTCCCGTGTCAACAACGGGCTTTCAATCTGTGGGAGTTCGACTCGGCGCAGCACCGAACTCTGAACAGGCTCTTCGACACGACGTACGAAGACGCCTGGAAGGTGCTATTCAAAGGCGCCGAGGCTCCCGCATCCGTTTTCGAGGACCGCGGATTCAGCACGCAGCGTCACGCTAGTGCGGTAAGCTTTTACAGGATATTAGCTTTCCATAGTTTGACTCTATGCGGGATCTAAGCTCCCTTTCCTTTGACAGGATTGGCAAGCGAAGTCCGGACAGATCGACTGTCCGGCCCCTTTGCCCGAAGACCCAGCCGATGCTCGCTTAGCGAAGCTGCTGGTTCCGGCACCCTATGTGGTGCCGGAGAAGAAGGCCAAGAAGAAGGCCACAGGGACTCGAAAGATTGCCCGGCGCCTGGAGGTGTCGGATTCATCATCCCACGAATCCGAGACGCGCTCCTCCCGTGAAGACGAGGAGGAGGAAGAAGAAACCTCTCCCCTTCCAGCGGGGGGAGGAAAGAAAAGGAAGGCCGCCCCGACCGGGGAGGCCGAAGGGTCCAAGAAGGGAAAGACCCTTCCTTCGGACTACTCCCCCGACGCCGACGACGACGAAGAGGAGTAGCCGCACAAGGCCAAGCGCCCGGCGAAATCGTAAGTATTCGGATACCAGAGTAATTCATAGTATTCCTTTATTGCACAACTTTTCCTTACGTCGAATATGATTTATGCAGTCCGCCCAAGGCCGGGCTCGACGAGTCATTGAGCGGCTCCCTGGATTCGTCGGATGTGAATTCACTTCCGGCGGCTACCTCCCCCTGCCCTACGGACGACGCCGAAGTGTTGTCCCAACATGTTCCAAGTCAGGAGGAGGTGATCCCGGAGGCGCCGCAAGGCGACCTCCCAGATTCCAGGAGTAAAGGGGGTGGAACCCCCCCAGGGCTCCAAGTCCGACTTTGAGCCGGACACCGCGCCGGAACCTTCAATGGTTCCGGACTCCGGTAGGCGGCCTCCTTCCAAGAGGAGCAAGCCTGCCGAGCCGGTGACCTCCGTCCAACCGGAGGCACCGGACAATTTGTTGGAGGTGCTTAACGGCGCCTCCATCGACGAGGAGCACCGCTCTGTTATGAGTGCGGTGATCCGGAAGGTTCAGTCCGCCAAGAGCGGACTGACTGAAGCTTGTGCCAGCCTTTTAACAGGCTTTGAGGTAAGTAAAGAGTATGTAAAAATATTACCGCATAGACAATAGCCCCTGATGCTCTGTTTGGCGTTCGGAAAGAAAAGCCGAATAGAGGATCTAATATAATTCGCAGGAGTCTAACGAAAAATGAGTCAATATGCGTATGCAGGCTTCGCTAATGGCGACCGCCGCATTGACTGCGGAGGTAGGCACGCTGAAGCAGGGCCTCGAGCGTTCCTAGCAAGAGCTCAGCCTTGCCAAACAGCAGCTCAAGGAGAAAGAAGGTAAGAGATACCTTATAGGAAAAACAAAAATATATAAAAAGTGCAATTGCAAAAAGATGACAGGATTAACATGGCTATTGTAGGGGCCACAACTGAGGTGGTGACCCTCAAGCAAGCGCCGGCCGAGGCCGAGAAGAGAGCGGCCACGGAACGCATCGAGCGGAAGAAATATGAGGCACAAGTTGGCGAGGTACGGCAAGAGCTCCAGGCTCTCATGAAAAAACATGAGAGTTTGGAGCTTGACTCAAGGACGCGAGCGTCCGAGCTCGCGGCGGCTATTGAAAATGCCAAGTCTGCCAAGGCCGAATCCCAGAAGGTCCTCCAGGAGTTGGATGCGGTGAAAAAGATAGCGGCGGGTAAGGCATTCTTTATGCAAAGCAAACATGTAAAAGTGAGCTTCTTGTTACTTACCCGAATCCGGAGTTCTCCAGGAGCATTCGCAGATCTTCCCCGTAGCGTGTCTGATGCCGCCGCATTCTACCGAGCCGAGGAGGGCAGCTCGATAGAGAAGGTGTTCTGGTCTTAGTATGCTGAGGCCGGACACCCTGTGCCCCTGAGCGACCAGCTGAAGCAGCTGGTCGAGCTCCACAAGGTGGCCGAACAGGCCATGAAGGGCCTCGTAGTTCGGCTGTGGCCTAGAGAGGCTCTGCCTGGGAGCTACTTCGGGCTGGTGCGGCGGCTGGTGGAGGCCTGTCCAAGGCTCGAAGTCATCAAGCGCTCCGTCTGCATCGAAGGTGCCCGTAGGGCCCTTGCCCGCGCTAAGGTGCAATGGGGCAAGCTTGATGCTGAGAAGCTTGTGAAGGACGGGCCACCGCCGGGGAAAGAGCATCGCAAGCCCGAGAATTATTATAAGGACGTTCTGAAGGGTGCCCGCCTTATGGTGGATGAATGTTCCAGGGGTGTAATTTTTGAGTAAAACTCACTCGTTTTGTCCTGTGCACTGAAAACTTGTTCATATGCGCTAAGCAATGCTTTTGGAATTTAAAATATTACCTTCTATGCGGCCGTTTATCAAATTTGAGAGATGGCGAGTCGTCGGCTTCTGCCCCCGTGCCACTAGTGCTGGGGTGTTCAGGATAACCTGAGCGCTCTTTTTCCCATGTTTGGGTCCTTCGAGGGAGGCGCTCAGCACAACGAACAAGGAAACCGGACTATAATGCTTGAACACTCTCACTTAGCCATAGAATTCTATAATTTTACATTTCGGCGAAGCCCCTGGTATTCGGAAGACCGAATTCGGGGCGCTATCCACGCCTTGGCCGAACAAAGCCGACTCCTCGCTCTAAGTGGCATAAGTCTTTAGGGACTCGAAGAACCTCTCGAACAGCGGCCAACTCTCACTTCATCATGACAGTCAGTTTTAGCTTTCTCTACTGAGGTGCTCAGCCCAGCTCAACTGGGGCACAATCGCAGTAGTTCTCCTAGTGCTACCTTAGCCGATATAGCGGAACGTAAGGCACCAAAACATAGGAGCCGGGCAAACCCAACTATTGACCCAAGACATGATTCAGAGCCGATGCATATAATGCTATAAGTTCGAGGTGCCGCACTTGTTAAGGTGTTCGGACGTCTCACGCCATATTGAGGGGTACTGAAGCCCCTGGCGTATTGGCCGTACCACAGTGTACGGGTGCAACATGTCATTAATGAACATATATTCATAAAAAGAGTAATGCAAAAATAGACAAAAGCTATGCATTGTTTATTAAAAAGTCTGCGATTAAGGCAGAACGATACAAATAACGCGATAAGCAAAAGGTTGGACTATTTAACATGTCCGGTCCAGGGGCAGGCTGCGGAATTGTATGCGAAATAGGTATATTGTTCGTGATAGAGACCACCTGGGAGTTCCATAATGTGGCATGGCTTGTCTGCTTCCTTGGTTCTTGTATCGTTTGTGCGGCAATTGTACTGCCGGACAGGCCTTCCGAAGAATGGAGTCCTGAAAGTAAGAGAAAATTAAAAAAAAGGAAATCGGCAGCCCCTAGTACGGTTTAAGCCGTGTTTTGGGTGTGCCGTGATGGTGCCCCTCCCCCTGTGCCCATGGTATTTCAAGAGCGTAGTTATGTACGCAGAGCACTGATTTCGCATTTTCGCGAGGGCTGGGGTTGGGGCCGCATTGCTACGCCTGCTTGGAACGTGCCAGGCAGTCTTGTTGTAGGTTACTCCGGGCGCGCTTGACGGTGTCCGGACGTTTAATGGCCGGACTGGGGAACTGCCTTGAGAGGCTGCTTTGTACTTCCGCTGCGAGGGCCGCCGTGTGCTCCTCCGTTCGGAGGGAGCGTTCGATGTTTCCATTGACCGTAATTACTCCTCGAGGGCCTGGCATCTTGAGCTTAAGGTATGCGTAGTGCGGTACCGCGTTGAACTTGGCAAATGCGGTTTGCCCGAGCAGGGCGTGATAGCCACTGCGGAACGGGACTATGTCGAAGATTAACTCCTCGCTTCGGAAATTATCCGAGATCCGAAGACCACTTCAAGTGTAACTGAACCTGTACAATTGGCCTCTACACCTGGTATGACGCCTTTAAAGGTCGTTTTGGTGGGCTTAATCCTTGAGGGATCTATGCCCATTTTCTGCACTGTATCCTGGTAAAGCAGGTTCAGGCTGCTGCCGCCGTCCATAAGGACTCTAGTGAGATGAAATCAGTCAATGATTGGGTCTAGAACCAATGCGGCGAATCCGCCATGACGGATGCTAGTGGGGTGGTCCCTTCGATCTAAGGTGATCGGGCAGGAAGACCATGGGTTGAACTTTGGGGCGACTGGCTCCATCGCATATACGTCCCTTAACGTGCACTTCCGCTCCCTCTTGGGGATGTGGGTTGCGTATATCATGTTCACCGTCCACACTTGTGGGGGAAAACCCTTCTGTCCACTGTTGTTCGGTGGCCGGGGCTCTTCATCGTCATCGCTATGCAGCCCCTTGTCTTTATTTTCGGCATTTAACTTGCCTGCCTGCTTGAACACCCAACAATCCCGGTTGGCGTGATTGGCTGGCTTTTCGAAGGTGCCATGTATCTGGCACAAGCGGTCGAGTATTCGGTCCAAACTGGACGGGCCCTGAGTATTTCTTTTAAATGGCTTTTTCCGCTGACCGGATTTATAGCCTTTGAATCCGGCATTAACTGCCGTATCTTCAGTATTGTCGTCGTTAATGCGGCATTTTTGCTTGTTGCGACGCGACCTGCCACTACTGTCTCTGGTATATAAATTACCAGGGTTCTTGGTCATATTGTTGCTACGAGCAAGCCAGCTGTCTTCTCCCGCACAAAAGCGGGTCATGAGTGTCGTGAGGGCTGCCATGGATTTCGGCTTTTCCTGTCCGAGGTGCCGGGCAAGCCACTCGTCACGGATATTGTGCTTGAAGGCTGCTAGGGCCTCTGCGTCCGGACAGTCGACTATTTGATTTTTCTTTGTTAGGAACCGTGTTCAGAATTTCCTGGCCGATTCCTCTGGCTGCTGAATTATGTGGCTTAGGTCGTCGCCGTCTGGTGGCAGCACATAAGTGCCCTGTAAATTGTCGAGGAATGCGGCTTCCAGGTCCTCCCAACAACCGATTGATTCTGCTGGCAAGCTGTTGAGCCAATGCCGAGCTGGTCCCTTAAGTTTGAGTGGGAGGTATTTGATGGCGTGTAGATCATCGCCGCGGGCCATGTGGATATGAAGGAGATAATCCTTGATCCATACCGCAGGGTCTGTTGTGCCATCGTATGATTCGATGTTCACGGGTTTGAAACCCTCAGGGATTTGATGATCCATTACTTCATCTGTGAAGCATAGTGGGTGTGCGGCACCTCTGTATTGGGCTATATCGCGACGTAGCTCAAATGAGCTTTGTCTGCTGTGTTCGGCCCTACAGGATTTGCTGTATCTGGCGTGACGGTTATCATCTCGAGCCGTGGGGCGTCCATGCGATCTGTAGATCGATCTTGTTTGCCTTGCCTTGTCCTCCAATATATCTCGCAGGTCTGGTGCATTTTCCCGTGCCGCTTGAGTAGAGGGCCGAGAGGCCTCTCTGTCGCGGCCACGAGGTGGTCGGTCCGCCGTATCATGTGCTGGTGATGTGGTTTTAGGTGCTTCCTCCTCTGATCGGGGTGGCAACCTGCGCTTTGGTTAGCTCTTGGAGGGGCGTTCGAGTTCATACTCTTCGGCCGCAAGGACTTCGGTCCATCTGTCGGCTAGCAAATATTGATCAGCTCTAAGCTGTTGCTATTTTTTCTTGAGGCTGCTTGCCGTGGACATAAGCCTGCGTTGAAAACGCTCTTGCTCGATAGGATCCCCTGGCACGACGAATTGTTCGTCGTCGAGGCTTGCCTCGTCTTTGGAGGGAGGCATATAATTATCGTCCTCGACCTCTCTGTCTTCCGCTCTCTCATGAGTGTTGGCTTCTCCATCCTCCCGTGCTGAATCTTGCTGGAGGGGGTTTTCTTCGGCACTCTCCGGAGTATTATTATCTCCCGTGCCGGAATCACCGTTTTTGCTTTGGCGGGATTTTGAGCGGCGCCGCTGACGCCGGCGCTTAGGCTGTTTCTTGGAGGGGTCATCCTCTGCTGTTCCATTGCCATCTCCTTCTTTTGGTGTGTCCACCATGTATATGTCATACGACGAGGTGGCTTTCCAGTGCCCTATAGGCACTGGTTCTTGATCCTCTCCTGCATCGGCGTCCATACCGTCGATGTCTTCGGAGTCGAAGTCGAGCATGTCAGTTAAATCATCGACAGTGGCTACAAAGTGGGTGGTGGGTGGGCTTTGAATTTCTTCATCGTCCGTATCCCAACCTTGCTGACCGTAGTCCGGCCAGGGCTCTCCTGATAAAGAGAGAGACTTTAGTGACTTCAGAATATCGTCGAAGGGCGAGTGCTAAAAGATGTCCGCGGAGGTGAACTCCATAATAGGCGCCCAATCGGATTCGATCGGCAGGGGCGCGGAGGGCTCGGAGTCCGGAGAGGAGTCCGGATCCTTGGAGTCACGAGCCTCGCGAATAGCAGGGCTGGTGTACGGCTCGATCGCCGTAGAGATTGCAGCCCCTAAGGCGGCGTCCAACCACTCATCCTCGATCGGCGCAGTTGGCTCCGAATTAAGGGTCGGAATCGATGCGTGTGCGGCCTCCAGGGCACTGTTCGGTGGCAGAGCTAGATCATGCCCATCATGACACTGCGGCACGCTTGGCTGTGGCTCGAATCCATCGAAGATTAAGTCCCCGCGGACGTCAGCCGTGTAGTTTAAACTTCCAAACCCGACCTGATGGCCAGGGGCGTAGCTTTTGATCTACTCCAGATGGCCAAGCGAATTGGCCCGCAGTGCGAAGCCACCGAAGACGAAGATCTGACCGGGGAGAAAAGTCTCACCCTGGACTGCATCGCTATTGATGATCGGAGGAGCCATCGGGCCTAAAAGTGATGACACAGAGGAACTCTCAATGAAAGCACCAATGTCGGTGTCAAAACCGGCGGATCTCGGGTAGGGGGTCCCGAACTGTGCGTCTAGGCGGATGGTAACAGGAGACAGGGGACACGATGTTTTACCCAGGTTCGGGCCCTCTTGATGGAGGTAAAACCCTACGTCTTGCTTGATTAATATTGATGATATGGGTAGTACAAGAGTAGATCTACCACGAGATCAAGGAGGCTAAACCCTAGAAGCTAGCCTATGGTATGATTATTGTGTTGTCCTACGGACTAAAACCCTCCGGTTTATATAGACACCGGAGAGGGTTAGGGTTACACAGAGTCGGTTACAATGGTAGGAGATCTACATATACGTATCGCCAAGCTTGCTTTCCACGCCAAGGAAAGTCCCTTCCGGACACGGGACGAAGTCTTCAATCTTGTATCTTCATAGTCCAGGAGTCCGGCTGAAGGTATAGTCCGGCTATCCGAACACCCCCTAATCCAGGACTCCCTCAGGGCTTATGGCGGTTGCGAGTGGCTATGACTCAACTTGAATCTCGGAGGGCTTATTGAGCTTCAAGTGCTTGAGCTTCATGTAGTTGTTGTTCTTGACGTTCTGCCTCGACATCTTGAGCATCTTGGTGTTGTCATGCTTGCTCCTCTTCTCATTGGCGTTGGCGTTGGCGTTCTTGTGCTTGCGTGAAAGTAGCTTGGTTTTGACGGTGTCGAAGTTCTTGTGCATGGAGTTGTTCTTGAGAGTTGTTGTCTTGTAGTGGATTGCGGTTAGCTTGATGATCTGGACGTGTGGCACAACGAAGAGTGTTCGATGTCGGTGTACTTGAACCGGATATAGTGTCGTCGGAGTGTCGACGTGAGCGGCTCCGTCTTGAGTAGGACGAAGTGGTAGAAGAGCGGTTGACCAACAAGGCATGAATCTTGTCCATTCTTGCGTCATTCTCTTGTTTGTGTTCGTCGAGCTTATTGTCGAAGTAGTCTCTTGTACGTTGCTCGGAGAGTCGCAAGTCGGTCGCGAGGTTGTCGATGCGGTCGCTCATTGCTTGTTTCTCTTGATGTAACGCTCGTTGTGCACCAAAGAGGTGGCTCCTTGTGACGTAGGATGACATATCGTCGTCTTGCTCCAAGAAGAGTGGGTTGGTAGAAGTACTTGGCCTATCCATCATTGCAAGCAAATATGTGAGTGGGAGAAAGAGAATAATGATACCAAATGTACCTTGATCGAAGTTGAAGGTGGATCAATGATCACTCAATAATGTAACAAGGAAATAGCACAATTGGTACCAATTCTTGTCGGTTCTCACACCTACACAAATAATAGCTTATGGTGGAGCTTGGTTAGGATGGTGGCACAAAATTTAATGTGAAAGTAAGCAAGATTCAATAATGTTGGAAAAGATTCGCAAATTCGCAAATGCAACAAGTAGACCAATAGCAATATATGGTACACGGAAACACAACGCACGGAGAGATAAATGGGGTCGTGCAACCAAGGAATGAGACAAAATGCGGTATCCACGAAAATGCTCTTGTTGCACAACACTAGAGAGACGCTAGCACGATTGCACAATAGGCGGATACGAGACTTGTGCACAACTTACTAAGCAATAATGCGACGACTTCTATCCCAAGTATGCTCTATGTATGGTGTTTCAATGGTATGATCCAAGATGATCGGATATGACAATCTTAATGTTGTATGATGCTATGGTTCTTGCTTATAAGCTCTTTGCTTATCTTTTCTCTTTGCTTAAAAGCTTGGTTGGCTCTTTCTCTTTTGAGCTCTTTTCTCATGCAAAACTTCACGAACCAAGATAGCAATTGGGTATGTTTATGACAACCTTGTGACACAAGAGATGATACCAAGATATGCACCACAATGATATGGTATGTATGTTATGGGAAGTATGATCACTAATGTGCACAAGTAACGTTGCCGGCAATACTCAAAGGCTAGTCTCGATGGGTAAGGTACGCAAAATGGGCTATGGGGTGATCAATGTAATGGCAAGGAAGAGACAAAGATGTCGTCGAAGTTACCATCCTTGCTTACGGTCAATGTGTCAAAGTTGACAAGTTGTCAATGTCGAGTCCCTTGGCGAAGATGAGTGGCAGTGATGTCGGTGTCGAACCGTTCCTAGTTAGCCGAAACACCCTAGGAAACGATGAACCACAACTCAAATTCTCAAAACCAAATGCGGCAAAAGTTGTCAGAGTTTGTAGCAGTCAAGTGGTGGTAGTGTTTGGTGTATCCAAATGGTGTGCGGAAGGTAGGTGGTGTTGGTGTGTATGCGGAGGCGTAGGTGGTGGTGGTGGGTATGCGGAGGCGTAGGTGGTGGTGGGTAAAAACTGCAGAAAATGCAGTTTCGGCAGAGGAAGCGATGATCCGGGTGGATCCGGAGGATCCGGGCCAGAAGCCGGATGATCTGGGCGTGTCAACTGCGCTCGGGGATGGCTCGGGATGAACTCAAAAAGGTGGACAAATCCGAGGATTTCGTGGATTTTGGATGGATTTCAAGGTGGAGATGGTAGGGAAAGGCTAGATCCACTTGCAACACAACAAATTCATGGATCAAAACCAACAAAACATCATCAAAACTCACAAATCACAAAAAAAATTGGGGGGCTATTTTTGTCGGGATTTTTGGATTAGGCCGAAAAACAACAAAGTCAAGGTAGAAAACAACGTGTGGAGGCTCCAAATCCGTTATCAACGTGGCTCATGATACCAAGATGATGTAGGGTTGAACCCTAGTGGCCCGATGTTTCACGATTGGAGGGGATTCCACGAAGAACACGAGAGGAAAACACGAGGGGAAACACAAGAGAATCACTCAACCAAATAAGATTCGATTACACATGCGCTAGATCCTCGAAACACCAAGAGATACACGATCCACGGTCAACTAGGGACGATACACGTAGCACGATCTTCTCCGTGAGGAGGTCTTGAGGTTCTTCCCGTGATGGGGTCTTGAATCCGCTTGGGGGATCTTCTCCGAGGAGGCGCAATCTCCGAGGAGAAGGTAACCAAGTGGATGAGCAAAGCTCACACAAAAAGGAGCTAATCCTTTGCTAACCCTAGAAAAGAGGAGGTGGAGTCGTTTATATAGGAGTTGGGGGCGAAGGGTGAAGGAAATATGCCCTAGAGGCAATAATAAAGTTATTATTTATTTCCTTATATCATGATAAATGTTTATTATTCATGCTAGAATTGTATTAACCGGAAACATGATACATGTGTGAATAAATAGACAAACATAGTGTCACTAGTATGCCTTGATACGTCCATTTTGCATCATGCTTTTATATCGATATTTATTGCATCATGGGCTGTTATTATGCATTATGTCACAATACTTATGGCTATTCTCTCTTATTTTACAAGGTTTACATAAGGAGGGAGAATGCCGACAGCGGGAATTCTGGGCTGGAAAAGGAGCAAATATTAGAGACCTATTATGCACAACTCCAAAAGTCCTGAAACTCCACGGAAGTCATTTTTTGAAAATATAAAAAATATCCAGCGGAAGAAGTTCACTAGAGGGGGGCCCACCTGTCCACGAGGGTGGGGGCGCGCCCTACCCCCTGGGCGCGCCCCCTACCTCGTGGGCCCCCTGTTGGCTCTCCGATGCCCATCTTCTGCTATATGAGGTCTTTCGATGAGGAAAAATAATAAGCAACCTTTCGGGACGAGACTCCGCCGCCACGAGGCGGAACCAATCTAGGGCTCCGGCAGAGCTGTTCTGCCGGGGATACTTCCCTCCGGGAGGGGGAAATCATCGCCATCGTCATCACCAACGCTCCTCTCATCAGGAGAGGGCAATCTCCATCAACATCTTCACCAGCACCATCTTATCTCAAAACCCTAGTTCATCTCTTGTATCCAATTCTTGTCTCCAAGTCCGGGATTGGTACTAGTAGGTTGCTAGTAGTGTTGATTACTCCTTGTAGTTGATGCTAGTTGGTTTATTTGGTGGAAGATCATATGTTCAGATCCTTTATGCATATTATTACCCCTCTGATTATGAACATGAATATGCTTTGTGAGTAGTTACATTTGTTCCTGAGGACACGGGAGAAGTCTTGCTATTAGTAGTCATGTGAATTTGGTATTCGTTCGATATTTTCATGAGATGTATGTTGTCTAACCTCTAGTGGTGTTATGTGAACGTCGACTACATAACAATTCACCATTGTTTGGGCCTAGAGGAAGGCATTGGGAAGTAATAAGTAGATGATGGGTTGCTAGAGTGACAGAAGCTTAAACCCTAGTTTATGCGTTGCTTCGTAAGGGGTTGATTTGGATCCATATGTTTCATGCTATGGTTAGGTTTACCTTAATACTTTTGTTGTAGTTGCGGATGCTTGCAATAGAGGTTAATCGTAAGTGGGATGCTTGTTCAAGTAAGAACAGCACCCAAGCACCGGTCCACCCACATATCAAATTATCAAAGTACCGAACGCGAATCATATGAACATGATGAAAACTAGCTTGACGATATTCCCATGTGTCCTCGGGAGCGCTTTTCCTTTTATAAGAGTTTGTCCAGGCTTGTCCTTTGCTACAAAAAGGATTGGGCCACCTTGCTGCACTTTATTTACTTTTGTTACTTGTCGCTCGTTACAATTTATCTTATCACGAAACTATCTGTTACCACTTATTTCAGTACTTGCAGAGAATACATTGTTGAAAACCGCTTGTCATTTCCTTCTGCTCCTGGTTGGGTTCGACACTCTTACTTATCGAAAGGACTACGATAGATCCCCTATACTTGTGGGTCATCATGCCTCTATGATGTCTACTACACAACCTTCTTCTTGTAGACGTTGTTGGGCCTGCAAGTGCACGGGTTTGTAGGACAGTAGAAAATTTCCCTCAAGTGGATGACCTAAGGTTTATCAATCCGTGGGAGCCGTAGGATGAAGAAGGTCTCTCTCAAGCAACCCTGCAACCAAATAGCAAAGAGTCTCTTGTGTCCCCAACACACCCAATACAATGGTAAATTGTATAGGTGCACTAGTTCGGCGAAGAGATGGTGATACAAGTGCAATATGGATGGTAGATATAGGTTCTTGTAAACTGAAAATATAAAAACAGCAAGGTAACAAGTGGTAAAAGTGAGCGTAAACGGTATTGCAATGCGTTGAAACAAGGCCTAGGGTTCATACTTTCACTAGTGCAAGTCCTCTCAACTATCCCTCAACATGCAACAAAGAGTCACTCCAAAGTCACTAATAGCGGAGAACAAATGAAGAGATTATGGTAGGGTACGAAACCACCTCAAAGTTATTCTTTCCAATCAATCCATTAGGCTATTCCTATAAGTGTCACAAACAGCCCTACAGTTCGTACTAGAATAACACCTTAAGATACAAATCAACCAAAACCCTAATGTCACCTAGATACTCCAATGTCACCTCAAGTATCCGTGGGTATGATTATACGATATGCATCGCACAATCTCAATTCATCTACTCAAACCAACACATAGAACCTCAAAGAGTGCCCCAAAGTTTCTACCGGAGAATCACGACGAAAACGTGTGCCAACCCCTATGCATAGGTTCATGGGCGGAACCCGCAAGTTGATCACCAAAACATACATCAAGATGAATCACGTGATATCCCATTGTCACCACAGATATGCACGGCAAGACATACATCAAGTGTTCTCAAATCTTTAAAGACTCAATCCGATAAGATAACTTCAAAGGGGAAATTCAATCCATTACAAGAGAGTAGAGGGGGAGAAGAAACATAAGATCCAACTATAATAACAAAGCTCGCGATACATCAAGATCGTGCCAAATCAAGAACACGAGAGAGAGAGATCAAACACATATCTACTGGTACATACCCTCAGCCCTGAGGGTGAACTACTCGCTCCTCGTCATGGAGAGCGCCGGGATGATGAAGATGGCCACCGGTGAGGGTTCCCCCCTCCGGCAGGGTGCCGGAACAGGGTCCCGGTTGACTTTTGGTGGCTACAGAGGCTTGCAACGGCAGAACTCCCGATCTAATCTCTGTTCTGGAAGTTTTACGATACGTGGGTATATATGGGTGAAAGGGGTACGTCGGTGGAGCTACGGGGGCCCCACGAGGCAGGGGAGCGCGCCCTAGGGGGGTGGGCGCGCCCCCACCCTCGTGGCTAGCTCCCGTATTTTCTGACGTAGAGTCCAAGTCTATCAGGTGGGTTTCCTTCCAAAAATAACTTCTCCAGTTGATTTCGTTCCGTTTCGACTCCGTCTGATATTCCTTCCTCGAAACACTGAAATAGGCATAAAACAGCAAATCTGGGCTGGGCCTCCGGTTAATAGGTTAGTCCCAAAAATAATATTAAAGTGGATAATAAAGCCCAATATTGCCTAAAATAGTAGATAACATAGCATGGAGCAATCAAAAATTATAGATACGTTGGAGACGTATCACTCTACTTGACTAGCTCGTTAATCGAAGATGGTTGAGTTTCCTAGCCATGGACATGAGTTTTCATTTGATTAACGGGATCACATCATTAGGAGAATGATGTGATTCACTTGACCCATTCCGTTAGCTTAGCACTTGATCGTTTAGTATGTTGCTATTGCTTTCTTCATGACTTATACATGTTCCTATGACTATGAGATTATGCAACTCCCGTTTACCAGAGGAACACTTTTTGTGCAACCAAACGTCACAACGTAACTGGGTGATTATAAAGGTGCTCTATAGGTGTCTTCGAAGGTACTTGTTGAGTTGGCGTATTTCGAGATTAGGATTTGTCACTCCGATGGTCAGAGAGGTATCTGTGGGCCCTCTCGGTAATGCACATCACTATAAGCCTTACAAGCATTGTAACTAATGAGTTAGCTGTGGGATGATGTATTACGGAACGAGTAAAGAAACTTGTAGGTAATGAGATTGAACTAGGTATTGAGATACCGACGATCGAATCTCGGGCAAGTAACATACCGATGACAAATGGAATAACATATGTTGTTATGCGGTTTGACCGATAAAGATCTTCGTAGAATATGTGGGAGCCAATATGAGCATCCAGGTTCCGCTATTGGTTATTGACCGGAGACGTGTCTTGGTCATGTCTACATAGTTCTCGAACCCGTAGGGTCCGCACGCTTAAAGTTTGGTGATGATCGGTATTATGAGTTTTTGTGTTTTGATGTATCGAAGGTAGTTCGGAGTCCCGAATATGATCACGGACATGACGAGGATTCTCAAAATGGTCGAGACGTAAAGATCAATATATTGGACGACTATATTCGGACACCGGAAGTGTTCCGAGTGGTTTCGGAGAAAAACCGGAGTACTAGGGGGTTACCGGAACCCCCAGGGGAGTTAATTGGGCCTCATGGGCCTTAGTGGGAGAAGAGGAGGGGCGGCCAGGGCAGCCGCGCGCCCCTCCCCCTCTAGTCCGAATTGGACAAGGAGGGGGGCGGCGCCCCCCTTTTTCCTTCTCCTCCTCTCTCCCTTCCTTCCCTCTCCTACTCCAACAAGGAAAAGGAGGAGTCCTACTCCTGGTGGGAGTAGGACTCCCCCCTTGGCGCGCCCTCCTCCTGGCCGGCCGCCTCCCCCTTGCTCCTTTATATACGGGGGCAGGGGGCACCTCTAGACACACAAGTTGATCTGTTGATCTATTCCAGCCGTGTGAAGTGCCCCCCTCCACCATATTCACTACAAAAAAGTACACTTCCGTGATGATACGTGTTTGTCACAGTAGGTCGCTTTTTTTGTCATGCATGTACATCCATGACAAATTTATGACAGAATCAAGATAGTCATACCTGTGCTGTCGTAGAAGTGTTCCATGACATTACCAAAATTATCTTCACGGAAGTGTCCACTTCCATGACGATAAATCGCGCGTCACAGAAGTGCTTTCGTCAAGGGTGACCGACACGTGGCATCCACCGTAACGGAACGCCGTTAAGCTATCGGGTCGGGTTTTGGATCCGATAACCCGTTAACAGCCCCGACCAATGGGAAATTTCCACGTGTAAAATTCTTATTGGCCGGACGAAACACGTGTCAGCTCGTCAGTGGGTCAGATAGGCGCCTATGATACGTTGACATGTGGCATGGCCCAACAGAGGCCCATTCCTTTGTAAAGGCCGGCCCGTTTGACTTGGTCAAAAGCTGGCGGGCCGGCCCATGGAAAGCCTGTTAACGACCTGTTCGAATATAGCCCATTTACAGCCCGCTAACCCAAGGCATGTTACGCCCTATCCGAATTAGGCCAAGTAGCGTCATCTGGGCCATCCAATATGATTCCAGCTCGTTTTCACTTCTGGCCCATGTATGGCCCATGCCGTCTTTCGGCCCATATGAGGACCTATGTAACTCTTGGCCTACTAACGGCCTGTGGTGAAACTGGCCCGTAATGAACAGTGTATCACTTTACACCCATTAACGGCCCGTGGTGAAACTGGCCCGTGATGAACAGTGTATCACTTTATACCCATTAACGGCCCGTTATTCCGTTGGGCTGTGTCCAGCCCATGTTATCTTTCGGCCTTCTCAGAGCCCATTTATTCTTGGGCTCATTTCCAGCATTCATTTACTTACGGCCCGTTACTGTCATTTTCTGCTTGTGGGCCAAATTCAGCTCGTGGTTACAGTCGGCCCGTTTGTGGTCCGTTAATACGTTGGGCCATTTTCATAGCGTCATCAAATACGGCCTATTAACAATGGCCCGTTATGGTCGGCCCATGAACGGACGATTCCAACTCTAGCCCGTTTACGGCCATAATGCGGCCTGTTATTGGCCCATGTTTGGCCATCGATCATACTGCCCGTATAAGGCCCATTGATGATACGGCCCGTAGAAGGCCCATTGTTTCTACGGCCCATAGAAGGCCCATTGTTTCTACGGCCCGTAGAAGGCCCACTGTTTCTACGGCCCGTAGGAGGCCCAGTGTCACTACAGTAAATATTAGCCCATGGTTATTGTGGCCTAGTTTTAAAAAATAGGTTAATGCAACCACTAGCAAACCGCGGAAAAAGAACTGCAATGACTAGAAGCAAACAAATAAACAAGACAACAAGGAAATAAATAAGCAAGCAACTTACGCTAGGCTATCATGGCTATCACACATATTACATCCACTGGGCATCAAAGTTTGCCACCAGTGCAAATAAATGCGCCGACAAAAGAATATACAAAACTGAGAGCACTTCAGAAGGCACTAGGCCTGGCCAGGTCGCCCCCCCCCCCAAACAGCTGAAGAAGCTGAGTAGACCTCAGTTTTGTCAATGATAGATGCATCAACACTAGATTTAAGGCATGATGGTGCGCTCGGCAGTCCTCTGACATCTTCATTGCATCTTTGACTTCAAGTCGGAGCTGAGCTGAAGCAAGCCTTTCCTCTTTAAGTTGAGACTGAAGAAGTCGAACTGATTGAGGCAGCGACTGCACAGAGGTTGTCTCACACCTGCTGGTGAGTAGCTTCAACTCACTGTCTTCATCAAGACAGGACCTTGGGGTCATCTCGCTGTCCTCAAGATGGTTTGGCTCACTATCTTCCCTAAAGTTCTGCCTGGCGTAAGAGATACGAGTCTGAAAGAGAAACAAGGAGACACGTAACAGGTTTCACAATTATATAAGCAAATAAATGGATCTGTTCTGCATAAGGAACATGTTTTTACAACTACAATTTGAAACTGGTAGTTGTTGCAAACATCCAATCACATGTAAACAGCAAAGCAAACAGCAGTGGAGGAAATGATGCCTATCCTAATCTATACTAGAACAAAGTTTGAAGGCTTGAGAAGGATGAACTTACATTACATGTTAACACGGGCTGGACAAAGCCCTTCTCCATGTTGATGGAAGGATAATTCAATAAATTCCCCAAAGAAAATTCTTTATAAGCGTTGCCATTATTCTACATTTTGCAAAGAGTAAATATAGATCAAATAATATTGGAAGAAACAGAGGATAATGAAGCTCAGGTGCAGACTGATGATACATAATCAAATAGCAATTAATTAAGAACATCATTACAAGGCAAAAGGGAGAGAGGTACTGACAAGAGCAATGCAGAGCCCATTATTGTTTTGAGAACGTATGATCCTTTGAGCAAGGAGATTCATCTGAAATTAGTTTTCATACAAGAGAGAAGGTAAGGCACAAGCAGAAATTTAGGAGTTCAAATTTTGAATTGATATCATAGACAGTACCTGACGCTGGGCTCCCAACAGTTCTAATAGGGGTTTGGCCACTGGAGTAGGGGTAAAGTGTGGTACAGTTGGGCATGTGTTTTCTGTGGCTGCTGATCTATCTGATTTAACAGGTATCACTACCTTTTCCAAATACCTAGTTTGTACTCCTTGAGGATCTGCACTCACCCTCTTCCTTTTGGACATCTATTACACAAGAACAACATTTGACTGAAAAAACATAGTGTGACGACACATGGAATAGGTACAGAAAATGGATAGGTTTTTCATATACTCATATATGATGCTTAAACTAAGCAGATGGTGTAACAAAGTAGAAGTAACGCAAGAGGTCAGAAGCAAAATATGTGCGACCAATACAACTTTGCAAAGTTAGAGCAAGCACCTTGATGGGTGAATAAGATAGGCCATCCTCCACCATGCCAAGTTTGTTAGGCAGTGGATCATTCCGCAATATTCCTCTCGTGCGCCCATTCTCATATTCATTTTGATAATGTTCAATATATGACATGCATGAAAACATAAAAACAAGTGAGATTTTCTTTGTAATGCAGAAGTGATTCTAATCCAATACTGCCTCCCTGTAAACCCCTTTGTGGTATCTCTGCAATTCTTTTAAAAGATGACATGCATGCTATAATTTTGTGTGTGCATTAATATAATGTGGCCTACTACTCAAAATATGAGAGCTCCAGAAGTGATGACACTTCGCAGATGATAGCTTCAACATATAGTAAAGAAGAACAAGTCGACCTGACCTGACAGATTCAAAATATACTAAGGGAGAACAACTCGACCTGACCAGCCGACCGCAAGAGAATAGTATCATCTTAAAGAAGAGCAGAAGAGCAAGCAGATTGAAGATATTACAAGTCTTTTAATACAATGTCGGTTGTCCACCCATGATGAACCAGAGCGCACAGAGAAATACTATTCTTTCCGGTCTCTCCATATGTGGCTCACATGCATTTCAAAACTAAAGTAGGAACATTTAGCTAACCAATTAAACATCTCTCAGTTTTACTAATATCAGCAATAATATCAGATATGAATTTGTACAACTAAGCTTGTTTAGCTCGATGGGTGGAGCAGTGCTATTACGGCACGAACCACATAGGCTGATTGTGGTCATCATAAAATGGGGAAAACATAAGCATGATGAGTACAATGTTGACTGTGGCAGTGGGATGGCAGATCTGAAGTTGCAAACCGCACAAAGGGTAGTTAGCAACCGATGTTGCTTTGAAACAACAACTAAGATTTGGTATGGACAAGAAAGTACGGTCAACAAGTGACAAAGAAATGCAATTATGTTGTCTCTCTATATGTCGCGACATGCATTTGGAAACTCAAGTGGGACCTTTAGCTAACCAATTAAATGTGTCGGTTAACTAATATCAGTATCATATCACAATCATATTTGAACAACTAAGCTTTCGAATTCTGAGTGTTGTGTTGTTTAGCTTGAAGGGTGGAGTAATGCTAGTACGACAGAAAGCACCTACGCAGATCATAGTAGAGTAGATAAAAGGGGAAAACCCTAAGCATCAAGAGAAAAATTAGGAAAGTGGAACTAGCTGGACCAATGGCTGGCGCACATGCTTTTCGAAACGAATATAGGAACATTAGGTGACCAATTAAATGTTCTCTATTTTAGTGATATGAGCATCATATCAGATCCATATTTCAACACGTAAGCTTTGGGTTGAGGTCTTGAGGAGCAGTGCTAGCACGGCACGAAGCACCTACGATGATGGTAGTGAATATAAAGGGGGGAAACCATAAGCTTTACGAGTATAGTGCCCGTGCCATGGTGGATCTGAAGGTGCAAACTGGACAAAGCTATTTCGCAACCAATGTTTGCTTTCAACTAGCCACTACGATTTGGTACGGATAAGAAAAGTACAGTAAAAAAATTACGATCTATTTTCCGGGTGAGATCAATAACTTAAGCACATGTGGAAGAGTACGAGCTCTCTTGCGGCGCCGTGTAGGCCTATGTTGATATGTTGAGGGTGCTGCGGGTGCGATGGTTGTCGGCGGCGGGGAAGAAGACTTTAGACGGCAGACGGCCAGGTCGGGGGATATATCCTGTTGCCGTGGACGAGGCGGTTGTAGGAGCGGCAACGGCAAGGTGGACGACAGCGCCGATGAAGCGAGATGAGGTGATGAAAGGATCCTGGTCCAGCGTCGTGGATGAGAGACGTCCATCTCTTGCAGTGGACGACGGGGTAGGGGTAGCGGCTCCGGCAAGGTGGAGGATGGGGTGGCGGACGGAGGAGGCTAGACGCAGTGCGGAGGTTGTCGTGCCGCCGACGGTGTATGAATGGGGAAATGGATGGGAGGGGGGATCTCAAACTTTGGGACGCGCTTCTCTGAAATGGGGGAAAGTTACGAACTTATCCCCCGTTTAAAATTTCGGACATCGCATCGGTTGGGGATAGGACGGTAATCTCGCATCTACCAAATATTTGCCGGTAACTATTTCGGGCGAGGAGAGGGTGTTTTGCCGCCCACGGTCGGCGCCCACGGTGTATGAACGGGGCTGACAGGTAGGGCGGTTGTGTCACGTCTGATGGAAGTTACACATCTGCCCCTATTTAAAATATAAGCCTACATCGATTTCGGACGAGGAGAGTTTGTTTTGCCGCCCACCGTGTATGAATGGGGAAATGGAGGAAGAGACACATGTCTTTCGGACGAGCTTGAATCAAATTTGTTTTGCCGCCCACGTTTGACGCCCACCGTGTCTCAATGGGCTCAGAGGCCGTCGTGTCACGTCTGATTGAAGTTACTAGTCTACCCCTATCGACAGAAGTGTAAATCCTGTCGATAAGGATGTCAAGTGTCAGGGGTAGACTGTAATTTCCATCTCGCAAACACTTGCTTCGGGCAGCCCACAAATTATAGTGGGTGTTTAGCCGCTTCATTCAAAACTTGGGAGAATTAGCATTCACGTTTGCCCTGGGACCTGGCAAACTAAATTCAAATCCAATTTGTATTCGATTACGAATATCCACAGATAATTATACGTTTTGTTATTTATTTCTTCAAAACCACAACAAAGATTTATTCCACCTTTATATATGATTATGATTTAGAAATGCCGTGATCTTCGAATTCAGTAGGTTGGATACACTCTGAGTCAAACAGTTATTTCATCCAATACAATATGCTCACACGAAAAACAGTTCACCTTATGTCAATCATACAAGTACTGAGGATTACCTCGCCTAAAAAAATTGGATCATTACAACACATGGACAACATCGGGAGTCTTGCAACATAATCCATTCAGAGACATGACACAACATGCAAGTACAATAATCTAATGAAAATTTCAACTCGTATCTAAAGAAGAACCGGGATTATCTTGGGCTTTAGATAGCACAAACAGCAGGACCTCCTCCGTCTTCAAATGCAACATTCTTACTTCCTCCAATTCTTGGGTTGCTTGCATAATGCGTGCCGCTAATTCCGTAATTTCTAGCCTCAAGGTAAATATTACTTCATTCATGGCAGCCACACCATCTCTTTCTGCCTCTAGTAGAGCCTCAATCACTATAATATCTGTGCTCAGGCTGCTCTCCGGTGGTGTTGCCTCTAAACTGCTACCATCTGGTAACATGGATGGCGCACTGCTTCCACAAATAGATTCTGGGGTTGTACATTGTGTCCTAGTGTGAACGGCATCCTGAAAGGTTTCCGCTGGACATCAGTAAGAGATAGTTATCGTATGATCTAGGCAATAAGCTTACATGGTAAACGACGGACGAATTATTGCCGAGCATGGCAAACTATATTTAAATGGTTCAAAGCAGCATCAGCCGAAAAGAAATTCAAATTGTAAGATGAAACTAGGGATGTAAGTGGCAAATAAACGAAATCCGCCAGTCCCATCTAGTTAGTTTTTGCTACCTCCCTAGTTCATTTTTCTCAAAAAAACAAAAACTCTTTTGAACTATCATACCACTACTGGACTTTAATCGGGATTAAACCGGACCCAGTTGACATCCCTAGTTGAAAGGGAGTGTACAACCGCTATATTTAAGTTGCCAAGGCATCTAAGCAGTTGAAATAATGTGAGAAAGCACTTAACAGTGTGGCCTCATATAAACTACCAAGACAGTCTTGTGATGAAGTTGAGAGGAAAAGTTAAGGACTCAAATGAAATAGGCATGCATTTCTTTACGATAGTACAACAGGCACTGCTGACATATTGGCCAACTCAGGTATAGCGTAACAACAAATAAGCATTCGAATCAAGCAATACAACAAAGCAGACAACTGAACTATTTGTAATTCGGTAGGATTACACGTTGAGGGCATAAGCCAAGAAAGCATCCCACTCGCATTACATTTCACATGTACTAAAACACACTGGCTTACCATATGTTGCTGTGAAGCCTAGCTGCTGATGCAATGTTCTTTGAAGATATCGTCAGCATCCCGTGGTTGCAAATCTAGTTGTTGTAGTTTATTCTGCACCATCTATTTAGGTAAAATTAATTTTAATCGCATGCACTGGTCCGAATTGATCATCAATGGTTCATCTAAACTAATGAAAGAAGGGTGTGTGCATACACGACAATACTCCCTCCGATTCTTTTTACTTTGCGTATAACTTTTTCTTGGTTTTCTCGTATTAGTCTGCGCGTTGCCGATTCCTAGCGCTGGTTTCCTTTTGTGCCCCGCCCCATCCGCCTCTGCCCTAATTAATTGGCAAATTAGTCCAGAAAAATTAAACCAGTGCCCTCCTTGGTATGCGGGTCAAGAGTTATGCGCAGAGTAAATAGAATCGGAGGGAGTATATCTGCTTCCCTCTATTTTTATGCTTGTTCGAGGTGCCAGCCCCAAAAGAACAAATATTTTGCTTAATGGGGTTGGCAGCTCCATAATTAATAGAAGCATCAAATTAGTCATGCAACTTGGGAAGATCAAGAACACACAAACAAGTAATGGATAGAGGCTCGGAGCAGTGATGTAATAGCTAGCATCAGAAAATGTAGGGTAAAACGAACAAAAAGTAGCGGAACCACATGCTAGTTTGCTGATGTGTAATTAAGCATAGAGAACATTAAGCAGTGTGATGGAACCAACAAGTGGCATCGGAACAAAACTAAAGCATATTAACTATATGTGCACTGGTATTTAATTTAGCACATGTAACATGTTCACTGCCAGAAGCATGGCCCTACAGGTGCAAGCAGAATAACGCGTCTCATGAAAAACTGAATGATGCCCTGAAGAAATTCAAAGGTGCGCTTCTTATGCTAGGAAAGTGAACGTAGGCGTCGGCCGTTGGATAATAGTACCTGACACTACTAGGAAAAAGCCTACTAATGGCGCACTGGTTTTGCCTACTAATGGCGCATTACCAGTGCGCCATTAGTAGCACGCCACTAGTATATCTTACTAATGGCGCACCAAAAGTGCGCCATTAGTATCTGGTATACTAATGGCGCACCCACTAGTGCACCATTAGTATGTAACAGCATGCGCCATTAGTGTGCCTCCCGGGGGGCCGTACATAAGCATGGCTTTGTCATACTAATGGCGCATTCTCCTCTAATGCGCCATTAGTATCCTTTGGCATACTAATGGCGCACCTGGTGGTGATGCGCCATTAGTATGAATATTTGGTTTATTTTTTTCCTTTTTTGATTTTTGCGCAGGTTACAAAATATATTATTAGACAGAATATAAAATATATTATTAGATAGAATATAGACAGCAGCACACAACAACATCAGATTCATCGAATACAATAGAAGATTAGTCTCCGAATACAATTCATCATATTAGTCTCCGAATTCAAAAGACCGAACAAAGATAAAACATTACAAGTCTCAAGACCGCGAGTATCGAGTTTGTCTTCACATTACAAGTCGATATCGATCATCTAAACTACCATCACATAGAAGAGAGCTGTGGTCATCACGATGAGCATCATCGTGATCAAACTGGTCTTCATCCGGTTCCTCCAACGCTCCCTCCTCTCTCCCGCTAGATAGCGGGCGTATCTAGATTCGGCCTCCGCCCTAGTGGTGTACCCTTTGTAACTGTTACCGCTGAAACGGTGAACCTGTCTCCGACACTCCTCCCAGTCATCGTAGACTCCAGGAACCTTACCCTTGTACACGACATACGACGGCATCTCTATGCACAAGCCAAACAGCAGACAATACATAAGCAATATGTAAGTATGCAACAAAAGGATCGGAAGAGAAAAGCAAGACATTAATAGCACGATTCATGGTCCTACTAATAAATAGCATTGATTACATCTAAGTTGAACAACTGTCCAAACCAAAGAGACATACGAATTCATTAAAGTTTAATTACAACATGAGCCAATCAATGTTTCAGAACTACACATCACTACTTTCGACTTGACTCATCGGACAGGAGCGTGGGTGAAGCCGCCGTCTGTCGTGATGGTCATGAAATCATGGGCGTTGTCACCCTGCATTGGTAGCGTTTCATCTATCTCATTGTTGGACGGTTGATATCTGAGGAAGAACTGCCCCGCGGTATGAAGGACATCTTGATGGATGATGTCCGCGAACTCCGACTGGATGCAAAAGAATTCTTGTCTGAGGTCCGCGTCCTGGACTGCCGACAAGCTCGCGGCCCAATCTTTGAGATTATCTGGTAGCAGAAGGTGATGATGGTCCCTTACGATCGCCCGCATGTGATGGAGGGCGTAGTAGGCATCCTTCTGACCGCCAGGCGGCTGCTTGACGCAGAAGAACTTCGTATTGTGTGAGAACATGTGATTGCCGTACTTACGAACTGGCCTGGTGAAGGTGCCTCCAGATTTGGCGTAGCCGGGGAGAACATCATCAAGAACTTTCTTGACATTTGTGTAGTCTATCTTGGAGTTACGGTTTGGGTCGAAATACATGGCCATGGAATATTTCGGGCTTAAGAGGATGAGCATGCAATGTGTGTCACTGCACAGAACACGGAATGTTAGAAAAAAAAGAACGATCGAAATCTCAGAAATCATATGTTACGGGGCGGTTAAGGGATGACTTACTCGGGAAAGTAAGCCACAAGGAAGTTATCCTTATCTGCGTTTGCCAGAATGATGCCTTCGAGGTGTGAACTCGCAACTTGGTGGTCCCCAGCGCTGCTCAAGTGCTTGGCACGCATGTAGAAGGGGTCGACTATCACGATGTCCGGGGTCTTGTCTCTAATGATCCGCATCTGCATGCTCAGCGAAAACAGCCGAACGAAGGTGTAGTGCAGTGGATGAAGGTTAAACATAACAAAGATGTCATCAAACCGCAGGACGATCGTACCCCCGATGTCGCCATCCACAAAGCCCTTGCCCTCTGACACCTTGGCCACGAAAACTGGGTATGCCACATCCTTCTCTTTGAGACGCCGCTTCTCCAAAGAAAGAACACTGTCGTGCAGACTCCGCATAGCACCGGTTGCAGCATTCAGCCTATTTGGCGGTAGCATCGCCCTACCCGCCACATGCACCCTCCTCGAGATATCCTTAGGTGAAGGTGGCCCGTCCTGAGCACGGATCGAACTCGGTGCCGGCTGGCTCGCACAGGCGCCCTTGTTAGTCTTTCATTTTCGTCCCTTCTTCTTGATCTCCTGTAATGGGACCGAGTTCTGCTCACAGACCGCCTTCCTGAGCGTGTTGGGGCTAATAATGTTTCGCACCTCAGCTATCTGAGGCTCGGTGAAGGTGGGAGGTGGAGGCGTGTCCTGAGAACTGAACGCCAGACGACGCCTGTTGCAATTGGATTTCTCCGTCGTACCAGCTAGATCACGGTCGTCTTGGTTGGGTTCTTGAGAAAGAGGCCCGCAGAACTCGTCAGCGTACCCATGTTCGGCAAAGTACTTATCAACTTTGGTAAATGTACCGTCGTCGTTGTCATCGCCGTCCGGATCCTGTGCCATAGGGCTGTCCGGATCCTATGCCATAGGGATGTCCGGCAGATCCGGTAGCGTTGCGGCGTTCTTGCCATGGCTTGGCGCCGGCACGACTGGCGGTCTTGTCTGTGGGGTGGTGTCCCCCGCCCCCAAACGAATCTGGCTCTTCGGCCAAAGCAGGGGCCAGTTTACGCAGGTGTTGAGGGTCATCTCATCTTCTTCGTCGGCCCCAGCGGGTCAAATCGAAGGTAACAACTCGTCGTAGCCTGGCAGCACCCGAACCACTTCAACCCTATACATTGTGGGTGGCATCGGATTACCGTGGAACATGGGGTTGCCCGGTTGAACGATTCTGCCCTTGGCGACATCGACCAACTCGGCGCCCACGAAGTGCAGAAGAGTGCAAGGAACGTCGGCGGTGCCCTGCGAAAACATGTACAGGGCGTCAGGGATGCCCAGTCAAAGGCAAGGAGATGAAGTCATCGGCCGAGAGGCTTAGTTACCGTGATGTCGTCGAGCTCGGCTAATGTCGAGGCACCGCCAACGGCGGGCGTGCAACTGACGGAGGGGGCGCTTGCTGGCGAGGTGCCGGCCGGCGTACACCCGGGTGCATTAAGCTCCAATGCCCGTGCCGGCGTCGGAGACACGAATACCGCCTCCGCCGGAGACACCAATGGCGCCGCCGCCGGAAACACCAATGGCGCCGCCTGCGCGCTGTGCGAGTTGCTGGCCGTGAAGCTGGGAACCAGGGGAGGCCCGTGTTGGCCGCCCGCAATCCAGGTCGTCAGCCCATGAATCAACGTAGGCACCATGGCGTTGAGCATCGTTCCAAGTTGTTGTTGCACTTGCTCTTGGACAAGCTCCAGAATCCGCGCCACTTGTGCCTTGAGTTCTTCAACCTCGCGCGTCTGGCTTTCCGAGCTGGTCTTTTTCTCCTTCCGCACACCAGCGGTATAGTATGACCCCCATTTTGTGGACAAGCCTTTGCCGGCCACACGACCAGCTGACGTCGGCTTAGTGAGCTTATCCTTGTTTTTCATTACGTTCAACGCCCTATTTAAAGGGGTGTCGAAAGGGGAGCTCTGAGACGACCCCGCGCTACTGCTTTCATTGTCTTGCGAAAGGAACGTGAACCATTTAGAAATATTGGGGATTAATTAGAGTGCCACCATATGGAGCTAATTACGCGGGGGTGTATTCCTTACCAGAAGAAGCTCAAGCGCCCTGGTCTTCGGATCCGTGGTAAGCTCCTTTGTTATCAGTTCCTCCTTGTACCGGGCCCTGACATAGTTCCTGGTCTTCTTGTCACCGCTGTATTTCTCGAAGCGGGGCGGTAGGCCTTGCTCGGCACGCTCCGCGTCCTCCTTGTCCCATATAGGCTCCGCCACTCTGTAACAGCCGGGACCGAGTTTGTGTTCCCCTAAGTTCAACTCCCGCATTTCTTTCCCCCACTGACTTGATTCGGAGGTTGCGGGGCTCTTACTTACCTATCAAAAAAAGGTAATTTCACCACTTAATTTTGATGAATCTATGGTGGAAATGAGGTGAGGAGGAGGAGATGGCCGAAAGCTTGGAGAAGGAGGTGGAGGGAATGAAGTGGGGAAAGTGAGTGGGTAGGTGTGGGGCTGTCCAAAATATCTTGTTGGGGTCCCAGGTTACTAATGGCGCACCACCAGCAAATGCTCCATTAGTAACCCTGGTTACTAATGGCGCACCAGCAGGTGGTGCGTCATTAGTAGTTTTGCAAAAAAGTAAAAATAAATAAATATATATACTAATGGCGCACCTTGTAATAGTGCGCCATTACTAGTTTAAACTAGTAATGGCGCACTGTGAGAAGATGCGCCATTAGTAGTTTTGCAAAAAAAAAGAATAAATTTTTTTTGCAGTAATGGCGCACTGTCTGCTCGGTGCGCCATTAGTACTTATAACTAGTAATGGCGCATTGTAGACCTGATGCTCCATTAGTATGTATGGAAAAATGGAAAAAAATTTAATACTAGTGGCGCACCCTGTTTCTGGTGCGCCATTAGTGTCTTCCACACTAATGGCGCATCACAAACAGGTGCGCCATTAGTATATAGTAGTGGCGCACTACTTTCCTGGTGCGCCATTAGTATCAATCCTATCTATAGCCCTTTTCCTAGTAGTGTGATTCTCGGCGGCGTATGGGTATCGTTGTCATACTTGATAGCTAAGGATCGTCGATGGTGCTCGTGTTGCGGTTGAGTTTGGGCCGGCTGTCACCGTCGCTGAAGCGGCTCCGGTGCTACGGTTGCGGCGCCTGTCGACATACAAGAAAGCTCATCTGTGGTAAGTGAACAGTTGCACGATAAAGAGAAAAACCGAAGGAGTACAAATCGAAATAACCTGATGAGGCTGCGGCGTCGATAAAGCAGGGCCGGTGGAGTTGAATACGGCGTCCGTTGAGCGGGTCCAGTGCAGTGGACGAAGGCTTCGGCGGGCGCGTTGTACAGTGCTTTCGGTGAGGCAGATCTGTTGCGGTGGGCGAGGGCTTGTATGAAGGGCCAGCAAAGGGGCGGACGAGGGAGTCGGTGAAGGGCCTACGCTGTGGTGGACGAGGGCGCCGGTTAAGCAGATCCGGTGCGATGGACCATGAGGCGGTCAAGGAGATCTGGAGCGGTGGACAAGCCAGTCGCTGAACCGCCGGATCAACTCGAAACTTAGATTGTCCATTCAATTCAAATATGGATCATTGAGCTACTACAAGCAAATACCATCATACGGTCTAATTCAAATGAAATTCCAAATGTGTTTATCCTAAATATGATGACAAAAGCAAAAATGTGTATGTGTATGAATAAAGTGGATGATTATAAAGTTTGAACATGCACGTATGTGTATATCTCTAGGTTTGATATATGAATTTGAAATCACGAAATCCCGGCTTAAAAAATGTACCTCCGTTTAAATAAATTAAAAAAGCTAATGATGGAGTTGAATTAAAAAATTCCAATCTTAGGTTTGTAATTCTGGTACATCAAGGTATATCACGCATGTTCAAAAGTATCGTTATCTCATAGTACAAACTGTGAAACAAATTGAGCAACCATGAGTGCACAATATCTCAAGTACGCTAAAGTCCCTCAAATATAGACACCTCACTCTTTATCTGAAGTCAACCCCCCACCCCCCAGCACCAGAGAAGTCGTTCTCTCCCCCAAACACCAACACACGAGCACATTAACACCCCTCTCTCTTGTAAAGTCCGGACCCCAACATAGGTCTCTATCACTTTGTCTCTCGGGCATGCACACATCTCTTCCCTCACTCTCTAGGTCTCCCGCTGTCTCTCTTACCCAAGCACACGCACTATGTAGAGTGTATATTTCCCATACACACAAAACGTCACCCAAAATGTCTATCTCCCTAGTTATGTGGTTCTCGCACACTCACCTCACACACCACCCCCACTGGAAACAAGCATACTTTGTCTCCTTGTGCACCACTCTCCTCTTTCTATCTCTCCCACATGCGGACCCGCCCCAGCTCTTTCCCTATATACATATATGTCGTGACTCTTTGCATAGCTCCCTAATGTATAATCGTTCTCGATTTCGCACATTGTTCTCTACACCATCTATTCTAGATCTCTCATGAAGTCCCTATCACACACACGATGACTTGCTTCCCTTGCGTCTCCGTTCATAGGCCAATTTCGGACAACATCAACATTGTCTCCCTATCTATACGCCATTTATGGACACAAACGACCCCTCTCGCCCCCTCTCTTCCTCTCTCTCTCTCTCTCTCTCTCTCTCTCTCTCTCTCTCTCTCTCCGTCGCTAGCTCTCTCTTTCTCTCGCTCTCACACCCCTCTCCCACACACACACTCGATGTCTCTTCCAAATAGTCTGCTCCCCCTGCCCGCACCCGTGCTATCTCGCTACTACACATGTCACACCATTCCCCCTTCCCTTATACTAGGTTTACATCATCAGTGGTCTCTCTACTCCACATACACTCTCTGCCTCTCACACACAAACGCGTGCACAAACACACACAGACACACACAAACACCCATTTACCTGGATCCTCATCTCTCCTCATGTCCGCATGTGTATCTCACACACTCACTCTCTAATTATGTATATGTGTCTCCACGTTACACAACACAAAGCCCCATGTACATGTCTCTCTATCCTCCACACACATAGACACAAAGAATTTGTTATCATTGCCTCAGTCTCTAACATATCACACACGCACTCTCTCTCTCTCTCTCTCTCTCTCTCTCTCTCTCTCAAACACGCTCAACAAGGGTTTCCCCGTGAATAACTTACCGTCTATTCATGAACAGTCGTGGCAGTACGGCGAACACGAGATGTGAAAAAGAATAAATCTACACGTGCTTAGACCACCTAGTATGACTACTAGGACTAGAGCAAGCCAAAAAGCGCGCCGCCGTCACCCCCTCCTTGTCAGTGACGGGAAAATCTTCGTTTTACACAGTCGAAAAGTCATTGTGCTAAGGCCCCACATGCCGAGGCGTTGAATAAAATGTAGATGCTAGTTTACGGAAGCAAGTATCGATAATACGTTTGTATCTACATACTTATATTTCTTCTCTTATAAAAAACCGAGTTGGTGAAGATGGTACGTGTGCCATCTTGCAATATAGACCATCCGATCTATATCTGACGGATGGAAATTAAACTAAAAGATACCCGCACCCCTCTCCACATTTGAAGACAAGGCCTTCCCTCGTTCATCTTATCTCCAACAAACCTCATTGTTGAGCAATTAATAAAGGAAGCCTCTGGAACAAACTGTCCTGGTGGCCGCTGTCGGCGTCGTCAATCCCCATGCCTCCGCTCAGTCCGACCACCAACCACCACCACACCCCACTCCTCTTCACCTTATCTCATATTTCTCGAGATATCATTAGTTTTTACACATGGGATTACTCCCGCTAGGGTCAATCACAACAAGTGTTTTATAAAAAAAATTCATCTTAATGTTCCGTGGAATGCATGAATCTTGCTAGTACTCCTACACAAGACTAAGTTGGTGATGCTGGTGTGTCTGCCATCCGTCGTTTCTGACCATTAGATCTACATCTAACGATTGTGAGGTAAGTTGTTGCCTTTTCTCACCAACATCCCACTTGTCTACCAATTTGCAGAAAAACCCATAATTAGTATCTTAAAACCAACCACATCCCTCCCTGACCTCACCAAAACAGCCCAAGGAATATATTCTAATTGAAACATAATATATCTCTAGTGACATATGTATATCAAAATTAGAGTGTTTTGTACAAAGTTTGTGAATAAGTATTATTCTAATTATGATTCGTTGCAACGGACATGAACATTGCTAGTATTTCCAACCATGCATTTCTTTTCCTAGTATTCCATAGTTTCGAGTTTTCCATCAAGATATTAGTCACTCATGGTTGATATTTACTTTCAATCATGTACACATATGCACTATGTAACTAGCCTTGCTTATTGGCTTCCAAAGCTTAACTTTCACTCCTACTTACAATATGTGGAGTATTTAACAAAAAACGACCACTTTCAACCAGCCCTAGGAGGAATCTATTGTACAAAAAATAGCAAAAACATACCCAAAATTTCTTAATCCACGCCAAAAACTACCTAGTACTCCTACCGATTAGGTTCGTTTAAACCCATTTATGACAGGGTTGGCCCACATGTCCGTGCTGACGACGCAGCTTAAACCAACACATTTGGTTTGACCGTTGACACGAGGGACCCACATCTGACCTTCTATCCTATTATTCCCCCTGAAATCATTATTTTTCCTGAACATTACTTCAAACAGTACTGATGCGTGTTCGTCGGTGGCGCCGGTGATGAGCGAGTTGGCCGCCGCTCCGCCGGACGGGCCGGACGCCGCGCTGGCCTCCGCACGGGTTGGCAGGCTGGCCCGAGCGTGACTCACGAGTGAGCAAGTCGCCGCGCTGGCCTTCGCTCGAGCCAGATGGCTGGCCTTAGAGCGGCGCGCGCGAGCAAGCTGCCGCGCCGCCGTGCCAATCTAGCTAGCAAACCTGAGCAATCTTGGCTAGCTAGCGGCCGCGAGCGCCGGACGGAGCTGGCATCCGGGCTGCCGCAACATGGGCTCCGCACCGCTGGCGGCGGTAGCTGCGTCCCATGGCCGAGGATGACTAGGTGGACGGGCCGGAGGTAGGAGGTCACTCGAGGATTTTTGTTGGTAAGAGCATGTACAATGGTTGATAAGGTAGTCTTATCTTAAGTCTGACACGTATGCAAGTGGTAGTAGTTTCTTGGCATTTTAGTGGTTTCTTGCATTATTAGAGAAAGTACAATAGAGCTGAGTCAGCGGGCTATAAGAAATAAACTACTACTACTACATGTTGGCTATAAGATGGGCTGTAGATGACATGGCACTGGCTTATAGCCAGCAGCTGGCTATACTATTAACCATGCTCTTAGGGGTTTCTTGTAAGGAACAATGCACGTACTACTAGCGACAAAAGGCGATTCTAGGTTGCGTTGTACTCCAACGAGTACTACTAGTGGTCACGGGAATGTATACCTCGTTTTGTGGGTTCGATCCTGGCCGAACGCACGGCGGCCTTTTTTTTAAAATAGTATACTATCTAGATACATCGCAGAAATGGATGTATCTAGAACTAAAATACATCTAGATACATCCATACATGCGACAAGTAATTCGGAACGGAGGGAGTACTACACTTCGCTGCGAGCCAATATTTTACACGGGTAGTTTGAGTTTTTAAGTCAAACGGACGTGCGGCCCCATAATCTGGGTGCACTGGACAGCCTAGCCACGTGAACGGGTTTTCCTTCCCAGCATCCCGTGGCTCGCATGCTCGCCCTAGCCGCACCTCGCTTGCAGCTTCCAGCTAGTAGCATATTTAAACTAGCGCCTCCCAATTATGCCCGAGGAGCCGGAAAAGCCTGGCGGGGCATTGGGAACTGTGCAATATGGCTCTGTACGTAAAGTGCTCTAGTACTACTATGTAGCTTGTGGCGTTGCATGCATGGACTTCACTCCATTATCGGCTCTACTATAAAAGAAATTCCTCTTGACGTGTTTTTTTAACGGAGGCAAAAGCTTTCCTTCATCTCATTCATAAAGAAGGAACTACTAACAAAGTTCGAGGAGATCCATTACACCTCCACAAATGGAAGCGAAAAGCCTAGTCTCTTGTATCAAATAACTCAAATGTTCTGCCCCCGCAGTAGCTGTCGCTGATAAACAGGCTACTAGTGTGTGCGTGAGAGGAGCGGCTGAGTAGGCCAGCTACGTGAGAGGAGCGGCTGAATAGAGCACCGAGAGTACCCACTAGGCCACTACGCAGGTGTACTTCCCCTGCATTGATAGTACAGCGATGGTTCTAGAGAATAGTAGTACCCTCCACTTCTAACTGTAGCTCCTTAGCCCTGAGATTCAAGAGTTCAAAACTGGTGCATTATACAAGACTAGACTAGAAGTACAGTACTCCCTCCTTTCCGGTTTATAGGGCTCATCTCAAAATTTTAGTTTTTCCATTTTATAAGGCTTAATTTGGTTGTTTCCCATCACATGTTCAGATTCCAAAGTGCATTAAATCATTGCATGCAAGTATTAAGAGAAAATTGACCAATGAATGTAATTTATGCATGCATGCATTGCAATTAATGCATTGGTAAACATACTTTTTTGAGGAAAACAAGAGCATTAATTGGGTGCTTTTTTGAGGAGTAGTTGAGAAAAGTAGTACTAGTACTGTTACAGTACGAGTACGTACTCCCCCGTCACATAATGTACGGCGTTTTTTGACACTAGTCGGCGTGTACAAAAAATGGCAAAAACATACCCAAAATTTCTTAATCCACGCCAAAAACTACTACCTAGTGCCAAAAATTTCTTACTAGTGCTATTATTTACAGTATAATGCAATCCCATAACGTTCCATAATGCTAGTACTAGTACTCCATGGTACCAAAAACTACTACCTAGTGCCAAAAATTTCTTACTAGTGCTATTATTTAGAGTAGTAAATAATAGCCCCACCCCTTCGTTGAGGAACGACCTACAGTTGGAAGGGACGAGGCCCTGCGGTTACTACGCTCTTATCTCCTCCTCGCCAGTTCCCCTCCCCCTGAAGAGAAGGCAGTTCGTCGCTGCTCCCATGGATTCACCAGGCGGTTCTCCTCCTCGTCGGGGCTGGGAGACCTCGGACGACGATTCTCTGGGAGAAATCGCATGCCACTCCGACGTCCTCACCGTCGCAAGACTCGGTGCTTCCTGCACCAACTTTTTCAAGACGCTGCTTAAACAGGCTTGGGAAAAGGCCATGCTTGTTGGTCTTCCATGCGTCCTCGAGGAGAAGGTTCTTCTATGGGACAATTCTTCAAACAGTCCACCGCTCCCTGGCCATGGTTGCACGTTGACTCCGCTAGAGTTGACGATGTTGAGAGGTAGTCGGGTTTTGTCTGATGAGCAGGTCAGTAATGGAGTTTGATCATGTAGTACTTAGTTATTCCATTTCCATACCGTAATTTCTCCGCTGCCCACCGTCTTATATATAGGTCTGGGTCAGTGCCAACGAAGATTGTCTTGCATACCTCCGGCCGGATACCACCATGATTTTGCACAACATCCATAGCAGTGCGGCCATTCCGGTAGACCCCTTCTCCACCATTGGGATCGGCCTTCCGGACTGGCTGGGCAAGAATACGTATGATGATGCCTACATGAGATTGAAGAAGATAGCAATTGCGGACCCGCCGACAAAGCGACGCGGCTATGACGATTACTATCTCATCACGGTGTTCGACATAAGGATTGCCATCAATGCAGGAGGCAGTAAAGGCAGAGGCTGGCGCATGTTGGCGGTGGCAGATTTGTACCCCTACACGTTCCAAGATGTCGTGCGCCATCTAGGCCGCATCTTCGCGGTGACAAGCCAGGGGACTTGTTTCATCTAGTTGACATCCTACCGTACAGGAGATTACAAACGGAATGCACAAACCATCATTTGAATCCCTAACGGTACTCCATTATTTTGCAGGGACCAGTCATCCCCCGATCAAAATAAGATCGCCGATCCTAGATGTGCGTTTGCATCTGCGATTCGGTCTAACCTGGAACCTTGTAGCTGACTTTGGCATATTGGGATCAACTATCTTAGCAGTCGTTACCCATGGTACCACTGATGTGCAACATGGTCACATAATCTACCATGATCGGACCGTCACCATCTACCCAGGTATTCCAATTTTTAACCCTCTCGCCTTCTCTTTCATTGTTGTACTAGTAGTATACTTTGTAGTACTAGTAGGAGTATTTTTTACCTTGGAGGACGCGTATAGCTAGCTAGGCCCTTGAAGACTTGAACCCACTAGCTGCCACCATTTTTGTTTTTCCATGTCTTACTATCTCATCCATGTAGCCAAGAGTGGCTATATATAATAAGCTGGTTATTTTACTTCCTCTATACCGGAGTAGTACTATTTGCTGTACAGTATTACTGACTGCCACATTTGAGCACAACATTATTATGCATGGATCTTGACTATGTACGTCACCATGTGTCCAGATCTGGGATGCCGCGTGTACCAGATGAACGGCGCCGAGTTCGACCCCCGTGATGCTACGTGGGTGCCGAGGAACACTCTTGGAGAGTACTCGCTTTTCATCGGGGACAACTACCCCATTGTGAAGCGGATGCCACCTTCCGTGCACGACACGGAAGGCCTTGCGTTCATGAAGCATGGTTGTGTCTTCAGTGCGCACCGCCGGATGAACGACATGCTAGGACACGCTATCCCTAATATATGCCGCTTCAGCTTGGATGAGTCTCCATCGTGTGGAACCGGACTAGAAAGCTGCGACAATGATTCCCGTTGCCCACCGCTATGGATCGTGCCATCCATGAAGAACACCTGGGACTGGAACCTGGAGGAGGACATGTAGCCCATCTATAACGTGTAAGTGAAGTACGGTAATTGTGAACGGTAGCGCTGTGAATATATGTAGACTAGTCGTGCACAAATTTATCACATGAGTTGGAGATGAACTTGTGTGGCATACTTGCATTTGTCCTTTAGAATTTATTACTAGTAAATGTGTTATGTCTACGTGCAACTTGTGTGGTTGTTGCACGGGCTCCAACACTCTCTTTGAGAAAAAAGGTGGCACATCTTTGGATATACGTGACGTGGCGGCATCATACAGTAGCATCGTTCGCTATAGTTGTACTAGTACACTCCTACTAGGACGACAACTCCTATAAAACCTTGCGCTTAGCTCTTTGCCTCTTCGGGAGGTTCAACAGTTCATAGTCGTATGAACCTTGCACTTGGCTCTTCGCCTCTTCGGAAGGTCCAACAATGATGATACTACAGTACAATATGCTTCTGGCAATCTGACACCGATTGAACTGTTGCACGTACACCGCGAGGGCAAGGGCGAGGGAGAGGGAGAGGGAGAGGGAGAGGGTGTTGTAGTCAAAACCCTCTCCTCGTCCTGCGAACCACAGCGCGCGTGGGCGAGGGAGAGGCGTAGTAAGCAAGCTTCTCCTCGTTCGGCGAGTTGACAGGACACATCAAAGCAGTACTAGTACTAGTAGTAGTAGTCCATACAGCGTCCTTTCCGATTTATATGGCTTAATTTTAAATGAGAAAATACACTGGCGGTCAACGTATGTAACAGTACGCTCTTTACGGTCACTATATATAGTTTTGCGGCGATTATGCGATCACTAGCTCATCGTAGAGCACCGTATTGCACCCTATTGACCGGCCACATAGTCGACGTGGCACTTTGTTGACTGGTTAATTTGTCACCTGGTTTCTGGGTCCCACCTGTCAGTTGGCAGAGCAAAGAAATCAGTTAAACAAAACTTTACGCAGGCGCGACACGAGTCCAACCCTTGCGCTCGAACCGCCCTGGCTGTGTATGTGAGTGCATGCACGTGTCCTCCCTCGGTCTTCCAACAAAGAGTGTACTACATGATGTACATCTACACTTCTAATGCATTTAGCCTTTAATCTACTAAATCGATATTGATTAACTAATGCACCAACTTGTGCTGTAGGTATAGGCTACATGTCTATCCTTAATTACAGCATGCAACGGCCTTCATTTAATCTTCTTATCTCAATGGTCGCATGCACACATAAGTCTGCTACTTTTGGGCGTTAATTATGCCCTTGTCAATGTGTAAATCTCTAAATGTACAGTCTTTCACGGACGTAGGGAGTAGGTTGAGCACTTGAGCGTGAGCATGTGTGTTGTGTCGTGTGCTGTGTGCCGCATGGGTGCGTGAGTGTTGCGTGCGTCCATGTGTACGTGTGAGTGTTGCATGTTGCATGCATGCATGCATGGGGCTTACTCCCTTCCATTGACATGTTCATATTTCAAGCTTCCTCTGTTCCCTCCATATGGTGATACTCCCTCTGTTCCCAAATATAGTACAAAGCTGAGTCATATATTTTGGAACGGGGGGAGTAGTATGGAGTAAAAGCCTCTCTCTGTTCTCAAATACGGAGTATTTGTCTTTCTACAGATTTCAACAAGTGACTAGGTACGGAGCAAAATGAGTGAAGTGAGCGTAGAGGCATAGGGATACTGTAGAAAGGAAGTCCTCGCGATCCATTTATTCCCCATCTCGGTCAGAGAGAACTATTCAACTAGTCTTCGCAGTGAAGTGACAATACACGCTGCAGCAGATGGGACACGTAATTAATAAGCTGAACCAGCGTCTTGGTGTTACTAAATCAGCCTTACCCAGTACTGCCATCATGTTTGCCAGTAGAGCACGCTTCCGCAAATACGCCTACGCACCTCTGTCCTCCATTAACTGACATATGGGCCCTGTTGTGGTAGACCCACATGTCATCGGTGTAACTATTTACACTCCGAAGGACGGTATATCCTGGTAGTAGTACTAGTAGAATTGAGATTGAATGCACTTTCTCCCCGTCTACCACTCTTCTTCCTCCTCTCTTCTTCTTCCTCCTCTCTTCCCCATCGTCGGCCGCACACCATTTACCCCCGCTCACTGCTCGCCCGCCCGCGCCATCTTCCTTGGTAGCTCGCGCGTACCATACCCCCCCCCCCCCGCTCACTGCTCGGCCACACGAGGAGAAGCTTCTTCGCTCGCCCGCCCGAATCCACTTCCCTGCTGGCTCACAGGCACCGAAAACCCCAATGGCAGAACCGACTGACACGCAGAGCCACGATTGGAATTCCCTCCCCGATGTTCTCTAGGAGCAGATATGTAGTCGTATGGACCTACTCAGCACCGTCCGTCTGGCCGCATGCTCGGTGTCTTTGTACCGTCTACTCGTCTGCAACCGGCCAGCTCTTTTCAAGACACCTAGCTTGCTGATGCCTGATCCTCGCAGGTGGCCCAGACACCGACTTGACGATCCTACGGAGGTTGCCGTGGTGCCCCTCGACATGCTACCACTACCCGTCCACCTGCCCTTCATGCGTGGCCACTACTGGGCGGGCATGAAGGCCAACTGGATCGTCCTCATCCACCAATCTGGTAGTCCATGGCGTCTCGTGGATATCTACACCCAGCAAGAGATCACCCTTCCATCTTTGGATACCGCCGCCATCGAGCCTCGCGGCTCGCCGGACACTCCTGCCTACTACGCGCGAGACGCGTCAAGCTTTTGGCTCGACCTCTGTTTGCAGAAAGTTGTAATCTGCGAAGTGCCCACACCATCAGAAGACTACATGGATTACAAGCTCATTGCCTTGTTCAACAAGGGATTAGTCTATCTGGAATCCGGTCGTCATACATGGTTATGGCTCATCATCAATCCTGTTGAGGAAACATTTCTGTCTGATGCTATAGTGCACGATGGCATCGTTTACGCGGTCGACGCACAGATTGGCTACCTATACTGGTGGAATCTATCGTCGTGTAATTGTTCTATCTCATCTCATCTTTACCTTATGCATACGACTGCCTGTTCATTTATTACAAATTTAGAATGCATAGCATGTCTATAACCACATCATTGCTATATGTTCCTCTCATTTCCTAGATTTTTATGACCACACATGTTATTGTTAGAGTTGATATGAGAACAATTGGCATCTAATGATTGTTAGAATACATATTATGAGCATAACATCATGATTACTATATGTTACTCTCGTTTACAAGATTTCTATAACAACGCATGTTATTGCTTAGAGTTGATATGAGAACAGTAGTAGTAAGTGCTATGGTAGAATATGAGTAGGCGCTGTCATAGCTGTTTTCCTCTCATTGTTACATGATGTTTGAACCATGACATATTGCTAGAATATGAAAGCCATTGGCTTATTTTTTTAACTTGGGGTATGATTATGACCACGGCATTGCAATTCTCTGTCTATGATATGTGTCACTGTTATAATAATCTTAATTGCACACATACTCTGAACATGATTGTTTATTTTTGTCCTTTTGGTCTCCAATTTGAATTGTTGCAGCAGACGCAAATGCGCTGGCCTTCATGATTCCAGGACCTCGAATCATACCAGCCGATGGGTGGTGGCTTATCGCTCGTTCAGCTGACGGCGGTCATTTGATGCTCATTCGCACGTACCAAATTGACCAAACCATTACATCAAACCACATGCAGTACAATGCGTGGGGCGTCCGTGACATTGATGGGTATGGCTGCTTCGTGTTCGAGAAAGATCCCAGCTCCGTTGGGCCATGCGTATTCAACTGGAGGCGGGTTTACAGCCTCGGCAACCACTCCTTGTTCCTCGGGCTCAATTATCCGATCATCCAACCAATCATCGATCATATCACCGGCGATGATTACTGTGCTATGCAACTTCCATTCGCGAGGGAGGGGGGGCTGTGTTTACACATCATACCATGGGTTTCATGAATCACCATATCCAGAGATTCATCGACACAGCTTGTTGCCAGATAATCTTCAGTGTGTGAAAGGCATCAAGCTTCCATGCGATGGATGGCTTTTGCAAACCCGACATGCGGCGATGTGGTTCATGCCAACAGCAGCAAATATGCACAACTTGATTCGTGTTGATATCTAGACTGAGCCATGTATTCTGCTGCTGTAGCACGACCCTCTTTTGTTGGATATTATGTACTGTTGTTAGTTTGAAGCACTTCACTGGTTTGAAGGATAGATACCTTCCTGGGATCAAGTGCATCCTAACTCACCTGCGTAGGATGTACTGATAATGATGATGGAGATATTGTGCAGAAGCCATATATAGTGTTACTATTCATCACCCAGGATGCAGAATAAGTTATTCTTCACCCGAGTTAATCTTACAACCATTTCATAAATAAATTACATTTGAAATAGAAATAGTTACATTCATATTGACTTACTGCATAAAATTTGGCATAACAAAAAAAATATAGGTCAAAAATTGTATTTTATGTACATTTTACACCATGTTTTTACATTTGTAATTTTACGTAACATAAAATATTTTTTATGACGATTATAGGTTTTCTTACGTTCTCTTTTTATGTCTAAAATAAGACAAAATTTACGAAACGTAAAATTACGGTGTATAGATGTCAAAATAGAGGTGGGTGAAGAATAACTATTCCTCACCCAGGGTGATGAATAGACAATCCCTTGTACTCCCAAGAGTACATACTCCCATCCGTAAATGGGTCCTTAAACCAACCCATAGGAAAAAAAGGAACTGATTTTCCGTTATGCTGTTATGGTGCACACACGTCGGTCCTTGATCTTATCCTAGAATTAAGGGATCATACTTGTGGATCTCAACTTCTGAACGCATATACCTTTTCACCACACGCCTGGTACGTGCGACTATATAGAATAAAAAAAGATTATATAAGTTCAAGCGCAGTAGTGCATGCACGTGAGGTCTGTGCTAGCTAATTTTTTTAGCACCCATGTATTAATATTTATTGGCCGGATGTACTAGACTTTTG
Organism: Aegilops umbellulata; assembly: GCA_032464435.1. Taxonomy (NCBI): domain Eukaryota; kingdom Viridiplantae; phylum Streptophyta; class Magnoliopsida; order Poales; family Poaceae; genus Aegilops; species Aegilops umbellulata. Next base: position 21,720,085 of record CP136057.1, read on the forward strand.
GTGGAGTATATAACACATTTTCATGATGGGGTATACACCATAATTTTTTCGTTGGAGCACATACCATAATTTTGTTTGAAATGAAGTATTGGTCACATATTTCTCATGGAGTATAAACCAAATTTCCGTCACTCGTTATCTACCACCTTTTTTCTAACGGGGTATATACTATATTTTTACGATGGAGTATGTACCACATTTTAGAGATGGGGTATATACCATGTTTATTCAAGTGAAATATACGTCGTATATGCCACTTTTTTTAGGATAGAGTATATACCACGTTTTTGGTCATGTAGTATATATTATATTTTTTGCGATGGAAGAAGTATATACCACATAGCATGGATCGGGAGAACATACCACTTGCCACTTGGTTTGCAATGGAGGATGTAATACTGATAGATCAGACTGGTGTACAAATGAGTATGTAATGCTAGTACGGTTAATTCAAAAGGAGTACACAAAAAAGGTATAATTAATGAAAAGAGTATATACTACAAGAAAGAGTAGCATAACTGTTAAATACAAAAAACAGTATAGTTGTTTCAAATAATGATATTTTTCCACTCTCGAAAATACAGGGACCGGAAATGTATATGTACATCACATCAGAGAGCATGCTTATCCTTGCATGCTTGTTGTGTATGCATGTTGCATCAGTATGCTGGATCAGCCCATGCCATCTGATCATGTATGTACACACATATAAATTTGTAGTAGGATGATGAAAGTCATTTAATCATACATCATATGAATTAGCCGATCAACTCACAACATGTAGCTATCATAAATGGACCTAGCGATTTGCCTTATAATTAACTGTAGTAGCAGGATGCTATTGCTGGATCTGACAAATAAACTGAGCCGGTGGCACCGCCGGCCGGTCAGGATAGAAGGTGAAAATAAGGCTGTTGACTGCATGTCATCCTGGGTCGTCATGTCGCCGCCACACGCATCTTATCTCTGTCACCGAGCCGAGCCGTCGAGCACCGCCAATGACCGCATCTATGTTCGCCATTGAGCCCACGTACTGCCCTGATTTCACTGCTGGGACATGCAACAACGAGCCAGGATGAATGCACCGAGTTAACATGAATACTTAGAAATGCAAGAATGTACGTCTATGGCCTGGAGTTAGAATCGGAGTTTGGCATCCAAGCACGTGCTCAGTCCAGGAGTCTAGCGAGAGCGGCTTCCAGGCATCAAACTACAACAACGTGGAATAAAGGATCAGCTCGCCGCCGGTTGGGATAGGCCGGTGCATCAAGGTCAAATAGTCAATAAATTAACTGGGCAAGTAAGTTTATACTCATATCTATGCGTAGGTCTTCACGGATGCTTTGGCCACGTGAAGGACAAGAATATCGATCTAGCGATGTCGTCGTCACCGGTGGGCAGCCGTGCTTCATCGTCATCATCGTGCATGAGGTGGTGGCTGCTCTACTGTTCATCGTCAAGTCGCTCGGCTGCCGTGTGACCTGTAACAAGATGCAGGGGAGAAGTACCGGTAGAAAACTTAATTCTACTGGAAATTTTGCCATCCAATACCTATCTCCGTTGGATTATCAACAACGCAGCTACAACGCCGTCGGCAAGACGCCAGATGTTCACCGCCATGATCGATGGTCACCCGATGTTGCGCACGTTGCCACGTCTCGTCGACGCCGTCCGAGATCGTATTGTTGATAAGCACCACCGGACAAGCCGCTGCCTGCCATGGTATTATACGAGGGCACATAATGCGCATCCCAACTCCCAAGCCCCTACTATCACGGAAACGATTTTTAAACAGTCTAATCCATGCAAAGAGATTTTATCGGCAATCAATTGTTAATTGTTAATCAAATAAGCTAAACGGGCATCTATCCAAGCGGCACAGCCCGATAGCACGTTTCCACCGGCTGTTTGGTCGTCGGAGTACATACTCCCGGGTGTACTGACCCATTTTCATATATATATATATATATAATGCGCTTTGGCGGTCGAGCACCGTGCAGGCCGGTATCACACCCATCTGTGTTCGTCGTGATCAGTGCCCAGCTGGTAGGTAGCTACTGTATTTGTAGTAGAGTCAATTAAAAGCGCTCGTATTTGCTAGAAATTGAACAGTGGCAGCCCATGTATAATAGCAGGCGCACCAGTGCGTGCACGGACGCCTGCGCGCACCCTAACAGAGACTGATGTGAACGACATGGGCTTTGACTTCGCAAACATGTGCCATGGCAGAGAGACGTTTTGAGTTGATCGTTGGGCATCTAGCCATTGCCGTCGTCTCACCAGGAGAGTCGTTGGAGTCGATATATAGTTGGGCACCCAGCCATTGCCGTCGTCTCACCGGCTATTTATAGGAGAGCTCGTTTTCCATCCCAGCCACACCCAACTCAAACAGACTCGCCATGGCTTCTTCTTCTTCCTCAGCGATCCAGGGCCAGGGTACAACACCTGCCGCTCATCATGTGCTCGCCTCCATAGCACGAGCCTGGTCTGAAAAACCAACAATTTTTTGTCAATGTACTTCATGTAATAAAACAACCACGAAAAGGATGCAATAAAAGGTAATTATTCACAAGTAGATGTCAGCGGTCCCTTTTACCTGTAAGGATTGTCTGCGGCTGAGGAGCTCCTATCATCTCGAAAAACTCTGTAAATATCCACTTGAAAGTGTGAATTTTCTCATCGCTCATCAGCAACCCCCCAAAAATAATGCTTTGGAAGTGATTGTTGACACCAACAAAAAGACCAAACAGCATATCATACAAATTAGTTTTGTACATGGTATCAAATGTGACAGCATCACCAAAGCACATAAACTGCTCAATGCTTCGCCCTGTTGTCCACATCAGAGTTTTTACTCGGCCGTCGTCATCAACCTATACACTATATTTGAACTCAGGATCTTCAGACCGCATTGCGTTGAATACCTCTATGGTTTTTGTGGCATCATTTTCCGACGGTTCTCTATTAAGTTTTTCACAAAGATTTTTCAAAGATCTTTTCGTGAATGGTACCTCCTTCACAGATCCAAAAAAATTCCAACAACACTGTAAACCTTTCTTAGGCTTATGTTGTTTTCTCTCAGGTGCTTCACCAAGTCCCTCGTGTATCTATCGATGTGCCGGTGTGACTTCCAATGCAACTTTTCCATACAATTAACTGAAAGCTCATGGTTGTGCTCTGATTTGTGTTCGCATATGTACCATCCTTTGTCATCAGACCTAAAAATCCGCATCAATGTAGTGCAGCCACACCTCGTTGAATGACTATTGGATTTCAATGGATTCCCCTGTAGATTTTTCACCGAAAGAAAGCATGAGATAATAATCTGGCATATTTGTCACAAATTAACTGGAAAGAAACAATGGTAGATTATCGGATCATACTCACTGCACAAGCACACACAAATTCCTGCATACACTTCATCGGTGGACGTTGAGGTGGCTTTTGGCATACCTGAGTATGATCCGATTTTAAAGAGGTAAGCACACATCGCGGCGCTATGTTCTATGTCTCGAGATACCGGCCTGCAGGGTGCTCGGCCACCAAAACGCCTCTCTCTCTCTCTCTCTCTCTCTCTCTCTCTCTCTCTCTCTCTCTCTCTATATATATATATATATATATATATATATATATATAAGTTAGGCTTCAAGTGCGTACTTGTTAGTTAAACCTATGTATAAATTGTGACACTAAATACGACTAGTAAGTAGTACAGTAGCAGTACTAGTATACGTCGGTCAAATTATTCATCATGTCCACACATTGATTTGACGTGAAAACACGCTGCGCGTGAGGTGACACAAGAATCCCGGCGGCGTGTTCGGGTATTCTGGACTTCAGATTTGGAGTACCACTTATCTATCGAAATCTTTCATCATTCACTTGAAACAGTCGATTGATCATACATTGAGTACCATATAACTGGAATTACCGATGCAAGTCGAAAAAGGATTGGCCCGTGCTGCCGGCTGGCGTCAAGTTCGATCCCACGGATCATGAGCTGATCGAGCACCTTGAGGCCAAAGTGAGTGCTGACAGCACGAGATTTCAGTCTCTCATCGATTTGTCCATACCAACCATCGACAGCGAGCACGGCATATGTTACACCCAACCTCAGAAACTTCCAGGTAAGACACTGATCGGTCGTCTACTTGCACAAATATATTCCTGTGTTTATAGCTCTATTTTTCTTTTTAGACGTAGACCTGGTGAAGCAATTACAATTTGACAGTTAATAAAAAGTTAAACAAGTGACTGCAACATGCCAAAGATGTTATAAAAATGCCAACTAGGTACACTAAAACCTGTATTCCACAATACTGCAGGTATCACACTGAGTGGCATAAGGAAGCATTTCTTACAGCGCAATTCCAGGGCGTTCGAAAGGGGCGCGTGGATGCGTCGCAAGATACAGTCGGAGTGCGGCATGCACGCGATGTGGCACAAGACCGGCAATACCTTGCCGGTGATGGTCAACGGCCGGCAGACGGGCAGCAAAAAAGGTTCTGGTGCTGCACACCAACAAGAACTTTGACCAGCAGAGGACCAACTGGGTGATGCACCAATACCACCTCGGGGACCTGGAGCAAGAGAAGGAGCGGGAGCTGGTCCTCTGCAAGATTTTCTACCAGACGAACACTAGGGCCAGGAGTAAAAAGATTATAAGTTAGTTTGGTATTGGTAGTTGTACTACCTTGTCGTCCGCAAGTTGGTATTGTTGTTAACGATCTTTTGGTATGAACTTGCATTTGCTTCCAGCCATCATGCCGAGGGTCGACGTGGATATAAAGTTGAATCATTTGTTTCGAAACGAATTTTCAGGCACCTGATTTTTATTTAATGGGTAGCATAAGCACCCGCCGTTTGAATTCCCAGTTCTCCAATTTTTTCAAAACAAATGCATGCACTTATTATCACGATAAAAAAACAATATCCGTGCTGCATCCCAGTTATCAGTGTGTACTTGCAGAATTCTCTCGTTTATTGAGCACGTATATTGTTTTTTCAGGTCGAGCAAGTTTCAACTGGGATGTAGATTGCCCAGGGTTGTTTTGTTTTTAACAGGCCCAGCCCATGATGACAACGGGGCACAAAGATCCAGCAGGTATCTACTGGCCTCTGGCCCGCCAGCATTAGTTATATTTTGTCTTACAACATTTGCAGGCAGTTTTTTTTACTGAATCAAACACACAGCCCAGTTCTATTTTCCTCTTGAAACGCATTGTCCTACATCCGTTTTCTAAGCTCTACCTATAGTTTTCCTAGTTCATATACACGTACCATTATATTGAAAACGCATAAAATTCCCTTTTCATATTTACATCCTTATTTTTGTTGTTTTTTCCCATCCAGCGCTGATTTTTTTACCACTGGTTTTCCCTTAAACCAACTAAATTGTCCCACGTCTTATTTGCTTACAGAAACAAAACGATTTTTTTGGCAAATCAATAAGTTCTTAAAAAAATGTTTATCATTTCGGGATTACAATAGTTCGGACTCCACCGAAATATGCAAAATAAGGTTGGACTTTTTGCCCGTGGTCCTGGGCACAAAATGGGCTGTAATAAATTACTTAAGAATTAGCAAATGGGCTGCAAATTATAAAAAATAGCAAATGGGCTTTATGTTGTCTGCCACAGATTTGGAGGCTGACTTGTGGGCCTACAAAGTTCATGCGTACACAAGGTTTCTCAAAAAAGAAACTTAGTCAACAATCGACTCTACCAGCGTCGGACCGTTAGATGTCAATCTAACGGCAATCGTGCTTCTTCAGTCTCTGATCCTCCTGCCCAGCCACCCAAACCAGAGCCGTCGGAACCGCCTGCTCCCGCCTCCCGTGGCCGGCAGTGCTACCGGGAAGGCCTCACGGCCCCATCATACTCACATCCCTGGCCTGTCTATCCCTCTACTCACCCACACCTTCTGTTATTTTCCGGCGATGGCAGCCGAACCAGTCAACCCTCGTACTCTCCACCGCGTGGGCAGCCACTGTCGTGTCTTCCCCGGCTCCGTGTTATTCCCTTCGTAGGCCTCGCCGTCGTCCACCGCCCTGGTGCTCTCGGCGCGGCGTGGTCAACATTGTCCATCCAACGGCCGTAGTGCTTCTTCAATCTCTGGTCTTCTTGCCCCAGCCGCCCAAAGCAGTGCCGGTCGTGCCGCATGCTCCTGCCTCCTGTAGCCGGCTGTGCTGCCGCGGAGGCCTCACCGTCCCCATACTACTCCCACCGCTGGCCAGGCCATCCCTCCACTCACCCACTCCCCCTGTTATTCTGCGGTGACGGCAGCCTCACACCGCAGCCGAACCAGTGAACCCTCGTACTCCTCTCCGCATGGGCATCCACTGCCGCGTCTTCCTCGGCTCCACGTCGTCCCCTTCCTAGGCCTCGCCGTCGTCCACCGCCTTGGTGCTCTCGGCGCGGCGTGGTCAACGTGGTTAACGACATGCCATCGGAAGAGTACTGTACGTGGAGAGGCTGACAGCTGGGTCCACGGCCACAGCCCAGTTTTTTTGTGATTTGCCAAGTAAGTTGCTTTGTCAGGCCTGTTGGGCTGCAAATCTTTCAAGACGAGGAGAGCTTTCATTCGACTGGCCGAGAAAATGGCCCATTAGTAATGAGAAATGGGTTGTACATTTTTAAAACACATCAAACCGGCAATTAGTTTCAAATATCTTTTTTTCATTTCGAGATTTGAAATTACATTAATTTTTATGCGTGGAGAATTTGTTGGATTTTATATTGATATACATTTATTTTTAAAATCAGTTTGAATGTGAGTCGAAATTTCGGGATTAAAAACAGTTCGGACCGCACCGAATATGTAAAATTTCGTATAATTTTTTAACCGTGGCCACAATATGGGCTGTAATGCTAACAAAAAGAATATGGGCTCCAAAAAACCTTAATAATTAGCAAATGGGCTGTAAATTATTAGAAATAATGGCAGATGGGCTGTATGCTGTTTTCCACAGATTTGAGGCTTCCCTAAAAAAAAGGTTGACGCACAAGCAATGACTGTTGGATGGCCATCCAACGGCTATCGTGCTTCTTCAATCTCTGCTCTTCCTGCTCCAGCCGCTCAAACAGGCACCGGCGGGACTGCTTGCTCCCTCCTCCCCGTGGCCAGCTCTGCTGCCGCGCAGGCCTCACCGCCCCACCGTACTCCCATCGCTGGCCTAGCCAAAAAAAGTTACCGCTGCTGACAGCTCGGACCCACCAGCTATATCTTCGCACGCAAGGAAGTGCCTCCTTATTACGCACAAAAAAAATGAATACCCCCTGTTAGCTGGGACCCAGTATAGTGGCAGGCTGACTTGTGGGCCTACTAAGTTAACGGGGACGGAGGGCTTTGTCAACTTAGTCAATATGCACGATTCTAGCTCCAGTGACCGTACGATGTCCATCCAACGGCCGTAGTGCTTCTTCAACCTCTGGTCTTCTTGCTCCAGCCGCCCAAACCAGCGCCGGTCGTGCCTCGTGCTCCTGCCTCCCGTGGTTGGCTGCGATGCGGCGGAGGCCTCACCGCCCCCTACTACTCCCACCACTGGCTAGGCCATCCCTCTACTCACCCACACCCCCTGTTATTCTGCGGCGACGACAGCCTCACACCGCAGCCGAACCAGTGAACCCTCATACTCCTCTCCGTGCGGGCTTCCACTGTTGCGTCTTCCCCGGCTCCGCGTCGTCCCCTTCCTAGGCCTCACTGTCGTCCAGACCACCACCCTGGTGCTCTCGGCGCGGCGTGGTCAACATGGTCAACGACCGACTTCCATCGGAAGAGTACTGTACGTGGAGAGGCTGACAGCTGGGTCTAGGCGGCCGCAAGGAAGTGCCTCCTTATTACGCGCAAAATAATTATTCCTCCATCTTACAGCAGGGATCCACCGGAGGGGCCACCTTATTTTGCAAAAAAAACGTTCCCCCCTGACTGCTCGGACCCACCGGACGGGCCAGCGTATTTCGCGAAAAAAAACGCCCCCCCCCCCGCTGTCAGCTCGGACCCACCGGAAGTGCCTCCTTATTACGCACAAAAAAAATGAATACTCCCCCTGCTAGCTGGGACCCACCATGGTGGGAGGCTGACTTGTGGGCCTACTAAGTTAACTGGGACGGGGGCCTTTGTCAACTTTAGTCAATATGAACGATTCTAGCTCCAATGACCGTACGATGTCCATCCAACGGCCGTAGTGCTTCTTCAACCTCTAGTCTTCTTGCTCCAGCCGCCCAAAGCAGCGACGGTCGTGCCGCATGCTCCTGCCTCCCGTGGCCGGCTGTGCTGCCTCGGAGGCCTCACTGCCCCCTACTATTCCCACCGCTGGCCAGGCCCTGCAGCGACGGCAGCAACACACCGCAGCTGAACCAGTGAACCCTCGTACTCCTCTCCGCGCGGGCTTCCACTGCCGCGTCTTCTCGGGCTCCCCGTTGTCCCCTTCCTAGGCCTCACCGTCGTCCATCGCCCTGGTGCTCTCGGCGCGGCGTGGTCAATGTGGTCAAGGAACGACTTCCATCGGACGTGGACTGTACGTGGAGAGGCTGACAGCTGGGTCCACGGCCGCAGCAAGGAAGTGCCTCCTTATTACGTGCAAAATAATTATTCCTCCACCTGACAGCGGGGACTCAAGATGGCAACGGGGACGAAACCCATCAAGTTTTGCCTTCCCAAACCCATCCCCATGAGAAAATCGCAAACCCGTCCACGTCCCCAACACCGTGCGCGGGGCTAGTTTTCCGCCCGTCCCCTAAACCCATCGGGTTTCGGGGAACCCACGGGGAACCCATGAGAAAATCAAAATATTTAAACAAACATAGTGGCGACAAAGAATAACATTTGAACAGCAAAACAAGCACATTTCGGCAGCATAACTAGAGCAAATTTCAACAAAAAACAATAGTAGATGGTTCAACAGCTATATAGAGTTTATTTCAGCAGATTTAAACAACATACATAGTATATTTCAGAGGCAGCAACATAAGATAAATAGTAGCAACAATGATATCATTTCAGCAGCAACATAGTATATTTCAGCAGCAAAACAACAACAAATTTCAGCACAATACTCAGGAATAACATCAGCTAAAAGAAGCCTATTTCAGCACAACTATAGCCCATTTCAACAAGGAAGATAAGCATATTTCAGCAACAAACAGGAGCATATTTCGGTCATACATTGTTCAACAAGATGTTCAATTATAGAAGTTCTGAAATAGAAATCATGGTTCACACATCACGAGCACAAATGATACGAAATTGTCCAATACATAAGTTCTAAAATAGATTTGTAGTTCACAAATCAATTTAAAGTGGTCATCATCATGGCATCTTTCACATCTCCAAGCCTCCAAAAGACAATCTTCAAAGCAATGCCAATTCAGAGTGCCAAGTCCTATAGAAGATCAAAATTCACTCAAGCTAAAGTTAAATATGAAAAATATGCAGATTGGTATATGAAATGGGAAAGTACTTGTACTTCACCTGCATTCCCTCTTGAATGTCTTGAAGAAAACTCCAAAAGCTTTGTTCATCTTCATTGTCAGCATCTATAAGAATGAAATAAGTAGTAATGAACATCTAATGTAACATTGTAGCAAGATAATGATAAACTATATGATGATATGTAAAGAAAGACACACCTTTATATTTGTTTCTTATCCAGTCTTGTGAACACATCAAGGCCTCTAAGATTTCAGGGGTAAGACGACTACGGTGGTCACTTAGAACTCTACCACTTGTGCTGAATGCTGATTCTGAGGCAACCGTGCTAACCGGAGGTGCAAAAACATCACGTGCTAGCAGCCTCAAAGTTGGATAGCGTGTTCCAGAAACTTTCCACCAATCTAACACACTGAACTTATCTTTGGACAATGGAACTAGCTCATCGTCCAAGTAACGGTCTAGTTCAGATTTCATCCTAAAAGATGCAGGCCTCTTTTGATAAACACGTGCATTGAAGAGTGACATAAGGGCTGGAGCTTCCAAAGAAGAGAATGAGGAAGATGGTTGCCCATGATCATCTTCACTCTCAAGATTGTACTCCTCCAACAATGTGCATATGTTGGCAATTATTCCATTAACATGGTCCTCACATTCTGGACTAGAAGGACTAATACCATGCAACATAGCAAAGCAAACAAGTAACATTTCATTTTTGTACCGAGGATCAAGAAGTGTAGCCATTCCCATTAGACCTTGAATATCAATCCAATACTTGTTAAATTTCTCTTCCATGCTAAATGTCATGGCTTCTATCACCTCATTACCGCAAGTTGACCATTGCCTCATATTCATTTTAATTTCACAAATCTTGGGAAAATAGATGTTGGCAGTTACATAATCTGTCCCGGAAAACATTTCAGTGATTTTAAAGAACAGCCGCAGCCTTTCTACAACATCAATAGCAAATGCCCATTCTTCCTTAGTAGGGAGACTCTCGTATTGCTTCTCAACCTTCTTTTATCGCTCAAATACAACCTTATATGGTAGAGCCACACTAAGCATTGTGAAAGTTGAATTCCACCTAGTCTTACAATCGAGTATTAATCTTCTTGTTATTTTGACCTTTTGAAACTTAGCAATTTCCTCAAACTTCTCTATTCGTTTTGGTGAGGCAATCCAAAAAGCTACACTATCTCTAATCTTTTCAATTGCTGGTTTCATAGCATCTAAGCCATCTTTGACAATTAAATTCAGAATGTGGGCACAACAACGCATGTGAGTCAAGGTACCTTGCAACATGAGTTTGTCCTTCCCTATCCTCTTCACCAACAAGTCAATTGTCTTGTCATTTGAAGAACAATTGTCAACAGTCACCGTTGATAGCTTCTCATCAAGATTCCAAGATATCAATGATTCATGAAGTTCTTCGGCTATAACTTCAGCGGTGTGAGGAGCTGGCACATAAATAAACCTACAAATGCAATGAATATATGTTATACAGCAGCATATATTGATGAAAACAACACCAAACAATTTACTACAGCAGCAAATGTTGATAAAAACAACACCAAACAATGTACTACAACAGCAACGGATTCATCAAATTCTTCGTTCACATCCTCAGATTCAGGCACACTACCTGTAACTGAATGTACAATTGCAGTTTCTGTTGACGGTGTCGTCAATGAATCAATTAACCTATCAAAAAGAATAAAAACAGAAATTATTAGCTTTGGTGTACATAGTGGTAGTAGCAATTTGTACTCTATTATATGTATTTCTTGCAAGTCTGCTAAAAACAGTAGCAATTTGTACATGTAGCCTGCAATATGATGACCAGAAAAAACACGTTGCATATTGTTTGTACACCGATTCCTAATCTAGTTAGTTTGTTTCATGCAGAAGTGTAATAGCTTCAACTTAACTTCTGAAACTTTCATGAAAAAAGACCATATACTACAGCCTAAACCAAACCCTAGCAAATCTAATCCATGAATTCACAGAAAATTAACATCATCCATCACAAACCCTAGCACCATCCATCTCAGATTGTGAGAGATCGGGGTTACTCACCTCGTCTTTAACTTCTTGCGGACGTTGAATTTGGATGGAGGCTCGGGAATCGGATTTGAAAGCCCTCTGCCTCCTCTTCCACGAAGGCCACGACCTGCTGCCCTTCCACCACCACCGTGCGTAGTTATAGTAGAGAGAGGAAGGCGGCGAGTGGCTGTAGACTTCGCCGGCGGCACCGGCGGCGGCACCCTTTCACCTGACTTGGGACGTGAAGAGGCCACCATGGGGTTCGTCACCGGTGGCGACGCCCTTTCTCCAGATCAGACCGGCGGTGGTGGAGAAGACGTGGAGGGAGGAGGCTCGCTGGCGCAGATCATGGTCGGCGGATCTTGCGAGACGGGATCGAGCCGTGCGGTGGCTGGGGTCCTAGGTCTAGGGTTAGGTATTATGTGGGAGAGAGAGAGATGAGGGCTCGAGCGAGGGGGAAAGGAACGAGCGATACTGGCCACCCCAGCGAGGGGTTGGTTTGGCCTTTCGACGCTGGGGGGTGGGGGGCTCAGTCGCTCAGGCAGTCAGGCTCGGCAGTTTTGGGTTGGGCCGCGCCGGAGCACTGCTTGGTAAAAAGAAAATGTATTTTTTTGCCGGGTTTGCCAGGTTTCGGGTTCGGGGACTACCTAAACGGGTGCGAACCCACGAAACATGACGGGTTGTATAATGTGCCCAACAACAGCCCCGCGGGGATGAAAAGACGTCCATCCCCGTCCCCTAATAGGGTAAAAACCCGCGGGGACGCGGGTTTCGGGGCCCCGTTGCCATCTTGAGCGGGGACCCACCGGACGGGCCACCGTATTTCGTGAAAAAAAAACGTTTCCCCCCTGACTGCTGGGATCCACCAGCTACACCTTCGCACGCAAGGAAGTGCGTCAGGGCAAAAAAACAAAACGATTCGCCCCCCTAACTGCTGGGACCCACCAGCTACATCTTCGCACGCAAGAAAGTGCCTGACAGTCGGGAGCTACCTGGTCGAAGCGTACGTAGCGTTGTCATTCTGGTCGCGAACGTGTACGTACATACTGGTCGATGTAGAGGCGCGAACGTGTCGTAGTAGAGGCGCGCACGTAGCATGTACACGTACGTACAGCGGTCAGGGTGCAAGAAAGAAAATACGGCCACGTATGTGTACATACGGGCGGGGTCTCGAACGCCTACTCGCGCATACGTACGGCCAGGGCTCGTGTACATGGCTGGGTCGGAACGGAGAAACAGCGTCGTCGTCGTGTTCATGGGGAGGCAACGGAATGCGTCGTGTTCATGGGGAGGCGACGGAATGCGTCGTGTTCCTCGGGAGGGCTTGGACGGAACAGGCGATGGAAACGAGGCCTGGCGTACCGCAGAACGGAGGAAACAGCCTTGTGTTCGACCGGTCACGTTCGAAACGGGATCCTGTTCATCGGGAGGGGTATGGCGTACCGCAAAACGGAGGAAGCGGACCTCCTACGATCGAAACGGGGGTCATGTTGATCAGAAGGGGTGTGGCGTACCGCAAAACTGAGGAAACGGACCTCCTACGGTCGAAACGGGGGTCCTGTTGATCGGGAAGGGTGTGGCGTACCGCAAAACGGAGGAAACGGACTTGTGTTGGAGCGCTACGGTCGAAACGGGGGTCCTGTTCATCGGGAGGGGTGTGGCGTACCGCAAAACGGGACTCCACGGGATACTGTTCATCTCCACCGTCGACCCCCTCCAGCCTCCACGAGCTATTGTTTATCCACCGTCGACCTCCTCCAGCCTCCACCTGCGACTGTTCATCCACGGGCTCCTGTTCATCCAGCCTCCACCGTGCGCTACTCCACCGGCTACTGTTCAACCAACCCTCTCCACGGGCTCCTGTTCAACCACCCCTCCACGGGCTACTGTTCATCCTGCCCTCCACCGTCTACTGTTCATCCAGCCCTCCACGGGGTGGTCATGTTCATCCAGCCCTCCACGGGGTCCTGTTCATCCAGCCCCAACCGGCTCGATCGATCGGGGTCCTGTTCATCCAGAGGCAACACCACGGGGTCATGTTCATCCAACCCCACCGGAAACTGTTCATCCAAACCCCCCTCCCCCCGCAACACTCACTATTCATCCAGAGGCAGCAACGATCGGCTTCAGTTAGCAGCAGTAGCGAAGGAATCGCTCGATCGGGTTCAGTTAACAGCCATCGATCGATCGCTCGGGTTCAGTAACGTGTAGCCTGCAGTGCAATCGCTCGGGTTCAATTAGAGCCCAACGCCTCGCTCGGGTTCAGTTAGAGCCAACGCCTCGCACACACGCGCGTACGTGTATGAGAGAAACGCGCATCGCTCCGCCCCCGACCTCCCACCGTAACCGGGAACTCCCCGAAATATTCCTCCCCCTCACTTCTACCACGGTTTTTTCCGTCATGGACGGCCCAAAGAATGTCATGCAGCTGCGTCTCCGGCCCGCCCAGGACGAAAAGCCCATTTTCTGTCATTATTTTTTGTCATAGAAGTAGGAGCCCACCACATCTATGATGATACCGGGTTTTGTCACAATTATCATCATAGAAGTGTCATATGTATGACAGAAAAAAAATTCGTTCGGCCCAAAATGTCACGGATGTGTCTTTTTTTTGTAGTGATTCCACCTCGGTCATATCGTAGCGGTGCTTAGGCGAAGCCCTACGTCGGTAGCAACATCATCACCGTCATCACGTCGTCATGCTGACAGAACTTTCCCGTGAAGCTCTGCTAGATCAGAGTTCGCGGGACGTCATCGAGCTGAACGTGTGCTGAACTTGGAGGTGCCGTACGTTCGGTACTTGGATCGGTCGGATCGTGAAGACGTACGACTACATCAATCACGTTGTGCTAACGCTTCCTCTTTTGATCTACGAGGGTACGTGGACAACACTCTCCCCTCTCGTTGCTATGCATCACCATGATCCTGCGTGTGCGTAGGAAATTTTTTGAAATTACTACGTTCCCCAACAAAGGGGTACATGGGCCTCGGCCCAACATCATGCACGCATGCACTGTCCGGATGATCCGGGTGTTGGTCCGGATGATCCGGGCTTCGGGGGTCCGGATGATCCGGGTCGGCATCCGAATCGTCCGGCTGTGTCGGGGCTGCTGCGGGAGGTCCAGATGTCCGGGTTCTGGCCCGGACGTCCGGGTGTGTCCGGATGATCCGGGACTGGGTCCGGATGATCTGGCTTCAAGGAGGCCGATTCTGCTGGCTTCGGGTGCGCTAGCCGGATCGTCCGGGCCAGGGTTCGGATCGTCCGGACGGCGGTCCGGATCATTCGGGCTTGTGCTGATTTGCCCTTCTTCTTCTCCGACTTCGCGTCCATCTTCTCCTTCCGATCCGCCTTGCTCCTTAGCTTCTCCAAGGTACCTGAGTATGCAAAGTGTCTCCGTTTGAGGTAGTAACCATGTCTCATGTTCATCGAAGTGGAGTTGTGAGAGGAGAGATGTCACCTCGGTTTCGAGAGCTCTCGCGCGTGCTCGAGTCATGGGTCCACTAGGCACTTGGTGAGACGATGATAGGTCCATGAGGATAACCTTGGGATGCTCCGCATCAGAGAGAGAGAGAGAGAGAGAGAGAGAGAGAGAGAGAGAGAGAAAGTACTGAACCCTGACAAGGGAGACCCACTAGCGTGTGTCTGTGTGTGTGGGGGGGGGGGTGTGAGCGACCTGCAGGCCGAACGAGTGGTGTTTAAGTGTGTGGGCTAAGTCCCGTGGGAATCATTGATCATTACTGCAACCAAACGAACCAAAGAAGAGAAGCTGATCTTCTCCTTCCTCTGGCCTCCTTCCCCTCTGCTTCCTACCAACTACCCTTCTCTCCCTCGGACCTTGATCGGGCCTGTTACAGCTAACATGTCTCACTAATAGTGCCACGAAAGACTTTAATTCTCTCACGCGACCCACTGTTGTACACAAATGATATGAGAAATAAAATGATTACACTCTTCAAGAGCCAGGTCATAAGCATATATAAAAGAGAATCCAAGCGACAAGAGCACATCTAGAAGTTTCAATTCATGCATGGTAAAATGTTTAACAGAACCACTAGGTTGAACCGACTTGTTATTTGCATAACTTTTTTTTTTGAGAATTTGTAATAAAAAAACTTTGTAAGCAACTCTTCATTATCCTAACTCACAACTTACTTATCTCCCATCTCCATTTAGGTACGAATACATGAGTTTATCACACCAGGGTTAAACGTCCATGTGATTTTTTTCAAAGAACTATAATTGCTAGGACAATATGCAAATGCAACACATAATTTCTGAAAGTAAAGAGAAAAATTATGAATTGACATAAACTCTAACAAGACTTATCTCGCAAAAGAAACTCTAACAAGACTTACACAAAATAGAGATGGTTATATTAGCTAACCATTACATACACACATCCTCTCTTTTTAGCGGGGACACACATCCTATTTTAGATGGCTAGGTTTTTTTATTTTACGTTATTAGCACTTAGTGCTCACACACTATTCTTACTATTGACAAAATCCATTATGTGTGACAGAGCTAGCTAGTAAACAAACTTATAATAAGAAGTCACAAAAAAAACTTACAATAAAAGTTTGTAATTCCAAAAGAAATAATAACATTTTTTAGAAGACCAATAATAATAATAATAATAATAATAATAATAATAATAATAATAATAATAATAATAATAATAATAATAATAATAGTAACTGTTTTTAGGGGTGAATGACACTTTATTGATTAATTGGGAAGTTCAAAGGAATACAAAAAGGGTCATGTGGATAGCCTAGCCACAAGTGGCGACCTAGTTACAAGAAACCGAAAATTTAACTAAGCTATGAGCTTCTTTGCTTATGTCCCTACCTTGAGAACTCCCATTTTTCTCTTTGAGAGCATTCATTCAATGTCAAAGTGCATAAGAGCATCTCCACCCGCGCTCCCAACATGACCCCCCCCCCCAAGGCCCTTTCTCATCGCCGGCGCCCAAAATTCGGCCTAGTCGCGCCCCCAGAAGCCCATTTTTTGTCGGTTAGCCCCAATTTTGGCGCCGGCGGACCAAGGCCGAACCCGACAAGCTGGGGGCACCGGAGGAAACGTTTTTGGCACGAAAATACATGGGCCTGCTGAGTCAGTGACTCGCCGCCTTCGTTGTCCTCATCGCCTCGGTTCCCGTGGGAATCAATCCCAAGTCTGCCGCGTTGTCGCGCCGGTCAACCTTCCATTGATGCCTCACGGGCGGCGCAGTGAAGGCACGGCGATGCGTGTCCCGCCCGCTCCCGCCACGCGGCACACGGCGGCAGCCCTCCCACCACCCATTCGCGGCTATAAGAGCCGCCCTCCCTCGCCGGTAAACGCACACACTCTCGCCGCCGTCTCCCTTCTCTCCACCTCTCGCTGCCGACGCCACTCTCTCCCACTCTCTCCCCCCGCCGACAATAATGGCCGAGTGCTTCCCGGGCGATGGTGCGGCGGCGAACGGCTTCGGCTACCGCCATCTGCACGAGGACGAGGCGCTCCTCTTCTACGAGGCCGACTACCCAGCGCCCCCGAACATGCGAGTGTCGGGCACCTGGAGGCTCGGCGCCGGCGGTGTCCTCGTGCCGCCCGCACCCACCAAAGCTGCTCGGCGCACCGAAATCACGCACATCCAGTCCTCGCTGTCGGAGCCGGCGCGGAACCAGCCGAGGTACGCCCCCGACAACAACATACTATGGATGGCGTACTTCGAGCGGCGCCACGAGGAGCAGATCGCCTCCACCAACGGCGTCGAGCCCCGCGGCCGCCTCAACTTCGAGGGGCGGCGCCAACGGTGGGGCGTCCCCGACCGCACCCTCTAAGTCATCCTTGAGTACATCGAGGTCGGCAACACGTCGTTCCTGGAGTACCCGGTGCCCCCCTCCTTCTCCCACCGTCTTGGTAGCTCCTGGACACCGCGGCGGATGGAGAGGGTGACCTCCTCCTCGTCGGGCTCTGGCTCTCTTTCCACCGGTTCGCCGACACTCTGCCCCGACAAGCCGGAGCCGCAGGAGATGCCACTTGGGCACCGCACCCATGGCGGTGCCCTCGTCATCAACGAGGGCGGCCGCCCCTCTCCTTCTTCTTCCCGCCTCGTCAGGCTGAAGACCGAGCCGGGTTTGCTCCCCATGAAAAAGGAGCACGAGACCATGGCCGCCGCCGATGAGACCGCCCTCAAGTGGGCGAAGGCGGACTACATCCGCGAGTAGATGGAGCGTCAGCGCGCGCCTTCGAGGAGATCGCCGCACGGCGTCACGGATGTGAGGAGGGCGGCGGCGTCATCCTTGACAGCGACGAGGAGGAGGCGCCCGAACCGTCCAACCCCCCACGCATCGGCGACGCTCTCCAGGGGTGCAGCAGGGACGGCGGCGGTACCCAGCACGGCGGCGATGATGACAGCGACGACGATGACGGCGGCGACTACACCCGGTTCTAGAGGCTCCTCGGCATGTAGAAGGAGGGAGGCGACAGGGGGTAGTAGTGCTAGGCATAGTCATTGTTTTTAGTTTGTGTTTTTAAGTTTTTGTACAAATATCAATGAAATCGTCTAGTTTGGACGAATTTGTGTCGTGTTTGGCTGATTTTATTTTTCAAAAAATGGCGTCTGGGGGCGACCTGGGGGCGGTGGCTGGGAACCCGGTCGGCCCCAAGCCGAAATTATCTCCGGTTCTCCCCCAGGCGGTGCTATTCCAAGCCCGTGTGGAGCCGAACGGCTGGAGATGCTCTAAGACGCATCTGTGTTGTATACCTGTATCTGGACATGAGTGGAAGGATGACCTAACCTAGACTAGAGCAAGTCCAATCCAGCAGTGCCCTGAAACACTCCCCCATAGTTATTTTAGGGAGAAAGCCAAAAGAGAAAAATTCACTGGAGGTCCACATACTCGTTGCGTTGGCCGATTTAGTCCTCGTACTTACAAATACCCAAAATACAGTCCTCGAACTTGTCTCGGGTGGTCATCTACGGTCCAATATACGGTTTCTTCTATGTATGTACTGATTTGGCAGTTGACTGGCATGTCTACGCGAGCTTTGACCGCCAGCTCATCACCAAACGCTCTGGGCCGATCGGTTCGGGGGAATGCGGGGTTTCTTTTTTGCAAAATCGCCGAATTTACGTTCCTCCCCCCGCCTGGTCGGACCGCGCCTCCCTGGCCGCCACACCTGGTCGGACCGCACCTCTCCACACCGCACCACACCGCACCTCTCCCCTCTCCTCTCCCGTCTCGAACCCTAGCCGTCGTCGCCGCCGTCACCGCAGCCACCACCACCTGGATCTACTGCCACCTCGCCGACGGCGTCATCGACATGTCATCTGCGAGATCCTCCCACTCTGGTTTACATGGCCACTCTGTTGAGGTGCCATTGGTTGGATGCCCCGATTGTGGCAAACCTGTCAAGTGCTACCGCTCTAGCACCGATGAGCACGATGGCTGGGTTTTCTACAAGTGCACCCACGACAATGTAAGCTTCAGTCATTTTCTATTCGATTCATGTTTGATGCAGCCATGAATCTGCTGTGAAGTCTTGAATGTGAAGTAGCCATGAATCTGCCCTGGCTAACTAGCTGTGATATATGTTCAGTAGCCATGATCTGCTTAGAAGTCTTGAATGTGCTCAGTAGCCATGAATCTGCCCTGGTTACTTAGTTTACTGAAAAAATTCAGTTATTAAGTTAACTGAATTTTAGTAGTTAACTAAACATTTTCATGTTAACTGAACTTTTTCAGTCATTTTCACACATTGCATTGCTTTGGTTGTAGGTCACCTGTGATTTCTGGCGCTAGGAGATGGAATATGTGCAGCATCTGGTTGAAACTAGGGTTCTTGTTGGTAATGCTAATGTAGATGCAATTGCTGCAGCTGAGGACGGGAGGGAAGAGCTTGAGAGGAAGAGGACTGAGTGGATGGCAGGAAGAAACTTAGCTGGAAGGGCCTTGGCTGGAAGAGGCATTGCAGGCTGGGTGAATTTTGACAGCCCTAGTGAAAAAAACCTTGCTACCAAGCAGCAAGTTGCTATGCTTCTTGGATTAGGTAGAGAGATCCTGCTAGTGCTAAAGCTTCTTATGGCTAGTGTTGTGGTGCTTTGTGTGATGTCTTTCATCTTCATTATGAAGAAAAGAGATGTTGATAAATTAGTAGGTGTCTCAGCTGAATATGGATCTATGGTTGTAATGGATATGATGTTATTTTGGCTGTATGGTTGTAATGGATATGTATCTATCAAGTAATATGAAGACTTCAGTGTGAATGTTGAATCTTCCAATTTTTTGTCAATATTCAGTTAACTATGTATGTGGAGAATAATATAACCAAAATTTTATGTTTACTCAGCAAATCATTATATGGAGAACAAATCAGTTAACTGAGCTTAACTGAAAAAAGATTCAGTTAACTGAGCTTGATTAATATAGCCAAAATGTAACTGGACTTAACTGAAAAAAGATTCAGTTAACTAAGCTTGATTGATATGAAATGTAAATGAACTTAAATGAACTTAATCTAGACTGAAAAGAGCATCCCATGCACACTGGCACCCTACAACTTGCATTGTACGTGTTCCTTTGGTCCACAACCACCAGATCCACCTTTTCTTCCTCCCCAGCCACAAGTTTCCTTCTTCTCTGTTCTTCCACCACCAGATCCATCACCACTTGTTCCCCTTCTTCTCTTCTTCCTCCAGCGTCAACCATGGTGTCGTGGGATGATCTCCCTAACTCTTCTAAAGACGAATCGGTTACCAGCAAGGTTGGTCATCTCCTCCTCATCTCCTACTAGGTTTACCAACAACTAGGGTTTCTTTCTTCATTTTGAATCCAATCTGAATTTGTTTTAGGCTACTGCCACAATCTTCTGTGAGGAATGGAGAGGCCTGGCGACAGATTTGCCTAGCTTTACATGTCAGCATGGAACTTTGTGTGAGAAGCTTGTGGCATTTGAATCAGTTGATACTGGCAGGAGGTTCCTAACCTGTGCCCAGAAGGTTAGTACAAATTCATTCACACTGTCAAAAGTTTAGAAAGCTCAAATTTTAGTTATTTCTTCAGTAGTCAATTTGTATGCCATTAATGTGCTTTGTGTAGTTAACTGAATTTTTTGAGTAGTTAACTGAATTTCTTGATTAGTTAACTGAATTTATGTTTGTTTTAAATTCATAGGAAGTACCTAGCTGCAACTATGTGGAGTGGGTTGACACTGAGTGGCCTGATGCTATGAAGATGAGCCTAGCTAGGATATGGAGCATGTATGAAGAGGAGACAAAACAGAATCTCGGACAAAATGTTCTGAATGCTGAGGAAAACTTGAAGATTATGGAAGAGAAGAAGAAGTTGGAAAAAGAGCTTAGCAATTTCAAACTTGATTTTGCTACTATGGTGGCTGAGAAGGAGCAGGCAATTAGCCAATTAGGCAGCACACAAATTGCTATGGCTGATCTTAGGGAAGAGCTTGAGAAGAGGAAGATGAATGAAAAAACAGTAACAAGCACTCATCAGGTATTCATGGCTAAGGCAGAAAAAGAGAGAGACCAAGTCATGCAGGAGAGGGACCAAGTCATTGGAGAGAGGGATAAATTAAAGCAAGAGAAGAGAAAGCTTGAATACATGATTGGTGACTTGTTAAAACACAAAGAGGACGCCAAGGAGAAGATAAGGAAGATTAAGGGGATGTTGGATGATTTTGATTGAGCTGATGTTGTACTAGATGTTGAATGATTTCAGTTGAACTGATGTTGTACTAGATGCTTAATGAATTTGATTGAACTGATGTTGTACTAGATGCTGAATTTCCAATTTGATGGTTTTGTTTGTCAAGTGAATTTGTTTATCCAGCAGCTAACCACATATGCATAGATAACTAATTTTGGATGACATAGATAATAGAGATCTCTAGATAATAACTGCAAGAATTTCCAGTTGGAGATGGCTAACTAAATTTTGAATGACATAGATAATAACTGCAACAATTCATTTAGTTGATGTTTATTTGGTGCTGACAAAAGACAGAAATGCTTAACTGAATTTTGACTGGCATAGATAACTGACAACATTCACTTAAACATCAACACTCCAGCATACCTAATAATGACAGCAACACTGACAGCACACAGAAACAATTTCTCAACATAGTAGCAACAATGACAGCAACACTTCAGCATTTCATAGTACTTGTCCACAAATAGAAAGTTCAGCAGCAGCCATCACATCACATTACCAAAAGAAGACCAACAAACAGTAATAATTAACTTATGTGCTCACATTATACAAGCACACCTAACCAAACATCTCTACTTATAACTTATATGCTGAAAATAGTATACTTTCAGCATACCTAACTAACCACCTTCTTCACTTATTCAGGCATCTTCAGTTGTTCATCTTCTTCAGGCGCTCTGACCGGCGAACCTCAGCTGCACCTGGCATCTTCCTCTTCTTCTTGTTCTCTACCACCTCCGCATGTGCTTCCAGTGCCAAGACCACCTCCACCTCCTGCTTGACCATGACTGCAACATCTGGAAGCAGGTCGATCGAGAGGTTCTTATCACCCTTCTTCGTGTCGAGGACTGGCGCCACCATCTGGACCTCCGGCTCCTCCGTATCGTCATCAGAGATGACAACCACCGATATGTTCACCTCGCCAGACGACCAAGACGAATTGGCAGCGTAGCCAGAGTCGTACTCCAAGTCGGACGACTCGGCATCGGAGACGTCGTCGTGCATGAGGAGATCGGGCTGGAAGCGGTCCCAGTAGGCCGTGATGACAGGCGCGGGCACGACCAGGACGACGTTGTTGACGCGCTCCATTCACGAGCCAACGCGGAGCGGATCCGGCTACTGTGGCTCGGTAGCGGACCGGTACATCCACCACTGGTCTCGCTGCCTCGGGTCGTCGGAGCACGTCTCTTGCATCCCGAAGCGGATGATGAGCGCAGGAGGGATACCTTTGGGGTCGGTGATGGTGCGCTGCTTCTTCTTATCGGTCATGATCTTGAGGAGGCCACGCACAGGGTGGCGCAGCATCCCAATGCTCGGGAACCACTGCCTAATCTCCTTTAGGTCTGCGCGCATCGCCTTGTCGTCGCCTGTGAGGTCATCGATGACCCTCTGCCAGGTGGAGCTGTTGTCCATGTCGATGGCGGCGGTGTGGTGGTCGGCGGTGAGGGTTTTCTTGACTGACTGAGCGAGGAGAAACCGAGGCACCGTGGGTGGACTGTGGAGAGTGGAGAGCGGTGGGTGGGTGGGCTTAA
Organism: Aegilops umbellulata; assembly: GCA_032464435.1. Classification (NCBI taxonomy): domain Eukaryota; kingdom Viridiplantae; phylum Streptophyta; class Magnoliopsida; order Poales; family Poaceae; genus Aegilops; species Aegilops umbellulata. Next base: position 21,742,806 of record CP136057.1, read on the forward strand.
AGACAGAGGAGGAGAAACCGAAACGGCATGCAGACAGCACAACGCACGGTCGCCGTACATAACGTGCAACGAACGTTGGGCCACAACGAAATAATAAGATGATTGTTTAGTAGCATTTGGTCAGACTACTAGTACTATCCCACTGGCATTGCACGCATCTCTTAATACCACACGCCTGGGTTCGAGACCCAGGCCAACCATTTTTTTAATAAAAAATTCATTTTCACGTGGGTGCTAATCAGATCAAAACACCTAGTTACAATTCATTTGCACTGCACCTAGTTTTCAATCAAGGTATGAACTCAAACAATCAACTTGCATAAATTTCAGTCAGAACATTCAACTGAGATGAGTACTTACTTGCATAAATTTCAGTCAAAAATTGTCGTTAACTGAATGGGCCAATGATTGAACTACATTTCAATAGTTTCAAACACTGAATGGCTCGTACATTTGAATAGTTTCAAACACTCGGATTGTAGTTTTTGACAAAAAATCAGATGACTACAAGTGCAATAGCATTGATTCATCTAAACTCATCAAACATATTGACTCTTTTCTGCTTCTTGGGCACATGTCCACTTGGCCCTGCTTGCTTCTTCTGCTCAGCTCTTCTTCTTTTGGCCTCTTCTTGTTGTTTCATCTTTGCTTCTTGATCTTCCTTCCTCTTCAGTGATGCATCTGCTCTCTTTGCTTCTTGTTCTTCTTTTCTCTTAAGTGTTGCTTCTGCTTTAGCTGCAATTGCTTCAATTGCTTTTGCTTCCTTCTCTTGTTGCAATGCAGCTTTCATTGCTGCTGTGGCTTGCTGCTTTGTTGTTATTTCCTTAGCCTTCTTGTCTTTTGCTGCTCTTCTTCTTCTTGCTGCCTGCTCTGCTTTCCTGAGAGCAATTTCTTACCTTTTTGCTTCTACCTCCTCTGCTATCCTCTCTGCCAACTCATTCATGGCCTCCAGTGCTGCATCTCTCTTCTGGCTGCCATTTGCCTTTCTTTGTCCTTCTTCATCTTCAACAACTTCATGGTTAGGCTCCCATCAGTTGTAGCTGTTGTTGTATGTCATGTAGCTTGAGAATTAGCTGCCATTGAGATAAATGTTGAATCTGGCACAGTAGTTTCATTGTAATCTCTAGGCACTGGTCTAGCTTGTTGCATCCTGTGAAGCATTGTACATCCAAAGTCCTGCACCTGTTCAAAGACAAGAAGTGGACACAACTGATAAGTGTGAAGCATTCTACATTTTAATTGATTAGACACAACTGATAAGAAGTGGACAAAAGATTAGCATTTGCCTGAAATACAACTGGTGTATCATATTCTTCATCTTCTTGAACAGCATGGACCTCCTCCTGTGCGAGTTGGCCATCATCTTGTGTTACATTGACCTCCTATTGTGGTACTTGGGCATCATCTTCTGCTAGATTAACCTCATCCTGTGTGAGTTGGCCACCATCTTGTGTTAGATTGACTTCCTGCTGTGGGAGTTGGCCTTCTTCTTGAGCAGCATGTGGTACTTGGCCAGCAGCTTGTTGGTCATCATGTGACACATCATCAGGTATAGCCCTTGGCCCCCTTCTCACTTGTTTCTTTGGCAAAATGCCAGCCATTCTCTGATTGCATCCTTTGATACTATGGCCTTGTTCATGGCAGTAGGAGCATGTTATCGTGCCTCCATGTCGGGTCATTACCTTGGTTACATCTTTCTTTTCAATCTCATACGGCTGCTTTCTCCTACTCTTGTTTGAAGGCCTCCCTACTTTTTTTCATAGATAGGTGGCTTGATTTCACACCCATTCATCTTCTTCCACTCTATCCTATCTCTGCAAGGCTTGATAATGGGTCTGTATGCTAGCTTGAATGCCTCAATACTGTAGCAAGAGTGCACCAAAGTCTCAAGGTCAATTCTTTCATGTCTGCAACATGCAACTGCATGGTGACATGGAACTCCACTAAGATCCCACCTCTTGCATGTACAACTCTCTTCCTTGATGTCAACAATGTATGTCATGTTCTTGTTGTCAACCTGGAAAATGCCATCACCAGCCCCTGAAACCATGCATGTAGATGACAACTCAATATTCTTTTCAACTCTTCCTTATTTTTGGGCATATAGAGCCAGGCAAGTTCTCTGCCTCCTTTATTTTATTGTAGAATCAGACCATGAGCTGGGTTTTGATCTTGTCAATCATTGATCTGATCAGCATCTCCCTAGCCTCAAGGATATATTTGTTGAAAACCTCACAGTTGTTGTTCGGAAGGATATCACACTTAGGCAATTCTCTTTGGAAACCCCTGACCCAAGTGTTTGGTGGTAGTTTCTCAAGCCATGTGTAGGCTTCCAAGCTCATGGCCTTTAGTTCCTCCATGTTTGCAGCCCATAGTTCAGGTTTTGTGCTCCTTGCACACTTCCATAACTGGTTGTTCAGTGCATCTCCTTTGTGTGTGAAAGTGCAACTATCCCTGGGTGGTTTTGGTAATTCTTAACAACATATATCTCATTGAACTAATACTCTTTCAAGATGATCATTTCAGAAAGTTCAATGATTGGCATGGCAAGGACTAGGAATGTGGACCCCTCAAAATGCTAAGGACACATATTGGCTCAAGCTCAAGACTCTACATTTTCATTTTAGTGATCCAAGATCACATTGAGTCCATAGGAAAAGCCAATACTATTAAAAGGGGACGAGGTGTTGCTTACTGGCTTGCTTGCTCAAAAATGCTTAGTGATATGCTCCAAAAGCCCTCAACCACTTTCTCATATCCACATATGTCCCAAACCAAAAGTAAAACTCGGTCCCACCGATTTGATCTATCCGGCGCCACCGAGTTCATTTGACATAGCCATAGCCAGAAACCCTAATCAGTTCGGTCTCACCGATAGGGATCTCGGTCTCACCGAGATGGGATTGCAAACTCTCTGTTTCCCTTCGTAACGTTTCAGTCTAACCGAAGTGAGCGATCAGTCCCAGCGAGTTCGCAATGCAAGCTCTTTGTTTCCTTTTCGCAACGTTTCGGTCTCACCAAAATGAGCGAATCGGTCCCACCGAGTTTGCCTGACCAACTCTTTGTTTGCCTATTAAAGAAATCGGTCTCACCGAGATTACGTTATGCCCTAACCCTAATGAAATCGGTCCCACCGAGTTGACATGTCGGTCCCACCGAAAACCCTAACGTTCACATTTTGAACTAAATCGGTCCGATCGAGTTTTATAATTCGGTCCCACCGAGTTTGCTAAATTGTGTGTAACGGTTAGATTTGAGTGGAGGCTATATATACCCCTCCACCCACTCTTCATTCGTGGAGAGAGCCATCAGAACGTGCCTACACTTCCAGCATACATTTTCTCAGAGAGAACCACCTACTCATGTGTTGAGACCAAGATATTCCAATCCAACCACAAGAATCTTGATCTCTAGCCTTCCCCAAGTTGCTTTCCACTCAAATCATCTTTCCACCAAATCCAAATCAGTGAGAGAGAGTTGAGTGTTGGGGAGACTATCATTTGAAGCACAAGAGCAAGGAGTTCATCATCAACACACCATCTATTACCTTTTGGAGAGTGGTGTCTCCTAGATTGGTTAGGTGTCACTTGGGAGCCTCCGTCAAGATTGTGGAGTTGAACCAAGGAGTTTGTACGGGCAAGGAGATCGCCTACTTCATGAAGATCTACCCTAGTGAGGCAACCCTTCGTGGGCGATGGCCATGGTGGGATAGACAAGGTTGCTTCTTCGTGGACCCTTCGTGGGTGGAGCCCTTCGTGGACTCGCGCAGCCGTTATCCTTCGTGGGTTGAAGTCTCCATCAACGTGGATGTACAATAGCACCACCTATCGGAACCACGGATAAAAAATGTCCGTGTCTACATTGTGTTTGCTCCCTCAAACTCCTCCCTTTACCTTCATGTGCAATGTCTTTACATTCCGCTGATATACTCTTAGAATTGCATGTGTAGGTTGATAGCTTGACTTGTGCAAAGTTGCTAAAATCTGCCAAGACTTAAAATTGGGAAAAGTCTAGATTTTTATTTGGCCAAGTAGTCTAATCACCCCCCTCCCTCTAGACATACTTTCGATCCTACAAGTGGTATCAGAGCTTTGGTGTCCATTTGCCTTGATTTCCATAGCTTTGGTGATCATAGCCTTGGTTTCACAACCTAGGAGAGTATGGCGTCTAGCAAGGGAAATTACCACCGTAGAGGTCCTTACTTTGATGGTACTAATTTTGCTAGTTGGAAGCATAAGATGAAAATGCATATTCTTGGACATAACCCCGCCGTTTGGGCTATTGTGTGTATTGGATTGCAAGGTGAATTCTTTGATGGGAGAGAACCGCATCGTGAAGCTACCACGGAAGAATTGAAGATGCTGCAATACAATGCTCAAGCTTGCGATATCCTCTTCAATGGATTATGCCACAAAGAATTCAACAAAATCAGCCGTCTTGAGAATGCTAAGGAAATTTGGGATACTTTGATTGACATGCATGAAGGTAATGACTCCATCAAGGAATCCAAATTGGATGTGCTTCAAAGTTAGCTTGACAAGTTCAGAATGAAGGATGGTGAAGGTGTCGCTGAAATGTACTCTAGGCTTGTTCTCATCACAAATGAGATTGCCGGCTTAGGAAGTGAAGAGATGACTAACAGATTCATCATCAAGAAGATCCTAAGAGCCTTGGATGGAAAATGTGATACCGTGTGCACATTGATCCAAATGATGCCAAATTACAAAGATCTCAAGCCAATGGAAGTCATTGGAAGAATTGTTGCTCATGAGATGTCACTCAAGGATAAAGAAGAGCTTCACAACAAGTCAAGTGGTGCTTACAAAGCCTCATGTGATGCTCCTACATCATCAAGTGAGAAAACAAGCCTTCAGAAGAATTGCGCCTAATGGTGAAGAACTTCAACAAGTTCTACAAGAGTAGAAGCAAGGAAAGAAGTTCCAAGTCAAGGTCCTACAATGACAAAAGATCTTCTAGTCGTGAGCGTAATTGCTACAATTGTGGAAGACCCGGACACTACTCCAATGAGTGTACGGCTCCCTATAAAAGAAGAGAAGACTCACCTAAAAGGAGAAGTAGAAGAGAAGAATCACCTCCAAGAGAGAGAAGGAGTAGAGATGATCGTTACGAACGAAGAACCTCTCGCAGAAGAAAGGATTCGGAAAGGAAGGACAAGTCATCAAGGAGCTACACAAAACGAAGACATCAGACTCATGTTGGTGAATGGGTATCCGGCTCCGAATCTGACCATCACTCAGAGAGAAGTTATCACTCCGACTCCGAATATACTCAAGATGAAGGTGTTGCCGGTCTAACACTTGTGTCAACCAACTCCTACGACATATTTGACTCACCAAATGAAGAAATTAGAAGATACTTCATGGCTAAAGGCCCAAAGGTATCACACCCCGAGTATGTTGATTTCAATAGTGATGAAGATGATTTGCTAGGTGATGATGATTTACTTGTTGACAACTCTAGTGATGAAAACTATGATGAACTTGCTATTAATCATGCTAATCAAGATAAAACGGATGACAATAATAAGAAGGAGATTGAGCGTCTAACTAAAGAACTAAACACTCTTAAGTTAGCTCATGAAACTACCTTGGAAGATCATTGAGAGCTTTTAAAGACTCATGATAAGCTACGCTTTGAAAAGCTCAACCTTGAGCAAGAGCAAGGGTTCTTAAAAGCAATCAATGATGATCTTCGCAAGAAAAGTTCTTCTTACATTGCCAAGCGTTTATTCTTGTCTACTTACATGCCACAAGTAAAATCTAGCAAGAAGAGTAAGAAAGATTCTTCTTCTATTAGTAACAATAATCATGCTAAATCCAATATTGTTGCTTCTAGTAGTTCTCTTGATTCCACTAATGAATCTCTTAGCCAAGTTACACTTGAGCAAAAAAATAGCTTATTGAAGGGAATTATAGAGAAAGGTGTTTCCAAGAGCCTTGCCGGAAGTAAGCAATTTGAGGAAATTGTACGCAAGCAAGGAAGGCACCGGAAGAATCAAGGTGTTGGTTTTGAACGAAAGTTCGATGCCAATGGAGTTGAGTGGGAAGAAGATCAATACCCCAAGACGAAGTTTGTTCCTCAACAAGAGAAGTATGATCCTACTTCTTTCAAGGGGACACAAGCTCAAGATGATCTTCCACCACAAGACCACAAGCAAAAGGCAAGGACAAGCTTCAAGAGGAGATTGATGCATTTGAAGAAGCTCCTAAGGCCTTGGTCAAGTGGGTTCCCAAGACTACATCAAGTTCTACTTCATCAAGTACGACTACAACTCCAAGGATTCCCATCAAATTGATGTGGATCCCGAAGAAGAAGAACTAGAGAGTTCTTGAGGGTGACTCCGCCAACATACTTCACTCATATCATATTGGCAAGGACAAGTGCAAACAACTTCCACATCTTGCACTAGTTCAAGGAGTCACAGACCCTCTTGTTGGTAAGACAAGGGGCGAGGTAACCTAATGCTTTCATGGACATCATCATGTGTGAAATTCACTCTATGTCTATGGATATCCTTGTGTGTTCCTTGTGGGACTAACCCGTGTAGGTATTGAAAGTGCAACTCACTCCAATGGATTGCTCCGAATGATCTACATCAACATTGAGCATCCACATCTTCAACATCTACATGAAGTCATCATCGACAAAACCCAAGGTTAGTTCATCCCTCTTAGGGGGGATATCACATCTAGGGGGAGCTTTACTCTAAGAATTGAGCTAAAGCAACTCTAATGGTGTGAACACAACAATGCTTTATATAAAAGTGGTAACCCCACTTGTGCTTAAACGATGAGTATGACCTATGATCAAATGTTCTCATTTGACTCCTAAGTCAATATACTCATATATAGATGACCTAGTCATCGCCAATTGCTTCATAGATGCTAGAGTGTTTGTGCATGCTTTGCCACATGTTTCATTTGCCATTTTATTGTGTGAGCATGTTGATTGCATATTTTACTCATTTGAGTACATCCATTTGTTGTTTTGATTGTTTGGCTCTTTTTCTTTGCCAAATGGATGGACAAGAATGCCTAAGAACTTCCTCTAGCTATCTATGCTTTTCTCCTCTCAAACTCTATTCATGCTACATCACAAAGTTTGATCAAGTCATATTCGAACCCTCTGTGTGAGGAGCACTCGGAGTCACCGATTTGTCATAGACTTAAACTTCCAAAACCTCTCTGTGCATCTTGGTCTGACCGATTCATCCTTTTCGGTCATACCGAGTTCACTGAGCTGATCTAGGTTTTCAATCTCGGTGCAACCGATTAGAACTTTTCGGTCAGACCGAGTTGCAGTAATCGCTTGCGATTCTGCATCTCGGTGCCACCGAGTTGTTCCACTCTATCACACTGCAGGGTCAGGATATACATATCGACGGGTCAAATTTTGGAAACTTCTCCAAAACCTCTTCGCCTGCGCGTGTCCTGCTTTGCCGACTCGGGTCTCCGGATCGTCTTCTCGTCGCGAGCGATCTCCCGCCGCTGGTCTCCGCCACCGTAAACGGAATTCAACCTCGCTGTTGCCGCCGTAGCGAGCTCATCACCGGACTAGGGTATGAGTTCGAATCTTTGTGCTATTCCTAACTCTGATTCTTAGCACAAAGCAAATGCCATGTTCTTTACCACGTATGAGATCATCTTGTCCAGCAAAAACATCCTTTAGATTAGATTTGATTCGAAAATTTAGGATTAGGTTTCCGCCGAACTCATCTCGGTCCAACCGAGTTTTGGTAATCGGTCTCACCGATTTGGCTTAGGCCATTGCACTTGCACTTTTCGGTCAGACCGAAACTTGCGAATTGGTGTGACCAAGTTCAACTCTCAGTGAAACCCTAGCAAACTCGGAGTCACCGAACTGTGTCTTGGTCTGACCGATTTCACTAGTTTAGACTCCAAAGTTGCTTCAGTGTCACCGAGTTTCAGAAACCGGTAGCTCCGAAATGCTTTCTGTGGAAAACTAAAACTAAGTTTTTGACTCATTTGTTTTGCAAAACCTCTGCACTTTGTGATGCTCATCCACTCTATCTCATCTACAACTATTCACAGGGTCTGATGTCAGTTTGCTTTGCCAGAATGTCTGATCAGAGTGATAGCCAGAATAAATCGGAGGAGCATGTTAACATGAGTGAGGGCACTAGTCCCTCTAGCAGTTCTGATGATGGCAGCATAAGTACTCCTAGCAACCTGCCTAAGGCTGCTACTAGGCAGAGGAGGAAGAGAAATTATGATTCAGAAGATGAAGACTATTTGGCTGTTGAGGATGAGGCCACCTCAAAGAAGAAAGTTGCTAAGAAATAGTATGGCACAGTTGCTTCAACCAAGCCTGGTTTAAACGGAAAAGCTCCTACCAAGAGAGTGCCAATGTCCAAAGCCAGAGCCTCAACCCAGGAAACACTTGAGTTTACTCTTGAACCAAAGGAGGCTAGTGAAGGCAGGAAGAGGAAAGAAAGGGTCAAGACGACCATATCAAGAGTTATTGGAAATCCCTCTACGATGAGAGATCCAGTTGAGGATGAAGAGCAAGAGGAAGAGGATGCTGCACCAGCACCTAAAGCTCAAAAGCTGATGGGGGATGCCATCAAGTCTGGGGCTGACCCTTCTAATCCCAAGACTGTCCCCCAAAGCTTCTGCTCCAGCTCCCAAGACTGCACCAAAGAGGAGCACAAGGAATATACCAGCTGCTGAGAAGAACAAGGCCCAGTGCCTGAGATTGAAGAAGAAGAAGATGCTGAAGCCCAAGTGCTTAGGAAGCTCAAGCCCAAGATTCCTGACCATGATGATAGTCATCTAGTGGCAGAAGACATGAACATCAGGAAGGATGCATGTCTCAGACTTTGGAGACAAGCTGATCCTTATGCTGTGAGGAGAAGGACTGTTGTTGGATTACAGGTTCCACACCAAAGAACAGCAGAATTTCTATGAGACAATCTTGCTTGATAAGAAGCCCATTGTTTGTGATATGAAGTGGGCAGATTGGAAATACATTGATGAGAATGAACATCATTTTCTAGGTGTGCATGAGAGCTTTAAGCTATGTGGAGTGGACAAGTTTGTGGGTCAGAAGTTGACCAAGTGGAATGCTGAGCTCATTATGCAATTCTATTCTACAGCTCATTTCTATCCCGATGGCAGAATTGTTTGGATGTCTGAGGGTACAAGGTACCAATCAACAGTTGCTGAGTGGGCCAAATTGATGAAAGCCCCTGAAGAGCATGAGAATGACTTGGATGTCTATGCCAAGAAGAAGAAAGACCACAACTCAATGGCAAACATGTACAAGGAAATTCCTGACAAAGCCTTGGAAACTCATAAGCTAGGCTCTGTTCATTATTTGTTATCTGGTTTGGCCACAATTAACACCATCTTGAGGCACATCTTGTTGCCCAAATCTGGAGATCACAAGATGATCAGAGGCCATTCTATCAACTTGCTGCAATTGTTTGATGTGCCCCAAAAAATCAAAGTCATGAGCCTGATTGTGGAAACAATCAAGAGGACAGCTGCAGATCAGAAGAGGTCATGTGGGTATGCTCCACATATTCAAATGCTCATCAACTCCAAGATGGGCACAGGCACCTACTTGTTAGATGAGGAGCATCTACCCTTGAGACCAGACTTTGAGGACAACATTGTTGTCATGACTGAAGAAGATCCTACATCTGTACAGGCACAAGAGAAAAGAGAGAAAGCTAAAGCTGAGAAGGCAGCAAAGATGCCAAGTGCTGAAGAGGCATCTCAAGTATTTCTCAAGTCAAAGCAAGATCAACTCAGCTATCTTATCCAATCAACATTGAGGATTGAGAAAGGACTGGCCACCCTAACTCAGAATCAAGAGAGCTTGGAGAGGATCATTGAAACTAAATTCTATGATCTAGACTTGAAGGTGACAGAAATGCAGATAGCAGTTGAGCAGATCCAGGAAGAAGCTAAGGAGAGGAAAGGGCAGGCTACCACATATGCCTTTCAGAGAGTGCTAAGAGGTCAGAGATCTGTTGTAGTGCCCATGGCTGACACTAGAGCAACTACATCAGCACCTGCAGCCACGGCATCGGTGCCACCTCCAGTTGCCACTCCTCCAGCTCCAACAACTTCAACAGATGCATTTGTTCTTGGAGTCCTCTCAACGCCTCCTCCCGAAGATCAAGCCTAGAGAGACGCATAGCACTATGCATTTTCAAGCTTTTTGGTAACTTGTTGCCAAAGGGGGAGAAAGTGTATAGATCGTAGGCATCGAGAGAGAGAGAGAGAGAGAGAGCTTTGCTTTTTTTGCCTTCTTTGTCTTTTGGTTGAAACTTATGTGTGTGCTTGCTTGATACTCTTTGTCTATGTGTGTGAGATACTTGTATGATCATGTGTTTGATCATATCACACTTTTAATGCTTGCTTGAATGATCATCATTTTGAGCGCTCCACCAAGATGTATGTGATATGGAGGAGTAACCCATGATCCTAATCGATTGTGCATTTGCATTCAAAAGCAAATTTTAAATAATGCACAAATTTAGGGGGAGCTCTTGCTTATCACATACTTCTCAAAGCGACGATGTATTACTTTCTTATTATCTTTTGTCGAAGCTTTGATCTATATGTTGTCATCAATTACTAAAAAGGGGGAGATTGAAAGTGCAACTATACCTGGGTGGTTTTGGTAATTCTTAACAACATATATCTCATTGAACTAATACTCTTTCAAGACGATCATTTCAGAAAGTTCAATGATTGGCATGGCATGGACTAGGAATGTGGACCCCTCAAAATGCTAAGGACACATATTGGCTTAAGCTCAAGACTCTACATTTTCATTTTAGTGATCCAAGATCACATTGACTCCATAGGAAAAGTTAATACTATTAAAAGGGGATGAGGTGTTTCTTAATGGCTTGCTTGCTCAAAAATGCTTAGTGATATGCTCCAAAAGTCCTCAACCACTTTATCATATCCACATATGTCCCAAACCAAAAGTCAAACTCGGCCCCAACGATTTGATCTATCCGGCGCTACCGAGTTCATTTGACATAGCCATAGCCAGAAACCCTAATCAGTTCGGTCTCACCGATAGGGATCTCGGTCTCACCGAGATGGGATTGCAAACTCTCTGTTTCCCTTCGTAATGTTTTGCTCTAACCAAAGTGAGCGATCGGTCCCACTGAGTTCGCAATGCAAACTCTCTGTTTCCTTTTGTAACGTTTCAGTCTCACCGAAATGAGCGAATCGATCCCACCGAGTTTGCCTGACCAACTCTCTGTTTGCCTATTACAGAAATCGGTCTCAGCGAGTTCATATGATCGGTCTCATCAAGATTACGTTATGCCCTAACCCTAATGAAATCGGTCCCACTGAGTTGACATGTCGGTCCCACCGAAACCCCTAGCATTCACATTTTGAACTAAATCGGTCCGACCGAGTTTTATGATTCGGTCCCACCGAGTTTGCTAAATTGTGTGTAACGGTTAGATTTTGAGTGGAGGCTATATATACCCCTCCACCCACTCTTCATTCGTGGAGAGAGCCATCAGAACGTGCCTACACTTCCAGCATACATTTTCTGAGAGAGAACCACCTACTCATGTGTTGAGACCAAGATATTCCAATCCAACCACAAGAATCTTGATCTCTAGCCTTCCCCAAGTTGCTTTCCACTCAAATCATCTTTCCACCAAATCCAAATTAGTGAGAGAGAGTTGAGTGTTGGGGAGACTATCATTTGAAGCACAAGAGCAAGGAGTTCGTCATCAACACACCATCTATTACCTTTTGGAGAGTGGTGTCTCCTAGATTGGTTAGGTGTCACTTGGGAGCCTCCGTCAAGATTGTAGAGTTGAACCAAGGAGTTTGTACGGGCAAGGAGATCGCCTACTTCGTGAAGATCTACCCTAGTGAGGCAAGTCCTTCGTGGGCGATGGCCATGGTGGGATAGACAAGGTTGCTTCTTCGTGGACCCTTCATGGGTGGAGCCCTCCGTGGACTCGCGCAGCCATTACCCTTCGTGGGTTGAAGTCTCCATCAATGTGGATGTATGATAGCACCACCTATCGGAACCACACCAAAAATCTCCATGTCTACATTGCGTTTGATCCCTCTATACTCCTCCCTTTACCTTCATATGCGATGTTTTTACATTCCGCTGCTACACTCTTAGACTTGCATGTGTAGGTTGATTGCTTGACTTGTGCTAAGTTGCTAAAATCTGGCAAGACTTAAAATTGGGAAAAGGCTAAATTTTTATTTGGTCAAGTAGTCTAATCACCCCCCCCCCTCTAGACATACTTTCGACCCTACAGTGTGTTTGCTGAAAATTCTGCCATATATGCCTGACACAATGCCTGTGCTCTGAATTAGGAAAGTGCTGCCTCACTCCCTTGATCAGCCCCTTTTGCTTGTCTGACATAATAGTCCATGGATCTCTATTGAGTATTCCCAAGTCACTCTTCAGGTTTGACAAAAACCATTTCCATGTATCAGTGTTCTCTACCTCCACAACTGCAAATGCCAGAGGGTAAATGCAGTCATTGGGATCCATCCCAACAGCACACAGCATAACACCTCCATACTTGCTCTTCAAGTGGCATCCATCTAAACATACGACAGGCCTGCAGGCTTGCATAAAACCCCTTTTGCAGGCATATAGGGAGAAATAGCAACTTCCAAATATGCCATCATTGACACCCACATAGAAAGAGCTACTTGGGTTTGATGTTCTAAATTCTTGTGCATAATCCCACATGCTGGTGTACTGCTCTAACTCATCTCCTTCAAGGACCTTCTTGACTAGTCTCTTAGCCCTTCTAAGTTTGCTCCTTGTAGCTATCATGTTCCAGTCCTTCTAAACCACCCTTGCAAAATTCGTCATGTTCATGTTTTCATCTGCTCTGAAAGAATCAATATATTTTCCTGCCATGAAGGGAGCAGTGAATGACTTCACAGACCATTTCTTTATGCAGGTATTCCTTGGGTTGTATTTCTGACCATCAAGCATTTTGTTTTGCCATCCAATGATGCAAACAAAGACCAAGGGCACCCTTCTTCACAAATGGCTTGCAGTCTTTTCCTATCATTTCTGGGGCACTTAATGTCAACCCTTTCCCTATAGTTGTACTGTTTGATAGCTTTCCTCAGTAACTCAACACTTGCAAATGTCTGACCCACTTGTAACTCTGGTTTAGACAGGTCTTCTTCTCTGAAACAGTTGAAATTCAGCTTAACCTTATCTTCATCAGAAGAAGGCAAACACAGGTCCACATCTTCAACAGGATCATCAGGTTCTCCTTGGACTGCTAAACCTTTACCTTTATCACAATCAACATTTCTGTCAAACAAGTCATCATCATTTTGCAGATCAATATCTGAATCAACAAATTGTGGATTGAAATCTTTATCAGAATCACCAACTCCATCTTCTGCATCCATGTTTAAAACCCTACAGGTTTTCCTTCTGCCCCTGAACTCAAATTAAAATGTATGAATATATTCTCCTGACTGAGGAGGACCTGGTATGTACTCCTCTTCTTCTGACTCTTCCTCACTTTCTGCCTCATACAATTGATCTTGCTCAGCCTGCTCCTGTAACACTCGCACTTGCTCAGCATTTTCCTCTTGCACTTGGAGTTGAAGTGACTGCTCCTCTTGCACTTGGTCAGAATGATCCTCTTGCACTTGCAGTTGATGTGACTGCTCCTCTTGCACTTGCTCCTTCTTAGGCCTCAGGCCACTAAATTTGGCCAAAGGAGGATCCTCATCATCAGAATGAACTGGAACAGGGGAAATATATGACCTCATGCTGTTATCATGATCAAGAAATATCTGCTGGAAATGGTTCCCATTCAGAACACAATCCTTCATGTTCTTTGTCATTGTGTTGTCCCCTAACTTAATTTCTCTTAACCCATTCTTATACACTGTCAGTCCAGGAACACACCATTAAGCCCTAATCCTGCCCTCAAACTCATACCCAATTTCCTCCACCAGACTAGCAACAACTGTAGGTGTCCAATTATCTATATCACAGTTGTCATACCAAATGGAGTGGCCCTTGTGATAATCCCTATGCTTGCCTGCACATAGAAAATAGCCACCATGTATGACCTCAACAGAGAAGTGGTTGCTTAGGGGTCCTGCAAAACAATGGAAATGACAAAATGTTCAAACAAACAGTAATAACAGAGGGGAGGAGACAATGTAACTGCACAATGACACAACCATGCTATTTGAGAGCATCTGAGCTAGGAAAGTGACACAATGTAATTGCAGCAGTCTAACAAAACTATCAATGTTCAGACAGAAATGTTCACACAGTAATAACAAAACTATCAATGTTCAGACAAAAATGTTCAGACAGTAATAACAAAACTGTCAATGTTTAGACAAAAATGTTCAGCCACTTGAAGACATGACCCAACCATGCTATTTAATAGCATCTTTGCTACAAATAGCTTAGTGTAACTGCACCAATCTAACCAAAATGTCAATGTTTAGACAGGTTCATAAATAGATAATTTAGACAGGTTCAGACATTGAAAGTTCAGACATTTCCAGAACAAAAGCATGGAATTCATGGCATATCCAGTAAACAAATGTATGATCTTTCACGTCCAAAATCATGTTCTTTAAGGGGATCTAGCAAACAAACGGTCATCTCATTAACAAAACAACATATGGTTGACGCATGTAACCTAATTGAAGCTAACATTTTCGGCCAAAAAACAAGGCATACCCTTTGCCTAACAATTCGAGCAATCAAAACCTTAATTACCTCTGTACAACCATAGTTCATCTTCAAAGAACCTATCGAAAGGCCTCATGAAACCCTAATTTGGATCTGCCACTAACTTCACCATCCACGGCTAAAACCCTACATGCGCACCCCATCCGTGATCAAAAAGAGGGCCAAGAACCCTAAACCCTACCATGTATGCGCAATTGAGTAGGACGCGCACTCTTTCCCGGAGCTAAAATAGACAGATCGGCCAGACAAGGTGATGACGACGGCGACGTACCATACAGCGGCGGTGAGGCATGCTCATCACGACGGGAGGGAGCGAGAGGAACATCACACAGGCCCCTACCAAACGGAGCAGACGGCGGCGAACGACGAGCTCATGGCGGCCGTCACCACAATCGGCCACGCCGGCGAGCTCGAGGTCGCACCTCGGCAGCGACGACGAACAGGGGAGCAGAGCGGAGCAGAGTAGGGGATGGGAGCAGAGCGACTCGGTCTGGTCCGACCAGGCGGGCTAATGTTTTATCCCCTGGCGATTTTGCAAAAAAAAAAACCCCCGCAATCCCCCGAATCGATCGACACAGAGCGTTGGTGAGGAGCTGGCGGTCAAAGCCCGTGTGGACATGCCAGTCAACTGCCAAATCAGCACGTATGTAGAAGAAAACGTATATTGGACCGTAGATGACCACCTGAGACAAGTTCGAGGACTGTATTTTGGGTATTTGTAAGTACGAGGACTAAATCGGCCAACCCGACGAGTATGAGGACCTGGAGTGAATTTTTCTCAAGCCAAAATAACCGCCGCCGGCAGCGCCCCGACTCCCTCCCCGGTTTCCTGGCCTCCAGCAGCGCCCCGACTCCATCCCCGACTCGCTAGTCGGCGCAACGGCTGCGTCCGGAAAGCTCCGTCCCGCCACCACGCCGACACCAGTGCAGCACAGGTTCGTCCCTCCCTCAACTTTTTCTCAGATCCAAGCAAAATAGAGAACCTAGGGGAGGGAGAGATGGAGCCGCCGGCGCCGGGCTGTGGGTACAGGGGGTGGCGGCGCCGCCGTGGCTCAAGACGGGGAGGCACTCCAAGGGCGCACCGCTTCTGCTCCAGGGAGCGGGACATGCTCGCTGGAGGGGATGACGATGGGGTCAATCCGTTGCCTAAAAAGCACGGACACGGCAGGAATTGCCGATTGGCCGTGTCGACACGGCGGGATACGGCTGGATACGCGTATCCCCCAGTATCCCCTGATTTTCGATTAAAAAGAAAGAAAAAAGCCCAGGGACACGTACGTGACACGGACGGGATACGGCCCGGCCCAAAAACAGCCATGGCCCAAAACGAAACCCTATTTTTGCAGGATCGCACGCACGCAGCTCTCCACGTAACGAGGTGGGGCTCCCAGGTCCCAGTCTCTTCTGGATCAAAGCCGCCACCTCCTGGAACGAAGCCGCCGTTGCCTGGATTCGCCGCCGGCGACGCTTGGATTCGACAGGCCACCACTACCCCCACACCAGGAGCCAGCAGCCTCTTCTCCTGACCTGACGGCAGGTAACCCTCCCCAATCCCTGAACTAGCAGCCTCTCCTCCACTTCTTGATCTGTTTTATTCAGATTTGATCTTCCATTAAGCTGCTGGATGTTGTGCTTGGCTGCTTGCTAGTTGCTGCTCTTTGAATGCCTGTAGATTGTACTACTAGTGTTGCTGCTGTTGCTTGCTACTCATGTCATTTTTGCTAGTTCAATGCTTGTGCTGCTGTTGATCATGAATGACGAATGCTTGCTGTTTGTACTGCTTGCTGTTAGGTTAGGTAGAGCATGGCATCTGGGAGTGGCACAGCCGGTAGCCAATCGTCTGTGGGTGAGAGTGAAGGTCAGTCTGGTCCTGGTGCTGTAGGGTGTGTTTGGTTGAGGAACCAACTGTCACGGAATGGAATGGTTCCATTCCAGAGGAATTAGTCGGTTCCGTTCCTGTGTTTAGTAGGTGCAAAAAAGTAGAACGGGTTGGTTCCGTTCCAGTGTTTGGTTTGGAAGAATGGAATGAAAAATTGAATAACAGAAATTCAAAAATTCGGCAGCATTTCATTTGTATTTCCAAGAAAAACAACACAATAATATATATTGACATAGAACACAATTATCAGCAATAATATCATAAGGTAGAATCAGGTAGCAAGTTCATTTGGCACATCCAAAAGCAATCAGCCAATAATATCATAAGGTAGAATCAGGTAGCAAGTTCATTTGGCACATCCAAAAGCAATCAGCCAATACATGTCTCTCACATACAGCCATACAAGTTCACATTCCAAATATCCTAAAGCAACCCAATGGCACTACAGCCATACAAGTCAAGTTCACATACTTGACAACCATACAACCATATCGAATTTAAAAGTTCTTCTTCACATACCTACTCACCCAAACAGATTTGTTGGTTTCCGAAAGCTTCATGAAGGCTCTTGCCGTCTTGGGGTTGTCAACGAGATGAGCATAGTAGTGGGCAAGGTGCTCTTCATCAAATTCTTTCAAACTAGAGACTACATCCCAAAGGTCATCGGGTATATCATCATCATCTCCACCAGATTTCACAAGAGCTTCAGCCACAAGTTTAAAACCATCTTTGAGAATGGCACCTAGTGGATCCTCTAGAACTTTCACCACCTTGGCCTTCTTTTTTGGTGGTCCTTTGGGGTGAGAAGACTCACCAACTTGCGGTGACGTGTTGATCTCACCATTCACCTCACCATTCTCCTCATCATCAACGTCAATAGAAAGGAGATCATTTCCAGACCTTGCATTCATCCCCTTAGCCCCGGTTGTTCCAAAAATGGTCGCCATGGCATGATAGTGTTCAATTGGGTTATTCAAGAAGGGAGCATCAGGTTTGTGGGTCTACAAAAAATTTGCAAGTCATTAGAATAATGAAGGCAGAAAATGGGATGATATTGTTCATATTACAAGAAGCTTACCATACAGTGACCTGCATAGTGTTCTTCGCTGAGCCTAATTGTGCAAGTATCTTCATCCCATAGAGCTCCACTTAAATTCTTCAAATTGACAACCCTGACCCAAATCTTCCTCCACTTCTTGAGATGGTTTCTAACTTGATCAGAGGTGATAGCTAGCTTGAATTGCTCGTTCAAAATAGCAGCACATTGTTTGAGATGTATCTCCCTGAATCCACTAGAAGTTCTCTTCCCTTTAGCAACAAGGTCAGCCAAAAAACCTAGCATAGTGTTGGTCATGGAAGTGGTCCATACCATGACCCCACTTTTCCCAGAGATCCCACTTGCAGCGGTAACTTCAACATTGTCCATTTCTGTTCAGCCATCAAAAAATTGCAAAAGAATGGATTAAAGCATCACAAACACATGATTTAAACATATATAAGATACAATCTGCCCAGCCATCAAAATGTTACAATAAAATGGATGAAATCATCACAAATATATTGTTTGACATAATAAATACCACAACTTGTCCAGCCATCAAATAAATACAAAGGTACTTCCTTAAACATTACAAATACATAGTGCGGTGCACTCATAAATTTGCATACATGAGTTGCCTATCTTCCCACATTTGAGCGGCAATTTGTAGCCTATGGTCTACCAAGGCCCTATTGTCACTTAATTGTTGCCTTGATGTTCGAATTGGTTGGGTGGTCCATGTCACTTCCGGTATAATGAATTCATCGATCCCTTGTGATAGTGCATAATTATGAAGAACACAACAAGCTATAACAATGTCGACTTGGACCGGGAAAGTGAAGAACGGTTTGGCATCATCTAAAATTTTGAAACGCCTCTTGAGAGATCCAAAAGCCCTCTCTACCGTCACCCGTAGAGATGAGTGCCTAAGGTTGAATAGCTCCTTATCATTTTGGACCGGATTGTTGCCCCACTCATTCAAATGGTACCTCACGCCACGAAAAGGTGGCAAGAACCCTGGCTTGGCTCCATAACCGGCATCAACTAGGTAGTACTTTCCTAAAAAATAAAAATAAATATTTGTTATAATGGTTTCTTAAGGCAGTAACATATGGACAATTTCTATCTATGTCAACTTCTTACCAGGTGGTACTTGTAAGCCTCTCTCACGATTTAATGCATCAGCTAAGACGGTCGCGTCGTGTGCGGACCCTTCCCATCCAGCCAAAACATATGTGAAGCGGAGGTCAAAATCTACTGCTGCCATCACATTTTGAGTGGTAAAGGCTTTCCTACCACGAAAAGAAGGCTCCACATCTTTGGTAACACCTGCTCGCACATGTGTACCATCGATAGCTCCAATACAATCCTATATAGTGACCAGTATTAAATGGCATATCATATAGGCTAGATAGCTAAGGAATAGTTTCTGAAATTACCTTAAAATATGGGTCAAATCGATGATTTCCTGCAATTTTTGCGGGGGTTTCCAATGATGGTGGCCTTATATAATCATTACGAAGCTCGCCTATGGCATGAAGAGCCTTTCTAAAATAGATGCTTGTTGTGCCGTATGATCTACCAAAATTGGCTGAAACAACTCTATTCCGAAGGTTATGCCCAATTGTATGCAAAAACATTGCCAATTGTTGCTCCACACTAAGATGTGGACTGTCTTCTAGCAAATTGCGATCCCTCAATATACCACACAAACGAAAGAATGCAGCTCTTTCAAACCTTAGCATGTTTTTGCATAACACATCGCTTTGCCAAATTTTTTGGTTTAGATAATCAAATCTGATTCGATCTCTTTCATGCATTGGGCCATAGGTAATACGTGGTCTCCTCTTCCTTATTATAGCTCGAACAATGACTGCCATTGCAGCTAATGCAACAAAAACAGCTGCTCCCCTAGCCATCCTTTTTCTTTTGCTCATCTTGACCATCTACAATGATACATACTATCAATAATATGGCTACCAATTACTTATAACCATGGATCTGACAACAATATATGGAAGAAATTGGGGAAGAACATTGCACACACAGAAACATAAATCTGTCCTAAGCATCAGCATGTATATACAGAGAAGGGAATGGAACTGTACCTTGCCTATGTTGCTAGCCGCCCTGCTGGTTCGTCGGTGCAGCCTGCTAGGTCGTCGCCCTGCTGGTTCGTCGGTGCAGCCTGCTAGGTCGCCGCCCTGCTGGTTCGTCGCTGCTGCCTGCTAGGTCGCCGCCGCCGCCGCCACCTGCTAGGTCGCCGCCGCCGCTGCCTGCTAGGTCGTCGCCGTCGCGGCCTGCTAGGTCGCCGCTGCTGCTATGTCGCGGCCAAGCCCTTGATGCGCGCCATTGCAGGGGGGAGATGACGGGGAGGAGAGGGAAGCCGGCGCCGGAGAGGTGCGTGAGGGGCGGCGCTGAGAGAGGAGCGGGGGCGTGGCAGATCAAGAGGGAGGGAGAGATGCGGGAGGGTGGCGGCGCTGGGAAGGAGAGACGGGAGAGGATAGGGCTCGGGTGCGAGGGGAATGAGGTGCGTTCCTTGTCGTCCGCTCGAATCGAAGGTATGCGTCGGTTCCGCATATAGACCGAATATTCCCTTTTCTGGGACTGGTGGGTTCTGGTTCTATCTACTGACCGAACATGAGAATGGGCTCTCGGGACGGGACGGACCCATGCCATTCCATCTGGTGACAGCAACCGAACACACCCGTAGATCCCCGAATGGGGCAGTATCTCTATTCTAATCTTTTTCTCCTTTATTTTCTGTATTAACTCTATTACATGGCATATTTTTATTTTATTTTATATATGCTCACCGTATCCCTGAATGGCTGTTTTTGGAAAATGCCGTATCCCGTATCCCCGACTTTCCGTCCCCGTGTCCGTGCTTTTTTCGTTAGCTGATTGCTGCACTGGACTGTATTGTTTTTCGCTGCTGATGCTATTGCTAGTTATTTGTAATTAAGCTCCATGTACCTTTGTTTTTGTTTCAGATTTTGGTGAGATCTCCTCTCCACCACCGTCACTCCCACTGCTGCACGGATCCATGGCGGAGTCAGCAAGTCTCCTCCATGGCCTCCTGGATGACATCTTCATGTTTGAGATCCTCGTTCGCCTGCCCCCCAAATCCCTCCTTCGCTGCCGTGCCGTCTGCCACGCCTGGCGCGGCGCCACCTCCGACCGCGACTTCCTTGTCGCCCACCACTCCCGCCAGCCCTCATTCCCCCTCCTTTACGCTGAAATTGACGACCCATCGTCCATAGACATCATCATCCCCTTCCCCTGCGACCACCGGGCAGATGACAAGCTCCAGTCCGTCGCCCGACTTCATGGTGCCCACGACTTCTCTCCCGAGGCCTCCTGTGACGGCCTCCTTGTCTTCACCACCTGCGGGGGTGAACGCCTCTCCATCTGCAACCCGGCCACTCGTCAGTATGCTCGTCTCAACCAGCTTGATGGCTTCACGGTTTTGGGGATGTACCCACACAGCCCTACCAGTGAGTACCGACTACTGCTCTGCGTCTGCCCGGAAACTGATGCTCAAAGTGGCTTCTGCGTCTTCACATTAGGCTCTGACCAGCAGCCGAGGCACATCGGGGCGTGCTCTTATGCCAAGCAAATGTGGTGTTCCCGACCTGTCCTTTTCCGTGGTAGCCTGCATTGGCACAAAGAGCGACTGATAATGGTATTTGACACCACCACTGAGTTGTTCCGGCAGATGCGCTCTCCGATTGTTCCCGGCCATACCAAGGCTTACCTGTTTGAGATGGGTGACTTGCTTGGCATGTACAGTCTTAATGACCAAGAGACCATTGTTCATGTCTGGGTGATGCAGGACTATGAAGGCCAAGTCTGGGCCTCCAAAGCCCGGGTTGAGTTGCCGATTGCAGAGCTAAGTGTGCAATTTGAAAACTTTCACATTGTTTGGTATGTGGAGGTTGCATATTGGGATGATGATGTGCTCGTGCTGGTTAATATTGACAAGGACTCGCTACTTGAGCTTGACATCGATGGCAAGTTGGTTGCTACTCTCCATCGCAGACACCTCTGCCATAGTGAACTTCGGCTCAAACAATCTCTAGTTTCACATACCTGCTTTCCGGCACCAGAGGATTATGTTCACCTTTCATCTGACCAGATTGTTATGTTCTGAATATTATTTAGCTTTTCATCAGAGGGCTGTTGAGTTTGGTGGTGCTTCTTGACAGCCTTGCCCTCCATATCTACATGTCCTGCAGTATGTATTAACTGAATCTACCGAGCGCACTAGCTTTCTTTGCTTATGTATTAAAAAAACTTATGATCAAGAAGCTCTGACTGTTACATGGCCGCTTTATATTTCTTTGAATACCATTTTTGGCTGAAGTAGTTGCCCTGCGTGTTGATGCTAAAATTACAAGTCATTTGGATTTGGGTCAGCGTTTGAGATGTTTGCTGATTACTCTGGCTCATGCCTGCGTTGATGCTGAAATTACAAGTCACTTGGGTCAGCGTTTGAGATGTTTGCCGATTGCTCTGGCTCATGTCTATGTTTTGTTGAACTCATTTGTGGGCTTCTTTTTTCATGTTTATATAGTGCTCTGCTTGGTACTTAACTATTTAGTCGTTTTGGTCAGCATTTGAAATAGTTGCGGATTGATCTGCCTCATATCTTTGTTTTTCTCTGAGCTGAAGAATTGCCTTGGTTTTTCTGTATCAAGGTCTTATTTCTTGAAGATCATCTTGTGGTTTTCATAATACTAAATATTTAGCCAATATACATATGTTTCCTGTTTCCAAGTATTGTTTTAGCTGACGATAAAATGTGGCAGATCATCCTCCCAATTTGTTCACTTTGCTCCCCCCCCTTGTGTAGTGGTCTACTTAATACTTAACCGTTAGCAATCTAGATGCCTCTTTGTGTCTGTTCATTGAACCGAATAATTGACCTGCCCTTTTTGTTGAGGTCTTCATTTTTAGAGTTTACCCAGTTATCCTTTTAATACTAAATATTTAGAAAATGTACAGTTGATTCATGTTTCTTTGTTTTGTTTTAGCAAATGGTGAAATAAGGCAGATTATCCTCCTTGTTGACTAGCTAGTTGCACCTGATTTCAGAAGAGTTTGCAACACTACTTAAATTGAATGATTGCATGATAGTTAACTTTCAACTCAATATTCTGTTGCAGTTCATTCATGTTCATGATTCCATTAACGTCTGGTCAGGTATTGAAACATAGTGTTATAATTCTGCCTTTGTGTTGTATCGTTTAGAATTACATATATGACTTCACTTTAACTGCTAACCACTTTAAGGAATCATTGCTTCATGTGATCTTCGATCTTAACATATGCTCGAGAAATGGAACTTGGTACTAATGAGCAGAAGATTAAAAACTGGGTCCACCATTAGCCGACTAGTTTCATTTTGATGTATATACGAGTTATGATCAATGATCTCTGAATGTTTCATGGTTGCTTGAAATTTATACTTGTGTGAATATCCTTTTGGGATGAAGTAGCTAGCATGATGATGCCACAACTATTCACTCATTTTGGCCGACGTTCGAAATTGTTGCTAATTGACTTGCACCATGCCTCTGTTTTTCTATCTAATGAATTGACTTGGATTTTTTATCAGTGTCTTCTTCTTTCTTAGAGATCATCCAGTGATTTTCTTATAATACTAGATATTGAGCCAATATACATCAGTTTCCTGTTTCCAGGTATTGTTCTAGCCCACTATTAAATGTGGCCATCATCCTCTCAATTTTTTCAGTAGCAACTAGAACCTCATTGTTAGAGAAACTTTATGCGCTGATCGTTAAATTGAATGCAATGATCACATTACAGTCAGCTTGTCAGTGAATTTTTTTGTTGCAGTTCATTCTTCTTCATCCGGCCATTGCATCTGGTTCGGTATTAATTGCCGTTATTGATCACAGATCATATGATGTGCCATTCCTGCAGGGTAATTCCTTAGCTGTTCACATTAGTTGTAGGCTACTAAGATATTATAAATAGTGGAGAAATTCTTTGGAGTGCGGTTACAGTTTACAATGTTGATTCACTATACAAGTTTAACACTCGTGATCTGAAACCAGTGAACAGCTGAAACTGTAGTTATAGTTCTTGTACCAGAGCAACAACGCAGGCATCCTTGACTGTATTCTTTGCTTTGCGGAGCTAGTTTCTCTTAACCAATTCTGTGGTACCCTTAGCTTAAGAACCGGGAAAAAGCTGTAAGTAAGGCCATTGGTTTAGTAGCTGATAGCTGGGGTGAGGTTAACTTAAGCTGAGAGTCAGTTAAGAACACCCAGCCAAAACAGTGAAACATGTGTGAGAAACAAGTCAACAACAGACCAAACCAAACGGAGGAAGACCAGGGAGAAAAATGGTTCAAACACTGGGTGGAAAGAATAGATAGAAAATACTAGGTGAAAAATCAGATGCACAATGGTGGGAAACAAAAAAATGTAGATTGGAAAATAAATAAAGAAAAAACTAGCAGTACTTTAAAGTTCCTAGGATTGTTCAGCAGTACTTCCTAGGAGGTTTTCACCCTGTTTCTTGAGTAAATGTGTACCTAGCAAAAGAAGTACCTATCATGTACCCTGCTTCTTGAGTAAATGTGTACCTAGCCACAGTCCAAATTAACTTACCTTCGCTTTCCCAGTTATCTAGAGGCCCGAATTAACATGTACCTAGTTTTTATTGAGGTTTACTTTTCTAGAGATTACCCAGTTGTCTTTTTAATACTAATTATTTAGCAAATGCAAATTCGATTCCTATTTCGTGTTTTGTTTTAGCCGACGGTGTGAAATGTGGCAGATTATCCTCCTTTTTGGCTAGGAAGTTGCACCTGATTTTTATAAGAGCGCGGCGTGCTAGTTAAATTGAATGATTGCATTATAGTCAACTTTCAAGTGAAATGTTCTGTTCCAGTTCATTCTTGTTCATGATTCCATTGAATCTGGTTTATTGAAACAATTCTGCCTCTGTGTTGCATCATTTGGAACTATATTTATCATTTCACTTTAGCTGCTAAACATTTAAAGGAATCACAGCTTCATGTGATGTCTAATCTTAACATATGCTCGAGAAATGAAACTTGTATTTATGTGCAGAGCCATGTTTTTTTTTGTGACTAGTGTCTGGTGCAATGCTCCACTATGAGATGGCTAGTTTCTTTTTGATGTATACAAGTTATAGTCAAGAAGCTCTGACTGGTTAATGATTTGCATGAACACTTGTGTGAATATTCTTTTGAGCTGAAGTGGCTAGCATGTTGATGCTTAAATTTTGAAGTAGCTTTTGTCAATGTTCGAAATAGTTGCAAATTGATCTGCCTCATGTCTTTGTTTTTCTTTGAACTGAAGAATTGCTTTGGTTTTTTATCGACGTCTTCTTCTTAAAGGTCATCAAGTGGTTTTCTCAATAATATTAAATGGTTAGCCAATATACATCAGTTTCCTCTTTCTATGTATTGTGTAGCCGACGGTTACATGTGGCTGATCATCATCTTGATTTGTTCAGTTTGACCTGATTGTTAGAGGAGTTTGGAACACTGCTTGTTAGATTGAATGGAGCGATTGCATTACAGTCAACTTGTGAGCGAAATGTTTATGTCGCAATATATTCTCCATGTGTGCATTGCATCTGGTTAGGTATTGAATTGCCCTGTTATAGACTTATAGTTCCTTTTCTCTCTGTATCTGGTGCAGGGCCATGTCGAGTACCATTTCTCGAAAGTAGATTGCACAATTTGTCACAGCACGTATGGTGTGCCATTCCTGCAGGGTGATTCCTCAGTTGCTCACATCACTTGTAGGTCCCATTATCTGTTGCATGCATGCCCCCTCTGGCATCTGCACGCGTGTGTGATAAATATACCCATTGTGGCTGCAATATGTTTGAATGAGATCCAGTATGAGCCTGCTAGTTTTTTGTACGAAGTTATGATCGAGAAGCTCCAACTGTTAATGGTTGCATGAAATTCATATTTCTGTGAATATCCTTTTGAGCAGAGGTGGCTACTGTGCACGTTGATGCTGAAATTACTAAGTCGTTCTGGTCAGCGTTTGAAATACTCCCTCCGTCCCATAATGCAAGACCATTTTGCAAGATGACCTCCGTGCAATACTCCCTCCCTCCGCAAAGCAAAGAATACAGTCAAATTTTGAATGCAATTCGTTCTTGTTCATGATACCGTAGCATCTGATTAGGCATGTAAACATCACATCTGCCTGTTGCATCATTCGGAATTATATCTATCATCCCACTTCATCATTTAGAACCATGTTTAACATTTCACTTCAGCTGCTAACCATTGTAAGAATCAATGTTTCATGAGATGTTGATTCTGTACAAAACCTGTAGCGGCAAGCACAAGAAGGTTTGTCATGGTCATTTACTAATTTCCGGGCATGTTTCTATGAAAAAGATGCCAGCCATGTTTCATTGTTTTCTCAGCAACTTTTCTCTTGCAAGAGAGCGCCTGGGATTGTGCCGCAAAGCAGTTAAGAAGAGTAATTAAGTTGAAAAGCTGCTCTGATCGTTTGCTACTGCATCTAGTATGTTTTTTCAGTAAAGCATGCGATGCAGTTGTAGTAGTAGCCTAGTAGGGATTACTATCAAGCTCTAATCGTCTTCTGGGCTACGCCCATCCTGTTTGAGAGCTAGTATAGTTAGAACTTTAAAGCCCAGCCCAGCCCATTCCAGGACATTCTTATTTTTCCTCGATTGACATATGCCGTCGCCACGGCAAGCTGTTCCTTGAGTAACCAACCGAACTAGTGTAGCACGGTTTGGAACTGTACTTTTAGTCCCTGAATTCGCTTCATGCATGGCGAGACTCTTCAGTGTTCTTTGGTACGAAGAAGATTAACGCATTAGCATTTTGAACTGTACGTTTATCTCTTGAGTACCTACATTATTTATGTTTTAGTATGATTATCGTTGTACTTGTAATTTTTGCTGACTTTGATTCGAAGTTCTTGATCTTGTTAGTTGCAAGCATGGTGGTTCTGCTAGACTAGTAGTGTAGGAACATGAAGAATTCAAACCCATGATCTGGATACTCCTATGAATCGTTTTTGATACTGCATTAGCAGTTCCCTCTGCTGGGAGGGTGCGTGTCGACAGTACTGTAGACGCTACCAGTAGGTTGGAACGGGGGCCTGTAGGTTCCATGGACTCTACCAGTAGGTTGAGCTCAAAGCTACTGTTTCCTGAGCTCGAGAATGCAGATGCTTGGTGGTACATTTTCAGGTTGAAGCAGGCTTGACATGACAGCAGGTTCATTTTCAGGTCAGCTGTGCTCTTCAGACTTGATGGGAGTATTAGTAGAGATCGATGGCGCATGCAGTGCCGTATGGACGTGAATTAATGTACAGTCCGAAGCTTTAACCTGGATGGCCTGTCTTCTTTTTTCTTTTCTTTTTTTGCGGGATACCTGGATGGCCTGTCTTTTTTTTTTTTGCGGGATACCTGGATGGCCTGTCTGACCCCAGGGAAGCATAGTCGCTGCTTTTAGTTTTGTAACACAATCGATGTAAACCCCCATGTAAAACTATGGACCTTTCTATGAAAATCCCGCAGTTTTTTTAAATGTGAATACTAGTAGTGTGCTTGCCCAAAACACTACTAAGGCCAACTCCAGCGCGCGACCCCATCCCGTCCGGCTCCGTCTGTTTGGCGGCAAAACGGACAGACCCCACGGTCCGGCGCGTGACACCCTGGACCCATCTTGCCTGTTTGGTGTCTGGCTTGACCCATTTCAAGCGCAAACATGCGCCCGATTTGGGTCCAGACGGACAGCAAACGAATGCGTCGCTTGTCCGCATCGGGGCCGCGTGGCAGGCGGCCACCTACCTCCCACCGCCCAACATAAATGCGGACGCGCGGTCAGCCCCACCTGTCATCCCAGGCGCGCGGTAGGCGTCCTTCTTAAATGGGAAGTCGTGGACCGGCTGCAGTCCACGCTCCCACTCCAGTCGCGCGGCCTCCTCGAAACCCGACACCCAAACCCTAGCTCTCCCTTCCCCTTCCTGGTCGTGCACGGCCAACGACATGGCCGACGCCGTGGGGGCCGTGAACTGGTGCCCCACGCCACCGCGGTCTCCGGAGCGCGAGCCGCCACGGGGGGAGGTGGTGCAGGCGCCTTCCACCTTCCAGGAGCCTCCCGTCTTCCATGGACCGGCCCACCTCTAGACGCCGCCGCCCTAAATCGACCTCACTGGCGACGACGACGACAACGGCGGCGCGTGAGGAGACGGTGACGGGCACAGCAGGAGCGCGCGGGCGGCGCTTTTCTGTTGTTTTTTAAGTTAATTAAATCTATGTGAACTGTGGAACCGGGCCGTTTGGGCCGTGAGATGTTTAATTATGTTTTCATGTTTCTATGTTTGCGTTTATTTTAATTTTGTCAGCATTTCTTTTAGTTTTTTGTGATTTTTTTAATCACGTCCGTCCCAGACATGATTTGAGGTGCGGCCGCTCGTTGGGTCCACCTACACAGCAATGGCCCCAAGCAAACATGGACGACTCCATTGTCGTCCCAAACAGATGAAAACAGGTTAAAACGAATGTCTGTTTGAGGTGGTGCGCTGGAGTTGGCCTAATAGAGGGACGCTCGATCCCGTGGCCTGTCTTCAAGTTCTTGAGCTGTTAGGTAGCAGATACTGAATTCTCTCAAAAGGAGTCCAAGCGCCAATGCCTTCTCACACTAGTGTGTACTCGTTCCTGGTGCCTCGCAATCCTTTCTAAGGTCATCTCCAAGCGGACCTGTAAATCTTCTGCAACCGTCCAAACCGTCGAAGTCATCCAACGCCGATCTATATCGGTCTGTGGGTTTGTCCGAACGCAATTTCTCTTATAAAATAGAGACAAAAGTTGGGGAGTTTTGCAAGATTCCAGACATGCGAAACGTATGAATTCAACACCCCAGACCCACTCAAAACCCTTTCCCAACCCCGCGACTCCATCCTCCCCATTTTCTCTCCTTCCTTCTTTCTCTCTTGCCATCGCCGCCGCTCCACCACCTCGGCCACCACGCCACACCCCTGCCAGAAATTTGCATTTCCGTCACCTCCGACGATCCAGCAGGTCTCCCCGCCGCTTCTCCTCCGTCTCCGTTAAACCCCTGTCCTCCGACCGCCCCGCCAGGTACCATCCTCTACCGTGCCCGATAACTGTTCGATGAATCGTTGGAGCTGAAAACAGTTGTCCCTTCTTCTTTGTATAATGGATTCCAATTTGAAGTACATATACGAGCAGTATGTTGAGTCATCCGACGGCTCGCCAGACGAGGAGGAGTACTCCAATGAGACGTTGATGATGCTAGCGGTCCTTGAAGACGCGGAGCGTGCGGATGAGCATGTTCTCAATTTCAAGGACTCGATCAAGGGTCATCGAGTGCTCAACCGCAACAGGGTGCATGACCATTTGACACTGATGGCCGACTACTTGGCCTCCAATGCACTATTCGCTAACCATTTTCGCCGGCGTTTTCGGATGTTCAAGACTGTCTTCGATCGTTTGTCCCGAATACAAGAAGCAGCTATAAAGGATATCGAGAGGGCATTTAGAGTTATTCAGGTCCGTTTTGCAGTTGTTCATGGACCTGCAAAACAATGAGATCCGTAGACCTTGTGGGAGGTGATGCCATGTTGTGTGATCATGCACAACATGATCGTCGAGGATGAGGGTGACGATGCCGTCGTAGCTCTGGAATTTGAGACCATGGGTGATCCTATCCAACTTCCGGACCAGAATCCGGCCACGTTTGAGGAGTGTATTGAAATGCATCAACAAATTCGGCATCCACCAACGCACGAGCAGCTGAAGAAAGACCCGATTGAGTATCAGCGGGCGGTGAAAGGGGACAACAATGTTGGGATGTAATATTTAAACTTTTTAACATTAAACTTGTGCTGCATGCGGCTATTTGAACATCTATACCCGGCCATTTGATTGTGCGAACTTGAAAAAAAATGAAAAAGACCGAATGTATATGGCTACTGTTTGATGACGTCCTCTCGCATCCATGTCCGTGAACGCGCCCTTATTTTACTTTGGCTCGAACCAAAGTTACCCCGAGAGTCCGCCGGTAAATCCGAAATGCTGGCGCAGATCAAACCGGTCCTGGATGGAAAAGCTCCTCCAACGTCACATCGCAGCACCGACTGCACAGTACGCTGACGGCTGACCGAGGCCACAGTGCCCCCGAGCAGCGCAGGACTGACATGCACGTACGCACCCACGCCCGCGATAGATCCTCTCTCTCTCTCTCTCTCTCTCGTGCAATCCGCGGCCGAGGTCACGAGGCGAGACTGTTGCGCGTTGAGCCGAGCACGGCACGCCATTGATGGCCCCCGCGTAAATGCGGCGCGATGATGCAGCGTACGCGGACGGACGGGCGACGCGGCAGCCGAACCCAGCCAGCGAACCACCTCCATCAATGCGCCTGCGAGTTGCGACGTCCCTCCTCGTCCCCGTCCTGGTCCTCGAGAAAGAGAGAGAGAGAGAGCTGTGGGGGAGGGAACCGAGGTGGAGGAGGAAGCCCGGAGCCTCCGTGAAAAGAAAGGACCTCGAAAGGCAGGCTCTCTGCAGCTGCAGCTTTTCCGCGGCCCGGAGTCCCGAGGAAAAGCGCGCCAGAGCACGCCCGTGCGGTCGCGGTCGGTCGCGGCATGGGCATGGGCTCTCCCTCCTCCTCGTGAGCAGCGGCGCCGACCAGTCGCTGGGCTCCTTTTCTTGGCTCCTCCTCGTGAGCAGCGGGCGACCAGTCGTCTTCCGGCTCGTGGCGGGCTCTCCTCCTCTCCTGGTCACTAGTGCGGCGGTCGCCGGCGCGCCATGATGGACCAGGAGCACCTGGACTTCATCATGCGCCACCACCACCAGCACCAGGGCGGCATGGGGTTTGCTCCCGTCGACCGCGGGGACAGCGAGGTCAGTGCAGTTGGTGCGCGAGCCGGCAGCTGGAATCGCTTGCTTGCTAGTCGCGGTAACGAGCTTTGGCCTTTGGGTCGACTTTGATTGCAGGAGGCGCTGGGGTCGTCGGAGTCGGAGCCGGGGGCGAGGCCGCGCGGCAAGAGGGCCCGCGCCGCCGAGGTGCACAACCTCTCCGAGAAGAGGCGGCGGTGCAAGATCAACGAGAAGATGAAGGCTCTGCAGAGCCTCGTGCCCAACTCCAGCAAGGTCCGTCCGTGCATCACACCCAAGAATCATACTGCCACCATGCTGCTGTTCCCTCCTCTCTGTTTTTTTTGCTGGAAGCTAACTGGGGTGATGTTGTATGGCCGGCGCCGGCGGCGGCTGCTCCAGACGGACAAAGCCTCCATGCTCGACGACGCCATCGAGTACCTCAAGCACCTCCAGCTCCAAGTGCAGGTCAGCAGAATGCTGCTCCGCTGAATTTTCTCAACAGAAAAGTTTGTGCTGTGTCATCGCCTGTGCTGGTCAACACTGCTGAACGAAAAATGTGAATATGTGACAAGGTTGAAAGCCCTTAATTTGGCAACAACAACAAAAAGCAGGAAACTGGACAACACATGTTGATTTAGCTAGGCTGTTGCGCCAGTAGGTTGAACAAAGAATTATTTGTTTTGCACTTGAATATTCAAGGTTTCAGTTTTATTGTTGTGCTGTGATCATCAAGTAGCTGCCCATTTCTGCGTCCCTATTGATTAGGGAAAGCACCAATGCATCATACCCCATTTCTGCATTTCGATCGCATTTCGATTTGTATTTTGATTGCTATGACTTTGTTCCAGATGTTGTCGATGAGGAATGGCATGTATCGTCCCTCGGTGAACTTACCAGGAGCACCTGGCCATCTGCCGACATCGCAAATGTGCGCCGCACTTAACCAGAACAGCGTCGACGCATCATCAAACCCACCAGCTGCCATGCTGCCTATGAGTCATTTTTTAGGAGCAATGTCAGGGACTCGACACTCATTTGATCATCCCAATCAGGACCGACCGCGTCACGAACCTCTTGTGTTATCAAGTGTTCCGTGCACGACCACTCGAGAGCCTCCGTTCCTTCTCGGGCCGTCGCAGGAGTCCCCCCTTCGGTCCCTTCAGCTGACCTTACCGGCCGAGGTAACTGTTATGTTGAGTGCAGAGCATAAGCTCCCCTTCCTCTGCAAATGCAGAACAGCGAACTGTCAGTACTTCCCATATACAGCTTTTCACTTGTTTTCTTATCCATGCCAGATGATCTTTCAAGAGGAGGCAATGTTAAAGCATCGGCTAAGTTCAACTCAAGAGACCACCTCCGTGCCAGGTTAGAGATCGTAACAAATTTCAAGTAAACAACAAGTTAGCATTTTGGTGAATTGGTGAAGATATTTGTCTTCTTTCTGACATTCCTCTATGTTTCTCCAATAGGACATGAGATGAAGCAGGAAACACCTGCAGCGAGGGCTGGTCATTTCGATGCATGTTCAATCTGGAAAAATCAATCTCAAGACTTGACGCCAAATAATCCGGAAAGCGTTCTGTTTGCGCCTCACTTGCGTAGGTAATTTTTCATCCTGGCATGTACGCAGTCCTAGCGAGCGAGGGTCCTTTTAGGAAAAAAAATCATTTCAGAGGATCTTTTCTCTTTGGTTAGTCATGGTGCTATTTTTCATTGTAAGCATTTTTTACGAAGTTAAGGAGTCAGAAGACTTGAAGTATGATCCACCTGCTTGCTGTAACCTGTACTTCAGTACCTGTTTTAAGACTCCTAAAAAATTAGGTTGGAGTCACTGATTTTGATCTACTAGTAACCTTTATTTTTGGGTTATAACAGCCCCTAAACTAGTTGTGTGATAACAGAAGCTTGCCACTTCCATTGACAGTCTGCTTTAGGTTTCTGAAATTAAATGAACCATTTATACAGTATCCTTTCTCTGTGATCAACTTAGTCTGATATGTTTTGTGTATTGATTACAGGAACTAACAGCTCTCTTCACGATCCTTGACAGATTTGGAAACGGTAATGCTGACTCGGGTCTGAGGGCGGAATCGAAGTAACTTCGTGATCAAAATGGACAGATGACCTGGAATTTCTGGAACATTTGCCCATTGGGGTGCTCCATTTAGGCAGACATGCACTAGGGTAGTAAATGGTGATCGCCAAAATAGTAACGGTCTTCATCAGATGCAACTTGTCTAATGCTAGCAGTAGCAGTTATATTATATATCAGCCAGACTGCATTCTTGATATGAAATCAAGAAATGCTGATCATGTGAATATGTAGCGTGAACGCCATCTCCAAACCGCAATGAACTGAAACCAGCTACTAGTACGAATCCCTGTAAGTGCCTGTGCATTAGTAACTTGAAACTCTTTTCTTTTTTCCCTTCTATTTTATTTTGAAAATGAAGGTTAAACCTCTCAGCCGCAAATGCCAGGCCACTGATTTTCTTCCAAAACCTGAACCGGTGTTCTAGTCACCGTCTCAATAGCATAAATGGTCGAAAAATCATGAATTCTTTTGCCAACAAACTTGCTCAAGTGTTACACTCGCTTTTTTTTTTTGCGAAGAAATGAATTTTGTGGTATTGTTATTGAAAAAACAAAATCAGCACTGTAATAGAGGTACCCCTATTCACTCTATATTGTCCTGAAAATTTTGTTTTCTCGCTCAGATAGTTTACGTGAGTTTTTCATTATCGAAATTTTTATACGAGTACAACGGTAGGTCAAGTATGTTCGAAAAAAGTTTTGAAGATTTTTTACTTTTTCCTGAATTGCTAAAAAAAGGACTTTTTTATCAGGTTCATCTACCACCAGGTGTATCAGGGTATTTTCCTAGTTAGCCTCCACTAACCTATTTTTTTCTCAACATGCACACATGCCACGCCATCATGAAAACATGTATGGAAAAGAACCACTTAAACATGCAAGCACACATGGGAAAAGGCTCATCTCTATAAATACAAAAATCATATTTATTTTAAATTTTACTTCAGTTCTCATATTATTCATCCAAGTATTATGTTCCAAATAATTAAATATCATGAAAGTATATTGCAACCAACTTCAGACGCAACGCTCGGGGTATCACATAGTATCCACGAAGCATGCCTCCATCATAACTTCTTGCACCCATGCAAACACAAGGCCCGAATTAAGGACCGAGTTACATTGGTAATCCTTGGCTTTATGAGATGAATCTACTCATCATCAAATACGAGAGGGACTCTACTAATCACACATGGCGCCACTTATCTAGATGAAGTCAAAGGGCGCCATTGACACGTGGGAAAACGATCGCCACCATGTGATCATGCATGGCCCCAGAGAGGCACCAAGCCGGCCGCCTGCAAAGTAGTGCCCCATTGTGGCTAGCGACAATGATAGGTTGGAGCGACGCCAACAAAAGGTTGGGCAACGTCTCCCATCTAAGACGACACCATGATCATCGGTAAACCACCGAACACACACCACCATAACCAGTGGCCGATCTAGCCCAATTTAAAAGGAAAATTTTGAGACCGCCAGTTAACTGGGCATGCCTGTCGGCCCATCTAGTGGGGATGAAATACTGCTTGATTTCATCTTGTTTGGACGGAATTTGTTTTTTTTTTGAATGTTTACTCTTGCAAATGCTAGAAATCGCCTACAGCGAGACGGAATAACGCCTCGCCTCAAGCAGTCGTTCTTTTTTTCTTTAACAAAAAAAAAAAGCAGTCATTCTGATGGGCCGGACCAGTAGTGATGGTCTTGGAAGCTTCTATCTACAGCGCATACCAGTTTTGGGACCTTCAATCCGGTTTTGGGAAGGTTCCGACCTTTTATTTTTCTTCTGCGCGTTACTTTACTGGTCTGTATTGGTTTTCTTTCAGTTCTTTATTTATGTTTATGTTTTATTTGCAAATACATGTTTACTTTTTTAAAACAAAATGCACTTTTTCCATATACACGTTGAACATTTTTAGATACATGTTGAACATTTCATTTGAATACATGTTGTGCACATTAAACATTTTTTCATATACATGTTGAACATTTTGTCAAATGAACATTTTTTAAACATACATTGAACATTTTTCATAAATGACATGAGCATCTTATCAAAACATGTGAAATATTGTTTAACTGTACACATCTTTCTAAATGTCATATTTTTTTTTTCAATGGTACGAAGCTTTTTTTTTTCCAAAATTATGCAAACAAATACATTGTATAAAATGCTAACAAACATATTTTTGTGACTCGTGAATATTTTTGAACATGAGGAACATTTTTTTAAGATATGGGTTTTTTACAGATTATTTTTGTTTTTAAATTATGTGAATATTTGTAGTGCGTGATGAACTTTTTGGAAAATACCACTTATTCCGATTGATATTACTCCCTCTGTAAAGAAATATAAGAGCCTAGGGAGTACTTGTCATTGAAATGGAAGTATCTAAATATATTTCAATGTTGGATATATCAATTTGAGCGACAAGTAATATGGATCGGAGGGAGTATGTATTATTACCTCCATCCCAAGTTACTTGTCATAAATTTGTCTAGATACGTATGTACTCCCTCCGTCCCATAATATAAGAGTGTTTTTCACACTATAGTGTAGTGTAAAAATGGCCTTATATTGTGGGACGGAAGAAGTATCTAACACTATGAGAAAGTAATTCGGGACGGAAGGAGTATGATATTTCGGAAAATGGAAAAACGAACGGAAACAAAAAAAGTATAGAAACGAACGGAAGCAAACCAAGCGGCTCCCTACTGGACCGGCCCACTGCGAGCTCCCCTGGCGTCCGGTCCTTCCGCCTGCTCTGCTCCCCCAGAAGAAGAAAAAGAGCGAGACGGCGGCGACGCGAAGGTGGAGATGCGGCCGCGCGGTCCCATCGAGCACGCGAGAGGCTTCCGACCGACGGCGAGATGCGAGGCAGCGCTGCGGCTGATCCGCCGAGGCACCGTTCAATCATCAGTTCCCGCAAGCATCCTTTGTTGTTTGAAGCACGCCGCTCGCCGGCGGCGACCAACGGAGGTATGCATTTTAGGTTTCTCACACTTCAGATGCTTCATTCCATGCTTGGGTTTGTTGAGAGAGAGGGGTGGGGGGTGGGGTGGGGGGGTCTAATCTATTTCTGTTCAGAAATTTCTCAGTATGATGGCAGGTTCGCCTATCCTGTACCTGGTCAGAAATTTCTCAGTATGTTGCTCCAGTTGCTCTTTCCATGTAGGTTATGAGGAGTAGATGCAGCAGCAGCGCCAATTACTTCTGAAGCTGCCATGGATTTATGACTTCTTTCTTACTGTGAACTCCGCCGTCCACAAGCATCAAACAACCGAACTGAAGGAACAAACAACAGCAGTGACGTGGACAAACACGATTTAGTACTATTCTACTAACATTCGCTGCTGCAAATCCATGGAATCACGAGCAGTCAACACATAGACAAGAAGCTAAGCAGACGGCGATTCAGAGACCTTTCAAAGTAGGCAACATAAGCATATCCTTGAGGCGCAACCGTGGCTTCATATCCTCGAGCTCTTCGGTCTCTGGTGCCAGACAAGAAGCTAAGCAAACGGGGTTCATGTATCTCACAGCAACGGTGAGTGACACTGGCTCTTGCATCTCTTTCAGCCTGCATTGATACACGACAATGACTAACTATCATACTGATACATGTCCCTAAAATGGTACTCCGATATGAAAACCGAACAGATTAAAGGAGGCACTTGAAATTATGACCATAAACAGATATATAGTCACACTGAAAAAACTTGCAAACCAAGTAAAAATTATATATTCAGCTTGAGACTTATATGGAGATGGTGTTACGCTTCCAAATGTTACTCTAGTTGAGCTTTGTTACAGCGGTTTGGGTGGCACTTTCAGGTACTTAACCTTTGCAGGCAAAATAATAACTGCAAATTATGATGTCAGGGTGGGGGAGGGGAACAACAGTAGAAGTGTTATTTATTTATTTATTGAATAAGTGTTATATCTATGAACTGCAGGGAAGACATTTTGAGATAATATATCATACTACTTAAACTACCAATACTAACAATAACAACAAAGTCGTACAAAAGAAATCTAATGAGGAGACAGTATGACCTGGTTTAGATGACGCTGACGAAGTTTATTCTGTGATGATTCTACGTGCCGTTCAATTTATTCCTCTTTGATAATTCTTTCTGTGCTTCATTGTTTCCACACTTTCAGTCCGATGATGACGATGGATCCAAGGAGATACATATCCTTTGCATACGAAGAACAAGAGGTGTGTAACGTGCTTGTTGCATACATTGTTCTACTCCCTTAAGTGATCTAAGCGATCTTATATTGGTTTACAGAGGGAGTATCATTATGTCATTTCAAAATACATATACCTCTAGGGGAGCTTGAATTTTTTTTTCCCATGCATGCCAGTAAAATGGACACTCTCACTGTTTTGCATAATTTATATTCACATTTACTGACTACTACCCGGGTGGTTATTATGCATGTACTGCATACGTAGTCAAGTCTGCCCATACACGTGCATCACGGTGTGTGTGACCAATGTGATGGAAAACGATTAAACGAATGGATGAATGAATGTGACGGGCAAGCCATCAGCTAGGGCAGGCTGGAAGGACCCATCATCAAATCACTCATCCATGAAGGAGACAGTACTCCCTCCTTTCTTAAAAGAGTATACTTCCGACTTTGTTGAAAAGTCAAACTTTTTTATGTTGGGCCGTATTTATACAATAATGGAGTACAATTACTTTTATGCCATCAAATTAGTAGCATTAGATTCATGATAAAACATATTTCATCATATACCTATTTGGTTTCACAAACATTGATATATTTTTGCACAAACTTGATCAAACTTTAAGATAGTTTGATTCTCCAACAAAGTTCGAAGTACACTCTTTCAAAAACGAAGGGAGTAGGTTCTATTGCCGTTGGCTGAGAATGGCAGCCGGGACCGGTCCGGATGGAAGTTGGAGCAGTACCTATGGATGGAGGTTGGAACAGTGCATGGCATCAATACCGCTTGACTCCATCCACCGTCCCCGGCCCACGTCCTCCTACCTAAGGTATGAATGCGCTTGACTATAATTCTATAAAGCTAAAGAGCAAAGCTTAAGAAGTTGGCAGGGTTTGCGATTCTCTTGTGCACCAAGTGATTCCTCCGTTGCTCCAATCCTGTCTCCTGTTTGTTGGAACTTGTAGAGATTTTCTGAGTCCTGATCCGAGGAGGGGAGATGTCGGACGAGGAACATCATTTCGAGTCGAGGGCCGACGCGGGTGCGTCGAAGACCTACACGCAGCAGGCCAGCACCATCCGGAGGAACGGGTACATCGTCATCGAGAACCGCCCCTGCAAGGTATATATATCTGTGCTTATTATGAGTAGTAGTGCTGGATGTTGCTGTGGTAAATGTTGTATCTGTAGGCCAGGTTAGAGGTAGGAGTTAGCCGTGTATGCGCATCATTTGAATTTTTCAGTTCATGTTGCTGTTTGTGCGTCATCAGATTAGCAGTATAGGCTGGTTTAGATCTATCACCTTCACTTCCACCGTTAGCTAGAATTATTAGATTTTTCTGACAAAGATAAAAATCATAGTCCACTAATGATCTTTCTTGAATTTGAGACCTCTTATTCGTCTATTTTACCTGAATCGGAATCCTATTTGTTGGAATTGCATAGTCTGCATCTTTCTTACTTTTTACCGGGTGAGGTACATAGCTGGGGGTAAACTGATTCAGCGTAGTGATTTGAAAACCAGTATCACTGATTTTCAGTGGTGGTTGAAATACAGAGACCAAATATGTGAAGTCTGGATTGGGTTTCTTATTTTCTGGTATGTTTTATACCTGCCATTTTTTGGTACTTGTTTTTTGCTGCCTCCTGTTTCAGTACATAATCAATTCACCAATGCTCCCAACGGTGCATTTGTCATGTTGTTCTAGGTCTGTAAGCATTCGGGATGTAGTTGACACTTTAAATACCAATGAATTTCTTCAGTTGTTCCAGATTTTAGTACTTCTATATATTTGAGATTAAGATATTCATTCATTCTTACCCTGACGGATTTTTGTTGTTCTTGCTAATAGATTTCTAATGGCATGTATTTGAAACAAATGTGCAGGTTGTTAAGGTTTCAACATCTGAAACTGGAGATTATGGCAGCTGCCACTTTGTTGCTATTGACATCTTCACCGCCGAGAAATTTGAATATAGTGTGCCGTCTTCTGACAACTGTTATGTCAGTACATTTCTTGGACTTTTTCTATTAAAATGGCTTTTGTTGATACCGAAATATGAATTTTGTTATCTTTACAGGTCCCTCATGTGAAT
Source organism: Aegilops umbellulata (assembly GCA_032464435.1). Classification (NCBI taxonomy): domain Eukaryota; kingdom Viridiplantae; phylum Streptophyta; class Magnoliopsida; order Poales; family Poaceae; genus Aegilops; species Aegilops umbellulata. Next base: position 21,781,762 of record CP136057.1, read on the forward strand.
CGCACTGATTACCAGCTCATTGATATAACTGATGATGGATATGTAAGTTGGATTATTTTATTGATGTCTCTTATATATTCACCATCTTTTTGTTGGATGTGTGTTTACCTTGAGATGTTAACATTTCTTTCAGGTGAGTCTGCTGACTGACAATGGTAACACCAAAGATGACCTCAAGCTCCCAACTGATGATGCCCTTCTTTGCCAGGTTTGTATGAACCATGTAATCTATGCACATTTCTTGCTTGCATATGAAATAGGCCTGAGATATCTTCTGGACTTCTATTTATTTACAGAAGTGCAACTAACCTGCAAGCTATTCATTCAGTACACTCTTGCAGTTTGAATTGGTAGCTTACCATATAAGTTGACTGTTAAGTTGTTTTTTCTTGTTACTATAGCTTAGCAATTCCTTGTTTGTTTAACAAATCACCAACTCTACGTGCTAGATTTCGGCAACTTCTGTAGTGGGCGTATTATTGTTAGGTGTTCTATAACCAGTCCCATGAATAAAAAGCCAATGCAATCACCACAATGGGCTGTTTAGAGCGACTCTTGCGGTTGTGTGTTTATTAGGTGTGCTGATCCATTTTCTTCGCTACTTCATCAGCTCTGATATTACATTCCCCCATTGGTGCAGATCATAGTAGCCGGAAACGGGGAACGGTGGGCCGTCCCTCAATCCGGATTCATCGACCCAGAATCAGATTCGGGAACGAGGGTCGATTCAGTAAGATTCAATGCGGATTCGGCGTTTCCGCAGCCGGATCGTCGATTCAGGTTCAGCGACTCGACAGTCTTGGTTCTTGAATCGATCGAGTAAGCAAAAGGTCAGCCATATCAATCACGAACTCCTTGTTTTACTCTCTGCCCCGTTCTTTTCCACTCCCCTAAATAACTCCTCATTCTGCTTTCCAATTACTCCAAGGCTGCTAATAAATTTTTCATTGAGAAGGAGATGATTTATTTTAGTCTTCATGGATCGACGGGAGATGACCAACTAGTAAAGATTCACGTTCCTCGTTCCATGGTACCGTACCGGATTCATCGTACCGGAATTGATTGGATCGCGTTTCCGCTTTAGAAAAATCGTTCTAGAGATGTATACCCCCGTTGTACCCTATTTTTTCCAGCCTCCGACTCTCGTCCCCCGTTCCCGTTCCTCGTTCCCACCGTACCGGAAACATGGCAACTATGGTGCAGATCAAGGATGGCTTTGCCGAAGGGAAGGACCTAATGGTGTCAGTCATGTCCGCCATGGGAGAAGAGCAGATATGTGGTCTCAAGGACGTCGGCCCGAAGTAAACCGTGCCCTGTTGGCCGTCGATTTGGGTGTCAAGGGAAGGGACAAAGGCTCCCTGACAACAGTCACAGCCACTAAGTATATGTATCACAAAAATAAGTTGTCTGGGTTTCCTTGATCTGTGGTCCTAAATTGGCCGCTCACTGTATCCTAAAGCATCGCTCCTCTGCCTCCGGTCCAGGGGTTTATTGGCACCTGTTGCCTACTGGTGTCGTCATACCATCATGGAGTTATAAATTGTGCACAAGTTGAAAATCCCTGCCCTATCTGAAGTTTTTGCCGTATATCTGTGCATTCCCTACCCCGCCTTGAGTTTTGCTCGTTTTGCCCTTCCGCCGAACACTTTCGAAGTTGGGCCGGTTTCAGGTGCCAAATTGAGCAAATCCGCCTTCAGTTTTTATTTTGAATAGTCATGACACGGAATTATTTGAAATTTTATGTAGCAACTTGTCTACGAGGCCGTTCGGTACCTCTCCGCTCCTAACTCTGCTGCGGAGCGGAGCGGCACTCAGTGCAATTTTGGCGAGCGGCCAAATGGGTGCTCCGCCCGCTCCGCTCCCTGGCAAAGGAGCAGACTATTGCCGAACACAGCCTACCTAGCAGCTAAGCCATACTGTCAGCAACTAACCAATGAAAACTTGAAACTCCATTCGATGAAAGTATTGTGCTATTTTCAGACTGTGTAGTTCATTTCACAGCCCGGTAAACTGAATTGGCACATTCACAGGGTTTAGTTATAGGACTAACCATGGCATATATGCAAATCTGGTGAACAAACACCAGATCAGCCAATGACTAAGAAGACACTGGTAGCTGACACTGACCAAACTTATAAAAGATGGATTGCCACTTCTGAAAGAACAATCAGTACAAGCAGCTGGAAATTATGGCTTCTTGTGTCCAAGCAGCGCCACAAATCCCAGACAGGGAAAAATGCTAAATCTAACCATGACAGCACTGGTGTAACATGGACAAGCATAATTCACTAATCTAACATTCATCACTGGAAATCCAGATACAAGAGTAGCTAAAACAAGCATAACATCCTTTTTGCTTACAAACAATAGTCAAGCAAACGGCACTTTAAACTTTAAACTAGTAGGGAAAGTAGGAAAGATAAGCATATCCTTGAAATGAAATCATGCCTTCATTTCCTCGTCCTCTTCGATCTTGGGCGCCAGATAAAACCTAATGTATCCCATCTCTCCGATCTTGTACTCGACAACCACCGGCAGCTCAGATGAGAGGCTGATGGTGACTTGGTCCGACAGTGGGCTTGCCTTGGTGAAGGAGTTCATGTACCTCAGAGCAAAGGTGAGTGACACCGGCTCTTGCATCTCTATAATGGTTGATTGCTCAGGCTGCATCATGACAAAACAATCATTAGCTGTCATACTGATACATCAGTAAAATGGTACCCAATATGAAAACCAGTGCTCAAACTGAAGTAAATTTTGCAAGTGTGAAATACAGGTGAGCCGGATAATCCACACGGATCTCGTGCTGAATATAAATCTACTTCTTGTTCACTGATGTCATTGTGACCATCTCAACCGCGATATCAAAATGGTACTCCAATAGTTTACACTTGCAACGATTACTTCAGTTATGAGGCTCACCAGCTCAAAGTACTAAAGAGTACATGGTTCATCAAAATTAGTTTGTGCTCTGATAAATATCATTTCTCTTTTATAAAAGATGTAACAGCAGCTTAGCATTTGGAAGCAAATATAATTATAACTAGCTGTAAATCATCACTGTAGGTTCTGTAAACAAATAGTAGGGTAGCATGCATCTATGAACTGCAGATAAGACATTTTTTGGGCCAATCTACCATAAATAAACTACAAGAACAACATAACTATCAAATCGTCCAGATATAAAAACTGGGTAACCAGTAAACAATCAGATTGAGAACAATTCAGTTGGGGTTCTTAACTTTCACTATGCAGTATATCTAAGAAATCACACTATCTAAATGCCTAGAGGAAATTGATTCACACTACTGAGCAGGGGAGAAGCACCACGAGATACCTTGTCAACACTATTGTTCTGCCTGCAGACGATGTTTGCAGTTCCAATGTCTCCAGCAGTGGAGAACTTGACACCCTCCTTGGTGACAGAGATAATAACTGCAACGCACAGACCAGAAGCCGCCGTCAGACATGTACAAGAAACAGAGACAAGTGCAGCAGATTTATTTATTTTTACAGGGGACTGGTATTCAGCATACCGGTGTCGCCGATGCTGCTGAGATCCTTGCAGATCCTGGAGAACTCGGAGGACGGCATGCGGACGATGGCCTGGTACTCGGAGTCGGGGATGCCGAGGTGCTCGCTGTCGATGTCCATGAGTTTCATCTCGAAGTCCGCGATCTTATCCTGATCTGCTCACCCATCGATCCAGACCAAAACCACGGTCACCATCGGCGGCATCCGCAAGAAGGAGAAGGAACAACGGGACGGAGGATCTGCTTACTGGGCGACTCGAACATGAAGGTGACGGTGTCGGAGCCGTCGTCGGCCTTGATGGTGATGATGTCGTCGTTGCCGGCGCAGCGGAGCATCTTGGCCATGTTGCCGAGGTTCATGCCCATGGAGAGGTTGCGGTCGCAGCGGTAGTGCTCGAAGCCCTCGGAGCGGAGGAGGAGGGCGACGAGCGCGACGTGGGAGGAGTCCATGGCCTGCAGCGAGAAGCCGGTCCCGGAGCAGTCGAAGTTGGCGTCCGTCACCAGCTCCTTGATCGCCTCCAGCACCTTCTTCAGCAGGCTCCCCTGCACCAGCCGCAGCTCCAGCATCTTCGCGTCCGGCGGGGGGACGGCGGGGGACGGCGGCGGCGGCGGCGGCGAGGGGAAACGGGGTGGGGAAGAGTTTGGGGGGCGCGGGGCGGGGGAATAGGAGAGGAGGGAGAAATCGGGCGCGCGCCGCGATATATATTTTCCCGCTCGCGCCTCCTTCCACCGGAAGATTGGCCTGGCGGGTGGGCCCGCGGGAGGCTGTGGGCCCCACGTGTCGGTGGGAGGAGGGGTTTCGCTTTCCCGCCATCTCGCTCGCTGCGTGAGTGGCTTTCCCTCCATCGGTTTTGGGCTTGGAGTTTGGACGTTTCGATTTCGTTTTTCTTAGGGGAAGTCTCTTTTTTTTTTTTGCGAATGGGGAAGTTTCAATTTCGTTATATACTACTCCCTGTAAAAATACGTCTTATATTATGGGACGGAGCGAGCACGTGTTTCAAAATTCCGGAGCATGAAAAAATGGAATTGGCAAAACGAAAAGACATACAAAATGTTGCGGCAAAAATGCCCCTGTCGTCTGTGCCATGAATTTTTCTTGAAGTGTTTACAAATTACATTCTTTTTGACCCTGCAAAAAAATTACATTATATTTTGAGAAAGTATGCATATTTGCATGATCTGCGGTACTCAACGCATTTTGAGCAAGTAAGCAATCGTGTATTTGATTTGTTTTGTTTTTGGCTATCCTTTTCCAAGCAAAAAAAAAACTTTGGCCAAACAATTTGCAGGCCGGAGTTGAATGGGAAAGCGGGCTAGTAAGCTGAAATGGGCCTCCTCCTCTCGTCGGGCTGGCTGTTGCGCTCAGAAGCCTCTTGGTGAAGGTGGCCTGCCTTTTTTGCGAAAAATGATCCAGATATATTAGTCCCTCAGTTCCTTTCTATAAGGCTGTATTTATTTTTTGATAAAATTTCAGAATGTAAGGTGCATTTCTTCTAATTCCTCATAATTTCCGCGTTAGCTCTTCGGGGGAAAAATTATTTCTCTCCTGATTGTTTGTATCTCTTCTTGTAGCAAAAAAAAGGAAAGTATCTCTCTATCGATTGCATTGCATGTATCTCTTACTTTTCTAGGCTAACTGGTTTACTTGCCACTAATCAATATATTTGCCAAGTGTAATTTCGTCCTAACTTGTCTATAATTATATGCCTTGGTCACCGTGCCAAAAATAATACATCTTACATAAAGGAACGGAGGGAGTACAAAGTATGTCAAACATGATAAAAATACATTGAGATTTCAAGACAACCTAACGACCACGGCCCGTCGTCAGAACAAGCTGCTGACACCGATGTCACCGCTCTCATATCGGAGCCGGCTTGACCTTGTCGATTACAGTCGGGAAGTCTTCGTTCATGTGCCCATAAGGGCCAACGCCCTGACCACAATCATCGCCGTTGAACTCTTGAATAGATCTTAAGCATCTGGCAGTGAATCTCGCCACATGACAAGAAACCCTAATGTCACCATCCCAGGAGCTTTGTCGACTATGTTCAGTTGGAACAACTCGAGGAGGATCGGAGCCCGAAAGACAAACTCGAAGAATGAGTGTCGCCATCCGCCCGAGCGCTGACCTGCAAGGACTAAAAAATCCTAACCTAAACTATTAACCGGAGCGAAGACACCGAAATTCTGCTTCCCGTCATCGGCCGCCGGAGCAGAAGGCAGAGTGGAGACTAATACACAGGCCAGTGAAGCTTGGTGGGAAGAGTTTGCCCTAACTGCCAAGGTTTGCCCTAACTGCCACACACAGTCCAGCCAAGGAGGTGGAACATGGGAACCTTTTGTTGAATGTCCCAGACTTATTTTAGTGTTTTTAGTATTTCTAAAATTACGGTAGCAAACTTTTTACACCGTGTTAAGATTTTTTTCACATTTGCAATGAACATTTAAACAAAATATATCAGTGTATTGGAAGATTGGTATAAATCACGTAGACCCAGCCATGTTTGGGCCTTGGATAATTTACCTTTTAGTCGTCTTCTACTCGGACATATCACTGCAACTAAGGAGCCCAACGCGCGAAACTGGATATTCTCTATGACCGATAACCTCCCTCGTGAATGAGGTGTTCGTTTGCCTGGCTATGACAATGTGGGCCGTCTGGACGGCTAGAAGAAAATCGTTGCATGAAGGTATCCACCAAAGCCCAATGGCTACACAGAGTTTCATCACTCACTTCATCCAAGATCTTGGTCAGCTAAAACAACCGGAGCGTGTGCGGGGCAGCAGTTCCTGCTAGTGAGGCAAGGAGGCGATGGATAGCTTCTCAGCCCAGAAACTACAAGTTTAATGTGGACACGGGAGGTGCAAGCTCAGGAAACCAGGGATCAACATCATTTTTTTGCAAAAGATGAACATGGTCTTTACCTCGGCGCATCCTCCTTGGTGATACAGGGGTATGACTAATCCAACGACGCTCAAGGCGATAGCATGCCGGGAGGCTCTGGCGCTCGCAATTGATCTGGGCATTCAAAGGCTGCATACCGTCTCAGATTGTAAATCGGTGATTGAAGATATTCATCAAGGCTCTGACACAGTGCATGGGGTTGTCGTCAAGGAGATTAAAGAGTGGATGCAAACCTTCACTTCTTGTAATTATGTTTTTGAAAGAAGAAGAACCAATACCGAAGCACAAAACTTAGTTAGATTCTCCATTTCTCTCTCTCTCGCAAAAAAAAAAAAAGATTCTCCATTTCTCTAGATCAGGGTAGTCATATTTGGTTGGGGTCAAGCACATGATCCCAACATCATTCCTGTCAATTTTTTTAGCAATAAAATCTAGCGTGTTGCCCTTAAACAAAAACATGTTAAGAGCGGGTTAATTTTTTTTAAAAAAAATCAGGGTTTCCTTTTCCCCCTTCTTCCTTTGTCTTTTATTGTTTGTTTACTTTCTAAAATTCTTGAATTAACAGATAATTTGAAATTCAACATTTTTTCTTGAAAATAGACGATAAATATTGTTAATGCAAATTTTGAAGTAACTATTTTTAAAATGGATGAACTTTCCTTGAAAATAAATTTGAATGCAATTTTTGAAATATATGCATGTTTTTAAAATTTTGAGAACATTATTTAAATTCTTGAAACATTTTTTATTCGTGAGAACTTTTTAAATACATGAATGTGTTCTCAACTCATGAACATTTTTTAAATATGTGCATATTTTTTATTTTGTAAATATTTTGTTGAACATTTTTGTTCCTGAAATAAAAATGGACAAAAACCAACTGAAATCCTACCTGGAAATCGAAATTAGAAATAACTCGGACGAAACCATACCGAAAATCGTGTGCCATGCCATTGATAGGGAGGTGCACAAAGTGCTAGGTGGGTCGACCCACCCATGCGTCTTAGTAACAATCTATCGCCTATGGTGTAGAATTGGAGGTCCCGCTATGGCCACTTGCGCCAAGACGACGACGCTACTTTCACCCCCAATATGCTTCTAAATGTGGGGAGCTCCTATTCATCGCTCTTAGAAATGGATAGGAGGTAAAATGCGTCGCGGGTCAACCCATTTAGCCCCCTGTGTCTTGTTCGCTCCCAAATAAACCAACTTCACCTGGTAGAGTTGTACACATAGAAAATCGAAGTGTAGGCTCTCCGAAGAGCCTGTGTGACCTCTTGTTTTGTCCTAGTGCGTTTTTTGCATTCTTCGGCCTTGAATTGGTGAGTTGTTAGGGAAAAAAACTTTATTTTGGAGAGAAAAAAGCTGTCATGAGCCATAGTAATCAGTCACTGCTTCTACGAGCTCTTGCGTTTCACATAGTTAGCTCCGCTAAGACAGAGTCCCAGAGCGGCATCAAGCTATGCTCACGGCGGGCCGACGGTGGATGCAGGAGGAAGAAAATTTCGGCACCCCCAAATCTTTGAGTGTAATCTTTTCCGTCTAGGTGTGTTTGTAAGGTGCTATGAATATTTTATTATTATTATTTGGATTGCTTACCACATATGTCATGTGGTAATGTGCTATGAATATTAATATATGAGCTTAGGCCTTTTTCGCAAATAAAAAAAAACCATCTTACCGTTTTTTCAGATTCCAACTCCTCATGGTGCACGGCTGATGCTACTTGTCAAGACTTACATATATAGATTGGTACAGCTCGTGCAAGTTTACTTTCGAAAGTTTCTTCGTCAAATGCTCGGAGAAAACACCGACCATTGTTTGTTTGTTGTATGCAGAAATAGATAAATTGTCCGTTTGTTTTTCTTCTACCTGTTGAAATCTCCTTGGACTATTACCCATCTAACCAAGGGGAATCCCAAAAGGGTGCGTACCGTCTTTATGTATCTACTATCGTTGATCAAAATCGGAAAGACTGAAGCTTTCTTTCAAACCCAACGCTGTCACAAGTCACAACACAAGGCAAAAGCGAAGTTGGTTGCCAGCACGCCACACCGATCCTCCTTTCCGAGCAAACATTCCCCCGTCAGGTCACGTTCATGTCCGGTGTTCTTGCAGAATCTGACCGAGCATAATATATGCTTGTCTGTCAGCATCTGTAACAGCTGCTTACCTGCAAAAACTGCTGGCCCCTGAGGCTTTACAAATCGAGCCTGTCTGCTTCCACTGAGAAAAGAAATCAGCTGGGAATGAATGAAATAAAAAAGATCTGATCTGACAGAGCATCGATCGAACATAAGTAACAGAGTTGAATTGGCCCTTTTCTAAAGGGTAGACAGTTTGACAACTGAAACTGTATTCTGGTAGGAAAAACACAAAACCATATATATAGCCGCAACATGTTTACACGTTCTGGGAGAGAAAACGGGAAAAGGATACGAGGAAATGTTGTAGTAGTATATATTATAAGTATTTATAGTATTACAAGATGTCTGCAACATGAGCAGCCAGTGAGGATGCATCATAACTGAGATCTCACAGAAAAGAAAAGAAAAGGCATTCTCAAAATCTAGCGGTGCCATTCTGTTTCTTCAGAGCAAAATCTTGAGGCGTTTCACCGACCGCGCGAAATCCCTGGAAAAAAGACATCAACACACTAGGATGTCAGTTATTCAGTTATAACACTCAGGAGGGATGTAGGATTTTGTTTTCTTTGAAATGTAGATGGGAGACGGCGATGATGATGAACTTACTCCCACGGCACGTCGCCGACCAGCATCCAGTCGCCGTCGGCGTCCTCGTAGGTGACCACCATATCGCCCTTGCCTGTCGCACCACCGGTACAGCCTGCCCGGTCGCCGGCGGGGTCGGGGAACATGCGGGCGAGCGTGGCGAGGAGGTCGGCGTAGGAGCCGTGGAAGGGCAGGTACACCTTCCGCCCGATGGCCGCGCCCTCCTTCCACACCTTGACGTGCCTGCCGCACGCCCTGCTGCGCGCGGAGCTCACCGGCGGCCACCCCACCAGCGCCTTCTTGCTCCCCCCAACGCTGCCGCTGTCGCAGCTGCTGCTACTGCTGCCGTCGTCGAACAGTGGCAGCGTCGTGGTCGACGTCCTGCGCTGCTCCTCGTCCTCCCCGAACGCCTCGCCGAAGCCCCTCTTCCCGCCGAGTAGGGGACGGCCGGTGTTGGTCGGCGGCGCCAGCCCGAGCTCCAGCTCCATGCCGCGTCGATCCCGGCCAGCCAGCTAGAGCTAGTTGGTGTTTGATTCTTGCGGAGAGCTTTGATGATGATGATGGGTTAGTTGGTTGATGGAGTCGTGGTGGGAGGGAATGAGATGCCGGCCGGCGGGTGCGGGCGTATATATATATACGTACACCGGAGGCATGCCATCGGCGGAAACGGCGAGGATCGGGGAGAATCGGCGGGAGGGGGACAGGGTGTCGGGGGTGGAGGGAGCGCGGAGGCGGGCAGCCTGTCTGCCTGCCGGCCGCTTGTCGGCCGAGTGAGTGAGAGGGAGTCCGCGGCTTTGCTTGGGTTTCTCGTGGCATGCCGACACACGCGCCCGCCGCTTTGAACTAATCAATCTCCCGTGTCCTCATGGCTGGCCGATTACGTGCATGAAACCGGCAGCGATCTCGCTCGCTTGATTTCTTCTCGCTATTCCCCAGGTGGCCTTGTTATTTTTTTCTCGCTATTCCCCAGGTGAGCCAGTGATCGGCCGATCATTTTGAGCCCTGAGTGGCAGGTCAGAGTGGGCGTGCGCGCATCGATCGGTTGGTCGCCGTGGAAGGCGCCACGCATGTGGCCTTCCGGCGGCTAAATTTGGTGTTTTGATCATTTTGCGAAAGTTAAGCCAGATTTGACTCTGATTTTTTTGAGATCTGACTCTTTTTTTACCGTCTGGATTGGATATCGGTAGGGTATAACTGCCTACCGTCGAGGTCCTTCACGGTATGGTTGCACGCCTTACCCTAAAACATGTCTAAGTATCAAATACACAATGCTACTACCCACATACTGCCGGGCACCTGGACAGTAGGGTTGCACAGGCTACCGCCAGCCTGTTTAGCGGTAGGGTTGCACTATGTTGACGTGGATAAATTGCCTACCGCCACGGGCCCTGGCGTTAGGTTGGTATGCCTTACCGCCATCAACCATGACGGTTGGAAAAGGATTAGATCTTAGAAAAAAATCAAACCAGGGTCAAATCCAGTTCAACTTTCGCTAATGGGTCGAAACACCAAAATTAGCCCCTACTGGCCTGTGGCGGTGGGCGTCTCCTGTCGATGGCGAACAGACCGCTGCTACTCTGCTCCTTCCCGGTTCCGGGTGGTGGTTGCCCATGCCATGCACTGATGCCATCAGGGAACGAGATCCTCTGACTTAGATCGATCTACTGCCGAGGGAAGTAGTACGCGTTGCGCCGTCCGTTGGCGATCTGACGACTCGTGTGAGGTGCGCTCTTTCCTTCTCTTTCGTTCGTGTCCACACGAACACAAGCAGCCCATCCGGCCCAACAGGACGACACCCATCGATTCGTCGCCTGAGTTCTCGTCTCGTTAAAAAAAAGGAACTCTTGCCTCGCCTTAGGGTTCACCGGCGGGGAGGAGCAGCTCCGGGAGGACGGGACGCCGCCTAGTCGTGGAGGCGGCAGACAACCGCCGCTTCGTCCAGGTGTCAGGGCGCCTAGCAGTGGAGGCAGCGGAGCCAGCAACTGCCTCGTCCAGGGCGCGATGCGTCGGAGCTACCAAGGTTGTGGAGCTGCGGAGCCGGCGCCGTCGAGGCCGTGGAGCTGCGGAGCCGGCGCCATAGACGCTGCCGAGGCCATGAAGCCAGCCTCGTCAAGGCTTCTGTGGGCCATCTGCTCTGCTGCCTGTATTGTGTCTTGATGTACGAATGTTTTCAGAGTAAAAAGAGAGAAGCTACAGCAGCATTTTGAATGAATGCTATGATTGAATTACTGTTCTAGTTTGTACTTCTACATTTGCAGAATTGGTCCGACTTGAGTGGTACTTGTACATGTGCAGAGTTGAACAGACTTGTATGGAAAATGTTCCTGCTTTCTTGAATGTTTGTTTTGGCTGAAGAATTGTTCCAATAAACAGAGTGTGTGTGCAAAATCGGACAGAACTGATAGAAATGCACTGAATTGAACTGTTGTGATATAAGGTTGTCAATATGAAAGCATATAACAGCTGTTGTTAATTAAAGAGGATAGCACCTGCTATTGACAATTTGTGAGCATGTCCTTCCAAGAATAAAATGATATGCAAGTCATAATGCCTGCTTTGGCTGCTGAATGTAAATGCATACAGAAATTGCAGGTGCATTGAACAAAATAGATGCCAACCCAGGGAGTATATCTCTGAAATGCATGAAAAAACTGATTGATCAACTAGAACCTAAACTGAACTGAATGGCCAAATTTCACAAAACCATGCTTGTTTGTGCTCTCATTCAAGTAAAGAGCACATGGTTACCCAAAAACAGTAGCGCTTCACCACGACCCAGTAAATAGATCATCTGTAATTGGTCCCTGGAAATTGAATTAAATAAGTACGTATTTATAAGAATAATTGCCATCCCCTAAATTTCTAGACTAATTATATGGGCAAGATTACCATCAAAAGTTGAGTAAAGTTAAGATTGTCCTTGTAATCTTGAGACTCCTTCATATTGTCCTTGTAAACTATAACATCTGCAACTTGTCCAACCTCTTTTTCTTCTAATGAAAGAAAATTTGAGGGTTATGAGAATTAATGGGCAGAATATTATCATTGAAAAGACAATAGTTATTTATAAACATACCTCTTCCTCGAACTGTGATGTAGTTTTGTTTTCTCTCTTTTTCATAGCCTTGTGCTTCATCTCAAGCCAATTTCTTTTTCGTTTAGCACTTTTTGTTTCGATATCCTTTTTCTTTAGGCGTGCATTAGCCAACAAGTCATTGGTGGGCTAGCATTTGTGGGAATAGTACATGGGTACCCAGATGTGATTGTAGATGCACTAATTTTTTCTTCAATCTGCTTACCAAGCATGTCAAATGTGCTCTCTACTAACACGATGCATTCTTGAAAGTTGGCTGCTCGATGTGCCAACTTTTGAAATTTGAGGGACATATATCGGTAACCAAGAATGGCATCCATATTTGGATTTGCGATTATATTTCTTCCCATGTTGTTTTGTACAGTTCCGCTTCATGCTTCTCGTGACCATCGCTTTAACACATAATGTGTCGGTAGTGACTTGATATTAATCAAATCAAGAATTTTCAGGGCATGGCCACATAATATCCCAATTCTATCAAACTGCCGGCAGCTGCACTCAACTGTTTGCTTCAAAGGATCGCTGATAACTTTATACTCCTCCTCATAGGTAAAATCTCCAACAAGATATTCATTAAAACCATCCAATGCTTTGGTACAAGGTGATAAGGATATTTCATATTCGCCTTGAAAAGCTTCAAATATACATGGTGTATACAACTTGCTAGCTTGCACCAATATAGGTGGTGGTCTCTTCATAAATAATTTAGGCAACTTTTTCCTTGATTCAAATTCTGAATTCAGTTCATTATTCCTTTTCCCTTGCACAACCCTTTCAAAATGCTTAAAGAACCGGATGATATCAAAATCAGATTTGAAATGGATTTTCAAGTCATTGTTCAAACTCTCATTCAATTGTGTACTTCTCATTCCTAATGTGAAGATGTCCTTCATATAACATTCAGCCCATTTTTCTTTTAACTTATATATACTATCCAACCAGGTTTGCTTACTCACCTTTTTCCTCATGAGGTCAAACTTCTGTTCAAATTCTGCAATGTCTTCATACTCAAACATGCACGCGTTAAAATCAGATAGAATACTTGTGTCTTCATCCTCCTCTTCATTCTTCTCTTCATTTTTCTCTTTCTTCTTCCCTTTTTTCTTCCCCCTTTTCTTCTCTTTTTTCTTCTCTTCATTCAACTCTTCATCCTTCTCTTCACGTAGATGTTTGACAACATTTTGCATAATGTGAAAGGTGCATAATCCGTGCCATGCTTCTGTAAACACTTCCCCAACTGTCTTTCCCATTGCAACATCTTGATCGGTATAGAATGTTTTAGGCCCCTTTCCTTTATGAGCTATTAGAAAGGCCTCAAACAACCACTTGAAGGATGCAAATGTTTCATCATACATGAGAGCAGCACCAAAAACTACAGTTTCTCTAAAATGGTTGAAACCGACAAACACACCAAAGGGTTCGCTCTCCTTATTTGTTCCAAAAGTAGTGTCAAAACTGACAACATCACCAAAATGTGCATAGTCCATGATCATCTTTGCATCAGCGCAAAATATGTTTGCTATTTGTTCTTCACAATCCATGTGCAATGCATATTGGAATGACCGGTTTTCAGCAATTTTGTCTTGAAAATATTTAAGCATGCTACCTGCTTGACCATATGCCATTTCTCGTTGGCCCTTGGTACGCAAGTAGTTCTTGTGATCACGGAGGGTATAACTAAGATTGACTGATCCACCAACTTGGCGACTAGCCAATCCATGTGCAGCTTTTGGCCCAATTCCTGCATCATCCGCCATTTCAATTTCAAATGCTTGCAACTCTGAAATTTTCCTTTGTGATACCATTAGGTGTAAGGTTTCTGGCAGGTGTAGTGTGTGATTGTGTTCCAAAACCAACTCGGACACTTTCAGATTTTCCTTCTTTCGATCCATTTTAAGATTCATGTAGACTTGACAATCGGTTCTAGTTTCAGCTCGAGGGCACTTTGTTAAATAATCCCTTTTGTCTTGTGTTCGATGACCTTCATTCGCGCAAACAAATCTACATGATGTAACCATGCCATATGTTGGCCTCTTGTTTGTATACCTTTTTCTGACCTCGAATCCTTTTTGTCCACTGTAGGTAAGCCAAAATGCCCATGCCTCATCTGAATTTCTAAATTCCATGCCAATATGAGGTACCAAACTAGGCAACACAACTCTGTAATGTAAATGACATGAACATTAGACTTGTGAAAGTGCATAGAAAATATTGGGACTTATAGTCACTGGAAAAAGATTTCCATAAGAGAGTAAGCAAAGAATAGCGTAATTGGGGATAAGAATAAAATCAAGAAAAATCAGTATACTTGGGATAAGAAAATTTACTTATTAGAATTAGAATCATGGTGCACTGTATCAGCCTCTTCTTCCCTCTCAGTTGCTTCCTTCATCAGGAAAAGAATGCTTGATCGGAGTTCAGCAGACTGCTTCTTTCATCAGAAAAAGGGATGCCTAATCCGAGTTTAGCAGGATACTTCTTCCATCACAAAAAGGGAAATTTGATCAAGCTCTAAAGTAATCTGATGGTCGAAGTTCAATCAATTTCAGAAAAAGGGATGCCCGATCCAAGTTTAGCAGGCTACTTCTTCCATCCGAAAGAACTATGGAGACTTATGTGAGATCGAGGACCAGAGCAGCCGGTCGGGCGCCAGAGATCTCCTCCCGATCAACTTTGGCGCCGTTTCAGCTGGCGCCTTTTTCTATGGCCTCTCGCGCCTTTTTTCCTGGCTTCCCTCGCTTTCTTCTCGCTAGCGTTAGACTGGGCCAATGGGCCGCGTATTTCCACTTCCATCTGAGCGAGAAAGCTGGAACGGGCTGTTAATTTCTGCGAGCATCGTTGGATGCCTGATGGACGGTGCAGCGGGAACGACGTCCCTCGGCAGTAGAACAAACTAAGTCAGAGGATCTCGTTCCACACATTGCGGATCCGTGGCTACTGGCCGGGGTCCTGTTTCCTACTGGCCAGGTTCCACACATTGCCGTCGTCGAAGAGCGGCAGCGTCGTGGTCACCGCCACCGCCGCCCTCCGCTCCTCATCCTCCTCAAACGCCTCGCTGAAGCCCCTCTTCCCGCCGAGGAGGCGGCCGGCGTTGGTTGGCGGCGCCAGCCCGAGCTCCAGCTCCATGCCGCGTCGATCCCGGCCAGCTAGAGCTGAGTAGTAGTAGTTGTTAGCTGTGATTCTTGCAAAGGCAGAATAACTCTGGATTGGTTGGTTGATGGAGTCGTGGTGGGAGGGAATGAGATGCCGGCCGGCGGGTGCGACTGGGCATATATATACGCGCACCACCGGCGGGATCGGCGAGAATCGGCGGGAGGGGGACAGGGTGTCGGGGGTGGAGGCGGGCAACCTGTCTGCTTGCCGGCCGCTTGTCGGCCGAGTGAGTGAGAGGGAGTCCACGGGTTTGCGGACAAAATTACTGTTCTGACCATTAGTGCAAAGAAAATCCCGATTTGACCTCGTATCAAAATAAATTTCGTTTCTAACCTTTTTTGGTGACGCCAAGGTCCCTGGCGTCTGGGTTACGAAGCAGACGCCAGGGGCCCTGGCGTCTGGCCCCTGGCCCGCACTGCCCGCCTACCCGTTGACCTGCTGACGTGGCAAAGGGGCCAGACGCCAGGGACCCTGGCGTCTGGCCCTGGTAGTTTTACACGACGCGCGGGCCCAGCCCACCCATCCCCCCATCCCCAACCTCTCCCTGGCGGCGGCTGAACGCAAGAACAGAGGCTCTCGCCCCTCTTCTCCCTCACATCAAATCCCCCCTTGATCTACTCCATCCTCCACCCAAATTTGTGGATCTGAGGCCCCCAAGCATCCTTGAGGTATTCTCCCCCATTCCCTCCAATTTTTTTGATTAGAACATCTCTTTTTGGTTGCATTATTCATCATTGGGAGATGTTAGATGAGTACTTGTTGTTTTTGTTTTAGTAAATTTTCTGTAGTTGTTAGATGGTATAGTTGATTTCTAGATAGTAGATGATGTGTTGTTGAATATGTATGTAATTAGAAATTTTTTGGTTCATATGTAGATTATCCTATTTGCTTATTTTTTTGCAAAAGAGATGATGAAATTGATGGTTGTATGTGACATGATTTGTTCCACAGATTGGGTTGTATAAATTAGATGTTATGTATTTGCATATGTTTTGAATATGAGTGTTTTAAGGGAGAGAGAGATGTTGCATATGATGAAATTGTGCATATGGTTATGTGACACTATATTGTTTGAGAATTTTATTTGATTGAAAGATGATGTGCATATATTTGAGAAGAATGATGTGGTCATATGGAAAAAAGAATGCATGACTTGGAGAAGAAAATTGTATTGTTTGATATTGTTCATGTATTCATAGATGTTTGTGATTTGTTTTGTAGGATGGCGGATGGTGAAGGACCTTGGTATGACGGATTAATCGATGAGTGGGATAAGGAGCATCGTGCTCGTGCCATTGAGAATGGACAGGTAAGAAGCAAGAGTGGGTCAATTTCCGTTGTTTCTCATTTGTGTTCTTGTATTGATTATTAAAACATCACTTTATTTACAGGTTGTAGTTGCTATGCGCATGAGGGGTCATTCCGCTGATGACTTTGATTATGACCCGCGGTATGAGCCTTACATTCGGAGATTGGGTATTCTCCCATTCGTGTTGCAGTTTAAGCGACGCGCTCCGCCGGTGAACCACGCGGCGCTGACCGCACTTGTGGATCGTTGGAGGCCGGAGACTCACTCGTTCCACCTTCCATGTGGGGAGATGACGATGACCCTACAGGACATGGCTATGATAAGCGGCCTTCCTATCAACGGACAAGTTGTTACCGGTCGTGTCAGCGTGGGTAATTGGCGAGAACGGACTACCGATTTAATTGGTGTTCAGCCCGAGGGCCGTCAGGAAGGCAAGGTCGATACCGCGAAAGTGAGGCATTCTTGGCTAAAAATGGTTAGAGGAAACACCAATCCGTGCCCTCAGGATGCCAATGACGTGGTTGTGCAGCAGTACGCGCGGGCCTATCTTTGGTATGTACTAACGAAGGTAGTCTTCTCAGATGCAACCGGGAACTCAGCCCTCTGGATGTTTTTGGAGCTACTCAATAACTGGGATACCCAGTATAGCTGGGGTTCGGCCGCACTAGCATATTTGTATCGTCAGGTAAGAGATATTTGCAACCATTTATCTTGCATTTGTCATGTGCCTCCATATCTAACATGTTTGTTTGATAGCAGCTTGACTTGGCGTGTCGGAGAAAGGGAGATACATCCTCATTGTCTGGGTTTGTTTGGAGCCTATCCGTGTGGATGTGGGAGCGGATCCCGGTTGGACGGCCCGATTTCAAGAACCCCCTCTTGGCAAACCCACGGGGTAGTCATGACGGGTTGCATGATGATGATCTATATCGGCGCCCTACGCTTGCTTACTATTGAGAACAAGTGACAGTCTACACAGAAAGCTCGCATGTGCGATACAAGTGCTATATGAACGAGCTGGACACCTTGACTACTGAGCAGGTTTTGAGAAGTTCGATGAGATAAAATTTAGTCAAGAATAAAACTTATGTAGCTAACAATGTATCTCTTTGTTTTACAGGTATATTGGTTGCCTTATGTGGAAGATCGTGACTTTGATCTTAACGAGATGTGCACGCGTGATAGCCATCTTTGGCGGGCGAGGTGCCCAATGATATGCTTTCTTCACAGTCGAGTGGCACTTTGTAGACCGTGTGGCAAGACAATTTGGAAAAAGACAAGGTATTCCAATTGAGGAGAGCAAGGAGGAAATGCAATCTCTGCATCGGTAAGCAAGCATGCCTTGAGTATGTAGTAGAGCATTGAATAAGTCAATGTTTGCTAATGCTTTGTCCCGTGCATCATTTCTAGGTTCGATCGAAGGAACAATCAGGATATATCGGATTGGGCAAACAAACACCGTGCATGGATAGAAATTTGGAATCAAAGAGACACACTAGTGCAATCAGAGAATAGACCTCACAATCAGTTAGCATATCAGAAGTATCAAGTGTGGTATGCGGATCGTTACCGGTTAAAGCTGAAGCCAGGTTGGACTCACGACGAGTGGTCGGAGTTGGTGTCTGAAGACCCGGAGACTGCAGAAGGTTATAATACCTTCAACACGGCTGTGAGAGACACCAGAGGGGCTCATGTTGACTACGCACCGATGCATGACGAAATGGTAGCCTGTTTGACCTATTCTAACATACTTGCATCATGTTGTCTTCTTTCAAATACATAAGTTTGGTGTGTTCATGAATTGCAGGGCCGAGAGTTGCTTCTGTGCGTCAACGATGCCAATGTTGCACTGAGTCATCCACTTGGTGGTGGATTATCTGAGAGAACTCTTAGAAGCACGATGAAGGTGTGACAAATATATTAGAAAAGTTTCTTTTCGCGGATTATTTATTTGCATCTCATATCGTATCATATTTTGTGTTGTTGCAGAAGTTCAAGAAGCGGTTCCATAAGATGGCAGCAATGATTTCTTGCCATGGTGCTAAGTCCAGTGAGGTGTACGCACCTGGTACCCGCGCCGCCAGAGCTCATAGACGACGTTTACTCCAGAACGATGATGACATGGAGGAGGAGGCAGCACATCAAGAGGAGCCAATGCATCAAGAGGAGCCAACACATCATGAGGAGCATGAGTATGATGCAACACAGTAAGAGGATCATGAGTATGATGTTGATGCTCCACAACCATCACAACCGACACAAGGCAATGCTCGTGATAGGAAAGGCAAAGCCATTGCTAAGACACAAGGCAAGAAAGGTAGAAAGAAGACATGGAACACACAATTCCATAGTCCGGAGTATCCTCTTAAGCTTATCCCAACAGAAATGCAAAGATATAAGGCCAACATTGAGGCAGAGAAGGAGGCATACAACGAAGAGGAGGAGGAGGCTAGCGAAGAGGAGGAGCCTACACTTGCAACCATTGTGAAGAGAGGAAGGAAGAAGTGAGCTTTTGTTGGGAAGCGCATGAATTTGGTGGCGTTTGTATTCATGAACTTGGTGTCGTGCTAAAAACTTTGTATGCAAGTTTGGTTTGTTTCTTTTTAGGTTGTCTTGAATTTGATGTGTTATGTATGCACTTGTTGCGTTATGTATGCATGAATTTGTCGTGATCTGTGGACTTGTTGTCGTTTGTATGCAAGAATTTGTTGTGATGAAAATTCTGTGAAATGTTCATATATGTGCTATCTTCTGTGTTGTATGAACCTGTCATATGAATATATATGTGCTATCTTCTTGTATCAAACAGCAATTTGCAAATAATGTACAGGGGCCCAGACGCCAGGGTCCTTGGCGTCTGGTGTCAAGTCAGGGGACCAGACGCCAGGGACCCCGGCGTCTGGGTGCGCACATTTGCAAACCAGAAAAAAGCTCTCTGGATAGGGACCCAGACGCCAGGGACCCTGGCGTCTGGGTGCGCACATTTGCAAATCAGAAAAAAACTCTCTGGATAGGGACCCAGACGCCAGGGGCCAGGGACCCTGGCGTCTGGGTGCACACATTTGCAAACCAGAAAAAAGCTCTCTGGATAAGGACCCAGACGCCAGGGACCCTGGCGTCTGAACCCTTTGCCACGTCAGCAGGTCAACGCTCAGGCGGGCAGTGCGGGCCAGGGGCCAGACGCCAGGGCCCTTGGCGTCTGCTTCGTAACCCAGACGCCAGGGACCTTGGCGTTACAAAAAAGTCAGAAACAAATTTTTTTTCAAAACGAGGTTAAAACAGGATTTAGTTAGCCATATGGGTCAGAACACTAATTTTGTCCCGGGTTTGCTTGGGTTTCCCGTGACAGACCGACACGCGCGCCCGCCGCTTTGAACTAATCAATCTCCCGTGTTCACATGGCTGGCCGATTGCATGCATGAAACCGGCAGCGATCTCGCTCGCTTGATTTCTTCTCTCTATTCCCCAGGTGAGCCAGTGATCGACCGATCATTTCTGAGCCCTGACAGGCAGGTCAGAGTGGGCGTGCGCGTCGATCGGGTGGTCACCGTGGAAGGCGCCACGCATGTGGGCTCCCGGCGGCTAAATTCGGTGTTTTAATCGTTTTGCGAAAGTTAAGCCAGATTTGATCCTATTTTTTTTAGATCTGACTGTTTACCGTCGGGGTATAGCTGCCTACTGCCGAGGCCTTTCACAGTATGTTTGTACGTCTTACCGTAAAACATGTCTAAGTATCAAACACAATGTTGGTACCCACCTACCGCCGGGCACCTCGGCACTAGGGTTGCACAGGCTATCAACAGTCTGTTTGGCGGTAGGACTGTGTTGCGCTGACGTGGATAAGTTACCTACCGCCATCGACCTTGGCGGTAGGCTGGTATGCCCTACAACCATCGACCCTGTCGGTAGGAAAAAAATTAAATCTTAAAAAAAATCAAATTAAGGTCAGATCTGGCTCAACTTTCGCTAATGATACGGAGCCGGAGTGGATCTTTCGTCTCCTTGAGAAACTGAACGAGACACAGCGAATGATGGTTTTGATGATTCTATGGCGAGCGTGGCATGTGAGAAATGAAGTTACACACGAGAAACCGGCGGTTCCAATCGAGGTCTCTCGACGGTTCCTCGCTAGCTATGCCATGTCCATGTTGTCGCTACAACAGCACCCAGACGCAGACCCCATCAAAGGTAAACATGTGGTCGACTACTTCGGCGAGCCTGTGCGGAAGCAGAACCCCATATGTCATGTGGAACATTGGACACCTCCGGTGGCTGGCTGTGTGAAACTCAATGTCGACGGTTCCTTCCAGCCAACTGACGGCACGGCCGGAGCGGGGATGATCCTACGTGACCACCTGGGGGCTGTAATGCTGGCAGCGATAAGAGGGCTTGGGAATTGTGCGGACGCCCTGGAAGCCGAGTTGGCAGCAATCCATGAAGGAATTACTCTGTCTCTTAATTGGACTGAACTAAATATCCTTGTGGAGACTGACAGCGCTGATGCGGTGCAACTAATTTCGGCATCCGGAAAAGACCGTTCAACACACACTCACAAAATAATGGAGATCAGATCAATACTGTCTCAAGAAAGAAGGATTCAAATTATGAAGATCAAGCGAAATGTTAATGTAGCTAGTCACACTCTCGCTCATATGGGACGTACACAACAGCGTACTGCTTGCTGGTTGCGTTCTCCCCCGGACGAGATTGCGAGCATTGTTGCCGCTGATTGTAATTACATTTCCTGATGAATGAAATCCTTTTTCCCGCAAAAAAAAAGGGTGGAAACACCAAAATTAGCTCCTACTGGCCTGTGGCGGTGAGCGTCTCCTGTCGATGGCAAACAGACCGCTGGTACTCTCCTCCTTCCCGGTTCCGGGTGGTGGTTGCGCATGCCATGCACTGATGCACACATTGCGGATCCGTGGCGACTGGCCGGGGTCCTGTTTCCTGCGCGTTCGGCTTAGGTGCAAAGCCTCCGTTCCAAGCCATCCGACACCTCAAATGTGTGAGTGAGAGAGTGCTCCCGTAGTTCAAAAGGGGAGGCAGGCCTGAACGTAGTTCAAAGACGAAAAGGCACATCACACCCCGAAGCTCTGTACTGTATGTTCACTCGACAGCCACCTCGCAGTAGCCCATATGATGAACTCGTCACCTCGCTCGACAATACGCAATGAGACATTGTCTAAGAGCATCTCCAACGGCCGCGCTAAACTAGCGCCGCGTCGCAAATTAGGCCGTTTTAGCGCGCGCGCAACGCGGCGGGTCGCTCCAGCGGGCGCGCAAAAACGACGCGCGCGCTATAACGGGTTGAGCGCGCGGTCGAAAGCATTTAGCCGCGCGGCGTATTTCGGGCACCCGCTGCAGCGCGCGACACACTCCAGCGCTCGCGCCCGCACTTCCTCTCAAACTTCCACCCCCGTCCGGTCGCGCCGCCGCCGCCGCCCGCGTCCCCGGCGGCCGTTCAGACTTCCCCGGCCTATCCCCGCGCGCCCGCGCTTCCGCCCCATCCCCTCCTAGTCCCGCCGGCCCTCGCGCGCCTCCGTCGTCCGACAAACAGCGCCCGAGCGCTCGCTGCCGCGCCGCGCCCGTAAGGTGTTTGACAAAACGCCTACAAGGTATGTATTGCTCAAACTTCATGAATTTAATGCATGTTTTGAATTATAGTTTTTATAGTATAGTATTGAACATTGTAGATGAGTTCGTCGTATGATTCTTTCGAAAAAGAATTTGATATTGAAGAGGAAGAAGATCTTGCAATGATCCTAGCTATGCATATAAAAAAACCGAAGCACGGTGGTTCGGTTATGGGTCGGCAAAAAATTTGGAGGGACAGGATCGATGCCCACAACAGGTTGATCAAGCATTATTTTGCGGAGAATCCCATATACCCCGAGTCGTATTTTCGTCGCCGGTTTAGGATGAGCACCGAGTTGTTCAGGCGCATTGCAGGGAAACTAGCGAGCCATGACCAATTTTTTTCAGCAAAGGAGGAATGCCGCCGGAGAGCTCGGGCATAGCACCTTTCAGAAGGTGACAGCCGCTTTGCGTATGTTGGCATACGGTATACCGGCTGATCTTGTTGATGATCACTTGGCTATGGGTGAGAGCCAAGCCATCATGTGTGTCAAGCGCTTTGCAGTGGGAATTGTGCAAGTGTTTGGCGAGGAGTATTTGAGATCTCCCAATGCTGAAGACGTCGCAAGGCTATTGGCGATGAACAAAGCTCGCGGTTTTCCTGGCATGCTTGGCTCAATAGATTGCATGCATTGGAGTTGGAAGAATTGTCCAAAGGCATGGCATGGGCAATTCCACGGCCAAAAAAAGGGTTCCACTATAATCCTTGAAGCGGTGGCCGATCAGGAGACTTGGATTTGGCATGCATTCTTTGGAATGCCTGGATCTTTGAATGACATCAATGTTGTCAACCGGTCACCACTGATGAATAAGATTGTAAACGGTGAGTTGCCACCGGTGCAGTTTATAGCAAATGGTCGTACGTACAGTATGAGCTCTTGGGATATCCCGTGCGAGTGCGACGGAGGGCTGAAAGGGTAGCCCGTTTTATTGACTTCTATCATGCCATTCGGCGTTAAGCAACGCACAATGAACTTCAGAATGATTTGATTGAAGAGTGGTGGAGATGACATGGACGACAAAGAGCATGATGATATCTGCATTCGACATTGTATTGTTCATGAACTATTTGTTGTACTGAACGATAAACTATTTGTTTGAGTTGTAATGATAACGAAATTGAACTATTTATTGTTGATTTATTTTGTTTGTTTGATCATTTTTGCTCATGTATATGTGGTTTGTGCGGCGCGCGCGCTGTATTTTTGCGCTCTGCTGGAGCGGCGCGCGCGCACTGTATTATAGCGCGGCTGCTGGAGCCAGCGCAGGCGGGCGCGCAAAACCAGCCGAAACGCGCGCGGCGCATAGCACGGCTGTTGGAGATGCTCTAAGCGCACGAGACGAGATATTCGTCTCCATCCACTGCCTATGTGCCTTGCCGTGGCGGCTTAGCATCAATCAACAAACAAAGATCTCTTTCTCCAACAACATTTTCTTATTCCATCCGTCCACTAACGCTCGGCGTGGCTTCTTGAAATCGGACGACAAGGGCATCGGAACCTGCCGCCTGAACTCTGAACCAATACCGCCGGTGCAAGTTAACCATCCTTGTTGTAGAACCCTGAGCTGAGTGGCGGGCGAGGTGTGAGTGACGATGTGAGGTCAGAGCGCGCGACCGGCAGGCGGCAGCTAGTTAGGATGCTTGGCCTTGCGGCCGCGGGCATCGTCTGGCCTGGTCACCGTGGAGCGCGGCGGCGGTCGGCGTTCGGGCGTGTGGCACTGGTGGGTGGTGATCACCGAGCCATGTGGCTCTCCGCGCCGGCCACGCCAAGCAGAGAAAGTCAAGGCAACAAAACGGGTGCTGCGCCCCCGCGTGCCAATAAAAATAGCACGGTCTATGAAAAAACGAGTAATGAAAAAGTATAACGACTGGAACGCCATTAGCTGTCTGCCACCATATCACAAAAGTTGGACCAAAGCCATCATTGACAACGCTAAATTATCACCGAATGCATTGACCGAGCGCATAGCATGTTTTGACCCTGATTCTGACTCCTGGGTCCTGCCGACGTGGCACAAAAATCAACGCCGTCAGTGTGCACCGTTAAGCTACGTGTAGGGCCTACCTATCAGTGTATACCCGTCCATATCCACTTCTTTGCGGGAAACACTGATGATTACAGCCAGGGACTTACAGAAAAGGACACAACAAAGTTGGAAATTACAAACGGGTCCTCCTACAAAACGATGTGGCTGGCCCAGAGCAAGACGTGCCGGTGGCGCGCCGCCGCTGCATCTTCCCTCAAGCCTTGGATCGGAAGATGTCCCCCTGCGGACGGGAAGTCGCCGGACCTCGAACCCCGAAGAGCCTCCACCCAACTCCGGTGGCAGCACCGCCCAGCCTCACCATCAGATGCTTCAAGCTTCACACCTGGATCCGCCGCTCCGAGATCCAGCGGGGGAAGCAGCGTACATGGCGGTTCCGGAGAACCACGAGCATGCGGGGAAGTCAGCTGCTTGACGCCAGAGCTTCGGGGAACACCGTCGTCGTCGGAGGAAGCTGCCGACACCAAAACGCCCACCACCGACGCCACCGCCTCCAAGACGCCGCCGACAGGCACTCCCTCAAACCCTACGCTATGTACAAGGCGAGATCCGGGGATTCCCCAGCCTCCCGCTGCCGAAGCAGCCGCCGGAGACGGAGAAATCCCACGGATCGCCGCCGAGCGAGGTGGATTTGACGGAGAGCTTTCAGAAATCGCCCTTTGACTACTGTCCATATCCAACCTACTAAAACTTCCTACTAGTAAAATTTGTTTTCCAAAAAACCTATTAAAATGCGTCTTTAATAAAAGAGAATATTCTATTACTTTTTATCCTCAATTCTTGACGGAATCTATATTTGGTCACTCAATTACGAAATCGGACAACTTGCACCCTCAACTATTGGTAGTCGAAAAAGTTTTGTCCCTACTCTCGGTTTGACCGGTTTTGGTGCTGACTCATACCGGTTTTGACAGGTCCATTCTGTTCTGATGTTGTAAAGAAGACCCCCCGAATTGACCTCCTGATCCCCTCCCCCTCTCTCATGTGGCGTCTATGGGCAGGGAGCACAGGGAGGACCAAGCTGGCGGCGATGGTGGTCTCGGCAACTTGAGTGCGGCGCTAGGAATGGGAGGATCGTTGTGGCTCACCTTGCTCGTCGCCAGGATGGAGCATGTCGTCGCCGTGGTCGGGCTGGGGCACCTCGCAGTTGTGGTGGTGTTCGTTGTCAGCGGTGGTCTCCATGCACGGGGCAACCGCTTTGATCCGACAATGTGCTGCTCCTCTGCTTCTTATCCATATACCACGTCACCGCTCGTATGTTTCTTCTCCATGGACCACGACGTTGCTCCCCTATGCACCTAGGGACCGCTCTTCCTTCATGTCTCCTTTTCATTTCCAAAATCAAGAGAAAAATTCGATCCGCGGCGGCAGCTTCCCCAAACAGATCCACCCTTCCACGACGAGCAACAACGGTTGTGCTCATCGTGGCCACGCTGCGAGAGAAGTGATGAAACTTGTTCAGAGCATCTCCAGCCGTTGGCCCCCCAGGACGCATAAAAATCGCCCCCTGGGGGCGAGCCGGCGATACAATCGGCGCTGGGTCGGTTTTGCGCCCAGTCGTCGCCCCCAGGCGCCGAAATTGGCCCACTTTTCAGAGAATAAAGGGCCCATATGGGCGAGAATAGGCCCATATTCGGCGTGGTTCGTCGTGTCTCGGCGTTCAATTATCAACACAATTTTTTCTTATCACATATTTCATCATAAAAAAATTAAATACTTCAACAAAATAGTACAACAACAAATAGGTCAATACAAATTATATAATTCAACAAATAAAAACTCATATTTCATCACACATCGCGCCCGGCGTCCCCCTTGAGTCTCCATAGGTGCTCAACCAGATCTTTCTGCAGTTGATGATGCACCCGTGGGTCTCGGATCTCCTGACGCATACTGAGATAGGCAGTCTAGATTGCCGGTAGCTGGTGTTCAACTTCGGCTAGAGGACCCTGTCTGTAGTATGGTATAGTGTCAAACACTGGGACTTCTTGCTCGCTCTCGATGATCATGTTGTGCAAGATGACACACCAAGTCATAATCTCCCACATTTGATCTTTGGACCAGGTCTCAGCGGGGTACCGGACAACAGCAAATCGAGATTGGAGCAACCAAATGCCCGCTCGACATCCTTCCTGCAAGCCTCCTGAATCTTCGCAAACCAGTCGTTCTTGCCTCCTGGCACAGGGTTTGAGATCGTCTTCACAAATGTCGACCATCGATGCTATCAACTAGATAGTACCCCTTGTTTTAGTGCCGCCCATTGACCTCGGAGTTCACGGAGGAGAATGACCTTCAACAAGCTTGGCAAAGACAGGAGAGCACTGCAGCACGTTGATGTCATTGTGAGTTCCTGGCATACCAAAGAAGGAGTGCCAAATCCAGAGGTCCTGTGTGGTCACCGCCTCAAGTACCGCACTGCAACCGCCTTTGGCGCCTTTGTACATCCCCTGCCAAGCAAATGGGCAATTCTTCCATTTCCAATGCATGCAGTCGATGATTCCAAACATCCCAGGAAATCATCTTGCTGCATTCTGTGCTAGGATCCGAGCAGTGTCTTCCGCATTGGGTGTTCTCAAGTATTGCGGTCCAAACACTGCCACCATTGCCCGACAGAACTTGTAGAAACACTCTATGCTGGTGGACTCGGCCATGCGCCCATAGTCGTCGAGTGAATGACCGGGAGCTCCGTATGCAAGCATCCTCATCGCTGTCGTGCACTTTTGGATGGAGGTGAATCCAAGGGCGCCGGTGCAATCCATCTTGCACTTGAAGTAGTTGTTGAACTCCTGGATGGAATTCACAATCCTGAGGAAGAGCTTTCGGCTCATCCGATAACAGCGCCGAAATGTTTTCTCGCCGTGAAGTGGAGCATCGGCGAAGTAGTCGGAATAGAGCATGCAGTAGCCTTCGAGACGATGCCGGTTCTTTGCTTTCACCCGCCCCGGCGCCGAGCCACCTCGCCGCGGCTTTTCATTGCTCGACAGCAGCTGGGCGAGGGTGGCGAGCACCATGAGATGCTCTTCTGCCTGGACGTCGGCCTCGGCTTCCTCTTCCAGCAGCGCGGCGAGCGCTTCCTCGTCATCCGAGTCCATCGCCGAGGCATGCAAATCGCCGAACACCTTGCGCCCGGTGGGCGTTTACCCGCCGCTAAACTGCCCCTCCGCGGCCGGAAACGCCCAACTGCGGTTGGAGGGGCTGCCGCGGCGAAACTCTGCTATTTTTCCGGCGGGGAATGGCTATCTAGCGGTGAAGGGCGGCGGGCGGCGCCGGGATATAGCTAGTGGCGGCCAAGGGCGTGGGGGGTGGGAGGCGAGTCGGGGAAGAAAAATCTTGACTTTTCCCATGACGGTGTGGGCCAGCCACGCTTTTCCCTTGCATCGGAGCCCCCAATTGCCCCTCAGTGCGCCGGGTTCGGCCTGTGACCGTCGAGCGAAAAAATGGGCCGAACCGACGATTTTCGACGTCCTGGAGCGTGACTGGGGCGTTTTTTGGCGTCGGCGCCGAAAAAGTGGCTTGGGGAGACCTGTTGGAAGCGCAGCTGGAGATGCTCCCTGTTTCATGAGTTGGGGGTGTATATAAGTTGTCTTGTTTCGTAGCCCGAGGGTTCAAATCTAGACTCTTTCATGAGCTGAGTGGCAAAGAGGATACTTTTTTCTTAATAAAACTAGGCGCTAATTTTCTGTATTCAAGATTTCAAGCTGACATTGGCTGTCTCAGTTCAGAGTGGCGAGCGCACCACCGGCGGCTAGGGTGGATGAGTTGGTCATCGTGGAGGGCGGCCGCGGTGGGCATGTGAGGTCCCGACCGGTGGTACCGGCACCGCCCATGCGGCGCAAGTAGGGAGGGGCAAACAAACCGCTGCGGCCATACAGCGCAGTTCCCTAGCTACGTGCGTATACGTACTGGCCGGAGACCTGTCTCCAAGTGACCCGACCCAGCTTGCTGCACTGCTCATCTACCGCCACACATGCCAAATGCGCCAATAACAAAGTGCTCAGCAGAGCTAGACGTCGAAAAACACGTCACACCCGGCGCGATTCTCTCACGCTCATCGTCTCGACAGCCACGTCACAGAAAACGTATAGACGTGTGGCTAACTCGATCGCCACCTCGCTCGACAATGCGCCATAAGCTCCATTGTTTGTTGTTTAAGCGCACGAGAAATTCGTCTCCATCCACTCCACTGTCCGACTCGTCTACATCCATCCTTTGATGCCATGGCTTGGCATGAACAGACCAACACTTTTATATGTACCTCCGGGGTCCGGGCATAGATGGCAGATTCTTTT
The DNA here is from genome assembly GCA_032464435.1 of Aegilops umbellulata. Lineage (NCBI taxonomy): Eukaryota > Viridiplantae > Streptophyta > Magnoliopsida > Poales > Poaceae > Aegilops > Aegilops umbellulata. Next base: position 21,810,463 of record CP136057.1, read on the forward strand.
TGGGCGATGGACAAACTCAGAAGCTGCCGTCTCAATCTCCCAGTCGTGGTGTCGTCAAGGCTTGCAAATCCCCTTGAACCTGCATTAAGTAGCTAGAGAGCTCCCTTTTGGCTTCGTAAAGATCGAGTGTTGATCTCAGTTGTTGCGTTGCTGCAGATTTGATGGGCCGTGTCAGCAAGCTCAGTGCAAAACCGTTTTGTTTACGCTGCGATGTGAGCTGAGTGGCAGGCGAGGTGTGACGCTGTCAGGTCAGAGCGCACGACCGGCGGCTAGGGCGCTCCCTCGGCCTCGCGGCCCCGGGCATCGGCTGGTCTGGTCACCGTGGAACGCGGCCGCGGTCGGCGCGCGGGCGTGCGGGCTGGCCGGCTGGGTGTTTCTCTGTGAGCGATCTCCGAGCCCGAGCCATGTGCGCGCGCCGGCCACGGTGGAGCGAAGAAAGTCAAGGCAAACAAAGCGCGCGCTGATACGCTGCTCCGCCTTCGCGCGTCCACAGATTTCCCTTGCCTTCCGGTGCGATTGCAGCTGCTCTGCGCTAAAGAGACAAGTGACTCGTCTGTAAAAATGGTCTCAGAGGGTTTTGAAAGCAGAATTCAGCTTGGTATTTCTTTTTTACAGAGATGATATAGTGTACTGGTGGCAAATACTGCATCTTGCTTGTTTGCAAAGAGATGATACTCGTACAAAGAAGTTGTTTGGTTTAGATTTAGATGAGACCATATCTTCTTTCTTTTTCTGCGATCCTAATAATCAACTCGATCACGCCCGGATTCTTGAGGACATGTCAAGCATCCTTTTTTTCTTCATTCATTCGACAGCCACGTCACAATAATCGTCTGGGCCATGATGACTAATTAACAATGTTTTAAGTGAAAAGTAAAGAACGAGAGAGTTTGAAGAAAAGATGATCCATCAGTCTTTATTGATGATAGAAGTGGGCTATTTATACCCAGCCGGAAGGACACATGGTGCTTGGGGGTCAAGTAAACACATATTTACTTGAGAGCCAAGGAATTACATAGTTGCCTTGAGAGTCAAGGAAGTACATGGTTGCTTGAGGACTAAGCAACCTATCTAACAATTAACTTAAAACTAATTAGCTTAATCAATAAGCAACTATTCTATTCTTAACACTCCCCCTTGTACAACGCCTCTTCTTTGGTACATCCATCATCTTGACAAATTCTTTGAATAATCTTGAGTGTCTCCTCCAAAAACCCTGTGGGAAAAATATGAGGATAATAGTGCAGATATGTTGCTAAAACTCCTTTAAACCCAGTGAGAAAAATAATAAGTAGAAAATGATGCAACATATAACGATTATTGTCTCTTGATAACTCATATGAGAAAAACCCTTGAAGAAGGAGAAAAATCATCGATGAGATTAGAGAACAATTAATATGTCTTGAGTACTTTCTTTGAAAACCTCGATAGGAAAAATAGAAAGTATGACGTATGATCTTTGATAAGATATTGCCTCATTAAAAACCGTTATGAGAAACTTTGATAGAAAACTCATAAGGGAAAAGAGTGCGATATGATATGCCATTGAAAACTCATTTAAAACCCAGTGGGAAAATATAAGGAGAAAGTGTATGACATATACGGGCACTTGTGTTTATATTGTCTCGTTAAAACACCTTTATGAGAAACCATTTGGGAAAACTCATGAAGGGAAAAAGAGTACAATATATACAATCTTAGGATTGTTAATAGGTTATAGATTTGGGAAATTACTCCCCCTGAACTTTGCAAACCTGGAGAATGTGTAATATAAATTCCATTGATATGGTCATGACATTATGAATAATCTGTAGGATTTTCAAAGTATGTTGTTTGCATATTGTTTCCTCACTTTCTATAATTCATGAGGATAAGTAATTTTTGAGCAATGTACTTTATGATATTGCTCTTCATATAACCTGTAGTTTTTGAGTAACACAAGTGGTAGCGTCTTGATAAATTAAGTTATGTGATTATGATGAATCTCAACCACATGATTTTGAGTGTGGTTAATCATTCTGCTAAGCAATGCATATTTTGCAATGATTTTAGATAAAGCAATTATGTCAGAATGATAACTGGAAATAGCCATTAAATCCCATTTAGATGACTTCCATATGAAGGCTATTCCAGCAAATTCAGTCATTGATATGGCATTGTTCGGATCAAAGAAAGAGCCAATATCATTATATCATATCATGGCCATATCTTGTATTTTCTGATGGAAATATCCAAGATTTATTGTGAGCTTGAGATATAAGCTAATATTTCTTATATCGACCATATACCTTTTGTTGGGCGTTGCACTCTGAACATAGATAGCAAATATAGTGTCAGGCCTGACGTAGTTTGCAATTATATGAGTGCTTTGACATTAGTGATATATAAAACTTCAGGTCCTGATATCATTTCATTAACACGCCTAGGTATGAATGGATTTGTACTCTATCAGGGGTAGTATGACCATATTACATGTCTTTTATTGATATGATATATCCACATTGAACTTCTCGTATATGTTTTGGATATATGTAGACTGATATAAGTATTCTTGAGAGAATGCTCAAGTTGTAAACTTAAGCCAAATTTGGTTGAATCCAAGTTTTCCGTCTTGAGATGATTTTGTGTATGTTTAGGTCTTTTATAGACATTGATGATGAGGTCATCAATATACACTGAGGTGATGAAAGGAAATCAAATTTATTCCCTATTAAACATGTAAATAATCATCATTATTTGAGTAATCATTTTCAAGAAGGAACTCATTTAGTCGGTAGTACCATATGATTTTCGACTATTTCAAGTCATAGAGTGACTTATGAAGTTTTACACAAAACTTGTTGCGATTTGCTTTTGGATTCGGAAGTATAAGCCCTTCAGGGACTTCAATAGAGATTTCCGAAATGAGTGACTCATATGCGTATGTAGCCACTTCATCCATCAACTGCATGGATAACATTTTTTATTGCCAATTATATTTAGTATCGAAACATAATTCCACTTATACCAAGAGGGTATGTTACATCGTAATCGATGCCGGGTCTCTGCGTGAACCCTTTGCTACAAGCCTCGCTTTCTCACCACCTCGTTGACTTTGTCTATGGATGAGAAGTTTTTAGTATTCCATACGGAAGATACTTATGAGGAGTAGGTATTACTGCGGTAAAAACTACTCGTTTGTTGAGCAAGTGTTATTCTTCATTACTTACTTCCTTTTATGTGAACCAATATGAGTGCAAGAGGCACTCTACCATGGATTTTGGTTCTGGGCCCAAAAGGTTTTAGCAATTTGAAGAAATATATGTCGACAAATGTAGTCTTTAGTTTATATGATTCTGATGGAATCATTGAAGTTTATGGATAAAATATTTATTCCTTTTTAACTCCTTGTGATTTCCTAAAACAAATGGAGTCAAGGTGTTTCGATGTCCTGGCACCAAAACATTTGTGCACATTTATGCCGGGCTTTGGATTATGAGCATCCAGTGAGGTGTCTTTCAATTTGATGTTGAATTACATTTAGCGGTTGAGGATTCGATTTCCTCTGTTTCCGCGGAAGTATATGAGAAGTTATATCTCGTCTTATCAAATTTTCTCCCCCTCTTGCTCTCATTTGGGGAGAAGAGTGGTTTATCAGGTACCTCCACTCTTTCTGATACTTTACTGCAGGAATATAGAATTTAGTAACACCTCGTTATCAGTAAATGTATGTGGCAGATTTGCAACGTGTTGCAAATATATGATTCTCTAAACTTCTAGTTCAGATTCTTTGAGTACGTGGATATAAGGATTGAATGTCAATAACATTTCTAATTTATTTTTCGACATTCTTTGTGGTACTTATCTCCCCCTAATGCCGAAAAATATCCTTATTGCTGATGCAATCAACATACGGGCTATGAATAATTTTGATTGACGGATAAATTGTTATTCCTCACACAGATCCCTAATTTTCTGTGAGTGCCCATTGATGTATGCTGGAGTGGTGATATCGGTATGTAACCGAATTATCGCAGATGGGAAATACTTTGTTGATTTCCATGTAGTTACTACAAGGGGAAAGTAGTATGATATGCAGTTGGTATGATTTAGATCATACTTACGGTGTGTAAGGCCGTATGTGTCCAACAAGAGGCTGGTAAATTTACAATTCTTTAAAAGTGGTCATGTAATTCATTTGACTATCTTTGATAAGAAATTTAGTTAAACCATTTTGGGCATGTACATAGGGTACTGAATGTAATCAGAAAATTCTCATGAAATAAGTTCAACGACATTGTCCATTCGAATGGGTTTATCCTTTTTTCAGGAGAATTTGCTCCTACGTTGATAAGTTAAGCAATTTATTGGGTAAGATCATGGTTGTGTTTGATAAGACACACTTAAAAACATTTTATGAGTGTGTATACGAGTACCATGAAGTGTCTAAATTACCCCAGATAATGGTTCAACATTCCACATATATCTTTTGAATGTGTTCAAGAAAGAATAAGTGGCTCATTTATAATTTTAAGGTGAGAGTTCCTTAAAACAGATTCCCCTATGGCACATGTGGTGCACATATAATCTGATGATCTGGGGAATATTTTTGCAACTTGTTAAGTTGTGACCAACTGAATTGTCAACAATTTTCTAATCATCCCCAAACCAGGATGGCTAAGGCTATCAAGCCTAATATTTAATTTATTAATACTTAGAAAATCATTGTGTACGCAACAATATTGAGTATGTGAAACATACATTCAAATTTATCGAATATTGTATCCAATGGATATGATATTGGACATTTTACTACATGTAGTAGTACAAGTATGGGCTAATAATATATTGGGATAATTATGAGATTACCTGAGGTCTCCGATATTTTTGAGTGCAAATGTTTTCATCCTCCATTTTCTGCACTAGATTTTGTTCCTCCTTCTGATGAAGATTCTGAGAACAATCCTTTACCAGAATTTGGTTGTTATTTGCAAATTTATCCCATTGAACTTACTGGCCTTTTAATAAATTTGTGGTGTGGTTTGACCATATGTTTGAGGGTTTGGTAATCATAGGTACGATGTTTGTGTAATCACAAACTTGAGAGTTGTCTGTGATCCTTCGAAAACAATATATTCCCTATTAAGAGGTAATTTTTTATTCGATTGTCTATTAGCCTCCACTTTACTTTGTATTCCTCAAGTTCTATTTTGTGACCACTATCTTGCATAGTATTCTCAGTACCAGCAAATATTTCAAATAATGGTATATCACCTATGTTGGGAAATGTAGTAATTTCAAAAAAATTCCTACGCACACGCAAGATCATGGTGATGCATAGCAACGAGAGGGGAGAGTGTTGTCTACGTACCCTCGTAGACCGAAACGGAAGCGTTGACACAACATAGAGGAAGTAGTCGTACGTTCTCCTCGCGATCAACCGATCACAGCACCGTTACTCCGGCACCTCCGAGTTCTTGGCACACGTTCAGCTCGATGACGATCCCCGGGCTCCGATCCAGCAAAGCGTCGGGGAAGAGTTCCGTCAGCACGACGGCGTGGTGACGATCTTGATGTGTTACCGGCGCAGGGCTTCGCCTAAGCACTGCAACGATATGATCGAGGTGGAATTTGGTGGAAGGGGGCACCGCACACGGCTAAGGAACGATCCGTAGATCAACTTGTGTGTCTATGGGGTGCCCCCTGCCCCTGTATATAAAGGAGCCAAGGGGGAGGGGCTGGCCGGCCAAGCCTGGCGCGCCAGGAGAGTCCTACTCCCTCTGGGAGTAGGATTCCCCCCCCCCCAATCCTAGTTGGACTAGGATTCTCCAAGGGGGAGAGAGAGAGAGGGGGCCGGCCACCTCTCCTAGTCCTAATAGGACTAGGGGAAGGGGGGAGGCGCGCAGCCCATGAGGGCAGCCCTCTCTCCTCTCCACCAAGGCCCATGTTGGCCCATCATGCTCCCGGGGGGTTCCGGTAACCCTCCCGGTATTCCGGTAAAATCCTGATTTCACCTGGAACTCATCCGATGTCCAAACATAGGCTTCCAATATATCATTCTTTACGTCTCGACCATTTCGAGACTCCTCGTCACGTCTGTGATCACATCCGGGACTCCGAACTCCTTCGGTACATCAAAATGCATAAACTCATAATAACTGTCATCGTAACGTTAAGCGTGCGGACCCTACGGTTCGAGAACAATGTAGACATGACCGAGACACGTCTCCGGTCAGTAACCAATAGCGGGACCTGGATGCCCATATTGGCTCCTACATATTCTACGAAGATCTTTATCGGTCAGACCGCATAACAACATACGTCGTTCCCTTTGTCATCGGTATGTTACTTGCCCGAGATTCGATCGTCGGTATCCAATACCTAGTTCAATCTCGTTACCGGCAAGTCTCTTTACTCGTTCCGTAATACATCATCTCGCAACTAACTCATTGGTTGCAATGCTTGCAAGGCTTTATGTGATGTGCATTACCGAGAAGGCCCTGAGATACCTCTCCGACATTCGGAGTGACAAATCCTAATCTCGAAATACGCCAACCCAACAAATACTTTCGGAGACACCTGTAGAGCACCTTTATAATCACTCAGTTACGTTGTGACGTTTGGTAGCACACAAAGTGTTCCTACGGTAAATGGGAGTTGCATAATCTCATAGTTAAAGGAACATGTATAAGTCATGGATAAAAGCAATAGCAACATACTAAACGATCGGGTGCTATGCTAATGGAATGGGTCATGTCAATCAGATCATTCAACTAATGATGTGATCTCGTTAATCAAATAACAACTCTTTGTTCATGGTTAGGAAACATAACCATCTTTGATTAATGAGCTAGTTAAGTAGAGGCATACTAGTGACACTCTGTTTGTCTATGTATTCACACATGTATTTTGTTTCCAGTTAATACAATTCTAGCATGAATAATAAACATTTATCATGATATAAGGAAATAAATAATAACTTTATTATTGCCTCTAGGGCATATTTCCTTCAGTCTCCCACTTGCACTAGAGTCAATAATCTAGATTACAAAGTAATGATTCTAACACCCATGGAGTCTTGGTGCTGATCATGTTTTGCTCGTGGAAGAGGCTTAGTCAACGGGTCTGCAACATTCAGATCCGTATGTATCTTGCATATCTCTATGTCTCCCACCTGGACCAAATCCCGGATGGAGTTGAAGCGTCTTTTGATGTGTTTGGTTCTTTTGTGAAATCTGGATTCCTTTGCCAAGGCAATTGCACCAGTATTGTCACAAAAGATTTTCATTGGACCCGATACACTAGGTACAACACCTAGATCGGATATGAACTCCTTCATCCAGACTCCTTCATTAGCTGCTTCCGAAGCGGCTATGTACTCAGCTTCACATGTAGATCCAGCCACGACGCTTTGTTTAGAACTGCACCAACTGACAGCTCCACCGTTTAATGTAAATACGTATCCGGTTTGCGATTTAGAATCGTCCGGATCAGTGTCAAAGCTTGCATCGACGTAACCGTTTACGACGAGCTCTTTGTCACCTCCATAAATGAGAAACATATCCTTAGTCCTTCTTAAGTACTTAAGGATGTTCTTGACCGCTGTCCAGTGATCCACTCCTGGATTACTTTGGTACCTGCCTGCTAAACTTACAGCAAGGCACACATCAGGTCTGGTACACAGCATTGCATACATGATAGAGCCTATGGCTGAAGCATAGGGAATTTTTTTTCATTTTCTCTCTATCTTCTGCGGTGGTCGGGCATTGAGTCTTACTCAACTTCATACCTTGTACCACAGGCAAGAACCCTTTCTTTGCCTGATCCATTTTGAACTTCTTCAAAACTTTGTCAAGGTATGTGCTTTGTGAAAGTCCTATTAAGCGTCTTGATCTATCTCTATAGATCTTAATGCCCAATATGTAAGCAGCTTCACCGCGGTCTTTCATTGAAAAACTCTTATTCAAGTATCCCTTTATGCTATCCAGAAATTCTATATTATTTCCGATCAGTAATATGTCATCCAAATACAATATCAGAAATGCTACAGAGCTCCCACTCACTTTCTTGTAAATACAGGCTTCTCCAAAAGTCTGTATAAAACCAAATGCTTTGATCACACTATCAAAGCGTTTATTCCAACTCCGAGAGGCTTGCACCAGTCCATAAATGGATCGCTGGAGCTTGCACACTTTGTTAGCTTCCTTTGGATCGACAAAACCTTCTGGTTGCATCATATACAACTCTTCTTCCAGAAATCCATTCAGGAATGCAGTTTTGACATCCATTTGCCAAATTTCATAATCATAAAATGCGGCAACTGCTAACATGATTCGGACAGACTTAAGCATCGCTACGGGTGAGAAAGTCTCATCGTAGTCAATCCCTTGAACTTGTCGAAAACCTTTTGCAACAAGTCGAGCTTTATAGACAGTAACATTACCATCAGCGTCAGTCTTCTTCTTAAAAATCCATTTATTCTCAATTGCTTGCCGATCATCGGGCAAGTCAACCAAAGTCCACACTTTGTTCTCATACATGGATCCCATCTCAGATTTCATGGCCTCAAGCCACTTTGCGGAATCTGGGCTTACCATCGCTTCTTCATAGTTCGTAGGTTCATCATGGTCTAGTAACATGACTTCCAAAATAGGATTACCGTACCATTCTGGTGCGGATCTTACTCTGTTTGATCTACGAAGTTCAGTAGAATCTTGATCTGAAGTTTCATGATCATTATCATTAGCTTCCTCCCTATTTGGTGTAGGTGTCACAGAAACTGATTTCTGTGACATACTACTTCTCAATAAGGGGGTAGATACAGTTATCTCATCAAGTTCTACTTTCCTCCCATTCACGTCTCTCGAGAGAAACTCCTTCTCTAGAAAGTTTCCGAATTTAGCAACAAAAATCTTGCCTTCGGATCTGTGATAGAAGGTGTACCCAACAGTCTCCTTTGGGTATCCTATGAAAACACATTTTTCCGATTTGGGTTCGAGCTTATCAGGTTGAAGCTTTTTCACATAAGCATCGCAGCCCCAAACTTTAAGAAACGACAACTTTGGTTTCTTGCCAAACCACAGTTCATAAGGCGTCGTCTCAACGGATTTTGATGGTGCCCTACTTAACGTGAATGCGGCCGTCTCTAAAGCATAACCCCAAAACGATAGCGGTAAATCGGTAAGAGACATCATAGATCGCACCATATCCAGTAAAGTATGATTACGACGTTCGGACACACCATTACGTTGTGGTGTTCCGGGTGGCGTGAGTTGCGAAACTATTCCGCATTGTTTCAAATGTAGACCAAACTCGTAACTCAAATATTCTCCTCCACGATCAGATCGTAGAAACTTTATTTTCTTGTTACGATGATTTTCCACTTCACTCTGAAATTCTTTGAACTTTTCAAATGTTTCAGACTTGTGTTTCATTAAGTAGATATACCCATATCTGCTTAAATCATCAGTGAAGGTGAGAAAATAACGATATCCGCCACGAGCCTCAACATTCATTGGACCACATACATCAGTATGTATGATTTCCAATAAATCTGTTGCTCTCTCCATAGTACCGGAGAACGGTGTTTTAGTCATCTTGCCCATAAGGCACGGTTCGCAAGTGCCAAGTGATTCATAATCAAGTGACTCCAAAAGTCCATCAGTATGGAGTTTCTTCATGCGTTTTACACCGATATGACCTAAACGGCAGTGCCACAAATAAGTTGCACTATCATTATCAACTCTGCATCTTTTGGCTTCGACATTATGAATATGTGTATCACTACTCTCGAGATTAAGTAAGAACAAACCATTCTTTAATGGTGCATGACCATAAAAGATATTACTCATATAAATAGAACAACCATTATTCTCTGATTTAAATGAATAACCGTCTCGCATTAAACAAGATCCAGATACAATGTTCATGCTCAACGCTGGTACTAAATAACAATTATTTAGATCTAATATTAATCCCGAAGGTAGATGTAGAGGTAGCGTGCCGACCGCGATCACATCGACTTTGGAACCATTTCCCACGCGCATCGTCACCTCATCCTTAGCCAATCTTCGCTTAATCCGTAGCCCTTGTTTTGAGTTGCAAATATTAGCAACAGAACCAGTATCAAATACCCAGGTGCTACTGCGAGAATTAGTAAGGTATACATCAATAACATGTATATCATATATACCTTTGTTAACCTTGCCATCCTTCTTATCCGCCAAATACTTGGGGCAGTTCCGCTTCCAGTGACCAGTCTGCTTGCATTAGAAGCACTCAGTTTCAGGCTTAGGTCCAGACTTGGGTTTCTTCTCTTGATTAGCAACTTGCTTGCTGTTCTTTTTGAAGTTCCCCTTTTTCTTCCCTTTGCCCTTTTTCTTGAAACTAGTGGTTTTATTAACCATCAACACTTGATGCTCCTTTTTGATTTCTACCTCCGCGGCTTTCAGCATCGCGAAGAGCTCGGGCATAGTTTTGGTCATCCCTTGCATATTATAGTTCATCACGAAGCTCTTGTAGCTTGGTGGCAGTGATTGGAGAATTCTGTCAATGACGCAATCATCCGGAAGATTAACTCCCAGTTGAATCAAGTGATTGTTATACCCAGACATTCTAAGTATATGCTCACTGACAGAACCGTTCTCCTCCATCTTACAGCTATAGAACTTATTGGAGACTTCATATCTCTCAATCCGGGCATTTGCTTGAAATATTAACTTCAACTCCTGGAACATCTCATATGCTCCATGGTGTTCAAAACGTCGTTGAAGTCCCGGTTCTAAGCCGTAAAGCATGGCACACTGAACTATAGAGTAGTCATCAGCTTTGCTTTGCCAGACGTTCACAACATCTGGCGTAGCTCTTGCACCAGGCCTGGCACCTAGCGGTGCTTCCAGGACGTAATTCTTCTGTGCAGCAATGAGGATAATCCTCAAGTTACGGACCCAGTCCGTGTAATTGCTACCATCATCTTTCAACTTTGCTTTCTCAAGGAATGCATTAAAATTCAACGGAACAACAGCACGAGCCATCTATCTACACAACATAGACAAGCAAGATACTATCAGGTACTAAGTTCATGATAAATTTAAGTTCAATTAATCATATTACTTAAGAACTCCCACTTAGATAGACATCCCTCTAATCTTCTAAGTGATCACGTGATCCAAATCAACTAAACCATGTCCGATCATCACGTGAGATGGAGTAGTTTCAATGGTGAACATCACTATGTTGATCATATCTACTATATGATTCACGCTCGACCTTTCGGTCTCCGTGTTCCGAGGCCATATCTGTTATATGCTAGGCTCGTCAAGTTAAACCTGAGTATTCCGCGTGTGCAACTGTTTTGCACCCGTTGTATTTGAACGTAGAGCCTATCACACCCGATCATCACGTGGTGTCTCAGCACGAAGAACTTTCGCAACGGTGCATACTCAGGGAGAACACTTCTTGATAATTTAGTGAGAGATCATCTTATAATGCTACTGTCAATCAAAGCAAGATAAGATGCATAAAAGATAAACATCACATGCAATCAATATAAGTGATATGATATGGCCATCATCATCTCGTGCTTGTGATCTCCATCTTCGAAGCACCGTCATGATCACCATCGTCACCGGCGCGACACCTTGATCTCCATCGTAGCATCGTTGTCGTCCCGCCAATCTTATGCTTCCACGACTATCACTACCGCTTAGTAATAAAGTAAAGCATTACATCGCGATTGCATTGCATACAATAAAGCGACAACCATATGGCTCCTGCCAGTTGCCGATAACTCGGTTACAAAACATGATCATCTCATACAATAAAATTTAGCATCATGTCTTGACCATATCACATCACAACATGCCCTGCAAAAACAAGTTAGACGTCCTCTACTTTGTTGTTGCAAGTTTTACGTGGCTGCTACGGGCTTAAGCAAGAACTCATCTTACCTACGCATCAAAACCACAACGATAGTTTGTCAAATAGACTCCGTTTTAACCTTCTCAAGGACCGGGCGTAGCCACACTTGGTTCAACTAAAGTTGGAGAGACAGTCTTCCGCAAGCCATCTATGTGCAAAGCACGTCGAGGGAACCGGTCTCGCGTAAGCGTACGCGTAAGGTTGGTCCGGATCGTCTCGTCCAACAATACCGCTGAACCAAAGTATGACATGCTGGTAGGCAGTATGACTTGTATCGTCCACAACTCACTTGTGTTCTACTCGTGCAAATAACATCAAACCATAAAAACCTAGGCTCGGATGCCACTGTTGGGAAACGTAGTAATTTCAAAAAATTTCCTACGCACACGCAAGATCATGGTGATGCATAGCAACGAGAGGGGAGAGTGTTGTCTACGTACCCTCGTAGACCGAAATGGAAGCGTTGACACAACGTAGAGGAAGTAGTCGTACATTCTCCTTGCGATCAACCGATCACAGCACCGTTACTCCGGCACCTCCGAGTTCTTGGCACACGTTCAGCTCGATGACGATCCCCGGGCTCCGATCCAGCAAAGCGTCGGGGAAGAGTTCCGTCAGCACGACGGCGTGGTGACGATCTTGATGTGTTACCGGCGCAGGGCTTCGCCTAAGCACTGCAACGATATGATCGAGGTGGAATTTGGTGGAAGGGGGCACCGCACACGGCTAAGGAACGATCCGTAGATCAACTTGTGTGTCTATGGGGTGCCCCCTGCCCCTGTATATAAAGGAGCCAAGGGGGAGGGGCTGGCCGGCCAAGCCTGGCGCGCCAGGAGAGTCCTACTCCCTCTGGGAGTAGGATTCCCCCCCCCCCCAATCCTAGTTGGACTAGGATTCTCCAAGGGGGAGAGAGAGAGAGGGGGCCGGCCACCTCTCCTAGTCCTAATAGGACTAGGGGAAGGGGGGAGGCGCGCAGCCCATGAGGGCAGCCCTCTCTCCTCTCCACCAAGGCCCATGTTGGCCCATCATGCTCCCGGGGGGTTCCGGTAACCCTCCCGGTATTCCGGTAAAATCCTGATTTCACCTGGAACTCATCCGATGTCCAAACATAGGCTTCCAATATATCATTCTTTACGTCTCGACCATTTCGAGACTCCTCGTCACGTCCGTGATCACATCCGGGACTCCGAACTCCTTCGGTACATCAAAATGCATAAACTCATAATAACTGTCATCGTAACGTTAAGCGTGCGGACCCTACGGTTCGAGAACAATGTAGACATGACCGAGACACGTCTCCGGTCAATAACCAATAGCGGGACCTGGATGCCCATATTGGCTCCTACATATTCTACGAAGATCTTTATCGGTCAGACCGCATAACAACATACGTCGTTCCCTTTGTCATCGGTATGTTACTTGCCCGAGATTCGATCGTCGGTATCCAATACCTAGTTCAATCTCGTTACCGGCAAGTCTCTTTACTCGTTCCGTAATACATCATCTCGCAACTAACTCATTGGTTGCAATGCTTGCAAGGCTTTATGTGATGTGTATTACCGAGAAGGCCCTGAGATACCTCTCCGACATTCGGAGTGACAAATCCTAATCTCGAAATACGCCAACCCAACAAATACTTTCGGAGACACCTGTAGAGCACCTTTATAATCACTCAGTTATGTTGTGACGTTTGGTAGCACACAAAGTGTTCCTACGGTAAATGGGAGTTGCATAATCTCATAGTTAAAGGAACATGTATAAGTCATGGATAAAAGCAATAGCAACATACTAAACGATCGGGTGCTATGCTAATGGAATGGGTCATGTCAATCAGATCATTCAACTAATGATGTGATCTCGTTAATCAAATAACAACTCTTTGTTCATGGTTAGGAAACATAACCATCTTTGATTAATGAGCTAGTCAAGTAGAGGCATACTAGTGACACTCTGTTTGTCTATGTATTCACACATGTATTTTGTTTCCAGTTAATACAATTCTAGCATGAATAATAAACATTTATCATGATATAAGGAAATAAATAATAACTTTATTATTGCCTCTAGGGCATATTTCCTTCAACCTATTGGGTGAATCTGATGATTTTAAGAAATTCTATGTTTCTTCATCATGGAAAATTGTAGTACCATCATAAGAGGATGTAAAGTGTATTAAGGGCATATGAAAATATTTGATCATGAGATCTCAACTTGAAGTTGATTAAGCGGCAGAATTGTGACCTGCGATAGACTTGAGATCTTGAAAACGAATGTGTAATCATTCGCGATGTGCTCAAGGCGTCATGTTTATATTAAGGGAAATACTCAAGGTGAATAAATATTCATCCATTATATGTTTAGTTTGAGAACTAAGTGAAGTTCATGACACATAAAATGCATATGAGCATTGCAACTTTAGAGGCATCACAAAAAACATAGACGTCGCATGTTTAGCATCGGTTAGTTACTACGAAAGTTTAACCACATCTGATGTGGACATTGCAAAAGTGTTGAGACACTCAATCATTGCCATAAATTAGGGGATCCATCTTGATGGATGTACAACACTAAAGTTATAAATAGTGACATAGGCTCCATTGCCATGTATTTTACCAATGTAATAGAAGGTAATCACCATGGAATGCAAATATTTGCATAATTTTCTATGAAATATTCGAGCAAAGTGAGGCTTGAATTAGCACAAGATTACCATTTCGGCATATAGTGATTGCAAATGAATAATATTTACTATGAGAGTAAATCATTTTAGTGAACAACAACAAATGCTTCTGAGGAGCAAATTTTATAAATGTAGCTGATGCTATCGGGGTCTTATGTGTATACCACAAATCAAATAGATAACACTCTGAAGATAATCACCAAATGCGGTGTAGATCTCGCAGTAATAGAAAACTTAGTCTGACTTTTCTCAGTACATGTTCATATCTCTATTACCTTATGTTATGATAAATGTATGCAATCACTTTGAAGGTAATCATCTGTCAGAGTGACATGATCTAGACCTTGCAGTAATAGAGGATAGTCTGCAAAATTTTGCAGTAGATGCCAATATTACCTTATGATATCTTGAGGTAGTCACATCTAATATTAATATTTGGAAGAGCACGTTAAAGGTAGTCATCTTTTCAAAGTGGCAAGACGTAGACCTCACAGTATTGATGGATAATCTGCAAATTGTGCAGTAGATACCACCATCACCTTGTGCACAGATTTCTGGGTGGTGGCATTAGTTTTGACACTAATTCTTGTTTGAATACGTCGACATTTGCAAGAAGAATGATTTTTTATTACAAAGTATAGTTGTTGTATTAAAATGACATAATATAGACAATGCCAAGGCAAACATATGCCATAAGTTCTATGTTGTCTATGTTAGTCAATGCCAAAAGGCAATACCACACTGTGTGTAGTAGTGTGCATAAAATGCATCGTGGCTATATATCATGAACTCCATCTTGAGCACGACCGATGCAGTCACATAAATTACATTGTGAACAACACATGAACAACTTATAAATTGTATGTTTATAATTTTACGCACAATATGAAAGACCAAAAAGGGTCTAAGTCATATAAGAGTGAGCCTGATGGCTACTATGCTAATAGTTATGATGAGCCTGATGGCCTAAAAATGCAAAACAATACAGTATTGATGCCAAACTGCATAAATAATACAGTATCAATCGATTTATTTGTATGCAGCTTTGTACATGGGCCTCCACTGTTTTGAGAGATCAGGATGGAGAGGCGTGCCGGCGATTGTCGGAGGGTGGAGTACCGCAATTGTCGGAGCTGCCGTCCCGCCAGGATGTAGGCCGGGCCCCGCATCAGTCGCCGCCGTTCCTACTTCCTAGATAGAAGGTCGAGCCATGGAGGGATGGATGAGGATCATTATGCGTGATGGACCATGTCGATCGCCATGCGCCGTCTTGCCGTGGGCAATGCTTGGTCAAAACGGTTTTTCCATTCCGATAGGCAACGAAAAGATAAAGTGGATGCTGATTATATGAGTTCATCCGTTGAAATAAGTACATGCTCATAATCAATCCTATCATGGTAGTATTTTAATGAGTGCATGCAAACGGGAAGATGATCAATCCAATGGATTTTCCTTCGGTATGTTGGCAAGTCGTGATTAGGAGCAGGTGCCCGCTGCATGCTTCTTTCCGCTGATGCCGCTCTCGTCGATTCACATCGCCGTAATTTTTTATTTTGAATACTTGCTGATTCAGGAAAAATATAATTGGTCAATGAATCACTGATGCTAATCATAAATAGTAAATCAACTTGGCTTTCTCCCGATGGATTTCTTGTATGCATGCATCATAGATGCATGTTCGTCTTTTCCATGGATGGTGTGCTAGAGGCTAGAACCGGCCGATGGCCAGGACCAGGCTGCGTGCCGACTGTGACCCGGGGCATGGCAGAGGGCCACGCCGGGGTTGTCTTGTTCGCCTCGGTTGCCGCGAGGACGAGTGCGCCGCGCTGAAGGTTGTACCGCCGCCGTAGTTGGTGCCGAGGACGCTGCCGTGCGATGGAGACCGACGCCCTGCGCTGCTGTTGCGCCGCCGCCGGGTGTGCAAGTCCGGCGCCGCTGCCTCTGCTTGTCAGAGATAATTCGCCTATGTTCTACTCTGTTTTAGCCTATCGCTCTAATGGAGAGCAAAGTGCATGATAACGTGTTTTAAGTGAAAAGTAAAGAACGAGAGAGTTTGGAGGAAAGATGATCCATCAGTCTTTATTGATGATAGAAATGGGCTATTTATACCCAGGCGGAAGTACACATGGTGCTTGGGGGTCAAGTAAACACATATTTACTTGAAAGCCAAGGAATTACATAATTGCCTTGAGAGCCAAGAAAGTACATGATTGCTTGAGGACTAAGCAACCTATCTAACAATTAACTTAATCCTAATTAGCTTAATCAATAAGCAACTATTCTATTCTTAACAAACAAGTCGGGACATGGAGGAATTGATCCCGGGCACCAATGATCTCGGATGAACAGTAAAATCCGAAAAAATAGTAAAACAATTTAAAAAAATCTGAAATTATTTGTCAAGAAACTTTGATGTTTTTTCTACATGCGTACCAATTTTCGTAATGAAATGACATTTGTGGAGGTCTCGGCAAAAAAGACAAAATCATGCTCCAAAAAAACTGTTTTTGGATACATTTTGAAGCATCGATTTTGTCTTTTTTGCCGAGACCTGCATGAATGTCATTTTCTCATGAAATTTTGCACGCATGTGAAAAAGATATCAGTGTTTCTTGACAAATAATTTCAGATTTTTTTAAACTATTTAAATATTTTTTTCGTTTGTACTATAGTAAAGGGTGCCTGTGAGCTCGAGCTCACAATAGCACTTTCGAACAAGTCGCCACTTCCCTCGGCGGCGCCGGTCGCCACCTCGACAAACAATTGTAGCGGGCCATTGTTTAAGCACGTGCTCCTACCAGCACGAGATATTCCGCTCCATCCATGCCCGTGCCCTGCCCAACTCCTCAACTAATAGTACTACATCTTCCACTTACGCGCCTTGGCATGCATAAACAAACCAACACTTTTCTCCACTCTCTCGCTAGCGTAAAGGGCAGAAATAGATGGCCAATATTCTTTCGTTTACGCGTGTACGTACGTACGAGTGGCAAAGCGCCCTGGCTTGGGGGAGAAGGAAGGGAGACGATGGAACTCGATCGGAAGCTGGTCTCTACCGTATCCCCGGGGCATGGCGGATCTCCTGGACGGCTTTGTCCCTCATCACTCAGAAATCCTGTCTTTCGGTGTTCTTTCATGCGCCCCGTGAATCCAGGAAATCGAGAACGCGGGTTATCTATATGTCCATCTAGCTCTCCCATTTGAGAACGGTATAAGTAATCTTTTTCTTAAGGAGACGGACAGGGGGCACCAGTCTGTGGACATGGATGCGGAAGAACGTCATTCAACCATAACCACATACATTTCAAACTCTTTTTAATAAACCGGATGAAATTCATGTAAACAAGGTGAATTTCATATAAACATGACGAATTTCATAAAAACCGAATGAAACGGTTACATTTTGGACATATTTTCAACTAAAAAGCTAAAACTATGTGCACGTACAGTCGTGCGGAGCTCCACTCCCACGACACGGATACACTACACTAGTCTACGGTCGGCAGCAGCGGATCCCTCTGTTTTCGCCATGTCCGGCAGACCGCTAACCGAACTGCCGGGAGCCCCAGAGGCATATTCTTCCCTCGTAACTTCCCTGTGTCCGGCTGCACCCCTCATTGGAGCGGCAAAGTGGGTGCTTTAGCCGGAGGGAAAGGATGCTTTCGTAGAGCTCAGGCGGGTGCCCAGGATGGTCTGAGATAAAGGAGAATCGACCAGGTCGCCGGCGGTGGCCTCCATGGGATACAAGCGGCGGTGGCCTCCCGTGTTCTACTTCTCCTCGATGCAAGGGCAGAGCTACAGGGTGGCCAGGGTGGGCCGCGGCCCACCCTGGGATTTAACTGGGCTAAAAAAGATAGCCCAATGACACTTACCTGTTCCGCTGCGAGCCTGCGACCAGCCCTCGTTCAGCCACAGCCCATGAGGCCACGACCCCTCTCGTTCGACATCGAGCCAGAGACGCCCTCGTCCCAACGACCGACGCCCTCGCCTCACGCCCTCACCGCCGCGGCGCCGCCGTTCCTCACGGCCTCGCCGGTCGCCGGCCGGAGCCCAGGCTGCCTCCCCTCCCCGCCCGGCGCCCCTGGCCCTCGGCTCCACCTCTCCCCGGCGCCCCTGCCCTGCCCTTCTGAGCCCTTGACCCGAGCCGCCGCCGCCTGGCCCTGCCACACGCCCGCCCCTGCCTCCGCCCCCTCCGCCTCCATGCAAAGCCGACGCCCGTTGGTGCCGCTCACCAGTCAGTCTAACGGCCGTCCGACGGCAGCATCGCAGCAAGTGTGCAAATCATTCTTTTCTGAAAAAAGTGTGCAAATCAATTTAAGTTACCGAAACCCCCTATATTTTGACTTAGGGTTTGCTTTTTTGCACTATGCTATCATGAATTAATGAACACATACATAATTTTGCACATCATTTCTGCCTCAATTAGCTTTATTGATAGAAATAAACTTTTATTGCAGAACTTTTGAAGAATGAAGATGGCAGGAGACATTGTTTCTCTTTTTCAGAGAGAAGCTATGAAGATAGGGAAGAAGAAGAAGGCAATGGATATGTCAGATGTGGCCAAAGAGCAAGCCGGAGAACTTGTATGTATGCAATAGCCGAAGAGCAAGCCGGAGGCCGGAGACATTGGTATTGATTCTACCGGTGGCAAGAGCAAATGTTGAGAGAGCATTTTCTGCCATGAGTATAGTCAAGAGCAAGTTGAGAAATAAGATGGGTGATAGTCTTTTGGATGATTGCCTAGTCACATACATTGAGAGGGATGCTTTTGCCGAGGTGAATGAAGATGATATAATTGATAATTTCATGGCAATGCAAAAGCTTAGGCCAAAAACATAGTCTTCTTGAGCTTTTCAAGGTATGCAAAACTTAGACTTAATTGAGAATTTTAGTGTGTTTATACGACCATATTTTCTATTTCCATGTGATATTGGTAACTAGTTAGAACGCCCAAATGTCATATTTCTTGTAAAAAAAATTAAGGGGCCGGACCACCCTGATGTCAAATGCTAGCTCCGCCACTGCCTCGATGATGGATGCTGGCGTGGACGTGCGGGCCGCCACCTCGTCGACATTCTCGCAGTCGGCTTCTTTCTCTGTGTGCATGGCGTGCCTACGCATGCGTCGATGACAGATGATGCAGTCGCAGGCACTGGATGCGGCGATGCCCGTGCCGCCATGCCGCGATGGAGCAACTCGCAACTCCTTGATTTGGGGCGGCAACTGGCTCAGTCGGACTAGGCGAGGGAGTTGAAGCAGCGAGTTGGCTCACTCGTATCTGGCGGCTCGACGGGCCAGCCAACCGGCTTTTATAACAAATTACATCATTGACAAAACTAAAATTTCACATAATGCATTGACCGAGCGCAGAGCATGTTTTGACCCAGATTCTGACGCCTGGGTGCTGTCTATTAGGCCAGCCTGTCACAAAAATCAATGCCGTTAGTGTGCACCGTTAATCTATAAAGTTGGATCATCTATTTTGAAACGGAGGGAGTACATGTCAGTGTATGCCCATCCCTCTCGAACCAACTACTAAAACTTCAGCAAACCACCCTGTGATTGTATGGTTTGCAGTATAATGGTATCCAACTGGTTTTCCAAAAAGAGAACTACGACCAAAATGCGTCTATAATAAAACCAGGCGCTAATTTTCCGTATTCAAGATTTCGAGCTGCCATTGACTGTGCAGAGTGGCGAGCGCACAAGGCGGCGGCTACGATGGCCGTGAGCATCGCGGATCAGTTGGTCACCGTGGAGGGCATGCATGCATGTGGCGTCCCGACCGGTGATGCCCATGCGACGCAAGTAGGGAGGGGCAGACAAACCGCTGCTGCTCCGCCCCGCCCCCGGGAGTTGGTTTGCTTGTCCATGCATTG
This sequence comes from Aegilops umbellulata, assembly GCA_032464435.1. NCBI lineage: Eukaryota > Viridiplantae > Streptophyta > Magnoliopsida > Poales > Poaceae > Aegilops > Aegilops umbellulata. Next base: position 21,830,920 of record CP136057.1, read on the forward strand.
CAGTTCCCTAGCTACGTACTGGGCTACTGGCCATGGCCGGAGACCTGTTTCCCGGTGCTATCGAGTCTCCAACTCCGAGAGTGACCTGATCCCTCTTGTTGCACCGCTCATCTGCCGCCGCGTGGCTAGCTCGATCCCCGCCTCGCTCGACAATGCGCGATGGGCCATTGTTTTGTTGTTTAAGCACACGAGATATTCGTCTGCATCCACTCGTGCACGTCCTTTTCTGTCTTGGCATGAACAAACCAACACCTTTTTTCTATATACCTTCGAGCATAGACAATGTAGATGGCTGGTTTTTTTTGGTCGATGGACAAACTCGGAAGCTGCCGTCTCGACCTCTCAATCTTGGCGTCGTGAAGGCTTTGCTTCGCTAATCCCCTGGAAGTGGAACATGCTCTCTTTCCGCTACGTCGAGATCGAGTGCCGATCTCAGTTGTTGCGTTGCTGCAGATTTGATGGACCGTGGTATATTGTAGGCCGTGTCAGCTATCTCAGTGTAAAGCCATACATTTACAGTGCGCCGGCTAGCCTGATACCCCGATCTGAGCTGAGTGTGACGCTGTCAGGTCAGAGCGGCAGAGCGCACGGCCGGCAGCTGGGATGCTCCCTCCGGCCGTGGGGCATCGGCTGCTCTGGTCACCGTGGAACGCGGCGGCGGTCGGCGCGCGGGCGTGCGGGCTGGGCGTTTCTCCGCTAGAGATCACGGAGCCGGAGCCATGCATGTGCGCGCCGGCCACGCGGAGCAAACAAAGTAGGCCCCCAAACGGACCAGTAATGCTAGAGCTACATGGTTCGTCGTACAGGGTGATGTGGAGCAAATAGATTGGCTTAGAATTACCCATCCCCTGAAAATCGGGGGAGGGGGGGGGGAGCGAATTAGCGAGAGGGAGTCTGTAACAGACGCGTAAACCCCCCGTATGTGTAGGATTATTGCAAACGGACAAACAAACCGCGCGCTGATGCGCTGCTCAGCCTTCGCGCGTATGCAGATTTTCCAAATCAATTCGATCACGCCTGGATTCTTCTTCAGGACATGACAGGCATCTTCTGTTTGTTTGTTCATTCATTCAACAGCCACGTCACAATAATCATCAGGTCATGACTAATTAACAAGTCGCCACTTCCCTCGGCGCCAGTCGCCACCTCGACAAACAATACTAGAATGGCCCATTGTTTGTTTAAGCACATGCTCCTTAGCATGAGATATTCCGCTCCATCCATGCCCCTGCCCTGCCCAACTCGTCTACTAGTACATCCACCACTTTACGCGCCGTTCCCCTCGATGCCTTGGCATAAACAAACCAACACTTTTCTCTACTTTCTGGCTTGGTAGAGCAGAGATAAATGGCCGATATTCTTTCATTTACGCGTACGTACGTACGAGTAGCAAAGTGCCCGGACGTGGCTTGGGGAAGAAGGGAGGGAGACGATCGATGGAACTCGATCGGAAGCTGGTCGCTGCCGTATCCGTGGTGCACGGCGGAACTCGTGGACGGCTTTGCCCTTCACGAGTCACCACTCATATATCCTGTCCTGTCCTGTCGGTGTTCTTCCATGCGCCCGGTGAATACAGAAAATCGTGAGCGCGGGTTATCTATCTGTCGATGTTGCTCTCCCATTTGAGTATGGAAGTAATCTTTTTCTCAAGGTGTAAACACAAATACTCAGGACAGTCTCTTACATTCAGTTCTCATCAGGTCATCAAGGTCGTTTTTTTAGAACGAAGGCTCAATGGAGCCCGGCTTTGAATTAATAAAGCCATCAACCGGCCAGGATTACAACTCCAAATATACCACTCACCAACTAAAGCAAAGAAAACATACATCAAAGATAAGGGGCGCCAAGGAACAGCTCACAATGCACATACTACAAGCTAGTTAGAAAGATTGACGTAAAGCATATAGCTTGGAGATGCCACTATCCTCTTGCACGCCGAAAACCAAGGCGAAAGCGAAATCCTGGTGAGGAGAGTGCATCGACGACGATACAAGGCACGCCATTGCCAAAACCTGGGCTTGTAGAAAGACACATCCATCCAGATCCATCGTCAAAGAAGGCCCCTGCCTCCTCGCCTGGCTCGAAGGCGCCGCACCGTTGAGCGATGGACATGCTCACCCTAGAGCCTAGATGGATGGCCTCGAAGAAACCACTTGGGCGAAACCAGGCGTTCCCGACATGCCAACGACGACTCACCTAGAGCAGAGCAACACCATATGCCAAAGTTCTGACTTGGAAGAGGGCGAGCGGTCAGAATGCACAATTGGGCAACAGCGAGGGCCAAGACCAAATTGGGAGCTTCGGCTCGCTCGACGAGCTGAAGTGCAGCTACCGTAGGAGGGGAACCCTATCCCCTCCCGTCCTGGAAGATCCAAGGGCACCGAAGGAATAAACTGCAGCCCGGCGAAGGGTACCATAACAACTTGACCCAGCATCAAGGAAGACACCGCTACCGCTGGACGCACGCTGCCGCCGCCGACACACTCCACCTACACCACAACGAAGCCCACAACCCATCTTTGTTCCCAAAAATAGCGCCTTCAAGAAGGTTACGGCGCCAAGGGCGTCGCCGCTGCCCAACAAAATTGAGGAATTCTCCTGGGAGACAAAGGGGAGGGGGATGGGGAGCAAGACCTGAACGGCGCCTCGGGAAGGTGCGCGGCGCCCGCGGGCGTCGCCGCCGTCGCTGCCGGCATGGCTGGCTGGGGTTTCCCCCGGTCCTGCATCCTGACACCCACTCCCACCCGAGCAGACCGAGGCCCCTCGACGAGGCAGGCCGGATCTGGGGAGGGGAGGAGCTTGTTGGAGAAGAAGGGCAGTGGGGGCGGCTAGATCTGACGCAGCCGGAGCAAACGCTGCCGCCGCGCGCTGGCCCGCATTCTTCGGGGATCTTGCCGTCCACACGGCCAAGAACCGCCGACCTGCGTCTGCGCCACCGGATGCCGAAGCCGGCGACGCCTCACCAGCCGGGGCCGCCGCCCCAGATGCAGAGGCCCCCCACGGACGAGGCGAGGCGGCGAGGGCCTCGCCGCCACCTTCATCGACGGCGCGCCAAGCTTGCTCGGCGTCAGCAGTCTCCGGCGGCGGCGAGGGAAGGACGAGCAGGGGAGGGAGGCGGCGGGGGTAGGGTTTTGCCCCTCGGGTCGCCCGAGCGGGGCGACATGAGGGAGGGGAGGGGGAGTCAACCCCAAAATCTTACCTGTCATCAAGGTCGTTGGGCACATCAACAATCACCTCCTGGTCACATTTGTCCTGGCTAATGCCGTCAGCTCGTGGGCAAGTTTATTCGGGTTTCTTCATTTTTTTTGTTTTTTTTTTGTTTTCACTTTGTTCCACTGTTTTGCATGGTTTCTTTGGAGGTTTTCCATTTTTCGGTTTTATTTTCTTCTTTGTTTTTTTAATTTTCAATATGTCCCACTGTTTTTGCATTAGTTTCTTTGATTTTTTGTATCTTTTTTTCTTCAGTTTTTTATCTTTTACATAACAATGTACATTTTTTGTATACAGCAGGAATATTTTTATACATGTTTATTATTTTTGAAATACATGATTAATAAATTTTTATATGTGTGTTTTGAGGTCAACTTTTTTTCATACAGATTCTATATTTTTCGTATATGATAGGAACAATTTTTATAGTCGTCTAAAAATTTTAAACACATGATTAACTATTTTTCAGATATATGTTCTGATGTGTATTTTTTTCGTACAGATTGTACTTTTTCGTATACGTAAGAAATGTTGTTATTATACATGTTTAACTTTTGTAAATACATGATTTAATATTTCTTCAGATATATGTTTTGATGCCTACTTTTTTTCATACAGATCTTACATTTTTCGTTTATATAAGAAACAGTTTTCTTATACTCCTACATGTTTAGCATTTTTGGTAGACACGTTTAACATTTTTCAAGTGCATGATTAACATTTTTCTTATACACGTTTAACAAAGTGCTCAGCAGGACTAGACGTGGAAAAACCACGTCACGCCTGGCGCGATTCTCTGCTTGTTCATTGTCCTCGACAGCCACATCACAGAAAATGTCTACCCGCGCGTGGCTAATTCGATCGCCACCTCGCTCGACAATGCTCAATGGGCCATTGTTTTTGTTGAAGCACACGAGATATTCGTCTCCATCCACTCCACTGTCGGTCGTCCGTCCTTTGACAGACGCTTTTTTATGTACCTTGGGACAAGCTCGGAAGCTGCCGTCTCAATCTCTAAAGCGTGGTGCCGTGAAGGCTTGCAAATCCCCTGGAACCTGCTGCTAGCTCCCTTTTGGCTTTGTCAAGACGAGTGCTGATCTCAGTTGTTGCCCCAGATTTGATGGACAGTGGTAATATTGTAGGCCGTGTCAGCAAGCTCAGTGCAAAACTGCCTTATTTACAGTGCGATCTGAGGTGAGTGGCAGGCGAGGTGTGACGCTGTCAGGTCAGAGCAGCCGAGTGCACGGCCGGCAGCTAGGATGATGCTCCCTCCGGCCGTGGGCATCGGCTGGTCTGGTCACCGTGGGACGCGGCCGCGGTCGGCGCGCGGGCGTGCGGGCTGGGTGTTTCTCCGCGAGCGATCAACGAGCCGGAGCCATGCATGTGCGCGCGCCGGCCACGCGGAGCGAAAAAGGTCAAGGCAAACAAACCGCGCGCTGATGCGCTGCTCCGCCTTCGCGCGTCCGCGGATTTCCCTTCCCTTCCCGTGCGATTGCAGCTGTGCTGCGCTGAACAGGTAAGAGCAACTCCAACGAAAACAGACAGCGATTTCGTCTGTTTTTTTGTCCGTTTGGATCGGCCGTCCGCCTTGTTTTTCATATGGGTCGGCAGCGCGCCCAACACGCCGACCCATATGTGCAGGCATGGCCGGCTGGCAGCCCAATTTTACATTCATTTGCATTCAAACATATTGTGAAATGAAATACCAAGCAAAATAGTTCAGCCGCCCAAATAAATAGTATAGTTTTACAAGTCAAATACAAATAAAAATGTTTCACATAGTTTTGCAAACGAATAAAAGAAGATACATCTATTGGTTGCCATCATGAGTCCACATATGCTCAACCAAATCATTTTGCAGTTGCACGTGAGTTTCTCAATCACGCATGTCTTCATGAAACTGAGTGAACTGCTCAAATGTTGCCGCTACTCCATGCTTAGGCACAACATTCTCACCCTGAAACTGAAAGCCTTGACGTACAGACGTTCCAGGCGCTCGTCTTCTACGATCATATTATGCGTGATCACACAAGCAGTCATCACCTCCCACAGTTTCTTCGTGCTTCAAGTATTAGCAGGATACTGAACGATGCCCCATCGAGATTGCAAAACACCAAAGGCACGCTCGACATCCTTCCTAGCACTCGCGTGCTCTTGGGCAAATCTTTTCCTTTTCTCTCCGACAGGGTTGGGTATTGTCTTGACAATAGTGGTCCACTGAGGATAGATACCGTCACCCAGATAGTATCCTTTGTCGTAGTTGTGGCCGTTGACAGTAAAGTTCACCGGTGGGCTGTTGCCTTCGGCAAGCCTAGCAAACACCGGGGAGCGCTGAAGCACGTTGATATCATTGTGTGATCCAGCCATGCCAAAGAAAGACTGTCAGATCCAGAGATCTTGAGATGCCACGGCCTCTACTATGACAGTGCAAGCCCTAACATGTCCCTTATACTGCCCTTGCCAAGCAGAAGGGCAGTTCTTCCAATACTAGTGCATGCAGTCTATGCTGCCAAGCATCCCCGGGAAGCCCCTATTGGCATTCATCGCCAACAAACGGGCTGTATCTTCAGCTGTCGGCTCTCTCAAGTACTCAGGGCCAAACACAGCAATCACAGCCTTGCAGAACTTATACAGAGACTCTAGGCATGTAGACTCGCTCATACGGACGTACTCGTCAATAAGATCACCGGGCACTCCGTATGCAAGCATTCGGATGGCGGCAATGCATTTCTGATAAGAGGAGAAACCAATCTTGCCGACGGCATCCTCTTTGCACTCGAAGTAGTCATCATAGCCGACCACTCCCTCTCTAATACGGTTGAAAACATGCCTACTCATATGGAACCGGTGGCGGAATTTGTGATGTTTGAACAACGGGTTTGCTGTATCAAAGTAGTCCTTCCGGAGAAGGAAATGCCCGCTCTCTCGGTTACGATTCAACGCCGGAAGGTGGCCCGGAATGGAGCCACGGAACAACGGCCGCTGGTTGTTGGGGTGGTGATGGACCAACACGGCAGCCAATATCTCCTCCTCGTCGTCGGACGACGAATCGTCGGAGTCGCAAAGGAAATTGTGGAAAAAGAACTCGTCGGCGGAGTCCATTTTTGTACCTTGGCAAACTGTCGAACAACTTGGTGGGCGTCGAAGAAGGAGACGGCCGGCGAGGGGAGACGCGGCACCCACAGACCAGCTAGCTGCCCTGCCGGCGTCCGACGAGTGTGACGGCGTCCGACGAGCGTGGCGGGGGCGGCGAGGCGTCTTCTTGGTCGCGGGGCGGTTGTGAGGTGGGGGAAGCGGCGGCGGGAACCAGTTTGCTCCCCGGCGGCAAAATGACGGCGACGGCGGGCGACTGGGGGCAGGGGCGGCGTTGCTGGGCGGATGTGGAGGCGGCGACAGCTGGAAGAGTCGCCAGCAAAAATGGGTGGCGGCGTCGGTGACGGAGAAGGCGAGGCGAGGGTTGCTTGTTGGCCGGGGGTGAGAGGGGAGGCCAATGTGCCACAGACCAGCGGGTCCGGGGACAGGAGTAGGCGGGCACGCACGCGTCCATCGCGTGTCCATGCCGACGCAAATCAGGCTAAAAAATGGGCCGGGAATGGGTTGCCCGCGGACAAAAAATGGACGCGCGACCGTTTGGGTCGGCACGTTGGGCCGTCTTTTCTGTCCGCACCGACCCAAACGGACGGCCGCAGACGAAATGGGTTGCCCAATTGGAGTTGCTCTAAGAGAGTCGTCGGCAAAAATGGTAGTAGAGGGTTTAGAGAAACTCCAATGGGGTGATCCAAACAGACGGCGATTTGGTCCGCTTTTAGTTCGTTTGGATCGGCCGCCCACCCGGCGTCCGCCCTGTTTTAGATATGGGTCGGCAGCGGACCGCCTTATTTCAACAAATAGCCCAATTTTGCATTGATGAATTTGCATTTAAACATATAGTAAAATACATGGTTTGAACCGAATAAAATAGTATAGTTTTACAGGCAAATAAAAAAAATAATGTCTCACATAGTTTTGCAAACGTATAAAAGAAGATACATCTATTGGTTGCCAACATGAGCCCACATATGCTCAACCAAATCATTTTGCAGTTGCACGTGAGTTTTCCAATCATGCATGTCATGATGAAATTGAGTGAACTGTTCAAATGTTGCCGCTCCTCCATGCTCAGGCACAACATTCTCACCCTAAAACTGGAACCCTTGATCGTACATAGGTTCCGGGCGGTCGTCTTCTACGATCATATTGTGCTACGACATCCTCTTTGCACTCGAAATAGCATCATAGCCGACCACCTCCTCTCTAATACGGTTGAAAAGATGCCTACTCATACGGAAACGGCGACGGAATTTTTGATGTTTTAACAACGGGTTTGTTGTATCAAAGTAGTCCTTCCAAAGAAGGAAATGCCCGTTGTTTCGGTTGCGATTCAAAGCCGGAAGGTGGCCCGAAAATGGAGCCCCGAAACAACGGCCGCTGGCTGTTGAGGTGGTGATGGACCAACACGGCAGCCAATATCTCCTCCTCGTCATCGGACGACGAATCGTCGGAGTTGAAAAGAAAATTGTGAAAAAAGAACTCGTCGGCGGTGTCCATTTTGTACCTTGGCAAACAGTCGAACAATTTGCGGGCGTCGACGAAGGAGACAACCGGCGAAGGGAGTCCCAGCGCACACAGACTAGCTAGCTGCCCTTCCGGCGTCCGACGAGCGTGCCGATGAGGATCTGGCCGGGGCAGCAAGGCGGCTTCTTGGTCGCAGGCGGGTGTGTGGTGGGGGCGCGGGGGTGGGAAGCAGTCGGCTCCCCGACGGCAAGACGACGGTGGCGGGTGACGTGGAAGTTGGCGGCGTTGCAGAGCAGATGTGGAGGCGCCGACAGCTGGCAGAGTCGCCGGCAAAAATGGGCGGCGGCGTCAGCGACGAAGGAGGCGGGCGAGGGTTGTTGTTGAATGGGGGAAGGCTAATGTGCCACCGGCCAGCGGGCCCGCGGGAGGACAAGGCGAGCGTGCGCGCGTCCGTCCCGTGTCCGCGCCGATGCAAATCCGGCTCAAAATGGGCCGGCAATGGGTCACCCGCAGACGAAAAGCGGACGCCCGTCTGTTTGGGTCGACGCGTTGGACCGCTTTTTGTGTCCGCGGCGACCCAAAGAAACGCGAGCGGATGAAATGGATCGCCCCATTGAAGTTACTCTTAGAAAGCACAATTCATCTTGGTGTTTTTATTACAAAGATGATATAGTACTCGTGGCATTTCACGGCAAATACTACTTACTAGATCAGCAACACGCCTTGGCGCGAGGGTGCCGGACCCAACGATATTGTGAGTCGTGGAAGATCAAACGACATGATGCATTAGTATGAAGGCAAGTTTAACACATCTAACAGCAACCGATTATAGTGTTCAAGGGTAAGAAGAAACATTTACTCTGTCCAGAAGAATAACATCATTAAGTTCAACAGGCTCATGAGATTATAAAAGCTGGAAGCAAGGTAGCATCCAATTTAGCACATGAGATTAGGAAATGTTAATCTCCAAATTCCAGAACCATTCGTCATCAACGACATAATAGAATTAAAATAGGAAAACTTTCATATAGACCATCTTATTATTTATAAGAGATACACATAGTAAGTAGTCCCATATCAGAACATTCTGCAGCGTGACAAAATAAAAGGAGATGCATGTACATATCAAAATTTAGATTCTCCAAATCCCAAATCTCGGTCATGAAATATATTCTTTATCAGAATTTGAAGTACCACAATGGCCTAATAATCACTGTCAATTTAAGGTCCTGCATGCTTTTCTTTCGCTTCATATGAACAAAATTTCTCTATTAAATAATCATAGTTGATATCAATGTCCAACCTTGAAAACCACTGCATTAGTAACTCGATGCATTCGTTTTGTCTTCACTTTGTCATAGTAGACACATTTATTACCCCATTCTGATTTTAAAACTATGCTGCACAAGTTAATATCATGATAATATAAGTGCCAAAGATAATGAAAATGTTTGCTTTTATAAGCTTATAAACATAGGAGTGACATGTGGTGCCCTATCTTGAGTGTATTCTATCAGTAGGCTTGCAAAGATAAGATGACTTGCATGAGAACATCAATGCCAAAATCATCTGCAGCTCACAAAAATGAAAGGTCATAGCAAAAGTAAAGTGTCCTGGTGCAAATCTATATACATTCATGCATTTTTTTCTTATAATTATAGGCAGATTATTAACAAAAGTTCATAGAAAGGTGTAGCGGGCAAGTAGGTAACTTCCCATGCAGAGTATATGTCCAGGAAAGAAGAGAAAAGGAGGTGCAGCACCACAATACATAATTTATTAGACTAAAGAGCACTACAATATCACAATAATTTGAAGGAGCAATTGTATGCCTAATCATGATCTAAACAGATGTGACTTTGTACATGTATTTCTTTGATCATTTTTCATCTGAATAATCACGATCTTAAAATTACGACGGTCCAGTTTGATTATAATCAAATAAATCAACTAGCTATGCAAGCATGATAGTTATTAACAGAGAGCCACATCACGCCAGTTATAAATTTCATGACAGGTCCTTACTGTATTTTCTAAGATTGACTGCATCTTATTAGAATCAAGAAATACATGTATACGTGAGCAGCTATTGCTCCCAGGGAACTGAATTATGCTTATGCAGCGCCATGAATATCTAAATATACATTATACTGAATATATATGATGGATTTGCTTTGGTTTTTCAGCTGTCGTGGTCAAAAGTTCTAAATCTGACTTATATTCTACAAAAATATTTACCTGGCATGATCCATTGTGTTGTTGCAAATATAAATATATATTTTTAATCAATCTTTGTACATCTCTAACCTCTACGATCTAGCCATGATTACTATGTAATTACAAAGTTCTTAACTTTCTCTTCATTTACAGTTAGAACATGACACACTACTTTATAATGCTCTAGTTATCTATGTATAGAAAGCTTATACGTGTGCAGTAAATTTATAATTGTCCACCTGAATCAGTGTTATACAGAAGCATATATGATCCAAGCAGGATAATGCATCAACAGAAAGAGATGGAATTACCTACGTGATTATGCATAGCAATCAAGGTGCATATTTGTATGTAACTAAAAAATGGGCAATCTTGAATAGACTTGAGGGATTAGAAACCAAACTCAACTCATTCTTACAAGGAAGTAATTAACAAATTTACTCCAGTTGTGGCATCACTCTTGCTACCCAACAAACAATATATGATTACCCTCCTCTATATTCTAAGAAGAAAGACCACATGGTACTGATTTACTGATAACTACAAGAAAGTAAATTAAGTGGCTTGCCTGTGGGTGACTTGCAACATTTTCCCTAATGAGTTTCTCAACATTCATGAGCTCGAATATCTGTTTTGGCACAACTTCTGCATCAATGTGAAGAGATATTCTAGCAAAGCAAAGAGACATGCTATAGCTAATAATCAGTGTTCTGAAGCACGTATTCTGAAGAATTTGGAAGAGATCATTTTATTCCCTTTAACCTTCTACATTACAGCAACAAATATTATTTTGAAGCATGTATCATTAAAGGGCAAGCAAGCTCTATTCAGTTAGTTCAGAACCACTTCAAGTAGTGATTTTGATAATGAGCTCATCCTGCAAAAGATATCCTCCCATCCTCCCATAAAATATTGTGGTAATCATGTCAGAGTTATGAGAAAGGATCTTGACATGTAGCAGCAAATAATTCTTTTAGGTTCCTTTGACAGCAATGCAAGTTTCTAAACGTGTCAGGTCCACAACAGATCTTGAGGTTCAGTATATCCTTTAGCTTTCTCATTGATAAGAATTTCTTAGAAATGTTTGTTATACGCTATTTTCTGATTAAAGAGAAACATCAAGCATCTAGCATAATTTTACGATTGAAGAGAAACATCAAGCATCTAGCCGAACAGGCATCTAATTATATTATTTTTAAAGAATGGATTATTGGCTATCCTTGATTGGCAAACTAACTCGATACCTCCAGGAAAAGGACCTGTCATGATACATTATGCACTAAAAAGGCAAAAGGCGACCATATAGGGTATATAATGTTTGCAGTCCATCGGCTTTACCAAACAATAAAAAGGGGTGAGCACAAATACACCTTGCTAATCCCATGGAGGCATTTCTCACAAAAAATCAAGAAATGAAAATAGACAAAACAAATCTTCAAAGCACCTCGAGTTTATCTCGGGTACAATTAGGAAGTAGAGGAAATGAATAACACAATCTGACATCCTCTCATACCAGGAAAATAGATGGTAAGGGGACAGCAAGCTTCCATGAAAAATATCATATGGACATCTGAGAAAGAAACCTATGTAGTGCATACATTTTTACCAATATATATGTGGGACAGACACGTGCCTAAAAGAGGGCAAATCTGAAAGTGGAAACTCGTACGACATAGTAAGGAGTAAACATATAAACAGAGCAAGCATTTAAGCACACTTATTCACACCTTGCTTGATTCAGTGCTATACCGGTTCTCATGAAAGCAAATTCACCCTATACACTGCGCCTATCATTAAGTAGAGAAGAAGATCATAAAGAAACAAAATAAAGGCATGCACCTGCATCATATCCCGCCTTGTATTGATATATGAATATGAAAGCCTCCAATAATTAAAGAATACACATGCTTGCCCTATCCAACCTCGTGGTCCAGCGCTAAGGCCACTGCACAGCAAAGACAACAAGATATTGATTTGTATCACCTAAATAATAGTAGTAGAAAACATGGGGAGGTCCAGGATGACCATGGAGGAGAAGCATATGATGTACCGTTGGGCAGTACAGAGAGAACATGGGGAGGTCCAGGATGAAGGCGACGAACGCCGATGGTGTTGCTTTCACCTGGTGGAGGGAAGTAGAGGACATGGACAATGGTAAATATTTAGACTCAAAGCATGAAAAAAACATCACATGCTCCAAAAATGCATAGAAAATAATGTCTGAAGCCTTCACAAAACAACTTTTGTAAAAGCATATGCATTGGCTTGATAAATCCAATATTGGATGCAGAATGTTAAACTCAATTTGATCATTTGTGTAATCAGACAGAATTGTATGGCATGCACTGCAGGCATCACATTAAGATCACTTAATCAATTTGTATCCGGAAGCAACTTAAAAGTCCAGCACAGTGCAGGCTTTTTTTTTGTACAAAATGATTATAGGTTGAGACTGAAAGATTATATTATCTAAGCGACACAAAAAATTACATAACATGATATGTTTAGTTCTGCAAACTCAGTTCATCAACACATCACTGATAGCAGCAGTCCTAAAGGCAAGAACAAATACCAATGTTTTCAACTTGATGTTGTATACGGAAAATGGCTTGATTTGCCAGTGTTCGGACATCAATAACTCGATAGTCCAAGCATGTGTCCTGATCAACATGGACAAGTGGTACTCCCTTCTGCAAAACAACAAGATACCATTAGCTGAACCCAGATATCATCATCAGAGATTGGAGCAACAATTTGTATCCTCCTCCTTTATGCATTCAAAGAGGAGGCAAGCAACTACGCAGATTGTGCAGACTGACATACTGATTCAGCTATTGCAAACTCCTCAATACTCCGTCCGGCATCCTCCACGCTGCTTGGTAGCTTCGGGTCAGCCCTGTTGATGCAGTAGAGCTTCCTGACCTGAATATCCACCTGCCAGCCATCAAATGGAATTACAAATAACTACTGTGGTGTGCATGTCAGCCCACAATTCGAACAGTCAACATAAAGAAGGGACCTGCAACGAAACGAGATCTGAAACTAATAAAAGATGGGTAAACAAACGGAACCATCTCCCTTTCTGCCTCCTCCTCATCTTCCTGGCGCTCACAGGCTGCGGCGTACAAGCAAGAGAAGGCGAGGGGGTGGGCTGACCTCAGATCCTCTCATCCATCCCTGTAGCGGGCCTCGTCTGCGAGGACGGCTCATCGAGGAACTCGAGCTCCTTGTCGCCGGTGGCCATGTTCCTGACCTTCTTGGTCGGTTGCGCCATGCGCCTCTTGGTCACCGCCGCCGCGTGCCCCTCCTCCTTCTGCTGCTCCCCGGAGGCGGCCGTCTCCTCGTCCTCCCCGAGCGCGAGCTCCTCCTCGGCGACGGGGACGGGGCAGGGAGGTGGTCTAGGGTTTGGAAGGAGAGAGAGAGAGGTGAGGCGGGAGGAAGAGGAGAGGGGCAGTGTGAGGTCGTGGATGGGTGCCCGGGTGAGCGGCGGCGGCGACCGACGGCGGGGAAGGGAGGCGGCGTGGGTTAGGGTTTTGAGGGAGGACGCCGGGCGGCGTCGGGGAAGGAGGCAAGGGCGGCGGCGCTAGGGGCGAGAGGAAGAGGAGAAGGAGGTCGGGCGGCGGCGGGGAAGTAGACAGGGGCGGCAGCGCTAGGGGAGAGAGGGAGAGGAGAGGGAGGCGCGGGTGCGAGAGGAGGAGGGACGACGCGGGTGCGGGAGGAGGAGGAGGCTGCTAGGTCATCTCCATGCAAGCCATCGCCTTTTATACTCCTCTAGATGAAATGACGAAAATGCCCTCGGCATGGCGAGCTATTTACGCGCGATGGCACGAGATCTTTACAGCGGGGGTAACTATTCATTGCTACAACTCCTTTTTTTTTATCCGACGTCCCAGCTCTTCCAGCGGCTTGATCCAACGGTCGGAAACGCATCAAGAAAACATATCGAACGGCCAGAATGCGCTGAACTGTGAGGAGGCTCGGGAATGACTGGATCTCTTATTTCTTGATTGCTTGTTTGCAAAGATATGATTTAGATGAGGCCATATCTTCTTCCTTTTTATGCGATCCTAATAATCAATTGGATCGCGCCCGGATTCTTCAGGACATGTCAAGCATCTTTGGTTTCTTCATTCATTCCACAACCACGTTAGTACAATATAATCGTCTGGGCCATGATGACTAATTAAGCCGCCACTTCCCTCGGCGCGGGTCGCCACCTCGACAAACGATGCTAGAATGGGCCATTGTTTGTTTAAGCACGTGCTCCTTAGCTTAAGATATTCCTCTTCATCTCATTGCCCTGCCCAACTCCTCTACTAGTGCATCCACCACTTACGCGCCGTTCCCCTCCATGCCTTGGCGTAAAAAAAGCAACGCTTTTCTCTACTTTCTCGCTTGCGTAGGACGTAGATAAATAGCCGCTATTCTTTCATTTACGCGTACGTACGTACTTCCTTCGTTTTAAAATAGATGACCCAACTTTATACTAAAAGTTAATATAAAATTGGGTCATCTATTTTAGAACGGAGGGAGTACGTCCGAGCAGCAAAGTGCCCGTGGCTTGGGGCAGAAGGGAGGGAGACGATCGACCGATCGGAAGCTGGTCGCTGCCGTATCCCCGGGGCATGGCGGATCTTGTGGACGGCTTTGTCCCTCGCCACTCGGATCTCCTGTCCTGTCCTGTCCTGTCGGTCCATCTTGCTCTCCCATCTGACTATGGTGGTAATCTCTTTCACAAGGACTAGACACAAATACTCGAGACAGCCTCTTACGTTCAGTTGTCATCAGGTCATCAAGGTCGTTGGGCACATCAGCAATCAACCTCCTGGTCACCATCTGTCCATCTGGCCAGCTCGTGGGCAAGTTTATTGCCCACGATACTGATGTGATGTGACCAGAACCCATCAAGCGCGAGAGCTATATCTCATTTACAGGGAGACGTATAGCTCTATAGCCTTAAACATTTTTCGTTTCGTTACAGTACTAACCCGAACCGGTACTGTAGCATCATTTTTTACTGTGTTCACACTTTTGCATCTTTTTTAGTTTTTAGTTTTTTATTCGGTTTTCTTCATATTTTAATTTCTTTTTGGGTTTTCTTGGTTTTCACATTGTTCCACTGTTTTGCATGGTTTCTATTGGGGTTTTCCTTTTTTGTCTCGGTTTTATTTGCTCCTTTCTTTTTTTAAATTTTTGATACGTTCCACTGTTTTGCATCAGTTTCTTTGATTTTTTGTATCTTTTTTTATTTTTCTCTCTTGTACATTTTTATTGCGGTCTATTGCGGTTTCTGCCCACAATACTGATATGATGTGGCAAGAACCCATCAAGCTCGAGAGCTATATCTTGTTTATATCAAGACGTATGGTTCTATCGCCTTAAACATTTCGTGTTCGTTATAGCACTAATGAGTACTACAGCATCAATTTTTTTTACTGTGTTCACTCTTTTGCATCTTTTTTTTCTTTTTTATTCGGGTTTCTTCAGTTTTTTTTCTTTTTTGGTTTTCTTGGTTTCCCTTGTTCCACTGCTTTGCCTTGGGGGTTTTCCTTTTTAGTTTCATTTTTGTTTCGGTTTTATTTGCTTCTTTCTTGGTTTTTCTCGGTTCTTTTCAATTTTCAATATGTTCCACTGTTTTTCTTCTTTGTTTTTTTGTATCTTTTTTATTTTTCTCTCTTCTATATTTTCATATACAACATTATTATTTTTTATAATTTATATTATTTTTAAATACAAGATTTAGAATTTTTTAAATATATTTTTTGAGGTCAACTTTTTTTCATACAGGTTGTACTTTTTTGTATATGATAGGAACATGTTTTATACACATTTAACATTTTTAAACACATGATTAACTATTTTTCAGATATATGTCCTGATGTGGACTTTTTTCATACAGATTGCACATTTTTTATATATATATATAAGAAACATTTTTCTTATACAAGTTTAACTTTTTGAAATACAGGTTAATATTTCTTTCAGATATATGTCTTGATGTCTACTTTTTTCATACAGATTCTACATTTTTTGTTTACATTAAAAACATTTCTCTTATACATGTTTAACATTTTTCTTATTTATGTTTAACATTTTCCAAGGGTATGATTAGCATTTTGGATGATTAATGTTTCTTCAGACCTAAGTTTGGATGTCTGTATGAAAAAAATGCTAATCATACCCTTGGAAGTCTACTTTTTTCATACAGACAGTACATTTTTAGTTTACATGAAAACAATTCTTATACATGTTTAACATTTTTTATACACGTTTAATATATTCCATGGGCATGATTAACATTTTCTAAATACATGATTAACATTTTCTAAATTCTTTTATTAGTTTTTTGAGGACATGATTTAACATTTTTTCTAATACATGTTTTTGTGTGTACCATTTTTTCATACACATTGTAAAAACTTTGTATACATCTGGAACATTTATTTGATATATGTTTGACATTTTCTAAATACATGATTAATATTTTTTAACTTATATTCATGAAAAAAATAAGTGTTAAAATAAATTCTAATGTGTGTTGAAGCATATTTTAAAATGCTACCTACATTTTTCTAAAGTTGTGCCAACATTTTTTTAGCACTGCTAAAACATATATTTTTTCAAAACTCAAGTAATTGTATGTGAAATATATGTACGATATTTGTTTTTGAAAATATGAAAAAATAAAGTGAAAGAAAATGAGGCAAAGCGAATGAACGGAAAAATAATAGAAGGAACAACATTACGGGGTCGGCCCATGAGCACGACGCTTCAGGCCAGGCGAAGGTCTATCTCGGTATAAGCGAGCTATAGATGCGCCACCGACAAGGACCATCTTGAAATCTCACATGAGAGGAAATACCGGCCGACCGAGCTAGCGCAACTTGTAACTCTTTTGCAACCACACAATAGTCCAACCCGTTGGAGCATCGAAATTACTAATTAAGGGGCATCCCTTGCAAAGGTAACTCATACCTTTTTCAGTGGTGGCAAATGACACATTGAATGTGTGACACCATAACTTGAGAGCTTTGGGCTTTTTTTTCATATATTACTTTTTAAAAACAATATATCTCTTGAACCGTGTGTTCAAATCACGAACCATTTTCACCGCTGAGTTTTTCGCATGAAGATCTTTGAAACTAGATACATGTTAATAGGTTTGAACGTACTTTTTCATGAAAAACCCCAAAATCGAAAGAACTAAAAATAGAAAAAAAACAAAACAACAAAGGAAACAAGTCAAAATTGGAGACGGAGGAGCCTAGTTGTGCTTTTCATCTTTTTGGGAAGCACGCTTCCCGCTTTCGAAGCAAATGTATGCTTTAGGCGATAGCACATCTGTGCTTTTCACTTTTTGGGAAGCACAATTATGTTTTTTCCTGTTCAAAAAGCATGCTATGCTTTACGCGAGGAAAAAATCTTCTAGAAAATGAAAAAAAAGAACATAATCCTCAAACCAAAAAATGCATGCAAAAAAGAGAAAAATTCGTGCTTAGGATGCGCCCAGCGCATGACATGTGGCGACAGCTGAACACACCAACGTACGCACTCTCCAACCCACCAAATGTGTCGGCTGGGTTCCCCCAAAGGGTACCCTCTGATTTGCCAGTCCCTTGGAGCACACATAACCTGCGTGGCATAGGCATATCGATTGGCTGGGTACTCTGCCTTGTAGCCGCGCTGGAGGCGAAGGTAACCTTTTTCTCCCCACGACTCGCCCCACGAGTTCTTGAGCAGTCAGTAGTTGATGGCCGGGTCGTGCATGTCGTCGCTCGGAGTCAGCGGCGAAGCTTAGTGCATTACTCGGGGGGGCGGTGCCCCCCCCCCCTCTCCTAGGCTTAAATAGCAAGCTCCGCCACTGCTTGGAGTTGTGCCGTATCCCACGAGCAACGCCTCGTGGTTACCGCTGATGTTGCATGGCGATGTCGCCGGCGTAGGGATACCTCTCCCAAGTCTCGGTGCCTTCCTCAGTGACGTAGGCGAACGCCTTTGAAGCCCAGCCGCCATTGCAGCGGAGGTTCTCGGGGCTGCAGTCCACCAGTTGCTGCATTCATGCATGTATACGCGCACGGTGTGATTCATCCAGACAATGACATGCATGCCACAAATCAACCAACATGTATGTATCCGCTGACGCTAGCTAGCTCATACCAACCTGCACGGAGACACTGATCCGAACATGGTTCACGATGGAGTGGACGCTCTCCATTGTCCCTGCGGAACACCGTACCCAAACCTATCCTCTATGTTTGGGTAGGTTTGGGTACGATGGTGCGAATCAACGTGTGGTTGGATGGTTAGAGGGACTGTGGTATCCCCAGCCCACCAGGGTTCAAATCCTGGTGCTCGCATTTATTTCTGGATTTATTCCTGGATTTCCGCCGATGTGCATTCAGTGGAAGGAGACGTTCCCGTCAACGACGAGGCGCCTACGACGACTTCGTAAATCTCAAGATTGTTTCATGACTCAGACACAGTTGTGTACCCTTGAACACGATGCCACCAAATGAAACTCTGTATAAACTATTGTACTTCATAAACCTTTACAGTATGAAACAACTAAAGAAACATTACAAAGTGATGAAACAATATGGTGCACTGTGGATCAGGGTAGCCCACAATGAAGCTGAAACTTTTGTTACAATAAAATCTATTGTTATTTACAAGCTTTGAGATTCATATGAATCAGTTTGGTGCGCGTTGACATACAGTGAAGGTGCATGATTGATTTTGTGAAACATAATGAAGCATTATTAATTTATTTTGGTTCCAATCTTTTTATCATGATTTAAAATTTGAATTGCAAAGGTCACTGAATATTCAACATTAGTGTCCTTTGCATAAACCAAAAAAATGCAAAGCAATTATAAATCATAATTTTGATTAAAAAGGTATAATTATGAAAAAATGGGTGGGCGAATGAGTAAAAAAATAGAGAAGCAGAATGGGTTGTACCATGTGTGGTACCCAACGTTTTATATGCCAGAAAGATCACAATAAAGAGTACACATCACAATGTATACTTTGTATAGAAGATTAAAAAAAAATCGGTATTGCTAAAACTTTAGTCAACTAACTTAACAAAGTCTCAATCGACTACGTAGCAGCTGGATCTTTGTGCGAAGATTCGTTCTGAATTGATTATCGTCCAACTGCCCTCACGGCTTGTCGTCCCACCGCTTCCAGCATGTTATCTCACTAGTCTCAACGTCGGACTCAGCTCCCCTGACGTACTGCAGGGTGCAGTTGGCTCATTGACAGGTGGGTCAACCTGCTTCTGGGCCCACACGTTAGTGGCCCAGCTGCTCCCTGCAGTACGTCAGAGGAGCCTCGTCCCTCAACGTCTGTTGTTGCCAGTTGCAGCATGTCATCTCAACGGTAACAACATACGCCCTCGTTGCTCGCAACTCATCGCCCCACTAGTCGCAACATCCACCATTGCTGCTTGTAGTATTTAGTCCCACCGAACACCTCACAACGTCTGTCGTCATCGTTTGCAGCATTTTGTCCAACCGGTTCTAACATCTAGTTGTGCCGCTCATACCACACAACTACGCTGATGTCTGTTTTTTTGCGGGGTTACATTGATGTCACTTGACTAAGACTGAGTTCTAGCCATGCCCTTAAAAAATTATCATGCCATTTTCTCATTATTGTTGGTGCACCCAAATGTTACAATGAAATTTTCCTCTTATGATGCATATGAACTAGATTTGATGAACTTTTCGCAAAAAATAATGATGATGATGAACGCGGGTGAAGTAGGTTTATGTACGTAAACCTCTCCCAGATTAAGTTGCCGTCGCCGTTCGGCATGCATCGAGTCCCAGACTCTTGAACGAACATGATGATATATGGAGTTGTCACCGCGGCCCTCGTCGTGCAGCGTCCGTGCCGGCCGGCAAGCCTCGGCCGCACACGACACACCCGACGGACGCCGCGTACAGGTCGACGTCGTCGCGGCCAGGCGCGCAGCCGCCGCACACCACGGCCTGCGGGAGCATTCCCCGGCCGCACGAGCCGCAGTGGCCTCCGTCGCCGAACGGCTCCTGCCCACACGCGCGGCACCTGAAGCCGCGGCCGCCGCGCGTCCCGCCGCACGAACGGCACCGGTAGCCGCGCGAGCTGGTGCCACACTCGCCGCAGGCGGAGTCGTAGCCGCCCTCGTCCTCAGTGTCCGTACCGCCCTCGTCCTCCTCGCCGTCGACGACGAGCGGCACCAGGCTTGCCGCGGGCGCGCTGGAGGCGGGAGCGGCGGGGTTGGCGTTGCTGTTCACATCGGCGGCTGCCTCCTGCTCAGAGCCTGCAACGTGCTCAAGCCCCTCCAGCTGGGTGGTGTTCGGGGCGTCATCGGAACGATGGCGGCCTCGCAGCTCTTCTTCTTCCTCGCTGTGGTCGCCGTGGATTATAGGGTCGTCTTCCTCCTGGCTTTCTGCCGACGGCGAGGCGGGGACATGAACTTCCATGGCGTG
Source organism: Aegilops umbellulata (assembly GCA_032464435.1). NCBI lineage: Eukaryota > Viridiplantae > Streptophyta > Magnoliopsida > Poales > Poaceae > Aegilops > Aegilops umbellulata. Next base: position 21,851,376 of record CP136057.1, read on the forward strand.
GCGACACGGGCAGGGAAGAGCGGAGAGAGGCGATGGGAATGGGGATCGATTTGATGGGACCGGGAGCGGCGGTGGGTGCCAATGGACTGGAACCGAAGCGTCCAGTGGTTTGACCGAGAAGTTGAGGGGTGAGGCCGTGGAATTTGTTGCGGCTCTCGGTAATATATATACTCCCTCCTTTCCGGTTTATAAGGCTCAATTCAAAATTCTCACCAACCAAGGTAGATGGTGAGTGGTGGAATACTTTTTATAGTTTGCAAAAGCACCCAATTAATGCTCTTGTTTTCCTCAAAAAAGTATGTTTATCAATGCATTAATTGCAATGCATGCATGCATAAATTACATGCATTGGTCAATTTTCTCTTAGTACTTGCATGCAATGGTTTAATGCACCTTGAAATCTGAACATGTGATGGAAAACAACCAAATTAAGCCTTATAAAATGGAAAAACTAAAATTTTGAGATAAGCCCTATAAACCGGAAAGGAGGGAGTAACTACGTACTTACGAGAATTCCAGAGGAGTAAATGGCACTGGTCTATGTGTGGTGCATTTGAGTCGCCATACTTGCAAAATGAAAAACCCCGTAGTCACAGAACTTGTGTTGCCGGTATAGTTTGGTCACATATGCCATCTGAACCAGCCAGCCGCTCGGTTTTCTCTGTTTTACGGTCACCCGCAATTGATGTCCCTCTTTCCCAAATCGAAACCAAATCCCTAGCTCTTCCTCTCATCTCTACTCCTAATGTCTGAGTTGATAGTCTCGCCTCACTCCAGTTAATTCTTTCCCACCATTTTTCTATCCCACCAACGCATTTAAATCGGATTTTACCCACGATCTACTTAAACCGATCTTATCTGCCAATACAATCTATTTTCGGTAGTATTTGGTAATTTTTATATGGAAAGGAATAAATCATGATCGATCTATGATTAATTTCTGAAGTATTTGGTAACATTTATCTGCCAAAAGGATCTATTTTTCAATAGTATTTGATAACTTTTATATGGAAAGGATTAAATCATTACTGATCTTTAATCAATTTCTAAAGACCAAATCTCTATTATTAAAGCTGGTTCTGAATCGTTTTCGTTCGACCTCCCCATCCCACCATTCTAGCGATCCCTCGCCTCTCCTCTCGGCCGCTGCAATCTGCCACCAATGCACGCACGAATCCGGATCAGCCAGGGAAAGAACAGAACAAATGCACAACACAACTCGACACATTTTTCTATCCCACCAACACATTTAAACCGGATTTTACCCACGATCTACTTAAACCTATTTTATCTGCCAATACAATCTATTTTCGGTAGTATTTGGTAACTTTTATATGGAAAGGAATAAATCATGATCGATCTATAATTAATTTCTGAAGTATTTGGTAACATTTATCTGCCAAAAGGATCTATTTCTTATAGTATTTGATCAATTTTATATGGAAAGGAAAAAATCATGACTGATTTTTAATCAATTTCTAAAGACCAGATCTCTATTATTAAAGCAGGATCTGAATCGTTTTCGTTCGACCTCCCCATCCCACCATCCTAGCGATCCCTCGCCTCTCCTCTCGGCTGCTGCAATCTGCCACCAATGCACGCACGAATCCAGATTAGCCAGGGAAAGAACAGAACAAATGCACAACACAACTTGACACATTTTTCTATCCCACCAACACATTTAAATCGGATTTTACCCACGATCTACTTAAACCGATTTTATCTGCCAATACAATCTATTTTCGGTAGTATTTGGTAACTTTTATATGGAAAGGAATAAATCATGATCGATCTATAATTAATTTCTGAAGTATTTGGTAACATTTATCTGCCAAAAAGATCTATTTTTTATAGTATTTGATAACTTTTATATGGAAAGGAATAAATCATGACTGATCTTTAATCAATTTCTAAAGACCAAATCTCTATTATTAAAGCAGGATCTGAATCGTTTTCGTTCGACCTCACCATCCCACCATCCTAGCGATCCCTCGCCTCTCCTCTCGGCTGCTGCAATCTGCCACCAATGCACGCACGAATCCGGATCAGCCAGGGAAAGAACGGAACAAATGCACAACACAACTCGACACACGATAAAAAGAAAAAGAAAACCCACCTAAGAGCATCTCCAATAGATGGTCCAAAATTTGGCGGTCCAAAACCGGAGATGTAAAATTTGGACCGCCAAAAAGTGCGTTTTGGAGCTCCGAAAAAAGCTCAACTCCAACAGATGATCCAAAATGATGGTCCCAATTTGCAACTCCAATAGATGGTCCAAAATGAAGATGAAATGTGCCGCGCGGCTGCTACCAGCCACTGTTCAGCCGTGGTTTTCCATTCAAATAGCAACTAAAATTTGAAAATAAAGTGCATCATCATCATAGTTTCAATCAAAAGTGCATCACCATCATAGTATCAAATTCGTCTACCAAAAGAGCATCGTCTCAATCAAAGTTTTTCGCCCTAGAAATTAAAATGCACATGAATATCACTCATGCGGGTCATCAACACCACCGGTGTTGTGGACTGTGGTACGATCATCATCTCCATCACCGTCTTTGTCGACGTTCTCAACAAGCGGTGAACTCTCGTTGCCGTGAGCACCACCGGAACCATCTTCATTGCGTCCCATGTTGCCGCCATATCCACCTCGAACATCACTCATGTTGCCGCCATAGCCACCTCCCAAGCCACCCATCATGTTGTCTCCAAAAGCACCTCCCATGTCGCCAAAGCCACCTTCCATGTTGCCACCTCCCATGCCACCGAAGCCACCTCCCATGTTTCCGCCAAATGCACCACTCATGGCACCTCCAATCATGTTCATGTAACCTCCCATGGCACCACCCATGGCTCCACCCATGGCATCTCCCATGCCTCCTCCCATGCCTCCTTCCATCATCATTTGCCTCATGAGCATTTGCTTCTTCATGAGCATTTCATCGCGACAAAGTTCAACATATGCCTTTGCCTTGGCATCAAGAGTTGATGTGTCCATGAACATAAACTTGAGTGTCCTCTCTTCTACCATCTTCCTCTCGTCGGCCGCGACCTTCTTCTCCTCTAGTTCCACCTTCCTCTCCTCGGCCGCGGCCAACCTCTCCTCGGCTGCCGCCCTCTTCTCCTCGGCCGCCGCCCTTCGCCGCTTGGCCTCACTCCTCTCCTCTATTTCCTTGAGCTTCAAGATTCTTTTCTCTTCGGCATACTCTTTCCTTGCCATGACAATGGCATCAAATCCTTCTTTGAGATCATTGTCTCCGACCTTGGTTCCCTTCACTTTCTTGGTTCCATCGGGCCTATAAGATTTTGTCGCGGAGTTAGGAGTGGGGGTCGTCTCTTCAATGGTGTCATCTTCTTCATCCTCAACCAACACACTCTTCTTCTTCAACGATTGAAAAGTCTCTCTAGTTTTCCACTTCTCCACATCCTTGAGCTCTTTGTAGCAATGATGAAAAGTGAAAGCTTTTCCTTTTCTTTTCTTCTTATCGCCTTTCATGTTCCTCTCCCGAAACAATCCTTGTGCAATCATTTTCTACAAAGAAACATTTAATCATCAACATAGTGAACAAAGAGGAAATATTTGACAAAGCACGGCCAAAGAGGAAATATTTATCAAATCACTATCACTGCAACCACTTGGGTTCATGCGAGCAACATTTGACAAGCAACCGGCCCACTTTGAGCATTCGGCGTTGATGGTGGACCAACGTTGGCGTAGAGAGTCGCTTGAATGGAAGATACCACTTGTGTTGCGCTCATCGAAATACTCCTTGATGCGTTTCCAATAGGTGCTCACCGTTTGGTCGCTTCCAACGCTTGCATCTTGAGAGATTTTCTTCCAAGCGGTGCATATCAACACATCCTCCGCGGTGCTATAATTGCCACTTCTTCCCTTGGAAATGAAGCCATCATCATCCATATCAAGATTGTCATCATCATATTGGGTTTCATATTCTTGTGACTCATATATGTAATCATCATTTGCCACATTTGTTGCATGCATGAAAGCTTCATCATCAACACTACAATTGCACGCACAAGCAATCAAGGACACTAAAAATTTGAAACAACAAACGAGAGCACAACCGAGAGCACAACCGCAAAAGTTATATCTTTGCGACATTTCGTCGAACATGTTGGAGGCGGTGGCCGTCGGCGTGGCCACATCTTCCTCCACGTCCGGCGGTGGCGGCGGGGAAGGTGGAGGAATGGATGTGTGGCTGCTGGAGGAGGCCGCCGTCCGCACCGTCCGCGAATCGTCGCCCCGAGCCGCCGCGGCCGCCTTTGAGAGCTTCAACGGCCGCATAGAACTATCGGCCGGGTTGCGGCTGCGGTTGGCCGGACGTTTGACTCTGCCTCCTCGTCCCTTCGCCGGCTTCGCCGACTGCGCGGTAGCCACCGGCCGGGGCGCCGCCAATCCGAGCCGACAGGCGGGGGGGCGGCGGCATGGGTGCGGATGCGGGCAGGATGGCAGCGGCGGCGGCCACGTGGGTCAGCCCACCGGCTACCACGACGGTGGAGAAGGCGGCGGGGTCGTCGGCATCGGCCATGGCGACGCCGGCCGACTGTTGGGGATCATTGCAGAAATTAAAATTTTCTACGCATCACCAAGATCAATCTGTGGAGTCATCTAGCAACGAGGGAGAGAGGAGTGCATCTACATACCCTTGTAGATCGCGAACGGAAGCGTTCAAGAGAACGGGGTTGATGGAGTCGTACTCATCGTGATCCAAATCACCAATGATCCTAGCGCCGAACGGACGGCACCTCCGCGTTCAACACACGTACGGACTGGTGACGTCTCCCGCGCCTTGATCCAGCAAGGAGGAGGGAGAGGTTGAGGAAGAGGGCTCCAACAGAAGCACAACGGCGTGGTGGTGATGGAGTGGCAGTACTCCGGCAGGGCTTCGCCAAGCTCTTGCGGAGGAGGAGAGGTGTTGGGGAGGGGAGGGGCTGCGCCTTGGATGTGGTGTTGCAGCCCTCCCCTCGTCCTCTATTTATAGGGAGAAGGGGGAAGGGGGCCGGCCCCTCTAGATGGGATCTAGAGGGGGGCGGCGGCCAAGGGGGAGGTGGCTTGCCCCCCAAGCCAAGGGAGGGGGCGCCCCCTTTACGGTTCCCCCCAACCCTAGGCGCATGGGCCCTAGGGGGGTTGGCGCCCCAGCCCACTTGGGGATGGTTCCCTTCCACCTAGAGCCCATAAGGCCCTCCGGGGCAGGTGGACCCTCCCGATGGACCCCCGGAACCCCTCTGGTGGTCCCAGTACAATACCGGTATACCCTCGGATATTTCCGGCGACCGTATGATGACTTCCCATATATAAATCTTCACCTCCGGACCATTCCGGAGCTCCTCGTGACGTCCAGGATCTCATTTGGGACTCCGGACAACATTCGGTAATCACATACAACTCTTCCTTATAACCCTAGCGTCATCGAACCTTAAGTGTGTAGACCCTACAACTCCCTTTGTCAATCGGTACGTTACTTGCCCGAGATTCGATCGTCGGTATCCCAATACCTCGTTCAATCTCGTTACCAACAAGTCACTTTACTCGTTCCGTAATGCATGATCCCGTGACCAACTACTTAGTCACAATGAGCTCATTATGATGATGCATTACCGAGTGGGCCCAGAGATACCTCTCTGTCATACGGAGTGACAAATTCCAGTCTCGATTCGTGCCTACCCAACAGACACTTTCGGAGATACCTGTAGTGCACCTTTATAGCCACCCAGTTACGTTGTGACGTTTGGTACACCCAAAGCACTCCTACGGTATCCGGGAGTTGCACAATCTCATGGTCTAAGGAAATGATACTTGACATTAGGAAAGCTCTAGCAGACGAACTACACGATCTTGTGCTATGCTTAGGATTGGGTCTTGTCCATCACATCATTCTCCTAATGATGTGATCCCGTTATCAATGACATCCAATGTCCATAGTCAGAAAACCATGACCATCTGTTGATCAACGAGCTAGTCAACTAGAGGCTCACTAGGGACATGTTGTGGTCTATTTATTCACACATGTATTACAATTTCTAGATAACACAATTATAGCATGAACAATAGACAATTATCATGAACAAGGAAATATAATAATAACCATTTTATTATTGCCTCCAGGGCATATTTCCAACAGCCTCCCACTTGCACTAGAGTCAATAATCTAGTTACATTGTGATGAATCGAACACCCATAGAGTTCTGGTGTTGATCATGTTTTGCCCGTGGAAGTGGTTTAGTCAACGGATCTGCGACATTCAGATCTGTATGTACTTTACAAATATCTATGTCTCCATCTTGAACATTTTCACGAATGGAGTTGAAGCGACGCTTGATGTGTCTAGTCTTCTTGTGAAACCTGAGCTCCTTGGCAAGAGCAATAGCTCCAGTGTTATCACAGAAGAGAGTCATCGGGCCCGACGCATTGGGAATAACTCCTAGGTTGGTAATGAACTCCTTCATCCAAATTGCTTCATGCGCTGCCTCCAAGGCTGCCATGTACTCCGCTTCACATGTAGATCCCGCCACGACGCTTTGCTTGCAACTGCACCAGCTTACTGCCCCACCATTCAGAATATACACGTATCCGGTTTGTGACTTGGAGCCATCCAGATCTGTGTCGAAGCTAGCATCGACGTAACACCGGCGGGGGGCGGCGCCGACCGGGAGGGTCGCGGGCGGGCGGACGGGCGCGTGCGGGCGGGAACGGAAATGAAGTGGCAGCTGGGCGTTCACGGGCGGCGGCTAGTTCTGGACCAGATGCATCTCGTGATGTATATTTGCATCGCAGGTGTTGCATTTTACATCACGAGGAGGCCGCGGTCCAATTTTTTTTTGCATATGGACCATCTGTTGGAGCAGCGTTTTTTGCCCCAGACGGTCCAAAAGTTAGGTATTTTTACATTTGGACCGTCTATTGGAGATGCTCTAAAAAAAGCAGCCATGAGCCCACGACCAGGCACACCCGTCCCACGCCCCATCTCCTCACGACCTCACCAACACCTCGCTCCTCCCCCTCCGATCTGTCTACCAAGAAAATTCCCCCCGCCGTCCAAGCCCGAACCGTCACGCCGGCGCAGGAGCTCGTACCGAGGAGTCCCTCGATCCAATCCTCGCCCTCGTTGGCGTTGGCGGCCCGACACTCTCTCTGGAGCAAAATCCCTCCGTCGTCTAGCCCGAACCGCCGTGCTGACGTAGTAGCCCAAGCCATTCACGCGACCAGAGCCACCTGAGGGAGTCCTGGATTAGGGGGTGTCCGGATAGCCGGACTATAACCTTTGGCCAGACTCTTGGACTATGAAGATACAAGATTGAAGACTTCGTCCCGTGTCCGGATGGGACTTTCCTTGGCGTGGAAGTCAAGCTTGGTAATACGGATATGTAGATCTCCTTCCATTGTAACCGACTCTGTGTAACCCTAGCCCTCTCAGGTGTCTATATAAACCGGAGGGTTTTAGTCCATAGGACGAACAACAATCATACCATAGGCTAGCTTATAGGGTTTAGCCTCTCTGATCTCGTGGTAGATCTACTCTTGTACTACCCATATCATCAATATTAATCAAGCAGGAGTAGGGTTTTACCTCTATCGAGAGGGCCCGAACCTGGGTAAAAACATCGTGTCCCTTGTCTCCTGTTACCATCCGCCTAGACGCACAGTTCGGGACCCCCTACCCGAGATCCGCCGGTTTTGACACCGACATTGGTGCTTTCATTGAGAGTTCCTCTGTGTCGTCGTCATCAGGCTTGATGGCTCCTTCGATCATCGTTGGCGATGCAGTCCAGGATGAGACTTTTCTCCCTGGACAGATCTTTGTATTCGGTGGCTTTGCACTGCGGGCCAATTCGTTTGGCCAGCTAGAGCAGATTGAAAGCTACGCCCCTGGCCATCAGGTCAGACTTGTAAGTTTGAACTACACGGCTGACATCCGCGGAGACTTGATCTTCGACGGATTCGAGCCACAGCCGGGCGCGCCGCACTGTCATGACGGGCATGATCTAGCTCTGCCGCCGAACAGTGCCCCGAAGGCCGCACCCGCATTAGCTCCGACCCTTAGCTCGGAGCCAACTGCGCCGTTCGCGGACGGGTGGCTAGACCCCGCCGCGGGGGCTGCAGTCTCGACGGCGATCGAGCCGAACACCAGCCTTATCCTCTGCGAAGCCCGTGATTCCAAGGTGCCGGACTCGTCTCCGGACTCCGAAACCCCCGCGCCCTACCAATCGAATCCGATTGGGCGCCGATCATGGAATTCACCGCCACAGATATCTTTCAGCACTCGCCCTTTGGCGACATTCTGAATTCACTAAGGTCTCTCTCTTTGTCAGGAGAGTCCTGGCCGGATTATGACGGACAGGATTGGGATGAGGACGACGAAGAAATTCGACGCCCCACCGACATGCTAGACTTTGAATCCGAAGACATCGACGGTATGGACGACGATGTAGGAGACGAACAGGAACCAGCGCCTACAGGGCACTAGACGGCCACCTCAGCCCATGATATATACATGGTGGATACACCCAAAGGAAGCAACGACGAGGAACGGGAGGACGCAATGAAGGATCGTTCCTTCGAGAAGCAGTCAAAGCGGCGGCGTAAGCGCCGCTCCAAACCCCGCCTCGACAGTGGGAGCGGTCGTATAGACCCAGCCATAGAGTAGGGCGAGCCGACGGACGATGAACATGGCATCAAGCAACCGTCCGAACAAGGCAACTTAGATAACCAAACCGAACAACCCATCCCCGACAAAGATAACAGTCCGGATGACCTCACGCCGGACAAGTTCCTGGAACAGGAGAACTTCCACAAAAGGCTCGTCGCCACCGCGCGTAGCCTGAAAAAATAGAAGTGGAAGCTCAAGACTGCGGAAGATGCACTCAGAATCAGATGGAGCAAGGTACTCAACACTGCAGACAAATATGGCGACAGTCGCCATACAAAGAGCTACCCGAAGCAAAAGCTACTGCCCGAATTTGATGCGGAGGCGTTAGAGCCACCACAATCAAAAAACAAATCAACCATCCGGTCAGATAAACGACCTCATGGCTAACACAGAGCGGCAAACAATGCCGCACACAAGACAACACGTGATCCACGCGAGGATTCACATCAAAAAGATGGCCCAACCAGATCTATCTACGGGCCAAGAAAGCGAGCTCTATCAAGAAATGCAACAAAGCATATATCTGAACACAACGGCACGCCCAAATACAGGGGTGCCGCACACCCCCTATGTTTCACCGACGAGGTGCTGGACCACGAATTCCCAGCGGGATTCAAACCCGTAAACATAGAGGCATATGACGGAACGACAGACCCTGGAGTCTGGATTGAGGACTACATCCTCCATATACACATGGCTAGAGGAGACGACCTCCATGCCATAAAATACCTACCCCTCAAGCTCAAAGGGCCAGCCCGACATTGGCTTAAAGGCCTCCCCGAAAACACTATTGGAAGCTGGGAAGAGCTCGAGGACGCTTTTCGAGCAAATTTTCAAGGGACTTATGTCCGACCACCGGATGCAGACAATTTAAGTCATATAATTCAACAACCCGGAGAGTCAGCCCGGAAGCTCTAGAGCAGATTCCTTACTAAAAAGAACCAGATAGTCGACTGTCCAGACGCCGAAGCCTTAGCAGCTTTCAAGCACAGCATCCGAGACGAATGGCTCGCCAGACACCTCGGCGAGGAAAAGCCAAGAACAATAGCTTAACAAGCCTCATGACTCGCTTTTGCGCGGGAGAGGACAGCTGGTTGGCAAGACGCAGCACCAGTGACCCAGGTACGTCCGAAGTCAGGGACGAAAACGGGAAGCCACGACGCAGCAAAGACCAGCGCCGGAATAAGGGAAACAGTTCGAGGAGCATGGCGGTTAACGCTAGATTCAAAAGCTCTCGGCAGGGTAAGCAGAAGCTACCCCTCAAAGATAACAGGGACGAACTATCCAAATTAAATAAAATCCTAGACAAGATATGTCAAATCCACAACACCCCTTGGAAGCCTGCAAACCATACCCACAGAGAATGTTGGGTCTTCAAGCAATCCGGCAAACTCAATGCCGAGCACAAGGGGCTGGATACACCAAGTGAGGACGATGATGAAACCAACAAACAGAGCACTGGGAAACAAAAGAATTTCCCACAAGAAGTTAAAACAGTAAATTTACTTCACGTGACAAAAGGGAAAGATGAAGTGGCACCTATAGAGATACACGCCATACGGCCTATCACAAAGGAGTATCGCCACTGGTTGTTAAAACCGATCACCTTTGACTATCAGGATTACTCCGGAAGTATCCGGCATGAAGGCTGGGCTACCTTGGTATTAGACCCGATAATTGACGGATTCCACTTTACACGAGTCCTGATGGATGGTGGCAGTGGTTTAAACCTGCTATATCAGGACACAGTCCGCAAAATGGGGATGGACCCAACAAAAGTTTGCCATAGCAACACTTCCTTTAAAGGAGTAGCGCCAGGCCCAGATACCCATTGCACGGGTTCCCTCTTACTAGAATTTATGTCCGGTTCTCCCGATAACTTCCGTAGCGAAATGCTAACCTTCCACATCGCCCCATTTTCAAGTGGCTATCAAGCACTACTGGGACGCGAAGCTTTCGCTCGCTTTAACGCAATACCACATTACGCGTCTCTCACGCTTAAGATGCCCGGTCCACGAGGCATCATGTCACTAAAGGAAAATATCGAGTGTCCCTCCCGCGCGGAAGACTGTGCGACTGCCTCGACAACCACACACTAAAGCGACTTCATCAATCAAAGCACCTAAACAGATCGTCAAGACCACGGACATGGCTAGACGAGTCCAATGTAAGCATACATTTGATAAAGGATTAATAGCCGTATACCCCTGTACAAGGGGCTCCGCGCATGTAAAATAAGAGACAATAAGGCTCAATTTTTTCCCATCTCGAATTATACTTCATTTAGTATACCGTACATTTCGCACGACTTTTTTCAACTAAGTTCCTCTCTTTTACAGATGAACACCGTGCTACACCCGTCCAGGACACGACACAAAGGAGACACAGGCGCAGACGTGCAGCAGGGACCCGTCCCAAGGATTCTTTCTAGATTAAGACCCTGCGTAAACCTTTTTTACTGTCTCTTGTTGATACACATCCCCTGGATTCTCAGTATAACCGAGGAGGAGGCTGGCGTCTTGGCATGTGGCCACGTCAGAATTTTGCACGTACCTGGACACTAGGGGCTTATTACCAAGGGCACTGTTTGGCCCGTTTTCATAATGACCGAATACCTTAGGGAGTGTTCGGCGTCGCGAGTTTGGCCTTATATGCATCAGCTCCGAATCATGTCTTTGGTCAAATGTTGGGTTTGCCCGGCTCCTGTGTTTTGCTGCCTTACGTTCCACTCTATCGGCTAAGGCGGCACCAGGAGAACTACTGCGATTGTGCCCCGGTTCAGCCAGGCGAGCACCTCAGTAGAGAAAGCCGAAAACTGACTGTCGTGATATAGCGTGAGACTGGTCAACCACTCAATGACTTATCAGAATCTTCGAGATTCCTCCGCATTAACGAAGGGCCGTTTCCTGGCCAGACACACACGCACCCCGAATTCGGGCGAAGCGCGGTGCCACCAGGGGCTATATCGTAGCTCCACGGTCAAACTCCTATGGCTAAGTGAAAGTGATAAAGCATTATAGTCCGGTTGCCTAGTTCGCTGCGCTACCACCTCCTTAATGGACCAAGACGTTGGATCAAGTGTGATGATGCGCCTTTTGCAAACACCCCTGCATTATATGCGTGGGGGCTGAAGCCAACGACTGCCATCTTTCAGGTTACATATACATATACGTCAACGGCCGCACAGGAGGTATTATAATTCTTGCAAGCACAAGTATAAAAAGCTTCTAAACTTCGGCAAAATATTGTTTTCAATAAGAATACATGTTATTCGAACCTAACATCCTTTGAGCACTGCGTCTCTATTAAACGAGCGCCCTCCAGGACTTCTTGAAAGAAGTGCTCGGCAGGTACTCGGCTTTCGCCCGAGTCTTGGGTTGCAACATCGGTGGTCTCCATATCCGCCCAGTATGTCTTTACGTGGGCAAGGGCCATCCGCGCACCCTCCACACACGCCGACCTCTTCATCGCGTTGATATACGGCACCGCACCAAGGAACTGCTGCACCAAGCTAAAATAACTGTTCGGCTTTGGCCTTTTCGGCCACAGATGATCCACGACATACTTCATGGAGAGTCTGGATAACCTATTCAGCTCAGCCCATTCGGCCAAACGATCGGTTAATGGACGCGGACGCTCTGGATTGTGGAACTGCGACCAGAAAAGCTTTTCCACTTCGCGACCCTCCTGATCTCGGAAGTGTTCGGCCGCATCAGCGGCACTTGCCGCTAAATCCAGATACGCGTCCGCCGAACTCCACATCCGGTCCAACGGAGCATATTTAGGATCCCCGAACTTCATCCACAGCATAAAGGGCTTTCCAGTCGCGATATCTCCGGCTTGACGAAGCTCCTCCCTCATCGCCCTCATCGCATAACGATCATCCTTGGCCGCTGTAGTGGCCTTCTCTAGGTCCGTCCGTTCTGCCCAATCTTCTATTTCAAGAAGCTTGCAATGGTCAGCAACACTTTTCAACTTCACAGCCATCTCGGCCATTTCCTTCTTGCTTCGGCAGTGAGCAGCCCGTTCGGCTTTCAGCTATTCAACCGCCTTTAAGGCAGTCGCATCACTTTTTCTGGCTTGCTCCTTGGCTCGAGCAAGCTCTGCCCGAAGTTTCTCTACGGCGGCAGCCCCATCTGCGTCAAGCACACGCGTTATAAGATACTGGCATCAAGCTCCTCTTACCAGGCGTCTCCGGAGAACTTACATACCTTGTGCCTCGTCAAGCCGCTTGTTGACAAGCGTGATGTCGGCATCTGCCACGTCAAGTTGCCGCTTTAGCTCGGCAAATTCATCAGTCCGGCTGGACACCGGACACTTCGCCACCTGCATATGAAGGCGGCAAAATTATACCTAGGACTATGATCCTCCATGTGCCGTCGTCTTCGACAACACCTAGAGTCTCAGGGGCTACTACCTACACAGGGCGCATCTTAAAGTATGCGGCACTATCCAAACAAGGTACATCATTTCACGTACCTCAAAGCCCATCAGTAGACTCACGACAGCTTCATGCAACCCGCTTTCCACAGATGAAATCTTCTCGATCACCGTACTCATCAACGTACGGTGCTCCTCTGAGATAGGCGCTCACCCTAGCAAGTCCTGCAGTGCCTCCGACCGTGCACCAGGCGGTGCCGGACTCGTCCGATTGCCTTTTTGTCAAGCCGGACTTGGAGGGCTTTGGGTGGCCTTATTACTACCTTCCGGCCTTACCAGATCAGGAGAAACCCTCCGTGACGACACCTCGGAATCGCCCGCCTCATGAGGCGGTATGGCAGGGGGAGGCGTTCCGCTCTCCATCATCTCCGGAAGAAGATCCCCCGAAGACGAGCTCTGCTGAGAAGGGCTAAGGTCCGAACTACAAGGTAAATGTTCGGTTATTTTCCTCAGAAGTAAAGCAATGATTTCTCTCATTATTAAAACATCCTCTTTACTTACGGCTCGGTGGAGGGTTGATCCCTTTGAGGGTATAATACGGCCGGGGTATCTCCCGACACAGGACCCTCCCGTGAAGATTTCTTCCCCCGCTTTGAGACCATGGTCTCCGGGTCTTCAGAGGCGGTCCTTTTCTTCCCCTGAGTAGAGGAATTTTCGATTCCTCCTTTCCGGCCAGCCTCCTTCGGGGAGGCAGTAGCTTCCTTGTCCCCCCCCTTCGCTTTCTTCCGAAAGCGCGATCTCCAGCATCCTGGTTAACACGGGATCCGGCGAGGTCTCGGGAAGGGGGGCCAGACACCTGATTAACCTCGCCTGCGCTATCCACTCCTGCTTCAAGGACAACTCCTTTAAGGGCGATGTTGTGATAAATGTACGGATGGCGTGACAGGGCACAGGGCTACTTACTTGAGTATCTGGACGATTGCAGCTCAGACCTGCGTCCTCAGTCGAGTCCGGGCACGCTACTTGCGGCCCGAAGAACAACTTGTACATCTCCACGGGCGTCGCGCCCATAAAATGTTGGAGAGCTCGTGGTCCCTCTGGATTGAACTCCCACAGGCGGAGGGGGCGACGTTTGCGGGGCAGGGTTCGGCGAATCAACATGACCTGCGTCACCACGACCAGACTAATGTCTCTTTCCAGAAGGTCTCGGATGCGGCCCTGCAGCAGGGGCACGTCCATTGCTGGCCCCCCGTCCAGCCCCTTATTAACCCATGACACTAGTCGGGGCGGGGGACCCGAGCGAAAAGCAGGCGGCGCCACCCACTTGGTACACCTGGGAGCTGTGGTATAAAACCACTCTTGTTGCCATAAGCTGGACTCCTCTTGAAAAGAGCCCTCGGGCCATGGAGCATCGACATTCTTGTATATTACGGCGCCTCCGCACTCTGCGTGCTGCCCTCGATCATCTTCGGCTCCACTTTGAAGGTCTTAAGCCACAGTCCGAAGTGAGGAGTAATAAGGAGGAAGGCTTCGCACACGACGATGAACGATGAGATGCGGAGGATAGACTCCGTGTAGCGACCTGACCCGAATGGATCAAGTCTCTGTGCTTAAGTGTCATCCCTGGATCGGTATGCTGACTCACACAGTACTCGAAGGATTTATAACAGAGGTAAATCACATGTATAAAGTAACGTAAATACTATTACCTCAATCCATATAGCGGAAGCAACAAGGTTGTGGATTCCCATCAACACCAACGGCAAAGTTGAGTGTAGAAATCGTAACCCTAACGTATCACTTACTCGTCGAAAGATTCTTGCAACATGAGATGTTGCAGCCTGAAAAGGGGTCAGTACATTGAATGTACTGGCAAATTCACACCATAGAGAATGATGAACAATGGCTATCACTACATGCATATATGGCTGGTGGAAAAGCTCTATGATTATAAGGTTTTTGCGAAAGCCAATTTTCCCCTACCGCAAAGGAATAAATTTTATTTAACTATCATGGTGGTTGTTAAACATTGAGAATAGTTGATAGCATTCTCAATCCCAATTAAGTATCATCATTAAAACCCAACAAAGTTAATTAAAGTAACATGATGAGATCAACATGATAATCCAAGAACTAGATACTCAAGACGTCCATAACCAGGGAAACGGCTAACCATGATTAGTTTATACTCTTGCAGAGGTTTGCGCACTTTTCCCACAAGACTCGATCTCCTCCGTTGGGTTTCTCGCACTACATGGTGTTTGAGAAACGGATGACCAAGACATAGTCTTTCAGAAGCGTTTGCACCTTACGATGGGTAGACCGTACCACCTACAACCCCTACATCTGCTAGTCTACCACTGTAAGAGTTCACACGACTTAATCAACTATGCTAGAGCCCATAATAGCTTGTGGCTGCACACGGAAGTTTCTAGTATGAACAATCTCATGATCCCTTTGAGCCTGGGTGGCGGACCGTAGGATGATCACACGGTATATCCCCGGGATCTCCTAGGACAACACTGGTATTTCCCCAGGTGTCCGGGCAAGTCCGCTGGTATATCCCCAGGGTGCCCCTAGCAATCCACCCATATGTGTATTAAAGTTGCCACCTTAAGTTGAACCATTAAGTAAACAATCTCACATCTGTCATGGAATACACTCAAACCCAATCCACGTCTACGAGCATAGCATAGCAATATAAGCGGCACATAGTAGTAACTCCCAAGGTTTGAATGCAGGGCAATAGGTTCCTACCTCATCAACTACTTCCCGATACCCACATGTTATCAATCCTACTCATGCAATGTTTGAGGGTGAAACTAATGCATAAAAACTGGGTATGAAAAGGGATATGATCAAAGTGTGAACTTGCCTGCAATGTTGATGAAGATGATTCGCACTCAAAACTCTTGATATATCTACTCGTCACACTCCGGTCAATCTATCGTCAGCAAGCAATAGTAAGCACACATAAGCAATCACTCAAAAGATCAGAAAGATCGAAGAAGACGATTCGGAAAACATCAAAACCAAGCAAATAACTCTTGAAACATAAAACAATTTCTAACAGTACCAAAATTATGTGAATTTGGCCTTATCAGAAAGTTTAGGTCAAGAGCTTCGATATGCAAAAAGAATCAACTCAAACAGAGCTACGAAACTCAAGTTACGATCAAACGAAGTTTGAATACAAATCTGTTCTAATTCAAATTTTAAACTTTCAAAAACATGTTTGAGTTGGATTACTGGATAGAGGGGATCATAGCGAAGATGTGGGCGTTGGTTTCGTTGGATTTGGATAAACGAGTAAAAAGATGTGATAGATTGAAAATCAGGGACTAAACTGTGAAGAAACTAATTACAAACAGGTCCCTGGCCGAAATTAAAAAGAGAAAAAAGAAAATTCTAAACAACGAACGTTCGCTACAGAAGTATACATGACGAAAACAGTTCACTACCGAACCTAATCTGATGAATGCTCACTAAACAAACTAAACTAAATAATAAATCGGAAACGAAAAAAACCGGCGAACCGGGCCGGTTCTGTTTAACTAAACCCTAAGAAAAACTAAATCGATCTGTACTAATAAACATAACACTACGATGACAGAGATAAAAAGAAACGAATGGAGGGAGGCGCTTATAGAGGGCATGGTCGCCGGCTCAGGCGACGACTCCGGCAAGGCAGGTGAAGGCAGGAGGGGCGGCGGGTCGCGAGGCGAGGGGCGGCGGCTCTGGCGTGGGGTCGGGCGGTGCTGGATGACGGGGTCGGGCAGGAGGCGACGCTGGTGGAGTTCAGGCGAACCGTCGTTCCAGCGAGGTAGCTTCGGTCATGGACGACGGTGACGAGGCGGTGGCTCCGGTGGTCCTCCATCTCGTACGAGAGCACGGGGAGGTACGGCGCGGCAACGCGAACATGATGGTGGTGGCGGAGGTGATCGGAAGGGGAGGGTGGAGGCGCGGCAAGGCGGCGGAGCTCGGTGAAGTTTTGCGAACTCCGGCGAGATCGGGAGGACCCCCTAGGGTACGGTAGATCGAGGTTTTCGTGAAAATCGGACGAGGAGGAGGTGGGAAGTATTCATAGGGGGTTGGGCTTGCGCGAGGGGCAACAAACGGATCGAATCGGGAGAGATTTGGGATCGGGGCTATCTGTCCATGATGAACACGAAAGAAAGAGACAGAGAAGGGGGATAACAGGTGGGGTCCACCCATCGGTGGCAGCGGGGAAAGGGGCGCGGGTCGGGTGGCCGTCTCGACGGGGCCTCGGGCGCGTGTGAAGCAGCTGGGCTGGGCTTTGGCCTGGCCCACTCGGCGGAGAAAGGTTCCTTTTTTTAAGACATTTTTTTTCCAGAAAAACAAAAAAGTAAAAAGAAACAAATAAAAAGAATACTATATAGGCATATTATATATCAACATTTTCAGAAAAAGATTTCCTACAACATGAACATATTTAAAATGCCAAATAAAATCCACACGAATTCAGATAATTCAAAGAGTGCTACTGCCCTACTACAACCCAATAAAAATCATTAAAAAAACAAAATTAATTCAAATTTATTTCTCTCCAATTTTTTTGATGTAGGGAATCATGTTACCCTATTTTCCATATATTTTATTTTTGGAGAAAATAATTTTAATAAAACTCAAATAACTCCGAATTGAAAATAAATTCAAAAGAACTTTGAATTTAACTCATTGAAACTCCCAACTCATATTTCATATGTTTTGAAGAAGTCATTTTATCTTCGGTCGTGAAAATCATTGAGTTGCATAAAGTTTCAGAATTGGAAATATTTTCCAAATGAAATTCAAATATTTTCAACACCCCTTGTCATTTAAATAATGGAAGAAGTCATGTCATCTTCTCTCCAGGGTTTTGTGATGAAAAGTATTTGAATTCACGGAGAGCATAAATGCAAAAATGAAAGTTTGGGAAAGTCCTTTTATTCCCTCTCATTTAACTTTAAAAAAGTTTCGAATTTTACTCAATTTCGCTCAAGCAATCAAACAATCAATCAAAACTATCTATTTATTATAACATTCCAAAATTTAGAATTTTGGGATGTTACAAACCTACCACCCTTAAAATGAATCTCGTCCTCGAGATTCAGAGAGGCTAGCAAGAAGTAGGTCAGGTTCGGGGTCTTCTCAAAATCCATCGATTGTTGCGGGAGGGGGTCTGGGGTTCTACCACCCTTAGAAGCATGGTTATGGTTCCATCAAAACTTATATACTCCATCCTTATTCTTGACAGGGCCGGTCTTCCCAGATCGTAAGGATAGTTCCTTCTCTGTCTCTTCCGGTAGCGGCATAATCTTTTCCTTGATTCTTCCGTCCTTTTATCTTGGTAAGGTTATTCCGAGACTAGGTCTTCTTAGCTGACGGGTCTGGCGCCAATGCTAAACAACTATCGATATCTCATGGTGGTCAACAATTTATGGTTTCTCCTGCAGGAAATGGGTCTGGGTTGATCCTCACCGTATAACCTACGGTTGGCAAAAACTGCCTTGTACAAGGGAAAAAAATTCTTATACCATTCTAAGGTTTAGACAGGGTTTTGATCGTCGTCTCTTTATTATAGGTAAGTCACTCAGATTTACCATCCCACATAGCAAGGCGAATAATAAGAGTAAGTCGGTATGGTGATCAATCCATCCCGCACCCAAATCATTACCTTGTATACGGTTTAGCGAATCTCGCATTCTAACACTCGGTCATCCTCACAAGCATTGCAGAATTTCTCTTGTCGGCGAACCAAATTCGGATATATCCATGGATTCTGCAAGCCAAACAAAAATCTATCATTCCTTCAGAACTCTCAGGTTTTGCGTTACTCCTATAATATCGTCTATCGATAAAATCGTAACTCCTTCCACGGTTTTTCCTTCAGCAAGAATGTGCTTGCTTCTTGGCAGGTCCTGGGGCCTGTGGGTTATGGCCCATCTCATCACTTGTAGTCCTTGAACTTATCTTCGGGCAACTGATCATTATTCCAACTTCCAACTTCTAGTATTCTTAGATCCATCAAATTGTACTGTCCTTCTTCCTTCTATTGGCACCAAACTAGGACATGATTATTCAGACTCATCATGGAATTTCCATTGATCCATATTTCCAACATCATAACTCCTTTATAGCCAATAGTAATTCATCTCTTCATCCTCGTGGGATATCCCACATACCGAGATAAAAACTTACACTTATGAAGTCCATACTCCACTTCGTGGAACATCATTCTCCTTTCCATGGGTCAAGTGTCCTCACAGGGTACTGCCACCCTTAAAATGACACAACTCATCTATAGACCATATTTCTCATATCCTCAAAAACGGTCAAAATCTTCTTTGACAGAGTAACAACTCATAAGATCCAATCAGTACTAAGGATGCTAACTTTATTAGGCCTCAAATTACTAAAATCTCCTGCATAGCACTTCTTCAACTGGGAAACGTGAAACACATCATGAATTCTTGATAGTCATTCGGGTGACTCCAACTTGTGGGCCACTTCTCTCATACGCTCCAAAACTCGGTATGGTCTTACAATTCTCGGGGCTAACTTTCCCTTAACTCCAATTCGTTTAACTCCTCACAGAGGGGACACACGAAGACATGCTGTGTCTCCAATTTCATAGACTACCTCCTTGTGTTTTTGAGTCTGCATAACTCTTCTGCCTGGACTGAGCTACCTTCAGTCTATCTCAAATCAACTTAACTTCTCTTCTAATTCCTTGATCACATTCGGTCCAAACAACTGACGGTCTCCAACTTCATCCCACATCAACGGTGTCTGGCTCCTTCTCCCATACAAAGCTTGAAAATGGGCCATCTTCAAACTGGCTTGGTAACTGTTGTTGTATGAGAACTCCGCGTAAGGTAGATTGTCATCCCTACTAGATCCATAACCCAGCGCACACGTTCTCAACATGTCCTCCAGAATCTGATTGACTCTCTCGGTCTATCCATCTGTCTGCGGATGAAAGGCTGTAATGAACTCTAGCCTAGTACCCAAAGTCTGGTGCAGCTGATTCCAAAGCTTTGAGGTAAACTGTGTTCCTCTATCTGATACGATGGTCCTCGGAACTCCATGCAGACATATGATCCTGGTCAAATATGTTGGCCAACTTCGCGCTTGTATAGGTGGTTTTCACTGGGATAAAGTGAGCCACTTTGGTCAAGCGAATCAACTACTACCCAGATAGAATCATATCTCGTTCGGGTTCTGGGAAATCCAGTAATGAAATCCATGCTAAGCTTATCCCACTTCCATTCGGGTGTCGACATAGGCTGTAGTAATCCGGCTGGCTTCTGATGCTCTGCCTTTACTCTCTGGCATACATCCCTTAAGACTACATACTCCGCAATATCCTTCTTCTTACCAGTCCACCAGAAACACTCCTTCAAATCCAAATACATCTTGGTGTTTCCAGGGCGAATCGAGTATGGTGAGTCATGAGCCTCCTGAAGTATTAACTTCCTCATCTTTGCATTATTGGGCACATATACACGGTCCTCGAACCATAAGGTGTCGTGCTCATCCTTACGAAAACCTTTGGCCTTTCCTTTGCTCATCCTCTCTTTTACCTCAGCAATCTCTTTGTCATCCTTCTGAGCTTCACGGATCTTTCCCAACAATGTAGACTGAACTTCCATTGTTGTAACAAAACCTTTGGGAATATTCTCCAACCGAAGTTCCTTGAGATCCTCGGCTAACTCCTTTGGTAATCCTCCACTTATGAGGTATTCGTCCTTGTTTTCTTTATGGTTGTGTCCTATTTCTCCACAAAGCTTGTATGCACAAGGTTTCTTCATATCCTTTCCATAAGGCTTCAAGTTCTTGGACAAAAGACAAGATCTTTGCAGAGTCAACTTAAATTCTTTCCAAGTGGTTACTCCTTGCCATCCATTCATGGTTTGGTACAACCTCCACCAAATAGCAGCACCTCTTTCAAAACACTACACATCATGCTGGGTCATATCCTTTCTGGCTACAGAGTTATTCTTCATGTGATCCTCCATGTTCTGAATCCATCGGTCTGTCTCCAAATGACTCGTCGGTCCAGAAAATATAGTTTCATCTCCATTCCTCCTCTATGGGGTCCATGGGTTTTGGGGTGTGTCGGTGTCAAAACCGGCGGATCTCGGGTAGGGGGTCCCGAACTGTGCATCAAGGCCGGATGGTAACAGGAGACAAGGGACACGATGTTTTTACCCAGGTTCGGGCCCTCTCGATGGAGGTAATACCCTACTCCTGCTTGATTAATATTGATGATATGGGTAGTACAAGAGTAGATCTACCACGAGATCAAGGAGGCTAAACCCTAGAAGCTAGCCTATGGTATGATTGTGTATGAAGATGATTGTCCTACGGACTACAACCCTCCGGTTTATATAGACACCGGATAGGGCTAGGGTTACACAGAGTCGGTTACAATGGTAGGAGATCTTGAATATCCGCATCGCCAAGCTTGCCTTCCACGCCAAGGAAAGTCCCATCCGGACACGGGACGAAGTCTTCAATCTTGTATCTTCATAGTCCAGGAGTCCGACGAAGGTATAGTCCGGCTACCCGGACACCCCCTAATCCAGGACTCCCTCAGTAGCCCCTGAAGCAGGCTTCAATGATGACGAGTCCGGCGCGCAGATTGTCTTCGGCATTGCAAGGCGGGTTCCTCCTCCAAGTCCTTCATAGAAGATTGTAAACACCAAGAACAGTGTCCGGCTCTGCAAAATAAGTTTCCACATAGTGCCATAGAGAGAATAATATTAACACAAATCAAATCTGCTGACGTATTCCATAGTGCATCATCGCACTATGGCCAAGTTCTTTACATAAATCGTTTTTTACTTTTCCACCTCAGCACGTTTAGCGAGGCGGTTTCCTTGGCACATCTTGTCAAAGCAGAGATCGTGTGCCCTTTTTACGGGATTCTCATCAATACGGACGTGGGTAACCCAACGGTGCCCGTTAGCACGTTTCCCTCGATTAAAGGCGAGTCCCAAACGGTTACGGAGAGGGCTCTTGGTATTCGACCTCTTATAAAGAGACCAAGGCCTTACTTCTTTTTTCAATCTTAATCGTGTTCGCCCGTCGCCTCGAGTTCCAACACCCCAGGCTCCAGATTCCAGGCGCTTCGGACCTTCGACAATGTCCGGTTCTGACCTTCAAGGCCGGTGGACGCCCTCCTCCGTCACGGAGGAGGACGTGCTAAAGTTGAGGGAGGCTAAGTTCCTGACCAGTGAAATTTCACATAGGTTGCCTACTCAAGGGCAGGTTATTCCCAGTCCCCAGCCCGGTGAGAGCGTGGTGTTCATGTCTCACTTCCTCCGAGGGTTGGGCTTCCCAATGGATCCCTTTGTGAGGGGACTGTTGTTTTATTACGGGCTGGAATTTCATGATTTAGCTCCGGAGTCCATCCTCCATATCTCCTCGTTTATCGTCGTGTGTGAAGCATTCCTCCGCGTCACCCCTCACTTCGGATTATGGCTCAAGACCTTCAAAGTGGAGCCGAAGATGATCAAGGGACGTCATGCAGAGTGCGGAGGCGCTGTTATAAGCAAAAATGCCGATGCTCCATGGCCCGAGGGCTCTTTTCAAGAGGATCTAGGCTTGTGGCAACGAGAGTGGTTTTATATCACCGCTCCCCGGGGCACCAAATGGGTGGCGCCTCCTGCCTTTCGCTCGGGTCCCCCACCACGGCTAGCGTCATGGGTCAGAGGGTTAGATTGGGGTTTGCCCAAAGACGTGCCCTTGTTGCAGGGCCGCATTAAGGATCTCTTGGAAGGAGACTTCAGCCTGATCAAGGTGACGCAGGTCATGCTGATTCGCCGAATATTGCCCGGCAAACGTCGCTCCCTTCGCTTGTGGGAGTTCAATCCGGAGGGACCGCGAGCTCTCTAGAATTTCATGGGCGCAACGCCCGCGGAGTTGTATAAACTGTTCTTCGGATCATAAGAAGCGTGTCCGGATTTAACCGAGGACGCAGGCCTAAGCTGCAATCGCCCGGATACTCAAGTAAGTAACCTTGTGCCCGGACCTTCTCTTCATACAATTGTCATAAACTTGCCCTTAAAAGAGCTGTCCTTTTAAACAGGAGTGGATAGCAAAGGCAAAGCTGATAAGGTGTCCGGCTCCCCTTCCTGAAACCAGGCCGGATCCCGTGCTAGTCAGGATGCTGGAGATAATGCCTTTGGGGGGAAGCGAGGGGGAGGACAAGGAAATTATGGCCTCCTCGAAGGAGGTCGCTTCGAAGGGAGAAACCGACAATCCCTCTCCTAAAGGGAAAAAGAGATCTGCCTCTGACGACCCGGAGACCATGGCCTCGAAGCGGGAGAAAAAGACTTCGTCAGAGGGTCCTACGTCGGGGAGTTCCTTGGCCGGACTACGTACTCAAGGAGATCAGCCCTCCAGCGAGCCGTGAGTAGAGAAAGATTTTCCTTTCGAGGGATGAGAGAAATCCGTGATTTATATCTGAGAAGTTTAACTGAATTTTTACCTTGTAGTTCGGACCTCAGCCCTTCTCAGCAGAGCTCATCTTCGGGGGAGCTTCTTCCGGAGATGATGGAGAGCGGGACGCCTCCTTCTGCTGTGCCGCCTAACGAGGCGGGCGACCCTGAGGTGTCGTCACGGAGGGTTTCTCCGAGTCCAGTAGGGGCGGAAGATAGCTATGGGGCCCCCCGAGGTTCTCCGCGTCCGGCCTTCGAAAGAGGTCATGGGACAAGTCCGGCACCGTCTGGTGCTCGGCCGGAGGAGCTAAAGGTTCTGCTGGGGCGAGCTTCTATTTCGGAGGAGCACCGTGCATTGATGGGCACGGTGATTGAAAGGATTTCGTCCGCAGAGAGCGGATTGCGTGAGGCCGTCGAAAGTTTATTGACGGGTTTTGAGGTACATTAGATAATGTACACTTTTGTCAGTTGCGCATAAATAAGATGCGCCCTATGTAGATAGTAGCCCCTGAGGCTCTGCGCGTCGTCAAGAAATGACGGCACGCGGAGGATCATAATCCCAGGCCTAAAATGTCGCCTTTTAATGTAGGATGCAGGGTGTCCGGAATCAAGCCGAACTGCTGGTTTTGCCGAACTAAAGCGGCAACTGGACGTGGCAGATGCCGACATCGCGCTTGTCAATAAGCAGTTTGATGAGGCTCAAGGTATGTGATTCCTCGGGCAGCATTAGGTAAGAAGAGTTTTATGCCAGTGTCTTACTATGTGTGTGCTTGACGCAGATGGTGCGGCCGCCGTGGAGAGTCTTAGGGCAGAACTTGCCCGAGCTAAAGATCAAGCCAGGAAAAGTGATGCGGCTGCCAAGACAGCCCTTGAAGAGCTGAGAGCCGAACGGGCTGCTCATTGCCGAAGCAAGGAAGAGATGGCCGGGATGGCCGAAAAGTTAAAGAGCACTGCAGACCGTTGCAGACTTCTTGAGAAAGAAGACCAGGCGAGACAGACGGTCCTTGAGAAGGCCGTTGCTGATGCCAAGGACACGCGCTTTGCGATGAGAGCTGCGAAGGAGGAGCTGCGTCAGGCCGAACAGATTGCGGCTGGAAAGCCCTTCATGCTGCGAAGAAAATTTTGCGATCCGAAGTTTGCTCCGTTGGACCGGATGTGGAGTGTGAAGGACACCTATCTGGATTTGGCAGCGAGTGCTGCTGATGCGACCGAACACTTTCGAGATCTGAAAGATCACAAAGTGGAAAAGCTGTTCTGGTCGCAATTTCACAATCCGGAGCGTCCACTGGCAGTGGACGATCGTTTGGCTCAATGGGCCGAACTTAATAGGTTGTCCGGACTCGCCATGAAGTACGTCATGGGTCATCTGTGGCCGGGGAGGTCAGAGCCGAAGAGTTATTTCAGCTTGGTGCAGCAATTCCTTGACGCGGTGCCGCGCATTAATGCAATGAAGAGGTTGGCGTGCATAGAGGGTGCAAAGATGGCTCTTGCCCGTGTCAAGACTTACTGGGCAGAGATGGAGACCATCGTTATTGCGTCCCGGGATTCGAATAAAAGCCGAGTGTCCTCCGAGCACTATTTTTAGGAAGTCCTTGAAGGCACTCGTGTAATAGAGACGCAGTGTTCGAAGGATGCTATGTTATTATAGCATATGTAATGATGAAGTAATATTTTGATAAACTGTAGTGGCCTTTTTATACTTGTGCCTTCAAGTATTGTGAACACCTCCTGTGCGCCCATTTAAAATATATATACAAAATCTGAAAGATGGCAGTCGTTGGCTTCAACCCCCACGCACATAGTGCGGGGGTGCTCGCAGAAGACGCATTTTCACACTTAACCCAATGTCTTGGTCCTACAAAGGAGGTGATAGCGCAGCGGGCCAGGCAACCGGACTATAATGCTTTAACACTTTCACTTAGCCATAGGAGCTTGACAGTGGGACTATTTAGGTAGCCCATTAGTGGCGACTGCGCTCGCCCGAGTTCGGGGCGCGTATGTGCCTGACCGAGAAGCGGCCCTTTGTTAAAGCGGAGGAATCCGATAGATTTTGATAGGTCATCGAGTGGCTGACCAGTCTCACGCTACATCATGACAGTCATTTTTCGGCTTTCTCTACTGAGGTGCTCGCCCTGCCGAACCGGGGCACAATCGCAGTAGTTCTCCTGGTGCTACCTTAGCCGATAGAGCGGAACGTAAGGTAGCCGAACTCAGGAGCCGGGCAACCCAACATTTGACCAAAGACATGATTCGGAGCTGATGCATATAATGCCAAAACTCGCGACGCCGAACACTCCCTAAGGTGTTCGGTCTTTATGAGTGCGGGCGAAACAACACTCTTTGCTAAAAAGCCCCTAGTGTCCAGGTACGTGCAAAAAATTCTGACGTGGCCACATGCCAAGACGCCAGCCTCCTCCATGGTTATATCTGAAAAAACCAGGGGATGTGTAGCAACAAGAGACAGTAAAAAAAGTTTACGCAGGGTCTTAATCTGAAAAGAATCCTTTAGGATGGGTCCCTACTGCACGTCTGCGCATGTGTCTTCGTTGTGCCGTATCCTGGACGGGCGCCGCACGACGTTCATTTGTAAAATAGAGGAACTAAATTGAAAACGGGTCGTGCCGAACAAATTTTTTTAAAATAAATGAAGTATAATATATAGAATTGAGCTTTATTGTCTCTGCATGTAGCCCCTAGTGTGGGGTTATATGGCCCTTAAGCCTGCATTAATGATGATTTTATACCGAACTCGTCTATCCGCGTTCGTGGTCTTTAATGACCTATTTCAATGTTTTTTGGCCGGTGAGGCCATTTTACTGTGGGGCTGTCAAAGCGGCCGCACAGTCCTCCGCTTGGGGGAGGTGTACTTTAGTGCTTCCCCTTCAAAGAGATGATGCCTCGTGGGCCGGGCATCTTAAGCGTGAGAGATGCATAATGCGGTATTGCGTTGAAGCGAGCGAAAGCTTCGCGTCCCAGTAGTGCTTGATAGCGACTTGAGAACGGGACGACATGGAAGGTCAGCTTTTCGCGACGGAAGTTATCGCCAGAGCTGAATATAACTTCGAGCCGGAGAAAACCCATACAATGGGTGTCCGGACCAGGTGCTACCCCTTGAAAGGAGGTTTTGCTGCGGCGGATTCCTGCTGGGTTTATCCCCATGTGATGGATTGTATCCTGATATATCAGGTTTAGTCCACTGCCGCCGTCCATAAGGACATTTGAAAACTGGAATCCGTCGATTATTGGATCGAGTATCAAGGCAGTCCAGCCTGCATACTTGATATTTCTAGAATAATCTAGCTGATCGAAGATGATTGGTTTTAACAACCAGTGGCGGGACCCTTTGAGGATAGGTCTCGTGATGCGTACCTTTATGGGTGCCGCACGTTTTGTTATGTGAAGTGAGTTCACTGTTTTTACTTCTTGTGGGAAGTTCTTTTGTTTCCTGGTGCTCTGCTTTTGGGGTTCGTCCTCGTCTTCGCTTGGTGTGTCGAGCCCCTTGTGTTCGGTGTTGAGTCTGCCGGATTGTTTGAAAACCCAACAATCTCTATGGGTATGGTTAGCAGGCTTCCCAGGAGTACTGTGTATCTGACATATCCTGTCCAAAATTTTATTTAAGTTGGATGGATCATCCCTGTTATCCTGGAGGGGTGGTTTTGTCTGATTTTGTCGTGAGCCTTTGAATCCGGCATTAACTGCCGTGCTCTTCGGACTTTTTTCTTTAGTACAGCGACGATCCTTGTTGCGTCGCGGTTTTCCGTTTCCCTCCCTAGTTTCGGATGTACTTGGGTCGCTGGGGCTGCACCTTGCCAACCAGCTGTCCTCTCCTGCGCAAAAGCGGGTCATGAGGCTTGTGAGTGCGGCCATTGTTCTTGGCTTTTCCTGGCCGAGGTTTCTGGCAAGCCATTCGTCTCGGACATTATGCCTGAAAGCTGCTAAGGCTTCGGCGTCCGGACAGTCGACTATCTGATTCTTTTTAGTGAGGAATCCATTCCAGAACTGCCGAGCTGATTCTCCGGGTTGTTGAGTTATGTGACTAAGATCGTCTGCATCCGGAGGGCGGACATAGGTCCCTTGAAAATTTGCTCGGAAAGCATCCTCGAGCTCTTCCCAACTTCCAATTGTGTTTTCAGGAAGGCTCTTGAGCCAATGCCGGGCTGGCCCTTTAAGCTTGAGGGGTAAATATTTAATGGCGTGGAGATCATCTCCTCTGGCCATATGTATGTGGAGGATATAGTCCTCGATCCAAACTCCGGGGTCTGTTGTTCCATCATATGCCTCTATGTTGACGGGTTTGAATCCTTCTGGAAATTCATAATCCAGAACCTCATCGGTGAAACATGGGGGATGTGCGGCGCCCCTGTATTTGGGTGTGCCGAATTCTGATGATGGCTTTTTTGCATTGCTTACAAGAGCTTGCTTTCTTGGCCCATAAATGGACCTAGCTGGGCCATGATGCGAATCCTTAGGTAGGTCGCATACCGATTTAAGTGCGGCGCCACTTGCCGCTTTATGGGGTCGTCTATCCGACCGTGTGGCTTTCTTATTTTTTGAATGTGAGGGCTCTAGGGCCTCTTCGTCGAATTCGGGCAGTAGCTTTCTTTTCGGATAGCTTTTAGTGCGGCGACCGTCGCCGTATTTGTCTGCGGTGTTGAATACTTTACTCCATCTAATCCGGAGTGCATCTTCCGCTGTCTTTAGCTTCCGTTTCTGCTTTTTCAGGCTGCGTGCAGTTGCGACGAGCCTCTTGTGGAGACTCTTCTGCTCCATGTATTTATCCAGCATAAGGTCGTCCGTAATGCCGTTTTTGCTGGGGGTGGGCGTTTCGGTTTCTCTGTCAGTGTTGCCCTGTTCGGACGGCTGCTCTAAGGCCTGCTCGTCGTCTACCGGCTTGTCCTGCTCTATGGCTGGGTTTTTATCGAGGCGGGGCTTGGGTTGGCGTTTATGCCGACGCTTTGATTTCTTTCCGGGGGGTCGATCTCCCGTTCCATCCCCTTTTTCCTCGTTGTGACTTCCTTTAGGGGTATCCACCATGTACACATCGTGAGATGGGGTGGCTGTCCAATGCTCTATGGGCGTTGGTTCATCGGTATCTTCTGCATCGTCATCCATGCTGTCGATGTCTGCGGAGTCGAAGTTGAGCACGTCATTGAGGTTGTCGACGATGGCTACCAAGTGGGTGGTGGGTGGGCTTTGAATTTCTTCATCGTACGTATCCCATCCTTGCTGACCGTAGTCCGGCCCGGGCTCTCCTGATAGAGAGAGAGAGACTTGAGAGAATTCAGGATGTTGCCAAAAGGCGAGTGCTGAAAGATGTCCGCGGTGGTGAACTCCATTATCGGCGCCCAATCGGATTCGATTGGCAGGGGCGCGGGGGTTTCGGAGTCCGGGGAAGAGTCCGGACCCTCGGAGTCACGGGTCACGCGGAGTGCGGGGCTGGCGTTTGGCTCGGTCGCCTTCGAGATCGCAGCCCTCGAGGTGACGTCCAACCGCTCATCCTTAATTGGCGCAATGGGCTCCGAGTTGAGGGTCGGGACCGGCGCGTGTGTGGCCTCCAGGACACCGTTCGGAGGTAGAGCTAGATCATGCCCCTCGAGATAGTGCGGCGCGCTTGGCTGTGGCTCGAACCCGTCGAAGATCAAGTCTCTGCGGATATCAGCCGTGTAGTTTAAGCTTCCAAACCTGACTTGACGGCCAGGGGCGTAGCTTTCGATCTGCTCCAGGTGACCAAGCGAATTGGCCCGCAGAGCGAAGCCGCCGAAGACGAAGATTTGTCCGGGGAGAAAAGTCTCACCCTGGACCTCATCGTTGTTGATGATCAAAGGAGCCATTGGGCCTAAAAGGCGACGACACAGAGGAACTCTCAATGAAAGCACCAATGTCGGTGTCAAAACCGGCGGATCTCGGGTAGGGGGTCCCGAACTGTGCGTCAAGGCCGGATGGTAACAGGAGACAAGGGACACGATGTTTTTACCCAGGTTCGGGCCCTCTCGATGGAGGTAATACACTACTCCTGCTTGATTAATATTGATGATATGGGAAGTACAAGAGTAGATCTACCACGAGATCAAGGAGGCTAAACCCTAGAAGCTAGCGTATGGTATGATTGTGTATGAAGATGATTGTCCTACGGACTACAGGCCTCCGGTTTATATAGACACCGGATAGGGCTAGGGTTACACAGAGTCGGTTACAATGGTAGGAGATCTTGAGTATCCGCATCGCCTAGCTTGCCTTCCATGCCAAGGAAAGTCCCATCCGGACACGGGACGAAGTCTTCAATCTGTATCTTCATAGTCCAGGAGTCTGGCCAAGGTATAGTCCGGCTACCCGGACACCCCCTAATCCAGGACTCCCTCAGGGTGGGATAGGAGAGATCAAGAGGGATGCACGCAATACAAACAAAAGTTATGGAGAAGCAGATTTTTATTGTGGCTGTCGGAAAAACAGCAAACAAAATGACAGCTCACAATCGTCGCATCTAACATAGGTATATAACAGAGGTTTGGTCTTCTAAGGTTAATAAATCTTCAAAGCCATCAAACTCTTCAAGTCGTGTTCATGTCTCCGATGGCTTCTTCCGATCGTGATTGTATTTCTCAAGTTCTTTCGCCAGATCAACTCTATTGGTGCGAAGTCTCTCATGACGTCTTTAATATTTCTGGAGTTGCATTCCAAACTTCTGGGTTTCAACATCCTTGACATGAACCATAGCACTACGGTCCTTCTGTTCCTGACGAATCTCCTGTATCTCGAGGTTTTGCTCCTCCAGCTTGACAACTTTCAGCTTCTGGGTCCTGAGTTCTTCACGAAACGCTTCCTTATCAAATACTGCTTCTTGTAGTTCCATCTTAACTTCTTGATGTAACACTCCAGATCCTGGTGATACACTGGCTAAGGTTAAAACTTCATCTTGCTAATAGGTGCTCCATCAGCCTTCAACTATCCAATCCTTCCATGCATATGCATGCTTTAACTTAGCACGGTGACAATAGCATAAGCGGGCGATAACATCATGGATAGCTGTGTTTCTGTTCTTGTCATTTTCATGAGCTATCTCTCCATAGTTGATATCTCCTGTCTTAGGGTTGTCTTGACAAAATCTTTGAATTTCAAAGCTCCATGTTCCGGTCTTTCTCCAACTCACCTTGATCTCGGGTATTGACAGCTTCCATAGTCTGCCAAGTTCCATAAGGGTAGCCTTCCTAGGTCATAAAAATCTGGGAACTCTTTAGAGCCTTTCAATTCTCCTGATCTTCGGAGTCTTCAACCATTGTAGTTCCAATTATTCCAATGCTCGGTAAAATACTCTTCATTCCGAAGTGGTCTTAGTTGGCCGATATCTTGTACTTCTTGAAGTGGTCTCATCCGTTGAATCTTCTGTGGTCAAAACGGAAAAAGGATATGGTCTCACTAAAACGGATTATTTGAATAAGCTCAGAAGAGAAGAGAGGTAAAAGATCCTTTTGAAAAAGAAAGTTTTAGAGAAAATCCTTCCTATGGGCTTGCCAGTTTATAGGGTCACGTCCTACAGTCAATATGTGCTCTGATATCATCTTGTAGCGACCAGACCCGAATGGATCAAGTCTCTGTGCTTAAGTGTCATCCCTGGATCGGTATGCTGACACACACACACTACTCGAAGGATTTATAACAGAGGTAAATCACATGTATAAAGTAACGTAAATACTATTACCTCAATCCATATAGCGGAAGCAACAAGGTTGTGGATTCCCATCAACACCAACGGCAAAGTTGAGTGTAGAAATCGTAACCCTAACGTATCACTTACTCGTCGAAAGATTCTTGCAACATGAGACGTTGCAGCCCGAAAAGGGGTCAGTACATTGAATGTACTGGCAAATTCACACCATAGAGAATGATGAACAATGGCTATCACTACATGCATATATGGCTGGTGGAAAAGCTCTATGGTTATAAGGTTTTTGCGAAAGCCAATTTTTCCCTACTGCAAAGGAATAAATTTTATTTAACTATCATGGTGGTTGTTAAACATTGAGAATAGTTGATAGCATTCTCAATCCCAATTAAGTATCATCATTAAAACCCAACAAAGTTAATTAAAGTAACATGATGAGATCAACATGATAATCCAAGAACTAGATACTCAAGACGTCCATAACCAGGGAAACGGCTAACCATGATTAGTTTATACACTCTGCAGAGCTTTGCGCACTTTTCCCACAAGACTCGATCTCCTCCGTTGGGTTTCTCGCACTACATGGTGTTTGAGAAACGGATGACCAAGACATAGTCTTTCAGAAGCGTTTGCACCTTACGATGGGTAGACCGTACCACCTACAACCCCTACATCTGCTAGTCTACCACTGTAAGAGTTCACACGACTTAATCAACTATGCTAGAGCCCATAATAGCTTGTGGCTGCACACGGAAGTTTCTAGTATGAACAATCTCATGATCCCTTTGAGCCTGGGTGGCGGACCGTAGGATGATCACACTGTATATCCCCGGGATCTCCTAGGACAACACTGGTATTTCCCCAGGTGTCCGGGCAAGTCCACTGGTATATCCCCAGGGTGCTCCTAGCAATCCACCCAGATGTGTATTAAAGTTGCCACCTTAAGTTGACCCATTAAGTAAACAATCTCACATCTGTCATGGAATACACTCAAACCCAATCCACGTCTACGAGCATAGCATAGCAATATAAGCGGCACATAGTAGTAACTCCCAAGGTTTGAATGCAGGGCAATAGGTTCCTACCTCATCAACTACTTCCCGATACCCACATGTTATCAATCCTACTCATGCAATGTTTGAGGGTGAAACTAATGCATAAAAACTGGGTATGAAAAGGGATATGATCAAAGTGTGAACTTGCCTGCAATGTTGATGGAGATGATTCGCACTCAAAACTCTTGATAGATCTACTCGTCACACTCCGGTCAATCTATCGTAAGCAAGCAATAGTAAGCACACATAAGCAATCACTCAGAAGATCAGAAAGATCGAAGAAGACGATTCGGAAAACATCAAAACCAAGCAAATAACACTTGAAACATAAAACAATTTCTAACAGTACCAAAATTATGTGAATTTGGCCTTATCAGAAAGTTTAGGTCAAGAGCTTCGATATGCAAAAAGAATCAACTCAAACGGAGCTACGAAACTCAAGTTACGATCAAACGAAGTTTGAATACAAATCTGTTCTAATTCAAATTTTAAACTTTCAAAAACATGTTTGAGTTGGATTACTGGATAGAGGGGATCATAGCGAAGATGTGGGTGTTGGTTTCGTTGGATTTGGATAAACGAGTAAAAAGATGTGATAGATTGAAAATCAGGGACTAAACTGTGAAGAAACTAATTACAAACGGGTCCCTGGCTGAAATTAAAAAGAAAAAAAAGAAAAATCTAAACAACGAACGTTCGCTAGAGAAGCATACGTGACGAAAACCGTTCACTACCGAACCTAATCTGATGAACGCTCACTAAACAAACTGAACTAAATAATAAACCGGAAACGAAAAAAAGACCGGCGAACTGGGCCGGTTCGGTTTAACTAAACCCTAAGAAAAACTAAACCGATCTGTTCTAATAAACCTAACACTACGATGACAGAGATAAAAAGAAACGAACGGAGGGAGGCGCTTACAGAGGGCATGGTCGCCGGCTCAGGCGACGACTCCGGCAAGGCAGGCGAAGGCAGGAGGGGCGGCGGGTCGCGAGGCGAGGGGCGGCGGCTCTGGCGTGGGGTCGGGCGGCGCTGGATGACGGGGTCGGGCAGGAGGCGACGCTGGTGGAGTTCTGGCGAACCGTGGCTCCAGCGAGGTAGCTTCGGTCATGGACGACGGTGAGGAGGCAGTGGCTCCGGTGGTCCTCCGTCTCGTACGAGAGCACGGGGAGGTACGGCGCGGCAACACGGACGTGATGGTGGTGGCGGAGGTGATCGGAAGGGGAGGGTGGAGGTGTGGCAAGGCGGCGGAGCTCGGTGAAGTTTTGCGAACTCCGGCGAGATCGGGAGGACTCCCTAGGGCACGGTAGATCGAGGTTTTCGCGAAAATCGGTCGAGGAGGAGGTGGGAAGTATTCATAGGGGGTTGGGCTTGCGCGAGGGGCAACAAACGGATCGAATCGGGATAGATTTGGGATCGGGGCTCTCTGTCCATGATGAACACGAAAGAAAGAGACAGAGGAGGGGGATGACAGGCGGGGTCCACCCGTCGGTGGCAGCGGGGAAAGGGGCGCGGGTCGGGTGGCCGTCTCGATGGGGCCTCGGGCGCGTGTGAAGCAGCTGGGCTGGGCTTTGGCCTGGCCCACTCGGCGGAGAAAGGTTCCTTTTTTTAAGACATTTTTTCCAGAAAAACAAAAAGTAAAAAGAAACAAATAAAAAGAATACTATATAGGCATATTATATATCAAAATTTTCAGAAAAAGATTTCCTACAACGTGAACATAGTTAAAATGCCAAATAAAATCCACACCAATTCAAATAATTCAAAGAGTGCTACTGCCCTACTAAAACCCAATAAAAATCATTTCAAAAACAAAATTAATTCAAATTTATTTCTCTCCAATTTTTTTGATGTAGGGAATCATGTTACCCTATTTTCCATATATTTTATTTTTGGAGAAAATAATTTTAATAAAACTCAAATAACTCTGAATTGAAAATAAATTCAAAAGAACTTTGAATTTAACTCATTGAAACTCCCAACTCATATTTCATATGTTTTGAAGAAGTCATTTTATCTTTGCTCGTGAAAATCATTGAGTTGCATAAAGTTTCAGTATTGGAAATATTTTTCAAATGAAATTCAAATATTTTCAACACCCCTTGTCATTTAAATAATGGAAGAAGTCATGTCATCTTCTCTCCAGGGTTTTGTGATGAAAAGTATTTGAATTCACGGAGAGCATAAATGCAAAAATGAAAGTTTGGGAAAGTCCTTTTATTCCCTCTCGTTTAACTTTCAAAAAGTTTCGAATTTTACTCAATTTCGCTCAAGCAATCAAACAATCAATCAAAACTATCTATTTATTATAACATTCCAAAATTTAGAATTTTGGGATGTTACACTCCGGAGCTAAATCATAAAATTCCAGCCCATAATAGAACATGAGCCCCCTCACGAAGGGATCCGTTGCGAAGCCTAGCTCTCGGAGGAAGTGAGACACGAACACAAAGCTCTCACCGGGCTTGGGAGTGGGCATAACCTGCCCTTGAGCAGGCAGCCTGTGCGAGATTTCGCCGGTTAAATACCTGGCCTCCCTCATCTTTAGTACGTCTTCCTCCGTGACGGAGGAAGGCATCCATCGGCCTTGAAGGTCGGAGCCGTACATCGTCGAAGGTCCGAAGTGCCTAAAATTTGGGGCCTTGGGTGTTGGAACTCGATGCGAGAGGCGGATTCGATTGGGATCGAAAGAAAGGAGTGAGGCCTTGGTCTCTTTATAAGAGGTTGAATACCAAGAGCCCTCCTCGTGACCGTTTGGGACTTACCTTTGATCGAGGGGATATACAAACGGGCACGACTGGATTACCCACGTCCGTAATGATGAGGATCCCGTAAATAAAGGGGACACGATCTCTGCTTCTACAAAGACGTGCCAAGAAAACGGCCTTGCAAAACGCGTTGAGGTGGGACAGTAAAAAATGTTTCGAATAAAGGCTTGGATGTGGTGTGATGCCATGCTACAGAATACGTCAGCAGATTAAACTTGTGTAAATATTATTCTCTCTACGATGGTATGTGGAACTTATTTTGCAGAGCCGGACACTATCCTTGTGTTCAAAATCTTCTATGAAGTATTCGGAAGAGGAACCCGCCTTGCAATGCCGAAGACAATCTGCGCGCCGGACTCGTCGTCATTGAAGCCTGGTTCAGGGGCTACTGAGGGAGTCCTGGATTAGGGGGTGTCCGGATAGCCGGACTATAACCTTTGGCCGGATTCTTGGACTATGAAGATACAAGATTGAAGACTTCGTCCCGTGTCCGGATGGGACTTTCCTTGGCGTGGAAGGCAAGCTTGGTAATACAGATATGTAGATCTCCTTCCATTGTAACCGACTCTGTGTAACCCTAGCCCTCTCCGGTGTCTATATAAACCGGAGGGTTTTAGTCCATAGGACGAACAACAATCATACCATAGGCTAGCTTCTAGGGTTTAACCTCTCTGATCTCGTGGTAGATCTATTCTTGTATTACCCATATCATCAATACTAATCAAGTAGGAGTAGGGTTTTACCTCCATCGAGAGGGCCCGAACCTGGGTAAAAACATCGTGTCCCTTGTCTCCTGTTACCATCCGCCTAGACGCACAGTTCAGGACCCCTTACCCGAGATCCACCGGTTTTGACACCGACACCGCCCACGCAAAGAGATGGCGTAAGCCATGCTATCGAGAGGAGTCCCTCGATCCAACCCTTGCCCTCGCCCTTGCCGACGTCGATGACCCCGCTCTCTCCATGGGTTCAGTTACTCGATCTCGGTCATCCGGCTAATCTCCGACGAGTATGTCACCGGTGCGGACACGCATCGAACAACAACAGTGCGGGCTATCTCTAGCTCGTTTGAGCCTATCGTCGACGCCATCATGTTGCCGATGTGTTGGTGCCGATGTCGCACAAACACCGACGTCACCTGTCTCCCTATCTCGTCCGGGCTCGATAGGGCCAGTGACACTAGCAAGCTCCGTTGACCAGAACCAACAGAGGCGGAGCTAGCTGTTTGTAGCATTTTGTTCAACCGATTCCAACATCTAGTTGTGCCGCTCATACCACCACAACTACACTGACATCACTTAACTGAGAGAGAGAGTTCTAGCCACGCCCTTCAAAAATTATCATGCCATTTTCCCATTATTATTGGTGCATCCAAACGTTATAATGAAATTTTCCTATTGTGGTGGTGCACACACACGTCTCCCTCGCCGCTCGGCCTTGTCGGTGTTCGTGCACCCGCTCTATGAATTACTATGATCATGCATGTACTAGTAGATTCGAGTACATAATCATGAACAAGAAGCATGATATGAACTAGATTTGATGAAATTTTCGCGAAAAAAAATCATGGTGAACGCAGGTGAACTAATTGTCGTCCATTTTTATATGGTACGTAAACATCGCAGATAACCTGCCGTCGTCGTTCGGCATGCATCGAGTCCAGACTCTAGAACGAACGTCATGACATATGGAGTTGTCACCGCCGACCTCGTCGTGCAGCGTCCGCGCCGTCTGGCAAGCCGCGGCCACACACGACGCACCCGACGGACGCCGCGTATAGGTCGACGTCGTCGCGGCCAGGCGCGCAGCCGCCGCACACCACTGCTCGCGGGAGCATGCCCTGGCCGCACGCGCCGCAGTTGCCTCCGTCGCCGAACGGCTCCTGCCCGCACGCGCGGCACCTGAAGCCGCGGCCTCCGCGCGTCCCGCCGCACGAACGACACCGGTAGCCGCGCGAGCTGGTGCCACACTCGCTGCATTCGGAGTCG
Source organism: Aegilops umbellulata (assembly GCA_032464435.1). Lineage (NCBI taxonomy): Eukaryota > Viridiplantae > Streptophyta > Magnoliopsida > Poales > Poaceae > Aegilops > Aegilops umbellulata. The sequence goes on from CP136057.1 coordinate 21,888,345, forward strand.
TAGCCGCCGTCGTCCTCCGTGTCCATGTCCGAGCCCATGCCGCCTTCTTCCTCCTCGTCGTTGACCAACGGCACCAGGCTTGCAACGGCGACGCTGGAGGCGGGAGCGGCGGGGTTGGGCGGCGTGGCGTTGCCGTTCGCGTCGGCGGCCGGCTCCTCCTGAAAGCCTGCGGCGTGCTCAAGCCCCTCTTCCTTGGTGGTGTTCGGGGCGTCATCCGAAAGATGGTGGCCCCGCGGCTCTTCTTCTTCCTCGCTGTGGTCGCCGCGGATTATAGGGTCGTCTTCCTCCTGGCTTTCTGCCGACGGCGAGGCTGGGACTTGAACTTCCATGGCGTGGCGACACGAGCAGGGAAGAGCAGAGAGAGGCGATGGGAATGGGGAGCAATTTGATGGGACCGGAAGCAGCGATGGGTAATTGACTTGAACCGAAGTGTCCAGTGGTTCGACCAGAGAAGCTCAGGGGTGAGGCCGTGGAATTTGTATGGAGTACGAGAATTCCGGATGAGTAAATGGCACTGGTCTCTGTGTGGTGCACTTTAGTCACGGTACTTGCAAACCGAAAAATCCCGTAGTGACAGAACTTATGTTGCCGGTACAGTTTGGTCACATACGTCATCTGAACCAGCCAACCGCTTAGTTTTCTCTGTTTTACATGGGGCACATGACGTCGGCGGGGCTGGTAATTTTATAGAAATGACCTTAGAGCATCTCCAGCTGCCTCCCAAAAAAACCCCAGAAGCCTTTTTTTAGCACCGGCGATAAAAAAACGTTCCAGTTACATTCCCAGAACCTCGTTTTGCGCCGGATTTGCCTAAAATTACGGCCGGCGCGCGCAAGCGGAACCCAGGAAAGCGGGAGGCGGCTGGGCGTGCCGGCGCGATACTTTCGCTGCCAAAGGCCCACTGCCAGCCTCTCTAATCTATTTCTCCTTCTTTTCCTGGCATGGCCCACCACGTTATGCATGCAAAAAAGACAAGCTCTCTCCCGCATGCCCGCCTCGCTCCTCTGTTCTCTCTCCTCTCTCCCTGCTCCTCGCTCCGGTGATCCTGGACGCCCTCCACCGGCGAGCCTGCCCCGTCTCCCGTCGCTGGCCTCGCCCACATCTCCCCGGAGGAGCCGCAAGCGGCCGGCCCCGTCGCCCGTCGTTGGCCCCGCGTCGCGCCTCCACGGAGCAGCCGCGTCGTGCTGCTAAGGCTCGTCTCCGAGCGTAGCGAGCGGCTAGGCGGACTACTGGGAGCTCGCAGAGCATGACGGGCAGCAGGAGTGGGCTCGGGCAGCTCGACATCGAGCCGTTCTTCATTCATGGCGGACGGCAGAGCCGGCGGTTGCGGCCAGCTAGCTAGAGGAGGAGACGGAGCTCAGGAGGGGAGGCAGGAGCGACGGTGCTCACCAGAGGAGCTCAATGGGGCTCGGCGAGAAGCTCAGTAGCAGTAGCCGGTAGTGGGTTCGTCGGGGATCTCCGGCGACCGAAGTGGGAAGAGGCGGTCGATTCCAAAGCTCTACGGAGTCCCAGCCCGTACCGATGCCCGCAGGAGAAGTGGTCGACGCTGGCGGTGCTCCTGGACCAGTCGGGGTTGCGCGGGGTTGACCGGTGACCGTCCGCGTGCCACCGCTTGTTGAGTCCATGGGCCGCTCGCTACTACTTCTTGAGCACTGCGTTGGATTTTCTTGAAAAGGAAAGGATGATGCATCAAAGTAGCGTAAGTATTTTCCTTAGTTTTTGAGAACCAAGGTATCAGTCCTGTAGGAGGCTACGCGCGAGTCCCTCGTACCTGCCAAAGCAAATAACTCCTTGCAACCAACGCGATAAAGGGGTTGTCAATCCCTTCACGGCCACTTACGAGAGTGAGATCTGATAGATATGATAGATAATATTTTTGGTATTTTTGTGATAATGATACAAGGTAAAATAAAAGCAAAGTAAAAAAGCAAAGGCAATAATAAAGTGTAGGAGGATTAATATGATGAAGATAGACCCGGGGCCCATAGATTTCACTAGTGGCTTCTCTCAAGAGCATAAGTATTTTACGGTGGGTGAATCAATTACTATTGAGCAATTGACAGAATTGAGCATAGTTATGAGAGTATTTAGGTATGATCATGTATATAGGCATCACGTCCGAGACAAGTAGACCGACTCCTGCCTGCATCTACGATGTAGCGACCAGACCTCAAACAGTCTGACCTCTGTGCTCAGGTGTCATCCTTGAATCAGTAATGCCGACACCACACAATACTTCAAAGGATTTATAACAGAGTAGCAATCACACACTTATTACATCGATGTCTCAAAGAGAACTTATTACAATAAATATGGCTTAAGGCCATCTAATAACAATAACAGCGAAAGGCTTGGAAGATAAGTGAGTCCATCAACTCCAACGGCATCACTGAGTATAGAACCACGACCTAAAAGCACCTTACTCGTCGTCTGAAAAGTCTGCAACATGAAACGTTGCAGCCCGAAAACGGGTCAGCACATGGAATATGCTGGCAATGTAACACATAGAGAGTAATGAATGATTAAGCCTATACTACATGCATATATGGCTGGTGAAAAGTTCTATGGTTACAATTTTGCGTAAAGCCAGTTTTTTCCCTACTGCAAAGGAATAAATTTATTTAACTATCATGGTGCTTGTTAAACATTGAGAATGGTTGACAGCATCCTCAATCCCGATTAAAATAATCATCATTAAAACCCAACAATATTAATTTTAGAAGTAACATGATGAGATTCACATGATATCCAAGTACTAGATACTCAAAACGTCCATAACCGGGGACACGGCTAACCATGATTAGTTTGTACACTCTGCAGAGGTTTGCGCACTTTTCCCCACAAGACTCGATCGCCTCAATTTGATTTCTCGCACTACATGGTGTTTGAGAAACGGATGTACGAGACACAGTCTTTCAGAAGCGCTAGCACCTTACGACGGATAGACCGGTACACCTAGTTTCCCCTACATCTGCTAGTCTACCCTGTAGGAGTTCACACGACTTAATCAACTATGTCAGAGCCCATAATGGCTTGTGGCTGCACACGGAAGTTTCTAGTTTAAATAATCTCATGATCCCTTTGAGCCTGGGTGGCGGTCCAAAAAGAAACAGACAATCCTGGAATACCCAGGTGCCTCAATCCACCCAGATGTGTGTTTAAGTTGCCACCTTAGATACACCATTAATTAACAATCTCACATCTGTCATGGATATGACTCACCCAATCCACATCTACTAGCATAGAATAGCATAATAAGCAAACGTAGAAGTAACTCCCAAAGGTTGATAATAAAACAGGCAATAGGTACTACCTCATCTACTTCCCATCCCACAATTTAATTAGATCCTAACCATGCAATGTTTGAGGATTGATCTAATGCAATAAAACTGTGTAGTAAAAGAGGTATGATCAAAGTATTACTTGCCTTGCTGATGATCCGCGAAACCTAAAGATTCGAAGTAACAGGCGGCGCACTCTGGGTGTTCTATCGCAAATAAACAACAAGTATACAATAAGTACTCATCTAATGCACAGGTAAAACTCAAATAAGATATTTAACCAGAAAGTTCAACTTAAGAACTCTGGTTTGCAAAAAGAATCAAATCGAACGAAGCAACGAAAGTCAAACGGCGAAACAAAACAACTTCATTCTAGTAATCTGGATCTAAGTCAAATTTTACAGTACCAAAAACTTGTTTAAGTTGATTAATTGGAAAGAGGGTTTCGAGACGAAACTCCAGGCGCTTGAATCGCCTGATTCCGATAAACGAGCGAAAAGTTATACTAAAACGAAAATCGGATCAGAAATCGCGATCAGAAAATAACCGCGGAAAATCCGACGAAAAAGAAAAACGACGAACGGATTAATTCGTTAATTAACCTAATCCGAAAATAATGGAATAAATAAAATAAATAAAATAATAATAATAATAATAATAATAATAATAATAATAATAAAACCGACGAAAACAAATCGTTTTTTTAAAACCGGCATGGATTTCGAGGCGGCGAACCTCGGGCGGCGCGCGGCTCCGGCGGGCGGGTGGGCTGGCGGCGGCGGTTATGGGCTGGGGGGCTAGGGTGCGGCGCTATTTAAAGGCGTCCCCCGGGCGGAGTCCCGCTCGGGCACGGCCCAAGGTCGGTTTCGTTTTTTTAATAATTACGCTCGGAAGAAATACTAAACGGACTCCAAAAATCCCGAAATAAATTTTCCCGGGCTTCTAAAATCAAGCCCGAGAAAGTGAACATTTATTTGGGCCCCAAAGGCAATTTTGAAAAACGCATATTTTTCCTAAATTCAATTAAAAATATCGAAAAACTCCGAAATAAATTCTTATTTGATTTTATTAATAAATCCTCAATATTTCTATATTTTGGGGAAGTCATTTATTCCCTCTCTCATATTTTTGTAATAGAAATAATTGATGATAAAATAAATAAAATCAAATGATCCTATTCTCAAAATTTGAGAAAACTCAAATATGAAAATAATGAAATCCCCAACTCTCTTCGTGGGTCCTTGAGTTGCTTAGAATTTTTCTTGGGTCAAAACCAAAAGCAAATAAAATATGGTATGCATGATGATCTAGTGTATAACATTCCAAATTGAAAATTTGGGATGTTACAAATCTACTCCCCTTAAGATGAATCTCGCCCTCGAGATTCGGGTTGGCCAGAAAATAGGTGAGGGTGGTCCTTGAGCAAATCTTCCTCTCGCTCCCAGGTGGCTTCATCCTCCGAGTGGTGGCTCCACTGAACTTTGCAAAACTTGATAACCTTACTGCGAGTGACTCGGTTGGCAAACTCGAGCATCTTAACTGGTTTCTCCTCATAGGTCAAATTGTTATCCAACCGAATTGCTTCCAATGGCACTGTATCTCTCAAAGGTATGTCAGCCATCTCCGCGTGGCACTACTTCAACTAAGAAACGTGGATTACATCATGAACTCCTGACAATCCTTCAGGCAATTCCAACTTGTAGGCCACTTCTCCCATACGCTCAAAACTCGATATGGTCCTACAAATCGTGGCGCTAACTTTCCCTTAACTCCAAAACGCTTAATTCCTCGAAGTGGAGATACTCGGAGATAAACTATGTCTCCGACTTCGTAAACTATCTCCTTGCGTTTAGAATCTGCGTAACTCTTCTGCCTGGACTGGGCTACCTTGAGCCTATCGCGAATCAACTTCACCTTCTGTTCAGACTCCTTAATCAAATCAGGTCCAAACAACTGGCGGTCTCCAACTTCGTCCCATGATAACGGTGTCCTGCACCTCCTTCCGTACAAAGCTTTGAAAGGGGCCATCTTCAAACTGGTCTGATAGCTGTTATTGTAAGAGAACTCTGCATATGGCAAATTGTCGTCCCAACTAGATCCATAGTCTAGCGCACAAGCTCTCAGCATATCTTCCAAAATCTGATTGACTCTCTCGGTTTGTCCATCTGTCTACGGATGAAAAGCTGTACTGAATTCTAGCCTGGTACCCAAAGTCTCATGCAACTGCTTCCAGAACTTTGAGGTAAACTGGGTTCCTTTATCTGATACGATACTCCTCGGAACTCCATGCAGACATACGATCCTGTTCATGTATATCTTTGCCAACTTAGCATTGGTGTAGGTGGTCTTTACTGGGATGAAATGAGCTACCTTCGTCAATCGATCAACTACAACCCAGATTGAGTCATAGCCGGAACGAGTCCTTGGTAATCCCGTGATAAAATCCATGCCTAGCTTATCCCACTTCCATTCGGGTATCGGCAATGGCTGCAACAATCCTGCTGGCTTCTGATGCTCTACCTTTACTCTCTGACATACATCACAAACTGCTACATACTCCGCAATATCCTTCTTCATTCCGGTCCACCAGAAAGTATCCTTCAAATCCAAATACATCTTGGTATTTTGGGTGAATCGAATAGGGTGAATCATGTGCCTCTTGCAGAATCAACTTCCTGATCTCCGGGTCATTGGGCACATAGACACGGTCTTCAAACCATAGGGTATCGTGCTCGTCCTCACGAAATCCCTTAGCTTTTCCTTCGTTCATTTCTCCTTTATAGTGGCAATCTCCTTGTCAGTCTTCTGAGCTTCTCTGATTCTATCCATCAAAGTTGTCTGAATTTCCAATGCTGCTACATAGCCTCTCGGAACTATTTCCAAACATAGCTCACGAAGATCCTCGGCTAACTCCTTTGGTATCTCTCCCGTCATTAGTGTATTGACATAGCTCTTACGGCTCAATGCGCCAGCTACTACGTTAGCCTTTTCGGGATGATAATGCAATCTCATATCATAATCCTTGATAAGCTCCAACCATCTCCTTTGTCTGAGATTCAACTCCTTCTGCGTGAAAATGTACTTCAAACTCTTGTGATCCGTGCACACCTCAAAATGAATTCCAATGAGGAAATGTCTCCATGTCTTTAATGCATGCACTACGGCTGCTAACTCCAAATCATGTGTGGCATAATTCAATTCGTGAGGCTTCAGTTGTCGTGAAGCGTACGAAACAACTCTTCCCTCTTGCATAAGTAGTGCTCCAAGTCCTCGACGTGAAGCGTCGCAATACACCTCATAATACTTGGTCTGATCTGGCAAAATCAACACTGGTGAGGTAACCAAATGTTTCTTCAATTCCTGGAAACTAGCCTCACACTCCTCAGTCCATACGAACTTAGTATCCTTCTTCAGCAACTCCGTCATAGGCTTTGCAATCTTCGAGAAGTTCTCAATAAATCTCCGGTAGTATCCTGCGAGTCCAAGAAAACTCCGGATCTCTCCAATTGTTGTTGGTGCTTCCCAATTGGTCACAGTGATAACCTTTGTGGGATCAACTACTATTCCTTCTCCGGATATAACGTGTCCGAGGAATCCTACTTCCTTCAACCAAAACTCACATTTGCTGAACTTGGCATATAGCTGATGTTCTCTAAGCTTCTCAAGTACCAATCGCAAATGTTCTTTATGCTCCTCTTCATTCTTCGAATAAACCAGAATATCATCAATGAACACCACGACGAACTTATCCAGAAACTCCATGAACACTTTGTTCATCATGTTCATAAAATAGGCGGGTGCGTTAGTCAGTCCAAATGACATAACGGTATACTCATATAGTCCATATCTGGTGGTGAATGCTGTCTTGGGTATGTCCTGCTCCCGAATCTTCAACTGATGGTACCCTGACCGCAAATCGATCTTGGAAAACACTTTAGCTCCTTGCAATCGATCAAACAGATCATTGATCATCGGTAGTGGGTACTTGTTCTTGATGGTTACCTCGTTCAATCCGCGGTAATCAACAACCATCCTTAACGATCCATCCTTCTTCTCCACTAGAAGTACTGATGATCCCCAAGGCGAAGAACTTGGGCGAATGTAACCTTTATCCAGTAACTCCTTAATCTGCTTTTTAATTTCCACCAAATATTGTGCGGGCATCCTGTATGGTCTCTTCGATATTGGCCCTGTGCCTGGCAAAAGCTCAATCAAAACATCAATGTCTCTATCCGGTGGCATGCCTGGCAACTCTTCTGGAAATACGTCAGGGAAATCCTTTACCACTGGTACTTCCTCCTGCACAACTCCTGATAAGGAATTTACTTGTGTCCTGTTTGGCGCTTGCCGGGATACATACTTGATCCTTCTTCCTTCTGGCGTTGTAAGCAAAATTGTCTTACTAGCGCAATCGATGTTTCCTCCATACATCGACAGCCAATCAATACCAAGAATTACATCCAAACCTTGAGATTCCAGAATAATTAAATCCGTTGGGAAAACATGCCGTCCTATACTTAATGGCACTTGAAAGCATCCTTGACTGGCCATGTACTCTGCTCCTGGTGAGCTTACTAGCATAGGTGTTTTGAGAACCCTAGTAGGCAGGCTATACTTTTCCACAATTCCCGGTGGGAAAGCAAATCCATTGTCACGTCTCGGAGGCATCTGAGGGTTTAGAAAAGATGAGAAATAAGAATAGAATGAGGTCTAAAGAGAAAACACTACCCAAATGCACATGAGACAAATGCACACAAAATCACTTCATCCAATCAAACAAAGGCATACAATAGGTCTAGAACTATCGCAAAAGTGCGTGAACTATAATATATACTTGGTGGAACACTACTACTGTTATGGTGGTCTATTTAGAAAAACTGCTCCGATGAAGACTCCATGATATCTGCTCCAGCTTCATCTTCAAAATCATCATCACTAGGATCGGAATCGGTGTCGTCCATGATGATGTAGTTATCTGGACAGGTGCAATCTTCATCTTCTCCTCCGGGTGCTGAATTCCCCATGAGTTCTTCAATCTTCTCCTTAAGATCGCCGTTTTGTCTCACTAGAGCTACAATCTCATCCATGTAGTCCTTGCGAGTGGCCTTCAGTTCTCCCTCTAGCTCAATAATCTTGGATTTTGCCTTCTTCAACTCCATCATGTTTGCGCACATCTGTTTCTCCAGGCGTCGAATGTGCTGGTTTAACTCCTAGATGAAAGCTGCAATGGATCTATCCTTCTTAGTGTTAACTATCTCCCATTTTTCATCTCGGCGTCCGCAAATCTGGTAAATAGTATCCTTGAGGTCTTCTTGATAAACTTCTCCAATACGTCCCATGGAGTTATGAGCTGCCATGCTCTTTCCCAGACTCCATGTTGGTGCATTGAATACACACTCTATGGGCTCCATGATTGGCGCCAACGTCCTTCCTGGAACTAGAGCTTGAATCTTCCAACGCTCCTCTTCGGGTAAGGTGGCGTTATAGGTTCTAGTGAAGCTTGGTATACCAATGTTCAGGTACTTGGTGACTTCCTTCAGATGTCGTCCAAAAGGTGTATCTTCATCCGGCTGGGTGAACTTGATCCTCGCTTCCATCATCCTAAAAGAGTAGAAAAGATGAGGAGTCAGAAATGAGAAGAGAGTAGTGAACTGGGCTTTAGCTTAGTGGTCGTGTCCTACAGTCAGCGTGTGCTCTGATACCATCTCTGTAGCGACCAGACCTCAAACAGTCTGACCTCTGTGCTCAGGTGTCATCCCTGGACCAGTAATGCTGATACCACATAGTACTTCAAAGGATTTATAATAGAGTAGCAATCACACACTTATTACATCGATGTCTCAAAGAGAACTTATTACAATAAATATGGCTTAAGGCCATCTAATAACGATAACAACGGAAGGCTTGGAAGATAAGTGAGTCCATCAACTCCAATGGCATCACTGAGTATAGAACCATGACCTAAAAGCACCTTACTCGTTGTCTGAAAAGTCTGCAACATGAAACGTTGCAACCCGAAAACGGGTCAGCACATGGAATATGCTGGCAATGTAACACATAGAGAGTAATGAATGATTAAGCCTATACTACATGCATATATGGCTGGTGGAAAGCTCTATGGTTACAATTTTGCGTAAAGCCAGTTTTTCCCCTACTGCAAATGAATAAATTTATTTAACTATCATGGTGGTTGTTAAATATTGAGAATGTTGACAGCATCCTCAATCCCAATTAAAATAATCATCATTAAAACCCAACAATATTAATTTTAGAAGTAACATGATGAGATTCACATGATATCCAAGTACTAGATACTCAAAACGTCCATAACCGGGGACACGGCTAACCATGATTAGTTTGTACACTCTGCAGAGGTTTGCGCACTTTTCCCCACAAGACTCGATCGCCTCTGTTTGATTTCTCGCACTACATGGTGTTTGAGAAACGGATGACCGAGACACAGTCTTTCAGAAGCGCTAGCACCTTACGACGGATAGACCGGTACACCTACTTTCCCCTACATCTGTTAGTCTACCCTATAAGAGTTTGCACGACTTAATCAACTATGCCAGAGCCCATAATGGCTTGTGGCTGCACACGGAAGTTTCTAGTTTAAATAATCTCATGATCCCTTTGAGCCTGGGTGGCGGTCCAAAAAGAAACAGACAATCCTGGAATACCCAGGTGCCTCAATCCACCCAGATGTGTGTTTAAGTTGCCAGCTTAGATAAACCATTAATTAACAATCTCACATCTGTCATGGATATCACTCACCCAATCCACGTCTACTAGCATAGCATAGCATAATAAGCAAACGTAGAAGTAACTCCCAAAGGTTGATAATAAAACAGGTAATAGGTACTACCTCATCTACTTCCCATCCCACAACTTAATTAGATCCTAACCATGCAATGTTTGAGGATTGATCTAATGCAATAAAACTGGGTAGTAAAAGAGGTATGATCAAAGTGTTACTTGCCTTGCTGATGATCCGCGAAACCTAGAGATTCGAAGTAACATGCGGCGCACTCCGGGTGTTCTATGGCAAACAAACAACAAGCATACAATAAGTACTCATCTAATGCACAGTTAAAACTCAAATAAGAGATCTAACCAGAAAGTTCAACTTAAGAACTCTGGTTTGCAAAAAGAATCAAATCGAACGAAGCAACGAAAGTCAAACGGCGAAAGAAAACAACTTCGTTCTAGTAATCGAGATCTAAGTCAAATTTTACAGTAGCAAAAACTTGTTTAAGTTGATTAATTGGAAATAGGGTTTCGAGACGAAACTCCAGGCGCTTGAATCGCCTGATTCCGATAAACGAGCGAAAAGTTATACTAAAACGAAAATCGGATCAGAAATCGCGATCAGAAAATAACCGCAGAAAATCCGACGAAAAAGAAAAAACGACGAACGGATTAATTCGTTAATGAAACTAATCCAAAATAATAAAATAAATAAAATAATAAAAAAACCAACGAAAACCAATCGGTTTTTTTAAACCGGCACGGATTTCGAGGCGGCGGCGAACCTCGGGCGAGGCGCGGCTCCGTCGGCGGCAGGCGACGGCGGCTCCGGCGGGCGGGTGGGCTGGCGGCGGCGGTTATGGACTGGGGGGCTCGGGTGCGGCGCTATTGAAAGGCGTCCCCCGGGCGGAGTCCCGCTCGGGCACGACCCAAGGTCGGTTTTTTTAATAATTACGCTCGGAAGAAAAATAAAAAGAAATACTAAACGGACTCCAAAAATCCCGAAATAAATTTTATCGGGCTTCTAAAATCAAGCCCGACAAAGTGAACATTTATTTGTGCCCCAAAAGCAATTTTGGAAAACACATATTTTTCCTAAATTCAATTAAAAATATCGAAAAACTCCGAAATAATTCTTATTTGATTTTATTATTAAATCCTCAATATTTCTATATTTTGGGAAAGACATTTTATTCCCTCTCTCATATTTATGTAGTATAAATAATTGATGATAAAATAAATAAAATCAAATGATCCTATTCTCAAAATTTGAGAAAACTGAATTATGAAAATAACGAAATCCCCAACTCTCTCCGTGGGTCCTTGAGTTGCTTAGAATTTTTCTTGGATCAAAACCAAAAGCAAACAAAATATGGTATGCATGATGATCTAATGTATAACATTCCAAATTGAAAATTTGGGATGTTACATACTTCTATTACTCCACTCATCGACCGCTATCCAGCATGCATCTAGAGTATTAAGTTCAAGAAAACAGAGTAACGCCTTAAGCAAGATGACATGATCTGGAGGGATAAATTCATGCAATATGATAAAAACCCCACCTTGTTATCCTCGATGGCAACAATACAATACGTGTAGGTTTTCGATCCGGTTTTCCTTATAAACTGGATCAGCCAAAGCTTAAGGTGCGACTCTTGACTTTGCCAGCTTTTTGAGCAATATATTCAGGTGGGGATCCTCTCCCCCCTGTGACCATTCAAAAAAACAATACAATACGTGCCTTGCTGCCCCTACTGTCACTGGGAAAGGACACCGCAAGATTGAACCCAAAGCTAAGCACTTCTCCCATTGCAACAAAGATCAATCTAGTAGGCCAAACCAAGCTGATAATTCGAAGAGACTTGCAAAGATAACCAATCATACATAAAAGAATTCAGAGAAGATTCAAATATTGTTCATAGATAATCTTGATCATAAACCCACAATTCATCGGTCTCAACAAACACACTGCAAAAGGAAGATTACATTGAATAGATCTCCACGAGAGAGGGTAGGTTTGAGGTAAACTACTCACACTTCATCGGAGAGGCTATGATGATGTAGAAGCCCTCCGCGATGGATGCCCCCTCCGGCGGAGCTCCGAAACAGGCCCCAAGATGGGATCTCGTGGGTACAGAAGGTTGCGGCGGTGGAATTAGGTTTTTGGCTCCGTATCTGATCGTTTGGGGGTACGTAGGTATATATATAGGAGGAAGGAGTACGTCGGTGGAGCAACAGGGGGCCCACGAGGGTGGAGGGCGCGCACTGGGGGGTGGGCGCGCCCCCTACCTCGTGCCTCCCTCCTTTCTTTCTTGACGTAGGGTCCAAGTCTCCTGGATCATATTTGGTGAGAAAATCACGTTCCCGATGGTTTCATTCCGTTTGGACTCCGTTTGATACTCCGTTTCTTCGAAACTCTGAAATAGGCAAAAAAACAGCAATTCTGGGTTGGGCCTCCGGTTAATAGGTTAGTCCCAAAAATAATATAAAAGTGAATAATAAAGCCCAATATTGTCCAAAACAATAGATAATATAGCATGGAGCAATAAAAAATTATAGATACGTTGATGACGTATCAGGCATCCCCAAGCTTAATTCCTGCTCGTCCTCGAGTAGGTAAATGATAAAAACAGAATTTTTGATGCGGAGTGCTACTTGGCATAATTTCAATGTAATTCTTCTTTATAGTGGTATGAATATTCAGATCTGAAAGATTCAAGACAAAAGTTTAATATTGATATAAAAATAATAATACTTCAAGCATACTAACAAAGCAATCATGTCTTCTCAAAATAACATGGCCAAAGAAAGTTATCCCTACAAAATCATATAGTCCGGCTATGCTCTATCTGCACCACACAAAGTATTTAAATCATGCCAAGTATTATTGGAATATACAAGCCAAGTTCTATAATGAAAAATTCCCACTAGTATATGAAAGTGACAAAATGAGAGACTCTCTATCATGAAGATCGTGGTGCTACTTCGAAGCACAAGTGTGGTAAAAGGATAGTAACATTTGTTGGGGAACGTTGCAGAAAATTAAAAATTTTCCTACGGTTTCACCAAGATCCATATATGAGTTCATCTAGCAACGAGTCATGGGAGAGAGAGATTGCATCTACATACCACTTTGTAGATCGCGAGCGGAAGCGTTCAACGAACGGGGATGATGTAGTCGTACACACCGTGATCCAAATCACCGGAGATCCTAGCACCGAAAGCACGACACCTCCGCGTTCAACACACGTACGGTCAGCGTAACGTCTCCTTCTTCTTGATCCAGCAAGGCAAAGGAGAGATTGGGAAGAAGACTCCAGCAGCAGCACGACGGCGTGGTGATGGTGGAGGCGCAGTACTCCGACAGGGCTTCGCCGAGCTCTTACGGAGGAGGAGGAGGTGTTGGAGAGGGAGAGGGAGGCGCCAGGGCATAGGGTGGTCAGCCCCCTCTCCCCTCCCCCCTTTATATAACCCCTTGGGGGGGGGGGGGGGGCGCCGGCCCTAGGAGATGGAATCTCCTAGGGGGGCGGCGGCCAGGGAGGGGGGCTTGCCCCCCAAGCAAGGGGGGCGCCCCCTTTAGGGTTCCCCCCCAAACCCTAGGCGCATGGGCCCTTGGGGGGAGGCGCACCAGCCCACATTGGGCTGGTTACCTTCCTAACTTTGGCCCATGGGTCCCTCCGGGATAGGTGGCCCCACCCGGTGGACCCCCCGGGACCCTCCGGTGGTCCCGGTACAATACCGATAACCCCGAAACTTGTCCCGATGTCCGTATGAGGACTTTCCATATATAAATCTTTACCTCAGGACCATTCCGAAACTCCTCGTGACGTCCAGGATCTCATCCGAGACTCCGAACAACATTCGGGTTACTGCATATACATATCTTCACAACCCTAGCGTCACCGAACCTTAAGTGTGTAGACCCTACGGGTTCAGGAGACATGTAGACATGACCGAGACGGCTCTCGGGCAATAACCAACAGCGGGATCTGGATACCCATGTTGGCTCCCACATGCTCCATGATGATCTCATCGGATGAACCACGATGTCGAGGATTCAATTAATCCCGTATACGATTCCCTTTGTCAATCGGTATTTTACTTGCCCGAGATTCGATCGTCGGTATCCAAATACCTCGTTCAATCTCGTTACCGGCAAGTCACTTTTCTCGTACCGTAATGCATGATCCCGTGATCAAACACTTTGATCACACTGAGCTCATTATGATGATGCATTACCGAGAGGGCTCGGTGATACCTCTCCGTCAAGCGGAGTGACAAATCCCAGTCTCGATCCATGTCAACCCAACAGACACTTTCAGAGATACCCGTAGTGTACCTTTATAGTCACCCAGTTACGTTGTGACGTTTGGCATACCCAAAGCACTCCTACGGTATCCGGGAGTTACACGATCTCATGGTCTAAGGAAAGGATACTTGACATTGGAAAACTCTAGCAAACGAACTAAGTGATCTTATGCTATGTTTAGGATTGGGTCTTGTCCATCACATCATTCTCCTAATGATGCGATCCCGTTATCGATGACATCCAATGTCCATAGTCAGGAAACCATGACTATCTGTGGATCAACGAGCTAGTCAACTAGAGGCTCACTAGGGACATGTTTGTTGTCTGTTATTCACACATGTATTACGATTTCCGGATAACACAATTATAGCACGAATAAAGACAATTATCATGAACAAGGAAATATAATAATAATGCTTTTATTATTGCCTCTAGGGCATATTTCCAACAACATTATCCCTTCTCTCTTTTTCTCTCATTTATTATTTGGGCCTTTTCTCTTCTTTTTCTCTTATGTCCTCTTTTTTTTCGTCCGGAGTCTCATCCCGACTTGTGGGGGAATCATAGTCTCCATCATCCTTCCCGACTTTTATTTTCTTACAACTCAACAATTACAACTCGATACTTAGAACAAAATATGACTCTATATGCATGCCTCCGGCGGTATACCGGGATATGCAATGAATCAAGAGTGACATGTATGAAAGAATTATGAGAGGTGGCTTTGCCACAAATACGTTGTCAACTACATGATCATGATATGACAATGATGGAGCATGTCATAATAAACGGAACGGTGGAAAGTTGCATGGAAATATATCTCGGAATGGCTATGGAAATGCCATGATAGGTAGGTATGGTGGCTGTTTTGAGGAAGGTATATGGTGGGTGTATGATACCGGCAAAAAGTGCGCGGTATTAGAGAGGCTAGCAATGGTGGAAGGAAGAAAAGTGCGTATAATCCATGGAATCAACATTAGTCATGAAGAACTCATATACTTATTGCAAAAATCTACAAGTTATCAAAGAAAAGTATTACACGCATGCTCCTAGGGGGATAGATTGGTAGGAAAAGACCATCGCTCATCCCCGACCACCACTCACAAGGAAGACAATCAATAAATAAATCATGCTCCGACTTCATCACATAACGGTTCACCATACGTGCATGCTACGGGAATCACAAACTTTAGCACAAGTATTTCTCAAATTCACAACTACTCAAATAGCATGACTCTAATATCACCATCTTCATATCTCAAAACAATTATCAAGCATCAAACTTTTCTTAGTATTCAACGCACTCAAAAGAAAGTTTTACAAATCTTGAATACCAAGCATATTAAAAAATTTAAGCAAATTACCATGCTATTTAAGACTCTCAAAATAATCTAAGTGAAGCATGAGAGATCAATAGTTTCTATAAAACAAATCCACCACCGTGCTCTAAAAGATATAAGTGAAGCACTAAAGCAAAACTATATAGCTCAAAAGATATTAGTGAAGCACATAGAGTATTCTTACAAATTCCAAATCATGTATGACTCTATCAAAAGGTGTGTACAGCAAGGATGATTGTGGCAAACTAACAAATAAAGACTCAAATCATACAATACGCTCCAAGTAAAACACATATCACGTGGTGAATAAAAATAAGCTCCAAGTAAAGTTACCGATGGAAGTAGACGAAAGAGGGGATGCCTTCCGGGGCATCCCAAGCTTTGACTTTTTGGTGTCCTTAGATTATCTTGGGGGTGCCATGGGTATCCCCAAGATTAGGCTCTTGCCACTCCTTGTTCCATAGTCCATCAAAATCTTTCACCCAAAACTTGAAAACTTCACAACACAAAACTCAACAGAATTCTCATGAGCTCCGTTAGCGAAAGAATACAAAAGACCACTTCAAGGTACTGTAATGAACTCATTCTTTATTTATATTGGTATTAAACCTACTGTATTGCAACTTCTCTATGGTTTATAAACTATTTTACTAGCCATAGATTCATCAAAATAAGCAAACAACACACGAAAAACAGAATCTGTCAAAAACAGAACTGCTTGTAGTAATCTGGAACTAACGCAAACTTCTGGAACTATTTTATCACATTCTGGTGATTTTTATTGATCAGAAGCAATTGGAATCACTATTTTATCACGTTCTGGTGATTTTTAACAATTGTTTTCGTGAACATAAAGTTTCTGGAAATTACAGCAAGATCAAATACCTATCATCCAAGAAGATCCTATAGGTTTAACTTGGCACAAACACAAATTAAAACATAAAAACACATCTAACCAGAGGCTAGATCAAAGATTTATTCCTAAACAGAAGCAAAAAGCAAAAAACTAAAAATAAAATTGGGTTGCCTCCCAACAAGCGCTATCATTTAACGCCCCTAGCTAGGCATAAAAGCAAGGATAGATCTAGCTATTGCCATCTTTGGTAAGCAATCCATAAGTGGCTCTCATGATAGATTAATATGGTAATTTTATTTTCTTAATAGGGTAGTGTTCCATGCCTTTCTTTAATGGAAATTGGAATCTAATATTCCCTTCCTTCATAACAATAATTGCACCAACCGTTCTAAGGAAAGGTCTACCAAGAATAATAGGGCATGAAGGATTGCAATCTATATCAAGAACGATAAAATCTACGGGCACATAATTCCTATTTTCAACAATAAGAACATCATTAATTCCTCCCATAGGTTTCTTAATAATGGAATCTGCAAGGTACAAGTTTAGAGAGCAATCAGCAAAATCACGGAAATCTAGCAAATCACACAAAGTTTTGGGAATAGTGGAAACAATAGCACCCAAATCACACAAAGCATAAAACTCATGATCTTTAATTTTAATTTTAATAGTAGGATCCCACTCATCATAAAGTTTTATAGGGATAGAAACTTTCAACTCAAGTTTTTCTTCATAAGATTGCATCAAGGCATCAACGCATCAACGATATGTTTGGTAAAGGCTTTATTTTGACTATAAGCATGAGGAGAATTTAGCACGGATTGCAACAAGGAAATACAATCAATCAAAGAGCAATTTTCATAATTAAATTCCTTGAAATCCAAAATAGTGGGTTTAGCAACATCTAGGGCTTTGATTTCTTCAATCCCACTTTTATCACTTTTAGCTTCAAGATCTAAAAACTCTGAATTTTTAGAACGCCTTCTAGGTAAAGGTGGATCATATTCAATCCCATCATTATCAAGATGCATTTTTTTATTAGTAGATCTTTCAGTGTGCCATTGAGAATAATTAACCATAATATTATCTAGGACTTTAGTAGCTTCTCCTAAAGTGATTTCCATAAAAGTGCCTTCCGCGGCCGAATCTAAAAGATTTCTAGAAGCAAAATTCAATCCGGCATAAAAGTTTTGTATAATCATCCACAAATTCAAACCATGAGTAGGGCAATTACGTATCATTAATTTCATCCTCTCCCAAGCTTGTGCAACATGTTCATGATCAAGTTGCTTAAAATTCATAATATCATTTCTAAGAGATAATCTTAGTGGGAGGAAAATACTTAGAGATAAAAGCATCTTTGCACTTGTTCCAAGAATCAATACTATTTTTAGGCAAAGACGAAAACCAAGCTTTAGCACGATCTCTAAGAGAAAAAGGAAATAGCTTCAATTTAACAATATCATTATCAATATCTTTTTTCTTTTGCATATCACACAAATCAGCGAAGCTATTTAGATGAGTAGCGGCATCTTCACTAGGACGGTCGACGAATTGATCTTTCATGACAAGATTCAACAAAGCAGTATTGATTTCACAAGATTCAGTATTGGTAAGAGGAGCATTCGGAGTTCTAAGGAAATCATTATTGTTGGTATTGGTAAAGTCACAAAATTTGGTATTATCTTGAGCCATCATGACAAGCAAGCAATCCAGCACACAAGCAAACAAAAGGCAAGCGAAAAAGAAGGCAAACGGAAAAGAGAGGGCGAATAAAACGGCAAGGGTGAAGTGGGGAGAGGAAAACGAGAGGCAAATGGCAAATAATGTAATGCGGGAGACAAGGGATTGTGATGGGTACTTGGTATGTTGACTTTTGCGTAGACTCCTCGGCAACGGCACCAGAAATTCTTCTTGCTACCTCTTGAGCACTGCGTTGGATTTCCTTGAAGAGGAAAGGATGATACAGCAAAGTAGCGTAAGTATTTCCCTTAGTTTTTGATAACCAAGGTATCAATCCAGTAGGAGGCTACACGCGAGTCCCTCGTACCTGCACAAAGCAAATAACTCCTCGCAACCAATGCGATAAGGGGTTGTCAATCCCTTCACAACCACTTACGAGAGTGAGATCTGATAGATATGATAGATAATATTTTTGGTATTTTTGTGATAAAGATGCAAGGTAAAATAAAAGCAAAGTAAAAAGCAAAGGCAATAATGAAGTGTAGGAGGATTAATATGATGAAGATAGACCCGGGGGCCATAGATTTCACTAGTGGCTCTCTCAAGAGCATAAGTATTTTACAGTGGACGAACGAATTACTGTTGAGCAATTGACAGAATTGAGCATAGTTATGAGAGTATCTAGGTATGATCATGTATATAGGCATCACGTCCGAGACAAGTAGACCGACTCCTGCCTGCATCTACTACTATTACTCCACTCATCGACCGCTATCCAGCATGCATCTAGAGTATTAAGTTCAAGAAAACAGAGTAACACCTTAAGCAAGATGACATGATGTAGAGGGATAAATTATTGCAATATGATAAAAAACCCATCTTGTTATCCTCGATGACAACAATACAATACGTGCCTTGCTGCTCCTACTATCACTGGGAGAGGACACCGCAAGATTGAACCCAAAGCTAAGCACTTCTCCCATTGCAAGAAAGATCAATCTAGTAGGCTGATAACCCACAATTATAGGGGATCACAACAGTTTTCGAGGGTAGAGTACTTAACCCAAATTTATTGATTCGACACAAGGGGAGCCAAAGAATATTCTCAAGTATTAGCAGCTGAGTTGTCAATTCAACCACACCTGGAAACTTAGTATCTGCAGCAAAGTGTTTAGTAGCAAAGTAATATGATAGTGGTGGTAACGGCAGCAAAAGTAAAGACAACAAAAGTAATGTTTTTGGTATTTCGTAGTGATTGTAACAGTAGCAGCGGGAAAGTAAATAAGCGTAAACCAGTGTATGGAAAGCTCGTAGGCATTGGATCAATGATGGATAATCATGCCGGATGCGGTTCATCATGTATCAGTCATAACATAGGGTGACACAGAACTTGCTCCAATTCATCAATGTAATGTAGGCATGTATTTCGTATATAGTCATACGTGCTTATCGAAAAGAACTTGCATGACATCTTTTCTCCTACCCTCCCGTGGCAGCGGGGTCCTATTGGAAACTAAGGGATATTAAGGCCTCCTTTTAATAGAGAACCGGAACAAAGCATTAGCACATAGTGAATACATGAACTCCTCAAAGTATGGTCATCACCGGGAGTGGTCCCGATTATTGTCACTTCGGGGTTGCCGGATCATAACACATAGTAGGTGACTATAGACCTGCAAGATAGGATCAAGAACTCACATATATTCATGAAAACATAATAGGTTCAGATCTGAAATCATGGCACTCGGGCCCTAGTGACAAGCATTAAGCATAGCAAAGTCATAGCAACATCAATCTTAGAACATAGTGGATACTAGGGATCAAACCCTAACAAAACTAACTCGATTACATGATAAATCTCATCCAACCCATCACCGTCCAGCAAGCCTACGATGGAATTACTCACGCATGGCGGTGAGCATCATGAAATTGGTGATGGAGGATGGTTGATGATGACGACGGCGACTAATCCCTCTCTCCGGAGCCCCGAACGGACTCCAGATCAGCTCTCCCGAGAGGTTTTAGGGCTTGGCGGCGGCTCCGTATCGTAAAATGCGATGTTTTCTTCTCTCTGATTTTTTTTCTCCCCGAAAGCCAATATATAGAGTTGGAGTTGGCATCGGAGGGTTTCCAGGGGGCCCACGAGGTAGGGGGTGCGCCCTAGAGGGGGGGGGGCGCCCCCACCCTCGTGGACATGGTGTGGGCCCCCTGGTCTTCATCTTTGGCAAGGATTTTTTTATTGTTTTTTCTAAGGTGTTCCGTGGAGTTACAGGACTTTCCGAGAATATTTTCTTTCTGCACATAAAACAACACCATGGCAATTCTGCTGAAAACAGTGTCAGTCCGGGTTAGTTCCATTCAAATCATACAAGTTAGAGTCCAAAACAAGGGCAAAAGTGTTTGGAAAAGTAGATACGACGGAGATGTATCAACTCCCCCAAGCGTAAACCCTTGCTTGTCCTGAAGCAATTCAGTTGACAAACTGAAAGAAAGATAAACTTTTACAAACTCTGTTGCTCTTGTTGTTGTAACTATGTCAAGCCAGCATTCAATTTTTCAGCATATATCATAACTAACCATATTTGCAATAATTCTCAGGACTCACAATTACTCATATCAATAGCATAATCAACTAGCGAGCCATAATAATAAACCTCGGATGACAACACTTTCTCAAAACAATCATAATATGATATAACAAGATGGTATCTCGCTAGCCCTTTCCGAGACCGCAAAACATAAATGCAGAGCACCTTTAAAGATCAAGGACTGACTAGACATTGTAATTCATGGTAAAAGAGATCCAATCATAGTCACACCCAACATAGACTAATAGTGATGAATGCAAATGACAGTTGTGCTTTCCAGCTAGTGCTTTTTAATAAGAGGGTGATGACTCAACATAAAAGTAAATGGATAGGTCCTTCGCAGAGGGAAGCAGGGATTTGTAGAGGTGCCAGAGCTCGGTTTTGGATTAGAGATAAATTGCATTTTGAGCGGTATACTTTCATTGTCAACGTAACAACTAAGAGATGGCGATATCTTCCATGCTAAACAAATCATAGGCGGTTCCCAAACAGAATGGTAAAGTTTATACTCCCCCTCCACCAACAAGCATCAATCCATGACTTGCTCGAAACAATGAGTGTCTCCAACATACATCAGGTCCCAGGGGGAGTTTTGTTTGCAATTAATTTTGATTTAATTTGCATAAAGCATGGGACTGGGCATCCGAGTGACCAGCCATGTTCTCGTGAGTGAGGAGCGGAGTCCACTCCTCTTGAGAATAACCCGCCTAACGCGGAAGATAAGGACAACCATGGTTGATACATGAGCTATTCGAGCATACAAAACAGAATGCTTATTTGAAGGTTTAGAGTTTGGCACATACAAATTTACTTGGAACGGCAGGTAAATACCGCATATAGGAAGGTATAGTGGACTCATCTGGAATAACTTTGGGGTTCAAGGGATTGGATGCACAAGCAGTATTCCCGCTTAGTATAAGTGAAGGCTAGCAAAAGACTGGGAAGTGACCAACTAGAGAGCGACAACAGCCATGTACATGCATTAAAATTAATAAACATTGGATGCAAGCATGAGTAGGATATAATCCACCATGAACATAAATATCGTGAAGGCTATGTTGATTTGTTTCAACTACATGCATGAACATGTGCCAAGTCAAGTCACTCAAATCATTCAAAGGAGGATACCACCCCATCATACCACATCATAATCATCTCAATGGCATGTTGGCACACAAGGTAAACCATTATAACTCATAGCTAATTAAGCATGGCACAAGCAACTATGATCTCTAGTTGTCATTGCAAACATGTTTATTCATAATAAGCTGAATCAAGAACGACAAACTCATCATATTTACAAAAACAAAAGAGGTCGAGTTAATACCAGCTTTTCTCATCTCAGTCAGTCCATCATATATCATCATAATTGCCTTTCACTTGCACGACCGAATGGTGTGAATAATAATAAGAGTGCACGTGCATTGGACTAAGCTGGAATCTGCGAGCATTCAAGAAACATGAGAAGACAAGGCAATATGGCTCTGGGTTAAATCAACAATAAAGCATATAAGAGCCACTTCAACAATTTAATCATGGTCTTCTCCTATTGACTCCCAAAGGAAAGAAAATAAAACTATTTACACAGGAAAGCTCCCAACAAGCAAAAGAAGAACGGGAAATATTTTTGGGTTTTCTTTTTAATTATTACTACAGCAAGAAAGTAAACTACTACTAATTTTTTTGGTTTTCTTAAGGTTTAACAAACACACAAGAAGAAAGCAGGAAAAAGAAAATAAACTAGCATGGATATTACAGTGAAAGAGTATGAGCACCAACATCTAGCAATGAGTGTGTGTGAACATAAATGTAATGTCGGTGAGAAATACGTACTCCCCCAAGCTCAGGCTTTTGGCCTAAGTTGGTCTATTGCCAGGGATAGCCTGGCGGATACCCGTAGGTGTGGCTGAGGTCGTACTACGACGAGGGATAGTTTGGATCATACTGATGTGCAGCGGCTATCACCTATTGAGCTGCAGCGTGGAGTCGGGCTGCCTCCGCTCTCCTCTCGTACTCATCTGTCTGCTCTCTAGTAATAGTATATCTTTCTTTTGTCTGTGAATCAAAAAGGGCAGGAGCAGGGAGAGTAATACGAACAACATGCTGTTTGTTAAAAATTAAACGATATAAAAGAGGTGATTCGGGTCGCTCAAAAAAATGATGTGAGGCCATGGAGTCATAATTTAAATATGCAGTGGGCAACTCCGTATCACCCTCACGAATGTCTATCTCAAGAAAATGAGCTAAACGGGTTGCATAAATTCCTCCAAAGAAATCTCCATTATGTCTATTATGATGCAACCTACGAGCTACAATGGCTCCCATATGAAAAGATTGGTCTCCTAACACAGCACTCCTAAGAATGCTGAGGCCAGGGACACACATGGGACATGCTTCATCCTTAGCATTTATGCATCTACCGATGAAAAGAGCAAAATAATGTATAGCAGGAAAGTGAATGCTCCCTATGGTAGCCTGCGTTATATCTCTAGATTCCCCTACAGTTATTCTGGCAAGAAAGTCTCTAAATTCAGATTTAGGGGGATCCCTAATACTGCCCCATGATGGAAGTTTGCAAGCAAGAGTTAAATCCTCTAAGTCCATTCTATAAGATTTATCATAAAGATCAAACATGACTGAAGGAGAATTACGCAAACATGAATACTCAAACCTCCTCACAAATGAACTTGTGAGATAATGATATTGGGGGCATTTGTCAGCCTCAAAATCCTCAAGACCGGCATTGCGCAAATATGCTTTGAATTCTTCTTTAATTCCCGCACGGCCATAAAAATTTCCGACGGCCATTCGCAAGGCCATACAGGAGCGTCTCTTGGTGGATCCTCGTCAGCATCGCGCATAGCAATCCTAGGTCCTTGCTTCTTAGAAGAACCACCTTGGAACATCTTCCTAAGCATATTGTTTTTCTCTGAAAAATTCTGAAATTTTTAGTAACTTCAAACAAAAGTGAACCAACTTCAATAAAACTGATAGCAACTACTCCTACAAGTGCCTAGAGCCTATATCAAGCATTAGAACTACTTGGAACCATATAAATTTGACATGCAAACTCAAGAACATGGTCGCTTATGCAGCACACATTTGCAAAGAATAAAGCACTAGAACAAAAACTAATTGGACCAATGGAGGAGTCACATACCAAGGAACAATCTCCCCAAGCAGTTTTGCGAGAGGTGCTTTGAGCAAGGAGATCAAAGATCACAGCAAAAGTGGCTGGAACTCGTGCTTGAGTTGGTTTTTCGGGTTTGTGTGAGGTAGAGGAAGAAGATGGGTGCTGGGATAAGTGGAGGAGGGCCACCATGGGCCCACGAGGCAGGGGTCGCGCCCTAGAGGGGGGGCGCCCACCACCCTCGTGGCCAGGTGGCAGCTCCTCCCGCGGTAATTTTTGCACAGTAAATCCTCAAATATTCCTGAAAAAATCATATTAAATTGGCATGGCATTCTAAGGACTTTTATTTTCGGGATAATTTTATATTGCGCGGATAAGACAGGAAACAGACAGAAAAATACTATTTTTACTTTATTTCTACTAATTAACAGAAAGTTTAAAGAGGGCACAAAAGGTTGTGCTTCTAGTTTCATCCATCTCATGCTCATCAAAAAGAATCCACTAACAAGGTTGATCAAGTCTTGTTAACAAACCCATTCCGATAATCATGAAACCGGAGAAATTTCGAATAACACTAAGTTACCTCAACGGGGATATGCACATCCCCTATAATAAGTATATCATATTTCTTTTTGACAGTAGGAAGAGGAAATTCAAAACCTCCAAATATAATCGATGGAATTTTTCCAATAGAGTTGATACTATGAACTTGAGGTTGTTTCCTCGGAAAGTGTACCGTATGCTCATTACCATTAACATGAAAAGTGACATTGCCTTTGTTGCAATCAATAACAGCCCCTGCAGTGTTAAGAAAAGGTCTTCCAAGAATAATAGACATACTATCATCCTCGGGAATATCAAGAATAACAAAGTCCGTTAAAATAGTAACGTTTGCAACCACAACAGGCACGTCCTCACAAATACCGACAGGTATAGTAGTTGATTTGTCAGCCATTTGCAAAGATATTTCAGTAGGTGTCAACTTATTCAAGTCAAGTCTACGATATAAAGAGAGAGGCATAACACTAACACCGGCTCCAAGATCACAGAAAGCACTTTTAATATAATTTCTTTTAATGGAGCAAGGTATAGTAGGTACTCCGGGGTCTCCAAGTTTCTTTGGTATTCCACCCTTAAAAGTATAATTAGCAACCATGGTGGAAATTTCATCTTCCGGTATCTTTCTTTTATTAGTGATGATATCTTTCATATATTTAGCATAAGGATTTGTTTTGAGCACATCAGTTAACGCATACGCAAAAAGATAGGTCTAATCATTTCAGCAAAGCGCTCAAAATCCTCATCATCCTTCTTCTTGGATGGTTTCAGAGGAAAAGGCATGGGTTTCTGAACCCAAGGTTCTCTTTCTTTACCATGTTTCCTAGCAACAAAGTCTCTTTTATCAAGATCAACAGCAGGTTCAATTCCTACATCATTATCATTACTAGGTTGAGCATCATCATGAACATCATCATTAGTATTTTCATTAGGTTCATGTTCATTACCAGATTGTGTTTCAGCATCAGACATAGAGATATCATTTGGATTATCAGGTGGTTCAGCAATAGGTTCACTAGAAGTCTGCACAGTTCTATCATTTTTCTTTTTCTTCTTCTTAGAAGAACTAGGTGCATCAATATTATTTCTCTGAGAATCCTGCTCGATTCTCTTAGGGTGGCCTTCAGGATACAAAGGTTCCTGAGTCATTCTACCATTTCTAGTAGCCACTCTAACAACATAATCATTTTTCTTACTATTCATTTCATGGAGCAATTCTTTTTGAGCCTTAAGTACTTGTTCTACTTGAGTGGTAACCATAGAAGCATGTTTGTTAACAAGTTTAAGTTCACCTTTAATATTAGCCATATAATCACCCAAGTATTTAATCATATCGGAATCATATTTCAATTGTCTACCAAAGTAAGTATTGAAATTTTCTTGTTTGACAATAAAATTATCAAACTCATCAAAGCATTGCCTAGCAGACTTATAGTGAGGGATATCACCTTCATCAAATCTATAGAGAGAATTTACCTTTACTACTTGTGTCGGGATATCGGGTTCAGGAGGTTCTTCAGTAAATAAGTGATCGAGATCCTATGTTTCTTCAACAGGCGGTAAATTAAGACCATGTATTTCTTTAATAGGAGGTAAATTCTTAACATCTTCAGCTTTAATACCTTTTTCTTTCATAGATTTCTTTGCCTCTTGCATATCTTCGGGACTGAGAAATAAAACACCTCTCTTCTTCGGAGTTGGTTTAGGAATAGGCTCAGTAATTGGAGCGGGAGCTAGCTCAGGAGCTGGCTCAGGAGGTGCCCAATTATTTTCATTTGTCAACATACTATTCAATAGAATTTCAGCTTCATCCGGTGTTCTTTCCCTGAAAAGAGAACCAGCACAACTATCCAGGTAATCTCTGGAAGCATCGATTAGTCCATTATAAAAGATATCAAGTATTTCAGGTTTCTTAAGAGGATGATCAGGCAAAGCATTAAGTAATTTGAGAAGCCTCCCCCAAGCTTGTGGGAGACTCTCTTCTTTAATTTGCACAAAGTTGTATATTTCCCTTAAAGCAGCTTGTTTCTTATGAGCAGGGAAATATTTAGCAAAGAAGTAATAAATCATATCCTGGGGACTACGCACACAACCAGGATCAAGAGAATTAAACCATATCTTAGCATCACCCTTTAATGAGAACGGAAATATTTTGAGTATATAGAAGTAACGCAATCTCTCATCATTAGTGAACAGGACAGCTATATCATTTAACTTAGTAAGATGTGCCACAACAGTTTCAGATTCATAGCCATAGAAAGGATCAGATTCAACCAAAGTAATTATATCTGGATCAACAGAGAATTCATAATCCTTATCAGGAACACAGATAGGTGAAGTTGCAAAAGCAGGATCAGGTTTCATTTTATCTCTAAGTGATTCTTTGTTCCATTTAATCAATAACCTCTTAAGGTCATATCTATCTTTGCAGGCTAAAATAGCTAAAGAAGAATCTTTATAAAAAAGATAACCCTGACGAATAACGGGCATATTTTCATCATCACTTTCATCATCGTATTCAGATTCATCAATTTCTCTTTCTCTAGCCCTAGCAATTTGTTCTTCAAGAAATTCACTAAGGGGCACAGTAGTATCAGCCATAGAAGCAGTTTCATCATAAGTATCATGCATAGCAGAAGTGGCATCATCAATAACATGCGACATATCGGGACGAATAGCAAAAGCAGGTTTAGGTGTCGCTAGCTTACTCATAACAGAAGGTGAATCAAGTGCAGAGCTAGATGGCAGTTCCTTACCTCCCCTCGTAGTTGAGGGATAAATTGTTGTCTTAGCATATTTCAAGTTCTTCATAGTGTCCAGCAGATATAAATCGCAGGTGACTCAACGAATAGAGCTATGCTCCCCGGAAACGGAGCCAGAAAAAGGTCTTGATAACCCACAAGTATAGGGGATCGCAACAGTTTTCGAGGGTAGAGTATTTAACCCAAATTTATTGATTCGACACAAGGGGAGCCAAAGAATATTCTCAAGTATTAGCAGCTAAGTTGTCAATTCAACCACACCTGGAAACTTAGTATCTGCAGCAAAGTGTTTAGTAGCAAAGTAATATGATAGTGGTGGTAACGGCAGCAAAAGTAAAGACAACAAAAGTAATGTTTTTGGAATTTTGTAGTGATTGTAGCAGTAGCAGCGGGAAAGTAAATAAGCATAAACCAGTGTATGGAAAGCTCGTAGGCATCGGATCAGTGATGGATAATTATGCCGGATGCAGTTCATCATGTATCAGTCATAACATAGGGTGACACAGAACTAGCTCCAATTCATCAATGTAATGTAGGCATGTATTCCGTATATAGTCATACGTGCTTATGGAAAAGAACTTGCATGCCATCTTTTGTCCTACCCTCCCGTGGCAGCGGGGTCCTATTGGAAACTAAGGGATATTAAGGCCTCCTTTTAATAGAGAACCGGAACAAAGCATTAACACACAGTGAATACATGAACTTCTCAAAGTATGGTCATCACCGGGAGTGGTCCCGATCATTGTCACTTCGGGGTTGCCGGATCATAACACATAGTAGGTGACTATAGACTTGCAAGATAGGATCAAGAACTCACATATATATTCATGAAAACATAATAGGTTTAGATCTGAAATCATGGCACTCGGGCCCTAGTGACAAGCATTAAGCATAGCAAAGTCATAGCAACATCAATCTTAGAACATAGTGGATACTAGGGATCAAACCCGAACAAAGCTAACTCGATTACATGATAAATCTCATCCAACCCATCACCGTCCAGCAAGCCTATGATGGAATTACTCACGCACGGTGGTGAGCATCATGAAATTGGTGATGGAGGATGGTTGATGATGACGACGGCGACGAATCCCCCTCTCCGAAGCCCCGAACGGACTCCAGATCAGCCCTCCCAAGAGGTTTTAGGGCTTGGCGGCGGCTCCGTATCGTAAAACGCGATGATTTCTTCTCTCTGGTTTTTTTCTCCCCGAAAGCCAATATATAGAGTTGGAGTTGGCGTCAGAGGGTTTCCAGGGGGGCCATGAGGTAGGGGGCGCGCCCTAGAGGGGGGCGCCCCCCACCCTCGTGGATAGGGTGTGGGCCCCCTGGTCTTCATCTTTGGCGAGGATTTTTTATTGTTTTTTCTAAGGTGTTCCGTGGAGTTTCAGGACTTTTCGAGAATATTTTCTTTCTGCACATAAAACAACACCATGACAATTCTGTTGAAAACATCGTCAGTCCGGGTTAGTTCCATTCAAATCATACAAGTTAAAGTCCAAAACAAGGGCAAAAGTGTTTGGAAAAGTAGATACGACGGAGGCGTATCATAGGCCAAATCAAACTGATAATTCGAAGAGACTTACAAAGATAACCAATCATACATAAAAGAATTCAGAGAAGATTCAAATATTGTTCATTGATAATCTTGATCATAAACCCACAATTCATCGGTCTCAACAAACACACCACAAAAAGAAGATTACATCGAATAGATCTCCACGAGAGAGGGGAGAACATTGTATTGATATCCAAAAAGAGAGAAGAAGCCATCTAGCTACTAACTATGGACCCGAAGGTCTGAGGTAAACTACTCACACTTCATCGGAGAGGCTATGATGATGTAGAAGCCCTCCGTGATGGATGCCCCCTCTGGCGGAGCTCCGGAACAGGCTCCAAGATGGGATCTCGTGGGTACAAAAGGTTGCGGCGGTGGAATTAGGTTTTTGGCTCCGTATCTGATCGTTTGGGGGTACGTAGGGTCCAAGTCTCCTGAATCATATTTGGTGAGAAAATCACGTTCCCGATGGTTTCATTCCCTTTTGACTCCGTTTGATATTCTGTTTCTTCGAAACTCTGAAATAGGCAAAAAAACAGCAATCGGGCTGGGCCTCCGGTTAATAGGTTAGTCCCAAAAATAATATAAAAGTAAATAATAAAGCCCAATATTGTCCAAAACAGTAGATAATATAGCATGGAGCAATAAAAATTATAGATACGTTGGAGACGTATCACTCGCGCGCAAGGGCGCCGTCGATGCGCTCTTGTCCGGCAACGCCCAACGGCGAGCGCCTGGCCTTGTGGCCACGGCTGCTGCTGCTCGTCTCCCCGTATCCCCCCTGGTCGAGCGAGGCTGCTGCTCGGCTGCTGCTCGTCGAGGGAGTGCGCCGCATGGAGTCGCGCGCTGCTGCGAGGGCATGGAGTGGGACGGGGAGGGGAGAGAGGAGAGGACACGTCTGCGCGTGCCGCGTCATCGAGGCGGGCGGAGAGGCGGGAGCTGGCGCGGGGAGGCGGGAGAGAGCGGGAGGGGGGAGAGAGCGAGAGCGAGCGAACGGCGGCTTCGGCCATGGTGTCCAGGGAGCAAGGGAGAGAGCAGGGGGAGAATGAGGTGTCGCGATGCATGCGAGCAGGCAGGAGGTGTGGCGCGCTCGGGGCCAGTTGGGGAGGACGGCTGGGAAAGTTCTCGATCCCATGCCAAATACTTCGTCAGGCCAACCCCAAGAGGCAAAAAAATGCCGGCTGGGGGGCACAACGGCTGGAGATGCTCTTATGTTTTAGTATGAGAGGGCCACATTGCAAAATCTCCAATTTTATAACCGAATCTAAATGAAGTCCCTCGTTCCTAAATCAAAACCAAATCCCTAGCTCTCCGTCTCATTCACCTTGTGGCGACGGCGATGACGGCAATAAGACATTGAGCTGTGGCAGCGTGTCTTCTGGCTAGAGTGCAGGCAGATGTCGTCGTCGTTGTGGCAGGAGTGTGGCAGACACGTGTTGGAGCAAGGAGAGCGTGACATTGGGTAGTCGCGTCGGCATCATTGGAGGTAGTGTCTGCGCTGTCGTTCGAGGGAGGTCCTCGTTGTCCGCAGTGGCATGGTCTTGCATCCTAGACCCGCGTATCTTTCCCTCAAGAGATGTGGCAGCGCGGCGAGCGAGATATGCGACCTGAGCGCGACCGTGTGTCATCGCTTGCATGGCTGGCATGGTGACCCTCAAGCAGGGGTTCCGCAGACGTGCCTTGTACGCCACCATCCCTGGACAGCTGCAGAGCATGGTGACGCGGAGGCACTGGCGGCGATGGAGTATCATTGTGATGTCCGCGGGCAGCCACGAAGGTGGAGGTGGCTTGCCCACCATTCCACTTTTTGTGCGCTTCGACTCGAAGGAGGATTGGACTCGTGTGGTGCACACGTCGGAGCAGCTGCGTTGCGGCGGAAGTAGAATTGGTATTCGAGCTGGTCAAGGTTCTCGCATGGTACCCCCGAGGAAACTCGAGACAAGACGACACTTAGTTTGGAGGTGCTCCCGAAAGAGGCTTGAGATCTGGACATCGTCAACCTAGTGCTCATCGGTGTCGACAGCGAGCTCATCGACATGCTCCCCGTTATCGACAAGTGGGTGATGCCTATCACCGGTGGCTATGCGACCCTAGTGGTGTGCCAACGGTTCTCACTGTCTCTGTTCCGGCACCTCCTCCGCAACCATGGAAGCCAGACTCCGACGATGAAAATGCTCATTCACCGCCACCTCTAAACTCTCCAATAGAGCATGTCACCATCAATTTCCCGTGAGCTGAAAGAGGTCATCAACCATGGCCAATTGCTAACTGAAGACCTGGCTGATGAGTTTCTCCTCGATGAAGGCGTAGAACTTAGCCGCAAGCACACTTTCACCACCTGGCGCATCAATATAGATGGAAATGGCCCTAGTCAGTATGGTAAAAGAAGTGGGGCTGGAGTGTTAGAGATGTTGAATATCGTAGTTTGGTTATGTTTTATTCTTTGCTAATGTTTGTTAGAGATATTGATGTAGTTTGTTAGATGGGTGACAGGTGGGCTAAAAAATCCAACCTCCGCCGGCGACTGCTAAATCCAATTTGGCACCACATCATCGAAGTTTGCTAGTTCCTGGACTT
This sequence comes from Aegilops umbellulata, assembly GCA_032464435.1. Lineage (NCBI taxonomy): Eukaryota > Viridiplantae > Streptophyta > Magnoliopsida > Poales > Poaceae > Aegilops > Aegilops umbellulata. Next base: position 21,919,734 of record CP136057.1, read on the forward strand.
GATCTAACTTCATATCCAGAAGATCTCCCTCACGCTCCTTTTGTGCCCGACCCAACATTAGAGCCAGAGGAAACCTCAAGATCCAATATGTTATGGATTCGGGTTCTTGACTTTTGGCTAGATCCAACATCCGAGCCTCGAGGGGTGCCATCACATCCTGACTCATGGTCGGGTCCGATGAGTATTTCTCGTACTTGTCCTGGGTCCAATTTGACATCGGAGTCCAGTGAGTGCCTCATGCCGGTCCTTCGTCTAGTCTGACACCCAGCTCGTGACGGCCAGCCTCCTGTGGGAGACCATGGTATATTCCAGGTTGCCAAATCTAAATATTCGACCTTGGGTGGAGGTTTATATATGACCTAGATGGTCGTCTGAATTTGCGAAGAAGGCGATACTATCGAAGACGAAGACCTGGCCTCGCACGAAATTCATGTTGGCGCTCTACTGGCCGATCTTGATTACCTCCACTACGTAGCAGGACCTGTCTGTGCCATCAATGACGGAGCAAAATCTGATAGATCTCGGGCAGGAGGTCCCGAGCTAGTAGTCTAGAAACGATGGTAACAATGGCACATGTTTTTACCAAGGTCCGGGCTCTCATCTGAGATAAAATCATATGTCCGGCTTGTGTTTTGTTGTGTTTGGGTGGAGTACAGAGTACATGTGATCTACTGCAAGATCGTTGTGTGTCCTCTATGTACCCACTGTTGGGGAACGTAGCATGCAATTTCAAAAAAATTCCTACGATCACGCAAGATCTATCTAGGAGATGCATAGCAACGAGAGGGGGAGAGTGTGTCCACGTACCCTCGTAGACCTAAAGCGGAAGCGTTATGTTAACGCGGTTGATGTAGTCGAACGTCTTCACGATCCAACCGATCCAAGTACCGAACGTACGACACCTCCGTGTTCAGCACACGTTCAGCTTGATGACGTCCCTCGAACTCTTGATCCAGTAGAGGGTCGAGGGAGAGTTCCGTCAGCACGACGGCGTGGCAATGGTGTTGGTGATGTGATCCGCGCAGGGCTTTGCCTAAGCAGTACGACGCTATGACCGAAGGCGTAAACTGTGGAGGGGGGCACTGCACATGGCTAAGAGAATTCCTGGTGTGTCTTTGGGGTGCCCCCTGCCCACATATATAAAGGAGGGGGGGGGGAGAGGTCGGAGGCCAGGAGGGGCGCGCCTTGGGGGGAGTCCTACTTGGACTCCTAGTCCAAGTAGGATTCGCCCCCCCTTTCCTTTCTTCCACCGAAGGGAAAAAGGATGGAGAGGGAAAGGGAAAGGGAAGGGGGGCGCCGCCCCCTCCTCCTTCTCCTATTCAGACTCCCTAGGAGGGGGCGCATGGCCACCCCCTGTGGGCTTCCCTCTCTCTCCCTTAGGCCCATGTTGGCCCAACACTTTCCCGGGGCCATTCCGATGTCCGAATATAACCTTCCAATATATGAATCTTTACCTCTTGACCATTTTGAGACTACTCGTCATGTCCGTGATCTCATCCGGGACTCTGAAAAAACTGCGCTCACCAAAACACATAACTCATAATACAAATCGTCATCGAACGTTAAGCGTGCGGACCCTACGGGTTTGAGAACTATGTAGACATGACCGAGACACATCTCCGATCAATAACCAATAGCGGAACCTGGATGCTTGCTACCTCTTGAGCACTGCGTTGGATTTCCCCGAAGAGGAGAGGATGATGCAGCAAAGTAGCGTAAGTATTTCCCTCAGTTTTTGAGAACCAAGGTATCAATCCAGTAGGAGGCTACACGCAAGTCGCTCGTACCTGCACAAAACAATAGATCAACGCAACCAACGCGATTAGGGGTTGTCAATCCCTTCACGGTCACGTACGGGAGTGAGATCTGATAGAGAATATTTTTTGGTATTATTGGTATAGAGATGCAAAGTGAAAAGTAAAATAGCAAAGCAAGATTAAAGTGATGGAGATTGATATGATGAGAATAGACCCGGGGGCCATAGGTTTGACTAGTGGCTTCTCTCAAGAGCATAAGTATTCTACGGTGGGTGAACAAATTACTATTCAGCAATTGACAGAATTGAGCATAGTTATGAGAATATCTAGATATGATCATGTATATAGGCATCACGTCCGAGACAAGTAGACCGACTCCTGCCTGCATCTACTACTATTACTCCACTCATCGACCGCTATCCAGCATCCATCTAGAGTATTAAGTTAAAAACAGAGTAACGCCTTAAGCAAGATGACATGATGTAGAGGGATAGTTTCATGCAATATGATAAAAAACCCATCTTGTTATCCTCGATGGCAACAATACAATACGTGTCTTGCTGCCCCTTCTGTCACTGGGAAAGGACATCGCAAGATTGAACCCAAAGCTAAGCACTTCTCCCATGGCAAGAAAAACCAATCTAGTAGGCCAAACCAAACTGATAATTCGAAGAGACTTGCAAAGATAACCTATCATACATAAAAGAATTTAGAGAAGATTCAAATATTATTCATAGATAAACTTGATCATAAACCCACAATTCATTGGTATCAACAAACACGCTGCAAAATTACATCGAATAGATCTCCACGAGAGAGGGGGAGAACATTGTATTGAGATCCAAAAAGAGAGAATAAGCCATCTAGCTAATAACTATGGACCCGTAGGTCTGAGGTGAACTACTCACACTTCATCGGAGGGGCTACGATGATGTAGAAGCCCTCCGTGATGATGGCCCTCTCCGGCGGAGCTCCAGAACAGGCCCCAAGATGGGACCTTGTGGGTACAAAAGGTTTCGGCGGTGGAATTAGGTTTTTGGCTCCGTATCTGATCGTTTGGGGGTACGTAGGTATATATAGGAGGAAGAAGTACGTCGGTGGAGCTTTGAGGGGCTCACGAGGCAGGGGGCACGCCCTAGGGGGGTAGGCTCGCCCCCCACCCTCATGACCGCCTCGTGGCTTTCTTGACGGAGGGTCCAAGTCTCCTGGGTCTTATATGATGAGAAAATCACGTTCCCGAAGGTTTCATTCCATTTGGACTCCGTTTGATATTATGTTTTTTCTAAACTCTGAAATAGGCAAAAAAAACAGCAATTCTGGGCTGGGCCTCCGGTTAATATGTTAGTCCCAAAAATAATATAAAAGTGGAAAATAAAGCCCAATATAGTCCAAAACAGTAGATAATATAGCATGGAGCAATCAAAAAATATAGATACGTTGGGGACGTATCAATGCTCATATTGGCTCCTACATATTCTACGAAGATCTTTATCGGTCAAACAGCATTACAACATACGTTATTCCTTTGTCATCGGTATGTTACTTGCCCGAGATTCGATCGTCGGTATCACCATACCTAGTTCAATCTCGTTACCGGCAAGTCTCTTTACTCGTTCCGTAATGCATCATTCCGCAACTAACTCATTAGTCACATTGCTTGCAAGGCTTATAGTGATGTGCATTACCGAGAGGGACGGAGATACCTCTCCGATACACGGAGTGACAAATCCTAATCTTGATTTATGCCAACCCAACAAACATCTTTGGAGACACCTGTAGAGCATCTTTATAATCACCCAGTTACGTTGTGACGTTTGATAGCACACAAGGTGTTCCTCTGGTATTCCAGAGTTTCATAATCTCATAGTCAGAGGAACATGTATAAGTCATGAAGAAAGCAATATCAATAAAACTAAACAATCATTATGCTAAGCTAATAGATGGGTCTTGTCCATCACATCATTCTCTAATTATGTGATCCCGTTCATCAAATGATAACACATGTGAGGGAGTCCTGGATTTGGGGGTGTCCGGATAGCCGGACTATACCTTCAGCCGGACTCCTGGACTATGAAGATACAAGATTGAAGACTTCGTCCCGTGTCCGGAAGGGACTTTCCTTGGCGTGGAAGGCAAGCTTGGCGATACGAATATGTAGATCTCCTACCATTGTAACCGACTCTGTGTAACCCTAACCCTCTCTGGTGTCTATATAAACCGGAGGGTTTTAGTCCGTAGGACAACATATAACAATCATACCATAGGCTAGCTTCTAGGGTTTAGCCTCCTTGATCTCGTGGTAGATCTACTCTTGTACTACCCATATCATCAATATTAATCAAGCAGGACGTAGGGTTTTACCTCCAACGAGAGGGCCCGAACCTGGGTAAAACATCGTGTCTCTTGTCTCCTGTAACCATCCGCCTAGACGCACAGTTCGGGACCCCCTACCCGAGATCCGCCGGTTTTGACACTAATATTGGTGCTTTCGTTGAGAGTTCCTCTGTGTCGTCGCTTTTAGGCCCGATGGCTCCTCCGATCATCAATAGCGATGCAGTCCAGGGTGAGACTTTTCTCCCCGGACAGATCTTCATCTTCGGCGGCTTCGCACTGCGGGCCAATTCGCTTGGCCATCTAGAGCAGATCGAAAGCTACGCCCCTGGCCATCAGGTCAGATTTGGAAGTTTAAACTACACGGCTGACGTCCACGGGGACTTGATCTTCGAAGGATTCGAGCCACGGCCGAGCACGCCGCACTGTCACGATGGGCATGATCTAGCTCTGCCGCCGAACAGTGCCCTGGAGGCCGCACACGCATCAGTTCCGACCCTCGATTCGGAACCAACTACGCCGATCAAGGATGAGTGGTTGGACGCCGCCTCGGGGGCTGCGATCCCAACGGCGATCGAGCCGAACACCAGCCCCGCACTCCGCAAGGCCCGTGACTCCATGGGGCCGGACTCCTCTCCGGACTCCGAGCCCTCCGCGCCCCTGCAGATCGAATCCGATTGGGCGCCGATCATGGAGTTTACCGCCGCGGACATCTTTCAGCACTCGCCCTTTGGCGATATTCTGAAGTCATTAAAGTCTCTCTCTTTATTAGGAGAGCCCTGGCCGGACTGCGGTCAGCAAGGTTGGGATACGGACGACGAAGAAATTCAAAGCCCACCCACCACCCACTTTGTAGCCACTGTCGATGATTTGACCGACATGCTCGACTTTGACTCCGAAGACATCGACGGTATGGACGCCGATGCAGGAGACGATCAAGAACCAGCACCTATAGGGCACTGGAAAGCCACCTCGTCGTATGACATATACATGGTGGATACCCCAAAAGAAGGAGATGGCGATGGAACAGCGGGGGATGACCCCTTCAAGAAACAACCTAAGAGCCGGCGTCAGCGGTGCCGCTCTAAATCCCGCCAAAGCAAAAACGGTGATTCCGGCACAGGAGATAATAATACTCCGGATAGCGCCGAAGAACACCCCCTCCAGCAAGATTTAGCACAGGAGGATGGAGAAGCCAGCCCTCACGAGCGAGCGGCAGACAGATAGGTCGAGGATGATAATTATATGCCTCCCTCCGAAGATGAGGCAAGCCTCGACGACGACGAATTCGTCGTGCCAGAGGATCTCGTCGAACAAGAGCGTTTCAAACGCAGGCTTATGGCCACGGCAAGCAGCCTCAAGAAAAAACAGCAACAACTTAGAGCTGATCAAGATTTGCTAGCCGATAGATGGACTGAAGTCCTTGCGGCCGAAGAGTATGAACTCGAACACCCCCCAAGAGCTACCCAAAGCGCAGGCTGCTACCCCGATTAGAGGAGGAAGCACCTAAACCTACATCACCAGCGCATGATACGGCCGATCGGCCACCTTGCAGCCGCGACAGAGAAGCCTCTCGGCCCTCCACTCAAGCCGCACCCCGGCGCCGCTCAAAACATTCTAAGGCACGGGAAAATGCGCTAGACCTGCGAGACATATTGGAGGACAAGGCAAAGCAAACAAGATCGATCTACGGATCGCGCGGGCGCCCCACGGCACGTGACGGTGATCGTCACTCCAGATATAATAAATCCGGCCGGGCCGAACACAATAGACAAAGCTCGTTTGAGCTGCGTCGTGATATAGCCCAATATAGAGGCGCCACACACCCCCTATGCTTCACAGATGAAGTTGTGGCGCCCGGATAATCAAGCTACAGTAACCCTCTGGTAATGATGCCACGTCACCTCGATTATTGTTGATAATCTCGCGTTAGTTCAGAGCCGATCCAAATTCAAATTTGAATTAAAGTCAAAACCATTGAAGTTTTCAAAAGTCAAAACTAAATTGTTTCTAATGTGTCAAATAATCCACAATAAATGTTGGTGAAGAAATCATCTTTTAATAAAATACTTAAATGCACTAAATAAACTAAAACAACAAAAGAATAATTATACAAAATGCTTTTAAGATAATAAGCCAATGCAAAATACTTTATTGAAAGTGCCAAAAATGTTTGGGGGTGTGACCGATTTAATAACACCAAATTAGTTGTCGCTTTTAAATTCTATAAAACTAAAATAAAAGAAAACAGAAGAATAATAGAATAAAAAAAGGAGGAAACAAAAAAAAGGAGAAAGGGCCAACCCCCCCCCCCCCCCACTGGGCCGACCGGCCCAACTAGCAACTAGGCCACCAGGCCGGCCCGCACCATCGCCCAACCTACATCCCCGCTCGGTCCACCCCGCAAACCCTAACCTCCCCACTCCTCCTCCCTCTCCCCGCACTGTTTCTGGATCGAGGGGCGATTCCCCCGATCCCGCCAATCGCCGACCGCGCCGCCTGGAGACGCCCCCCTTCCTCGCCGTCATTGCCTCGTCCTCCTCCCTGGAACCCCACTCGCCTGGTCATGGATCAGGGAGGGGGCTCGATCCCGCGCCGCACCACGACTCCGTCGTCGGCCTCCAACCCCGGCGCCCCGCCATCATCGCCTCGCCCCCTCACCTCTCCCACGTCGGCTCCGTCGCGCGTCACCGGCCTGAGGCCTCTACCTCGCCGCTCGCCACCAACATCGTCACCGGACCGCCCCACCTCACGCCGGCGCCCCGCCGCCACATCGACGTCGCCGCCACCGGATCGCCCTAGCCGTCGTTCGTCGGGTCGCCCGCGACCTTGCTGACGCCGCCTCCCCGCCGGACTACGTCGTCCTCACCCCCGCCTCACCGGACTGCCCCGTCCCCGCCTCTCCTTCGTCGGTCCTCCCCGCGCCCCGCCGCCCTCTTCTCTTCAACCGGGGTGAGCTCCCCGTCGGGCCCCGTCCATCTCACCCCCCTCTGAACGCTGCGCCCCCCCACGCCGTCCCGTCGCCGCGCCTCCTCTGCGTGGCGGCGCTACGTCGCGGTTTCCGCACGCCCGCGCTCACCCCGGGCGCGCCTCGCCCCTCTGCAACCGCCGCATGGGCCGGCTCCCACCGCTGCTGCTCGACGCCCTGGCCGCCCCTACGCCACGCTGCTCCTGCCGCTGCTCGCGCACAACTGCAACCGCTGCTACCTGCTCCTCTACTGCCTGCTGCTGCGTTGCTGCCATAGCCGCCCGTCGCCTAGCCGACAGCACTCCGCCTCCACCCCCGCGCGCGCCCTTCCAACTCCGGCCGCCGCGCCCGCAACCCCCCCGCCGCCTTAGCCCTCACGGCTCCGGCCGGCCGCGCCGTGGCCGCCGGCGCCCGCCTTCCTGGGCACCCGAGTGCTCCCCGCCCCCTGGTGGCCTCGGGCACGCACGCCCGCACCCGAGCGCCCATTGCGCCCGAACCCGCTATGGCCCCCTAGGCCCTATGACAAGTGGGGCCCAGCCCCTGAACATTAAAAAAAAAGAGGTTTAAAATTAATAATAAATAAAATATTAATTAATTAATTAAAGAATTAATTAACTTAATTAATTCTGTATTAGATTAATCTAATAACTTAGTTAACTAATTAATCATGATTAGTTAGTCTAGTCAATGACGAACGGGACCCACACGTCAGCGACCCAGTCAACACATCTGTTGACTGCTGACATCATGCTGACGTCATGCTGACGTCAGCATGCACTGTTTTGGATAATGTTGTATTAAGTTAATTAAATAAATGCTAAAATTAATCTAAATCCTTTAAAATTAATATAAAATAAACCGTAGCTCGGATGGAAAAACTTTGTACATGAAAGTTGCTCAGAACGACGAGACGAATCCGGTTACGCAACTCGTTCGTCCGCCACACATCCCTAACCTATCGAACCTGCAACATTTCCCCTCCGCCTCCTCTGCCCGAAAACGCGAAACGCCGGGGATACTTTCCCGGATGTTTCCCCCCCTTCACCGGTATCATCTCATACCGCGTTAGGGCACGCCTAGCATCACGCTTTGCTTTGTCATGCATCGTTATGCATCTGTTTGCATTGTATTTATTGTTTCTCCCCCCTCTTCTTCCGCTAGACACCGAGACCGACGCCGCTGCTACCCAGTACGACTACGGAGTTGACGATCCCTCTTTCTTGTCTGAGCAACCAGGCAAGCCCCCCCTTGATCACCAGATATCGCCTACTCTACTCTATACTGCTTGCATTAGAGTAGTGTAGCATGTTACTGCTTTCGTTATTCCTATCGTGATGCATAGCCTGTCTTTGATACTGCTGTTGATACCTTTACCTGCAATCCTACATGCTTAGTATAGGATGCTAGTGTTCCATCAGTGGCCCTACACTCTTGTCCGTCTGCCATGCTATACTACTGGGCCGTGATCACTTGGGAGGTGATCACGGGCATACTATATACTTTACACTGTTACATTACCTGTGGTACTGTTCAGAGATGGGGGCTGAAGGGGCAGGTGGCTCCATCCCGGTAGAGGTGGGCCTGGGTTCCCGACGGCCCCCGACTGTTACTTTGTGGCGGAGCTACAGGGCAGGTTCAAACCACCTAGGAGAGAGGTGGGCCTGCCCTAGTCGACGTTCGCTATATTTAACACGCTTAACGAGATCTGGGTATTTGATCTGAGTCTGGCCATTTGGTCTATACGCACTAACCACCTACGCGGGAGTAGTTATGGGTATCCCGGCGTCGTGGTATCAGCCGAAGCACTTCTTGACGTCAGCGACTGAGCGGCGCGCGCCGGGTTGGACCGCGTAACGTGACTTCCATTGTACTGGAGGTTGCTAGGTCTGCTCACCGGCCGCGTTCGCAACGTGCAGGTGTGCTTAGGGCGATGGGCCCAGACCCCTGCGCGCATAGGTTTAGACCGGCGTGCTGACCGCTCTGTTGTGCCTAGGTGGGGCTGCGACGTGTTGATCTTCCGAGGCCGGGCATGACCCAGAAAAGTGTGTCCGGCCAAATGGGATCAAGCGTGTTGGGCTATGTGGTGCACCCCTGCAGGGAAGTTTATCTATTCGAATAGCCGTGTCCCTCGGTAAAAGGACGACCCGGAGTTGTACCTTGACCTTATGACAACTAGAACTGGATACTTAATAAAACACACCCTTCCAAGTGCCAGATACAACCCGGTGATCGCTCTCTAACAGGGCAACGAGGAGGGGATCGCCGGGTAGGATTATGCTATACGATGCTACTTGGAGGACTTCAGTCTACTCTCTTCTATATGCTGCAAGACGGAGGCGACCAGAAGCGTAGTCTTCGATAAGACTAGCTATCCCCCTCTTATTCTGGCATTCTGCAGTTCAGTCCACTGATATGGCCCTTTACACATATATCCATGCATATGTAGTGTAGCTCCTTGCTTGCGAGTACTTTGGATGAGTACTCATGGTTGCTTTTCTCCCCTTTTTCCCCTTTCCCTTCTACCCGGTTGCCGCAGCCAGACGATGGAGCCCAGGATCCAGACGCCACCTTCGACGACGACTCCTACTACTCTGGAGGTGCCTACTACTACGTGCAGCCCGCTGACGACGACCAGGAGTAGTTAGGAGGATCCCAGGCAGGAGGTCTGCGCCTCGTTCGATCTGTATCCCAGTTTGTGCTAGCCTTCTTAAGGCAAAACTTGTTTAACTTATGTCTGTACTCAGATATTGTTGCTTCCGCTGACTCGTCTATGATCGAGCACTTGTATTCGAGCCATCGAGGCCCCTGGCTTGTATTATGATGCTTGTATGACTTATTTTTATTTGTAGAGTTGTGTTGTGATATCTTCCCGTGAGTCCCTGATCTTGATCGTACACATTTGCGTGCATGATTAGTGTACGATTGAATCGGGGGCGTCACAGAAGTAATGGATCATCAAATCCCTGAGGGTTTCAAACCCGTGAACATTGAATCATACGATGGCACAACAGATCCCGCGGTATGGATCGAGGATTATCTCCTTCATATCCACATGGCCCGCGACGACGATCTACACGCCATCAAATACCTCCCACTCAAACTTTAGGGACCAGCTCGGCATTGTCTTAACAGCTTGCCAGCATAATCAATCGATTGTTGGGAGGACCTGAAAGCCGCATTCCTCGACAATTTCCAGGGCACCTATGTGCGACCACCAGACGTCGATGACCTAAGCCACATAATTCAGCAGCCAGAGGAATCGGCCAGGCAATTCTGGACACGGTTCCTAACAAAGAAAAACCAAATAGTCGACTGTCCGGACACTGAGGCCCTAGCAGCCTTCAAGCATAATATCCGCGACGAGTGGCTTGCCCGGCACCTTGGACAGGAAAAGCCGAAATCCATGGCAGCACTCACGACGCTCATGACCCGCTTTTGCGCGGGAGAAGACAACTGGCTATCTCGTAGCAATAACTTGACCAATAACCTTGGTAATTCAGACACCAAGGACAACAGTGGCAGGTCGCGTCGGAACAAGCAAAAGCGTCGCGTTAACAGCGACAGCAACGAGGATACGACAGTCAATGCCAGATTCATAGGCTATAAATCTGATCAGCGGAAAAAACCATTCAAAAGAAATACTCAGGGCCCGTCCAGTTTGGACCGAATACTCGACCGCTTGTGCCAGATACATGGCACCCCCAAAAAGCCAGGCAATCACACCAACAGGGATTGTTTGGTGTTCAAGCAGGCAGGTAAGTTAAATGCCGAAAGTAGAGACAAGGGGCTGCGTAGCTTTGACGAGGAGGAGCCCCGACCGCCGAACAATAGTGGACAGAAGGGTTTTCCCCCACAAGTGCGGACCGTGAACATGATATACGCAACCCACATCCCCAAGAGGGAGCAGAAGCGTGCGTTAAGGGACGTATATGCGATGGATCCAGTCGCCCCAAAGTTCAACCCATGGTCCTCCTGCCCGATCACCTTTGATCGAAGGGACCACCCTACTAGCATCCGTCATGGCGGGTTCGCTGCATTGGTTCTAGACCCAATTATTGACGGATTTCATCTCACAAGAGTCCTTATGGACGGCGGCAGCAGCCTGAATCTGCTTTACCAGGATATAGTGGGGAAATGGGCATATATCTCTCGAGGATTAAGCCCACCAAAACGACCTTTAAAGGCGTCATACCAGGTGTAGAGGCCAACTGTACAAGCTCAGTCACACTTGAAGTGGTCTTCGGATCTCCGGATAATTTCCGAAGCGAGGAGTTAATCTTTGACATAGTCCCGTTCTGCAGTGGCTATCATGCACTGCTCGGGCGAACCACATTTGCAAAGTTCAATGCGGTGCCGCACTACGCATACCTTAAGCTCAAGATGCCAGGCCCTCAAGGAGTAATCACGGTCAATGGAAACACCGAACGCTCCCTCCGAACGGAGGAGCACACGGCGGTCCTCGCAGCGGAAGTACAAAGCAGCCTCTCAAGGCAGCTCTCCAGTCCGGCCGGTAAACGTCCGGACACTGTCAAGCGCTCCCGGAGTAACCTACAACAAGACCGCTTGGCACGTTCCGAGCAGGCGTAGCAATGCGGCCCCAACCCCAGCCCTCGCGAAATAGCGAAACCAGTGCTTCGCGTACATAACTACGCTCTCGAAATACCATGGGCGCAGGGGGAGGGGCACCATCACGGCACGCCCGAAACACGGCTTAAACCGCACTAGGGGCTGCTGATTTCTTTATTTTCTCTTACTTTCAGGACTCCATACTTCGAAAGACCTGTTCGGCAATCCAACTGCTGCACAAATGATGCAAGAACCAGGGAAGCAGAAAAGCTACGCCGCATCATAGAAATCCCAGGTGGTCTCTATCACGAGCAGTATACCTGTTTTGCATACTATTCCACAGCCTGCCCCTGGAAAGGACATGTTAAATAGTCCCGCTTTTGCTTATCGCACTATTTGTATCGTTCTGCTTCGATCGCAACCTTTCTATAAACAATGCATAGCTTTTGTCGATTTTTGCATTACTCCTTTTTACAAATATATGTTCATTAACGACATGTTGCACCCGTACACTTTGGTACGGTCAATACGCCAGGGGCTGTTGTACCCCCCCAATATGGTGTGAGAAGTCCGAACACTTTAACAAGTACGGCACCCCGAACTTATAGCATTATATGCATCGGCTCCGAATCATGTCTTGGGTCAATAGTTGGGTTTGCCCGGCTCCTATGTTTTGGTGCCTTACGTTCCGTTGTATCGGCTAAGGTAGCACTAGGAGAGCTACTGCGATTGTGCCCCAGTTGAGCTGGGCGGAGCACCTCAGTAGAGAAAGCTAAAACTGACTGTCATGATGAAGCGAGAGACTGGTCGCTGTTCAAGAGGTTTTTCGAGTCCCTAAAGACTTATGCCGCTTAGAGCGAGGAGTCGGCTTTGTCCGGCCAAAGGCGTGGATAGCGCCCCGAACTCGGTCTTCCAAATACTAGGGGCTTCGTCGAAATTTAAAATTATAGAATTCTATGGCTAAGTGAGAGTGTTCAAGAATTATAGTCCGATTGCCTTGTTCGTTGTGCTGAGCACCTCCCTCGAAGGACCCAAACATGGGAAAAAGAGTGCTCAGGTTTATCCCGAACACCCCAGCACTAGTGGCACGGGGGCAGAAGCCGACGACTGGCCATCTCTCAATTTTGATAAACAGCCGCACAGAAAGTAATATTTTAAATTCAAAAAGCATTGCTTAGCGCATATGAACAAGTTTTCAGCGCACAGGACAATACGAGCGAGTTTACTCAAAAATTACATCCCTGTTACATTCATCCGCCATAAGGCAGGCACCCTTTAGAACGTCCTTATAATAGTTCTCGGGCTTGCGATGCTCTTTCCCCGGCGGTGGCCCGTCCTTCACAAGCTTCTCACCATCCAGCTTGCCCCAGTGCACCTTAGCGCGGGCAAGGGCCCTACGGGCACCTTCGATACAGACGGAGCGCTTGATGACTTCGAGCCTTGGACAGGCCTCCACCAGCCACCGCACCAGCCCGAAGTAGCTCCCAGGCAGAGCCTCTCCGGGCCACAGCCGAACTATAAGGCCCTTCATGGCCTGTTCGGCCACCTTGTGGAGCTCGACCAGCTGCTTTAGCTGGTCGCTCAGGGGCACTGGGTGTCCGGCCTCATCATACTGAGACCAGAACACCTTCTCCGTCGAGCTGCCCTCCTCGGCTCGGTAGAATGCGGCGGCATCGGACACGCTACGGTGAAGATCTGTGAATGCTCCTGGAGAGCTCCGGATTCGGGTGAGTAACAAGAAGCTCACTTTTACATGTTTGCTTTGCATAAAGAATGCCTTACCCGCCGCTATCTTTTTCACCGCATCCAACTCCTGGAGGGCCTTTTGGGATTCGGCCTTGGCAGACTTGGCACTTTCAATAGCCGCCGCGAGCTCGGACGCTCGCGTCTTTGAGTCAAGCTCTAAACTCTCATGTTTTTCCATGAGAACCTGGATCTCTTGCCGTACCTCGCCAACTTGTGCCTCATATTTCTCTCGCTCGGTGTGCTCTGCGGCCGCTCTCTTCTCGGCCTCGGCCAGCGTTTGCTTAAGGGTCGCCACCTCAGTTGTGGCCCCTACAATAGCCATGTTAATCCTGTCATATTTTTGCAATCGCGCTTTTATATTTTCATTTTTTTTATAAGGTATCTCTTACCTTCTTTCTCCTTGAGCTGCCGCTTGGCAAGGCTGAGCTCTTGCTCGGACCGCTCGAGGCCCTGCTTTAGTGTGCCCACCTCCACAGTCAGTGCGGCGGGTGCCAGCAGCAAAGCCTGCATACGCATATTGACTCTTTTTCTGTTAGACTCCTGCGAATTCTATTAGATCCTCTATTCACCTTTTCTTTCCGAACGCCAAACAGAGCATCAGGGGCTACTGTCTATGCGGTAACATTTTTACATATTCTGTACTTACCTCGAAGCCTGTTAGAAGGCTGGCACAAGCTTCAGTCAGTCCGCTCTTGGCGGACTGAACCTTCTGGATCACCGCACTCATAATAGTGCGGTGCTCCTCGTCGATGGAGGCGCCGTTAAGCACCTCCAGCAGATTGTCCGGCGCCTCCGGTTGGACGGGGTCCGCCGGCTTAGTAGGCTTGCTCCTCTTGGAAGGAGTTCGCCTACCGCGGTCCGGAATTGTTGACGATTCCGGCGCGTTGTCCGGCTCAAAGCCGGACTTGGAACCCTGGGGGGTTTTATCCCCTTCATTCCTGGAGTCCGGGAGGTCGCCTTGCGGCGCCTCCAGGACCACCTCCTACTGGCTTGGAACCTGTTGGGACAACACTTCGGCGTCGTCCGTAGGGCAGGGGAGGTAGACGTCGGAAGTGAATTCACATCCGATGAATCCAGGGAGCCGCTCGACGACTCGTCGAGCCCGGCCTTGGGCGGATTGCATGATCATATTCGACATAAGGAAAGGTTGTGCCATAAAAGAGTACTATAAATTACTCCGGCATCCAAATAACTTACGATCTCGCCGGGCGCTTGGCCCTGTGTGGCCACTCCTCTTCGCCGTCGTCGGCGTCGGCGGAGTAGTCCGGAGGGGTCCTTCCCTCCCTGGACCCCTCGGCCTCCCCTGTTGGGGCGGCCTTTCTCTTCTTTCCTCCCCCCGCTGGAGGGGGAGAGGGTTCTTCTTCCTCCTCCTTGTTTTCACGGGAGGAGCGCGTCTCGGATTCGTCGGATGGTGAATCCGACACCTCCAGGCGCCGGGAACTCTTTCGAGTCCCTGTGGCCTTCTTATTGGCCTTCTTTTTCGGCACCACATGGGTCTGCAACATTCAGATCCGTATGTATTTTGCAAATCTCTATGTGTCCCTCCTTGACTTGATCGCGAATGGAATTGAAGCGTCTCTTGATGTGTTTGGTTCTGTTGTGAAATCTGGATTCCTTCGCCAAGGCAATTGCTCCAGTATTGTCACAAAAGATTTTCATTGGACCCGATGCACTAGGTATTACACCTAGATCAGATATGAACTCCTTCATCCAGACTCCTTCATTTGCTCCTTCCGAAGTAGCTATGTACTCCGCTTCACACGTAGATACCGTCACGACGCTCTGCTTGGAACTGCACCAACTGACAGCTCCACCATTCAATATAAATACATATCCGGTTTGCGACTTAGAGTCATCCGGATCAGAGTCAAAGCTTGCATCGACGTAACCATTTACTGCGAGCTCTTTGTCACCTCCATAAACGATAAACATATCCTTAGTCCTTTTCAGGTATTTCAGGATGTTCTTGTTGGGGATTGTAGCAGAAATTTAAAATTTTCTACGCATCACCAAGATCAATCTATGGAGTAATCTAGCAACGAGGGGAAGGGGAGTGCATCTACATACCCTTGTAGATCGCTAAGCGGAAGCGTTGCAAGAACGCGGATGAGGTAGTCATACTCGTGAAGATTCAGATCGCGGTCGATTCCGATCTAAGCGCCGAACAACGGTGCCACCGCGTTCAACACACGTGCAGCCCGGTGACGTCTCCCATGCCTTGATCCAGCAAGGAGAGAGGGAGAGGTTGGGAAGACTCCATCCAGCAGCAGCACGACGGCGTGGTGGTGGTGGAGGAGCGCGGTTCGCCAAGCACTACGAGACGAGGAGGGAGAGAGGTAGGGCTGCGCCTGTTGGAAATATGCCCTAGAGGCAATAATAAATTGATTATTATTATATTTCCTTGTTCATGATAATCGTTTATTATCCATGCTAGAATTGTATTGATAGGAAACTCAGATACATGTGTGGATACATAGACAACACCATGTCCCTAGTAAGCCTCTAGTTGACTAGCTCGTTAATCAATAGATGGTTACGGTTTCCTAACCATGGACATTGGATGTCATTGAGAACGGGATCACATCATTAGGAGAATGATGTGATGGACAAGACCCAATCCTAAGCCTAGCACAAGATCATGTAGTTCGTATGCTAAAGCTTTTATAATGTCAAGTATCATTTCCTTAGACCATGAGATTGTGCAACTCCCGGATACCGTAGGAATGCTTTGGGTGTGCCAAACGTCACAACGTAACTGGGTGGCTATAAAGGTTCACTACGGGTATCTCCGAAAGTGTCTGTTGGGTTGGCACGAATCGAGACTGGGATTTGTCACTCCGTGTGACGGAGAGGTATCTCTGGGCCCAATCGGTAGGACATCATCATAATGTGCACAATGTGATCAAGGAGTTGATCACGGGATGATGTGTTGCGGAACGAGTAAAAGAGACTTGCCGGTAACGAGATTGAACAAGGTATCGGGATACCGACGATCGAATCTCGGGCAAGTATCGTACCGATAGACAAAGGGAATTGTATACGGGATTGATTAAGTCCTTGACATCGTGGTTCATTCGATGAGATCATCGTGGAACATGTGGGAGCCAACATGGGTATCCAGATCCCGCTGTTGGTTATTGACCGGAGAACGTCTCGGTCATGTCTGCATGTCTCCCGAACCCGTAGGGTCTAGACACTTAAGGTTCGATGACGCTAGGGTTATAAAGGAAGCTTGTATGTGGTTACCGAATGTTGTTCGGAGTCCCGGATGAGATCCCGGATGTCACGAGGAGTTCCGGAATGGTCCGGAGGTAAAGATTTATATATGGGAAGTCCTGTTTTGGTTGCCGGAAAAGTTTCAGGGTTTATCGGTAGTGTACCGGGACCACCGGAGGGGTCCGGGGGTCCACCAAGTGGGGCCACAAGCCCCGGAGGGCTGCATGGGCCAAGTGTGGGAGTGGACCAGCCCCAGGTGGGCTGGTGCGCCCCCCCACAAGGGCCCAAGGCGCAAGGGAGAGGAGAAGGGGGCAAACCCTAGGGCAGATGGGCCCTAGGGCCCATACTGGTAAGCCTCCCTCTCCCCTCCCCTCTTGGCCGCCACCCTTGTTCCCCATCTAGGGATGCCGCCCCCCCTAGGGGTGGGAACCCTAGAGGGGGCGCAGCCCCTCCCCTTCCCTATATATATTGAGGCATTGGGCTGCCCATAAAACACGTGATTCGATCTCTCGTTAGTGCAGCCCTGCATCTCTTCTTCCTCCTCTTCTGCGGTGCTTGGCGAAGCCCTGCATGATTGCCACGCTCCTCCATCATCACCACGCCGTTGTGCTGCTGCTGGATGGAGTCTTCCTCAACCTCCCCCTCTCTCCTTGCTGGATCAAGGCATGGGAGACGTCACCGGGTTGTACGTGTGTTGAACGCGGAGGTGCCGTCCGTTCGGCACTTGGTCATCGGTGATTTGAATCACGACGAGTACGACTCCATCAACCCCGTTCACTTGAACGCTTCTGCTTAGCGATCTACAAGGGTATGTAGATGCACTCTCCTTCCCCTCGTTGCTGGTTTCTCCATAGATAGATCTTGGTGACACGTAGGAAAATTTTGAATTTCTGCTACGTTCCCCAACAGTGGCATCATGAGCTAGGTCTATTGCATAGATTATTTGCACGAGTAGAACACAAAGTAGTTGTGGGCGTTGATTTTGTTCAATATGCTTACCGTTACTAGTCAATCTTGATTCGGCGGCATTGTGGGATGAAGCGGCCCGGACCGACCTTACACGTACACTTACGTGAGACAGGTTCCACCGACTGACATGCACTAGTTGCATAAGGTGACTAGCGGGTGCCAGTCTCTCCCACTTTAGTCGGATCGGATTCGATGAAAAGGGTCCTTATGAAGGGTAAATAGCAATTGACATATCACGTTGTGGTTTTGCGTAGGTAAGAAACGTTCTTGCTAGAAACCCATAGCAGCCACGTAAAACATGCAAACAACAATTAGAGGACGTCTAACTTGTTTTTGCAGGGTATGCCTTGTGATGTGATATGGCCAAAGGATGTGATGTATTATATATGTGATGTATGAGATGATCATGTTCTTATAATAGGAATCACGACTTGCATGTCGATGAGTATGACAACCGGCAGGAGCCATAGGAGTTGTCTTTAATTTATTTATTTATGACCTGCGTGTCAACATAAACGTCATGTAATTACTTTACTTTATTGCTAAAGCGTTAGGCATAGTAGTAGAAGTAATAGTTGACGTGACAACTTCATGAAGACACGATGATGGAGATCATGATGATGAAGATCATGGTGTCATGCCGGTGACGACGATGATCATGGAGCCCCAAAGATGGAGATCAAAAGGAGCAAAGTGATGATGGCCATATCATGTCACTATTTGATTGCATGTGATGTTTATCATGTTTTTGCATCTTATTTGCTTAGAACGACGGTAGTAAATAAGATGATCCCCCATTAAAATTTCAAGAAAGTGTTCCCCCTAACTGTGCACCGTTGCGAAAGTTCGTCGTTTCGAAGCACCACGTGATGATCGGGTGTGATAGATTCTTACGTTCACATACAACGGGTGTAAGCCACATTTACACACGCGAAACACTTAGGTTGACTTGACGAGCCTAGCATGTACATACATGGCCTCGGAACACAGAAGACCGAAAGGTCGAGCATGAGTCGTATGGTAGATACGATCAACATGAGGATGTTCACCGACGTTGACTAGTCCGTCTCACGTGATGATCGGACACGGCCTAGTTGACTCGGATCATGTAATCACTTAGATGACTAGAGGGATGTCTATCTGAGTGGGAGTTCATAAGATGAACTTAATTATCCTGAACATAGTCAAAAGATCTTGGCAAATTATGTCGTAAGCTCGCGCTTTAGTTCTACTGTTTTAGATATGTTCCTAGAGAAAATATAGTTGAAAGTTGATAGTAGCAATTATGCGGACAGTAGAAGGCTTGTGTCCTTAATGCACCGCTCGGTGTGCTAGACCTCGAACGTGGTCTGTGGATGTTGCGAACATCTGACATACACGTTTTGATGACTACATGATAGTTCGGTAATGTTAAATGGTTTAGAATTGAGGCACCGAAGACATTTTTGAAATGTCGCGGAACATATGAGATGTTTCGAGAGCTGAAATTGGGATTTCAGGCTCGTGCCCACGTCAAGAGGTATAAGACCTCCGACGATTTTCTTGGCCTGCAAACTAAGGGAGAAAAGCTCAATCGTTGAGCTTGTGCTCAGATTGTCTGAGTACAACAATCACTTGAATTGGGTGGGAGTTGATCTTCCAGATAAGATAGTGATGTTTCACCAAAGTCATTGCCACCAAGCTGCTAGAGCTTCGTAATGAACTATAACATATCAGGGATAGATATGATGATCCTTGAAATATTCGCGATGTTTGACACCGCGAAAGTAGAAATCAAGAAGGAGCATCAATTGTTGATGGTTAGTGAAACCACTAGTTTCAAGAAGGGCAAGGGCAAGAAGGGATACTTCATGAAAACGGCAAATCAGCTGCTGCTCTAGTGGAGAAACCCAAGGTTGAACCCAAACCCGAGACTGAGTGCTTCTGTAATAAGAGGAACAACCACTGGAGCAGAATTACCCTAGATACTTGGTAGATGAGAAGGCTGTCGATAGAAGTATATTGGATGTACATTATGTGAATGTGTACTTTACTAGTACTCCTAGTAGCATCAGGGTATTAGATGCCGATTCGGTTGCTAAGTGTTAGTAACTCGAAATAAAAGCTACGGAATAAACGGAGACTAGCTAAAGGTGAGCTGACGAGATGTGATGGAAGTGCTTCCAAGGTTGATGTGATCAAGCATCGCACGCTCCCTCTACCATCGAGATTGGTGTTAAACCTAAATAATTGTTATTTGGTGTTTGCGTTGAGCATAGACATGATTGGATTATGTCTATCGCAATACGGTTATTCATTTAAGGAGAATAATGGTTACTCTTTTTATTTGAATAATACCTTCAATGGTCTTGCACCTAGAATGAATGGTTTATTGAATCTCGATCATAGTGATACACATGTTCATGCCAAAAGATATAAGATAGTAATGATAGTACCACCTACTTGTGGCACTGCCATGTAAGTCATATTGGTATAAAACGCATGAAGAAGCTCCATGTTGATGGATCTTTGGACTCACTCATTTTTTGAAAAGGATTGAGTAATGTGAACCATGTCTACTGGTATATACGCATGAAGAAACTCCATGCAGATGGACCGTTTGGACTCACTTGATTTTGAATCACTTAAGATATGCAAATCATACCACATGGGCAAGATGACTGAAAGCTTCGGTTTCAGTAAAATGGAACAAGAAAGCGACTTGTTGGAAGTAACACATTTTGATGTGTGCAGTCCAATGAGTGCTGAGGCACGCAGTGGATATCGTTATGCTCTTACTTCACAGATGATTTGAGTAGATACTGAGCATATTTACTTGATGAAACGCAAGTCTGAATTATTGAATGGTTCAAGTAATTTCAGAATGAAGTTGAATATCGTCGTGACAAGAGGATAAAATGTCTATGATATGATCATAGAGATGAATATCTGAGTTGCGAGTTTGGTACACAATTGAGACATTGTGGAAATTGTTTCACGACTAGTACCGCCTGGAACACCATAGTGTGATGGTGTGTCCGGACATCATAACTGCACCCTATTGGATATGATGCATACCATGATGTCTCTTATCGAATTACCACTATCGTTCATGGGTTAGGCATTAGAGACAACCGCACTCACTTTAAATAGGGCACCACGTAATTCCGATAAGATGACACCGTATGAACTGTGGTTTAGAGAAACCTAAGCTGTCATTTCTTAAAAGTTTGGGGCTGCGATGCTTATATGAAAAAGTTTCAGGCTGATAAGCTCAAACCCAAAGCGGATAAATGCATCTTCATAGGACACCCAAAACAGTTGGGTATACTTCCTGTCTCAGATCCGAAAGCAATAGGGATTGTTTCTAGAATCAGGTCCTTTCTCGAGGAAAAGTTTCTCTCGAAAGAGTTGAGTGGGAGGATGGTGGAGACTTGATGAGGTTATTGAACCGTCACTTCAACTAGTGTGTAGCAGGGCACAGGAGTTGTTCCTATGGCACCTACACCAATTGAAGTGGAAGCTTATGATAGTGATCATGAGACTTCGGATCAAGTCACTCCCAAACCTCGTAGGATGACAAGGATGCATACTACTTCAGAGTGGTACGTAATCCTGTCTTGGACGTCATGTTGCTAGACAACAATGAACCTACGAGCTATGGAGAAGCGATGGTGGGCCCGGATTCCAATGAATGGCTCGAGGCCATAAAATCCGAGAGAGGATCCATGTATGAAAACAAAGTGTAGACTTTGACAGAACGGCTCGATGGTCGTAAGGCTGTTGAGTACAGATGGATTTTAAAAGGAAGACGAACAATGATGGTAAATGTCACCATTAAGAAAGCTCGACTTGTCATTAAGATGTTTTCCGACAAGTTCAAGGAGTTGACTGCGATGAGACTTTCTCACTCATAGCGATGCTAAGAGTCTGTTGGAATTATGTTAGCGATTACTGCATTATTTATGAAATTGTGCAGATAGGATGTCAAAACATTGTTTCCTCGACGATTTTCTTGAGGAAAGGTTGTATGTGATACAGCCAGAAGGTTTTATCAATCCTGAAAGATTCTAATAAGTATGCAAAGCTCCAGCAATTCTTCTAAGGACTGGAGTAAGCATCTCGGAGTTGGAATGTACACTTTGATGAGTTGATCAAAGATTTTAGGTTTATACAAAGTTTATGAGAAACTTGTATTTCCAAAGAAGTGAGTGGGAGCACTATAGAATTTCTGACGAGTATATGTTGTTGACATATTGTTGATCAGAAATGATGTAGAATTTCTGGAAAGCATATAGGGTTATTTGAAGAGTGTTTTCAATGGAAAACCTGGATTAAGCTACTTGAACATTGAGCATCAAGATCTATAAGGATAGATCAAAATCGCTTAATAGTACTTCCAAATGAATACATACCGTGACAAGATTTTGAAGGAATTCAAAATAGATCAGCAAAGAAGGAGTTCTTGGTTGTATTACACGCGTGAGTATTGAGTAAGACTCAAGACCTGACCACGGCTGAATAGAGAGAAAGGACGAAGGTCGTCCCCTATGCTTCAGACATAGGCTCTAAAGTATGCTAAGTTATGTACCGCACCTGAAGTGTGCCAAGCCATGAGTCAGTCAAGGGGTACAAGAGTGATCTAAGAATGGATCATAGGACAGCGGTCAGAGTTATCCTTAGTAACTAGTGGACTAAGGAATTTTCTCGATTATGGAGGTGGTAAAAGAGTTCGTCGTAAAGGGTTACGCCGATGCAAACTTTGACACTAATCCAGATTATTCTAAGTAGTAAATTGGATTCGTATAGTAGAACAGTTGTTTGGAATAGCTCCAAATAGAGCGTGGTAACTGCATCTAGGAGATGACATAGATATTTGTAAAGCACACACGGATCTGAAAGGTTCAGACCCGTTGACTATAACCTCTCTCACAAGCATAACATGATCAAACCCAGAACTCTTGGGTGTTAGTCATATAAGGATGTGACCTTGAGTGTTAATCACATATCGATGTGAACTAGATTATTGACTCTAGTGCAAGTGGGAGAATGTTGGAAATATGCCCTAGAGGCAATAATAAATTGATTATTATTATATTTCCTTGTTCATGATAATCGTTTATTATCCATGCTAGAATTGTATTGATAGGAAACTCAGATACATGTGTGGATACATAGACAACACCATGTCCCTAGTAAGCCTCTAGTTGACTAGCTCGTTAATCAATAGATGGTTACGGTTTCCTGACCATGGACATTGGATGTCATTGAGAACGGGATCACATCATTAGGAGAATGATGTGATGGACAAGACCCAATCCTAAGCCTAGCACAAGATCATGTAGTTCGTATGCTAAAGCTTTTATAATGTCAAGTATCATTTCCTTAGACCATGAGATTGTGCAACTCCCGGATACCGTAGGAATGCTTTGGGTGTGCCAAACGTCACAACGTAACTGGGTGGCTATAAAGGTGCAATACGGGTATCTCCGAAAGTGTCTGTTGGGTTGGCACGAATCGAGACTGGGATTTGTCACTCTGTGTGACGGAGAGGTATCTCTGGGCCCACTCGGTAGGACATCATCATAATGTGCACAATGTGATCAAGGAGTTGATCACGGGATGATGTGTTGCGGAACGAGTAAAAGAGACTTGCCGGTAACGAGATTGAACAAGGTATCGGGATACCGACGATCGAATCTCGGGCAAGTATCGTACCGATAGACAAAGGGAATTGTATACGGGATTGATTAAGTCCTTGACATCGTGGTTCATTCGATGAGATCATCGTGGAACATGTGGGAGCCAACATGGGTATCCAGATCCCGCTATTGGTTATTGACCGGAGAACGTCTCGGTCATGTCTGCATGTCTCCCGAACCCGTAGGGTCTACACACTTAAGGTTCGGTGACGCTAGGGTTATAAAGGAAGCTTGTATGTGGTTACCGAATGTTGTTCAGAGTCCCGGATGAGATCCCGGACGTCACGAGGAGTTCCGGAATGGTCCGGAGGTAAAGATTTATATATGGGAAGTCCTGTTTTGGTTGCCGGAAAAGTTTCAGGGTTTATCGGTAGTGTAACGGGACCACCGGAGGGGTCCGGGGGTCCACCAAGTGGGGCCACAAGCCCCGGAGGGCTGCATGGGCCAAGTTTGGGAGGGGACCAGCCCGAGGTGGGCTGGTGCGCCCCCCCACAAGGGCCCAAGGCGCAAGGGAGAGGAGAAGGGGGCAAACCCTAGGGCAGATGGGCCCTAGGGCCCATACTGGTGCGCCTCCCTCTCCCCTCCCCTCTTGGCCGCCACCCTTGTTCCCCATCTAGGGCTGCCGCCCCCCCTAGGGGTGGGAACCCTAGAGGGGGCGTAGCCCCTCCCCTTCCCTATATATATTGAGGCATTGGGCTGCCCATAAAACACGTGATTCGATCTCTCGTTAGTGCAGCCCTGCATCTCCTCGTCCTCCTCTTCTGCGGTGCTTGGCAAAGCCCTGCATGATTGCCACGCTCCTCCATCATCACCACGCCATTGTGCTGCTGCTGGATGGAGTCTTCCTCAACCTCTCCCTCTCTCCTTGCTGGATCAAGGCATGGGAGACGTCACCGGGCTGTACGTGTGTTGAACGCGGAGGTGCCGTCCGTTCGGCACTTGGTCATCGGTGATTTGAATCACGACGAGTACGACTCCATGCGTCATCGAACCTTAAGTGTGTAGACCCTACGGGCTCGGGAATCATGCAGACATGACTGAGACACCTCTCTGGTCAATAACCAACAGCGGGATCTGGATACCCATGTTGGCTCCCACATGTTCCACGATGATCTCATCAGATGAACCACGATGTCAAGGATTCAATCAATCCCGTATACAATTCCCTTTGTCTACTGGTATGATACTTGCCCGAGATTCGATCGTCGGTATCCCGATACCTTGTTCAATATCGTTACCGGCAACTCTCTTTACTCGTTCCATAACACATCATCCCGTGATCAACTCCTTGGTCACATTGTGCACATTATGATGATGTCCTACCGAGTGGGCCCAGAGATACCTCTCCGTTACACGGAGTGACAAATCCCAGTCTCGATTCGTGCCAACCCAACAGACACTTTCAGAGATACCCGTAGTGCACCTTTATAGCCACGCAGTTACGTTGTGACGTTTGGTACACCCAAAGCATTCCTACGGTATCCGGGAGTTGCACAATCTCATGGTCTAAGGAAATGATACTTGATATTAGAAAAGCTTTAGCATACCAACTATACGATCTTGTGCTAGGCTTAGGATTGGGTCTTGTCCATCACATCATTCTCCTAATGATGTGATCCCGTTATCAATGACATCCAATGTCCATGGTCAAGAAACCGTGACCATCTATTGATCAACGAGCTAGTCAACTAGAGGCTTACTAGGGACATGGTGTTGTCTATGTATCCACACATGTATCTGAGTTTCCTATCAATATAATTCTAGCATGGATAATAAACGATTATCATGAACAAGGAAATATAATAATAATAATAACTAATTTATTATTGCCTCTAGGGCATATTTCCAACAGTCTCCCACTTGCACTAGAGTCAATAATCCAGTTCATATCGCTATGTGATTAACACTCAAGGTCACATCGCCATGTGGCTAACACCCAAAGAGTTTACTAGAGTCAATAATCTAGTTCACATTACCATGTGGTTAACACTCAATGAGTTATGGGTTTGATCATGTTATGCTTGTGAGAGATGTTATAGTCAACGGGTCTGCAACAATCTAATCCGCATGTACTTCGCAAAAATTTATGTCATATCGTAGATGCTGCTACCACGTTCCACTTGGAGCTATTCCATATGGTTGCTCCATTATACATATCCGATTTTTCTACTCATAGTCATCTGGATAGGTGTTAAAGCTTGCATCGACGAAACTCTTAACGTCGAACTCTTTATCACCTCCATAACCGATAAATATTTCCTTATTCCTCTAAGGATAATTTTGACCACTGTCTTGTTATCCACTCCTGGATCACCTTTGTACCCTCTTGCCAGACATGTGGCAAGGCACAAATCAGGTGCGGTACACAGCATGGCATACGTATAGAGCCTATGACAAATGCATAGGGGACGACCTTCGTCCTTCCTCTTTCTTCTGCCGTGGTCAAGCTTTGAGTCTTACTTAACTTCACACCTTACAACTCAGGTAAGAATCCCTTCTTTGACTAATCTATTTTGAACTCCTTCAAAATCATGTCAAGGTGTGCGTTCTTTGAAAGTATCATCAGGCTTCTTGATCTATCTCTATAGATCTTGATGCCCAATATGTAAGCAGCTTTATCCAGGTCTTCCTTTGAAAATCACTATTCAAACAACCGTTTATGCTTTCCAGAAATTCTAAATTACTTCGGATCAACAATATGTCATCCACATATACTTATCAGAAATGTTGTAGTGCTTCCACTCACTTTCTTGTAAATACAAGTTTCTAGCAAACATTGTATAAACCTAAAAGCTTTGATCACTCCATCAAAGCATATATTCCGACTCCGAGATGCTTGCTCTAGTCCATAGAAGGATTGTTGGAGCCAGCATACCTTTTAGCATCCTTAGGATCGACAAAACCTTTTATTGTATCACATACAATTTTTTCTTACGAAAACTGGTAAGAAAACTTGTTTTGACATCCATCTGTCAGATTTCATAATCGAAAAATATAGCTAATGCTAACATGATTCTGACGGACATAAACATTGCTACAGGTGAGAAAATCTCATCGTAGTCAACTCCTTGAACTTGTGAAAAAACTCTTTGCCACAAGTCGAGCTTCATAGACGGTAACATTACCGTCCACGTCCGTCTTCTTCTTAAAGATCCATTTATCTCAATTGCTTGCCGATCATCGGGCAAGTCCACCAAAGTCCATGCTTTGTTCTGATACATGGATCCTATCTCGGATTTCATGGCTTCTAACCATTTGTCGGAATATGGGCCCACCATCACTTCTCCATAGCTTGTAGGTTCATTGTTGTCCAACATGATATCTAAGACATGATCACCATACCACTCAGGAGTAGTACATATCCTTGTCGACCTACGAGGTTCGATAGCAACTTGATCTGAATCTTCATGATCACTATCATTAACTTCCTCTTCAACCGACGTAGGCGCCACAGAAACATCTTTCTGTGTTGCACCACTTTCTGGTTGAAGTAGAGGTTCAACCACCTCATCAAGTTCTATCTTCCTCCCACTCAATTCTTTCGAGAGAAACTCCTTCTCGAGAAAGGACCCGTTCTTAGCGACAAACAATTTGCCCTCGGATCTGAGATAGAAGGTATACCCAACTATTACCTTTGGGTATCCTATGAAGATGTATTTGTCCGCTTTGGGTTCGAGCTTTTCTGGCTGAAGCCTTAAGCATCGCAGCACCAAATATTAAGAAACGACAACTTTGGTTTCTTGCCAAACCAATGTTCATACGACGTCGTCTCAACGGACTTAGATGGTGCCCTATCTAAAGTGAATGCAGCTGTCTCTAACGCATAACCTCAAAATGATAGCGGTAGATCGGTAAGAGACATCATAGATCGCACCATATCTCATAAGGTTCGATTACGACGTCGGACACGCCATTACGCTGTGGTGTTCCAGGTGGTGTCAACTGTGAAACAATTTCACAATGTGTTAAGTGATTGCCAAACTCATAACTTAGAAATTCTCCATAGATCAGATCGTAGGAATTTGATCTTCTTGTTATGATGGTTCTTAACTTCACTCTGAAATTGCTTGAACTTTTCAAACGTTGCAGACTTGTGCTTCATTAAGTAAATATACCCATATCCACTCAAATCGTCAGTGAAGATGAGAAAATAGCGATGTCCACCGCACGCCTCAATTCTTATTGGATCACACACATCAGCATGTACGATTTCCAACAAGTCACTTGCCCGTTTCATTGTACCTGAAAACGGGATCTTCGTCATCCTGCCCATGAGGCATGGCTCGCATGCGTCAAGCGATTCAAAATCAAGTGACTCCAAACATCCATCAACATGGATTTTCTTCATGCATCTTACGCCAATATGACCCAGGCGGCAGTGCCACAAGAAAGTGGTACTATCATTATTAACTCTACATCTTTTGATGTGAACATGTGTATTACCACGACCGATATTCAATGAACCATTCACATAGGGTGCATGACCATGAAAGGTATTATTCATGTAAACAGAATAACCATTATTCTCTAACTTAAATGAATAACCGTATTGCTATGAACATGATCTAATCATATTCATGCTCAACGCAGACACCTGATAACATTTATCTAGGTTCAATACTAATCCCGAAGGCAGATGGAGCATGCGATGGTGATCTCATCAACTTTGGAAATACTTCCAACACACATCGTAACCTCGCCCTTAGCCAATCTCCGTTTAGTCCGTAGCTTTTGCTTCAAGTCACCAATAATAGCAACTGAACCGGTATCCAATACCCAGGTGCTACCAGGAGTACTAGTAAGGTACACATTAATAACACGTATATACTTTGTTGAAGTTGCCAGCCTTCTTATCTACCATGCATTTGGGGTAGTTCCGCTACCAATGACCGTTCCCCTTACAATAGAAGCACTTAGTCTCGGGTTTGGGTTCAACCTTGGGTTCCTTCACTGCAGCGGCAACTGGTTTGCCATTCATAAAGTTTCCCTTCTAGCCCTTGCCCTTCTTGAAACCAGTGGTCTTGTTAAACCATCAATACTTGATGCTCCTTCTTGATTTCTACTTTTTGCGGTCTTAAGCACCGCGAACAGCTCCGGGATCAACTCCATCTCTTGCATGTCATAGTTCATCACGAAGATCTAGTAGCTTAGTAATAGTGACTAGAGAACTATATCAATCACTATCTTATCTGGAAGTTTAACTCCCACTTGATTCAAGTGATTGTAACACCCAGACATTCTAAGCACATGCTCACTAGCTGAGCTATTCTCCTCCATCTTGTAGGCAAAGAACTTGTCAGAGGTCTCATACCTCTCAACACGGGCATGAGCCTGAAATCCCAATTTCAGCTCTTGGAACATCTCATATGTTCTATGGTGTTCAAAATGTTGGGATCCCGATTCTAAGCCGTAAAGTATGGTGCACTTAACTATCAAGTAGTCATCAGGACGTATCTGTCAGATGTTCATAACATCCACAGACGACGCTGGAGGGGTTGGCACACCGAGTGGTGCATCAAAGATATAAGCCTTCTGTGTAGCAGTGACGACACTCCTCAGGCAACGGACCTAGTCCGCGTCATTTCTTACAATATCTTTCAACTTAATGTTTCTCTAGGAATGTATCAAAACAGGGAGCTACAACGCGAGCTATTGATCTACAACCCTTTTTGCAAAGACAACTTAGACTATTGTTCATGATAAATAAGTTCATCTAATCAAATTATATAATGAACTCCCACTCAGATAGACATCCCTCTAGTCATCTAAGTGATACATGATCCGAGTCAACTAGGCCGTGTCCGATCATCACGTGAGACGGACTAGTCATCCTCGGTGAACATCTTCATGTTGATCGTATCTTCTATACGACTCATGTTCGACCTTTTGGTCTTTCGTGTTCCGAGGCCATGTCTATACATGCTAGGCTCGTCAAGTCAACCTAAGTGTATTGCGTGTGTAAATCTGGCTTACACCCGTTGTATGCAAATGTTAGAACCTATCACACCCGATCATCAGGTGGTGCTTCGGAACAGCGGACCTTAGCAACGGTGCACAGTTAGGGGGAACACTTTCTTGAAATTATTGCGAGGGATCATCTTATTTAAGCTACCGTCGTTCTAAGCAAATAAGATGTAAAACATGATAAACATCACATGCAATCAAATAGTGACATGATGTGGCCAATATCATTTTGCTCCTTTTGATCTCCATCTTTGGGGCGCCATGATCATCATCGTCACCAGCGTGACACCATAATCTCCATCATCATGATCTCCATCATCGTGTCTTCGTGAAGTTGTCTCGCCAACTATTACTTCTACTACTACGGCTAACGGTTAGCAATAAAGTAAAGTAATTACATGACGTTTATGTTGACATGCAGGTCATAAATAAATTAAGACAACTCCTATGGCTCCTGCCGCTGGTCATTCTCATCGACATGCAAGTCGTGATTCCTATTACAAGAACATGATCAATCTTATACATCACATATATCATTCATCACATCCTTTTGGCCATATCACATCACACGGCATATGCTACAAAAACAAGTTAGACGTCCTCTAATTGTTGTTGCAAATTTCACGTGGCTGCTATAGGTTTCTTAGCAAGAACGTTTCTTACCTACGCCAAAACCACAACGTGATATGCCAATTTCTATTTACCCTTCATAAGGACCCTTTTCATCGAATCCGATCCGACTAAAGTGGGAGAGACAGACACCCGCTAGCCACCTTATGCAACTAGTGCATGTCAGTCGGTGGAACCTGTCTCACTTAAGAGTACGTGTAAGGTCGGTCTAGGCCGCTTCATCCCACGATGCCGCCGAATCAAGATAAGACTAGTAACGGCAAGTAAATTGACAAAATCGACGCCCACAACAACTTGTGTTCTACTCGTGCATAGAAACTACGCATAGACCTAGCTCATGATGCCACTGTTGGGGATTGTAGCAGAAATTTAAAATTTTCTACGCATCACCAAGATCAATCTGTGGAGTAATCTAGCAACGAGGGGAAGGGGAGTGCATCTACATACCCTTGTAGATTGCTAAGCGGAAGCGTTGCAAGAACGCGGATGAGGTAGTCGTACTCATGGCGATTCAGATCACGGTCGATTCCGATCTAAGCGCCGAACAACGGCGCCTTCGCGTTCAACACACGTGCAGCCCTGTGATGTCTCCCATGCCTTGATCCAGCAAGGAGAGAGGGAGAGGTTGGGAAGACTCCGTCCAGCAGCAGCACGACGACGTGGTGGTGGTGGAGGAGCGCGGTTCGCCAAGCACTATGAGAGACGAGGAGGGAGAGAGGTAGAGTTGCGCCTTGGGAGAGAGAACCTCGTGTGTCGGGCAGCCCCAAAACCTCCACTATATATAGGGGCAAGGGGAGGGGGAGGCGCCCTAGGGTTTCCCCTAGGGGGGCGGTGGCCAGGGCAGATGGGATCTCCCCCTTGGGTATCTTGGCCCCCAAACCAGGAGGTGGGAACCCTAGATGGGGCGCCCCAAACCCACTGGTCACATGGGAATAGGTGAGGGGGGCGCACAGCCTCTTAGTGGGCTGGTTTGCCCCCTTCCCTTGGCCCATGAAGCCCCCCAACACTTGCCCGGGCTCCCGAAACACCTTTCGGTCATGCTGGTCATCACCCGGTACCTCCAGAACACTTCCGGACTCCAAAACCCTTCGTCCAATATATCAATCTTCACCTCCGAACCATTCCGGAACTCCTCGTGACGTCCGGGATCTCATCCGGGACTCCGAACAACATTCGGTAACCGCGTACATACCTTCCCTATAACCCTAGCGTCATCGAACCTTAAGTGTGTAGACCCTACGGGCTCGGGAATCATGCAGACATGACTGAGACACCTCTCTGGTCAATAACCAACAGCGGGATCTGGATACCCATGTTGGCTCCCACATGTTCCATGATGATCTCATCGGATGAACCACGATGTCAAGGGTTCAATCAATCCCGTATACAATTCCCTTTGTCTACTTGTATGATACTTGCCCAAGATTCGATCGTCGGTATCTCGATACCTTGTTCAATCTCGTTACCGGCAACTCTCTTTACTCGTTCTGTAACACATTATCCCGTGATCAACTCCTTGGTCACATTGTGCACATTATGATGATGTCCTACCGAGTGGGCCCAGAGATACCTCTCCGTTACACGGAGTGACAAATCCCAGTCTCGATTCGTGCCAACCCAATAGACACTTTCGGAGATACCAGTAGTGCACCTTTATAGCCACCCAGTTACATTGTGACGTTTGGTACACCCAAAGCATTCCTACGGTATCCGGGAGTTGCACAATCTCATGGTCTAAGGAAATGATACTTGACATTAGAAAAGCTTTAGCATACGAACTATATGATCTTGTGGTAGGCTTAGGATTGTGTCACAGCCCTAGAATTGCTAGTGGTTAGTTGCAGCTGTGAGCATCCATGCATCATGTTAAATTCAATTAATTTGAAATGGGGATGACCAAGCCCTAGCACTAAAACAATTCAAATAGGCTCAACTTCAAAATATTTTCAAAGAACCCAAACTGGTTTGCAAAAATGTTCATGATTAATGGAAAAAGGTGAAAACCATATCCAGAGATGATGAATATTTTTCCATGACCATTTGGGCTCTGATTTAAATCATATCCTATTTGAATTTGGGCACTTTAATACTATAAAATATTTAAATTGCTCAAATAAACATAAACTAAAATGTTTACTGTTGAATATATTATAAACAGTATCCATGTTTAGTTTTATGATTTTTGGAAATGCTCTGGCATTTTTAATAAAGCCCTAAAGACTACAGAATAATAGAAACAGGAACTAAATAAGAAAAGCAGAGAGAGAGAGATAGTACCTGGCTAACTCACCTGCTCGGCCAGCACTGCAGCTGACTGTCCCAGCTGGCGGCCCAGCCCGCCACCGCCTCCCTCCCCGTCGTCTTCCTCCTCGGACAGTAGGACAGGGCGCGTGGCCGGCGCGCGCAGCCACACGCCGACCACCTCCTCCCTGCCTGGCTGCCTCCTCCTCCCCTGGACGTTCCCCCGCAACGCCACGCGCCCCCCCCGGAACCGTTCACTCTCTCCCGATCTCTCCCTCCCCTCTCTGCTCTCCTCCCGAGCGGAGCCCGTCGCCGCCGACGATGATTACCGCAGCCACCATGCTCCTCTCGCCTCCCCGTGTAGTCCACAAGCTCCGCCATCATCCTCCGCTCTGCCCCACCCTAGCCCCGAGCGCTGGGACGGCCTACATCGCCGGCTGCATCATCCTCTTCCTCGCCGGTCGCCGGAGATCCTCCTCGCCGCCCCGACCGCTCCGGTGCCTCCCCGGGCTCGCTGACCCTCCCATTCGACTCACTGTGAGCTCCGCCACCGTTTCCCCCTCTTCCCCGCGCCATTTGCTCGTCGTAGACGTCGCCCCCTTGATGGCCGTAGCACGCCGCCGCACGAGCTCGCCGTTGACATAGCTCCGGTGACCATTTGGTCACCCTGGCGAGCCCAACGTACTTGTGGCATCCCGTAAAGCATCCCTAGCGCAAGCACCCGCCCGTTTGCATGCCGCAGCAACTAACCCCTGGTCACCGAACTCCGGCGGCCGCAGCTGAGCTCGCCGCCGTCGACTCCGGCCACCCCAGGCCTGGAGACTACCACCACTCGACGCGCGCCTGCAAGAGCTCTCCAACGAGCCCAAGAACGGCCTCGTCCGTGCCCTGTGGGCGTTTTCCGAGCCGCGCCGCCGTCACGGGCCTCGCCGGCGTCGAGCCGCCGGCGAGTTTGACCCAGTTGACCACGTTTGACCCCGTGCGGGCCCCGGTTGACTTCCCCCCCTGAGTCCATGACAGGTGGGGCCGGCCTGCTAATTAGGATAGGATTAGTGTTAACTAAACATTAGATAGTCTAATGACCTGACACGCGGGACCCACTGCTTAGAGCTGACCGTGCTGACGTGGGTGTTGACTTAACCCCACATGTCTGTGACCCAGACAGCTATGTCTCACTGACCAGTGGACCCCACTGGTCAGGTTTGACCTGGTCAGCCCAGTTGACCTGCTGACGTCATGCTGATGTCAGGCTGACGCAGTAATCTTTTCTGGAATTTAAATAAATCTTAAATGATTTATTTATTTCAGAAAATATCCAAAACTTTGAAAAATCATAGAAATTAATCTATAACTCCAATGGAAATAATTTATATATGAAAAATTATCAGAAAATTCAAGGAATCCATCTGTACCATTTTCATGCATGTTTGAACAACTTAAAGTTGTTGTTTAAGGCAATTTGCATAAATGGCATTTAAACTCTCACATATGGAGTTTGAATTTGAACCTAAGGTTCAAACCCACTCCATTTAACATGTTGCTAGTTGCATTAGCTCAACCACAACATATTGCCATGTCATGATCATGCATCATATTGTGCATTGCATTGATTGTGTTTCCTCCTCAGTTGCCGGTGGTTGTTCCCCCTCGGTAGACGTATGTTCCGACGATGAGATCGTTTACACTGATGAAGACTCAATGTTATCTTCAGAAGTGCCAGGCAAGCAAAACCACCTTGTTCATTCCGATACAATCCCACTCTCTCGCTCCTGCTCTCTTTTACTGCATTAGGACAACAACGATTCAACTGTTACATGCTGCGGTAGCTGAACCCCTTTATCCTCTGCATGACCTGTCATTCCACAGTAAATAGATGAAACCCACTAGTATGAGTAGGAGTTGTTTGAGCCCTGTTGTGCCTACTCATTCATGCTTGTTTGTCATGCCTGCTACTGCTTAGAGTTGAGTCGGGTCTGATTCATCGGGAATGAATTGGAATAGTGATGAACATGTCCTACTGTGTGAGAGCTAAGTGTGTGAACACGATTTGGTAAAGGTAGCGGTGAGAGGCCATGTAGGAGTACATGGTGGGTTGTCTCATTGCAGCCATCCTCAGGAACTGAGTTCTATGTTTGTGATCCATGAACAGTTACTACCACACATTGGGATCCTTAATTGACTCTCTCGGCTTCTTGATCACCCTTGTCCTCTGTCCAGGAGTTGCAAGTAGTTTCTGGTGTTTGTAGTATGCTGGGGGCCGCACGCAGTGCTGACCGTAGGGGTGGGCTGTGTTGCGGTAGGCACGGGGCACGGTGTACCGGGCGCCCGTTTGGTGTTCCGGGAACCCTGTACACATCGTTTGGGGCTGTGAGCGAAACTCCGGCCGGATCTCCTCATGGATGGAACCCGAATAGGCGATAAACCTGGACTAGAGACTTGAGTGTTTAGGTAGGCTGTGGCCGACACCCTCGCCCGGCTTCCGCTTGAAGGTTGCCGAGGTACATGACGTGTACAGGGCGGTAAGTGGCGAGAGCGTGTGTGAAGAAGTACACCCCTGCAGGGTTATCATTATCTATTCGAATAGCCGGATTCCTCGGATATGGAAACTTGGACCCCTTGCATAGTTCATAGACAAGTGAAAGTGGATACTCTAAAATGCGCAAGATAAGCGTGAGTGCTATGGATGGCCTTCTCGTAGGGAGACGGGAGCGGATCCATAGTGGTGTATTGATATGGTGAATATGTGGACTCGTGTGCGCCACCTCAAAAGAGTTGCTTGCAGTCGTAGTTCAGGATAGCCACCGAGTCAAAGCTGGCTTGCTGCAGTCAAACTCCACCACCCCCTTTGTTGATACTGATGCATATGTAGATAGTTCTGATGTAAGTCTTGCTGAGTACGTTTGTACTCACGTTTGCCTATTTTATGTTTTTGCAGAGAGACGTCAGTCTCGCTAGTAGTACCGCTTGGACTTCGACGTTTAGCTTAATACCTCAGCTACGATCTTGTGCCCTCGGCAGGATCTGGTAGATAGTCAGGCTTCTCAGCCTTCTTCATTTGTAGATGTCTGTACTCAGACATGTTTAGCTTCCGCATGTGTTTTGACTTGTATGCTCTGAATGTTGGGTCGTGAGACCTATGTTTGTAATATCTCGCTCCTCGGAGCCTAATGAATAAATACTTTGAGTTGTAGAGTTATGTTGTGATGCCATGTTGTATTTACTCATATCGGGCATATTGTGTGTATGATTGAAATGCTTGGTATGAGTGGGATCCGACTATCTAGTTGTTTATCCTTAGCAGCCTATCATATGGGGAAATGTAGGTCTAGTGCTTCTGAGCGATAGTAGTCCGCTACAGCCCGGTTCACCGGAGTCCTGCTAGCCCAGCACTACTGCTCGGAACACTTGACTGGCCGGCATGTGATTCACTTCGTTCCTGTGTCTGTCCCTTCGGGGAAATGTCACGCGGTGACATCCGGAGTCCTGTCTAGCCTGCTACAGCCCGGGTTACCGGAGTCCTGTTAGCCCAGTGCTACAGCCCGGATTCACACGTTGATGACCGACATGCTCGATGTGATTCATGTATGCCTGTCCTCATAGGTTAGCGCCGCTTTGGGTTCACGACTAGCCATGTCGGCCCGGGTTCTCTGTCATATGGATGCTAGCGACACTATCATATACGTGAGCCAAAAGGCGCAAACGGTCCCGGGCCAGGTAAGGTGGCACCCGTGGGAACACCGTGCGTGAGGCCACAAAGTGATATGATGTGCTACATGCTGGATCGGTGTGACTTAGGATCGGGGTCCTGACAGCGTTGGTATCAGAGCCTGACTGCCTGTAGGATTACCAAGCCAAACTGGTCGAAGTTGAGTCTAGAAATGCTTTAGTTATGTAAGGGAATTGATTGTGGAAGGGAACGTAAGGCTCTTTTTACTCCTTTACCTTATGCCCTTCTGATCTGAGTCAACCTCTTCCTTTCTACGGGGATTAAGAACTAGGCTTCTCTTCTATCTCTCAGGATGACGTGTTACTAAACCGTAGTTGCCTAGGATTGTTGAGTTCAAGCCCCAGTTCTGTTCCTACTACTTCCATGTGTTTTTAGTTGATCTCAGAACATTATATTGTGATGTTGAGTGGCTATGCCACCATTTTTGCAGGATGTCTCAAATATTTTTGAGCATTTACAGCCGTTATGCTGTCCGAGTCATCCCAGGTTTCTAAATAATCCGATGCATTTGCAAAACCTTTCTCTCAGTTCCCGATATCCTTTTGGTTAGAATAAGCACACTAATCGGTCTGTTGAGGTACTCCGATGCCTCGGCGGATATGTTGGAACTACTATTATGACCCTAGGTGTCTTATGAAACCATCTAGTAATCTGTCCATGTTTGTGTTCCCAGTGTGGTGAATCTTGCCACCATTCTCGAAAGCATCCCGTGATGCCATTAGTATGTAGGTATTCTACTCCTGGGTTCCCGAACCCGAGCTTCACCCTACTTACCTCATGTCGATAGTGTTTGCTAGTTCCTTTAGGATATTAGTAACCTTTGCGATAGTCCTCGAGGTTCGTGGTACTTCCTTCTTCCAAATACTACGAACCATCCTCGGCAGAAATTCGTTTTGAATCAAAAGATCACAACCAGGGTGCTCTTGAGGAGTACTCCACTCATATTGTGATCCTGCCAGTTCTACCTTCTGCATGGGTTATCCGGAAGAAATTGTTGAACTCGTTTGACATACTAACCCATGAATCCACAACTCAGAAAGTTATATGTTCCTTGAGTTGACCCTCCTCAGCTGTATTCCGACCCTAGTCTATCAATTCATAGTCAGGAATAGTTGTGCATTCGTGTTCATCGATGCCTACTATTCTTGTGGTCCGTCAAGCCATTCTTATTCCGGAATGACTAGGAGAAACAAACTCCAGTACCTCATCCATATCTCGGATTGGGTCAAAGCAATTGTATCCCGCAGATCAAAATGCCAATCCAGCTTCTGCTCTTCTCTACCTTGGAGTGTTACCATCTTTATGTCAAGAGTGTCATGAGAATTGCACCACCTCTTATGAATTCTTGACGCAGTAATACTTATCACCATCATTATTCATTCCTCGGTTTCGTGTTATCGTAACCGGAATGCCGACAAGTGAATCATGTTGTGTGAAACCAATACTCCTAGCAACTGTGTTGCTTGGTAGTTAAAGGACAATAAACTCATTCTTAGCGTGTTGGTTACTGAACCATCATTCTAAGATGGATCGTGCTACCTAGTCCTTATTTCTGGTGCACTCTTCGATCAATGAGTTAGGATTGTGTCAACCCCTCACTCTTTTAATCATATCGTCTTGCCCTGAGAAGCAAGATTGATCTCGAGTTTAGCATCATATCGGTGGTTCGTGATTTTCCGAAGATCTTCTCGGAAGTATTACCAGGTTGTTCCCTGACCGTTATGTTGAGCTCGTGACCAAGATGGTTTCGTGCAAACCACCCCTTCTCCAAGGATCTGTGTTGGATACCTTTGAGCTAGTTGGTTGAGCTAAACAACAACTTGGAGAATTGGAAGATAAAAGCTTAATCCATCTAGTTCATCTCTAATGGATATCCTTGTGTGTGTGTGTTGAAGAAAGATGATATCTTCCTC
Organism: Aegilops umbellulata; assembly: GCA_032464435.1. NCBI lineage: Eukaryota > Viridiplantae > Streptophyta > Magnoliopsida > Poales > Poaceae > Aegilops > Aegilops umbellulata. The sequence goes on from CP136057.1 coordinate 21,957,443, forward strand.
GATTGACCCTCGTGGTCAGTTGTTGAACCTATTGTCTTACCCAATCTTTGATTTGAGTATGGGCTATCATCAAGTCAAATCAGTACCAACGATGTTCGTAATGTTGTCTTACCCGTGGTTGATCCCTCGAGCATACACCATTATATCATTTGGTCTGACCAATGCTATCACCGTGTTCACATGATGGTGGAAGTCCAGTGATATGGAAATTCCGATGAGTTGTTGTTGAGCCCATCAGCAGCATTTTGTCTCCCCCATGATTCATGTGGAACGCTACACTAGTATTGGAAGCTTTATAAGCATTGTCTTCATGTTTCCTTCATGAAGTATATGTTTGGATGAAAGCAGATACTTCCTCTAATTCACGTGCACTTGGTGCAAGTTGCCGCCGTGAGTTTGAGAAAGGTTTGTTTTGTATTCCTTGGAATCATCCCAAATCAGTCATGCACACGTGCAAAGTATTCTATGGTTTGGTAGATTAATTACCTCCACTCCATGTGTGTTCCTAGCACACCAAGCCACTGATTGATTTGTTCAAGGTGAAGAAGTTTCTTCTTAAGAATCATGACTTATACTAGGACTTCGTTATCCTCGATGATGGTTCCCCACCTGAACTCGGTAGTGTTTGATTATAAGACTGCCACGTGGTCACGCTTGTCTAGGACAGTGTGTTCACATGTGTGTAGCAAAAACCCGCTCATGTTTTGGAGCTTGCTATCGTAGTTCATTTTCCCGAGAATCTCGCAACGTCATCTCGTCGATTTGTGTTGCAAACTTTCATTTTCTTTCTAGACTTGATGAGTCTGGAATATCCTGACACCAACCAGATCTGAATCTCAGGCGGATATGATGGTTGGAACGTTCTCAAGGACTATAATATTGGCCTCTCTATATCCGGTAAAGTGGATGTTGTGGCCAACACACCCAACCGGAAGGGTTATTATTGTAGTATCTTGATTGAGAAAGATGGCCACTTCCCCATAAGGATCTCGTAGAATTTATTCTAATAGTTGTTCCTTATGGATTTTTGTGCACCCGAAGTCCGACCTTTACTTGATGGCCATGTTGATGCTTTTAAGCATTGATCGTGGTACCTAGTACATCAAGGAGAACATTAGAAGCGGAGTGCTAAATGTCTCTCGGTCGATCATCCAGATTTCGTTCCCTTGGCCTCGCTAAGGTGAAATCTGGGAAAGTGGTGTCTTTCTATGCATCTGCATTGTCCATCACTATTCGTCAAGGTAGTAAGATGTGTTGCCAGGATCCTCGACGCGGATGTTGGTAGAACTTTGATGAATATGGAAATGCTCAAGTTCTTGAGAGCACGCGCAAGCAAATCATCCATTGCGTTGTCTTCAACAAGGTAGTCCACATCATTCATCCTAGTCGGAGTATGCCATTCTTCGAACCCCTTCCAACGATCGATTGTGATTGCCTTAGGCTGGTATAAAGAATTTTAATGATCTTAGTATCAAAAGTAATTCTTTTGCCACTTAGGGGAATAGTTCTATGAGTCACCTTCCCTGGGGTGCCCCGTTTTGGAATCATAGCAATTCATCTCCTTGCTACTCATGCACCTTCTTTCTAAGCGTGGATTTGTTGCCCACCAAATCAAACCTCGTCGATTGTTCTTCCATCCCTCTCGATGTGTGTGTTGTGTCTCAACTCGAGATGTTTCAACATCTCATTCCACGAATTGATCTTGAATGCTCGATCTTCGAGGAGATCGTTTTCTATAGAGTTTCCTTCAGTCGCCATCGTGTTGGATGAAGATCTCAAAGCGAGGATGTCAAGATCAAAGTTCATTTGAAGTGCAACCTGGATCGTGAAGATTGTGTTAGCTTGCGACCCCTCTGTCTTCTTACCTCACGTCTTGAATCTCGGGCCGAGATTCTTGTTTAGTGGGGGTGAGTTGTCACAGCCCTAGAATTGCTAGTGGTTAGTTGCAGCTGTGAGCATCCATGCATCATGTTAAATTCAATTAATTTGAAATGGGGATGACCAAGCCCTAGCACTAAAACAATTCAAATAGGCTCAACTTCAAAATATTTTCAAAGAACCCAAACTGGTTTGCAAAAATGTTCATGATTAATGGAAAAAGGTGAAAACCATATCCAGAGATGATGAATATTTTTCCATGACCATTTGGGCTCTGATTTAAATCATATCCTATTTGAATTTGGGCACTTTAATACTATAAAATATTTAAATTGCTCAAATAAACATAAACTAAAATGTTTACTGTTGAATATATTATAAACAGTATCCATGTTTAGTTTTATGATTTTTGGAAATGCTCTGGCATTTTTAATAAAGCCCTAAAGACTACAGAATAATAGAAACAGGAACTAAATAAGAAAAGCAGAGAGAGAGAGAGATAGTACCTGGCTAACTCACCTGCTCGGCCAGCACTGCAGCTGACTGGCCCAGCTGGCGGCCCAGCCCGCCACCGCCTCCCTCCCCGTCGTCTTCCTCCTCGGACAGTAGGACAGGGCGCGTGGCCGGCGCGCGCAGCCACACGCCGGCCACCTCCTCCCTGCCTGGCTGCCTCCTCCTCCCCTGGACGTTCCCCCGCAACGCCACGCGCCCCCTGGAACCGTTCACTCTCTCCCGATCTCTCCCTCCCCTCTCTGCTCTCCTCCCGAGCGGAGCCCGTCGCCGCCGACGATGATTACCGCAGCCACCATGCTCCTCTCGCCTCCCCGTGTAGTCCACAAGCTCCGCCATCATCCTCCGCTCTGCCCCACCCTAGCCCCGAGCGCTGGGACGGCCTACATCGCCGGCTGCATCATCCTCTTCCTCGCCGGTCGCCGAAGATCCTCCTCGCCGCCCCGACCGCTCCGGTGCCTCCCCGGGCTCGCTGACCCTCCCATTCGACTCACTGTGAGCTCCGCCACCGTTTCCCCCTCTTCCCCGCGCCATTTGCTCGTCGTAGACGTCGCCTCCTTGATGGCCGTAGCACGCCGCCGCACGAGCTCGCCGTCGACATAGCTCCGGTGACCATTTGGTCACCCTGGCGAGCCCAACGTACTTGTGGCATCCCGTAAAGCATCCCTAGCGCAAGCACCCGCCCGTTTGCATGCCGCAGCAACTAACCCCTGGTCACCGAACTCCGGCGGCCGTAGCTGAGCTCGCCGCCGTCGACTCCGGCCACCCCAGGCCTGGAGACTACCACCACTCGACGCGCGCCTGCAAGAGCTCTCCAACGAGCCCAAGAACGGCCTCGTCCGTGCCCTGTGGGCGTTTTCCGAGCCGCGCCGCCGTCACGGGCCTCGCCGGCGTCGAGCCGCCGGCGAGTTTGACCCAGTTGACCACGTTTGACCCCGTGCGGGCCCCGGTTGACTTCCCCCCCTGAGTCCATGACTGGTGGGGCCGGCCTGCTAATTAGGATAGGATTAGTGTTAACTAAACATTAGATAGTCTAATGACCTGACACGCGGGACCCACTGCTTAGAGCTGACCGTGCTGACGTGGGTGTTGACTTAACCCCACATGTCTGTGACCCAGACAGCTATGTCTCACTGACCAGTGGACCCCACTGGTCAGGTTTGACCTGGTCAGCCCAGTTGACCTGCTGACGTCATGCTGATGTCAGGCTGACGCAGTAATCTTTTCTGGAATTTAAATAAATCTTAAATGATTTATTTATTTCAGAAAATATCCAAAACTTTGAAAAATCATAGAAATTAATCTATAACTCCAATGGAAATAATTTATATATGAAAAATTATCAGAAAATTCAAGGAATCCATCTGTACCATTTTCATGCATGTTTGAACAACTTAAAGTTGCTGTTTAAGGCAATTTGCATAAATGGCATTTAAACTCTCACATATGGAGTTTGAATTTGAACCTAAGGTTCAAACCCACTCCATTTAACATGTTGCTAGTTGCATTAGCTCAACCACAACATATTGCCATGTCATGATCATGCATCATATTGTGCATTGCATTGATTGTGTTTCCTCCTCAGTTGCCGGTGGTTGTTCCCCCTCGGTAGACGTATGTTCCGACGATGAGATCGTTGACACTGATGAAGACTCAATGTTATCTTCAGAAGTGCCAGGCAAGCAAAACCACCTTGTTCATTCCGATACAATCCAACTCTCTCGCTCCTGCTCTCTTTTACTGCATTAGGACAACAACGATTCAACTGTTACATGCTGCGGTAGCTGAACCCCTTTATCCTATGCATGACCTGTCATTCCACAGTAAATAGATGAAACCCACTAGTATGAGTAGGAGTTGTTTGAGCCCTATTGTGCCTACTCATTCATGCTTGTTTGTCATGCCTGCTACTGCTTAGAGTTGAGTCGGGTCTGATTCATCGGGAATGAATTGGAATAGTGATGAACATGTCCTACTGTGTGAGAGCTAAGTGTGTGAACACGATTTGGTAAAGGTAGCGGTGAGAGGCCATGTAGGAGTACATGGTGGGTTGTCTCATTGCAGCCATCCTCAGGAACTGAGTTCTATGTTTGTGATCCATGAACAGTTACTACCACACATTGGGATCCTTAATTGACTCTCTCGGCTTCTTGATCACCCTTGTCCTCTGTCCAGGAGTTGCAAGTAGTTTCTGGTGTTTGTAGTATGCTGGGGGCCGCACGCAGTGCTGACCGTAGGGGTGGGCTGTGTTGCGGTAGGCACGTGGCACGGTGTACCGGGCGCCCGTTTGGTGTTCCGGGAACCCTGTACACATCGTTTGGGGCTGTGAGCGAAACTCCGGCCGGATCTCCTCATGGATGGAACCCGAATAGGCGATAAACCTGGACTAGAGACTTGAGTGTTTAGGTAGGCTGTGGCCGACACCCTCGCCCGGCTTCCGCTTGAAGGTTGCCGAGGTACATGACGTGTACAGGGCGGTAAGTGGCGAGAGCGTGTGTGAAGAAGTACACCCCTGCAGGGTTATCATTATCTATTCGAATAGCCGGATTCCTCGGATATGGAAACTTGGACCCCTTGCATAGTTCATAGACAAGTGAAAGTGGATACTCTAAAATGCGCAAGATAAGCGTGAGTGCTATGGATGGCCTTCTCGTAGGGAGACGGGAGCGGATCCATAGTGGTGTATTGATATGGTGAATATGTGGACTCGTGTGCGCCACCTCAAAAGAGTTGCTTGCAGTCGTAGTTCAGGATAGCCACCGAGTCAAAGCTGGCTTGCTGCAGTCAAACTCCACCACCCCCTTTGTTGATACTGATGCATATGTAGATAGTTCTGATGTAAGTCTTGCTGAGTACGTTTGTACTCACGTTTGCCTATTTTATGTTTTTGCAGAGAGACGTCAGTCTCGCTAGTAGTACCGCTTGGACTTCGACGTTTAGCTTAATACCTCAGCTACGATCTTGTGCCCTCGGCAGGATCTGGTAGATAGTCAGGCTTCTCAGCCTTCTTCATTTGTAGATGTCTGTACTCAGACATGTTTAGCTTCCGCATGTGTTTTGACTTGTATGCTCTGAATGTTGGGTCGTGAGACCTATGTTTGTAATATCTCGCTCCTCGGAGCCTAATGAATAAATACTTTGAGTTGTAGAGTTATGTTGTGATGCCATGTTGTATTTACTCATATCGGGCATATTGTGTGTATGATTGAAATGCTTGGTATGAGTGGGATCCGACTATCTAGTTGTTTATCCTTAGCAGCCTATCATATGGGGAAATGTAGGTCTAGTGCTTCGGAGCGATAGTAGTCCGCTACAGCCCGGTTCACCGGAGTCCTGCTAGCCCAGCACTACTGCTCGGAACACTTGACTGGCCGGCATGTGATTCACTTCGTTCCTGTGTCTGTCCCTTCGGGGAAATGTCACGCGGTGACATCCGGAGTCCTGTCTAGCCTGCTACAGCCCGGGTTACCGGAGTCCTGTTAGCCCAGTGCTACAGCCCGGATTCACACGTTGATGACCGACATGCTCGATGTGATTCATGTATGCCTGTCCTCATAGGTTAGCGCCGCTTTGGGTTCACGACTAGCCATGTCGGCCCGGGTTCTCTGTCATATGGATGCTAGCGACACTATCATATACGTGAGCCAAAAGGCGCAAACGGTCCCGGGCCAGGTAAGGTGGCACCCGTGGGAACACCGTGCGTGAGGCCACAAAGTGATATGATGTGCTACATGCTGGATCGGTGTGACTTAGGATCGGGGTCCTGACAGATTGGGTCTTGTCCATCACATCATTCTCCTAATGATGTGATCCTGTTATCAACGACATCCAATGTCCATGGTCAGGAAACCGTAACCATCTATTTATAAACGAGCTAGTCAACTAGAGGCTTACTAGGGACATGGTGTTGTCTATATATCCACACATGTATCTGAGTTTCCTATCAATACAATTCTAGCATGGATAATAAACGATTATCATGAACAAGGATATATAATAATAATAACTAATTTATTATTGCCTCTAGGGCATATTTCCAACAGTTCTTGACCGCTGTCCAGTGATCCACTCCTGGATTACTTTGGTACCTCCCTACTATACTTATAGCAAGGCACACATCAGGTCTGGTACACAACATTGCATACATGATAGAACCTATGGCTGAGGCATAGGGAATGACTTTCATTTTCTCTCTATCTTCTGAAGTGGTCAGGCATTGAGTCTCACTCAACTTCACACCTTGTAACACAGGCAAGAACCCTTTCTTTGACTGGTCCATTTTGAACTTCTTCAAATTTTTATCAAGGTATGTGCTTTGTGAAAGTCCAATTAAGCGTCTTGATCTATCTCTATAGATCTTGATGCACAATATGTAAGCAGCTTCACCGAGGTCTTTCATTGAAAAACTCTTATTCAAATATCCTTTTATGCTATCCAGAAATTATGTATCATTTCCAATCAACAATATGTCATCCACATATAATATTCAAAATGCTTCAGAGCTCCCACTCACTTTCTTGTAAATACAGGCTTCTCCAAAAGTCTGTATAAAACCATATGCTTTCATCACACTATCAAAGCGTATATTCCAACTCCGAGAGGCTTGCACCAGTCCATAAATGGATCGCTGGAGCTTGCACACTTTGTTAGCACCTCTAGGATCGACAAAACCTTCTGGCTGCATCATATACAACTATTCTTTAAGATATCCATTAAGCAATGCAGTTTTGACATCCATTTGCCAGATTTCATAATCATAAAATGCGCAATTGCTAACATGATTCGGACAGACTTAAACATCGCCATGGGTGAGAAGGTCTCATCGTAGTCAACTCCTTGAACTTGTCAAAAACCTTTCGCAACAAGTTGAGCTTTGTAGACAGTAACATTACCGTTAGCGTCAGTCTTCTTCTTGAAGATCCATTTATTCTCTATGGCTTGTCGATCATCGGGCAAGTCGACCAAAGTCCACACTTTGTTCTCATACATGGATCCCATCTCAGATTTCATGGCCTCAAGCAATTTCGCGGAATCTGGGCTCATCATCGCTTCCTCATAGTTCGTAGGTTCGTCATGGTCTAGTAACATGACTTCCGGAACAGGATTGCCATACCACTCTAGTGCGGAACGTACTCTGGTCGACCTACGAAGTTCGGTAGTAACTTGATCTGAAGTTTGATGATCATCATCATTAACTTCCTCGCTAACTGGTGTAGGCATCACTGGAACTAATTCCTGTGATGAACTACTTTCCAATTTGGGAGAAGGTACAATTACCTCATCAAGTTCTACTTTCCTCCCACTCACTTCTTTCGAGAGAAACTCCTTCTCTAGAAAGGATCCATTCTTAGCAACAAATATCTTGCCTTCGGATCTGTGATAGAAGGTGTACCCAACAGTCTCCTTTGGGTATCCTATGAAGACACATTTCTCCGATTTAGGTTCGAGCTTATCAGGTTCAAGCTTTTTCACATAAGCATCACAACCCCAACTTTAAGAAACGACAGTTTAGGTTTCTTGCCAAACCATAGTTTATATGGTGTCATCTCAATGGATTTAGATGGTGCCCTATTTAATGTGAATGCAACCGTCTCTAAAGCATAACCCCAAAACGATAGTGGTAAATCGGTAAGAGACATCATAGATCGCACCATATCTAATAAAGTACGGTTACGACGTTCGGACACACCATTACGCTGTGGTGTTCCAGGTGGCGTGAGTTGAGATACTATTCCACATTGTTTCAAATGAAGACCAAACTCATAACTCAAATATTTACCTCCACGATCAGATCGTAGAAACTTTATTTTCTCCACTTCACTCTGAATTTTTTTGAACTTTTCAAATGTTTCATACTTATGTTTCATCAAGTAGATATACCCATATCTGCTCAAATCATCTCTGAAGGTCAGAAAATAACGATACCCACCGCGAGCCTCAACACTCATTGGACCGCATACATCAGTATGTATTATTTCCAATAAGTCAGTTGCTCGCTCCATTGTTCTGGAGAACGGAGTTTTAGTCATCTTGCCCATGAGGCATGGTTCGCAGGTATCAAGTGGTTCATAATCAAGTGATTCCAAAAGCCCATCAGCATGGAGTTTCTTCATGCGCTTTACACTAATATGACCTAAACAACAGTGCCACAAATAAGTTGCACTATCATTATTAACTTTGCATCTTTTGGCTTCAATATTATAAATATGTGTACCACTACAATCGAGATTCAACAAAAATAGACCACTCATCAAGGGTGCATGACCATAAAAGATATTACTCATATAAATAGAACAACCATTATTCTCTAATTTAAATGAATAACCGTCTCGCATCAAACAAGATCCAGATATAATGTTCATGCTCAACGCTAGCACCAAATAACAATTATTCAGGTCTAAAACTAATCCCGAAGGTAGATGTAGAGGTAGCGTGCCGACGGCGATCACATCAACTTTGGAACCATTTCCCATGCACATCGTCACCTTGTCCTTAGCAAATCTTCGTTTAATCCGTAACCCCTGTTTCGAGTTGCAAATATGAGCAAGAGAACCAGTATCAAATACCCAGGCGCTACTACGAGCATTAGTAAGGTACACATCAATAACATCTATATCAAATATACCTTTCACTTTGCCATCCTTCTTATCCGCCAAATACTTGGGGCAGTTCTGCTTCCAGTGACCAGTCCCTTTGCAGTAGAAGCACTCAATTTCAGGCTTAGCTCCAGACTTGGGCTTCTTCCTAGGAGTGCAACTTGCTTGCCGTTCTTTTTGAAGTTCCCCTTCTTCCCTTTGCCCTTTTTCTTGAAACTAGTGCTCTTGTTAACAATCAACACTTGATGCTCCTTCTTGATTTCTACCTCTGCAGCCTTTAGCATTGTGAAGAGCTCGGGAATTGTCTTTTCCATCCCTTGCATATTATAGTTCATCACGAAGCCGGCAATGATTGAAGAACTCTGTCAATGACACTATCATCAGGAAGATTAACTCCCAGCTGAGTCAAGTGGTTATGGTATCCAGACATTCTGAGTATGTGTTCACTGACAGAACTATTCTCCTCCATCTTGCAGCTATAGAACTTATTGGAGACTTCATATCTCTCAATCCGGGCGTTTGCTTGAAATATTAACTTCAACTCCTGGAACATCTCATATGCTCCATGACGTTCAAAACGTCGTTGAAGTCCCGGTTCTAAGCCGTAAAGCATGGCTCACTGAACTATCGAGTAGTCATCAGCTTTGCTCTGCCAGACGTTCATAACGTCCGGAGTTGCTCCTGCAACAGGTCTTGCACCTAGCGGTGCTTCCAGGACGTAATTCTTCTGTGCAGCAATGAGGATAATCCTCAAGTTATGTACCCAATCCGTGTAATTGCTACCATCATCTTTGAACTTAGCTTTCTCTAGGAACGCATTAAAATTCAAGGGAACGGTAGCACGGGCCATTGATCTACAACAACAAACATATGCAACACAAACTATCAGGTACTAAGTTCATGATAAATTAAAGTTCAATTAATCATATTACTTAAGAACTCCCACTTAGATAGACATCCCTCTAGTCATCTAAATGATCATGTGATCCATATCAACTAAACCATGTCCGATCATCGCGTGAGATGGAGTAGTTTTCAATGGTGAACATCTCTATGTTGATCATATCTACTATATGATTCACGTTCAACCTTCCGGTCTCACTGTTCCAAGGCCATATCTGCATATACTAGGCTCGTCAAGTTTAACCCGAGTATTCTGCACGTGCAAAACTGGCTTGCACCCATTGTATGTGAACGTAGAGCTTACCACACCCGATCATCACGTGGTGTCTCGGCACGACAAACTCTAGCAACAGTGCATACTCAGGGAGAACACTTATATCTTGCAATTTAGTGAGGTATCAGCTTATAATGCTACCGCCGTACTAAGAAAAATAAGATGCATAAAAGATAAACATCACATGCAATCAAAATATGTGACATGATATGGCCCTCGTCATCTTGTGCCTTTGATCTCCATCTCCAACGCACTGTCATGATTTCCATCATCATCGGCTTGACACCTTGATGTCCATCATAGCGTCGTTGTCGTCTCGCCAACTATTGCTTCTACAACTATCGCTAACGCATAATGAGAAAGTAAAGAAATTACATGGCGATTGCATTTCATGCAATAAAGCGACAACCATAAGGCTCCTGCCAGTTGCCGATAACTTCTACAAAACATGATCATCTCATACAATAACTTATATCACATCATGTCTTGATCATATCACATCACAACATGGCCTGCAAATACAAGTTAGACGTCCTCTACTTTGTTGTTGCAAGTTTTACGTGGCTACTACGGGCTTCTAGCAAGAATCGTTCTTACCTACACATCAAAACCACAACGATTTTTCATCAAGTGCATTGTTTTAACTTTCAACAAGGACCGGCCGTAGTCCAACTTGATTCAACTAAAGTTGGAGAAACAGACACCCGCCAGCCACCTGTGTGCGAAGCACGTCACTAGAACCAGTCTCATGAACGCGACCATGTAATGTCGGTCCGGGTCGCTTCATCCAACAATACCATCGAATCAAAGTAAGACGTTGGTGGTAAGCAATATGACTATTATCGCCCACAACTCTTTGTGTTCTATTCGTGCATATCGTCTATGCATAGACCTGGCTCGGATGCCACTGTTGCGGAACGTAGCATGAAATTTCCAAAAAAAAATCCTACGATCATGCAGGATCTATCTAGGAGATGCATAGCAATGAGAGGGGGAGAGTGTGTCCATGTACCCTCGTAGACCGAAAGCGGAAGCCTTATGTTAACGCGGTTGATGTAGTCGAACGTCTTCACGATCCAACCGATCCAAGTACCGAACGTACGGCACCTCCGTGTTCAGCACACGTTCAGCTCGATGACGTCCCTCGAACTCTTGATCCAGTAGAGAGTCGAGGGAGAGTTTCGTCAGCACGACGGCGTGGTGACGGTGTTGGTGATGTGATTCGCGTAGGGCTTCGCCTAGGCACTACGATGCTATGACCGGAGGCATAAACTATGGAGGGGGGCACCGCGCGCGGCTAAGAGAATTCTTGGTGTGTCTTTGGGGTGCCCCCTACCCACGTATATAAAGGACGGGGAGGACAGAGGTCGGCGGCCAGGAGGGGTGCGCCATGGGGGAGTCATAGATCCCCTCCTTCCTTTCTTCCACCGGAGGGAAAAAGGAAGGAGAGGGAGAGGGAAAGGGAAGGGGGGCGGATCCCCCTCCTCCTTGTCCTATTCGGACTCCCTAGGAGGGGGAACGTGGCCACCCCCCGTGGGCTTCCCTCTCCCTCCCTTAGGCCCATGTTGGCCCAACACTTCCCCGGGGGGTTCCGGTAACCCCTCGGTACTCCGAAAAAATACCCGAATCACTCGGAACCATTATGATGTCCAAATATAACCTTCCAATATATGAATCTTTACCTCTCGGCCATTTCCAGACTCCTCGTCATGTCCGTGATCTCATCCGGGACTCTGAACAAACCTCGGTGACCAAAACACATAACTCATAATACAAATCGTCATCGAACGTTAAGCGTGCGGACCCTACGGGTTCGAGAACTATGTAGACATGACCGAGACACATCTCCGGTCAATAACCAATAGCGGAACTTGGATGCTCATATTGGCTCCTGCTTATTCTATGAAGATCTTTATTGGTCAAACCGCATAACAACATACGTTATTCCCTTTGTCATCGGTATGTTACTTGGCCGAGATTCGATCGGCGGTATCATCATACCTAGTTCAATCTCGTTGCCAGCAAGTCTATTACTCATTCCGTAATGCATCATCCCGCAACTAACTCATTAGTCACATTGATTGCAAGGATTATAGTGATGTGCATTACCGAGAGGGCCCAGAGATACCTCTCCGATACACAGAGTGACAAATTCTAATCTTGATATATGCCAACCCAACAAACACCTTCGGAGACTGCTACCTCTTGAGCACCGCGTTGGATTTCCTTGAAGAGGAAAGGATGATGTAGCAAAGTAGCGTAAGTATTTCCCTCAGTTTTTGAGAACCAAGGTATCAATCCAGTGGGAGGCTACGCGCGAGTCCCTTGTACCTGCACAAAGCAAATAACTCCTCGCAACCAACGCGATAAGGGGTTGTCAATCCCTTACGAGAGTGAGATCTGATAAGATATGATAGGATAATATTTTTGGTATTTTTGTGGTAAAGATGCAAAGTAAAATAAAAGCAAAGGAAATAACTAAGTATTGGAAGATTGATATGACGAAGATAGACCCGGGGGCCATAGGTTTCACTAGTGGCTTCTCTCAAGAGCATAAGTATTTTGGTTGTTGAGTATCTAGGTATGATCATGTATATAGGCATCACGTCCGAGACAAGTAGACCGACTCCTGCCTGCATCTACTACTATTACTCCACTCATCGACCGCTATCCAGCATGCATCTAGAGTATTAAGTTCAAGAAAACAGAGTAATGCTTTAAGCAAGATGACATGATGTAGAGGGATAGATTCATGCAATATGATAAAAAACCCATCTTGTTATCCTCAATGGCAGTAATACAATACGTGCCTTGCTGCCCCTACTGTCACTGGGAAAGGACACCGCAAGATTGAACCCAAAGCTAAGCACTTCTCCCATTGCAAGAAAGATCAATCTAGTAGGCCAAACCAAACTGATAATTCGAAGAGACTTGCAAAGATAACCAACCCTACATAAAAGAATTCAGAGAAGATTCAAATATTGTTCATAGATAATCTTGATCATAAACCCACAATTCATCGGTCTGAACAAACACACCGCAAAAAGAAGATTACATCGAATAGATCTCCACGAGGGAGGGGGGAACATTGTATTGAGATCCAAAAAGAGAGAAGAAGCCATCTAGCTACTAACTATGGACCTGAAGGTCTGAGGTAAACTACTCACACTTCATCGAAGAGGCTATGGTGTTGATGTAGAAGCCCTCCGTGATGGATGCCCCCTCCGGCGGAGCTCCGGAACAGGCCCCAAGATGGGGTCTCGTGGGTACAGAAGGTTGCGGCGGTGGAATTAGGTTTTTGGCTCCGTGTCCGATTGTTTGGGGGTACGTAGGTATATATAGGAGGAAGGAGTACATCGGTGGAGCAACAAGGGGCCCACGAGGGTGGAGGGCACGCCTGGGGGGGTAGGCACGCCCCCTACGTCGTGGCCTCCTCCCTTTTTTCTTGATGTAGGGTCCAAGTCTCCTGGATCATAATCTTCCTAAAAATCACGTTCCCGAAGGTTTCATTCCGTTTGGACTCCGTTTGATATTCCTTTTCTGCGAAACTCTGAAATAGGCAAAAAACGACAATTCTGGGCTGGGCCTCCAGTTAATAGGTTAGTCCCAAAAATAATATAAAAGTTGATAATAAAGCCCAATATTGTCCAAAACAGTAGATAATATAGCATGGCGCAATCAAAAATTATAGATACATTGGAGACGTATCAGGCATCCCCAAGCTTAATTCCTGCTCGTCCTCGAGTAGGTAAATGATAAAAACAAAAATTTTGACGCAGAGCGCTACTTGGCATAATTTCAATGTAATTCTTCTTAATTGTGATATGAATATTCAGATCCGAAAGAGTCAAGACAAAAGTTTAATATTGTCATAGAAGCTAATGATACTTCAAGCATACTAACAAAGCAATCATGTCTTCTCAAAATAACATGGCCAAAGAAAGTTATCCCTACAAAATCATATAGTCTGGCTATGCTCTATCTTCACCACACAAAGTATTTAAATCATGCACAACCCCGATGACAAGCCAAGCAATTGTTTCATACTTATGACATTCTCAAACTTTTTCAATCTTCACGCAATACATGAGCATGAGCCATGGATATAGCACTATATGTGGAATACAATGGTGGTTGTGGAGAAGACAAAAAGGGAGAAGATAGTCTCACATCAACTAGGCGTATCAATGGGCTATGGAGATGTCCATCAACACATATCAATGTGAGTGAGTAGGGATTGCCATGCAATGGATGCACTTAGAGCTATAAGTATATGAAAACTCAACTAAAGAAACTAAGTGGGTGTGCATCCAACTCGCTTGCTCACGAAGACCTAGGGCATTTTGAGGAACCCATCATTGGAATATACAAACCAAGTTCTATAATGAAAAATTCCCACTAGTATATGAAAGTGACAAAATGAGAGACTCTCTATCATGAAGTTCATGGTGCTACTTTGAAGCACAAGTGCGGTAAAAGGATAGTAACATTGTCCCTTCTCTCTTTTTCTCTCATTTTTTTTCTTGGGCCTTTTTTTATGGCCTCTTTTTTTTAGTCTAGATTCTCATCCCGACTTGTGGGGGAATCATAGTCTCATCGTCCTTTCCTCACTTGGGACAATGCTCTAATAATGATGATCATCACACTTTTATTTTCTTACAACTCAACAATTACAACTCAATACTTAGAACAAAATATGACTCTATATGAATGCCTCCGGCGGTGTACCGGGATATGCAATGAATCAAGAGTGACATGTATGAAAGAATTATGAACGGTGGCTTTGCCACAAATACAATGTCAACTACATGATCATGCTAAGCAATATGACAAGGATGGAGCGTGTCATAATAAATGGAACGGTGGAAAGTTGCATGGCAATATATCTCGGAATGGCTATGGAAATGCCATAATGGGTAGGTATGGTGGCTGTTTTGAGGAAGGTATATGGTGGGTGTATGATACCGGCAAAAAGTGCGCGATATTAGAGAGGCTAGCAATGGTGGAAGGAAGGAAGTGCGTATAATCCATGGACTCAACATTAGTCATCAAGAACACATATACTTATTGCAAAAATCTACAAGTTATCAAAGCAAAGTATTACGTGCATGCTCCTAGGGTGATAGATTGGTAGGAAAAGACCATCGCTCGTCCCCGACTGCCACTCTGTAACGCCCCCGATGTAACTTGCCATATTTGTAATCCAACTCTTGCCATTTCCGGCTATGTGCTATGTTTTTCCCTCCGTGGTTGGGTTCTCTCCGTTTTGCATTTTGGTCATGTCATGCATTTCATATCATGTCATCATGTGCATCGCATTTGCATACGTGTTCGTCTCATAAATCCGAGCATCTTTCCCGTTGTCCGTTTTGCAATCCGGCGCTCCTATGCCTCCCGGCGTCCCCTTTTACATTTCTTCGTGAGCGGGTATTAAACATTCTCGGAATGGACCGAGGTTTGACATGTGGCCTTGGTATAGCACCGGTAGACCGCCTGTCAAGTTTCGGGTCAATCGGAGTTCGTTTGGTACTCCAACGGTTAACCGGGTAACCGCGAAGGCCTCGTGTGTGTTGCAGCCCAACACCCCTTCAAAACAGCCCAATAACCCATCTAAGTCACTCCCATGTCCTCCGCCGTTCGATCACGATCGCGTGGGCGAAAACCGCACTCCATTTGGAGCTCCCTAGCTCCTTCTGTCTATAAAAACGTCTCCCCGTCTAAATCTGAGAGAGAGACCCCGAAACCCTAGCTTCTTCCTCGTTTTCCGCGCCCCTCTCTCTCCTCCCGCCGCCGGCGCGCCCGCGCCCAATCGGCGCCTGCCACGTGGCCGCCCCGCCCGCCGGCCACCGCGCGCCCGCCCGCGGCCCGCTCGGCCCGGGGCAGGCCCCCCGCGGCCCAGCCGCCGCGCCCCGTCGCTCCGCCGCCCGAGCCGCGCGCTCCGCCGCCACCCGCCGGCTCCCCGCCGCCTCGCGTCGCGCCGCCACCGACGCCGCTCGCCGCCGTCGGAGCTCCGCGCCGCGCCCCGCCGCCGCACCGCGCTCGCCGCCCGCGTCGCCGCCGCCTCGCGCCGCGCCGCCCTCGCCGCGTCGCCCCCCTGCCCTCCTCGTCGCCAGCGTCGCCCGCGCCGGCCGGATCCGCCGCCGCCGGAGTCGGGCCGGATCTAGGGTTGACCTCGCCCTCTCAAATTTCCTCTAAGTTTTCTGTTATTTTATCATCATCAGCTCCTGTTTCGCATGCCATAACTTTGCATCCAGGGCTCCGTTTTGCGCATAAAATATGTCATTTTGTTCGTCTCGAAGAGTACATCATTTTGTTCCATTTCATCATTTTCATTTGAAGTCATCTTGATGCCCGAAATGCTGTTAGAAGAGGGCTAGTTGATGTTAGTTGCTGGATCTTATCTGAACATGCACTTTTGTCATTTTTGCCATGATTGATGTGTACCTCCTATGAGGTTGAGCTATATATGTGTTTTGTAATATGCCATGTTACCTTTCCAGGGAATTTTGCTATGTATTTTTGTGATGCTTGAGGTGGCTAGAAATTGCATGCAAAGTAGGGATGATGATATTGCTGTTTTCAGAGACTTAGTGATTTCACTAAGTCCCTGACTTTTGTTATTATCATGCCATGTATTCATGTTGTTTCTGAGAGATCCATGCGTAATTTGAGCATGATCAGTAAGGGTGTTTGGAACTTGAGTATTTGCTTAATCCATCCATGCCTTTGGTTGCAATTATGGAGTGCCACAGCTTGAGTCAATCGAGCTCTACATTTGCTTCAAAATGTTGCTGGCAGATTGTTTACATGTTATTCGATTTTGCCAAGCTTGGTGTAGTTGGTCCTTATATGATATGATGTTATTCTTGCCATTTATAGTTTCTATGCCATGTCTTCTTGATGTATGTATGCTTAGTTTATCATGAAATGCTCTGTAGTGAGTGCATCGAGCTCACGAACATGCCTAGTCGTTAACAGTTTTCTGCCATGTCCAGTTTTCTGCTAAGTCTGAAACCTGTAACGAAACTTGCTTATTTGACATGGGTGTAATCATATTTTCTGATCCTTTTTGGCTTATGGTAAGTAAGGGACTTTTGTCAAGTGCTATGTGTAGATTCATGCCATGTCTTATTTTGCTATGTTCTGAACCTGTAGCATGTTGTTTCATTGCTCTGAACACGTCATCCTGATGTTGTTTTCCTGACTTGCTGTTATTTCACTAAGTCTGTGAATCTGTTATAAGTTGCACTTTTGCCATGCTTGTTTGAACCTGTTATGATGTGAATTAGCCGTAGCTCAGTGTTCATCTTTTGTCGTGCATCTTGAGTAGATTACTTTAATATGATTTGTTGCCATGTTTGGGTGCAGTAGCTTAATTATTTATTGCTTGCTAAGTAGCATCATGCTGTTTATGGCAGATTCATGTCATTCTTATATTGCTTGCCATTTGCAAACCGTGCATCCGATTCCGGTGATCTTTATATCGATTTCAACCGAAATCACCTCATCTATCCAGTGGCATGCTTGGTTTGCCAAGATTATGCCCTGTTCATCCTTGTCTTTCCGGAGCATGCATACGCATTGCATATCACCTCTCGCATATCATGCCATGTTTTGCATCATGTTGATTGCGCATTGCATCGTGTTTGATATTGGTTCCTCTGCTTGTTCTCTTGTCTTGGGTAGATCCGGGAGACGAGTACGTGACCGAGGATTCCGTTGAGAACGTTTACGAGGACCAAGCTTTCGACAACTCTGAGAACCTTGCAGGCAAGATGACCATACCCTCGAAATCACTTCTATCTTTGCTTGCTAGATTGCTCGCTCTTTTGCTATGCCTATGCTGTGATACCCACCACTTGCTATATCATGCCTCCTATATTGCCATGTCAGCCCCTAACCATCCATGTCCTAGCAAACCGTTGTTTGGCTATGTTACTGCTTTGCTCAGCCCCTCTTATAGCGTTGCTAGTTGCAGGTGAAGATGAAGTTTGTCCCTTGTTGGAACATGATCTTGCTGTTCCTTGTTGGAACATGTTTACTTGTTGGGATATCACAGTACCTCTTATTTAATTAATGCATCTATATACTTGGTAAAGGGTGGAAGGCTCGGCCTTATGCCTGGTGTTTTGTTCCACTCTTGCCACCCTAGTTTCCGTCATACCGGTGTTATGTTCCCGGAGTTTGCGTTCCTTACACGGTTGGGTGATTTATGGGACCCCCTTGACAGTTCGCTTTGAATAAGACTTTTCCAGCAAGGCCCAACATTGGTTTTACCATTTGCCACCACCTACCCTTTTTTCCCCCGGGTTTTCGCGAGCCCGAGGGTCATCTTTATTTTAGCCCCCCCGGACCAGTGCTTCTCTAAGTGCTGGCCCGAACCGAGCAACCTGCGGGGCCACCTCGTGGCAACTCGAGGGCTGGTTTTACTCGTAGCTTGACTTATCCGGATGTGCCCTGAGACCGAGATATGTGCAGCTCCTATCAGGATTTGTCGGCACAATCGGGCGGTTTCGCTGGACTTGTTTTATTGCTGTCGAAATGTCTTGTAGTCCGGGATTCCGAGATTGATCGGGTCTTCCCGGTAGAAGGAATATCCTTCGTTGACCGTGAGAGCTTATCATGGGCTAAGTTGGGACACCCCTGCAGGGTATTATCTTTCGAAAGCCGTGCCCGCGGTTATGAGGCAGATGGGAATTTGTTGATGTCCGGTTGTAGAAAACCCGAAGTTGACCTTAACTAAAACACATCAACCGCGTGTGTAACCGTGATGGTCTCTTCTCGGCGGGGTCCGGGAAGTGAACACGGTTGTTGGAGTTATGCTTGACGTAGGTTGCTTCAGGATCACTTCTTGATCACTTCTAGCTTCACGACCGTGCTTTGCCTTCTCTTCTCGCTCTCTTTTGCGCTATAGCCACCACATGCTAGTCGCTTGCTGCAGCTCCACCTCACAAACCCCTTTTCCCACCTTTAAGCTTAAATAGTCTTGATCTCGCGGGTGTGAGATTGCTGAGTCCCCGTGACTCACAGATATTATCACCTCAGTTGCAGGTACCAACGATGTCAGTGCTGATGACGCGACCGAGCTCATTTGGGAGTTCGATGAGGAACGTGGCCGTTATTATGTTTCTTTTCCAGATGATCAGTAGTGGAGCCCAGTTGGGTGATCCGGGGATCTGTTTAGCATTTGGGGTAGTCTTCTTTCATTTTGGTACCGTAGTCGGACCTTGAGTGTAATCTGTATGATGGATGTTATTTATGTACTTGTGTGAAGTGGCGATTGTAAGCCAACTATGTATCTTTCCCCTCTATTTATTACATGGATTGTGTGAAGATTACCTCACTTGCGACATTGCTTTTCAATGCGGTTATGCCTCTAAGTCGTGCCTCGACACGTGGGAGATATAGCCGCATCGAGGGCGTTACAAGTTGGTAATCAGAGCCTTTCCCGACCTTAGGAGCCCCCACTGTTTGATCGTCTTTAGTGGCCGAGTTGTGTCTAGAAAAATGTTTTGAGTCATTTAGGAATTATATATCGGAGAGTTTAGGAATTCTTTTTACTTCCCAGTCCCTTCGACCTTCTGGTAAGGCATCCTGACGTAGAGTTTTGACTCTTCTCTTCTCAAATTTCACTAAAAAAATTTTAGGATCACGCGGGTATATTACAATCGTTCCGATGGTTTTATGATGACAACATTGTCTTGGTTGCCTCCTGACATTTAGGGGTTGTGGCAGTGTCCCGGGGAGTTGAGCTCCGAGATGTTGTCGTCATAATCTTATCGTTGCGGTTTTGGAATACCTGAGTTTAGTACGACCGACATCGAAAATCTTTTTTGTACAGTTGTTGGTGAGATAACCCTGATAGCCCAGTACTGTGGCGAGTGCAGGGGTATTGCCATGACTTGTATAACGGATGCTTTTCGAAGGTTGAGGTAGACGATTTCCGAAGGTTTCTTGGTTATGTGTTGAAGGATGGATACAGCTGGTTGTAGGATTTGCTAGTTTGGGTGAGATATTATGCTTCCCCTGTATCCCCAACACCTGATTGCATAACCAGAAAGTTTCGGGAGTTTATAAGTGGGAATTCTTGTAGCTTTAGTATTTCTTCCGCAGATATTTGGTTTGTGATTGGGTAATCCTTACTAAGTATTTGTTCACTTCCGTACCTTGTTGATTTTATTCCATACCATGTTCTAAGTGGCTTCTCAGCTTTGGAAGTGTGATGATTTACATTGGAATTCATTCATTCATTTTTGTTCGAATGTCAATTGTGAAGACTATATGTTGCAATTTCGTTCCTTTGATTCAGCTTCAATATATCTCTATCAAGATGCTAATGGATGTCACCCTCTTCAGGATGGCTCCACCAACGCGTCAGAATCCGGAACGCAATGACGGGAATCAGGCTAACCCTCCGCCACCACCTCCGCCTCCGGAAGCTTGGCAAGCCCTGATGACTGCTACAAATGCCAATGCTCAGATTCTGATTCAGCTCTTGCAAGATCGCAACCAAGGGCAAGCTAATCAAGAGAATCAAGGCCAAGGCAACAATCAGCTGCACTTTGCTTCACTGAACCAGTTCCTTGCTAATCAGCCAAAGACTTTCAGCTTCTGTGTCGAGGCCACAGACGCAGATGATTGGCTCGTGGACATCAGCAAGCATTTCGAGTGCAGCAATGTCAGACCTGAGGACTTTGTCAAGTTTGCCTCTTTTCAACTCAAAGATCAAGCTGCTGAGTGGTTCCAGCAATACAAAGATTCCAGAGGAGGTCGTGTGATCACTTGGGATGATTTCCGCCGTGATTTCAAAGCGCACCACATTCCAGAAAGTGTTGTTGAGCTTAAGCGTGAGGAATTCCGCAATCTCAAGCAAGGCAACATGACTGTCTATCAATACAACACTCAGTTCCAGAAGCTCTCTCGTTTTGCAAGGCAAGACATTCCTGATGAGAAGAGTATGATCTACCAGTTCAGGCGTGGTCTCAGAGAAGATCTGCAACTTGCTCTCGTGCTTTTCGAACCATTAAAGTATGATGAATTCTACAACATGGCACTGAAACAAGAAGCTGCTCAGCTCAAGTGTGAGGCATCTAAGAAGAGAGTCAGAGACGCAGTTCAGTCTTCTTCTTCTTCACTTGTGGCAGCTAAGCAACAGAAGTTCTGGTTACCTCCTCCTCCTCCGTTCCGTCAGCCTTATCAGCAGAAGAACTCAAGTGGCCGTGGATCTTCCCACCCACCCAACCCTGGTTATCAGAACAAGTCTCAGAACCAAGCTCCAAGGCCAAGTGCTCCTTACCATCGTCCGCTCTCAGAGGTGACTTGTAACAAATGTCAGCAGACGGGTCACTATGCGAACAAGTGCTTCAACCAGAGGCGCCTTCCGCCTCCTCCTCCTGTGAAATCTTCCAGCAATGCAGTGGTCAAGCATAATCCTAAGCATGTCAAGGTGAACATGTTGAATGCAGCTCAAGCAGAGGAGTATGGATCTCTCAAAAAGTGTGTACAGCAAGTATGATTGTGTCAAACTAACAAATAAAGACTCAAATCATACAATACGCTCCAAGCAAAACACATATCATGTGGTGAATAAAAATATAGCTCCAAGTAAAGTTACCGATGGAAGTAGACGAAAAAGGGGATGCCTTCCGGGGCATCCCCAAGCTTTGACTTTTTGGTGTCCTTAGATTATCTTGGGGGTGCCATGGGAATCACCAAGCTTAGGCTCTTGACACTCCTTGTTCCATAATCCATCAAAAAAATTCACCCAAAACTTGAAAACTTCACAACACAAAACTCAACAGAAATCTTGTGAGCTCCGTTAGGGAAAGAAAACGAAAGACCACTTCAAGGTACTGTAATGAACTCATTCTTTATTTATATTGGTGTTAAACATACTGTATTCCAACTTATCTATGGTTTAAAACTATTTTACTTGCCATATATTCATCAAAATAAGCAAACAACACACGAAAAACAGAATCTGTCAAAAAACAGAACACTCTGTAGTAATCTGTAACTAACGCAAACTTCTGGAAATCCAAAAAATCTACCAAAATAGGACTACCTAGGCAATTTGTTTATTGATCATCAGCAATTGGAATCAGTATTTTATCACGTTCTGGTGATTTTCAACAATTGTTTTCGTGAACAGAAAGTTTCTGGAAATTACAGCAAGATCAAATAACTATCATCCAAGAAGATCCTATAGGTTTAACATGGCACAAACACTAATTAAAACATAAAAACACATATAACCAGAGGATAGAACAAATATTTATTCCTAAACAGAAGCAAAAAGCAAAAAAACTAAAAATAAAATTGGGTTGCCTCCCAACAAGCGCTATCATTTAACGCCCCTAGCTAGGCATAAAAGCAAGGATAGATCTAGGTATTGCCATCTTTGGTAGGCAATCCATAAGTGGCTCTCATGATATATTCATATGGTAATTTTATTTTCTTCCTAGGGTAGTGTTCCATGCCTTTCTTTAATGGAAATTGGAATCTAATATTCCCTTCCTTCATATCAATAATTGCACCAACCGTTCTAAGGAAAGGTCTACCAAGAATAATAGGGCATGAAGGATTGCAATCTATACCAAGAACGATAAAATCTATGGGCACATAATTCCTATTTTCTACAATAAGAACATCATTAATTCTTCCCATAGGTTTCTTAATCATGGAATCCGCAAGGTGCAAGTTTAGAGAGCAATCATCAAAATCACGGAAATCTAGCAAATCACATAAAGTTTTGGGAATAGTGGAAACACTAGCACCCAAATCACACAAAGCATAAAACTCATGATCACACTCAAGCTTTTCTTCATAATATTGCATCAAGGCATCAACGATATGTTTGGTAAGCGCTTTATTTTGACTATAAGCATGAGGAGAGTTTAGCATGGATTGCAACAAGGAAATACAATCAATCAAAGAGCAATTTCCATAATTAAATTCCTTGAAATCCAAAATAGTGGGTTTAGCAACATCTAGAGTTTTGATTTCTTCAATCCCACTTTTATCAATTTTGGCATCATGATCTAAAGACTCCGAATTTTTGGAACGCCTTCTAGGTAAAGGTGGATCATATTCAATCCCATCATTATCAAGATTCATATTGCAAAACAAAGATTTAATGGGGGACACATCAATAACTTTTAGATCTTCATCTTTGTTTTCGTAGGAAATAGAAGAACACGCTCTTATAAAGGCATCTTTCGTAGCACGCATCCTAGCGGTTCTTTCTTTGCACTCATCAATGGAAAGTCGCATGGCTTTGAGAGACTCATTGATATCATGCTTAGGAGGAATAGATCTAAGCTTTAAAGAATCAATATCAAGAGAAATTCTATCAATGTTCCTAGCCAAATCATCAACTTTAAGCAATTTCTCTTCAAGCAAAGCATTTAAATTCTTTTGTGAATTCATAAATTCTTTAACACTAGTCTCAAATTCAGAAGGTATCTTATTAAAATTTCCATAAGAGTTGTTGTAGGAATTACCATAAATATTAGAGGGATTAGTAGGATAAGGCCTAGGATTAAAGTTTCCTCTATACGCGTTGTTACCAAAATTATTCCTACCAACAAAATTCACATCCATAGATTCATTATTTTTTTCGAGAGCACGCGAAAGGCGTGCCTTAGCTTTATAGAAGGGGAGAAAAAATTTACAAGATATTACAAGGCCGCAGGCATCACCGAAGCATGCCTACCAGCTCCACATACACCACCTAGGCGACTACTCACAAAAGTGGAAAACTCCACTCCCTCTAGCTAGCGCCCAAAGCTGACGCTCCCTGAGAATGTTCCCAACTTGTTGAAGCTCATTACATGTGTTGTTCCTACCGAACACCCTACCATTCCTCTGCTTCCATACACTCCAACAAATCAACATAACAAAAGAGTCAAAATCCTTACGTTGAGTCTTGTGTATCCTCTTCCTCAAAGCTCCCCACCAATATTCCACCCTGTCCTGGTCATTTGGCGGCAGCTCCAACGGTATGTCAACCTTGGTGAAGCACTGGAACCAGACCTGTCTGGTATAGACACATTGTGTGAGTATGTGGTCCGTCGTGTCTTGCGCCTGATCACATAGGGAGCATGGAGTGATCGTGGCTTGAGGTCCATGGCGCACACGCCTGTCCGACGTCCAGACCCTGTATTGGACCGCCAGCCACATAAAGAGCTTGCAGGAGAGAGGAGCCCCGCTCTTCCAAATTGCATCCGCAAGTTGGAATCTGGTTCCCCCTTCACACATCATCGCATATGCAGAAGCCGCAGAGTAGGTGCCTGCAGAGTTCCATCTCCAGATCATTCTATCCTCCTCTCCTACGTGCAGCTCAAAGTTCATGGTGGCCTCGCAGAGCCTTATAAGTTGAGCAAGTCCTTCCGTGTCCAGCTCTCCGCTCACGTCGTTAATCCAGTTATGAAGGTACATCCATAGATTCATTATTATTCTCAATCAAAGTAGACAAAGGCATATCATTAGGATCATAAGAAACACTCTTACTAGCAAATAATTTCATAAGTTCATCCATCTTTCCACTCAAAACATTAATTTCTTCTATCGCATGCATTTTTTATTAGTAGATCTTTCAGTGTGCCATTGAGAATAATTAACCATAATATTATCTAGGACTTTAGTAGCTTCTCCTAAAGTGATTTCCATAAAAGTGCCTTCCGCGGCCGAATCTAAAAGATTTCTAGAAGCAAAATTCAATCTGGCATAAAAGTTTTGTATAATCATCCACAAATTCAAACCATGAGTAGGGCAATTACGTATCATTAATTTCATCCTCTCCCAAGCTTGTGCAACATGTTCATGATCAAGTTGCTTAAAATTCATAATATCATTTCTAAGAGATAATCTTAGCGGGAGGAAAATACTTAGAGATAAAAGCATCTTTGCACTTGTTCCAAGAATCAATACTATTTTTAGGCAAAGACGAAAACCAAGCTTTAGCACGATCTCTAAGAGAAAAAGGAAATAGCTTCAATTTAACAATATCATTATCAATATCTTTTTTCTTTTGCATATCACACAAATCAGCGAAGCTATTTAGATGAGTAGCGGCATCTTCACTAGGACGGTCGGCGAATTGATCTTTCATGACAAGATTCAACAAACAGTATTGATTTCACAAGATTCAGTATTGGTAAGAGGAGCATTCGGAGTTCTAAGGAAATCATTATTGTTGGTATTGGTAAAGTCACAAAATTTGGTATTATCTTGAGCCATCATGACAAGCAAGCAATCCAACACACAAGCAAACAAAAGGCAAGCGAAAAAGAAGGCAAACGGAAAAGAGAGGGCGAATAAAACGGCAAGGGTGAAGTGGGGAGAGGAAAACTAGAGGCAAATGGCAAATAATGTAATGCGGGAGACAAGGGATTGTGATGGGTACTTGGTATGTTGACTTTTGCGTAGACTCCCCGGCAACGGCGCCAGAAATTATTCTTGCTACCTCTTGAGCACTACGTTGGATTTCCTTGAAGAGGAAAGGATGATGCAGCAAAGTAGCGTAAGTATTTCGCTCAGTGTTTGAGAACCAAGGTATCAATCCAGTAGGAGGCTACGCGCGAGTCCCTTGTACCTGCACAAAGCAAATAACTTATCGCAACCAACGCGATAAGGGGTTGTCAATCCCTTCACGGTCACTTACGAGAGTGAGATCTGATAAGATATGATAGGATAATGTTTTTGGTATTTTTGTGGTAAAGATGCAAAGTAAAATAAAAGCAAGGTAAAAAAGCAAAGGAAATAATTAAGTATTGGAAGATTGATATGATGAAGATAGACCCGGGGGCCATAGGTTTCACTAGTGGCTTCTCTCAAGATCATAAGTATTTTACGGTGGGTGAACGAATTACTGTTGAGCAATTGACAGAATTGAGCATAGTTATGAGAGTATCTAGGTATGATCATGTATATAGGCATCACGTCCGAGACAAGTAGACCGACTCCTGCCTGCATCTGCTACTATTACTCCACTTATCGACCGCTATCCAGCATGCATCTAGAGTATTAAGTTCAAGAATACAGAGTAACGCTTTAAGCAAGATGACATGATGTAGATGGATAGATTCATGCAATATGATAAAAAAAACATCTTGTTATCCTCGATGGCAACAATACAATATGTGCCTTGTTGCCCCTATTGTCACTGGGAAAGGACACCGCAAGATTGAACCCAAAGCTAAGAACTTCTCCCATTGCAAGAAAGATCAATCTAGTAGGCCAAACCAAACTGATAATTCGAAGAGACTTGCAAAGATAACCAATCATACATAAAAGAATTCAGAGAAGATTCAAATATTGTTCATAGATAATCTTAATCATAAACCCACAATTCATCGATCTCAACAAACACATTGCAAAAACAAGATTACATCGAATAGATCTCCACGAGAGAGGGGGAGAACATTGTATTGAGATCCAAAAAGAGAGAAGAAGCCATCTAGCTACTAACTATGGACCCGAAGGTCTGAGGTAAACTACTCACACTTCATCGGAGAGGCTATTGGAAGTGCTAATGGCACTTATGCTATACTTTGGTGTGATGACAATGTGGTTAGTTGAACTAATATCGGTTGCTAAAGTTTATCTCAGGTTATTGGTTCTAAGTGCCCGCGATGAAGATGTGTGACCCCCCATTTCAAGAAGGTCAAAGGCGTGGTCTTTCGACGCTTTGAAGGTTTAGTTTTGGTTTGCTTCGAGTCGTAGGAAAGACCGCACTATTAAGAGGGTTTGTGTGGATAAATGTCGTGTGGGAATGCCATTGCCGAGCCTTACTCTCTTACCCTTCCCACTCCGACCACCTAAAAAGAACCTAGTGTGTGTGTGTTGTGGTAGTCAGAAACAGAAAGTTACTGGGTTCCCCGTGCGCACGGGGTCTTTTGATGCCCGTGCGCACGGGGTACTGCGTAACTCTCTGGGTACCCCGTGCGCACGGGGTCTTTTGACGCTAGTGCGCATGGGGTCCTATGTAAACTCTCTGAGTACCCCGTGCGCACGGGGTCTTTTGACCCCCGTGCGCACGGGGCTGACTTAGCTCGTGCGCACGGGGTCCAACGGGCAGAAATCCCCACCAGCCCATGAACACTATA
This sequence comes from Aegilops umbellulata, assembly GCA_032464435.1. NCBI lineage: Eukaryota > Viridiplantae > Streptophyta > Magnoliopsida > Poales > Poaceae > Aegilops > Aegilops umbellulata. Next base: position 21,984,712 of record CP136057.1, read on the forward strand.
TAAAGGGTCTTCTTCCTCCTCCAACCATTAACCCTAATGTATTGTTGAGCTCCACCATTGCTACACCCCATTTTGCTCAATACTCTCAATCTCTCCACCCAAACTTGTTGAAACTTTGGGGACTGGGAGAGCAAGACCCGATCTACAACTTGACCAAACCAAATCGCGTTCCCCGCAACATTTCTTCCCCATTGACTTGTTACTCTTGGAGCTTGGGCTCCTAGGCGGTTAGAGGTACCTCCGGAAGCTTCCTTGCTTGTGGTGTGCTCCGGAGAAGTTTGTAAAGGTGTGTTGGTCGCCTTCAAGACCAACCCCGAGTGGTTCGAGGCTCATCCATTGGGGGTGACTCGAAGGAGAATACAGTGAGCCTTTGGTGGCGTTACGCAAGCTTTGGCGCCGGCACCGCTCCAAACGGAGATTAGCTCTTCCCCAAGGAAGAGTGAACTTCGGGTTAAAATCCACGTCCTCGTCTCACTTGTGGTTAATCCTTTCCCGCACCTTTCTTTGTTGTTGTATGCTTGTTGGGTACCTATAACCAAAGCTTGATTATTGTAGAACTATGTCTCCGGTGGAACTCAATGGGTGATTGACAGTGGATGCACCAATCATATGACCGGAGAAAGGGAGATGCTTGTGGAGTTCGTTGATTCACTCAAGGCCTCCTCGAACATCTCCTTCAATGACAATAGCAAGGGCAAGGTATTGGGTTTGGGCAAGGTGGTAATCTCTAATGATTCATCTCTTTCAAATGCCTTGCTTGTCCAATCCCTTCACTACAATTTACTTTCAACTATTCAATTGGCTCGTGCCAGATATGATTCACATTTTGGTGAATTCCATGTGACCGTCTTTAAGAGAAGCAATCTCAAAGTGGTCTTTGTTGGGCATGTTGAAGACAACCTTTATGTGGTTGATTTCTCGAAAGAGAAAACTCATCTTGCAACATGCCTAATGGCTAAGGCCGACGTGGGGTGGCTATGGCACCGTAGACTAGCCCACGTGGGCATGAGAAATTTACAAGCTCTCTTAAAGGGGAGCACATTCTTGGACTAACCAATGTGTCTTTTTCCAAAGATCGTCCTTGTAGTGCTTGCATTGCCGGAAAGCTTCATGAAAAAGCTCACAAAGTGAAGACTATCATCACCACCTTGAGGCCCCTCGAGCTTATCCATTTGGATCTATTTGGGCCTACAACATATGATAGTTTGGGAGGAAGGAGATATTGCCTTGTCATTGTTGATGACTTCACAATATATACTTGGGTGTTGTTTCTCAAGACTAAAGATGAAACTCAATAAACCTTCATCAACTTTGCCAAAGAAGCTCAACGTCAACATAACTGTGAGATCAAGGCAATCCGAAGTGACAATGGCACCGAGTTTAAAAATTATACAATGGATGAATTCTTGAGTGAAGAGGGGATAAAGCACCAATTTTCCGCACCATATACTCCCCAACAAAATGGTGTTGCGGAGAGGAAGAATCGGACTCTTATTGAGATGTCTAGGACCATGCTTGATGAGTACAAATCACCATACAAGCTTTGGGCATAAGCCATCAACACCGCGTGCCATGCTTCAAACCGGCTTTATCTTCGCAAGCTCAAGAACAAGACCCCTTATGAGCTCCTAATTGGGAGAAAGCCCAACGTCAAATACTTCCGGGTATTCGGTTGTAAGTGTTTCATTTTAAACAAAAAATCCCGGTTAGCTAAATTCGAGTCTAGAACTTATGAGGGCATATTTGTTGGATATGCATCAAACTCTCATGCTTACCGAGTTCTTAATAAATCCACCGGATGCATTGAGGAAACGGTAAATGTGGAGTTTGATGAAGATAACGGCTCCCGTATGGAGCAAATCGTTCCTAGTGTTGTAGGTGATGAGGCTCCTTCACACGCTATAAGGACAATGGGGATAGGCCACATTCTTCCACAAGAAACACCCCATGTTCAAGTAGAAGAAGAAGGAGTAAGAGCCCCTCTTGAGGATTTTCCACAAGGGAAGTCATCACCGACACCACCTATACAAGATGCTTCGGGAAATAACGAACCTATCCAAGAACAAGATCAAGACCCTCATATTCCTGAGCAAGATCAAGAGCAAACTCTTCTGAATAATGAAGATTCAATCATTGAGGCTCAAGATCAAGCTCAAAGTCATGATCAAGATCAAGCTCAAAGTCATGATCAAGATCAAGATCAACCCCAACCACAAGTGTCTTCGTCGTCATCACTTCCTACTGAGCAAGAACCTATGATTGCAAAGAGAAGAGTGTCTCCAAGGCTAAAGCAATCTCAAGGGCAAGCTTCTTCATCAAGTCCAAAACCAAGTGAAGAAGAGCTTTATCGCAAAGAGCAAAAAGTGGTCGCCAAGCTGAAACATCTTCAACACCTCACCGAGAACTTCTATGGAAGCATCAAAAAGGGGGTAACTACTCGTAGACGTTTGGCAAACTTTTGTGAACATCACTCGTTTGTCTCTTGTGTTGAACCCCTTAAGGTGGAAGATGTACTTGACGATCCGGATTGGATAGATGCCATGCATGAAGAACTCAACAACTTCACACGCAACAAAGTGTGGACCCTTGTAGAAAGACCCAAAGAATTCCATAATGTCATTGGAACAAAGTGGATTTTCAAGAACAAACAAGATGAGTATGGACAAGTAATAAGGAACAAGGCAAGGTTAGTGGCACAAGGTTTCACCCAAGTTGAAGGTTTGGACTTTGGAGAAACTTTTGCCCCCGTTGCCCGTCTCGAATCCATTCACATCTTGCTTGCTTATGCCTCTCATCATGATGTCAAATTATATCAAATGGATGTTAAGAGCACATTTCTTAATGGTCCTCTTAAGGAGTTGGTGTATGCCAAGCAACCTCCTAGTTTTGAAGACCCCAATCATCCCTCTCACGTTTATGAACTCCATAAGGCACTCTATGGACTCAAACAAGCACCTCGTGCTTGGTATGATCACCTTACGGCGTTCCTAAGCGAGAAGGGGTTCCAGATTGGTGTAATAGATTCCACTCTCTTTACGAAGAGGGTAAAAGGAGAGTTGTTTGTGTGCCAAATATATGTTGATGATATTATCTTTGGGTCAACTAACCATGCTATTAACGTTGAGTTTGAGAATCTTATGACTAAGGAATTTGCGATGAGCATGATGGGAGAGTTGAAGTTCTTTCTCGGTTTTCAAGTGAAGCAATTGAGAGGCGGAACCTTCATCAATCAATCTCGTTATATCCAAGACATGCTCAAGAGATTCAAAATGCAAGATGTCAAGCCAATCAAGACACCCATGGGAACAAATGGTCAACTTCATCTTGATCCAAATGGTAAAGAAGTGGATCAAAAGGTATATCGCTCTATGATCGGTTCCTTGCTTTACCTTTGTGCATCTAGGCCAGATATTATGTTGAGTGTGTGTATGTGTGCAAGATTTCAATCCGCTCCTAAGGAGAGCCATTATTCGGCAGTGAAAAGGATCCTTTGATATTTGGTTCATACCCCAAACTTGGGCCTTTGGTACCCCAAGGGATCATCATTTGAGTTGATGGGTTACTCGGATTCGGATTGGGCCGGAGACAAGGTTGATCGCAAGTCCACATCCGGTTCATGTCAATTCCTAGGGAGATCGTTGGTAAGTTGGTCTTCAAAGAAGCAAAATTGTATATCTCTCTCCACAGCCAAAGCCGAGTATATTGCTGCCGGAAGCTGTTGTGCACAATTATTATGGATGAGGCAAACCTTGATGGATTACGGTATCAAATGTGACAAAGTGCCTCTTTGGTGTGACAATGAAAGTGCCATCAAGATCGCCGAGAATCCGGTTCAACATAGCAAGACCAAGCATATTGAGATTCATCATCATTTCATTAGAGATCATGTGGCCAAGGGAAACATTGAGTTACTCCATGTCAACATCGAGAATCAACTTGCAGACATCTTCACCAAGCCCCTTGATGAAGCAAGATTCCGCGAGTTAAGGCATGAGCTAAATATCGTGGATATTATTAACTTCGTATGAAACTCTTGCTCACACACACATACCCATGTACTATCTTGCTTAGATGTAGGCACGTGTCTAGGGGGAGCTAGCTCAACTCATGAGCTATCTTATCCTAGAAGTGCATAAAACAAACACAATCTTTCACATAAGCCACTTTAGGTGGTACTTGTGCTTCAAAGATGAGTATTGGTCTTGGGCCCAAGGTTCATATCTTCGCGGTGCCATACCAAGTAAACTCAAACATGGTGGCCTCGGCCACCGCCCTCGCTTGAGGGTTGTGTCCGTGTTTGTTTCGCTTGTGTGGTGTGTTGTTTTTTGGTTGGTTCTTCTCGCTTCTCTTTTGGTACAAGTGCTCCACATATTCCCTTTCCATAGTGATAGGACTTTCCTCGCGGCGTATTCAGAAATGTAGACCGAGTGCTTTGTGAAGTAGGAGCAAGAGTTTTCACTCAGCCCTGTATTTAAAATAAAACCACTCTTGTCAAAGTTCCTGAATACCCCGTGCGCACGGGCCTGCACCGTGCTCACGGGGCCCCCGTGCCCACGGGCTCTGTACCGTGCGCACGAGACCCCCGTGCGCACGGGACCCCCGTGCGCACGGGGCTCACTTAGTCCATGTGCACGGGGTCTGCGGTTCCTGGCCCTGAAGAGGTGGGGCGTGGGGGGCTCGGGTTCTTTCCCACCCATTCGCCCCCTCCACTCCCCAGGACGCCTCCAGCGCCACCGCCGTCGCCTCCTCTCGCCGGAGCTCCTCCGGGCTTCGTCGGGATTCCTCCTCCGTGGATCTGGATCTAGATGGGGTCCTCCTCCGGTTGGTCTTGCCTCCCTGATCTATCTCCTTGTAGTTCCTGTCTATTTTTCTAGCTTTAGGGTTTATTTGCTCCCTAGATTCGTTGGCCTCAACTAGTGTGTAGATAAACGTCTAGTGCCTAGATCCTATGGTCCCTCTGCCACACCCACTCCCAGAGTTCGCTCTAGTAGTGGCTGTCGCTGGGAGACCCCCGTGTCCATGGGGTATTTGACCCCCGTGCGCACGGGGACCCCGTGTGCACGGGGACCCCGTGCCCATGGTCCTGTACCGTGTGCACGGGACCCCCGTGTCCACGGGGTCTAAACCCCCGTGCACACAGGCTATCCAGGAACTTTTTGCCTAGATTTTTGTCTATCTCCTTGCCATTCATCTTGCACATGTACTCATTTGTGTTTCGTGCTTTGTGTTGTTGGGTGTTTGCGTGTGTTTCAGACTCCGCTGACAAGAGGTCTGAGTTTCGTCGCAAGCGTGCAAAAGGAGGATCAAAGGACTTCACCATTGCTCGTCGTCAGCCGTCTGAAGTCATGGGTCAGGGGTCTGGGTCAGGTCAGGGCCGTACTCGCCGTGCAGCCTCAAAGCGGCCCATTGTTGAGGATTCCGATAATTCTGAGGAAGAATATGACTCCCAAGATGATGTTTACTCCGACAACCCCAATATTGATGATGAGGTACAAGAAGAAGAAGAAGAGGTTCGTGGTGAGGAAGATGAAGAAGAGGAAGAGGAGTCTAGTCCGGAGCAAGCCATTCCGGGCGGACGTGACCTCCGGAATATGCCTCTTGTCAAGTGGACCAAGCCAGAGATCTGGGCTGAGAGACAGAGCCATCCGTATGTTACTTAAGGCCACGGGTATGGGAGTGGATCCCCGTTTCAAGAATGAGTTTCAGCAAAGGATCTAACATGAGCTTCTTATGACCAAGTCAAAGAAGTTTGCTCCTCACAAGCAAGTCAACACTGAGAGTTTGCGCGACAATGATCATCTGTATTCCGGTGTGTACTCTGCTCTTGGACGCCTGGGTCTGATTCCATTTGTCACCTTCAACCACCCCTACAATGAAGATCTAGTGATGCAGTTCTTTGCCACTCTGTACTTCACCAATGATTCTGCTCGCACCCTCACATGGATTTCTGGAACGCATCAGTGCTCAACTCCTATGGCAAAGTTCTCCGATATCATTCCCTACCCGTTCATGGATGAAGAGACTGTTTCTGATGAGTTTGGCATTGTTCGGGAAAGTGGGCAGCGCACTAAGGATGACATTGCCTTTGCTTACAAACAAGAGAAGTCTTTTGTCACTGGATCAATCAAAGACCTCTTGCCCCTCTATGACACCATGCGCCATATCCTGCGGTATACCCTCACTCCAAAGGCCGGGGATTCCCATAACATTCCGAGCTCCATGCTTGATGTCTTTGTGTATCTTCATCAGAAGAAGAAAGTGGATGTTCCGGATTTCATGTACTATGAGCTGCGTTAGTGTGTACAAGAGAACAAGTCCTTGATCTATGCTCCATTCATACATGCGTTGATTGAGACCGTCTGTCCAGCAAAGTACATTGCCAGCTTCAAGACTACTGTACCCAAGCGCAACTCCAACTGGACTCCAGCTGCTCCTGCTCCCTATGCTCCTATCAAGAAGGGGCGCAACCCTAGGCCTGAGGATCGTGCTACTTACACTCCAGGCATGTCCTCTACTGCACGGATCCCTCGTGGTAAGGCCAAGTCGGTTGGCTCTGAGGCCGTCTTTGCCAAGGGAGAGAAGAAGTCATTGTTCAAGACCTTGAGCAACATGTTCAAGATGTGTCAGTCGATTCAGTGTCGTCAGATCAAGGAAATCAACAAGGAGAAGCTTGTTCAGCGTGAGCAGAAGGCAACAAGGGCTGCTGCTGGTGAGGAGGTCAGTCCAGGTTCAGAGGACGTCGACAGTTAGGCCACTGCCCGGTCTTTCCCAATGGTCGGGTGGCGTTTTGATGATGATGATGATGCCTTGAGCGCTCCTCCTCTTGTCTAGTGGGTCTCGTTGTTGGAGAACGTTGCAGAAAATAAAAAAAATTCTACGCTTCACCAAGATCAATCTATGGAGTCATCTAGCAACGAGAGAGAGGAGTGCATCTACATACCCTTGTAGATCGCGAGCGGAAGCGTTCAAGAGAACGGGGTTGAGGGAGTCGTACTCGTCGTGATCCAAATCACCGAAGATCCTAGTGCCGAACGGACGGCACCTCCGCGTTCAACACACGTACAGTTGGGGAAGACGTCTCCTCCTTCTTGATCCAGCAAGTAGGAGGGAGAGGTTGATGGAGATCCAGCAGCACGACGGCGTGGTGGTGGAAGTAGCGGCGATCTCGACAGGGCTTCGCCAAGCTCAGCGAGAGGGGGAGGTGTTACGGAGGGAGAGGGAGGCGCCAGGAGCAGGGGTGCGCAGCCCTCCCTCCCCCCTCTTTATATAGGGGCCCTGGGGGGCGTCGGCCCCTCTAGATCCCATCTAGATGGGGGGCGGCGGCCAAGGGGGGAAACTTGCCCCCAAGCCAAGTGGGGCGCCCCCACCCCTAGGGTTTCCAACCCTAGGCGCAGGGGAAGGCCCAAGGGGAGCGCACCAGCCCACCAGGGGCTGGTTCCCCTACCACTTTAGCCCATGGGGCCCTCCGGGATAGGTAGCCCCACCCGGTGGACCCCTAGGACCCTTTTGGTGGTCCCGGTACAATACCGATGACCCCCAAAACTTTCCCAGTGTCCGAAATTGGACTTCCCATATACAAATCTTTACCTCCGGACCAATCCGGAACTCCTCGTGACGTCCGGGATCACATTCGGGACTCCGAACAACATTCGGGTTACCGCATACTAATATCTCTACAACCCTAGCGTCACCGAACCTTAAGTGTGTAGACCCTACGGGTTCGGGAGACACGCAGTCATGACCGAGACGACTCTCCGGTCAATAACCAACAGCGGGATCTGGATACCCATGTTGGCTCCCACATGCTCCTCAATGATCTCATCGGATGAACCACGATGTCGAGGATTCAAGTAATTCCGTATACAATTCCCTTTGTCTATCGGTACGTTACTTGCCCGAGATTCGATCGTCAGTATCCCAATACCTCGTTCAATCTCGTTACCGGCAAGTCACTTTACTCGTACCATAATGCATGATCCCATGACCAAACACTTGGTCACATTGAGCTCATTATGATGATGCATTACCGAGTGGGCCCAGAGATACCTCTCCGTCATACGGAGTGACAAATCTCAGTCTCGATCCGTGTCAACCCAACAGATACTTTCAAGGATACCTGTAGTATACCTTTATAGCCACCTAGTTACGTTGTGACGTTTGGTACACCCAAAGCACTCCTACGGTATCCGGGAGTTGCACAATCTCATGGTCTAAGGAAAAGATACTGACATTGGAAAAGCTTTAGCAAACGAACTACACGATCTTGTGCTATGCTTAGGATTGGGTCTTGTCCATCACATCATTCTCCTAATGATGTGATCCCGTTATCAACGATATCCAATGTCCATAGTCAGGAAACCATGACCATCTGTTGATCAACGAGCTAGTCAACTAGAGGCTCACTATAGACATGTTGTGGTCTATGTATTCACACATGTATTACGATTTCCGGATAACACACTTATAGCATGAATAATAGACAATTATCATGATCAAGGAAATATAATAATAATCATTTTATTATTGCCTCTAGGGAATATTTCTAAAAGTCCCCCACTTGCACTAGAGTCAATAATCTAGTTACATTGTGATGAATCGAACACCCATAGAGTTCTGGTGTTGATCATGTTTTGCTCGCGGAAGAGGTTTAGTCAACGGATCTGCGACATTCAGATCTGTATGCACTTTGCAAATATCTATGTCTCCATCTTGAACATTTTCATGAATGGAGTTCAAGCGACGCTTGATGTGCCTGGTCTTCTTGTGAAACCTGGGCTCCTTGGCAAGGGCAATAGCTCCAGTGTTGTCACAGAAGAGAGTGATCGGCCCCAACGCATTGGGTATGACTCCTAGGTCGGTGATGAACTCCTTCATCCAGATTGCTTCATGTGCTGCCTCCGAGGTTGTCATGTACTCCGCTTCACATGTAGATCCCGCCACGATGCTTTGCTTGCAACTGCACCAGCTTACTGCCCCACCATTCAAAATATACACGTATCCGGTTTGTGACTTAGAGTCACCCAGATCTGTGTCGAAGCTAGCGTCGACGTAACCCTTTACGACGAGCTCCTAGTCACCTCCATATACGAGAAACATATCTTGGGGAACGTTGCAGAAAATTAAAAAAAATTCTACGGTTTCACCAAAATCCATCTATGAGTTCATCTAGCAACGAGTATTCAGATTATATAGCATCTACATACCACTTTGTAGATCGCAACGGAAGCGTTCGAGTGAACGTGGATGAGGTAGTCGTACTCGCCGCGATCCAATTCACCGATGATCTAGTGCCGAACGGACGGCACCTCCGCGTTCAACACACGTACGGGACGGGAGACGTCTCCTCCTTCTTGATCCATCAAGGGGGAAGGAGAGGTTGAGGAAGATCCAGCACGACGGTGTGGTGGTGGATGCAGCAGAACTCCGGCAGGGCTTCGCTAAGCAACTACGGGAGGAGGAGGAGGTGTTGCAGGGAGGAGGGAGGAGCCAGGGCATAGGGTGCGGCCACCCCTCCCTCCCCTCCCTTTATATAGGCGCATTAGAGGGGGGGAGGGCGCAGCCTTGCCCCTTCCTCCAAGGAAGGGGTGCGGCCAAAGGGGGGGAGGAGTCCATCCTCCCCAAGGCACCTCGGAGGTGCCTTCCCCTCTTTGGACTCTCCCCTCTCCAAGTCTCCTTGGCGCATGGGCCCTTGGGGCTGGTGCCCTTGGCCCATGTAGGCCAGGGCGCACCCCCTATAGCCCATGTGGCCCCTCGGGGCAGGTGGACCCCCCCCCCCCCGGTGGACCCCCGGGACCCCTCCGGTGGTCCCGGTACAATACCGATAACACCGAAACTTGTCCCGATGGCCAAAATAGCACTTCCTATATATAATTCTTTACCTCCGGACCATTCCGGAACTCCTCGTGACGTCCGGGATCTCATACGGGACTCCGGACAACATTCGGGTTACTGCACATACATATCTTCACAACCCTAGCGTCACCGAACCTTAAGTGTGTAGACCCTACGGGTTCGGGAGACATGCAGACATGACCGAGACAGCTCTCGGGCAATAACCAACAGCGGGATCTGGATACCCATGTTGGCTCCCACATACTCCACGATGATCTCATCGGATGAACCACGGTGTCGAGGATTCAATTAATCCCGTATACGATTCCCTTTGTCAATCGGTATTTTACTTGCCCGAGATTCGATCGTCGGTATCCCAATACCTCGTTCAATCTCGTTATCGGCAAGTCACTTTTCTCGTTACCGTAATGCATGATCCCGTGATCAAACACTTTGATCACCTTGAGCTCATTGTGATGATGCATTATCGAGAGGGCCCGGTGATACCTCTCCGTCAAGCGGAGTGACAAATCCCAGTCTCGATCCATGTCAACCCAACAGACACTTTCAGAGATACCCGTAGTATACCTTTATAGTCACCCAGTTACGTTGTGACATTTGGCACACCCAAAGCACTCCTACGGTATCCGGGAGTTACACGATCTCATGGTCTAAGGAAAGGATACTTGACATTGGATAACTCTAGCAAACGAACTATGCGATCTTATGCTATGTTTAGGATTGGGTCTTGTCCATCACATCATTCTCCTAATGATGTGATCCCGTTATCGATGACATCCAATGTCCATAGTCAGGAAACCATGACTATCTGTCGATCAACGAGCTAGTCAACTAGAGGCTCACTAGGGACATGTTTGTTGTCTGTTATTCACACATGTATTACGATTTCCGGATAACACAATTATAGCACAAATAAAGACAATTATCATGAATAAGGAAATATAATAATAATGCTTTTATTATTGCCTCTAGGGCATATTTCCAACAACATATCCTTAGTCCTTTTCAGGTACTTCAGGATGTTCTTGACCGTTGTCCAGTGTTCCATGCCGGGATTACTTTGGTACCTTCCTACCAAACTTACAGCAAGGTTTACATCACGTCTGGTACACAGCATGGCATACATGATAGACCCTATGGCTGAGGCATAGAAGACGACACTCATCTTTTCTCTATCTTCTGTCGTGGTCGGACATTGAGCTGAGCTCAATTTCACACCTTGCAACACAGGCAAGAACCCCTTCTTGGACTGATCCATATTGAACTTCTTCAATATCTTATCAAGGTATGTGCTTTGTGAAAGACCTATGAGGCGTCTCGGTCTATCTCTATAGATCTTGATGTCTAATATGTAAGCAGCTTCTCCAAGGTCCTTTGTTGAGAAACACTTATTCAAATAGGCCTTAATGATGTCCAAAAGTTCTATATCATTTCCCATCAAAAGTATGTCATCCACATATAATATGAGAAATGTTACAGAGCTCCCACTCACTTTCTTGTAGACGCAGGCTTCTCCATAAGTCTGCATAAACCCAAACGCTTTGATCATTTCATTAAAGCGAATGTTCCAACTCCGAGATGCTTGCACCATCCCATAGATGGAGCGATGGAGCTTGCATACCTTGTTAGCATTCTTAGGATCGACAAAACCTTCCGGCTGCATCATATACCATTCTTCCTTAAGAAAGCCGTTAAGGAATGCCATTTTGATGTCCATTTGCCATATCTCATAATCATAGTATGCGGAATTGCTAACATGATTCGGACGGACTTCAGCTTCGCTACGGGTGAGAAGGTCTCATCGTAGTCAACCCCTTGAACTTGTCGATAACCCTTAGCGACAAGTCGAGCCTTATAGATGGTAACATTACCATCTGCGTCCGTCTTCTTCTTAAAGATCCATTTATTCTCTATCGCTCGCCGATTATCGGGCAAGTCTGTCAAAGTCCATACTTTGTTTTTCATACATGGATCCTATCTCGGATTGCATGGCTTCAAGCCATTTGTTGGAATCTGGGCCCGCCATTGCTTCTTCATAGTTCGAAGGTTCACCGTTGTCTAACAACATGATTTCCAGGACATGGTTGCCATACCATTCTGGTGTGGAACGTGTCCTTGTGGACCTTCGAAGAGCTTGATTGGCCCCGACGCATTGGGTATGACTCCGAGGTCGGTGATGAACTCCTTCACCCAAATTGCTTCATGTGCTGCCTCCGAGGCTGCCATGTACTCCGCTTCACATGTAGATCCCGCCACGACGCTTTGCTTGCAACTGCACCAGCTTACTGCCCCACCATTCAAAATATACACGTATCCGGTTTGTGACTTAGAGTCATCCAGATCTGTGTCGAAGCTAGCGTCGACGTAACCTTTTACGACGAGCTCTTCGTCACCTCCATAAACGAGAAACATTTCCTTGGTCCTTTTCAGGTACTTCAGGATATTCTTGACCGCTGTCCAGTGTTCCTTGCCGGGATTACTTTGGTACCTTCCTACCAAACTTACGGCAAGGTTTACATCAGGTCTGGTACACAGCATGGCATACATAATAGAACATATGGCTGAGGCATAGGGGATGACACTCATCTCTTCTATATCTTCTGCCGTGGTCGGACATTGAGCTGAGCTCAATTTCACACCTTGTAACACAGGTAAGAACCCTTTCTTAGATTGATCCATATTGAACTTCTTCAATATTTTATCAAGGTATGTGCTTTGTGAAAGTCCTATGAGGCGTCTCGATCTATCTCTATAGATCTTGATGCCTAATATATAAGCAGCTTCTCCAAGGTCCTTCATTGAAAAACTTTTATTCAAATAGGCCTTAATGCTGTCCAAGAGTTCTATATCATTTCCCATCAAAAGTATGTCGTCTACATATAATATGAGAAATGCTACAGAGCTCCCACTCACTTTCTTGTAAACACAGGTTTCTCCGTAAGTCTGTGTAAACCCAAACGCTTTGATCATCTCATCAAAGCGAATGTTCCAACTCCGAGATGCTTGCACCAGCCCATAAATCGAGCGTTGGAGCTTGCACACCTTGTCAGCATTCTTAGGATCGACAAAACCTTCCGGCTGCATCATATACAATTCTTCCTTAAGAAAACCATTAAGGAATGTCGTTTTGACGTCCATTTGCCATATCTCATAATCGTAGTATGCGGCAATTGCTAACATGATTCGGACGGACTTCAGCTTCGCTACCGGTGAGAAAGTCTCATCGTAGTCAACCCCTTGAACTTGTCGATAACCCTTAGCGACAAGCCGAGCTTTATAGATGGTCACATTACCATCCGCGTCTGTCTTCTTCTTAAAGATCCATTTATTTTCTATGGCTCGCCGTTCAACGGGCAAGTCAGTCAAAGTCCATACTTCGTTTTCATACATGGATCCTATCTCGGATTTCATGGCTTCCAGCCATTTGTCGGAATCCGGGCCCGCCATTGCTTCCTCATAGTTCGAAGGTTCACCGTTGTCTAACAACATGATTTCCAAGACAGGGTTCCCGTACCACTCTGGTGCGGAACGTGTCCTTGTGGACCTTCGAATTTCAGTAGGAGCTTGATCAGAAGCATCTTGATCATCATCATTAATTTCCTCTCTAGTCGGTGCAGGCACCTCAGAAACGTTTTCTTGAGTTTCGCCATTTTCCGGTTCAATAGGTAACACTTCATCAAGTTCTACTTTCCTCCCACTTACTTCTTTCGAGAGAAACTCTTTCTGTAGAAAGGATCCATTCTTGGCAACAAAGATCTTGCCTTCGGATCTGAGGTAGAAGGTATACCCAACAGTTTCTTTAGGGTATCCTATGAAGACGCATTTTTCCGACTTGGGTTCGAGCTTTTCAGGTTGAAGTTTCTTGACATAAGCATCGCATCCCCAAACTTTTAGAAACGACAACTTAGGTTTCTTCCCAAACCATAATTCATACGGTGTCGTCTCAACGGATTTCGACGGAGCCCTATTTAAAGTGAATGCGGCAGTCTCTAAAGCATAGCCCCAAAAAGATAGCGGTAAGTTGGTAAGAGACATCATAGATCGCACCATATCTAATAGAGTGCGATTACGACGTTCGGACACACCATTACGCTGAGGTGTTCCAGGCGGCGTGAGTTGTGAAACTATTCCACATTTTCTTAAGTGTGTGCCAAATTCGTGACTCAAGTATTCTCCTCCACGATCTGATCGTAGAAACTTGATCTTTCTATCACGTTGATTTTCAACCTCACTCTGAAATTCCTTGAACTTTTCAAAGGTCTCAGACTTGTGTTTCATTAAGTAGATATACCCATATCTACTCAAGTCATCAGTGAGGGTGAGAACATAACGATAGCCTCCGCGAGCCTCAACACTCATTGGACCGCACACATCGGTATGTATGATTTCCAATAAGTTGGTTGCTCGCTCCATTGTTCCTGAGAATGGAGTCTTGGTCATTTTACCCATGAGGCATGGTTCGCACATGTCAAATGATTCATAATCAAGAGACTCTAAAAGTCCATCTGTATGGAGCTTCTTCATGCATTTGACACCTATGTGACCAAGGCGGCAGTGCCACAAATATGTGGGACTATTGTTATCAACTTTAACTCTTTTGGTACTCACACTATGAATATGTGTATCATCACGTACGAGATTCATCAAGAATAAACCATTAACCATCGGAGCATGACCATAAAACATATCTCCCATATAAATAGAACAACCATTATTCTCGGATTTAAATGAGTAGCCATCTCGAATTAAGCGAGATCCAGATACAATGTTCATGCTCAAACTTGGCACTAAATAACAATTATTGAGGTTTAAAACTAATCCCGTAGGTAAATGTAGAGGCAGCGTGCCGACAGCGATCACATCGACCTTGGAACCATTCCTGACGCGCATCGTCACCTCGTCCTTCGCCAGTCTCCGTTTATTCCGCAGCTCCTGCTTTGAGTTACAAATGTGAGCAACTGCACCGGTATCAAATACCCAAGAGCTACTACGAGTACTGGTAAGGTACACATCAATTACATGTATATCACATATACCTTTGGTTTTGCCGGCCTTCTTATCCGCTAAGTATTTGGGGCAGTTCCGCTTCCAGTGACCACTTCCCTTGCAATAAAAGCACTCAGTTTCGGGCTTGGGTCCATTCTTTGGCTTCTTCCCGGCAACTTGCTTACCGGGCGCAGCAACTTCCTTGCCGTCCTTCTTGAAGTTCTTTTTACCCTTGCCCTTCTTGAACTTAGTGGTTTTATTCACCATCAACACTTGATGCTCCTTCTTGATTTCTACCTCTGCTGATTTCAGCATAGCATATACTTCAGGAATGGTCTTTACCATCCCCTGCATATTGTAGTTCATCACAAAGCTCTTGTAGCTAGGTGGAAGCGACTGGAGGATTCTGTCAATGACCGCTTCATCCAGGAGATTAACTTCCAGTTGAGTCAAGCGGTTGTGCAACCCAGACATTTTGAGTATGTGCTCACTGACAGAGCCATTTTCCTCCATCTTACAGCTAAAGAATTTATCGGAGACTTCATATCTCTCGACCCGGGCATGAGCTTGGAAAACCATTTTCAGCTCTTCGAACATCTCATATGCTCCATGTCTCTCAAAACGTTTTTGGAGCCCCAGCTCTAAGCTGTAAAGCATGCCGCACTGAACGAGGGAGTAATCATCGCAGCGTGACTGCCAAGCGTTCATAACGTCTTGTTCTGCAGGGAGAATAGGTGTGTCACCCAGCGGTGCTCGTAGGACATAATCTTTCTTGGCAGCTATGAGGATGATCCTCAGGTTCCGGACCCAGTCCGTATAGTTGCTACCATCGTCTTTCAGCTTGGTTTTCTCTAGGAACGCGTTGAAGTTGAGGACTACGTTGGCCATTTGATCTACAAGACATATTGTAAAAAATTTAGACTAAGTTCATGATAATAAAGTTCATTTAATCAAATTATTTAATGAACTCCCACTTAGATAGACATCCCTCTTCTAGTCATCTAAGTATTACATGATCCGAGTCAACTAGGCCGTGTCCGATCATCACGTGAGACGGACTAGCGAACATCGGTGAACATCTTCATGTTGATCGTATCTTCTATACGACTCATGCTCGACCTTTCGGTCTTCTGTGTTCCGAGGCCATGTCTGTACATGCTAGGCTCGTCAAGTCAACCTAAGTGTTTTGCGTGTGTAAATCTGTCTTACACCCGTTGTATGCGAACGTAAGGACCTATCACACCCGATCATCACGTGGTGCTTCGGAACGACGAACCTTAGCAACGGTGCATAGTTAGGGAGAACACTTTCTTGAAATTATTATGAGGGATCATCTTATTTACTACCGTCGTCCTAAGTAAACAAGATGCAAAAACATCACATGCAATCAAATAATAAACGTGACATGATATGGCCAATATCACATAGCTCCTTCGATCTCCATCTTGGGGCTCCATGATCATCTTGTCACCGGCTTGACACCATGATCTTCATCATCATGATCTTCATCATCGTGTCTCCATGAAGTTGCTCGCCAACTATTACTTCTACTACTACGGCTAACGCGTTTAGCAATAAAGTAAAGTAATTTACATGGCGTTTCTCAATGACACGCAGGTCATACAAAAAATAAAGACAACTCCTATGGCTCCTGCCGGTTGTCATACTCATCGACATGCAAGTCGTGATTCCTATTACAATAGCATGAACATCTCATACATCACATATAGATCATTCATCATACATCACAACTTTGGCCATATCATATCACAAAGCACTTGCTGCAAAAACAAGTTAGACGTCCTCTAATTGTTGTTGCAAGTTTTACGTGGCTGAATTAGGGTTCTAGCAAGAACGTTTTCTTACCTACGTTAAAACCACAACGTGATTTGTCAACTTCTATTTACCCTTCATAAGGACCCTTTTCATCGAATCCGCTCCAACTAAAGTAGGAGAGACAGACACCCGCCAGCCACCTTATGCAACTAGTGCATGTTAGTCGGTGAAACCGGTCTCACGTAAGCGTACGTGTAAGGTTGGTCCGGGCCGCTTCATCCCACAATACCGCTGAAGCAAGATAAGACTAGTAGTGGCAAGAAGAGTTGACAACATCTACGCCCACAACAAATTGTGTTCTACTCGCGCAAGAAGAACTACGCATAGACCTAGTTCATGATGCCACTGTTGGGGAACGTTGCAGAAAATTAAAAATTTTTCTATGGTTTCACCAAGATCCATCTATGAGTTCATCTACCAACGAGTATTCAGATTAGATAGCATCTACATACCACTTTGTAGATCGCAACGGAAGGGTTCGAGTGAACGTGGATGAGGTAGTCGTACTCGCCGCGATCCAATTCACCGATGATCTAGTGCCGAACGGACGGCACCTCCGCGTTCAACACACGTACGGGACGGGATACGTCTCCTCCTTCTTGATCCAGCAAGGGGGAAGGAGAGGTTGAGGAAGATCCAGCACGATGGTGTGGTGGTGGATGCAGCAGAACTCCGGCAGGGCTTCGCTAAGCAACTACGGGAGGAGGAGGAGGTGTTGCAGGGAGGAGGGAGGAGCCAGGGCATAGGGTGCGGCCACCCCTCCCTCCCCTCCCTTTATATAGGCGCAATAGAGGGGGGGAGGGTGCAGCCTTGCCCCTTCCTCCAAGGAAGGGGTGCGGCCAAAGGGGGGAGGAGTCCATCCTCCCCAAGGCACCTCGGAGGTGCCTTCCCCTCTTTGGACTCTCCCCTCTCCAAGTCTCCTTGGCGCATGGGCCCTTGGGGCTGGTGCCCTTGGCCCATGTAGGCCAGGGCGCACCCCCTATAGCCCATGTGGCCCCCCGTGGCAGGTGGACCCCCCGGTGGACCCCCGGGACCCCTCCGATGGTCCCGGTACAATACTGATAACACCGAAACTTGTCCCGATGGCCAAAATAGCACTTCCTATATATAATTCTTTACCTCCGGACCATTCCGGAACTCCTCGTGACGTCCGGGATCTCATCCGGGACTCCGAACAACATTCGGGTTACTGCACATACATATCTTCACAACCCTAGCGTCACCGAACCTTAAGTGTGTAGACCCTACGGGTTCGGGGGACATGCAGACATGACCGAGACGGCTCTCGGGCAATAACCAACAGCGGGATCTGGATACCCATGTTGGCTCCCACATACTCCACGATGATCTCATCGGATGAACCACGGTGTCGAGGATTCAATTAATCCCGTATACGATTCCCTTTGTCAATCGGTATTTTACTTGCCCGAGATTCGATCGTCGGTATCCCAATACCTCGTTCAATCTCGTTATCGGCAAGTCACTTTTCTCGTTACCGTAATGCATGATCCCGTGATCAAACACTTTGATCACCTTGAGCTCATTGTGATGATGCATTACCGAGAGGGCCCGGTGATACCTCTCCGTCAAGCGGAGTGACAAATCCCAGTCTCGATCCATGTCAACCCAACAGACACTTTCAGAGATACCCGTAGTATACCTTTATAGTCACCCAGTTACGTTGTGACGTTTGGCACACCCAAAGCACTCCTACGGTATCCGGGAGTTACACGATCTCATGGTCTAAGGAAAGGATACTTGACATTGGATAACTCTAGCAAACGAACTATGCGATCTTATGCTATGTTTAGGATTGGGTCTTGTCCATCACATCATTCTCCTAATGATGTGATCCCGTTATCGATGACATCCAATGTCCATAGTCAGGAAACCATGACTATCTGTCGATCAACGAGCTAGTCAACTAGAGGCTCACTAGGGACATGTTTGTTGTCTGTTATTCACACATGTATTACGATTTTCGGATAACACAATTATAGCACGAATAAAGACAATTATCATGAATAAGGAAATATAATAATAATGCTTTTATTATTGCCTCTAGGGCATATTTCCAACAACATATCCTTAGTCCTTTTCAGGTACTTCAGGATGTTCTTGACCGTTGTCCAGTATTCCATGCCGGGATTACTTTGGTACCTTCCTACCAAACTTACGGCAAGGTTTACATCACGTCTGGTACACAGCATGGCATACATGATAGACCCTATGGCTGAGGCATAGAAGACGACACTCATCTTTTCTCTATCTTCTGCCATGGTCGGACATTGAGCTGAGCTCAATTTCACACCTTGCAACACAGGCAAGAACCCCTTCTTGGACTGATCCATATTGAACTTCTTCAATATCTTATCAAGGTATGTGCTTTGTGAAAGACCTATGAGGCGTCTCGGTCTATCTCTATAGATCTTGATGCCTAATATGTAAGCAGCTTCTCCAAGGTCCTTCATTGAGAAACACTTATTCAAATAGGCCTTAATGATGTCCAAAAGTTCTATATCATTTCCCATCAAAAGTATGTCATCCACATATAATATGAGAAATGTTACAGAGCTCCCACTCACTTTCTTGTAGACGCAGGCTTCTCCATAAGTCTGCATAAACCCAAACGCTTTGATCATTTCATTAAAGCGAATGTTCCAACTCCGAGATGCTTGCACCAGCCCATAGATGGAGCGATGGAGGTTGCATACCTTGTTAGCATTCTTAGGATCGACAAAACCTTCCGGCTGCATCATATACCATTCTTCCTTAAGAAAGCCGTTAAGGAATGCCGTTTTGACGTCCATTTGCCATATCTCATAATCATAGTATGCGGCAATTGCTAACATGATTCGGACGGACTTCAGCTTCGCTACGGGTGAGAAGGTCTCATCGTAGTCAACCCCTTGAACTTGTCGATAACCCTTAGCGACAAGTCGAGCCTTATAGATGGTAACATTACCATCTGCGTCCGTCTTCTTCTTAAAGATCCATTTATTCTCTATCGCTCGCCGATTATCGGGCAAGTCTGTCAAAGTCCATACTTTGTTTTCATACATGGATCCTATCTCGGATTGCATGGCTTCAAGCCATTTGTTGGAATCTGGGCCCGCCATTGCTTCTTCATAGTTCGAAGGTTCACCGTTGTCTAACAACATGATTTCCAGGACATGGTTGCCATACCATTCTGGTGTGGAACGTGTCCTTGTGGACCTTCGAAGTTCAGTAGCAACTTGATCCGAAGTACCTTGATCATCATCATTAACTTCCTCTCTAGTCGGTGCAGGCACCACAGGAACATCTTCCTGAGCTGCGCTACTTTCTGGTTCAAGAGGCAGTACTTCATCGAGTTCTACTTTCCTCCCACTTACTTCT
The DNA here is from genome assembly GCA_032464435.1 of Aegilops umbellulata. NCBI lineage: Eukaryota > Viridiplantae > Streptophyta > Magnoliopsida > Poales > Poaceae > Aegilops > Aegilops umbellulata. The sequence goes on from CP136057.1 coordinate 22,004,764, forward strand.
CTCAAGAGAAACTCTTTCTCCAGAAAGGACCCGTTCTTGGCAACAAAGATCTCGCCTTCGGATCTGAGGTAGAAGGTATACCCAATGGTTTCCTTAGGGTATCCTATGAAGACGCATTTTTTCGACTTGGGTTCGAGCTTTTCAGGTTGAAGTTTCTTGACATAAGCATCGCATCCCCAAACTTTAAGAAACGACAGCTTAGGTTTCTTCCCATACCATAATTCATACGGTGTCGTCTCAACGGATTTAGACGGTGCCCTATTTAAAGTGAATGTAGCTGTCTCTAGAGCGTATCCCCAAAATGATAGCGGTAAATCAGTGAGTGACATCATATATCGCACCATATCCAATAGAGTGCGATTACGATGTTCGGACACACCGTTACGCTGAGGTGTTCCAGGCGGCGTGAGTTGTGAAACGATTCCACATTTCCTTAAGTGTGTACCAAATTCATGACTTAAATATTCTCCCCCGCGATCTGATCGTAAGAATTTTATCTTTCGGTCACGTTGATTCTCTACCTCATTCTGAAATTCCTTGAACTTTTCAAAGATCCCAGACTTGTGTTTCATCAAATAGACATACCCATATCTACTTAAGTCATCAGTGAGAGTGAGAACATAACGATAGCCACCGCGAGCCTCAACGCTCATTGGACCGCACACATCAGTATGTATAATTTCCAATAAGTTGGTTGCTCGCTCCATTGTTCCGGAGAACGGAGTCTTGGTCATTTTACCCATGAGGCATGGTTCGCACGTGTCAAATGATTCGAAATCAAGAGACTTCAAAAGTCCATCTGTATGGAGCTTCTTCATGCGTTTGACACCGATGTGACCAAGGCGGCAGTGCCACAGATATGTGGGACTATCATTATCAATCTTATATCTTTTGGTATTCACACTATGAATACTAGTCCTCAGCCCGTGCACCCACATGGGCTAGGAACTGCCTTATCAGATTTATTGTTTATATTTAAACCATTAGTTCTCCTTGCTTTATACTATGTATAAATGAAATTGATTTTTAGGAGAGCAAAAATGGCCTCTTCCTCATTTGAATATTTTATATGGGTCTATATTCTCTCTCCATTCATTTTATGCATAATTCCATATTTTTAAAAATAATAAATAAAATAATTAAAAATATGGTTTCAAGAGTTTCGACAGTATTGGCGATTTTCATCTCCGTCTATCCGAAACATGATGTTGTAGGCAATATAGGCATCAGGTAATCATTCGGATCACCTCATTCTATGGCATATCCCAAATGTATTTCATTTATTGTTCACATATATTGTTGTATCCAATACACTCTCTGCGAACTCTTACAAATCATATAGTGACGGTTGTAATGGCGGCTTAACTTCTTTTCCTTTTTCCTCTGGTTCCGGCACCTGTCTCCTCGGCGACCATTCGGCAAAAATCCAAAGATGGCTACTTCATGGCCAAAGTGCTACCGCCTAACATGGCGCTCCTGCCAGTAGATGGGTAGCACAACGGCTAATACTCTCGGCGCCATCAGCATCAACATCATGGCTGGCAGCTCTCAACTCAGCCTGCGCAAAGAAAAACTCAGGCTCCCCACGACTGGCCATGTAGGTCACCAGCGAGCTTGTCTAGGTGTAGTGTGATACCTGTCTGTTGATAACCAAGCAGCCTCTCAAGACGCACACATTCCTGCACAGCTACTTCGACTCCACTGTCAACGTCGGCTTGTCTACCCGTACTATCCAGTGTATGATCCCTTGGTGTAACTCTGAGTACACAGAAAGGACTTCACCAACACCGGCAACACGTCTAGATTTCCTCTACTCCCACGACTGAAATTTCTTTTTCAAAATCAGGATGACTCTTCTTTTTTCAAAATGTGAGGCTTGAGGTCTCTTCTTGTACATGCGTGGATTTTTTTTGTTTTGAAGTAGCATCTGACACGTGCGGCTAGAGGACTTCTTATTTGTACATAGCTTTGTTTGCCCATTCAAGGAACTTGTTTCTTTTCTTTGCAGAAATTGGACGTGGTTGTAGGGGATACATTTTTGTGTTTTTATGGGAGGGACACATTTTTGTATGTGTCAGCCTAATCCAGTCTATGTACGTGATATTTCTTTTTTTTAAATGAGTCAACATATTTTAATATATCTTGACCAATAAATTTTAAAACGTATGGGTAAATTAATTTTGCTGGCTTTCCTTAGATTTGTTTTTCAAAATCTCTCTTTTTCCAGAATGTGAGGTCTAAGTCTCTTTCTTGTATATGCATACTTTTTTTGGGACAGGCATATGAGACGTGGGGCATGAGGACTTATTATTTGTTTGCCCCTTCAAGGAAAAAGGCACACGATGTCCCTATTATTTTGAAATTGTTGTACATGTCAGCTCAAACATATCTATGTATGTAGTTTCTCTTTAAAATAAGGCAACATCTTTTTTTGGACATGCATATGAGACGTGGGGCATGAGGACTTCTTATTATTTGTTTGCCCCTTCAAGGAAAGAAGGCACACGACGTCCCTATTTTCTTAGAAATTGTTGGACATGTCGGCTCAAAGCTTATCTATGTACGTAGTTTCTCTTTAAAATAAGGTAACGTCTTTTAATAAATCTTGACCATCGAATATAAAATCTGATGGCTAAATTAATTTTGTTGATGTGGATTAACGTGGAGCTTTTTATGGTGCCTCCAATTAGTAAATATAAGATGTGTAACATCACGTTCGAGATTCATTAAGAATAAACCATTGACCAGCGGGGCATGACCATAAAACATATCTCTCATATAAATAGAACAACCATTATTCTCGGATTTAAATGAGTAGCCATCTCGTATTAAACGAGATCCCGATACAATGTTCATGCTCAAAGCTGGCACTAAATAACAATTATTGAGGTTTAAAACTAATCCCGTAGGTAAATGTAGAGGTAGTGTGCCGACGGCGATCTCGACGAGCATCGTCACCTCGTCCTTCGCCAGTCTCCGCTTATTCCGCGGCTCCTGTTTTGAGTTACAAATATGAGCAACCGCACCGGTATCAAATACCCAGGAGCTACTGCGAGTACTGGTAAGGTACACATCAATTACATGTATATCACATATACCTTTAATGTTGTCGGCCTTCTTGTCCGCTAAGTATTCGGGCAGCTCCGCTTCCAGTGTCCCTTTCCCTTGCAATAAAAGCACTCAGTCTCAGGTTTGGGTCCATTCTTTGGCTTCTTCCCGGCAACTGGTTTACCGGGCGCGGCAATTCCCTTGTCGTCCTTCTTGAAGTTCTTCTTACCCTTGCCTTTCTTGAAACTAGTGGTTTTATTGACCATCAACACTTGATGTTCCTTTTTGATTTCCACCTCCGCTGATTTCAGCATTGAAAATACTTCAGGAATAGTTTTCACCATCCCCTGCATATTGTAGTTCATCACAAAGCTCTTATAGCTAGGTGGGAGCGACTGAAGGATTCTGTCAATGACCGCCTCGTTCGGGAGGTTAATGTCCAGCTTGGACAAGCGGTTGTGCAACCCAGACATTTTGAGTATGTGCTCACTGACAGAACTATTTTCCTCCATCTTACAACTGTAGAACTTGTCGGAGACTTCATATCTCTCGACCCGGGCATGAGCTTGGAAAACCATTTTCAGCTCTTCGAACATCTCATATGCTCCGTGTTGCTCAAAACGCTTTTGGAGCCCCGGTTCTAAGCTGTAAAGCATGCCGCACTGAACAAGGGTGTAATCATCAGCACGCGACTGCCAAGCGTTCATAACGTCTTGGTTCTCTGGGATGGGTGCTTCACCTAGTGGTGCTTCTAGGACATATGCTTTCTTGGCAGCTATGAGGATGATCCTCAGGTTCTGGACCCAGTCCGTATAGTTGCTGCCATCATCTTTCAGCTTGGTTTTCTCTAGGAACGCGTTGAAGTTGAGGTTGACAAGAGTGTTGGCCATTTGATCTACAAGACATTTTGCAAAGGTTTTTAGACTAAGTTCATGATAATTTAGTTCATCTAATCAAATTATTTAATGAACTCCCACTCAGATAGACATCCCTCTAGTCATCTAAGTGATACATGATTCAAGTCAACTAGGCCGTGTCCGATCATCACGTGAGACGGACTAGTAATCATCGGTGAACATCTTCATGTTGATCATATCTTCTATACAACTCATGTTCGACCTTTCGGTCTTCTGTGTTCCGAGGCCATGTCTGTACATGCTAGGCTCGTCAAGTCAACCTAAGTGTATTGCGTGTGTAAATCTGGCTTACACCCGTTGTATGCGAACGTTAGAACCTATCACACCCGATCATCACGTGGTGCTTCGGAACAACGAACCTTCGCAACGGTGCACAGTTAGGGGGGACACTTTCTTGAAATTGTTATGAGGGATCATCTTATTTACTACCGTCGTTCTAAGCAAATAAGATGCAAAAACATGATAAACATCACATGCAATCAAATAGTGACATGATATGGCCAATATCATTTTGCTCCTTTTGATCTCCATCTTCGGGGCGCCATGATCATCATCGTCACCGGCATGACACCATGATCTCCATCATCGTGTCTCCATGAAGTTGTTCGCCAACTATTACTTCTACTACTATAGCTAACGGTTTAGCAAAGAAGTAAAGTAATTACATGGCGTTATTCAATGACACGCAGGTCATACAATAAATAAAGACAACTCCTATTGCTCATGCCGGTTGTCATACTCATCGACATGCAAGTCGTGATTCCTATTACAAGAACATGATCAATCTCATACATCACATATAATTCATTCATCACATCCTTTTGGCCATATCACATCACAAGGCATATGCTGCAAAAACAAGTTAGACGTCCTCTAATTGTTGTTGCATGTTTTTATGTGGCTGCAATAGGGTTCTAGCAAGAACGTTTCTTACCTACGTCAAAACCACAATGTGATATGCCAATTTCTATTTACCCTTCATAAGGACCCTTTTCATCGAATCCGATCCGACTAAAGTGGGAGAGACAGACACCCGCTAGCCACCTTATGCAACTAGTGCATGTCAGTCGGTGGAACCTGTCTCATGTAAGTGTACGTGTAAGGTCGGTCCGGGCCGCTTCATCCCATGATGCCGCTGAATCAAGATAAGACTAGTAACGGCAAGTAAATTGACAAAATCGACGCCCACAACAACTTGTGTTCTACTCGTGCATAGAAACTACACATAGACCTAGCTCATGATGCTAGTGTTGGGGAACGTTGCAGAAAATAAAAAAAATCTACGCTTCACCAAGATCAATCTATGGAGTCATCTAGCAACGAGAGAGAGGAGTGCATCTACATACCCTTGTAGATCGCGAGCAGAAGCGTTCAAGAGAACGGGGTTGAGGGAGTCGTACTCGTCGTGATCCAAATCACCGAAGATCCTAGTGCCGAACGGATGGCACCTCCGCGTTCAACACACGTATGGTTGGGGAAGACGTCTCCTCCTTCTTGATCCAGCAAGTAGGAGGGAGAGGTTGATGGAGATCCAGCAGCACGACGGCGTGGTGGTGGAAGTAGCGGCGATCTCGGCAGGGCTTCGCCAAGCTCAGCGAGAGGGAGAGGTGTTATGGAGGGAGAGGGGGCGCCAGGAGCAGGGGTGCGCAGCCCTCCCTCCCCCCTCTTTATATAGGGGCCCTGGGGGGCGCCGGCCCCTCTAGATCCCATCTAGATGGGGGGCGGCGGCCAAGGGGGGAAACTTGCCCCCCAAGCCAAGTGGGGCGCCCCCACCCCTAGGGTTTCCAACCCTAGGCGCAGGGGGAGGCCCAAGTGGGTGCACTAGCCCACCAGGGGCTGGTTCCCCTCCCACTTTAGCCCATGGGGCCTCCGAGATAGGTGGCCCCACCCGATGGACCCTCGGGACCCTTCTGGTGGTCCCGGTACAATACCGATGACCCCCAAAACTTTCCCAGTGTCCGAAATTGGACTTCCCATATACAAATCTTTACCTCCGGACCAATCCGGAACTCCTCGTGACGTCCGGGATCACATTCGGGACTCCGAACAACTTTCGGGTTACCGCATACTAATATCTCTACAACCCTAGCGTCACCGAACCTTAAGTGTGTAGACCCTACGGGTTCGGGAGACACATAGTCATGACCGAGACGACTCTCCGGTCAATAACCAACAGCGGGATCTGGATACCCATGTTGGCTCCCACATGCTCCTCAATGATCTCATCGGATGAACCACGATGTCGAGGATTCAAGTAATCCCGTATACAATTCCCTTTGTCAATCGGTACGTTACTTGCCCGAGATTCGCTCGTCGGTATCCCAATACCTCGTTCAATCTTGTTACCTGCAAGTCACTTTACTCGTACCGTAATGCATGATCCCATGACCAAACACTTGGTCACATTGAGCTCATTATGATGATGCATTACCGAGTGGGCCCAGAGATACCTCTCCGTCATACGGAGTGACAAATCCCAGTCTCGATCCCTGTCAACCCAACAGATACTTTCGGGGATACCTGTAGTATACCTTTATAGCCACCCAGTTACGTTGTGATGTTTGGTACACTCAAAGCACTCCTACGGTATCCGGGAGTTGCACAATCTCATGGTCTAAGGAAAAGATACTTGACATTGGAAAAGCTTTAGCAAACGAACTACACGATCTTGTGCTATGCTTAGGATTGGGTCGTGTCCATCACATCATTCTCCTAATGATGTGGTCCCGTTATCAACGACATCCAATGTCCATAGTCAGGAAACCATGACCATCTGTTGATCAACGAGCTAGTCAACTAGAGGCTCACTACGGACATGTTGTGGTCTATGTATTCACACATGTATTACGATTTCCGGATAACACACTTATAGCATGAATAATAGACAATTATCATGAACAAGGAAATATAATAATAATCATTTTATTATTGCCTCTAGGGCATATTTCCAACACTCGTGCCACCATTTGTCTCCTTTTTTTTGTCTTGATGACAAAGGGGGAGAAGTGGTGTGTGTGTTTGTGTGTTCGTGGGTGTGTTGAAATCTCAAGCCTCGTGTTTTTCTCATTGTTGGTTGGTTTTAGTTGGCTTGAGATAGTTTTATTTACCTTCCGTCTGTGTGGTTGTGTGACTCTAGCTTTATTGTGAGACTCTAGCTTTTTTATTGAACCTTGTCATTATCCTCTTATGCTTATTGGGTCTCACTTTACTTGCTCACCACACTATGTCATGAGATCTAGGCACCGTTATAGGTTTATTCTGATGGATCTCATGACTTATTGATACGTCTTCGTCGTATCTACTTTTCCAACCACTTTTGCCCTTGTTTTGGACTCTAACTTGTATGATTTGAATGGAACTAACCCGGACTGACGTTGTTTTCAGCAGAATTGCCATGATGTTGTTTTATGTACAGAAAACAAATATTCTCGAAAAGTCCTGAAACTCCACGGAACACCTTAGAAAAAACAATAAAAAATCCTCGCCAAAGATGAAGACCAGGGGGCCCACACCCTGTCCACGAGGGTGGGGGCGCGCCCCCTACCTCGTGGGTCCCTGGATGCCCTCCGACGCCAACTATCTGCTTTCGGAGAGAAAAAAATCAGGGAGAAGAAATCATCGCGTTTTACGATACGGAGCCACCGACAAGCCCTAAAACCTCTCGGGAGGGCCGATCTGGAGTCCGTTCGGGGCTCCGGAGAGGGGGATTCATCGCCGTCGTCATCATCAACCATCCTCCATCACCAATTTCATGATGCTCACCGTCGTGCGTGAGTAATTCCATCGTAGGCTTGCTGAACGGTGATGGGTTGGATGAGATTTATCATGTAATCGAGATAGTTTTGTTAGGGTTTGATCCCTAGTATCCATCATGTTCTGAGATTGATGTTGCTATGACTTTGCTATGCTTAATGCTTGTCACTAGGGCCCAAGTGCCATGATTTCAGATCTGAACCTATTATGTTTTCATGAATATATGTGAGTTCTTGATCCTATCTTGCAAGTCTATAGTCACCTACTATGTGTTATGATACGGCAACCCCGAAGTGACAATAATCGGGACCACTCCCGGTGATGACCATAGTTTGAGGAGTTAATGTATTCACTATGTGCTAATGCTTTGTTCCGATTCTCTATTAAAAGGAGGCCTTAATATCCCTTAGTTTCCGTTAGGACCCCGCTGCCACGGGAGGGTAGGACAAAATATGTCATGCAAGTTCTTTTCCATAAGCACGTATGACTATATACGGAATACATGCCTACATTACATTGATGAATTGGAGCTAGTTCTGTGTCACCCTATGTTATGACTGCTACATGATGAACCGCATCCGGCATAATTATCCATCACTGATCCGATGCCTACGAGTTTTCCATATATTGGTTCTCGCTTATTTACTTTCCCGCTGCTACTGTTACAATCACTACAAAAATACCAAAAACATTACTTTTGCTGTCTTTACTTTTGTTGCCGCTACCACCACTATCATATTACTTTGCTACTACACACTTTGCTGCAGATACTAAGTTTCCAGGTGTGGTTGAATTGACAACTCAGTTGCTAATACTTGAGAATAGTCTTTGGCTCCCCCTGTGTCGAATCAATAAATTTGGGTTGAATACTCTACCCTCAAAAGCTGTTGCGATCCCCTATACTTGTGGGTTATCACTTATCAATAATGATCTTGGTCGAACCTCCTATGGGTGTACTAGATGCATTCTTGTTTTCGGGCACACATATAGGGGGAGCTATCATGATCATTATTTTTTCCATGGCTTTCTATCTATTTATCCTCTTAGCCATGCTCTAACCACGTTGTCATCAATGCACCAAAAAGGGGGAGATTGAAAGTGCTAATGGCACTTATGCTATATTTTGGTGTGATGACAATGTGGTTAGTTGAACTAATATCGGTTGCTAAAGTTTATCTCAGGTTATTGGTTCTAAGTGCCCCCGATGAAGATGTGTGACCCCCCCATTTCAAAAAGGTCAAAGGCGTGGTCTTTCGACGCTTCGAAGGTTTAGTATTGGTTTGCTTCGAGTCGTAGGAAAGACCGCACTATTAAAGGGGTTGTGTGGATAAATGTCGTGTGGGAATGCCATTGCCGAGCCTTACTCTCTTACCCTTCCCACTCCAACCACCTAAAAAGAACCTAGTGTGTGTGATGTGGTACTCAGAAAGTTGCAACAGAAAGTTACTGGGTACCCCGTGCGCACGGGGTCTTTTGACGCCCGTGCGCACGGGGTACTACGTAACTCTCTGGGTACCCCATGCGCACGGGGTCTTTTGACCCCCGTGCACACGGGGTCCTATGTAAACTCTCTGAGTACCCCGTGTGTTGGGGATGTTGCTATCCGGGGTAAACCGGCCTGCAGGGCCCGGGTTACCACCGTCAACAAGACCCGAGATGTTAAAGCCCAAGGAGGAGTAGAAAGGCCCAAGATCTATAAAGTGTTTAAAGGTTTATGGTGTAAACCGGCCTGGGGCCAACTTGTACTGTAAGATAGGAATAGAGAGACCGACACGGGCACGTTTATAAGCCGGAGGTCGAGACTTTGCAGACCGACGGGCGTCACCCGTGTATATAAGGGGACGACCCGACGGCGGTTTGAGGACAGAGAAGAAGAACTCGAGGTTTAGGCGAATCATATCGCTCCCTAAGCCCTCGAAACCCATCAATTCCATCACAACTAGACGTAGGCTTTTACCTTCATCGAAGGGGCCGAACTAGTATAAAAACCGTGTCCTTGTGTCCACTTTAACCCCTTCAAGCTAACCCGTTGCGATGGCTCTACGACTAAGTCCTCTTACTAGGACATCTGACGTGACAATTCCACGACAGTTGGCGCCCACCGTGGGGCTATCGCGAGATGGTTTCAGGTTCTTGGAGGGCCGCTTTGAAGGACTCGAGGGTTACGCTGTGGGACGGATGACCAAGAGCCGCCGCGGAAAACTCTACATCGACAGCACAGGCTGGGGCCCCGACGCCGGTTCGATCGAGTACGGGTACCGGGTCCCCTTTGGCGGCATCCATGTTTTCATCGGCAAGATCGGAGAACCGGGCCCCGAGTTAGGCGACTGCGCCGACCTCATTGAGACAGCTCAGTGCACAAGATCGACCCTGGCTAAACCGGCCAGGAAGCACGCCTTCGTGGGAGTCATCCACGGGGGAAGCTACGAGGAAGGATCCGAATCTGGTGACGAAACCGCCATCTACTCTGGCGATGAAATGTCAACCGGGGAGACTGAATCTCTTTACCAGCTACAAGATGATCGGGTTGGGGGCGGCTCCGATGGCAACAGTATTCCGGACCCCTCTGATCTGCCCTATCGGGTTGGGATCTTCATGGCTGGGACACAGGCGACGCCACGATCATCAACTGCAGCAGCAGCGATCTCCGGATCGGCAGCAGCAACGGCTGCGCGGGCAGGAGGCCCTGCCGGTTCACCAGCCCAAGTTTTGTCAGACCTGTTTGACGCACTAGCAGCGCTCATGGCGGAGGCTAACCCGGTGGATCAGGAGGTTCACAACGCTGAGATTGCCAAAGTGAGAGAGCAGATCACTCGGGCTAAAGCGGAGCTGGCAGCAGAAGAGATCAGGATGACGGCGGAGCGCGCCGCTTTAGAAGCACAGGCTTACAGGCTCATGATGGACCAGAAGGCATCTCAGGAGGTCCTGAAGAGAAAATCCCGGTCTCGGTTGCCCGCCGCCCTCGACGCTCGAAATCTCTTCAACACCCCGGGGGTAAACCGTGCGGAAGCAACGGCCGGCGCCCCGGTTCAGCACCGGATTATAAACTTGCCTCGTCATAACACTGATACGCCACCGGCCATGCCAACGCCGTGAGGTCATTATTCCAACCCGATGGATAACCTCGTCGCGGCGGCGGCTCGGTTGGAAGCCATTCCGATCGAAGGAGATTCACCGCAGGATGAAGAGACACGCCGGGTCAAGGAGCTCCTTAGGACCGCGTTGGCCCAGCAAGAAGCGTATTCGCAAAGCCGTGATCGGATTCACTCCACCCCTCGCCCCAGCAGGAGCTATAGTAGGCGCGTGGAGGAGCCGGCCGTCTCTTCTAATGACAGGCGTGAAGCGCTCCGCGGTAACAATCCGGCGGGCGTCGACAATGCTCACGAGAATGTGGATCGCGCCCGTGCACGGGAGGCCGGATTAGCAGCGCAGCATCAGGCTCGTCAGTTTACACCTACCTTCCCGGCGGCTACGGTTGAACCGGGGTTGGTTTCCAGCTCTTTGGGAGTACCGTGCCTTGTTCCCGCTTTACGCAATGTACGCCTGCCCAAAGATTTCAAAGGCCCCCGCAAGGTACCAAACTACACGGCAGATCAGCCTCCGGAGACATGGGTGGAGAGTTATGAAATGGCTATGGAGATGCTGGATGTGGACGAGACGGCATGTGCCAAGTATTTCACTATGATGTTAGAAGGAACGGCCCGGACTTGGCTAAAAAGCTTACCGCCTAATTCAATTAGTTCATGGGCCCAATTACGCGCCCGGTTTATCAAGAACTTCAAGGACACGTGCAAGCAGCCAATGTCAATAGTTGACCTAGCAGCCTGCGTTCAGCAAGAAGGGGAATCAACTACCCATTGGGTACGGCGGGTATCAGAAGTTTTGCACTCGTCAGATCGCATCAACGCAGACACCGCCGTGGTGCTGTTGGAGAGCAACTGTCGGTTTGGCCCTTTGAAGCTAAAGCTGGGCCGGATGAAGCGTGATTGTACAGATATAGGAACGCTCATGACCGCTTTAGTGAAGTATGCGGATTCTGACAGTACCAAGGATCCTGACTCTGGTGATGACAAAGCAGGGAAGGGAAAGAAGAATGGCAACACCAAAGGCCAGCAGCATCGGCCGACAGGTAATGGAGGCGGAGGAAAGCGTAAACCGGACGGGAGCATGGACTTGGTGGCCAGCACAAGTGCACAGGTTAAAGGCCAGCGGCGTAAGGGGAAACAGCCGAGTTTTCGCGAGCATCCCGGTCCTAATCCGGAGCGTTTGAACTTTTTCTTAAACCAGCCCTGTCCGAAGCACGGAACAAAGGAGGAACCAGCAGCCCATCTTTGGAAGGATTGTTATATCATGAAGGAGTTCAAAAGCTCAAACACTTTCCAATATGATCACAGCTCCGGTGGCGGTTCCGGTTCCGGATCAGGGTACGGTGGCGGGAATTCCGGTCCAGGGTTCCAGGGTAACCCGGGCGGACAGGTCAGCCAAAACAGATGCGGGCAGTATAATCAAGGGAATCAAAGCGGTTATCAGAGCAACCCGAAGCAGTTGAGTGGTGGACAGTATCATGTCTTTACTACGAGCTTGGATAAACGAGATAGGAAGCTTCAGAGGCGGGCAGTCAGTACTGTCGAACCGGCCACGCCTCACTATCTGCGTTGGTCGGAGCAGCCTATCACATGGAGCCGAGAAGATCATCCTCCCAGGGTGTATAATCCGGGTCAGTTAGCACTGGTGGTAGCGCCACAGGTGGGAGGTTATAAGCTCACCAAGGTGCTCATGGACGGAGGGAGCAGCATTAACATCTTGTATTATGAGACCTTCCGTCGTATGGGACTGGTAGATAAGGATCTCAGACCGACCAACACAGTGTTCCATGGGGTGGTGCCTGGCAAGTCTGCATATCCGGTTGGTAAGATAGCCCTTGAAGTGGTATTTGGCGATAGCCACGATTCCAGATCAGAGACGCTGACGTTCGAGGTGGTTAAAATCCAAAGTCCGTACCACGCTTTGTTCGGGCGGCCAGCTTATGCAAAATTTATGGCACGGCCCTGCTACGTATATCTGCAACTTAAGATGCCAGGGTACAAGGGTACTATAACGGTTCACGGGAGCCGCCGAATCGCTTTGGAATGCGAGGAAGGAGATGCGACTTATGCTGAATCGGTTTGTGCTACGGAGGAGCTAAAGCAATACAAAGACAGTGTTGATCCGGAGGATATGACTTCATTAAAAAAGCCAACTACGGACCACGATCTGGCCTTGAAGTTCAAGTCAGCGGCCGAAACTAAGCTTGTTGACTTTGTACCTGGCGATTCATCCAAGCAGTTCAGCATCAGTGCAAACTTGGATCCAAAATAGGAAAGCGCGCTCATCGAGTTCATCCGTGAGAATCGGGACATCTTTGCATGGAAGCCATCTGACATGCCTGGTGTACCGAGGCAACTCGCTGAGCACACCCTTAATGTGGATCCTAAGTACAAGCCGGTAAAGCAGTTCTTACGGCGGTTTAACGAAGAAAGACGTAAAGCGATTGGTGAGGAAGTGGCCAGGCTCCTAGCAGCTGGGTTTATCATTGAGGTTTTTCATCCCGAATGGCTCGCTAATCCGGTGCTAGTTCTTAAGAAAAACGGTACCTGGCGCATGTGTGTGGACTACACAGACTTGAATAAAGCTTGCCCAACAGATCCTTTTGCTCTCCCCCGGATTGATCAGATCATTGATGCTACGGCAGGTTGCGAGCGTTTAAGTTTTTTGGATGCCTATTCGGGCTATCATCAGATCAAGATGGCAGTTAAGGACCAGGAGAAGACAGCGTTCATTACTCCCTTTGGAGCCTTCTGCTATGTGTCTATGCCCTTTGGGCTTAAGAGTGCGCAGGCTACTTATCAATGATGTGTGCAAAATTGCCTCCACGAGCAGATTGGTCGTAATGTGCATGCTTATGTGGATGATATTGTGGTCAAGTCACGAAAGAAGGAGACCCTGGTTGACGATTTGAAGGAGACTTTCGATAACTTGAGAGTGTACCAAATGATGCTCAACCCGGCTAAATGTGTTTTTGGTGTACCTGCAGGCAAGCTGTTGGGATTTTTAGTGTCCCATAGAGGAATTGAGGCCAATCCAGAAAAGATCACAGCCATCACCTCCCTGGCCAAACCGAAATGCATCAATGATGTTCAGCGCATGGCCGGGCGGATTGCAGCGTTAAGCCGGTTTATTAGTCGCCTTGGTGAGAAGGCGATCCCTTTGTATCAGATGCTCAAGAAGACGGATCAGTTTGTCTGGAGTCCGGAGGCTGATAAAGCGTTTGAGGACTTGAAGCGACAACTAGTCAATCCGCCAGTGTTGGCAGCCCCTGTGGATAAAGAGCCACTTCTGTTATATGTTGCAGCGAATGCCAGAGCAGTCAGTGTGGCGATGGTGGTAGAACGAAAAGAGGCTGGAAAGGAACATCCGGTTCAGCGACCGGTTTACTACATCAGTGAAGTACTTATCGAGTCCAAACAAAGGTATCCGCATTGGCAGAAGCTGGTATATGGAGTTTTCATGGCAAGCCGGAAGCTGAGACAATATTTCCAAGGGCACCCAATCACGGTGGTCAGTTCTGCTCCTTTGGGTGACATTATACAGAACCGGGAGGCGACTGGTCGGATTGCCAAGTGGGCTATCGAGCTCGGGCCGCACGATTTAAGGTACGTACCCCGAACAGCCATAAAATCACAGGCACTTGTCGATTTCATAAACGATTGGACGGAGTTACAAGCGCCTGAGGAGAAGCCAGATAACACCTATTGGACCGTTCATTTTGACGGATCAAGACAATTGGAAGGCTCGGGGGCTGGAGTCGTTTTAACTTCCCCACGAGGAGATAAGTTTTGTTATGTCCTCCGTTTAATGTTCCCCTGTACAAATAATGCGGCGGAGTATGAAGCTTTGCTTCATGGTCTTCGGGTGGCTAAAGAGATGAATCTGAGCAGAGTTAGGTGCTTTGGTGATTCGGATCTGGTGGCTCAGCAAGTATCTGGCACCTGGGACTCTAAGGATCCGCTTATGGCTGCATACCGACGTGAAGTAGATATGGTGGCTGGGCATTTCAAAGGCTATCAAGTGGATCATGTGGACCGCAGAAAAAATGAGGCAGCAGACGCTTTAAGTCGCTTGGGCTCTCAGCGTAAACCGGTCCCACCCAATGTTTTCTTGGATGTATTATACCACCCATCGGTACAGCTGCCCGGTGAGCTGGAGTTGGCTGTTCCTGATCCGGAGGCTCAGTTAGTGGCGGCTCTTCACGCCACCCCGGATTGGACGCTCCCTTACCTGGCATATATGAACCGGGGTGAGTTGCCAGAAGATGAAAGCTTGGCTCGACAGATAGTACGACGGTCCAAGTCTATGACCATTTTCCAAGGAGAGTTACATCATCGCAGCGTATCAGGAGCGCTGCAACGGTGCATATCCCCTAAGGAGGGGTGTGAGATATTACGAGAAATACATGAAGGGGATTGCGGCCACCACGCCGGTTCAAAATCATTGGTGGCTAAAGCGTTCCGCCACGGTTTCTACTGGTTAACTGCTCATGCTGATGCGGAAGACCTAGTCAGGTTATGTGATGGGTGCCAGAAATTTTCTAGACGAGCACACATACCGGCTCAAGAATTGAGGATGATTCCAATCACTTGGCCGTTTGCGACTTGGGGGCTTGATATGGTTGGGCCTTTTAAGCGTTCCAAAGATAAGAAGACCCACCTACTGGTGGCGGTTGACAAATTTACCAAGTGGGTGGAGGCAGAACCTGTCAGTAAGTGTGATGCTGCCACGGTGGTTCAATTTATAAAGAAGGTGATTTTCCGGTTTGGCTTTCCACATAGCATCATCACAGATAATGGTACCAATCTATCCAAAGGGGCCATGAAGGAGTTCTGTGCACGGGAGCATATACGGCTTGATGTTTCTTCGGTAGCGCACCCACAGTCTAATGGTCAGGCGGAACGAGCGAACCAAGAGATCTTGAGAGGTATCAAACCCCGGCTTCTGGTCCCTTTGCAAAGGACGCCGGGTTGTTGGGTGGAGGAACTACCGTCTGTGTTATGGAGCATCAACACCACGCCTAACAGATCCACGGGGTTTACGCCGTTTTTTATGGAGCAGAGGCGGTTCTCCCAAGTGATATACGACATGACTCGCCTCGAGTGGCAGCATATGTTGAAGCGGACAATGAGCAGGCACGGCAGGACGCTCTTGACTTGTTGGATGAGGAGCGTGACTTGGCAGCTGCCCGTTCAGCGATTTACCAGCAAGATCTCCGCCGTTACCACAGCCGTCGGGTTAGGACCAGAACCTTTCAGGAGGGGGATTTGGTGCTTCGGCTCATCCAGGATCAATCTGATCAGCATAAATTATCCCCGCCTTGGGAGGGACCTTTTGTGGTCAGCAAGAATCTGAATAATGGGTCATATTACTTGATTGATATTAGAGAGCGCAAGGATTCACGCACGTCAGAAGAGGAGACCAGCAGGTCGTGGAACATAGCTCATCTTCGACCTTATTATACATGAGCCCTGGGCTCTGTTTATGTACATATCATGACCATGTATATATTATGATTGAATACAATAAACCAGAGCCTCAAGTAAAGCGGGGTCTCTACTGTTTTTCACATCACGTGTACTTACCCCTGGAGGTCGCTTCACAGAAGTTCAAATTCCGGTTTAAAAGCTGGTTCAAGGGAAGATGTCTCCTACAGGGTCGTGAAACTCTTAATATCCGGTTCAATACCCGGTTCAAGTATGAGGCTTCCTGTTCAAACATAGGTCGTATTCGAACCAAAGAGAACACAGCTATTCAAACATGAGGCTTCCTGTTCAAACATAGGTCGTATTCGAACCAAAGAGAACATAGCTATTCAAACATGGGGATTTCTGTTCAAACATAGGTCGTATTCGAACCAAAGAGAACACAGCTGTTCAAACATAGGTCGTATTCGAACCAAAGAGAACATAGCTATCCCTATAAAGTCAGTTGGGGACCTAGTCGGCCTGAACCGTAGCTACACCTCCGGGGGGCTTGGTCAGGCCTTGACGACGGTAATGCTTTCTGGCTGGCATATTTGCCACAGAATCAGTTGGGGACCTAATCGACTTGAACCGTAGATTACGCCTTATGGGAACTCGGTCATGTCTTGATGATGGTAATGCCTTCTGGTCGGCTTTTTAGCCATTGAGTCACTTGGGGGCTTGGTTGACGAACCAATGCAATGCCATTTGGCCGGCATATTTGCCACGATTCAGTAAGGAACCTAGTCGACTTAAACCGTAGCTACACCTCTTGGGGGCTCGGTTTGTCTTGACGATGGTCACGCCTTCTGAACGGTTCATAGTAACCACTATTCGCATGCGTTTTACTATCGCGTTGCCTTTTCATATTTGGTTTTGTTTTCTGCCTTTATTATGGTGTTTTTTGGTTCTTCGGAACGTCAAGTATCCTTAAACCGATTCAGCTGGCATAGCCTGGTCCGTTTTAAACCCGGAGGAAAATTGCCCGGTTTGGCAGAGGCGCAGCACGGTTCAGGTGGTCGAAAAATCATATTGTGCACTCAGTAAAGACGGGAAACATAAGTTGGAAATGTCGCTGGAAAGAGCATCAGTACCCGTGCGCGAAGGCACGTTCAAAGGCAGAAGTATTAAACTATCTTATTACAAGGCAACGTAGTGCCTGAATATATTGTTCGTTGACGGATTAAGACGTCACCAAGTAAACCGGAGCGTTGATTACGCCTGTTCGACGCCTCGGTTCGAAGGCTGGGGGTCATCTCGCGCCGCTTCAGCTCCATCTTGATTACCCATTGGCTGGAAATCAGCAGTGGTCCAGTCGATTCCCATTAGCGCTTGGAAAACGGCTTCTTCGTGAATCAGCGAAGACGGTTCAATGTCTGGGGCGTAAGTATGCTTACGGATTGGAGGAACAAGGTTTCCCGCTTCAGGGACCGGGGCAGATACTCGTTTGTTCTGGTTGTCATATTGGGCTTGGTAACGTGACAGATCTGCCTCCTCAGCCAATTGACAAGCTAGGGGGCGCACCGCCCGGTTTATCGCCCTCAAATCATCTTCACCAAAGTCTGAACCGTCTTCCTTCAAGCTGGGGTATCCTTGGGCCGCTTCGACAGGATCGAAATCTGGTACCCACGCTTTGGCCCGGATCAAGGCAGTGATAGCTCCAGTTCGAGCAGCTGATCTTTTCAACTCTTCAATCCGGGCCGGAAGCATGGACAGCCTCTTTAATGTGTCTTGAATCAGAGCCGGCGCAGGGTTGTTGTGCGATGCAGTGGTGATAGCTCTTTGGGCTCCGGTGTATAACTGTTCAATCAGAGTATAAGCAGCTTTGAGTTTCATCCGCACATCAGAGCCCAAGTGTCCAATACGTGAGCCTGCAGTGTTTCAAGGTGGATTACAAACCGGACATAGGGTGTAGCAAACAAGGTACAAATTGGAAGAAGGGCATTGAAAGGTTTACCAAAGACGGCAGATGTCATAGAGTGTATTTGTCGCTTCACGGTGGATAACTCATCGACCACCGGTTTAAGAGCAGATTCGGCATTTTCAGCCCTCTTCGTCAAAAGAGCTCTTTCAGTAGCCCAATCGGCTTGCTCCTTTTTGCGGCTTGCTTTCAGCTGCTCCATAACAGTTAAGGCTTTGGTCAATTCCTCCTTTGCTTTTTCAGTTTCAATCTGCTGGGCTTTTAAAGCTTCCTGAAGGTCCGAGACTTGGTTCTCTTTGGTCTTCAAATCCCCCTGCAGCAGATCATCAACAGTGTTCAGAAAATATTGCACGGTTTGGAAGTATCAACCACACAAGCAAGTTATGTGCTCGATACTTGGGGGCTAATGCATACTTGATTTTAACGCAAGTTTTCCATTACAAAGAGTCCCAAGATTAATACAAGTATTTAAACTTGGCACTTGGGGGCTAATGGTTATCTGATGATGTTTTCTGATTATGACCGATGTTGAAACCTGGGGTTTTCTAAACCAGACCTTAATTGTCAAAAGCAGCCTGGTCCGGTTTACTACCTCAGTTTGGAAATATTGATAAGCTAAGTTGCAATAGAATGAAGCACAAGGGATTTACCTCAAGTTTCTCCTTCATCATCTTGATCATGGCAGCCTCATAATCCCGACTGGTGTACAGCCGGTTCAGATACCCAGAATAAAGATCCGGGGTGCTTAAAGAGGCGAACGTAGACAAGTCAAGGTCCCATTTGCCCTTTGTGGCCGAGATTTCGTCTTTGGCAGTATGCTTGGTCAAAGTAGCAGGGTTCCCCGGTTCAGAGCGGCCAATACCGGTAATAACGACATCATCATCCTTGG
The DNA here is from genome assembly GCA_032464435.1 of Aegilops umbellulata. Classification (NCBI taxonomy): domain Eukaryota; kingdom Viridiplantae; phylum Streptophyta; class Magnoliopsida; order Poales; family Poaceae; genus Aegilops; species Aegilops umbellulata. The sequence continues at coordinate 22,023,844 of CP136057.1, forward strand.
AGTCGCTGCTCTGCAGTGGCCCTGTCGGTTTATCAGCAGTTGCAGAAGGGGGGATGAATCCTTCAACCCGAACAGGACTGGCAGGCGGATCAGTACGGTTAGCAGGTTCGGTAGTCCTTTCTTCAGCGCAGATGTCATCTTGCGGAGATGGATAGTTCTGAGTATCTTCACAACCCAGAGCGTCAGCACCAGGAGTTTTCTCCGGTTCAGGAGCGGCAGTTCCTTCAGCCGGATTATCCAGACGAGCCTTCTTGCTCGGTCTAGGCTTAGCCCTGAAAAAAGCCCAAAGATTGAAAAAACGGTATAAAATGGATTAAGAGACCCATACAGAGATATGTTGTGATCGGTCCAACTTACCCAATAACTGTCTTCAACGGGGGCAGTTGAGTGGCTGAAGATTCACCGGAAGAGGAATGGGAAGTGACCTGATAATCGGAGTCAGATGGATTTAGAGGCTGACGGGTTAAACCTGCTTTAGGAGGAAAGCTAGCGCGTAAATCGGAGACCTCTGAGCGGCGTTTCCGAACCGGGCTGTTCGGTAAACCGGCGGAGGTGACTACCTGGCCGCTATGTCGGGTGGTGCGTCGAGCTTCATGTTGCTGGGTCTTCACAAGAAATTCGGGATCCAAGTAAGCAAGAGGGTGAGAAAATTTAATTCTCCGGTTTGCTTGGCGAGGTTTTTTCAAAGGCAAAAGAACGGCATCAGAAGAAAGAATAGTTACCTCTGGGCCTTCGGCATGGCTCACTTCAGCGTCGTCCTGACAAATATCATCATCAATAAGACGTATAAAAAGCAAACCAACTGAATCGAGGTCTACCCCGAGGTCCGGATTACCCACATCATCCTCCTCTAGATCCGGAGTGGAGGAAGCGGTGTTCCTTTTCCTCTGAGCAGGCTTCTTCACCCTCGTCTTGGGTCGGGTTACCTTTTCGGTCGGCTCTTGTAACTTCTTGCTCCAAAATGGATCATCTCCCTGTTTCGAAAAGGACTGGAAGTTAACAACATGTATATAAGGAGATCAAAGATTCTATGAACAGAGGAGTTGCTTACAGCAGGTGGCTTGTTTGTGGCACAAAATGGAAGCAGGCCGGCTCGAGCGCAGACATGTTCCGGTTCGTTCAGCATCTTCTTCACAGCTTCAGCGACTTCGTCCTCCGTCAGCTGAATGTTACAGTGCCTCAAAGGATCATCAACCCGACCCGTGTATTGGCACATCAAACCGGAGCGGATGCTAAGGGGCAGGATGCTCCATGAAATCCAGCAACGAGCAAGATCAACCCCCGTTAAACCATTAGCCATAAAGGCTCTGAGCTTGGACAACTGAGGGGCATACTTACTCCTCTCTTTGGCGGTTAGCCGTGGGGGGAAGGGGTGAGTGTTGCTAAGTCTCTCTGGACGGAAACCGGGCAGTGGATTTTCTTCAGCAGGGGAAGTATCCTTGCAATAGAACCAAGTGCAGTTCCATTCTTGCGGATGACTATGCAACTTGGCGTGAGGATAAGTCACCTCTTTCCTCTTCTGGATCGCCATACCGCCCAGTTCCATATTAGGGCCATCGGTGAATTCAGTACGTCGGTTCAGATGGAAAAAGTCCCGGAACAGCTCTACAGTGGGTTCCTCTTGAAAGTACGCCTCGCAAAGTACTTGAAAATGACAGATGTTCGTGACTGAATTTGGACCAACATCTTGTGGGCGCAACCTAAAATTAGCCAAAACGTCCCGATAAAATTTCGAAACCGGGTGGGTTAAACCCCCGGGCCAGGTGATCCGCAAACACCACCACTTCTCCCTCCTGCGGGGTAGGAGGACATTCGTCTCCTGGAACCCTCCAATGGATGGTATTTTTGCTACTCAAAGCACCAGTCAGGACTAAGTTGTTTAAATGGGTCTCAGTGATGCAAGAGGGAACCCAGTTGCATTCGTACACCTGTTTGGCCATGAGGAGATCTACAAGATAAATGTTTTCCGGTTTGAGAACAAGTGTGATTATAAACCGAAGATGATCTTATAGAGTCAGGTTATCCACAATGATATCAACCAGCGGTTCATCAAGGGGACTAATGGATGTGTGGGTTGTTTTGTTCACTTTTTGCTAAGAGTTAAACCGACCAGATCTAACAGCTGTGAGTATGAAAGCAGAAACAGATCCCGTACGGATTCTTTCAAAGCAATGGATCTACAGCTAGGGCGAAAAAGAAATAAAAACAGGTAATATGAAGTCGGGCTCACAGCAGAACAACATAAGTTCGACAAGCAGGAACAAGAGTGAGATCTAAGGAAATGAATGCAGGTTTATGGCGCCTGCTAAGAGAAACTACAAATCCAGGTACAGGTATCGTCGTCTGTTCGTAAAGGCTGCTATGGGGATGAGCAAGAAACAGTAGCAGGACGATGAGCCCTAGAACAGATCTAAAGCAACAAGAACAGGGGCCTTACCGGGGTCCAAACAGATGCGGAAGGTCGCCGCGGTGCTCTGAACCGATCAGGTTGATGCAGCGGCCGGAGTTGATGCAGCAGTTGACGGCGGCGGCGGAGCTCTGAGGTCTGGGTCGCGAGGAAGACGAAGAAGGGGAGGAAAGGAAGATGGCCTTCAAGTCCTGTTTATAAGGCGCGGCGCGTGTATCAGGCGCGCGAATCCAGGGGCCGGAGATTTCGGAAGCCCAGCCGTCGCCTTGATTCTTGCGGGTTAGCGAAAGGAGACGGTAGCCTGCGTTGACGTCACATCGGTTTACCACAGCAGAGGAGACGGAGAAACGACGGTTTAACAAGTCACTGGAAGACATTTGAAGACAGAAATTCTTATTAAGGATTGACATGAACCTGTTCAAATCAATCTGGGGCCTAATGTTGGGGATGTTGCTATCCGGGGTAAACCGGCCTGCAGGGCCCGGGTTACCACCGTCAACAAGACCCGAGATGTTAAAGCCCAAGGAGGAGTAGAAAGGCCCAAGATCTATAAAGTGTTTAAAGGTTTATGGTGTAAACCGGCCTGGGGCCAACTTGTACTGTAAGATAGGAATAGAGAGACCGACACGGGCACGTTTATAAGCCGGAGGTCGAGACTTTGCAGACCGACGGGCGTCACCCGTGTATATAAGGGGACGACCCGACGGCGGTTTGAGGACAGAGAAGAAGAACTCGAGGTTTAGGCGAATCATATCGCTCCCTAAGCCCTCGAAACCCATCAATTCCATCACAACTAGACGTAGGCTTTTACCTTCATCGAAGGGGCCGAACTAGTATAAAAACCGTGTCCTTGTGTCCACTTTAACCCCTTCAAGCTAACCCGTTGCGATGGCTCTACGACTAAGTCCTCTTACTAGGACATCTGACGTGACAATTCCACGACACCGTGCGCACGGGGTCTTTTGACCCCCCGTGCGCACGGGGTGGTGTGATTGTCTCTGAGTACCCCGTGCGCACGGGGCTGACTTAGCTCGTGCGCACGGGGTCCAACGGGCAGAAATCCCCACCAGCCCATGAACACTATATAAAGGGTCTTCTTCCTCCTCCAACCATTAACCCTAATGTATTGTTGAGCTCCACCATTGCTACACCCCATTTTGCTCAATACTCTCAATCCCTCCACCCAAACTTGTTGAAACTTTGGGGATTGGGAGAGCAAGACCCGATCTACAACTTGACCAAACCAAATCGTGTTCCCTGCAACATTTCTTCCCCATTGACTTGTTACTCTTGGAGATTGGGCTCCTAGGCGGTTAGAGGTCCCTCCGGAAGCTTCCTTGCTTGTGCGTGCTCCGGAGAAGTTTGTAAAGGTGTGGTGGTCGCCTTCAAGACCAACCCCGAGTGGTTCGAGGCTCATCCGTTGGGGGTGACTCAAAGGAGAATACGGTGAGCCTTTGGTGGCATTCCGCAAGCTTTGGCTCCGGCACCGCTCCAAACGGATATTAGCTCTTCCCCAAGGAAGAGTGAACTTCGGGTTAAAATCCGCGTCCTCGTCTCACTTGTGGTTAATCCTTTCCCGCACCTTTCTTTGTTGTTGTATGCTTGTTGGCTTGCTAAGTAGTTTGTTGCCTAGCATATTTATCTTGGACCTCGCTTGTCATATAGGTTGCATTCACCTAGTTGCATATCTAGTGAACTCTTTTATCCGCTAAGCCTTAAAATATACAAGAAAGATTAAAATTTGTAGTCTCCTATTCACCCCCCCCCCCCTCTAGTCGACCGTATCGATCCTTTCTGGTGTTGATGTAGAAGCCCTTCGTGATGGATGCCCAATCCGGCGGAGCTCCGGAACAGGCCCCGAGATGGGATCTCGTGGGTACAGAAGGTTGCGGCGGTGGAATTAGGTTTTTGGCTCCGTGTCTGATCGTTTGGGGGTACGTAGGTATATATAGGAGGAAGGAGTACGCCGGTGGAGCAAAAGGGGGCCCACGAGGGTGGAGGGCGCGCCTAGGGGGTAGGCGCCCCCCCCTACCTCGTGGCCTCCTCCCTTGTTTCTTGACGTAGGGTCCAAGTCTCCTGGATCATAATCTTCCTAAAAATCACGTTCCCGAAGGTTTCAATCCGTTTGGACTCCGTTTGATATTCCTTTTCTGCGAAACTCTGAAATAGGCAAAAAACAACAATTCTGGGTTGGGCCTCCGGTTAATAGGTTTGTCCAAAAAATAATGTAAAAGTGGATAATAAAGCCCAATATTGTCCAAAACAGTAGATAATATAGCATGGAGCAATCAAATGAGAATTGCTGAACCACCTGATAGCATAATCATTTTTCTTACTATTCATTTCATCAAGCAGTTCTAGTAGCCACTCTAACATCATAATCATTTTTATTACTATTCATTTCATCAAGCAATTCTCTAATAGCATGATAGAACTGTGCAAACTTCTAGTGAACCTATTGTTGAACCACCTGATAATCCAAATGACATCTCTATGTCTGATGCTGAAACACAATCTGGTAATGAACATGAACCTAGTGAAAATGTTAATGATGATGTTCATGATGATGCTCAACCTAGTAATGATAATGATGTAGAAATTGAACCTGCTGTTGATCTTGATAACCCACAATCAAAGAATCAAAGTTATGATAAGAGAGATTTTGTTGCTAGGAAACATGGTAAAGAAAGAGAACCTTGGGTTCAGAAACCCATGCCTTTTCCTCCCAAACCATCCAAGAAAAAGGATGATGAGGATTTTGAGCGCTTTGCTGAAATGATTAGACCTATCTTTTTGCGTATGCGATTAACTGATGTGCTCAAAACAAACCCTTGTGCTAAATATATGAAAGATATCATTACTAATAAAAGAAAGATACCAGAAGCTGAAATTTCCACCATGCTTGCTAATTATACCTTTAAGGGTGGAATACCAAAGAAACCTGGAGATCCCGGAGTACCTACTATACCTTGCTCCATTAAAAGAAATTATATTAAAATTGCTTTATGTGATCTTGGAGCCGGTGTTAGTGTTATGCCTCTCTCTTTATATCGTAGACTTGACTTGAATAAGTTCACACCTACTGAAATTTCTTTGCAAATGGCTGATAAATCAACTGCTATACCTGTCGGTATTTGTGAGGATGTACCTGTTGTGGTTGCAAATGTTACTATTTTAACGGACTTTGTTATTCTTGATATTCCCGAGGACGATGGTATGTCAATTATTCTTGGAAGACCTTTTCTTAATACTGCAGGGGTTGTTATTAATTGCAACAAAGGCAATGTCACTTTTCATGTTAATGGTAATGAGCATAGGGTACACTTTCCGAGGAAACAACCTCAAGTTCATAGTATCAACTCTATTGGAAAAATTCCATCGATTATATTTGGAGGTTTTGAATTTCCTCTTCCTATTGTCAAAAAGAAATATGATATACTTATTATTGGGGATGTGCATATCCCCGTTGAGGTAACCTAGTGTTATTCGAAATTTCTCCGGTTTCATGATTATCGGAATGGGTTTGTTAACAAGACTTGATCAACCTTGTTAGTGGATTCTTTTTTATGAGCATGAGATGGATGAAACTAGAAGCACAACCTTCTGTACCCTCTTTATATTCTCTGTTCTTTAGTAGAAATAAAGTAAAAATAGTATTTTTCTATCTGCTTCCTGTCTTATCCGTGCAATATAAAAATATCCCGAAAATAAAAGTCCTCAGAATGCCATGCCAATTTAATATGATTTTTTCAGGAATATTTAAGGTTTTACTGTGCAAAAATTACCTCGGGAGGAGCTTCCACCTGGCCACGAGCGTGGAGGGCGCGCCCTACCCCCCTGGGCGCACCCCCTGCCTCGTGGGCCCACGGTGGCCCTCCTCCACTTATCCCAGCACCCATCTTCTTCCTCTGCCTCACACAAACCCGAAAAACCAACTCAAGCATGAGTTCCAGCCACTTTTGCTATGATTTTCGATCTCCTTGCTCAAAGCACCTCTCGCAAAACTGCTTGGGGAGATTGTTCCTTGGTATGTGACTCCTCCATTGGTCCAATTAGTTTTTGTTCTAGTGCTCTATTCTTTACAAATTTGTGCTGCATAGGTGACCACGTTCTTGAGTTTGCATGTCAAATTTATATGGTTCCAAGTAGTTCTAATGCTTGATATAGGCTCTAGGCACTTATAGGAGTAGTTGCTATCAGTTTTATTGAAGTTGGTTCACATTTTTTTGAAGTTACTAAAAATTTCAGATTATTTCAGAAATAATGAGGAGACTTTTGAGGGGTTCATCGAGCCAAAGCTCAAAGGATAAACAAAATGAAGAAGCTCAGAGGCCCAAATATAATTTGCCTCGTACCGCGGAGATACGGCCGTGTGAATGGCCTTCTGATAATTTCTTGAGAGAGGCTGGGATTTATGAGAACTTCTATTCATTGATTGAGAATTCTGGCCTCACCGACTTCGTCTGCGACCAACGTCCACAGTATCTCTTACTCACAAATACTTTTGTGCAAAACTTCTACTTTTACCCTAGAGAATCACCTCCTTCAGTAGAGTTTCATTTATATGACGCTGTGAAGAAAATGCCATTATCTAAATTTTGTGCAGTATGCAAGATACCCCCTGAGGGTATTTTAGAGGAACCACCCCGTCATGAGGTGGAACCATTTGTTAAACTTATCTCTGTGGGAGAAACCAGGAAGGTTTCTGATGCAAGAATTACTAGCATACATTTTCCTGTATTACGCTATTTTGCCTTATATGCTAGTCATTGCTTGATTGGTCACGGGAACTGTGGGAATCTTAGTGTTCCCGATATTATTATTTTGTTCCATGGTTTATACCGCGACAAAACTGTTAGTATGGGCGGAATTATTGCTAGACGGTTAAGCCTGAACCATACTAAGGGCCCCATCTTTGGAGGCATTTATGCTTCACGCCTCGCTGCACATTTTAACATAGCTATTAGGCATTATGAGAAAGAAGAAAAATTGCTGCCTAGTGCTTACTTAGATTACAAGAGCATGATAGCCCATGATTTTCTCGTTAAGGACGAGAATGGAGAGCTCAAATATAAGTTATACTTTGATAAACATCATCCTGAAACTATTACGTTGCCTGCTCCTTCTTTGTTTAATTTTGCAGGTCCCTATCTCGTTACGTGGGCTGCTGTCCAAGCCTACAAAAATCCTGCACCAGCCCCGGAACCGGAACCACAAGATGAGCCTCCACGACAATCTGTTTATTCTTGGGATCCAGAGATGGCTGTCAGTCAGTGGCAGTCATAATCTTCTTCATCACAGTATGATCCCAACTATTCTACGTCGCAGTACGACCCCAGCTATACCTACGGGTATCCGCCAGGCTATCCCTGGCAATAAACCAACTTAGGCCAAAAGCCTAAGCTTGGGGGAGTACGTATTTCTCACCGACATTACATTTATGTTCACACACACTCATTGCTAGATGTCGGTGCTCATACTCTTTCACTGTAATATCCATGCTAGTTTATTTTTCCCGCTTTCTTCTTGTGTGTTTAATAAACCTTAAGAAAAACCAAAAAAATTAGTAGTAGTTTACTTTCCTGCTGTAGTAGTAATTAAAAAGAAAACCCAAAAATATTTCCCGTTCTTCTTTTGCTTGTTGGGAGCTTTCCCGTGTAAATAGTTTTATTTCTTATCTTTTCTTTGGGGTCAGTAGGAGAAGACCATGATTAAACTGTTGAAGTGGCTCTTATATGCATGATTGTTGATTTAACCAAGAGCTCATATTGCCTTGTCTTCTCCTGTTTATTGAATGCTCGCAGATTCCAGCTTAGTCCAATGCACGTGCACTCTTATTATTATTCACACCGTTCGGTCATGCAAGTGAAAGGCAATTATGATGATATATGATGGACTGACTAAGATGGGAAAAGCTGGTATGAACTCGACCTCTTTTGTTTTTGTAAATATGATGAGCCCGTCGTTCTTGATTCAGCTTATTATGAATAAACATGTTTGCAATGACAATTAGAGATCATAATTGCTTGTGCCATGCTTGATTAGCTATGAGTTATAATGATTTACCTTGTGTGCCAACATGCTGTTGAGATGGTTATGATGTGGTATGATGGGTTGGTATCCTCCTTTGAATGATTTAAGTGACTTGACTTGGCACATGTTCACGCATGTAGTTGAAACAAATCAACATAGCCTTCACGATATTTATGTTCATGGTGGATTATATCCTACTCATGCTTGCATCCAATGTTTATTAATTTTAATGCGTGTACATGGCTGTTGTCGCTCTCTAGTTGGTCGCTTCCCAGTCTTTTGCTAGCCTTCACTTGTACTAAGCAGGAATACTGCTTGTGCATCCAATCCCTTAAAACCCCAAAGTTATTCCAGATGAGTCCACTATACCTTCCTATATGCGGTATCTACCTGCCGTTCCAAGTAAATTTCTATGTGCCAAACTCTAAACCTTCAAATAAACATTCTGTTTTGTATGCTCGAATAGCTCATGTATCAACCAAGGTTGTCCTTATCTTCTGTGTTAGGCGGGTTATTCTCAAGAGGAGTGAACTCCGCCCCTCACTCACGAGAAAATGGCTAGTCACCGGGATGCCCAGTCCCATGCTTTATGCAAACTAAATCAAAATTAATTGCAAACAAAACTCCCCCTGGGACCTGATGTATGTTGGAGACACTCGTTGTTTCGAGCAAGTAATGGATGATGCTTGTTGGTGGAGGGGGAGTATAAACTTTACCATTCTGTTTGGGAACCGCCTATAATGTGTTTAGCATGGAAGATATCGCCATCTCTTAGTTGCTATGTTGACAATGAAAGTATACCGCTCAAAATATAGTTTATCTCTATTTCAAAACCGAGCTCGGGCACCTCTACAAATCCATGCTTCCCTCTGCGAAGGGCTTATCCATTTACTTTTATGTTGAGTCATCACCCTCTTATTAAAAAGCACTAGCTGGAGATCACAGCTGTCATTTGCATTCATCACTATTAATCTATGTTGGGTGTGACTATGATTGGATCTCTTTTACCATGAATTACAATGTCTAGTCAGTCCTTGATCTTTAAAGGTGCTCTGCATTTATGTTTTGCGGTCTCAAAAAGGGCTAGCGAGATACCATCTTGTTATATCATATTATGATTATTTTGAGAAAGTGTTGTCAACCGAGATTTATTATAATGGCTTGCTAGTTGATTATGCTATTGATATGAGTAATTGTGAGACCTGAGAATTATTGCAAATGTGGTTAGTTATGATATATGCTGAAAACTTGAATGCTGGCTTGACATAGTTACAACAACAAGAGCAAACAGAGTTTGTAAAAGTTTTTCTTTTTCTCTTTCAGTTTGTCAACTGAATTGCTTAAGGACAAGCAAGGGTTTAAGCTTGGGGGAGTTGATACGTCTTCGTCGTATCTACTTTTCCAAACACGTTTGCCCTTGTTTTGGACTCTAACTTGTATGATTTGAATGGAACTAACCCGGACTGACGCTGTTTTCAGTAGAATTGCCATGATGTTGTTTTATGTGCAGAAAACAAATATTCTCGAAAAGTCCTGAAACTCCACGGAACACCTTAGAAAAAACAATAAAAAATCCTCGCCAAAGATAAAGACCAGGGGGCCCACACCCTGTCCATGAGGGTGGGGGCGCACCCCCCTCTAGGGCGCGCCCCCTACCTCGTGGGCCCCCTGGATGCCCACCGACGCCAACTCCAACTCTATATATCTGCTTTCGGAGAGAAAAAATCAGGGAGAAGAAATCATCGTGTTTTACGATACGGAGCCGCCGCCAAGCCCTAAAACCTCTCGAGAGGGCTGATCTGGAGTCCGTTCGGGGCTCCGGAGAGGGGGATTCGTCGCCGTCGTCATCATCAACCATCCTCCATCACCAATTTCATGATGCTCACCGCTGTGCGTGAGTAATTCCATCGTAGGCTTGCTGGACGGTGATGGGTTGGATGAGATTTATCATGTAATCGAGTTAGTTTTGTTAGGGTTTGATCCCTAGTATCCATCATGTTCTGAGATTGATGTTGCTATGACTTTGCTATGCTTAATGCTTGTCACTAGGGCCCGAGTGCCATGATTTCAGATCTGAACCTGTCGTGGAATTGTCACGACAGATGTCCTCTTGGAAGGACTTAGTCGTGGAGCCATCGCAACTAGGAAGCTTAAAGGGGTTAATCAGGACAAAGGACACGCGAGGTTTATACTAGTTCAGCCCCTTGCGGTGAAGGAAGGCCTACGTCTAGTTGGGTTTTGTATTGCTTGAGGTTTCGATGACCAGGGAGCGAGATACGCTATGCCTGGCTCTCCAGGAGTTATTTCTTACCCTAAGCCGCTGGCAGGTCGTCCCCTTATATACACGGGTTGACGCCCTGCGGCCTACAGAGTCCCGGCCGGCTCATAAACAGTGTCCGACTCGGTGACTAGTTACCTCTACCTTATGTTACAAGTCATGTCATTATGGCGGTTTGTCACTATGGGCCTTAAGTCGCCTATGGGCCTTAGACCCTTTATTGAACCGCCATCCTCATGTTGGTTCTTGGACTTCCTTCACGATGAGTAATCTTTGCGTAACCCGGCCCCTCCTGGGCCGGCTTACTCAAATAGTTATATCCCCGACATTAGGCCCCAGATTGATTTGAACCGGTTCATGTCAATCTTTAAAAACCTTATGAACTGGCCTTCAGTCTTCTGTCTCGTGTGAGAATTGTAACCCGCCGTGATGTCATCATCTGGATCCTGGTTAAATCATCGTGACGTCATCTTCGATAAAACGTATATTTTAATCCATCATATCTTCAACGGATCTCCATCTTTAATGGCCTTCCCAAAAATCGAGGCGTCGGGGCCGCTGGATAATGATGTCTTGGCCTCCTCGTTTCTCGCGCCGTCTTAGTCGGCCTCTCCTTATAAATAAACATGACCTAGGTCTTTTTCATTTCCTCTAGTCGTCTTCTTCCTCGCACTCTCTTCTCTGCCGCTCGAGCTCTGCCGCCGCCACCGTCGGAACCCTCGCCTTCATCGACTCAGGCCGCTGCATCACCCTGATTCGGATCAGAAAACGACGGCGACCCTTCGCAGCTCTTCCGCATCCGTGAGTTCTTCTGTTCCCCTTTCTCAGATCTACATTGAAGCCCTCTTTGAGTTCGTCGGCGTTCATTGCCGCCCGACGCAAGCTTTCATTAGTTCTCACTTCCAATGCCTTGTTTAGATTATGAAAACAACATAGAACTGCTGCGGAACATGTTTCATGCTTACTCTGCACGAAAAATAGATCTTATTTCCTTGATTTATAAGCCCTTTTTGAGTATATGAGCTTCCCTGTACTGCTTTAGGTCTAGAAATTTTTCCTTTTCAAGAGCGCCGTTTGATCCAAAATAATATCAGCAACTTGTGAAACCTGTTTGCTCCACATTTAACCAAAACTACGTCTGTTGACTCTGTTTCAGCCATAGTAACTGGTTTAAGATAACACCGGCCGTCAGCACCGCTTGCTTCTGGCGACTTAAGAAAACTTTAACCATTTTTGACACCTGCAGCTGTTTAAACATTATCACATAGTTACCTATATGTCATTAGGCCCCTTCTTAAGCCGTCGTCTTAGATATTCCAACGATGCTTATTCTCCGGGTTATAATAAACCAGAAAATTTCCTTTATCTTGTTTGTAGGCTTCAACTTTCATAATGGCACCCAAAGCTATCAAACCCCCAGTGACCTGCAACTGGGTCCCATCCATTGTCACAGAGAGCAAATTGTCCGAATTTGTGAAGTCCGGCTATCTGCCCAAGAAGGAGGTCACGTCTTATCGTGCTCCTGACCCGTCCGAGGAGAAACCTCATCCCAAAGAAGGGGAGGTAGTAGTCTTTACAGACCATATGAGCCGGGGCTTCGCTCCGCCCGGTTCAAAATTCTTCAGAGACGTTTTGCACTTCTTTGACTTAAGACCTCAAGACATCGGGCCTAATTCTGTGTCAAACATCTGCAACTTCCAAGTTTTCTGCGAGGTTTACCTTGGAGAAGAACCCAGCCTACCTTTGTTCAGGGAATTGTTCTATCTGAACCGGCAGAATGAGCGCACCAATGGGCCCAGTTTGGAACTTGGTGGCATATCGATTCAAAGGCGGAGAGACTGCCTGTTCCCTTACGCTGAATTATCGAGTCATCCGAAGGACTGGAACCAAACATGGTTCTACTGCCATGATTCTTCTCCGGCTGGTGAAAACCCGCTGCCCGACTTCCGTGCATTACGCCTTGAATCTAGTCACCCGCTGCCGGATAAGTTGTCTGCCATTGAACGTCTGCCCCTCACCCCCAAGATCAAGAAGATTAAATCTCTCTTGGGGAACGGCTTGGATGGTATTGACTTGGTCCGAGTCTGGGTTGTGTGGAGAATAATTCCGTTAAGCCGCCGCCCCGGCTTAATGTGTGACTACTCAGGCGAGAAAGATGACCCTCAGCGTCATAGTCCTGACGACTTACCAGATGACGTAGTGGAAGCTACAACTCAGTCTTTGTTGAAGGAGGGCACGGTGAATAGTAACGCCTTCGGCTTACTCCCCTTTTGCAAGAAGAACCCGACCCCTGCAGTAAGTTTCCAGCCGTCGGGTTATCATGTTATACTATATCCTTACTCTTAACCCTTTATAACCTTTTACAGGCAAACGACAACTTCTGCAAAGTTCGGTATGATCATGAGGCGTCCAAACAAGCCAGGGCAGCCAAGAGAACCGAAAGGAAAACCGCCAAGCCCACCACTTCAAGGAAAAGGAAGCCAAGCGCTTCTGAAATGTTTCAGCTTGATGATTCTGATGATAATGAGGAAGAGGTAACTTTTCAATTTTCCCTTCTCCTTTATCATTTCCTTATTGATATTTAACCTTCTTTCAGGAAGACACAAGCAACAGCCAACCCGCCGAGGAAGAGGTAACTATAATATCCTCCGACTCCGAGCTTCAGCCGCGTCAAAAAATTGGAAGAGCAACCCGGAAAGTAAGATTTTCACATCCTTTGGCTTACCAAGACCCTGACTTTTTTTTGAAGCAACAGCAATTTGAAAGCCAGAGGCAGACCCGGACGAGCAAGGATGCAGAGCTCTCCTCCGGCTTGCTTGATACAACCAGGAAGCGTCGGACTGAGGTTATCTCCGACTTGTCCCCTTTTTTTACCTTTGGCGGGTCTAATCCGTCAACCTCTCAATTCGTCTGACTCCCATTATCAGGATACATCTCCTTCATCCGGCGAGTCTATGCAGTCAAACATGCCGGCCTTTAAGACTGCCCCTGGGTAATACAAATTTATTTACCTTATGCTCTTCCTTATGTCTCTGTACTCATTTATTCTGTTTTGTCGATAGCGTGCAAGTGAAGGCCAGGAAGAAAGCAAAGAAAGATAAGTTGGCCCAGGATCCGGTTGTAACTGAGACGGCGCTTGGAGCGGCTGCGCCTGATACTTCTGTTCCCGAGCCGCCACCTTCATTATCTCATGATGCTCCTGCAACCTTTTCTGACCCGCCTGCTGAACAAGTCATCAATGATTCTGTTAACCCGGAGGCTCCTAGCCCTGCCAAGCCAGATGACCCGGAAGTTGAGTTTTTGAAGACTCAATTTGTTGAGCCGGCTCAACCCACTGTACTTGCCAAATGTTCTGCTAAGGAGGAGTTATTAGAACATCGCAAAGCCAAGTCAGCCATCACTGACTATACTCATTTAAGTATTGGAGAGCTTGTCTCGGGTTATATTAACCAGGTGCATAGCAGCCGTGACCTGGAAATTGACATGATGAAGCAAATAGAACAAAAATTTGAGGTACAACTTATGCTTCCTTACTTTCAATCATACTTACTGTACCATCCCCCAAGTCTACTGCTCATTTAGAAAATATGTCGTAGACTTAGAAAAAACTGTGAGAACTGCTTGTCCGGCTTGAAGAAAATATACTTAAACCGGATGTAACACAATACCTTTAACTTGCGATACACATTAGCCCCCAAGTGCCAAGCATCTTTGCTTGCAAAGTGCTTGGGACTTTAATATTCAGGACCGGCTTAATAATATAGAAAGCTTCGGTACACATTAGCCCCCAAGTGTCAAGTGTATTGCTTGCAAAATGCTTGAGACTTTTGAAATTATTCATCATGATACTAACTGTAACCCGGGATAACGCAGGCTACCATAAGTCAATTTGAATCGGAGATTGCTGAGCTTAAAAGCCGCCTGTCAGCCCAGGAACTTGAAACTCAGAATGCCAACTCCAAGTTTGAACTCAGCGTCTCTGAACAAGAGAAGTTGAAGAAGAACTTTGAGTCGGAGAAGAAATCCTGGGCTGATGAGAAGGCCTCTCTGGTGACCCGGGCCGAGGCAGCCGAAACATCCCTTGTAAAGGTAAACACCGAGCTGTCCGGCTTGAAGCGTCAGATATCTCGAATGGTCTCAGCGATCTTTGGTACGTTTCTTTTGTATGAACCTCAAATACTGTTATCCTTCCTTTGACGACCAAGCTAATCACCACTTCCGGCTTACTCTTTGTTTAACAACACAGGACCCAGAAGTAAAACCCTCCAGCAGGACATGGTAGTCAAGCTGAAAGCCGTCTATAGACTGGTGGAACAATTATACACCGGGTCACAACGTGCTTTGGCTGTTGTGGCCTTATCAAATGACGTGCCCCACCTCTTGCAAGATGTGTTGCGTCGGCTTCCTGTGCTCCCCCAGCGGATTCAAGAGTTAAGACGGGCCCAAGCAAGAGCCGGAGCAATAGCTGCCTTGAGCCGGGCCAAGGCCTGGTTACCAGAGCTAGACCCGGCCGACATCGCTCTTGGGTATCCCAGTTTGAAGGAGGATGGCATAGCGTTTGATCAAAAAGACTTCACCAGCTGCGTGAGGGATATACGCCCTGTGGCCACTCAAATTGGAAATGACACTGACCTCTCCAAGTATCAGCCGGGTTATGACAAAGAAAATCTGAGAATCCCCACACCGCATTACGATGATGTCAGCCTGATCCCTCCAATTCGTAAGCATACCTTTGCCCCTGAAGTAGACCCAACCGGTTTAATAGATGATGAAGCTGAGTTTGAAGCCTTGAGTGGCATTGGCTGGGCATCATCATCCTTCCAGGACAAGGCAACTAGCGAAGAGGCGGAGAAGGATAACCCGGAATCTTTAGGTCAACCCCAGGAGTAAATCGTCAGGCGCCACATGCTTATGCCTTGGTAGAAAAAACAACGCTTCATCATTTAGACCCGGGGGGTCTTGTAATAGAGTAGAAAACACTTTAACTTTGCCATGCCTTCGTGCATGCTTATGGCACTTAACGCTTGCATAAGCCGCCGTTACTATGCACTTGCAGTTTACATGAATCTGTTATGTCCTTGCAGAAATATCTTGTATTGCCCTGCACATGAGACAAACAAAACGCCCCTTGGCGACTTATCGCAATGAGGATCACGTGAGCCTTGATAACCCGGAGCAAATACCGAATAATTACAGGAAAACCAACTTATGATTACACTTAACAGTCGTAATCATAATAATATACCTGTGATGCTTACGGTTATTTTTCCGGCTTACTAGCCCGACCTCTGAGATTGAGTTTAACTCCTGAAAATTGACACATAAAGTTCACCTGGTACGTATCAACCTGATGTAACCAATGTTAAGCCGGAGGATGGTAGTACACTCCATTGCATTTTCAAGAGATTCTCAAGATAATCAAGTATAATGAATAAAATTTACAAGGCTTCTGATTCGAATACGATCAGTGAACCGTTCCAAAGGGGTTAAGCTAAGATTCGGATACGATCATATAGCCCCCAGTGGCTGTGGCGATGCCGATCAAGTGGGTATCGACAGCTATGTTCTCTTTGGTTCGAATACGACCTATGTTTGAACAGGAAGCCCCCCAAGTGACCATAAGAGTTGTTTAATGACGTTGATTCGAATACGATCCACGTCAGACCCAAAGGGGTTAAGCTATGATTCAAATATGATCAAGAAGCCCCCAAGTGGGTTTGGCAGTATGCCGATCAATTGGGTATCGACAGCTATGTTCTCTTTGGTTCGAATATGACCTATGTTTGAACAGTAAGCCCCCAAGTGACCATGGCTAGATTCAAATATGATCATAAGCCAGACCAAAGGAAAAGCCGGATTTAGATATGACCCGCTTCTTCTTGGTTATCTCCACCACCTGACAAAGAAGGCACATAAACCTTTTCGGGAAGTGGAAAAAAAGGACACAGGTCCCGCTTTATTGCTTTATGTAATATATACATAGTAGAAATATATACACATTAGAGCCGGTGGCTCAAGTATAGTAAGGCTGAAGATGAGCGATATTCCACGGCCGACGGGTCTCCTCCTCTGACTTACGTGAGTCTCTGTGCTCTCGAACGTCAATAAGGTAGTATGATCCGTTGCTTAGATTCTTGCTGACCACAAAGGGTCCTTCCCAAGGAGGGGATAGCTTGTGCATGTATGATTGATCCTGGATGAGCCAGAGCACTAAATCCCCTTCCTGAAAGGTTCTGGACCTAACCCGGCGGCTGTGGTAGCGGCGCAGGTCTTGCTGGTAAATCGCCGAGCGAGCTATTGCCAAGTCTCGCTCTTCGTCCAACAGGTCAAGTGCATCTTGACGAGCTTTTTCATTGTCAGCCTCAACGTAAGCCGCCACGCGAGGTGAGTCATGCCGGATGTCACTTGGCAGAACCGCCTCTGCTCCGTACACCATGAAGAAAGGTGTGTAACCCATGGATCTGTTAGGTGTAGTGTTGATGCTCCACAGTATAGAGGGTAACTCTTCCACCCAACAACCCGGCGTCCGCTGTAAGGGGACCAATAGCCGGGGCTTGATACCTTTCAAGATCTCTTGATTGGCTCTTTCCGCTTGACCATTGGACTGAGGATGAGCCACAGCCGAAACGTCAAGCCAGATATGCTCTCGTTGACAGAACTCTTCCATGGCTCCTTTGGAGAGGTTAGTGCCATTATCAATTATGATACTATGTGGAAAGCCGAAATGAAAAATCACCTTTTTTATGAACTGGACCGCCGTGGCTGCATCACATTTACTGACTGGCTCCGCCTCAACCCACTTTGTAAACTTGTCAACTGCCACCAAGAGGTGTGTCTTTTTATCCTTAGACCTTTTGAAAGGTCCCACCATGTCAAGCCCCCAGACTGCAAACAGACAAGTAATTGGAATCATCCTCAATTCTTGAGCCGGCACATGAGCCCGTCGTGAGAACTTCTGACATCCATCGCATTTACTGACCAGATCTTCCGCATCAGCGTGAGCCGTCAGCCAATAAAACCCATGACGGAAAGCTTTGGCCACAAGGGATTTTGAGCCGGCGTGATGACCACAATCACCTTCATGAATCTGATGAAGGATCTCCTGACCCTCTGTAGGCGACACACTGCGTTGAAACGCCCCAGTGATGTTGTAGTGATGCAACTCGCCATTGATAATTGTCATAGACTTGGACCGCCGGACGATTTGTCTTGCCAAGGTCTCATCTTCAGGCAACTCTCCCCGGGTCATGTAAGCCAAATAAGGCACTGTCCAATCCGGGATAACGTGGAGAGCCACCACCAGCTGTGCCTCCGGGTCTGGTATTGTCAGATCTTCCTCTGTAGGTAACTTAAACAAAGGTTTATGCAAAACATCAAGAAAAGTGTTAGGCGGCACCGGCTTACGCTGAGATCCCAGCCGGCTTAAGGCATCAGCCGCCTCATTCTTCCTTCGATCAATGTGCTCCACCACATAACCCTTGAAGTGCCCAGCCACCGCGTCAACTTCATGACGATAAGCTGCCATAAGGGGATCTTTGGAATCCCACTTGCCTGACACCTGTTGGGCCACAAGGTCTGAGTCTATGAAGCACCTTACCCGGCTCAAGTTCATCTCTTTAGCCATCCGGAGACCATGGAGTAAGGCCTCGTACTCAGCTGCATTGTTAGTACAGGGAAACATAAGCCGGAGCACATAACAGAATTTGTCACCTCGAGGGGAAGTTAACACGACTCCAGCCCCCGAGCCTTCCAGCTGCCCTGGACCCATCGAAGTGAATCGTCCAATATGTGTTATCGGGCTTCTCCTTAGGTGCCTGTAGCTCTGTCCAGTCATTGATAAAATCCACCAAGGCTTGAGACTTAATGGTAGTACGTGGCACATACTTCAAACCATGAAGCCCGAGCTCAATGGCCCACTTGGCGACTCATCATGTGGCCTCTCTATTCTGGATAATGTCTCCCAAGGGGGCAGAACTCACCACCGTAATGGGGTGACCCTGGAAATACTATTTCAGCTTCCGGCTTGCCATGAACACTCCGTAAACCAGCTTCTGCCAATGAGGGTACCTTTGCTTTGACTCGATGAGCACCTCACTGACATAATAAACCGGCTGTTGAACCAGATGCTCCTTTTCGGGCCTCCTTGCGTTCCACCACAATTGCAACGCTGACGGCTCGTGAATTAGCAGCCACATATAACAGCAAAGGCTCTTTGTCAATAGGAGCTGCAAGGACCGGCGGCTCAGATATCTGCCTCTTCAAATCCTCAAAAGCGGCGTTAGCAGCATCACTCCAGACAAAGGTGTCTGCCTTCTTCATCATCTGATACAACGGCAGGGCCTTCTCACCTAGCCGGCTTATGAACCGGCTTAAAGCAGCAACACGACCCGCTAGTCGCTGAACATCATTGACGCACGCCGGCTTAGCCAAAAAGGTGATTGCCTTGATCTTCTCCGGGTTAGCTTCAATGCCCCTGTTTGAGACCAAGAATCCCAAAAGCTTGCCTACAGGCACACCAAATACGCACTTCTCCGGGTTAAGCATCATCTTGTAAACCCGGAGGTTATCAAAGGTTTCCCTGAGATCAGATATCAAGGTTTCCATCTCTCTGGACTTCACCACTATGTCATCCACATAAGCATGAACATTGCGCCCAATCTGACTATGGAGACAATTCTGTACACACCACTGATAAGTCGCCTGGGCACTCTTGAGCCCAAAAGGCATAGACACATAGCAAAAGGCTCCAAACGGAGTGATGAAAGCTGTCTTCTCCTGGTCCTTAACTGCCATTTTGATCTGATGATAACCGGAGTAAGCATCCAGAAAACTCAAACGCGTGCAACCCGCCGTAGCATCAATGATTTGATCAATACGGGGAAGAGCGAAAGGATCAGCCGGACAAGCCTTATTCAAGTCCGTATAATCCACACACATCCGCCAGGTGCCATTTTTCTTGAGCACGAGCACCGGGTTAGCCAACCACTCCGGGTGAAAGACTTCAATAATGAACCCAGCCGCCAAGAGCCGGGCGACCTCCTCTCCAATAGCTTTTCGTCGTTCCTCATTGAATCACCGCAGAAACTGCCTGACCGGCTTATACTTTGGATCAACATTAAGAGTGTACTCAGCGAGTCCTCTCAGTACACCCGGCATGTCAGAAGGTTTCCATGCAAAGATGTCCCAATTCTCACGGATGAACTCGATGAGCGCGCTTTCCTATTTAGGATCCAAGTTGGCACTGATGCTGAACTGCTTAGACGAATCGCCCGGGGTAAAATCAACAATCTTAGTCTCTGCAGCCGACTTAAACTTCATGGCCGGGTCATGTTCCGTCGTCGGCTTCTTGAGGGAGGTCCTATCCACCGGGTCAACGTTATCCTGATAAAATTTGAGCTCCTCTGCTGCACAGACAGACTCGGCGTAAGCCACATCGCCTTCTTCACATTCCAGGGCCACCTTTCGACTTCCATGCACAGTGATGGTGCCCTTGTACCCCGACATCTTGAGCTGTAAATAAACATAACACGGCCGCGCCATGAACTTGGCATAAGCCGGCCGCCCGAACAAAGCGTGATACGGACTCTTGATTTTGACCACCTCAAAGGTTAACTTCTCAGCCCTAGAATCATGCTCGTCCCCAAAAGCTACCTCCAGCTCAATCTTACCCACAGGATATGCCGACTTACCAGGCACCACTCCATGGAAGACGGTGTTGGAAGTCTTTAAGTTCTTGTTAGTTAAGCCCATGCGCCGAAAGGTCTCGTAATAGAGGATGTTGATGATGCTGCCTCCATCCATGAGCACCTTAGTGAATTTGTAACCACCAACCTGCGGTGCTACTACCAGGGCCAGTTGACCCGGATTATCAACCCAGGGAGGGTGATCCTCCCTGCTCCAGACAATGGGCTGTTCTGACCACCTCAAATAACGAGGAACTGTTGGCTCAATAGAGTTTACAGCCCTCTTATGAATTTTCTGATCACGTTTACACAGGCTTGTGGTGAATACGTGATACTGCCCGCTGTTTAGCTGTTTTGGATGGCTCTGATAACCTGACTGCTGCTGCTGCTGACCTCCTTGACCAGACTGCTATTGGTTATAACCACCCTGGTTTCCCTGAAAGCCGGGACCTGAACCGCCACCGGGCCATGAAAGCCGGCAGCTCCTGAACCGCCGCCCAGGCCATGATTGCCATCAAACATGTTGGAATTCTTGAAAGCCTTCATGATTGCACAATCCTTCCATAAGTGAGTCGCTGATGTTCCCGGGTGCCATGCCTCGGACAAGGCTCATTGAGTAGCTGTTCAAGAGATGGACCTGACCCGCCGGACCGAGGGGGCGGTTTCCCCTTGCGTTTCTGATTGTTACCTTGTGCATTAGCCACAAATTCCGGGTTACCATCCGCCTTACGCTTGTTGCCTCCTTGATTTGCCGGGTTATGCTGCTGACCCTTTCCATTACCGTTCTTCTTTCCCTTCCCTGTCTTTTCTTCATCAGACGCGGGATCCTTGGTACTATCAGAATCGGCATACTTGACTAAAGCCGCCATCAGCGTCCCCATATCATTGCAATCGCGCTTAAGGCGCCCCAGCTTCTGTCTCAGAGGTTCAAAGCGGCAATTCTTCTCCAGCATAAGAACTGTTGAGCCGGCATCCATCTTGTCACACGAATGTATTATCTCTTTGACCCAGCGCACCCAATGAGTCGTAGATTCACCCTCCTCCTGCTTACAATTTGTCAAGTCCACAATCGACATAGACTGCTTGCAAGTGTCTTTGAAGTTTTGGATGAAACGGGCCTTCAGCTCCGCCCATGAACTAATGGAGTTGGGTGGCAAACCCTTTAGCCAAGAACGGGCCGTTCTGTCCAACATCATGGTGAAATATTTAGCCATTGCTTCATCACTAACCTCCAGAAGCTCCATGGCCATCTCGTAACTCTCAATCCACGCCCCAGGATGTAAGTCGGTCGTATAATTCGGCACCTTTCGAGGTCCCTTGAAATCCTTGGGCAGACGTACATTGCGTAGGGCCGGTACAAGACAAGGAACGCCTCCGGTTCTAGTAGCAACTCCTGCCTCCACCGAAGTCGTCGGATAAGCCGGCATGTCCTGCTGATCTGCTAGCTGAGTCGCCCGTTCATCTTCCTGACGTATACGATCTTGCACCGGGTTATATCCACCGGGCTGGTTCCGTCGCTGAGCGTTGCTTGGCAGGGCCTCTGACTCCATGCGTCTACTGTAACTCGGGCTCCGGTTTTGACGAGGCGGAGCTAACCAAGGCGGAGGAGTTGAGTGGATCCTATCCCGGCTGTAGGAGTAGGTCTCTTGCTGAGCCAGCGCTGTTTGGACAAGTTCCCTGATCCTCCGGGTTTCCACCGCAGTCGGATCATCACCATCTACTGGAAGAGCCGCCAAACATGCTGATGCTACAATTAGGTTCTCCATGGGGTTGGAGAAGTGACCCGGTGGTATTGGCACGTAACGGGGCAGTGCCATATTGCCATGACGAGGCGCCGTCACCTGAGGCTGAACCGGGCCTCCTGCTCCGGACGTCATAAACTGATCTGCACCTGGCGGGTTACTTGGGCCGGCTCCGGGTGTAGCAAAGAGATTCCGGGGATCGTAAATCTGAGGTAAGCGGGACTGAGTCTTCTGATGTCTCCTCCTCATCACCTCATTAGACGCGTTCAGGCTCAACATGAGCTGAAAAGCCTCTGCCTGAAGCTGCTGCGCCCGTGCGTCCAAAGCCGCTCGCTCCGTGGCCAATCTAGTATCTTCAGCTGATAAAGTTTCCTTGGCCTGAGCGATCTCTTCACGAACCCGTGCCACCTCTGCGTTATGCTCATCTTGATTCGCAGGGATGACCATAACAGTCAACAAGGCTGTAGGCCTATCCATAAGATCCATCAACACTTGAGCCGGTGAGCGCACAGGGCCTCCCGCCTCGGCTGCTCCTAACCCGGACGTTATTGCTGCTGAGGCCGTAGAATTTTGGCCAGGTTGAGTACCAGCCATGAAGACTCCTACCCAATTTGGTGACTCAGAGGGGTCTGGAATAGTGCTGCCATTGGAACAGCCCCCAAGCATACCATCTTGGACTTGATACAGCGAATCCGTTGAACCAGCGGACGAATCACCATCCGAGAGGATGGCCGGCTCACCAGCTTCTTCAGATCCTTCAGAAAGTTCACCTCCGTGGATGCAACCCACAAAGGCACGCTTCACGACGGGTTGAGCTCGGGCGGGTCTCGCACGCTGAGCCGTCTCGACGAGGTCGGTGCAGTTGTCCGGCTCAGGGCCCGGCTCACCAATCCGGCCGATGAAGACGTGAATTCCGCCGAAGGGGACCCGGTACCCGTACTCAATTGAGCCGGCGTCGGGGCCCCAGCCTTCGTCGTCGATGTAGATCTTGCCGCGACGACTCTTGGTCATCCGGCCCACTGCATATCCCTTGAGCCCTTCGAAGCTGCCCTTCAAGAACTCAAACCCACCGTGCGCATGCCCCACGGTGGGCGCCAACTATCATGGAATTGTCATGGAAGATGTCCTCTTGGAAGGACTTAGTCGTGGAGCCATCGCAACTAGGAAGCTTAAAGGGGTTAATCGGGACAAAGGACACGCGAGGTTTATACTAGTTCAGCCCCTTGCGGTGAAGGAAGGCCTACGTCTAGTTGGGTTTGGTATTGCTTGAGATTTCGATGACCAGGGAGCGAGATACGCTATTCCTGGCTCTCGAGGAGTTGTTTCTTGCCCTAAGCCGCTGGCGGGTCATCCCCTTATATACATGGGTTGACGCCCTGCGGCCTACAGAGTCCCGACCGGCTCATAAACAGTGTCCGACTCGGTGACTAGTTACCTCTACCTTATGTTACAAGTCATGTCATTATGGCGGTTTGTCACTATGGGCCTTAGACCCTTTATTGAACCGCCATCCTCATGTTGGGTCTTGGACTTCCTTCACGATGAGTACTCTTTGCGTAACCTGGCCCCTCCTGGGCCGGCTTACTCAAATAGTTATATCCCCGACAGAACCTATTATGTTTTCATGAATATATGTGAGTTCTTGATCCTATCTTGCAAGTCTATAGTAACCTACTATGTGTTATAATCCGGCAACCCCGAAGTGACAATAATCGGGACCACTCCCGGTGATGACCATAGTTTGAGGAGTTCATGTATTCACTATGTGCTAATGCTTTGTTCCGGTTCTCTATTAAAAGGAGGCCTTAATATCCCTTAGTTTCCAATAGGACCCCGCTGCCACGGGAGGGTAGGACAAAATATGTCATGCAAGTTCTTTTCCATAAGCACGTATGATTATATACGGAATACATGCCTACATTACATTGATGAATTGGAGCTAGTTCTGTGTCACCCTATGTTATGACTGCTACATGATGAACCGCATCCGGCATAATTATCCATCACTGATCCGATGCCTACGAGTTTTCCATATATTGGTTCTCGCTTATTTACTTTCCCGCTGCTACTGTTACAATCACTACAAAAATACCAAAAACATTACTTTTGCTGTCTTTACTTTTGTTGCCGCTACCACCACTATCATATTACTTTGCTACTACACACTTTGCTGCAGATACTAAGTTTCCAGGTGTGGTTGAATTGACAACTCAGTTGCTAATACTTGAGAATAGTCTTTGGCTCCCCTTGTGTCGAATCAATAAATTTGGGTTGAATACTCTACCCTCAAAAGCTGTTGCGATCCCCTATACTTGTGGGTTATCACTTATCAATAATGATCTTGGTTTAGTTTTGGTTTGCTTCGAGTCATAGGAAAGACCGCACTATTAAGAGGGGTTGTGTGGATAAATGTTGTGTGGGAATGCCATTGCCGAGCCTTACTCTCTTACCCTTCCCACTCCGACCACCTAAAAAGAACCTAGTGTGTGTGCTGTGGTACTCGGAAAGTTGCAACAGAAAGTTACTGGGTACCCCGTGCGCACGGGGTCTTTTGACGCCCGTGCGCATGGGGTACTGCGTAACTCTCTGGGTACCCCATGCGCACGGGGTCCTATGTAAACTCTCTGAATACCCCGTGCGCACGGGGTCTTTTGACCCCAGTGCGCACGGGGTGGTGTGATTGTCTCTGAGTACCCCGTGCGAACGGAGCTGACTTAGCCCGTGCGCACGGGGTCCAACGGGCAGAAATCCCAACCAGCCCATGAATACTATATAAAGGGTCTTCTTCCTCCTCCAACCCTTAACCCTAATGTCTTGTTGAGCTCCACCATTGCTACACCCCATTTTACTCAATACTCTCAATCCCTCCACCCAAACTTGTTGAAACTTTGGGGATTGGGAGAGCAAGACCCGATCTACAACTTGACCAAACCAAATCGTGTTCCCCGCAACATTTCTTCCCCATTGACTTGTTACTCTTGGAGCTTGGGCTCCTAGGCGGTTAGAGGTCCCTCCGGAAGCTTCCTTGCTTGTGGTGTGCTCCGGAGAAGTTTGTAAAGGTGTGGTGGTCGCCTTCAAGACCAACCTCGAGTGGCTCGAGGCTCATCCGTTGGGGGTGACTCGAAGGAGAATACAGTGAGCCTTTGGTGGCGTTCCGCAAGCTTTGGCTCCGGCACCGCTCCAAACGGAGATTAGCTCTTCCCCAAGGAAGACTGAACTTCGGTTAAAATCCGCGTCCTCGTCTCACTTGTGGTTAATCCTTTCCCGCACCTTTCTTTGTTGTTATATGCTTGTTGGCTTGCTAAGTAGTTTGTTGCCTAGCATATTTATCTTGGAGCTTGCTTGTCATATAGGTTGCATTCACCTAGTTGCATATCTAGTGAACTCTTTTATCCGTTAAGCCTTAAAATATACAAGAAAGATTAAAATTTGTAGTCTCCTATTCACCCCCCTCTAGTCGACCGTATCGATCCTTTCAGCTATGGTGTTGATGTAGAAGCCCTCCGTGATGGATGCCCCCTACGGCGGAGCTCGGGAACAGGCCCCAAGATGGGATCTCGTGGGTACAGAAGGTTGTGGCGGTGGAATTAGGTTTTTGGCTTCGTGTCTGATCGTTTGGGGGTACGTAGGTATATATAGGAGGAAGGAGTACGCTGGTGGAGCAACAGGGGGCCCACGAGGGTGGAGGGCGCGCCTGGGGGGTAGGCGCGCCCCCCTACCTCGTGGCCTCCTCCCTTGTTTCTTGACGTAGGGTCCAAGTCTCCTGGATCATAATCTTCATAAAAATCACGTTCCCGAAGGTTTCATTCCGTTTGGACTCCGTTTGATATTCCTTTTCTGCGAAACTCTGAAATAGGCAAAAAAACAACAATTCTGGGCTGGGCCTCCGGTTAATAGGTTTGTCCCAAAAAAAATATAAAAGTGGATAATAAAGCCCAATATTGTCCAAAACAGTAGATAATATAGCATGGAGCAATCAAAAATTATAGATACGTTGGAGACGTATCAGAGACACCTGTAGAGCATCTTCATAATCACCCAGTTACGTTGTGACGTTTGATAGCACACAAGGTGTTCCTCTAGTATTCGGGAGTTGCATAATTTCATAGTCAGAGGAACATGTATAAGTCATGAAGAAAGCAATATCAATAAAACTAAACGATCATTATGCTAAGCTAACGGATGGGTCTTGTCCATCACATCATTCTCTAATGATGTGATCTCGTTCATCAAATGGCAACTACTACCTCTTGAGCACTGCGTTGGTTTTCCCTTGAAGAGGAAAGGGTGATGCAGCAAAGTAGCGTAAGTATTTCCCTCAGTTTTTGAGAACCAAGGTATCAATCCAGTAAGAGGCTACGCGCGAGTCCCTCGTACCTATACAAAACAAATAACTCCTCGCAACCAACGCGATAAGGTGTTGTCAATCCCTTCACGGTCACTTACGAGAGTGAGATCTGATAGATATGATAGGATAATATTTTTGGTATTTTTGTAATAAATATGCAAAGTAAAATAAAAGCAAAGTAAAAAAAGCAAAGGAAATAACTAAGTGTTGGGAAATTAATATGATGAAGATAGACCCGGGGGCCATAGGTTTCACTAGTGGCTTCTCTCAAGAGCATAAGTATTTTACGGTGGGTGAACGAATTACTGTTGAGCAATTGACAGAATTGAGCATAGTTATGAGAATATCTAGGTATGATCATGTATATAGGCATCACGTCCGAGACAAGTAGACCGACTCCTGTCTGCATCTACTACTATTACTCCACTCATCGACCGCTATCTAGCATGCATCTAAAGTGTTAAGTTCATGGAAACAGAGCAACGCTTTAAGCAAGGTGACATGATGTAGAGGGATAAATTCATGCAATATGATAAAAACCTCATCTTGTTATCCTCGATGGCAACAATACAATACATGCCTTGCTGCCCCTACTGTCATTGGGAAAAGACACCGCAAGATTGAGCCCAAAGCTAAGCACTCCTCCCATTGCAAGAAAGATCAATCTAGTAGGCCAAACCAAACTGATAATTCGAAGAGACTTGCAAAGATAACCAATCATGCATAAAAGAATTCAGAAAAGATTCAAATATTGTTCATAGATAATCTTGATCATAAACCCACAATTCATCGGTCTCAACAAACACACCGCAAAAGAAGATTACATCGAATAGATCTTCACGAGAGAGGGAGAGAACATTGTATTGAGATCCAAAAAGAGAGAAGAAGCCATCTAGCTACTAACTATGGACCCGAAGGTCTGAGGTAAACTACTCACACTTCATCGGAGAGGCTATGGTGTTGATGTAGAAGCCCTCCGTGATGGATGCCCCCTCCGTCGAAGCTCTGAAACAGGCCCCAAGATGGGATCCCGTGGGTACAGAAGGTTGACGCGGTGGAATTAGGTTTTTGGCTCCGTATCTGATTGTTTGGGGGTACGTAGGTATATATAGGAGGAAGGAGTACGTCGGTGGAGCAACAGGGGGCCCATGAGGGTGGAGGGCCCGCCCCCTACCTCGTGGCCTCCTCTTTTGTTTCTTGACGTAGGTTCCAAGTCTCCTGGATCATAATCTTCCTAAAAATCACGTTCCCGAAGGTTTCATTCCGTTTGGACTCCGTTTGATATTCCTTTTCTGCGAAACTCTGAAATAGGCAAAAAACAACAATTCTGGGCTGGGCCTCCGGTTAATAGGTTAGTCCCAAAAATAATATAAAAGTGAATAATAAAGCCAAATAATGTCCAAAACAGTAGATAATATAGCATGGAGCAATCAAAAATTATAGATACGTTGGAGACGTATCAAGCATCTCCAAGCTTAATTTCCTGCTCGTCCTCGAGTAGGTAAATGATAAAAACAGAATTTTCGATGCGGAGTGTTACTTGGCATAATTTTGATGTAATTCTTCTTAATTGTGGTATGAATATTCAGATCCGAAAGATTCAAGACAAAAGTTTAATATCGATATAAAAAAATACTTCAAGCATACTAACAAAGCAATCATGTCTTCTCAAAATAACATGGCTAAAGAAAGTTATCCCTACAAAATCATATAGTATGGCTATGCTCTATCTTCACCACACAAAGTATTTAAATCATGCACAACCCTGATGACAAGCCAAGCTATTGTTTCATGCTTTTGACATTCTCAAACTTTTTCAATCTTCACGCAATACATGAGCGTGAGCCATGGATATAACACTATATGTGGAATAGAATGTTGGTTGTGCAGAAGACAAAAAAGGGGGAAGACAGTCTCACATCAACTAGGCGTATCAATGGGCTATGGAGATGCCCATCAATAGATATCAATGTGAGTGAGTAGGGATTGCCATGCAACGGATGCACTAGAGCTACAAGTATATGAAAGCTCAACAAAAGAAACTAAGTGGGTGTGCATCCAACTCGCTTGCTCACGAAGACCTAGGGCATTTTGAGGAAGCCCATCATTGGAATATACAAGCCAAGTTCTATAATGAAAAATTCCCACTAGTATATGAAAGTGACAAAATGAGAGACTCTCTATCATGAAGATCATGGTGCTACTTTGAAGCACAAGTGTGGCAAAAGGATAGTGACATTGTCCCTTCTCTCTTTTTCTCTCATTTTTTTATTTGGGCCTTTTCTCTTTTTTATGGCCTCTTTTCTCTTTTTTTTTTTTTTTCGTCCGGAGTCTCATCCCGACTTCTGGGGGAATCATAGTCTCCATCATCCTTTTCCTCACTTAGGACAATGCTCTAAAAAATAAAGATCAACACACTTTTATGTTCTTACAACTCAACAATTACAACTCGATACTTAGAACAAAATATGACTCTATATGAATGCCTCCGGCGGTATACCGGGATATGCAATGAATCAAGAGTGACATGTATGAAAGAATTATGAACGGTGGCTTTGCCACAAATACGATGTCAACTACATGATCATGCAAAGCAATATGACAATGATGGAGCGTGTCATAATAAACGGAACGGTGGAAAGTTGTATGGCAATATATCTCGGAATGGCTATGGAAATGCCATAATAGGTAGGTATGGTGGCTGTTTTGAGGAAGGTATATGGTGGGTGTATGATACCAGCGAAAAGTGTGCGGTATTAGAGAGGCTAGCAATGGTGGGAGGAAGAAAGTGCGTATAATCCATGGACTCAACATTAGTCATAAACAACTCATATACTTATTGTAAAAATCTACAAGTTATCAAAGCAAAGTATTACGTGCATGCTCCTAGGGGGATAGATTGGTAGGAAAAGACCATCGCTCGTCCCCGACCGCCACTCATAAGGAAGACAATCAATAAATAAATCATGCTCTTACTTCATCACATAACGGTTCACCATACGTGCATGCTACGGGAATCACAAACTTTAACACAAGTATTTCTCAAATTCACAACTCCTCAACTAGCATGACTCTAATATCACCATCTTCATATCTCGAAACAATTATCAAGCATCAAACTTCTCATAGTATTCAACACACTCATAAGAAAGCTTTTACAAATCTTGAATACCAAGCATATTAGGATTATGTAAGTAAATTACGATGCTATTTAAGACTCTCAAAATAATCTAAGTGAAGCATGAGAGATCAATAGTTTCTATAAAACAAATTCACCACCGTGCTCTAAAAGATATAAGTGAAGTACTAGAGCAAAACTATATAACTCAAAAGATATAAGCGAAGCACATAGAGTATTCTAATAATTTCCAAATCATATACGGCTCTCTCAAAAGGTGTGTACAACAAGGATGATTGTGGTAAACTAAAAAGTAAAGACTCAAATCATACAAGATGCTCCAAGCAAAACACATATCATGTGGTGAATAAAAATATAGCTCCAAGTAAAGTTATCGATGGAAGTAGATGAAAGAGGGGATGCCTTCCATGGCATCCCCAAGCTTTGCCTTTTTGGTGTCCTTAGATTATCTTGGGCGTGCCATGGGCATCCCCAAGCTTATGCTCTTGCCACTCCTTGTTCCATAATCCATCAAAATCTTTCACCCAAAACTTGAAAACTTCACAACACAAAACTTAACAGAAATCTCGTGAGCTCCGTTAACGAAAGAAAACAAAAGACCACTTCCAGGTATTGTAATGAACTCATTATTTATTTATATTGGTGTTAAACCTACTGTATTCCAACTTCTCTATGGTTTATAAACTATTTTACTAGCCATAAATTCAGCAAAATAAGCAAACAACACACGAAAAACAGAATCTGTCAAAAACAGAACAATCTGTAGTAATCTGTAACTAACGCAAACTTCTGGAACTCCAAAAAATCAGCAAAAATAGGAAGACCTAGACAATTTGTTTATTAATCAGAAGAAATTGGAATCACTATTTTATCACGTTCTCGTGATTTTTAACAATTATTTTCATGAATAGAAAGTTTTTGGAAATTACAACAAGATCAAATAACTATCATCCAAGAAGATCGTATAGGTTTAACTTGGCACAAACACTAATTAAAACATAAAAACACATCTAACCAGAGGCTAGATCAAAGATTTATTCCTAAACAGAGGCAAAAAGAAAAAAACTAAAAATAAAATTGGGTTGCCTCCCAACAAGCGCTATCATTTAACGCCCCTAGCTAGGCATAAAAGCAAGGATAGATCTAGGTATTGCCATCTTTGGTTGGCAATCCATAAGTGGCTCTCATGATAGATTCATATGGTAATTTTATTTTATTTCTAGGGAAGTGTTCCATGCCTTTCTTTAATGGAAATTGGAATCTAATATTCCCTTCCTTCATATCAATAATTGCACCAATCGTTCTAAGGAAAGGTCTACCAAGAATAATAGGACATGAAGGATTGCAATCTATATCAAGAACGATAAAATCTACAGGCACATAATTCCTATTTGCAACAATAAGAACATCATTAATTATTCCCATAGGTTTCTTAATCGTGGAGTCCGCAAGGTGCAAGTTTAGAGAGCAATCATCAAAATCACGGAAATCTAGCAAATTACACAAAGTTTTGGGAATAGTGGAAACACTAGGACCCAAATCACATAAAGCATAGAACTCATGATCCATAATCTTAATTTTAATAGTAGGTTCCCACTCATCATAAAGTTTTCTAGGAATAGAAACTTCCAACTCAAGCTTTTCTTCATAAGATTGCATCAAGGCATCAACGATATGTTTGGTAAGTGCTTTATTTTGACTATAAGCATGAGGATAATTTAGCACGGATTGCAACAAGGAAATACGATCTATCAAAAAGCAATTTTCATAATTAAATTCCTTGAAATCCAAAATAGTGGGTTTAGCAACATCTAGGGTTTTGATTTCTTCAATCCACTTTTATCAATTTTAGCATCAAGATCTAAAAACTCTGAATTTTTGGAACGCCTTCTAGGTAAAGGTGGATCATATTCAGTCCCATCATTATCAAGATTCATATTGCAAAACAAATATTTAATAGGGGACACATCAATAACTTTTAGATCTTCATCTTTATTTTCATAGAAATTTGAAGAACACGCTTTAATAAAAGCAATCTTTCTTAGCACGCATCCTAGCGGTTCTTTCTTTGCACTTATCAATGGAAATTCTCATGGCTTTGAGAGACTCATTGATATCATGCTTAGGAGGAATAGATCTAAGCTTTAAAGAATCAATATCAAGAGAAATTCTATCAACGTTTCTAGCCAATTCATCAACTTTAAGCAATTTCTCTTCAAGCAAAGCATTAAAATTCTTTTGCGAATTCATAAACTCTTTAACACTAGTCTCAAATTCAGAGGGAATCTTATTAAAATTTCCATAAGAGTTGTTGTAGGAATTTCCATAATTATTAGAGGAATTACTAGGATAAGGCCTAGGATTAAAGTTTCCTCTATACGCGTTGTTACCAAAATTATTCCTACCAACAAAATTCACATCCATAGATTCATTATTATTCTGAATCAGAGTAGACAAAGGCATATCATTAGGATCAGAAGAAACACTCTTACTAGCAAATAATTTCATAAGTTCATCCATCTTTCCACTCAAAACATTGATTTCTTCTATTGCATGCACTTTTTTATTAGTAGATCTTTCAGTGTGCCATTGAGAATAATTAACCATAATATTATCGAGGAGTTCAGTAGCTTCTCCTAAAGTGATTTCCATAAAAGTGCCTCCCGCAGCCGAATCTAAAAGATTTCTAGAAGCAAAATTCAATCCGGCATAAAAAATTTGTATAATCATCCACAAATTCAAACCATGAGTAGGGCAATTACGTATCATTAATTTCATCCTCTCCCAAGCTTGTGCAACATGTTCATGATCAAGTTGCTTAAAATTCATAATATCGTTTCTAAGAGAGATGATCTTAGCGGGAGGAAAATACTTAGAGATAAAAGCATCTTTGCACTTATTCCATGAAGCAATACTATTTTTAGGCAAAGACGAAAACCAAGCTTTAGCACGATCTCTAAGCGAAAAGGGAAATAGCTTCAATTTAACAATATCATTATCAACATCTTTCTTCTTTTGCATATCACACAAATCAATGAAGCTATTTAGATGAGTAGCGGCATCTTCACTAGGAAGGCCGGTGAATTGATCTTTCATGACAAGATTCAACAAAGCAGCATTGATTTCACAAGATTTAGTATCGGCAAGAGGAGCAATCGGAGTGCTAAGGAAATCATTATTGTTGGTATTCGTAAAGTCACACAATTTGGTATTATCTTGAGCCATCGTGACAAACAAGCAATCCACACGAGTAAACAAAAAGCAAGCGAAAAAGAGGCAAACGAAAAAGAGAGGGCGAATAAAACAGCAAGGGTGAAGTGGGGGAGAGGAAAACGAGAGGCAAATGGCAAATAATGTAATGCGGGAGATAAGGGATTGTGATGGGTACTTGGTATGTTGACTTTTGCGTAGACCTCCCCAGCAACGGTGCTAGAAATCCTTCTTGCTACCTCTTGAGCACTGCGTTGGTTTTCCCTTGAAGAGGAAAGGGTGATGCAACAAAGTAGCGTAAGTATTTCCCACAGTTTTTAAGAACCAAGGTATCAATCCAGTAGGAGGCTACGCGTGAGTCCCTCGTACCTACACAAAACAAATAACTCCTCGCAACCAACGCGATAAGGTGTTGTCAATCCCTTCACGGTCACTTACGAGAGTGAGATCTGATAGATATGATAGGATAATATTTTTGGTATTTTTGTGATAAAGATGCAAAGTAAAATAAAAGCAAAGTAAAAAAGCAAAGGAAATAACTAAGTGTTGGGAGATTAATATGATGAAGATAGACCCAGGGGCCATAGGTTTCACTAGTGGCTTCTCTCAAGAGCATAAGTATTTTATGGTGGGTGAATGAATTACTGTTGAGCAATTGACAGAACTGAGCATAGTTATGAGAATATCTAGGTATGATCATGTATATAGGCATCACGTCCGAGACAAGTAGACCGACTCCTGCCTGCATCTACTACTATTACTCCACTCATCGACCGCTATCCATCATGCATCTAGAGTATTAAATTCATGGAAACAGAGGAACGCTTTAAGCAAGATGACATGATGTAGAGGGATAAATTCATGCAATATGATAGAAACCCCATCTTGTTATCCTCGATGGCAACAATACAATACGTGCCTTGCTGCCCTTACTGTCACTGGGAAAGGACACCGCAAGATTGAGCCCAAACCTAAGCACTTCTCCCATTGCAAGAAATATCAATCTAGTAGGGCAAACCAAACTGATAATTCGAAGAGACTTGCAAAGATAACCAATCATACATAAAAGAATTCAGAAAAGATTCAAATATTGTTCATAGATAATCTTGATCATAAACCCACAATTCATCGGTCTCAACAAACACACCGCAAAAAGAAGATTACATTGAATAGATCTCCACGAGAGAGGGGGAGAACATAGTATTGAGATCCAAAAAGAGAGAAGAAGCCATCTAGCTACTAACTATGGACCCGAAGGTCTGAGGTAAACTACTCACACTTCATCGGAGAGGCTATGGTGTTGATGAAGAAGCCCTCCATGATGGATGCCCCCTCCGGCGGAGCTCCGGAACAGGCTCCAAGATGGGATCTCGTGGGTACAGAAGGTTGCGGCGGTGGAATTAGGTTTTTGGCTCCGTATCTGATCGTTTGGGGGTACGTAGGTATATATATAGGAGGAAGGAGTACGTCGGTGGAGCAACAGGGGGCCCACGAGGGTGGAGGGCGCGCCCCCTACCTCGTGGCCTCCTCTTTTGTTTCTTGACGTAGGGTCCAAGTCTCTTGGATCATAATCTTCCTAAAAATCACATTCCCGAAGATTTCATTCCGTTTGGACTCCGTTTGATATTCCTTTTCTGCGAAACTCTGAAATAGGCAAAAAACAACAATTCTGGGCTGGCCCTCCGGTTAATAGGTTAGTCCCAAAAATAATATAAAAGTGAATAATAAAGCCAAATAATGTCCAAAACAGTAGATAATATAGCATGGAGCAATAAAAAATTATAGATACGTTGGAGACGTATCAGCAACACATGTCTATGGTCAGGAAACATAACCATCTTTGATCAACGAGCTAGTTAAGTAGAGGCATACTAGGGACACTCTGTATTGTTTATGCATTCCCACATGTACTAAGTTTCCGGTTAATACAATTCTAGCATGAATAATAAACATTTATCATGATATAAGGAAATATAAATAACAACTTTATTATTGCCTCTGGGACATATTTCCTTCACCCACCCCCTCGATTTATAGGTACCGGGGGAGGGGTCCAAGGTTACATCCTAATTGGTTACGTACAAAGAGAACGGGTTGTAGACGACCTCTAACATCTTGGAGTATACGACAAGTCTTCAGGAGCCTTCCTTTCACGCGCCATGGGACGCCTTGACGTGACCCATTGGTGAACCGACATGGGGTCCTCGGCCCGTCCCATTTGGCCAGGAGACGACGTGGTAAGAGACCCCTAGTCCGAGACACTGCATCAGGAGGTTCATGGCACAAGGCCATCGTATGGTCGCAACTGGTACCCAACATGTGCAAGTGATGGCGTAGTTCTTGGACCTGTGCAGTTAGTGAGTGTAGAGGGTGATCCTAGCGTGATTGTTAATTTTTTGACGTGCCAAACTGATCTAAGCGGATCCATGGTTGGGATTGATCGGGATCGATGAGTATAAAGTAATAATTTCAGGGATTGAGAGGTTAGGGTTTGATTTCGACCGGTCCTATGAAATCAAGGTTTAAAATAGACTTCATTTAGGTTTCCGGGAAAAAGGCGTTGGGTATTGAGATACGGAACGACGCAGAGCTATACGCATTCAACCAAGTGTTGGCTACGACCACCCTGGACCTATCCACGTGCTCTAACGTAGAGTCGTCTTGTGTAAACTTTCCCTTGCTCGCCCATCCTTCTCCCACCTCCTCGCCTGTGAATCAACGATATAACGCGAATGTTGTCCACATTCCTACTCTCATAGCAAATCAAAAGTGGATGAATAAGTGAAATAAGGCGACGGTTTCCAGGTTGTAGTATACGCAAAAAATGCAAAATAGAAGCCGTTGATTCATTTTTTTAATGTATGGATAAATACACGTCAAGTTTGTCGTATAAGTCGCAAAAGATCCACATGGTTCCAAAACTTTGAACATTAATACAATCTCTCTCTCCCCAAAACTTTTCACAAGGTTGATACTTAAGAAAAAAACATTTGTTTGGTTCAATTTTCCTTAATATTATAGCTCCCTAATCTCCTCAAAATTACTAGGGACAAATTATTAGAATTTTTTTTCTGTAAGTAAGGCAGGCTAAAGTTTAGGTAATAAACGAGACAAGCCTAGACATAATCGTGGCCAGCCCTGCCTAGTGTCCCGGCTCAAAAACTCAATGGTTGGGTTGGGCTCGTCATCCGCTTTCAACCTTAATGGACACCCTGAAAGGACACCCTGAAAGCGTGACATAGCTAAACTATATTATATTATTACTAGACAATTGCTCGTGCGTTGCAATGAGATGTAAATATTCTAGTATGCGATTTACTTGTCCATATTAATGTGATTGTATAAATAAATGGTAGTAAAGTACTATACATGATCTACGCATCTAAATGAAAGCAACTTATTTGGTAAGAACTCTTGCTTATCACATTTTTATTTGGTAAGTCAATAAAAGAGGGGACAATTAAGATGGTTTTCAAGAAAAACAGGTGAAAAAACCAAAGATAGGAGGGGAGAAGAAAATCAAAACATGAAGATTGAAGAGTAAGAATGAAACTATACGTAAGGTTGGACGGAGCACTTTATTTGGAAAAAAATACTACTCTTTTTTTGAAGTAGTATAGAGATAATCTAATAAATTTAATAACATATTTTATCCTAAAATGACGATTTGATTTTATGTTTAAGCGGTTTCGCGCTTGGAAAACGCTTACGGTCAACCGGCTGATAAGTGACTTCGCGTCCGCCGCTTCCTCTACGCACCACGTGTCTCTATGGGCCCTACACACGTCTCTACCAGATTTCTTGAAACAGGGCCCAGCCGCATCGTCTTCCACGACTCCTTCTCTTCAGATCGAGCGCTCATCTCTCTCTCTATCCCGCATCTCTCCCCAGATCGAGACGCCCCTCTCTCTCTCGCATCTCTCCTCCCCAGATCGAACAAGGCACTGGCAGCCAGCCGCCGCCACGCGCGTCCGTGCTCGCCACCACCCCGCGCCGGCAACCGTCGTTCGCCGGCGAGGTTGGCATCCGCCACCGTCCTTCCCTTTCCCGCTCCTATTCTCTGAAGGCAACAACAGGAGCGGCGACGCTACTGTGCTATTGCAATTGGCGGCGACGAGCTCGACACAGACAACAACGGCGGCGTTTCTGCATTTTATTTTTCAGTTGCAAATTTTTCTGCAACATCTTCTATGTTGCAAAAGTTCTTTCACAAAATTTCCGTTGTTGCAAAAAAAAAGGTGAAAACAGAAAAAACAATTCTGGAACAAGACCTATGTTGCAGAAAAAATCACGCAACACGACCTACGTTGCAGAAAAAATTCCGCAACATGACCTATGTTGCAGAAAGAAAAATCCCGCAACATGACCTATGTTGCAAAAAAACCCGCAGCATTATCTCTTTTGCAAATGTTTCTGCAACAAGATCTCTGTTGCGGAGTTTAGAAAGACGTTCAACCACAAAGATTGTGTAGATCCAACGGCTCGCCAGGCGGCGGATCTTTTAAAAAGATCCGCCGGCCGACGCGTAGCAACGCCCTTCGCGCTTGGGACGGGTAATTTTTCTGGGGAAAGCGAAAAACAGCTGAAATAACCATTCACAAAAAATACACGAAACTTATCCTTTACTTATGCACAAGGACGTAAACATGTACTGTATAACTTTTTCTGCAGGAAATAAACATGTGTAATCAAGCTTCATCTTTCACCTGCTCTCGAAGTTCATCACATAATTAAACGTTTTCGTACGAATTTCATCGAATCTTATGTTTGAGCTTCCAATTTGGCACATTCTATCCAAACGGGACCAAAGTTCCGAAATACGGAACAACGCAGGGGGCAATTCGCAGTTCCTCCCACCACCGTCGCCACCATTTCCACTCCTCCAGATCCACCCTCCGTCCTCCTCCTCCTCCCCGCTGCCAGCGTGCTTCCTTCCCGCCCCAACCACCTCCTCAGCCAGATCCGGCGAGCTCCCAACCCACCCCCACGCCCCCGGCGCGCGCTCGCGCGCCCTCCCCGAGATCCCAAGCTGGATACCGTCGAGAAGATCGTCGAGGACTTCGCCTCGGACATGGCCCTCAACCCCTTCTCCTCCGGCACCCGCCTCCGGTGAGCCCCAAACCCCCCAATTCCCCCCCCGATCCGCCGCCGCAATGCTGCGAATCGCGCCTGCTTGCTTGCTTGCTCTGACCGGCCGAGCTTCCTCCCTTCCGCAGGGACATGATACGGGCGATACGCGCGTGCAAGACGGCGGCGGAGGAGCGGGCGGTGGTGCGGCGGGAGTGCGCGGCGATACGGGCGGCGATCAGCGGGGACGGGCAGGACCTGCGGCACCGCAACATGGCCAAGCTCATGTTCATCCACATGCTCGGCTACCCCACCCACTTCGGCCAGATGGAGTGCCTCAAGCTCATCGCCGCCGCCGGCTACCCCGAGAAGCGGATCGGCTACCTCGGCCTCATGCTGCTCCTCGACGAGCGCCAGGAGGTCCTCATGCTCGTCACCAACTCGCTCAAGCAGTAGGGCTCACCCCACCCCACCCCTGTCTCCCTGCTGCTGCTGCTGCGGCTGCAGAGTGTTTGCTTTCGTAATTGAGTAATGCTAGTGCTTGATTTGGGGGCAGGGATCTCAACCACTCGAACCAGTTCATCGTGGGGCTTGCGCTGTGCGCGCTCGGGAACATCTGCTCCGCTGAGATGGCCCGGGATCTGGCGCCTGAAGTGGAGAGGCTGATGCGAAGCAGGGATGCTAATACAAAGAAGAAGGTGCTTATTTTCGTACCGCAATTCAGTTTATAGTCAGTGAATCCACTCATCCAGTAGAGCTAGAGCATGTCCAAAATAAGCATCGTCCCGAGGAATTGTTGGTATGTCAAGGTTTGGGATAAATGTGCGACCTAGGTTGCTTAAGAAACTGCACATTACTATGGAAGTCATTCACTATGGATTGTCATATACACAAATAGATCCTGGTGCTTTGTTCTGCAACAAAATGAGTGCATCTTGGCCCATCATTGTTTTTGATAATATTTTTAATTTGGGGTGAAACCTAGAGGAATCTTCCTGAGGAATTGTTTGTATGTTAAGATTTGGGGTGAAACCTAGGTTGATTAAGAAGCTGCACATTGCTATCGAAGCCATTCACTTTGGATTGTCAAGTACACAAATAGTAAATATAAATCTGGGTGCTTTGTCCTGCAACAAAATGAGGGCATCTTGGCCCATCGCTATTTTTGATAAATTTTTTTTAAAAAATTACTTGGCAGTTATTCATTTTTGCTTCACACTTCTACACCATCGACACAATACTTTCTTGGGTTCTTTTTGAAATCATGAGTTGTATGGAGGTATTATTCATGATATTCTTGTCTCTGTTTATTAGGCTGCTCTGTGCTCTGTAAGGATTGTAAGAAAAGTCCCGGATTTGGCGGAAAACTTCATGGGTCTCGCTGTATCATTACTGAAGGAAAAACACCATGGGGTTTTGATATCTGCAGTTCAGCTCTGCACTGAATTGTGTAAAGCCAGCAAAGATGCACTGGAGTACCTGAGAAAGGTAATGGCATTTTTTTGTATGTTACACCTGAGGTCCCAAGGTCTGTTTTGACAATAACTGGATTACGACAATGATCGATAATTATATTTATAGTTGTAGCCCATCATGTGTTAATGTAACATCTCAACTATTTATGATAGTGAAGTTTATTGGTAGAAAGTTTTACACCTGGTAGCGCCATAGCGGTCAAGAATTCAAGCTGCAATGTTTTTTTTTTAACGAAAGCTGCAATGTTTCATAATAGAAAATATTCTTTGACCTGCAGTCTACATCTTATGTTTCAAATTACTCCAATTGCTTCCATATATTATCTCCCAAGATCATCAATACATCAAATCATCTTTTGTTTTCTATTAGCATTTAACTGAGTACTTTACAAGTTTTAAATGACATTACCTGACACACAACCTATCCTCTAACTCAATATTTCATTACAGAACTGCATCGAAGGTCTGGTCCGAATACTTAGAGATGTCTCCAATAGTTCATATGCTCCTGAGTATGATGTTGCTGGCATTTCGGATCCTTTCTTGCATATCCGGGTTCTTAAACTTATGCGTATGTTGGGTCAAGGTGACGCAGATTGCAGTGACTATATGAATGATATTCTCGCTCAGGTGATTGCTTAATACCTGTCGTCTTTGGTTTCGCATGCACATGCACAATACTGTCATTTATTGTTGTCCGTGCAAAGCATGATGATTTGCTCAATTCCTATTGCTTGAGTTATTTTTTAATTCTAGCTTGATCTGGTTCCTTAATCTGTATTGGCAATGGTTAATTATGTATTCTTTTTAAGAGGACATGCAACATCAGTAAGTTAAGTGATCTTAGGCAACCGAGCTACAATGTGGGGAAACATATGTTTTAACTGTTCAAATCACAATAGTGGAAAGCGTCAGATAACAATATGTGCTTGAACGTGCAATAATAAATCATGACAATTGGCAAAGCCTTGAGAGAGTAAAGAGCAGCAGATTGAGGCTCTGTTGAAAAAGGTGATGCCTAGGTGGCGCTTAGTCACGCTTAGGTGCCAGGCAACGGCCAAACGCCTCACCTAGGGCATAAACAATAGTCTAGGTAGGGCAAGCAAGAAATTGTCCATTCCAGCAAGAAATCATACCATATTGCACTTGCAGGACAAATGAGCCATATTCCAATGGTAGCAGCACTGCAGCTGGTAGTTTACTCATTTACATGTTATAAATTTGTGGCATACACATATAATACCCAAAATACATCCCTGGTAGTAAAAAATGTACGGCCGCCTAGGCCGCGTCTACGACACTTAAGTGTCGCCTAGATGAGGAAAGAAACTGCACACGCCAAACCAAATTGTTCTAAATTAAAACACACTGACAAGGTTAGAACAGACAGTCATGAACTTCTAGACTCGAGCAACTTAGCAGCATGAGATGAAAGAAAAACCTTGCTGAACTTTATTGTTACATCACACAAGTAATTGAACCCAGCAACTCGAAACACAATGGAAGCACGTAATACATGGTTCAAGAACCAAGCTAACAATCCTACAACAAATCTGCAGTGAATTCTGACATATCTCTTGTTGACCTTCTTCCATTCAGGGGATAGGCTTATAATATTGTAATGTTACACAACACTGTGAGCTCAGTTTTGCTCTTTTTTTTGGTCTGAAGAACAATTTTTGCATACTTAACCCATTGCTCATGTAGTTCATGTTGTGTTAATTACTGACTTGCTGTATACTGTTGTTCCTTTCCAGCTTAGGGTAGTGCTGTATGTGTGTTGGATTAGAAGACCCATGAAAGATTATTTTTTCTTCCCTATTTATTGAAACTTTACCACAATGTGCATTTTTTCTGGTAATCGGCACTTGTTTGCATATTACATTGGAAAAATAACTGTGGTATTTTTTCCAGGTCGCAACAAAAACTGAGTCAAACAAGAATGCTGGAAATGCCATCTTGTATGAATGTGTTGAGACTATAATGGGTATTGAAGCTACTAGTGGTCTACGTGTCCTGGCTATTAATATTCTGGGTAGATTCTTGTCAAACCGCGATAACAATATAAGGTTAATTTTCTATTTATTTTGATCTTGATTGCTTATTTTTTCTGTAAAATAAGGTGTCTGTGAAGACTTTATTCTCTCTTTTACCTTTCTCTTTTACCTGCTAGTTGTAATAGGGAAGTACATTGAACTTGCAGCTTTAGTTTATAACTGTAGCTTCAGCTATAGTTGTTTTCTGGTGGTGATACGTCAAACAATTGTGTCTCTATTTTCTCTCTGAACAATTATATCAACAAAAAATGTTTATCCATCTGTTCCGTTCTGGGGTAGTATTTTCACTGTTCATCTATTTTTTTCTTTCAGATATGTTGCTCTGAACATACTTATGAGGGCCATTACAGTAGATGCACAAGCCGTACAGAGGCACAGAGTGACAATATTGGAGTGTGTAAAGGTAACAGTATGTATAACCCTGTCTGATATGCTGAGTATTTGTCTTCTACTGGGGTTTGGGGGCCAATGTATGTTCAGTATCAGAATAAGGGCTCTCGTTAATTCCTCAGCCTCCAAAGGCCCACACTTGTGAAAATTTCAATATGTTAGTACAGTCCTCCCAGAAAATAGAGAAAGAGAAAAATATGTCTTAACTTTGCTTTTTCTTCTATGATGTTTGTATTTCTCTCATCATCATCTCTCTCTCTCCTGAATTTTGTGAATCAAAACATGTCCTTGTACAAGAATAGCCAGAAATGCTAGGTTATTCCTTATACTACGAGTCTGCTTGTGTTGTAAATACCTTTCCCCAATGCTTTGCATATTTAGTCTAACTTCTTATCATGAATCTCATATTTCCCTGCTCCATTGGAATAGATAGCTTCCTACTTGCTAAAGCTTGATTCATTTTGTCTGGGCCTTTTGGGGCATAGTCATGTTTGGATATTGCTGCTCTTTCAGAGCAATATTTAACTCACGGTTTTACACTACACTGATATATAAGTAACTCAAACCTTTCTGTACAGTAATTCAGTGTTGCAATCTTTCAGGCTGTAATTAACATTTCCATTTATTAATTCTGGAACCTTAGTTCTGCTATTTTGGCTTGTAACATTTTCAATCACCTGTGCACTTTTCAGGACGCCGATGCCTCCATTCGCAAAAGGGCCCTGGATCTTGTTTATTTGTTGGTCAATGATACAAATGTAAAGCCTCTGACCA
Organism: Aegilops umbellulata; assembly: GCA_032464435.1. Taxonomy (NCBI): domain Eukaryota; kingdom Viridiplantae; phylum Streptophyta; class Magnoliopsida; order Poales; family Poaceae; genus Aegilops; species Aegilops umbellulata. Next base: position 22,066,447 of record CP136057.1, read on the forward strand.
AAGAGCTCGTCGACTACTTACAAGTAGCTGATCCAGACTTCAAAGAAGATCTCACAGCCAAGATATGCTCCATAGCTGAAAAGTTGGTATTTCTCTCTTTTTTTTTTGGTGGTGGGGGTGGGGGTGGGGGGGTGGGGGTCCTTACGATGTATGGCACGTTTAACAAGGTTGCATCTCTAATAGGTTTTCTCAAGAAAAGTTATGGTATCTTGATCAGATGTTCAAGGTTTTATCCCTGGTAAGTACCAAAATAAAAGTAGATCTATCTTGTATCTGAAAGGTTTGCAGTCCAGAACATATTGGTATTAGCAATTCAGCTTCTTTGTTACGATGTTGTTGGGGCTAGTAGGAAGACTTAGCTATTATTGTTGCTTTCTCGATCTGGTTTATGGGGAAGTCTGTGCACATATTACACACCGGGACTAACAAGTGAGGGTAACACAGACTATCACTATCATTGACCACCATTGACAATACTGCATGAGAATATCAAGGTCGCAGAGAGAATTTGATTTTGCGGGCTACTGGTGGTACCTGTTAGTTAAGTGGTTTGATTTTGGTTTTGCGGGCTAGATTGCGAAACTGTTGGTTAAGTAGTTTGAAATAGTTGGCTGACAAAGATTTTACTAGAATCATCAATCATGTGTTGTTCTTGTTCACGATCATTAGAAATCTAAGAGAAGTCTAGCCATCTGGGAAATAAAATGTCTAATAATGGCTATTGGAAATGTATGTATTCACGTTGATACTATTGAATGCATATGAATGCTTGCACCTACAAATGGAACAACACATACCTCCATTTCTGCAGGTTAAATGTTCCTCAATGACCAATAGATAAAAACAAATTCGAATTCATGTTGCACTTTTATTGATTAACAGGCTGGAAATCATGTGAAAGATGATGTGTGGCATGCCCTTATTGTTGTAATAAGCAATGCGTCGGAACTTCAAGGATACTCAGTGAGATCATTATACACGGCTTTACAAGCATACAGTGAACAGGTATGCATTTAGTTTTTATTCTTCATAATGTATGCCATTCCATTCCATCCATCTTAATATCTCAGTCTATCTGACGTGTAACCTTGTTGACATTACATATTTACACTACAGGGAAGTTTACTGAGAGTAGCTGTTTGGTGCATTGGTGAATATGGTGAAATGCTAGTGAACAATGTTGGCATGCTTGAAGCTGAGGGACCAATCACGGTGAGTGCACATTCTTGTAGGCCATGCTATTCTTGATGTTCTGAACTACCTAGACAGCTTCCAGCTCAATTTTAAGTTTGACCCACTCCAATAGCTGGCACATATATGTCACAATATTTTCATCCCCCATTATTGTTTTCATTCTCCTTTCTGCTTTCATGAACTATCTTTCAATAATTGCTGGTAGTATTTCTCAGCAAGACATTCATTTAATTATTTGGTGTTTAGTTCAAGAGAATCTTATTAGGATGAGTAAATTGCATTGTGGGTAAAAACAGCTTGTGAGGTGGATGCAACTATGTACGGAACTTTACAATGGTTTGTTTCGGTCACAAAGCTTGATTAGTGGGCTCAAAGGCCAGTTGTGCTAATAATGCTTAGTCAGCATCCAACGGTGAAGTGTTCTGGTCGTGGGCTCTCAGTCCCATGAACTTTTGCAAGTCTAATATTCCATTTGGTAGTATTATTTTTCTATGGTATTGTTGTCAGACATCATGCCAAGCACATCAACCTGTACAGGTAACAGAATCTGATGCTGTGGATGCTGTTGAGCTAGGTCTTAACCGTTATTCTCCAGATGTGACAACTAGGTCTATGTGTCTAGTTGCTCTTTTGAAGCTCTCCTCACGGTTTCCATCTATGTCGGAGTAAGATATCTTTCAACTTGACCTAGTACTGTAGTTGCATAACTTCTAAAAAAAATACTAGCTCAAAGCTGCAATGTTTTTTAATAAGGAACCATTTGAATTTGTTCTTTTGGTTGTCCTGTATCCATAATATTTCCAGTAATTTCTGAATACTGCAAACCTATGTAATGCTGTATTGATGTCTACACTATGGTAGTCATATGGTGTATTTGTGTATGATTTTCTCATCTTTTTGTACATACTACTGCCATTGTATATTTGTTTATAATTTTCTCATCTTTTGGCATCTCTGCAAACATACCTTCTGTACAAATTCACATCTTTTAGATGCTTGCCGTGGTACCAGGTTCTAACCTGGAAATGCTTTAGCATGTTAATGTAAATAACGTTAACTACTACCAACTGCTTCTTACATTATATTACTGTTATGTTAAATCGTATGATTTAACTTTTTAACAGGAGGATAAAACAAATAGTTGCCCAGAATAAAGAGAATATGGTGCTTGAACTACAGCAAAGATCAATTGAATTCGGTTCCATTATACAAAGACATCAGTCTATCAGGTGGGTTACAGAACTTCTAAATATTACTGCATAAACTTTCTCTTTTATCCTGGTACTTATGAATGGTATTAACCTTAGAGAAATGTGGAATGTGCAGGTCATCTTTGCTTGAACGTATGCCTGTACTGGATGAAGCTGCTTATCTTGTGAAGAGGGCTAGTGCTACACAAGCAACTATTCCAGCATATAAGCCTGCAGCAGTCACTCCTGGAGGCCTTAAGCTTCCTAATGGTGTAGCAAAACCTGTTGCAGCTCCATTAGTTGATTTGCTTGATTTAAGTTCTGACGATGCACCAGTCACTTCCGCTGCTTCTGCTACTACAGCACCTAGTGATTTTCTACAAGACCTTTTGGGTATTGGTGGGACAAATCTATCAACTGCAGGTATTTTATTTTGCATTTCCATTATTGTTCTCATGGACACGCCTTGTTACTTTGCTTCTCATTTGGTGTAAATGGAGATCGATGGTACTTCATATCCTCACCATAGACATAATAAGTTCCTCTCGTTTTGTTCAGGAGCGCCTTCATCTGCAAGCACAGATATTCTAATGGATCTTCTATCCATGGGATCGTCTCCATCACAGAATGGTCTGCCAGCTCCAGGCTTGAGTTCTCCTGCCCAAGGTAAAAGTAACTCTAATCGTAACAATGACCTTATTTTCTGTTTTTGTAGCCATTACTGATCTGTCTTAACACTTTTGTATAACAGAGAAAAAACCTGTTTCTGCTGCACCTCAAGTTGGTTCTCTTGTACCTGAACCTATGGATCTACTCGGCAGTTTGTCATCAAGTGCATCTATTTCTGGTTAGTTTGGTTGATGCTAACAGTACCAGTTGCTTCCTCTGTATCTGTTTATCGCCAGTGCCAAATTGTAACACTTATGCCTCAGGAACTAAATCCACTATTAATGCACCTCAAGCTGTGGATCTGCTCGACGGTTTGTCACCAAGTACATCCGTTTCTGGTAAGTTTAGTTTTAGAGTTTTGCAAGGAAGAACTGACCATGATATGTCAATGTTTACTAAAAATTCTATTTGAGCAGGACTTGAAGATACTCGCCCGTCAATAACGGCTTTCCAGAGTGCAACTTTGAAGATCACCTTTGATATCAGAAAACAGCCTGGAAAGCCGCAAGAGACTACCATCCATGCCACTTTTACAAATTTGACATCTAGCAATTATACAGATTTCATTTTTCAGGCAGCTGTTCCAAAGGTAACATCATGTTCCCTTGGGTCAAGGAAATATAGCCTAAAATTGTGGTGCATTCTTGTTTCTTTGTTTTATTGACTAAAGGCTAAAATATTTTCTTATACTGATGGAATGTTCCTTATGCTTTCCAAAACGATACTGCAGTTCATTCAATTGCGACTGGATCCAGCTAGCGGCAACATTGTTCCAGCTAATGGAAAGGGTTCAGTCACACAAGGTTTCAGTGTCACGAATAATCAGCACGGGCAGGTTTGATTTGCATCCTTCACTTTGGGTTCATCTTCCTGACTAGATTGAATTGCGTTAGCTGGAAGTGAATTGCGTTAGCCTGCTCCGTTTACAGCTGAGACTATCCTATAATGCATAGTGCATCATTTCCATTTATGTGCCAGTTACCAGCATGACAGCATGTACATAGCAGGCTGAGAAGTGAATTGACTGTAGGGTACGATAGTGCTTTTATAAGAAGAGACTTGACTATCCCATCAGTTATCAGAGACTAGACTCTAGATTGCTTATCATGTCATACCATGGTAGCACCTGCATAAATAACCTTTTGATACATGAACACGGTTCTTGAAATGCCATGATTACAGAATGAGTTTATTTGATTTCTCTTTGATGTTTTGTACTTACCGTTTCTGCGGCTGATTTATCTTCGTCACCTCTGTTATGATTTTGACGCAGAAACCGCTTGCAATGCGCATCCGGATGTCGTACAAAGTGAACGGCGAGGACAGGTTGGAACAAGGCCAAGTCAGCAATTTTCCACCTGGAGTATAGTGCCATTTGTGTGTAACCTATGTTTTGTTGTGATAGCTATGTTCATTTCATGTGTTCGGGGCAGAGGGGAGATTCTTATCTCTTGTAATACTTTTTCGGTTCTTATTGCCCATTTGGGAGCACCCCGCTTGCCCATCATTGTCTCAATATATAGTGTATAGTAGTTCACAACAGTGTAAAAGATCTTTGGAATCATCATATTGTATTTTCACACATGTGTATTTTACATTCAAGGACAATCAAATTATTCTGCGGGCCCCTTTTGAGTTATTAAACAATCGATGGAAATACTTGTCACAATCATAGTAACAATCGATGGAAATACTTGTCACAATCATAGTTGTTGGGGATTTTTCATAGTTAATAATAAGTACGCCATGATGCAGTAAGAGCATCTTCAGCCAAGTACCTCTAATTCGACCACTCAAACGTTCGTGGCGCGCCCGGTTAGTGGTCGGGCGTGTCCGTTTTGAGTCCCTATTTGTCCATCCGGTTAGACATAATCCTTATTTTCTTCCTCATATGTCCGGTCATTGGACGGAAAAGAATAAATAAAGAAAGAGAAAAGGTAGTCCAGGGTGGGGCTGCGTCCTATGTGGCGGATTGATCAGGCGTGTCCGCGAGCCCTTATATCCTCCTCATATTTGAGATGGATATGAGGGTTCGCGGACAGTCCGAACATATAGATAAGATATGAAGGATCCGATTGGGTCATTTTTTTTCTTCTCTCTTCTGTCCGGTCACTGACTGGGCGCGTCCGCGGGTATAACAGAGATGGTTTGAGTCATTCGACTGTAGATGCTGTAACTCAAGCAAATGAGTTGTCTGAAAAACTGAGCATGTCCTTATTTTCTTTACATGATGACTAGCAGTAGAAAATTGAAATATATGCCAACTAAGAAACTATTACTCGTGTAGTTAGAGAAAACAAATAGAGTAGTACTACATAGTCGAAGACAATTAGACAATATATATGTTCATCACAAATCATTAGCTTATTGTAGTGCCATGGGGTCGACACTATGCAGATCTTGTAACTTTCTGCTTGTCTTCGCATAATATCAACCCTAATACGCCACCTTAACACAACATACATGTTAAAACGTGCATGCCATGTGGGTCAAATGGCCGGTATCACAACATAGATCATGAAATAATCAGCAACAACAACAAATACATATGCAACAACTCCCGAGAGTCAAATTTAAAGAATCATTACAACAACGACCAAGATACAACTCACACAATGGAAGCAAATATACCTTAGACACGCAAAGTTTAACTAATGCCTTAAAGAAGGCTTTAAAGAAAAGCAAATGCCGTCCCTATCCCTAGCCAGACCATTGTCTGTTGGATAACCAGCCAACATCGTTCTTCAACAAACCTGGTCATGAAATGCTACCGTTTGATTTGCAGCAATTCTAGGGAAAAAGAGTAAATTAAGCAAGGTGAATACACAACTGTACTCGCAAGACTTACATCAAATTTATCTACTTATGCATCATTCGCAAGAAGGGAGTATGTGAGTTAAGCCGCATCAAGCACTAAAGGACACTCTACAAGGGTCTATCAGAAATAAGGAAAACGAGCGCGTAAGGAAATAGACCACATCTAAACCATCTAATCCTACCGTCAAACATAACACTACTTTGCATTCCCCTTCGCATCACGAAGAAGAATCCCCAAGTCACTCACATGGTTGGTAACTTTTATCTATTAAGGTTAAAGTTGTTATGATCTATTAACTAACAAAATTAAGGATGGACAAGTTTTAGCAATGGTTGAAGTTGTTATATGATCAAGTCATCAAGCTCCAAGTCATCCATAAAAGCGGACACATCTATTCAAATAGATTTATCCCTGCAGGGGGTGCACCAATGGACCCACACGTTGGATCGTCCTTGAAAGGCCAGCTAAATACACTATATGCCATTTACCGGTGGGGTTCCGATCGAGTAGGACAACTTCCCTATGCTACATCCAAGTTCAGGAAGCCACCTGATTGAGTTTAACCCGAATCGAGGGTCTGGCCGTAGCTCCGAGTCAGACTCAACCGTGTGTTGATTACGCTAGAGATCGGCTAGTGCTCGAATATGGGAATAACCGCTTGCCACTCCACAATGATATGCGTGCGAGTCGTAGCCATATAGGGTAAAAGAAAACAACAATGTGCGTAGCAGTAGCTCGACCAGGCGGTGCTCGTGTTGTCTATCTCCACCGTGCAGGCAGAGAGGCCATCAGGCACCAAGCTACTCAAGCAGCAGCCCTTGCCACTGGCAAGTGGAGGGTGGGCAACGAGCAGGCCTTTGACGCCATTGAGGCGAAAGATGAGGAACAGGACGACACGACCGTCCTTTCGTCCGAGGATGACAAATACGATGGCGCCATCATCATTTCATCACGCGATGAAGAGTAGTAGCCTATATTTGGGTATCCCTGCCGGTGCCGGCTATCTTCAGTTATCCCTATAAGTTATCACTAAGTTAGTTTGGTAGCACTATGTGAGTTTGTTACAACATTATGCTATCGATCAAATGTAAGCTAGACTATCCTCTCTGAATTTATATTTGAATGTACTGGTCTATCCTCTCTATGAGCACACCCGAGAGCACGATACTGGGACTTCTACGCCGACATCGATTCCATCAGTCTTCCATTGCACCACTTGCACGAGTGGATCTGGCGCGGAGCATAGATCTCTTACATTCTAGCCGCCTCATTCAAGGCCATCGGAATCATCCTCCGTCGAGGTTCTGAGATTTTATTGGACATCATTGACACTCTACTGTTTCCCGTCACCAACTTATATAGACATGTCATTCACGTTTGTCAGATCAATAGGGCGCAATTCTCTCTCTCACAGTACACACATGCATAGTAGCTCATTTGTTTCGTACAATACAGATTGAGCGGCAGGGCTTGAGTTTGAGTCCCAGGCGTGGCATAATAAATTTTGCAAATTAACTAACCTCACATTTGAATGTGTCACATGGCAATGGGTGCGAAAATACAAATCTCTATTTTATACCAGACATTTTTACCTTCTATGACTCATTTTGTCTCTAAATTGTAAAACCTTATTTTTAAATAATTTTTCTGTATCAAATTATCTTAACTGAGTTTCTCCTCATGACATCACAATGTTGATAAGTCCAATATATATACAATTGAAACGTCTACCATTAAAGGCACTCTAGTGCAAAAAGTTTTAAAAATGATAATTATTGGTTGTTTAAGTATGTTTTGTTATTTATTTCAAACTATTATAATTTTTGCTGTTGTAGTTAATCTATCAAAATAACAATTTAGTAGATACATGTGTTACATGCATAAACCTCATATATACTATAATAATAAATAGAAGTGTTACGTAGTGAACATCCCTTTATATAACATATATCATATATATGAACTCCACTCGGTGCTACATGTACATGAATAAAGTTGGATTCAGCGTTGCTATTCTTACCACTTTTTTAATCTAGTTTACAGTTTGCTTAACCACCTTTTTTCTTCTTCTTTTTGTGCCTATTTTCTTTAATATATTGTAAAATAAGTCAGTACAACACCATTTAGCAACTTCAAACTGAGCCTCGCCGTTAAATATATCTGGCTTATACTCGTTGAAGTTATGTTAGAGCACTTGAAAAGATCATTTTTTGGAGTCTTCTAGTGGGTCGATGACGCTACAACGGGGCATTTTTTTTCACTATGTGTAAAGAAAATTCAAGTTGGCCTCCAGAACTATGGATTGCGATCATGAACACATTCTCCAGATATTTACATGGGTGTTCTAGAAGTCTAAGATAATACTCCCTCCGTTACTAAATATAGGGTGTATAGTTTTTGGCACGAAAATTAAAGAACGCACATGAAGGAAAAATTTCACAAGTTTTGGGCGGGACTACACCTGACTAATTGACATGAGAAAATAGAGGAGTTTGCCCTATGTAAGGAAATGTAATCAAATCCCTTAAAAAATTATCCAAACGAGTGGTGCAAGGCAATACACCTTATATTTCAGACTTTTTTTAAAAAATCTATACACCTTATATCAACAAGGAACGGAAGGAGTATGCGTATAGGGAAGGATAAACTGCAAGGTTGGATATCTTTACCTAATAACAAAGCAGATTGGGTTTCGGTCATCCGTCATGGCATTTTTCGGAAAAGTCCCTGTGTTTTGATAAAATCAACCCGTGGTCCGGATTTAAGTCACACCTGAACCGTTATTTTACATTTTTCGAACCCCCCCCCCTGATGTTTTAGGTAATTCATCCGCGGATCATATCTAAGTCAAACAAATGCTTTTTTAAATCATCCATATCTTTTAAACCGTAACGCTGATCTGAACATGTTATATATGAAATTTGATTAGAAAAATATGTAGAATATGAATATGAGATTACTTTTACCTTTTAAGTATTTTAAATATTATTTCGGAATATATTTAAATCAAACAAATGATTTTCTAAATTATCCGTATCTTTTAAATCGTAACTTCAATTTTAACATATTATATATGAAATTTTATTATAAAAATGTGTGGAATCTAAATATGTTGTTAATTTTACCTTTAAATATTTTTAAAATATTGTTTTGAAATCAAACTTATAATTTATAGTGCAAGATCCATTTTTCTTTCATACCGGCGGCGATCCGGATTGCAAATAAACACCCCACTATAACCATATAGTGAAAAGAAAACATCGCTAACTACACATGCATACCTCTAAAAAATGTCACAGGGGAAAACAATAGATTTCTCATCGCGGGAGTGAGAGATAGCGAGAGAGAGAGAGAGAGAGAGAGGGAGAGAGAGATGCCTTAGGATTAAACATATTCAAACACGGTTTTTTTTTGTTTGTGCGAACACCGAGGCCATCGCCGGCGAGGGTGAGAAGGAGGATAAGCGGCAACACAAATATGATGCCTCGCAAAAATAAAGAAGATGGACCTATTGTGGTCTTGAGTGATGGTTGTTGGGTTAAGAGCATGTGTTATGTTTTATCTCCCGTTGCAACGCACGGGCTCTTTTGCTAGTAAACCTAAGATACAATTTTTGAAAGTTGAGCAGGAGTTCCTTGTTACTACATATTTCGCTTCACCTACATCTTTCTAACTATTATGTTATTAAATTGCATCCCACATTGGGAATTCAAGTTCCGGCACAACGAGTCTATTCTATAGTAGTACATAGTACATCAGTTTCATCAGTTACATAGTACATACTACATACCAGGCTGAGAAGTATATAGTCCAGATGTTTGTAAGTTCAAGATTGTTTTTATAAGAAAAGATTTGGTCTTTGCATCAGTTATTAAAGACTATAAACTCTAGATTATCTAGCATGTCGTACCATGATAGTACCTTACAGTAAAAAGAACCTTTTGATACATAAACACGATTCTTGAAATGCCATGGTTACATAACATACATTATGTGGCCCATGATTATATCTGATTTATCTATGAAATGCCATGGTTACATAACATATGTGGCCCATGATTATATCTGATTTATCTATGTTACCTCTATTCGGTTGAGCACACAAAAACTGCTTGCCATGCATATTCGCATGTTTTGGTACTGATTTGTTTTTTGGTTGTACGATTTGATTGACACGCATAACTTCAGCAGTAGTAGGCCAAAGGAAGATCTCCAAAGCATACAAAAAGGATTTCATCATTCCACATATAGTGTTCCAGGTAAAAGAAACTTCAAATCTATGTCTGTCATCCTCCCATCCATGCTTACTCATATGCCAGTGCAGCATTCCGCATCTTGGAAGAAGGAAATGAATACTCATGCAGTATGCTGGTCATAACATCCAAGGTTTTGATCCGGATCAAGCGGCACTCCTCAAGCTCGTTAGGCTCGGACAAGCTGAAGGTGACGAGCGTGTTCTCCCTCTTCATCCAGCCACACATCTTTGTGGCTTCATTTGCCATACTCACCATTGCAGCAACAAGAGCGGCAGGATGGTGTCCTCTGAGGTGGTTCACAAGGCCCAAGGCGCACATGCGGATCACACTGCTCTTCTGGACGATGTCATCAGAAGGCTCACACATCAGTTCGGCCTCCTTGGCGACACACACAAAAGCAACGGCAGAAGGAACACAAATTTCACCCCCTCTTCCGCAGATCGAGAGTGCAAACTCCTTGATAAGGCCGCTCTGAATGATAGTGCTGACTGGTAAGGTGTCGGCCGTGCTAAGTCGCACCCGAATCTTCCATTTGGACTGGAGCTCCTCCTCCATCTCGACACAAAATCTGACAACAGCAGCACCCATCTCAGCATTGGTGGCAATTTGCGAATCCTCGGGATTTTGGTTGGCAGCAGCAGCATTGGCAACCAACTCATAAGCATTGTGTTTGTAATACTCCTCAAGATAGCCGTCGCCATAGTCGGACCACTTAACGGAACCATGCAGTGGTAGCAGCCTTTCCTACCCCCATAGCTTCTCCAAAAGACTTTCTTCTTTCCTCTTACTCTTTTCACCACCTTCAATATCTTTCTTAGACTGAGAATTCAGTACATCAGAAATAATGCCACGCCTCAGTGCGATCAAGTAATCATCAGTGCGATCAGCGCCACGCCTCAGCAACTCACGCGTCAGGTCAGCCTCCTTGGCAATACACAACAAGGCGGCACCGGAAACATCATCCCGGAGAGTGGATTTTCGGAACCTTGGAGCACCATCCAACACTGCACCGAGATATGCGCGGACGATGACTGAACGTGCACGCTGGTGGATCAGGCAGCTCAGAACGATCGATTTCCTCATCGGCAAGACCAACCCTTCTCCAGATGTCATCCGGTTCTTCTTCCACTCGGACACGAGCTGCTCCTCGTTGACGAGACAAGCCTCAGCGAGATCAGCCATGTCTCTGACCGCGGCAACGTTGCGGCGGTGATACTCTTCAAGGTAGGCGCTATAGTCAGGCCAAGAGACGTAGAGCGCTTTTGGTATCAGTCTGTCCCATCCCCATAATTTCCCCAAGAAATCATGGTACTTAACGATACTTGGCCGCGGCAACTGCTTTGTAACTGTGCCGTCGTACTCCTCATCCTCCTCCATCTGTTCGATGCGATAAGTAAAATGCTGACGCTATAGATGAAATGGGCTAATGACTAGGGTGATCTATTACCTTGTTGAGGGTAAGAGGTAGGACTGACCTACTCAAGGCTATTTATATCTTTGCACATCATTACTTGCCATTTTCTGTCATGAGTTTAGATGGAAAGAACTTGTGTATAGAAGGAAAGAAACAAATCATGCAATTGTATAGAAGGAAAGAAACAAATCATAATTGTATAGAAGGAAAGAAACAAATCATGTAATTGTATAGAAGGAAAGAAACAAATCATGTAACCGCCCTAGGCATGCACAAACCATGTTAGGTATTGGATAACGATAACTGCCACGTGTGGTGTATCGGATAGTTGTGCCACACGCCTCGTGTGGCATGGACAGGAACCAGCCCGCACGACCGCGTCCGGGCGCGCAAAGGCACGGCCCACACACCTCTTTCCCCCCCTCCCGATCCCTCTCACACGCGTGCGTGTGGGCGAAGTTGATAACGGCCACACGCCCGTATGTCAGGCCTCGTACCTCCTGGTCCCGCACGCCACGCGTGACGGTCACCGCGCGCCCGCAGTTGCCATGGTTCAGACCCTCGTCCATGTTCGTTTAACTGCAGTTGCCATTTCGCTGAACTACGGTTGCCATGTTGGACAACTGCAGTTGCCATGGTTGCTCAACTGCAGTTGCCATGTATGGTCTGATGTAATTTAGTTGTCATGATTTCATAACTTTAGGAGTTGCCAAATACTAACACTAGGCAGTTGAGAGAGTTGCCATGTGCTCACAAGCATGCTAGGGCAGTTGCCATGTAAAAAGGAAGAGTTGCCATCTGCTTACGTGCACGTTAGGGCAGTTGCCATGTACCATGCAAAAACACATGGTAACTCGGTAAAAAAAGAGTTGCCATCTGCTTACGTGCACACTAGGCAGTTGCCGTGTACCCTGCAAAACACATGGCAACTCGGGTAAAAAAGAGAGTTGCCACCTGCTTATAAAGCACACTAGGGGCAGTTGCCATATGCACTGCAAAACACATGGCAACTAGCAGCTTGGGTGTGGGAGAGAAGATAGGCGTGTGGGTGAGATGGCAAATGCCCACACACTAGCCCTTGTGTGTGCGTGCAAAATGGCGTGTGGGCGAACTGCTGAACGCCCACACACCAGCCCCTCCTGTGTGATGAAACGGCCGTGTGGGCGACCGGGTTAACGCCCACACACCAGACCAGTCCTACGTGGCTCTAGAAACATGCCAAGATTCGTGCGCTCACGAACGGACGCGGATCCACGCTTGTGGACGAGATGCAAACGCCCACACGTGTGGGCGTTAACATTTCCGTAGGTATTTTGTTTAGTTGTTCAGAAGGAGTTATTTGAGGAAAAAAGAACTAAGATTAGCAAACATCTGTCGGACCATTTTTTTTTCAAGATTAGTTGTCTTTATTCAAAGTGTTGTTTGTAGCCCAAATCCTTTGCGGTTAGAATTCGGTGATCCCAAGTTTCGAATAACTTGTTATATATCCATGCTTGTTGTTCCACATCAAGATATAAGTTCCATAGTTAAGCAATTAATTTGGAAAAAATGAAACTTAATTACAAAAAAATTTGTTATGGAATGGCATCCGTCATAGTCTAGAAAAGAAAAACAGATTATTTCCCAGAGCATTACAAATGTTTTTTCTTCACGAAATATTGAACAAAGGTGAAATACTCAGCAACGTTTGTCAAGAAAGTTCAGATTTCAACACGACGACTACTTCCCGACTGTCTACTACAACAAGGTTTGCCCGGCTCCGGCGAGGGAGGGGCGATGACAGCGGCGCGCCTTCGGCTCGCTTCAGTGATTGTAGTCGTCGCTAGGTGGTCTACGGATCTAGATGTAATTTTTATTATTTTTAGTGTTCGTTGTACTACCATGATTGGAGATGAATAGATTGAAAGTTTTTCCCGCAAAAAAAAAAGTTCAGATTTTTTTTGAAGCATTGATATATAACAAGTTATTCGAAACTTGGGGTCACCGAATTCTAACCACAAAGGATATCCCAAGTTTCAAAAAAAAAGTTCAGATTTTGAAATTTTATTGTTTCCCTTTTCTTAATTATTGTTCACCAGAGTGCATGTTCCACATTAAACGACTTAGTTTTAGGAAATCATAGTTGGTACGTGTACCATGCTGCCTCTTTTTTTGTACGATAAGATCATGCTATCTCACCAAAAGTTTTTTCCCGACTGTTTCATGATCATCGTGCCACTCTTCCTACTTCGGGGCTGATGTCACCTAAAATGGCAGAATTTGCTTAGCCGACAATTGTTTCGTACCATTACTTATATATGTTCTCTTTGTGATATATAACTGACAGTATAGTGAGCCACATCAGTGGAAGATAGAGCAAGAAAACGGATGCACGACAGCTTTCGCGCTAGTTGTTTAATCACACTCATATGATTCGAGTGGGTGAGCCGGAAACAACGAAATGGATGGTGCATGAGGACCACACCAGGCAAGGCGGTGCATTTCAGTGGGAGGGGGCTAAACAATCACCGGCCATAACAATTAGTAGAAGCAGCTATCATAGATTATGTACACTACCATAAGACTACATTTGCAAGATTGATCGCTGTATATCTCACTTAAACCCTGCTTAAAGCAATGTTACAGAGCACTTGGGAGAGATTTTTCCTTGCGCTAGAATGTTCCCCGTTCTGACGCTGCAATGAACAAGGAGAAAGCCATTCATGTTCAGTCCAGCATTGTTATGGTACGTAGTACTATAAAACAAGCGGACAGTCAGGAGAAGTGAAAGAACGAGAAGCAGGTGTAATCGGGCAGCCAGCAGAAGTAATGTCAATGCTGCTGCTCCAAAGATGTGTCAAAGGCTGAATAAATTTCAATTTCGGACCCTGTTGTGTCCAATAGTGGTTGTGTCACAGCATGGAAGAACTAGCCCTAGCTTATGCATTTTACTTCTAATAGCTTATACTCCCTCCGTCTCAAAATAAGTGTCTTGAGCTTAGTATAAAATTTGTACTAGTTAGTGCAAAGTTGAGACACTTATTTTGGAACGTAGGGAGTACAGAGCTGCAGAAAGAGATTTAAAGCAGAGATAGATTGCCATGGTTACCCACGAAAAATGCTAATGGAGGCCGAGCATCAGGCAGGCCGCTATCCCTGCCGCCCAACTACCATCTAGATTCCCGCTGCCATTGTATAGAGGCTGTATTTGATTTTTTTTCTGCTTGTATTGATCCAGCGCTGGCCCACGCACATGCAAAGCCCCTAGGGTGTCTTACAACCTTTCTGACATGTACGCACATGTTTTGACTTTGCAGCACCGATGCACCATGCCATTCTCTCATCTGTACCAGCGGGACGTGCACGTCGTGGTCGAGCCGTGTCCACTCCAACTGGATGTGCACGTCATGGTCGACCCTTGTCCACTGCGCCATTTTACTGATTTGTAAGAGCAAAAACACTAAGCCTTGACAGAGGCAACTTTTTAGTTTGTTTCTTGGCTTGAACACAGACCACTTCAAATAATAAAGCAAATTTACCTAACCCCACATAAGGAAGACATGATTGTGCCCACCTTACATGAAAGTTGACGAACCACAATTTTTCAATGGTTACATGCAACGGAAGAAAATTGTCCCACATTCGATGCAATTAAAAAAACTCTCTCTATCCTGAGGAACTCTTAATGACTAAAGGAAGTTTGGCTCAAATGGGCCGGATTTCTTAGTGCCATAATTGTTGCGCCGATGTCCAACAACACCATAGTTCGTGCATTTCGGCAACTTCCTTGGAGCCTTAGGTGAATCACCTCGCTGCGGACAAGTTGTACATTTGTGCCCTTGTTCTCTGCAGATCGTGCAAAAACGCGATCTCTTAAGTTGTTGCTCATACGGAGCCTTGTCCCTGCTTTGTCGTTGGCCTTCCCCTTTGCCTCTTCTTCTCATTCAGCCCAACAGCTGAGCAACTAGATTCACCATCAACTTTATTTGTTTGCGGCACAGCATTGCCACCCACATATGCATGTTCTTTTTCGGCTAGAGTTTGTTGTTGTTTCTCTCTCTCTCTGCAAGCCCCATTCCATCTTTATCAACACTAAGTGGAAGCAGAGTCGCATGCACCTCCTTCATCATGGCCATGAAAACATCATAGCACTTGACATTGTTGTCGCCAAGCACAACACACTCCAGCGCTTTCATGTACATGGTGTGGTGCCTGAATGTATCACTGGCTGGAGGCCCTCTGTCTCTATGATACCTAACCAGATGCTCAGGAAGAATGTCCCGAGCATCTCTCGTCCATCTCTTAAGTATGTGTTTCGGTGGTATTTTTTGCAAACGGAAGAGCACCATTACCTGTATCATGGTGGAACAAATCATGTCATATAATTTTTTTCGCATGTGGGATATCAAACATGACAACGGAACTGAATTACACAATAATTTTGAACAAAGAGCTCACCTGCAGTGCATGGCAGCACACTAGCCCAGCATGCTCAAAGTACCCGCACTCGCAACTGAAAAAACTCTCATCTTCATTCACTTCTATCTTGAATTCAACTTTGCTCCACCTCTCCCTGTTTGCCGCTTCTACATGGGTAGACTTGTAAATGGTTGTTGACGCCAACAAACAGGCCAAACGGCATATCATACAGGTTTGTCCTGTATGTAGTATCAAATGTTATTGCATCTCCAAAATACCTATACTGATCGCACCCTCTACTTGTCACCCACATTAATGTTCTTATGCGGCTCTCCTCGTCGACCTGCACTGTGTAGTTGAACTCTGGATCATCAGCTTTCATATCCGCAAGCATGTTCATCGTTTTGACCGCATCAAGATCCGACTGCTCCTTGTTGAGCTTCCTGCACAATGTTTTCCGAGACCTTTTTGTAAATGGCACATTCTCCGCAGCACCAAAGAAGCTACCAACAATGCTGAAAACCTTCCCAAGGGAAACATTGTTGTCCCTCAACTGCTTCACAAGATCCTTGGTGTATCTATCTATATGCCTGTGCGACTTCCAATGCATTTTCTAGCCACATGTAATAGAGAGCGGATGGTTGTGCCCTGCTTTGTGCTCTGATATGTACCAACCAGCATCCTTGGATCTCAGCAGCCTTATCATTGCACTGCAACCACATCTTGACGAACGGCTGTTCTCTTTTAATGGGGAACCCTACAGAAAGAAAAATAGCCATCAACCACAAATTTCATCAAGACTTGTCTACATCCTACTACACTCCCTCCGGCTCAAATAATTTTTCTCAAAGATGCATGCTAACTACAGTTCAGATATTAATGAAACTAGCTCGATACACGACTATTATACCAGAGGCATGGAAAAAATTATTTTTCCCGCACACGTACCGCACAGGCACACACAATCTCTTGCATACATCTTACTCTTTGCACATTTAGCCTGCTCTTTGCCAACCGTATACCAAAACCAGTCTCCCATGAATAAATGTTGTAGAATTCATAAGCCTCGTCCAGCGAGTCAAATTCTGTGCCAATCTTTGGATTGATGACATGCCCTTCACGATTTTCAGCATAAGCACGGACAGACGACTCAAGAGCTGTTTTCCTGTCAGGGTTCATCTCCCTCTCTTCAGGCGCCTTCCCTAGCCTCACCCTGAAACGGTATGTCGCACCAAAAACAAACAGTTAGCAATTAGACACATTTTCTTTTATTTTTATTCAAACCACCAGTATACATCTCTAATTACAAACTGTACATTTCCACAACCATAACCGTTATTTTTCTGCACGCAACTAAATGATCATTTAGTTATTTTTCTAGACTAAACAGAACATCATATTATACAAACCAAAACAAACATTCTTTATGTATGCATTCGGGGAGCTACTGATCCAACTCTCTCTCCCTTAATTATGAAACCCAAACGTTAATCTCACACATAGATTTTCCGCTGTCAGGTAACTTTTACCATTTTCATCATGTAAATCATGAAAAAACACATCTAATTACATGATCAGAAATAGCATACCCCTAAAACCAACGTACAACCTGCTAAAATCCACCAGATCATCCTAAAAGTCCAGTAAGGGCAGGAATTTTTTTGTTGCATGCGCTAGCAGTCTAAGTAATACTGGAATCCAAATTAATGCACAACATATGACTATCCAAAAAAATACTTTATGGGATAGAGTGCTATGTGCCACTCTGAAATCTAAAAACGTGAAAGTGAACACCACGAAACATTTGCCCTCTGCGTTAGATATGAGCAGAACAGAACAACACACCTACTCCATACAACGAACTAGTTGAAAATGCTGCTGACAAAAACGCATCCCTTGGTCGTACAACCAATTTTTTTGCGAGATTCATCCCCAAATCTAAAACATGTGGTAATGAAGCATGGTGGGGGAACAGAAACAAGACTGACCTCCTCGTCCAGCCGCTGGTAGCTTCAGAACGCACCCTGTATCTCTGCCCATCTCCACCAATCAGTTCTTCGTCACCCTTCTCGAGCTCTAGAGCTGGGGTAGTCATGGAATCTTGGGACTCCATCGGGAACACACCACAATTCCTGCAGTCCAGGATATCGCCGTCAGTGGATGGATTTGCAAATAAAATAGGGCAGGGATCGGGGGGCATAGAGATCTGGAAAAACAAAACATACCCGCTGAGCTCCGGTGCGTCCGTCGACATTTCGCCGTTGGGGAATCGTCGCCGCCGCGCCCGTCTGGAATAAGAGAGCCGCCGCCGACGCAAGCTTTCTGTTTCTGTGGAAGAGAGGATAATGCCGATGAAAACTGCTCGCGTGGATCTACCTGCTCCACATGTCCCCGGGCCCATAAACCTGTTCTGTTTCGAAAAGTCCATAGTGTACCAAAATGCCGGCCCAGCCAAATGAGTTGTCCAGCAGGCCGGGGGACAGGAATCGGTGAGGGGCCGAACAACATACGCCTACGTGATACTAGCTGTATCAGGGACCGTATTTCAAAACATAGGCCTGCCACATAGCTGGACTGAGGTGACTGATACGCAATCCCAAAGCCCATTCCAACGCACAAGATTGCGGCCTGCCTGTAGTCCGGCCTCCAAAAGCCCGCACTCCAGTCGAGCGTGGAGCAGAAACCGATCCACGACGGCCCGCCGTCTCTTCGCCACAATGAATCCGTCGGAATCGAGCCTGGGGAGGGGACAGCATCGTCGGATCAGAAATTTGGAGATGCGGGGAATTTTGAGAGTCCTATTCGGCTCACAACCAGCGTGCTCCAGAATCCAGAACAACAGCGAGGCACTGGGTTTACGTTTGCTCTCGGCGTTTACGTATTCTCCCCGACCTGGATCACGATCCGTTCCGATTCGAACGGCCCAGCCCAGCCCAGCCCAGCCAGACCGCCACGCCGGGACCGGCCTACTTAACCCGACAGCTTTGCTGGGCCGCTCCGTCTCCGAAGCCGCGGCTCCCGTCCGTGCCGGCGGCGGGCGGGGCGGGGCGGCGACACGGCGCGACGGCGACGCGCAGGGCCGTCCCCCACCTTCTGCGCCTGGCGACAGAACCTCTACGTTCCGAATGGTACCGTACCGTCGCTCCCGCTTCACTCGCATAAGCCCCAGTAACTCTCGTCTAGGATCTAGACTAGATGCGGCGCTTCTCCTCACTGCCCATCTTGCGCTTGGAGGCTAGTAATTCCATCCTCTGAGATTCGCGTGTATAGGGTTCAGTCTCTGAGGTTCAGGTTGTTTCCCCCACGTTAGTTGCAACAGCGAGATGCATAGCGCGCCGCACCGAATCTGTCTCATAATTAAGTTGATATATACACTCCAGTGATGACCGATTCGTCCTATGTCGTTCCAATTCCTGAAACCGCGCCGCATCCCGTCCCCATGGGAATGCGATGCTGCACGCCGTGTGGAGCTCGAGAGACATCTGAGGAGTCCAGTTCCTTTGTTCTGTTGGTCAATGCTCGGTGCGCTCTTCTTACCTCAGTGGCGTTCTCTGAGATCTTTGTTTGATTTTTCCGAGCTGTTAAATGCTGTTGACATCTGGCCGAATTCGATACGGCAAGCCAATGCCTGCGGTGCTTCAGATATGCCCTGTTTGTCAGCATTTCTGCTAGTTTGAATCGATAGTGCAGTGTGCTGAAATGCGCCGGATTGCTTCCTTGCGGTGTGGGGATGCTACAGTGATGACTTATTTCGCCTCCTATATCGTTCCAATTCCTGAAAGTGCACATCCATGCGATGCCGCACATTGTGTGGAGCAGAAGGGACATCTGAGGAGTTTAATTCGCTTGTAATCTTGCTCTGCACATTGTGTGGAGTAGAGGAGTTTAATTCGTTTTATTTCGGTATTCTATGTTGAGACTTGTTTTTATCGATTCTCAAACTTTTGCCAATATTTCTAGTTAGAGTCGAAATACTGCAGCGTCCTGAATCTGCTTCCTTGTGTGGGATACTCCAGTGATGACTTATTTTGCCTTCTATATCGTTCCAATTCCTGAAAGCACATCCATGGGATGCTGCACATTCTGTGGAGCGGAAGGGACATCTGAGGAGTTTAATTTGTTTTTGTTCTCGCTCAATGTGTCGAGAATCCTTTTATTTCAGTGTTCTTTGTTGAGTTGTCCGGTTGTCAAACCACTTTCATGCTGCCGACGGTGTCCTTATATGACACGTATACCATAAGTGAACATGTGTCTACGGCTTGAAATGATTTATTTTCTAGATTTCTGGTTTCAAATGTGGCAATGTAACAACTTTGCTTCCTTAAGGCGTGGATGCTCCTGTGATGACTTATTTCGCCTCATATATCCGTTCCAATTCCTGAAAGCGCATCCACGAGATGTTGCACATTATGTGGAGCAGAAGGGACATCTGAGGAGCTCAATTCGATTTTACCCTCGCTAAATGCTGGAAGAACTCTTTTTTTATTTCAGTGTTCTTCATTGAGTTGCTCGATTGCCAAATGATTTTCATGCTGCTTAGCGTTGGTTGAATTTGATACCATAAGTGAACATTTGTGTAACTTCGAAGGATTCCTGTTAGTTTTCTGGTCTTAAATGGGGCAATGTATCAAATCTGCTTCCTTATGGTGTGGGATACTCCAATGAAGACTTACTTCACATCATATATCGTTCCAATTCCTGAAAGCACATCCACTGATGCTGCACATTATGTCGAGCAGAAGGGACATCTGAGGAGTTTAATTTGTTTCTTTTCTCTCTTAATAATGTTTGACAAACTCTTTTTGTTTCACTGTTCTTCATTGAGTTGTTCAATTTCCAAACTATCACACTGCCGATGGTTGGTTGAATTTGATATCATAGGAGAACATGTGTATAACTTGAAATGGTTCCTTTTAAGATTTCTGGTTTGACATGGTGCAATGTATCAAGTCTGCTGCTTCCTTAAGCTGTGGGATACTCCAGTGATGACTTATTTCGCCTTGTATATCGTTCCAATTCCTGAAAGCACGTCCATGGATGCTGCACATTTTGTGGAACAGAAGGGACATCTGAGGAGCTCAATTCGTTTATTTTCTCGCTTATTGTTTGGAGAACTCTTTTTATTTTACGTGTTCTGGAGAATTTGTTTGATGGTTTATTTTTGTAGCCTTTCTGAGTGATACGACTTGGTGAGCCAAATCATTTGTTAAAGAAACAATAGATATTTTCATATTGTTAGTCTAACTGGTTTACAAACTCTAGGTGTTGAATCACTTAATTGACATTTTATCTGCTAATCTGATGATATTTATTTGTGTGTTTTGTTTGATTAAGTTTTACCAAGCTTTTGTTCACTAATGGCGAAACCAACACTAGATGCAACTATTTCTGGTCCATTTGGTGGTCTTCATCTGCTCTGCACTTGACTATAATCTCACAAGAAGCATTTTTTTTGTCTGCAGAGTTAATCACCTAGTTTCTCTTAAGCTCCTGAGCAAGGCAGGTGATTGATTGGTTGCCTTGATGCTTGAATTACTGAGCAGTATTCGAGGGATCGAGCCTCCATTGTTTTTGACCTACACTACAAGAGAATGTCCTGAGAAAGCCAGGGAGGAGCTTGCTGACAGTGTTAGTCATCAAATGTTTGGTTGCAACCATAGGGTGATGTGGGGTTGACGTCCAGGGTCTCGACCACAGCACAACAGGGCTGTGAGCAGTGTGAACAGTGAAGGATCCTGCTCACACATTTGCTGTATTAATCCCCACCTCGTGTGCCCCTGTTTTCTGGGTTAACCACCGCCTATCCTGTATAGATACAGTCCCTTACCTTCTGGTCTTCATGTAGATTTGTTGCCTCACTAGAGGTTCATAATCCAAAGAATTTTTGTTCTTTCTCCTGTGATAGTATATTATTGTGTTTCTCTAATGGTTATAGCATATTATTACTTCCTGCAAAAAATATATGTCACCCTGTAGACCAGAGGTACTTCTCTATTCATATTGTGAGTCATTGATTTTACTCTGTAGGGGCAGTGAAAGAAAAGGTTTAGAATATCCGTGCTCTTCCCGATTAAGGTGGAATAGATGTTATATCTAGTAGTATATGGGAGCCTTCCCATATTGATTATTGCGTGTTTCCTACGCCACTAACAGAAATCAAAGTAGAAACCTGTCATTACTCAGTCTGAGGCCAAAGATATTTAAGCAATAGTTCTCAAGTACCTAAATTAAATCCATAGTATGTGTGAAGTCTAATCATAATTATACATTTTATTTGTTTAGATGATCAGCCATAACAATTTCAGATTAGCTGTACTCCTATTCTTTCAAAAAATTCTGTAGCATATCAGCTTTGCCGGATGAAGAGCAAACAATAAGGACAAGAAAAGCTTGAACCAATGGCAGCAAGTAAGGACATTTTTTTTTGTAATCAAGACTCACTAATAATTTTAGGAGTAAGATCCATGTTCTGGTACACAAATCGTAAACCAGTACAGTTGAAATTCTCTTCAGCATAAAGTTTATTTGTATCCAACCAGATCATTTTTGTCGACCTTTAGTCTTGCATGTGCATATGAAAATAGACGATGTTCGTTTTTTCAGGTGCTATCTGCATGTTCAGCTGCAAGCTCATCATCTCTAGAGAAAACTGCTAGCTGTACAAACTAGTGTTCTAGTTGCATCCACTTTTGTCTCTTTTCAGCAAGCCAAGATGTCTCGTTCATTTGATTGAGTGCATGGAGTGTTCATGTTCGGCCGTAGCAGCAGGGCAGTGAGGAAGACAAACAACGATTATTCCAGTTGTCCACCTTGCGTGCGTTTCACTGCATGATTCTGCAGTCACAAAGCAGCAGCTCAGCAGAGTGAATAGTGAAGTTTCCTGCTAGGAAACACCATGTCAATCGTGAGCTCAGACCTTGCTGTATTCAGCCCCACCGCCTGTACTTGTAACACTGTCATTCTGTATATATACACTCCCTTGCCTTCTGTATGCCAAAGGATTTTTCTTCTTCTTCTTCTCCTTTCTGTATATATACACTCCATCACAAGAGTGCTCCTCCTCCATTCTCGAAAAAAAAAAGAGTGATCCTCCTGTTTTATGCCTCGGTAATAAAAATAGTACTCCCTCTGTTTTATTCAGTCCAAAAAAAGAGTGCTCCTCCAAAGGATTTTTTTTCTTCTCTGATACGGAGTAGTATATTATAACTTCCCACAAAAATAGTATTATTACTATTTTTTTCAGCGATATTCTTTTGTAGAGGTTATTCTGGTGATATTCTGATCTCCTCGTTTGTAGCGTGTACCTATGTTGAGAAAAAAAATCAAGCGAGCTTGCACCCAAACATAATTAGGCCTGCCGAACACAAGTGCCCCAAGCAAAATCACGGGCCTCTCGAACACGGGGAATCCGGCCTGCGAGCTTGCACCCAACAACTGGCTAATGAAACACAGACCCCTTAAAAAAAGGCTAATGATTTCTCAAAAAAAAAAGGCTAATGAACCACAGCGCTATGGTTTGGTTTAGTACCACCTCGCCAGCCGAACAAGGGAGGTTGGGAGAGCATGAGTATATAATTAGCACCAGGGCAACGTTACAACTTACTTACCTGGACGGGGTCGACGGCCGATCAAGAAGGGTCGTGGCCTAGATCAATGGCTCACATTGCACCTGGTGAGCGCGTTGGCCTACCATCTCCCCAAGTGGGAGAGTGGACGTCGTAATTTGTGATAGAGGGGTACGCGTTCGCGCGGCCCCTGCCAATCCATAAAAGTTAAAATTTTACTTTTATTGTCTTGGATTGCATAAAAACTAAAATTTTGCATCTTGCTGCTCAGTGTTAATATACTAATAAATTTGCAAAGTGCAAACATTTTGGAATAAGTTAAAATTTTGCATCTTTCCACTTACCATTCTTTCTGAGTTGTCCAGTTGTCAAACTACTTTAGTGCGGCCGATAGTTGGTCTTATATGGCGTATACCATAAGTGAACATGTCTACAACTTGAAATGATTCATTTTCTAGATTTCTGGTTTCAAATGTTGCAATGTAACAAATTTGCTTCCTTAAGGCATGGGATGCTCCTGTGATGACTTGTTTCGCCTCATATATCGGTCCAATTCCTGAAAGCACATCCATGAGATGTTGCACATTATGTGGAGCAGAAGGGACATCTGAGTCAAATGCTGGAAGAACCTTTTTTATTTCATTGCTCTTCATTCTGTTATTTGATTGGCAAACTATTTTCATGCTGCTGAACGTTGGTTGGTTGAATTTGATACCATAAGTGACCATGTGTATATAACCTCAAATGATTCCTTTTAAGTATCTGGTATAAAATGGTACAATGTATCAAATCTGCTTCCTTTATTTTGGGGATACTCCAGTATTGACCTACTTCACCTCATATATCGTTCCAATTCCTGAAAGCGCATCCATGGGACGTTGCACATTATGTGGAGCAGAAGTGACATCTTAGGAGTTTAATTTATCTTTTATTCTCGCTCAATGTGTCGAGAACCCTTTTTATTTTAGTGTTCTTTGTTGAGTTGTCCGGTTGTCAAACTACTTTCATGCTGCCGACGGTTGGTCTTATTTGATATACCATAAGTGAACATGTGTACAGTTTGAAATGAGTCATTTTCTAAATTTCTGGTTCAAATGTTGCAATGTAACAAATTTGCTTCCTTAAGGCATGTGATCCTCCTGTGATGACTTGTTTTGCCTCATATATCGTTCCAATTCCTGAAAGCACATCTACAAGATGTTGCACATTATGTGGAGTAGAAGGGACATCTAAGGAGTTAAATGCTGGAAGAACTTTTTTTTATTTCAGTGTTCTTCATTCTGTTGTTCGATTGCCAAACTATTTTCATGCCGCTGAACGTTGGTTGGTTGAATTTGATACCATAAGTGACCACGTGTATATAACTTCAACTGATTCCTTTTAAGTTTCTGGTATAAAATGGTACAAGGTATCAAATCTGCTTCCTTTATTTGTGGGGGTACTCAAGTGATGACCTACTTCACCTCATATATCGTTCCAAGTCCTGAAAGCACATCCACGG
The DNA here is from genome assembly GCA_032464435.1 of Aegilops umbellulata. Taxonomy (NCBI): domain Eukaryota; kingdom Viridiplantae; phylum Streptophyta; class Magnoliopsida; order Poales; family Poaceae; genus Aegilops; species Aegilops umbellulata. The sequence goes on from CP136057.1 coordinate 22,091,452, forward strand.
GACGTTGCACATTATGTGGAGCAGAAGGGACATATGAGGAGTTCAATTCATTTTTACTCTCGCTAAATGATGGAAGAACTTTTTATTTATTTCAATGTTCTCCACTGAGTTGTTTGGTACCATAAGTGAGCATGTATATAGCTTCAAAAGATTCCTTTTAAGTTTCTGGTTTAAAATGCTGCAATTTATCAAATCTTCTTCCTTAAGCTGTGGGATACTCCAATGATGACTTACTTCACCTCATATATCGTTCCAATTCCTGAAAGCACATCTACCGGATGCTGCACATTATGTGGAGCAGAAGGGACATCTGAGGAGTTTCATTTGCTTCTTCTCTTGCTTGATGCTTGGACACTTTCTATTTTTAGTGTTGTTGGAGAATTTTTTATTTGAATCTTTTCATGCTGTTCGACACTTGGTTGAATCTGATACCACATGAAAGCATGTGTGCAGCTTCACATGTGAGTTTTGTCAAGATTTCTGGTCTGGCCTTTCTTTCCTTTCTGGGTGTTGTTGCAAACTTGTGTGAAACATCCAAACATTTTCCTAGTAATACCAATTGGCGAACCAAATCATGTATTACAGAAACAAATAGACATTTTGAGATTGTTAGTCTTAAATGTTTTACAACTCTAGGCGTTGAATCACAGAACTGACACTGTATCTGTTAATGTGATGCTATTTATTTACTTGCTTAGTTCATTGAAGTTTTATCTAGCTTTTGTTCACCATTGGAGAAAACCAACACTGGTTGTAACTATTTATGGTCCATTGTAGTCTTCATCTGCTCCACACCTCACTATAATCTCACAAGAAGTCTTTTCTTCTCTGCAGAGTTAAGACCCAGTTTCTCTTAAGCTCCTGAGCAAGGCAGGTAAATGGGTGGTTCGCTTGTAGGGTCTCGGCCGTAGAAACAGCGATCATTCCGGTTGTCCACCTTGCGCATGTTTCACTGCATGATTCTGCAGTCACAAGCAGCAGCTCAGCAGAGTGAATAGTGAAGGATCCTGCTAGGAAACACCATCTCGATCGTGAGCTCAGACCTTGCTGTATTCAGCCCCACCGCCTGGACTTGCAACACTGTCATTCTGTATATATACACTCCCTTGCCTTCTGGTATGCCAAAGGATTTTTCTTCTTCTTCTCTGATACGGAGTAGTATATTATCGTGTTTCTTTAATGGTTATTGGCCCATTTGGAATGAACGTGCCCATGTCTTCCGTCACAAGAGTGCTCCTCCTCCAAGGCAAATCTTATGCCTCATCTACATGTGCTTTAGCAAAACTGAAAAAAAAATAGTACTTTATCTGTTTATTCAGTCTAAAAAACGTCTTATATATTATTAATGAACAAAGGTAGTATATTATTACTTCCCACAAAAAAGGGTATTATTACTACTTTTTTTCAGCGATGTTCTTTTGTAGAGGTTTTTCTGGTGATATTCTGATCTCCTCGTTTGTAGAGTGAAAAAAAATAGCACACAAGAACCCCACGGGGAATCAGGCCCCGAACATAATTAGGCCTCCCGAAAACAAGTGCCCCACACAGGGAATCAGGCCCCAAGCAGAATCACGGGCCTGCCGAACACAAGTAATCAGGCCTGCGAGCTTGCACCCAAACAACTGGCTAATGAAGCACAGACCCCTTAAAAAAAGGCTAATGAACCACAGCGCTTTGGTTTGGTTTAGTATTAGTACCACCTCGCCAGCCTATCAAGGGAGGTTGGGAGAGCAGGAGTATATAATTAGCACCAGGGCAACGTTACAACATACTTACCTGGACGGGGTCGACGGCCGATCAAGAAGGGTCGTGGCCTAGATCAATGGCTCACATTGCACCTGGTGAGTGCGTTGGCCTACCATCTCCCCAAGTGGGAGAGTGGACGTCGTAATTTGTGATAGAGGGGGTACGCGTTCGCGCGGCCCCTGCCAATCTAAAAATTTAAATTTTCAGTTTTATTGCCTTGCATTGCATATAAAAACTAAAAAATTGCATCTGCATCTCGTGTTACATGTAACAATAATTTTTCAAAGTGCTTTGAATCGTGATGGCATCTTCAAAACAATCCTATGAGCTATGGTGATGGCATCTTCAAAATAATGCTAACTTGTTTCTCTCAAGCCCTGCGTACAGTTTTATGCTTGTATTTATTTCAAGGGGTTTGAAGGGAATTGGGATTAAATCCGCAGCAAGTCAAAATCCACCTCAAATCCCTCCAATCCTCTTCAATCCCCCTGTCGTGGGGATTAACCGAACAAGCCCTAAAGAAATATTAATGAATGCACCAACTGTGCACATAGTTCAACCTTATCACAGTAAGAGATACATCGTGGGAATTTCATATACTCTGTCATATGTGCACTGTGCTTGGTAGTCAGAGTGAGTGTTTACCTGCAAGTACATGTCATTAGAATTTTCAACTCTCATGCAGTTATGGCTTGAATAGTTCAGAGGCTGAAAGGGGCCGCCGCCTCTGTTCCGGGAGAGACATGATGTTTATTTGCATCAAGTATTTCTGCAGCAAGATAACACCAATGAGCTGGAAGTGTGTCCTGGGTACTTGCATGGTTGAGGAAGAGACTGGTTGTTCCTAAATGTGCTATTGCAGATCCATACTATTGATTCACACATACTGAAGCTTGAAGCTCAAATTCAACGCTTGACAATAAGTTTGCATCTGCATCCAAACTGAACTATTGTGTAACCATTCAATCTATCAGACTATCATGGAGACATAACTTTGGGTTAGGACACCATTTTCTTTACACCAATGAGTTCCCTGCATATATATGAGAAGTGGCTAATACTTCCTCGGTCCCAAAATAAGCGTCTGGACTTGGTACAAACTTTAGTACAAAGTTATACAAAGATCGAGACACTTATTTTTGGACGGAGGGAGTATGAGGCATGGTCATCTCTGTTTCACAGGCTAAACTAAATCCAGACCAGGGGAGATACTAGCACCTGTTTCCAGGAAGAGAATACTATAACAAATACGAGCAAGTTCTGACAACGCGGTAAATAATTCCACTGATTTGGATTAACCATATCAGTTGAGACCCAATATAGAAATGCCTAATAGGTGTATATTTATGTGTTTACATTCTTTTCATTCTAAAATGTGGATCAGAGTGTTTAAACAAGATATGTCACCTTACATTTCTGTCCTGATGGATCCTGTGTTTTGTTGCAATTAGCAAGATCTTCTGTGATTTGGATGAACCATATCAGTTGGAACCTGTGTTTTGTTGCAATTAGCAAGATCTTCTGTCTTGAGGCCACCTAATTAGTAACCACGGAGGATCGCCGCTTGCTGCGATGGAGGATGAGCCGACCAACAAGCGGGGTCGGGTCAAGCCAGAAACGCAAGAGCCTCCGGCGATCCTAGACTTCATCAGCAGCCTCCCCGACGAGATGTTGGTAACCATCTTATCCCTCCTCCCCATCAAATCTGGCGTGCGGACCACCATCCACTCCCAGCGGTGGTGCACCCTTTGGCACTCCACCCCCTAGACGTCATCGACGACGATGAGCTCTGCCGCGGGGATCGCAAACGCTTGGAAGTGTTGTCTCACATCCTCGCATGCACCCTGGGCCAGTCAGACACCTTGCCATTGACAAGTTATGTTCCAACTGCAAGGTCAAACCCAAGTTTCACGAGTGGTTCCAATCCCTGGCCCTAGGTCATCTTGAGGAGTTGAGCTTTCAAGCTGGCCATCTGCGCTCGCTGCCAGCATCGGCCCTCCGCCTCGCGCCCACTCTGCACCGCGCTAGGTTCATGTAATGCGTTTTCCCCCAGATTAATGTTGAGCCCGCTCTTCATCTCCCTAAACTGAAGCACCTCAAGCCCCAGGGCATCAGCATCTCGAAGGACGATATGGAGCACCCACTCCTTAGTTGTACAGTGCTGGAGTTCCTTCGTCTTCAGGTGATGGATGAGTTCAGTAGCCTCCACATCGCCTCAACGAATATCTGTGTGATTTATGTGTATTGCTGGTGCCGCAACAGGTGGTCAGTTGCGGTGTTTCACGATATGGTCATTGAGAATGTGCCTTTCCTTGAGACATTATTTGTGGTTGATAAAGAAGGTCCAACAAATCAACAAGACTCATGGTCATTGACGCACCAAAATTGACAGTATTGGGCTATTCGTGTGCTGAATTCTCCGAACTTGTAACTGGATCCATATCCATTCAGGTACAACTGTCTTCTTCTTCTCCCTCTTATTATACAGCCCATTGTCTAATTTTGTTTATCTATGTTCGGTTGTCATCCAGACAATGATTCCCACAAGCATGACCCCGTCTCTGCCCATGATACGTCTCGAACGTATCTATAATTTTTGATTGCTCCATGCTATATTATCTACTGTTTTGGACTATATTGAGCTTTATTTTCCACTTTTATATTATTTTTGGGACTAACCTATTAACCGGAGGCCCAGCCCAGAATTGCTGTTTTTTTGCCTATTTCAGTGTTTCGAAGAAACGGAATATCAAACGGAGTCCAAACGGAATAACCTTTCTGGAACGTGATTTTCTCACCGAATATGACCCAGGAGACTTGGACCCTACGCCAAGGAAGCTTCGAGGTGGGCACGAGGTAGGGGGACGCGCCCTACACCCTCAGGCGCGCCCCGACCCTCGTGGGCCCACCGAAGCTCCACCGACGTACTTCTTCCTCCTATATATACCTACGTACCCCCAAACGAACAGAGACGGAGCCAAAAACCTAATTCCACCGCCGCAACTTTCTGTATCCACGAGATCCCATCTTGGGGCCTGTTACGGAGCTCCGCCTGAGAGGGCCATCATCACGGAGGGCTTCTACATCATCATAGCCTCTCCGATGAAGTGTGAGTAGTTTACCTCAGACCTTCGGGTCCATAGTTATTAGCTAGATGGCTTCTTCTCTCTTTTTGGATCTCAATACAAAGTTCTCCCCCTCTCTCGTGGAGATCTATTCGATGTAATCTTCTTCTTTTTGCGGTGTGTTTGTTGAGACCGATGAATTGTGGGTTTATGATCAAGTCTATCTATGAATAATATTTGAATATTCTCTAAATTCTTTTATGTATGATTGGTTATCTTTGCAAGTCTCTTCGAATTATCCGTTTGGTTTGGCCAACTAGATTGGTAGTTCTTGCCATGGGAGAAGTGCTTAGCTTTGGGTTCGATCTTGCGGTGTCCTTTCCCAGAAGGGCAGCAAGGCACGTATTGTACCGTTGCCATCGAGGATAACAAGATGGGGTTTATTTCATATTGCATGAATTTATCTCTCTACATCATGTCATCTTGCTTAAAGCGTTACTCTGTTTTTAACTTAATACTCTAGATGCATGCTGGATAGCGGTCGATGAGTGGAGTAATAGTAGTAGATGCAGAATCGTTTCGGTCTACTTGTCACGGACGTGATGCCTATATACATGATCATGCCTAGATATTCTCATAACTATGCTCAATTCTGTCAATTGCTCAACAATAATTTGTTCACCCATCGTAGAATACTTATGCTCTTGAGAGAATACACTAGTGAAACTTATGGCCCCCGGGTCTATTCTCATCATATCAATCTCCATCACTTTAATCTTGCTTTGCTTTTTTACTTTGCCTTTTACTTTTCACTTTGCATCTCTATACCAAAAATACCAAAAACATTATCTCTATCAGATCTCACTCTCGTAAGTGACTGTGAAGGGATTGACAACCCCTAATCGCGTTGGTTGCGACTAGCTATCGTTTTGTGCAGGTACGAGGGACTTGAGCGTGGCCTCCTACTGGATTGATACCTTGGTTCTCAAAAACTGAGGGAAATACTTACGCTACTTTGCTGCATCATTCTCTCCTCTTCGAGGAAAACCAACGCAAGCTCAAGAGGTAGCAGCCCACAGTGAAGATCTTGGCACTACAATCTGTCGGTCCGATATGGATCAAGTTGTTAGATTACTCAGATGCTTTCCGTGCACGGAGAAGCTATACATCGAGGTGATGCTCCTCTCCTGTTAATTGATAACCACAACGGAGTTCAAATTTTGGTACTTTTACCCATGATTACAATGACAAATGTACTATGATTTCTAAAGGAATTTTGGAGCATTTTAATGCATATTTTTTTGAGATGTTAATCATGAACAACTGAAGATGGCATGTCATTCTTTGTGTGTTCCATAAATCCAACAAATCAAAGAGGCCCGTAGTGTTCAACACTGCATCAAGGTACTAACGTGTTGTGTTCGTTTGCAGATACAAGCAAGCCCGAAAGTGGAAAATGTGGCGCAATATAACAATCCCATCGAATGACTTAATCTCCATCTAACATAAATTACTTTGAACAAGTAACGATGCACCACACAAGAGATGAAATTTGCTAGGTTCTTTGTTCAGAAAGCAAGTTTGCTGAAGGTAATGAGGTTTGCCCTATATTTAGTGCGCAGAGATGGGCATCTTCAGCTAAATGGAAAAAGCTCGGCACAAGCTAAATTTCATTTTGAAAATTCAAATGATAGATTATCTGGAAGTCATTCTATCAAGTCGATATATAACTTCTCGGTGACTGATCCCTTCGCAGAAATAGTGCATGACAAAGATTCTGAAGAAGATGAATTTGATCTGTAATACCAGTTTGAACCTTGTTACCCCCGAGTTTGGGCCTTCTCATACTAGAATTTGAACCTTGTAATATTTCTAGTACTTGTGATACAATGTTTGAAATGGCATTGTCTTCTTTTTTTCTTTGAAATTTCCGGCTACAATTTATACAGAGTACTGCCCGAGTACGAATGCAAGCGGACGGCGTCCAAATGACATGGGATTGAGATGATCGAAAAGGCAAAGTTGTTCATTTGTACAAAACGAACTTTCTTGTTGACCACCTTTCGGCTTGATGAAATTTTAGATTAACTTGTACATAATGGAATATATTTCTATGTGATCTATTTTCCTGTTCATGCTCTCATAGTTCACTACAATGAGAGCACGGATGCAGATATAATGAATGGACTTCGATAAGAGCATTCAAACCCTAAATCCTGAAAATTAGAATGTATTTGTTATAAACTCTATCGTAGCAGAATTTATAAGGTACTACGTTCTAAACACCAACACACCATTTTTTATTTGTTTTTTCTAGCCCGCCTAACATTGTCTGTGACACTACAAATCATCCAGGAAAATAGAAATGCCTAGTGACGCCCAAAAGCGTCGCACAATTACGGGCCAGAAAGTCGCCGAAATTGGTTAGGGTGCTGCCCCGCGAGGAAAACACCTCATGATTATGCTCTGTCATAGAAAATGATTTCAGGCGACGTTTCGTATTTCGTTGCCAGGGTTTTTGTCACTAAATAAATGAAATTTTGTGGTGCGTTACTCTGTTTGTTATGTACTTAATATTGTAGATGCATGCTGGATAACGGTCGATTGGTGGAGTAATAGTAGTAGATGTAGGCATGAGTCGGTCTACTTGTCACGGATGTGATGCCTATATACATGATCATTGCCATGAATACGTCATAACTATGCGATTTTCTATCAATAGCCCAACATTAATTTGTTTACCCATCGTATGATATGTGTTCAAGAGAACAGCCTCTAGTTAAAACTATGGCCCCCGGATCTACCTTTATCATATTATAAAAACAAAAAAATACCTTGTTGCAATTTTATACTTTTTATTTTACTTTTGTTTTTATCTATCTATCACTATTACATTTAATCCTTGCAAGTAACGAGTTCAAGGGGATTGACAACCCTCTTGCCTGCGTTGGGTGCAAGTATTTGCTCTTTTGTGTGCAGGTGCTGAAGATGGGAATTCGCGTGATTCTCCTATTGGTTCAATAAACCTTGGTTCTCACTGAGGGAAATACTTATCTCTACTGTACTACATCTCTCCTCCTCTTTGAGGAAAATCCCAACGCATCTCACAAGTAGCACACAACCTACCGCTAGGGCCTCTGGCAGTAGGACTTACCTACATCGTCACGCCCATTTGGTGCGCAAAAGATTCTAACGCTATGGTCCTTGGTGGTAGGTTGTGTTACCCTGCCTCCATGGTCCTTGGGGTGAGGTCTTCACCTTTTTTTATTGCATGTATGACCCTCTAATAATTGCATGCATGTCGCTACCGCCAAGGACCTTGGCGGTAGGGTCTTTTCCACACCAAACGGGCGTGATGGCGCCGATAAGTCCCACCGCCAGAGACCCGGGCGGTAGGTTGTTCTATCCTACCACCAAGGACAATGGCGGTAGGAAAAAAGGGCCAGATCCCGAATTTTTAAAAAGCGGGGTCAAATCTTGCTGAAGTTTTGCAAAAGTGTCAAAACAATGAATTTGCCCGCCGAGGGGCGGAACAGGAAACCCCCTACCCCGCCATGAATTCCTGATTCCTCGGAGTAATCCTCATCCTCACAAGTCACCATTAACCTTGCCCCTCTGATGTCTACTACGCAACCTTCTTCTTGTAGACTCGTGTCGGGCCTCCAAGCGCAGAGTTTTGTAGGACAGTAGCAATTTTCCCTCAAGTGGATGACCTAAGGTTTATCAATCCGTGAGAGGCGTAGGATGAAGATGGTCTCTCTCAAACAACCCTGCAACCGAATAACAAAGAGTCTCTTGTGTCCCCAACACACGCAATACAATGGTAAATTGTATAGGTGCACTAGTTCGGCTAAGAGATGATGATACAAGTGTAATATGGATAGTAGATATAGGTTTTTGTAATCTGAAAATATAGAAACAGCAAGGTAGCAAGTAACAAAAGTGAGAAAAAACGGTATTGCAATGCTTGAAAACAAGGCCTAGGGTTCATACTTTCACTAGTGTAATCTCTCAACAACGATAACATAATTAAATCATATGGCAATCCCTCAACGTGCAACAAAAAATCACTCAAAAGTTTCTATCGGAGAACATAGGACGAAAACGTGCATCAACCCCTATGTATATATTACCCCAACGTCACCTCGGGAATCCGTGAATTGAGTGCCAAACATACATCAAGTGAATCAATAGAACATCCCATTGTCACCACACATATCCCATCGCAAGACATACATCAAGTGTTCTCAAATCCAATACTCAATACAACGTAACGAAACCTCAAAGAGCAAGACTCAATTCATCACAACAAGATGATAGGGAGAAACACCATATGATCCAACTATAATAACAAAGCTCGCGGTACACCAAGATCGTGCCAAATCAAGAACACGAGAGAGAGAGAGAGAGAGAGATCAAACACATAGCTACTGGTACATACCCTCGGCCCCGAGGGTGAACTACTCCCTCCTCGTCATGGAGACCGCCGGGATGATGAAGAAGGCCCCCGATGATGATTTCCCCCTCCGGTAGGGTGCCGGAACGGGGTCCTGATTCGTTTTTCGTGGCTACAGAAGCTTGCGGTGGCGGAACTTCTCTTCTAGGGTTCTTTTCGGGGGTTTTGGTATTTATAGGAATTTTTGACGTAGGTTTCACATCAAATGGGTGCCCGAGGGGGCCAGAAGCCGTAGGGGCGTAACCTTGGGGGTGGGCGCGCCCTGGCGGCTTGTGGCCACCTCGTCCACTTCGTGGCCAGCTCCGGTTTTTCGGGGGTCCCTTTTGGTCCATAAAAATCACCGTAATTTTTTAGCCCATTCCGAGAACTTTTATTTCTGCACAAAAAGGACACCACGGTAGTTCTGCTGAAAACAACGTCAGTGCGGGTTAGCTCTAATAAAATCATACCAAAACCATATAAAATTGTTGTAAACATGGCATGAATACTTCATAAATTATAGATAGGTTGGAGACGTATCACCCTCCCCTCCCCTCTCCACAATCCTCCACCTCATGCATATCTAGGGGTAAGGATGTCGGGGAGCTCTCATCATTGAGTCGTGCGACCCCGGAACATGCGGATGGCGTCGATGGTGGTGTCATTATTACCAGTGCCGCCACTCGCGCCAGCCTTGCCGTCAGTGCAACGAGTGATGCGGCGCGTGGTGTTGGCAAAATTCCCCATCCCAGAGCTCTGGTATGATTTTGGGGTGAGAATCATCCAGAACTCCACATTCGAGGAGCGCACGAGGTTCTTGAGGGAGGTGGGCTGCAGCGTGATGAAGTTCGTCTTCTAGGAAATGCTGGAAGCCAAATCTCAAGATCCAGATCAAGGATCTGTCGCCCATGCGTGGGCGCCCTCACATACCCGCCTCTAGGGGTGCTTCCTCCAGGAGAGCGCCTCCTCCCAACTGAACCAGGCTCTGGCCGGTGGATGGGAGGTGCAGAGAGGCTCTACTACTCTGCACCCCCATTGCGCTGATCTAGATCCTCCACCACGGCCAGCCGGCCTAGGGAATATCCCATGTTTGTTTTGTTCTATGGATGTTTTTCATCACCCGGATTTGGCATTGTTGTGCTCTAGGTTATCCCACATGGTGTCCTTGTCTCTCAATTCTGAGTGGTTTCCATCGAGGGTTGTCTCTCCTTATTCTCAACGAACTCTAGTGCTATCCCAGATCAACTCCGCCAATGTCGACCTCAATTCTTTGGGTTGTGCTTCTCCGAGCTCCTTGGTTTCTACCTCTCATTCACCTTCCTGTCATCGCCATACCACCACCCACCCACCCAGATACTCCAAAATGTTCACTAGCGGGTCTCACCACTGGCCAGCCTCTACACGAGATGGCGGGTTCATATTCATCATAAAAGTGCATCACTTGGTTTGAGACATGTTATCTTTGTTATGGACTGCTTGAATACTCTCCAATCCTGCTGGTGAGCTTTTCGCATGTGCTGTAAAACGATGATGATAAACATGTAGGTACTTGCTCTTGAATAAAGTAATTAAACTAGTAATTTGTATATTTTCAACACAATTTACTCCAGAGCAAAAGCAATATGAAAGGACATAATCACTCGACTAGAACAAGATATGATCAAAGTTTGGACAAACAATTTCCATGTAAAAAAATGTTTGGTCAAACAAGAAGCTCATTGATGTCTCTGGCGTATCTATATTTTTTTATTGTTTCATTCTATTATATTACCAGTCTTATATACTTCGTTACCATTTTATATTGTTTTTCTGGACTAACATATTAATCTAGTGCCCAGTGCGAGTTGCTATTTCTGCTTGTTTTTGGTTTCACAGAAAATTAATACTTACGAAGGTCCAAACACGATGCCAATTTTTGACCATTTTTTCTAGACCAGAAGGAACACCAGAAGCTTCGGGAAACGGTGAGGGGACCCACGAAGCCCCCATGCACATGGACACATGGCAGAAGCGCGTCTAGGGGGTGGCCGCGCCACCTGTCCATGTGGGGCCCCTAAGCCTCTGTTTGACCTAATTACTTGCTCATAAATTCCCATAAATCTTTAAACTCTTGGAGCGAGACCCGAAATAATTTTATTGCTGCTGCAAGCCTGTGTTCAGAAGTCTTCCCATTTGGAGCCCTGCTCCGGAGTTCCACCGAAGGGGGAAACCATCGGGGTGGCCATATTCATCAACCTTGTTGCCTCCATGATGATGTGTGAGTAGCTCCTACAGGACCTATGGGTCCATAGTAGTAGCTAGATGGTTTTCTCTCTCTCTCAATCTTTGATCTTCAATACCATGTTCTCTTATGAGATCAATCCAATGTAATTCTTGTGGTGTGCTTGTTGGGATCCGATGAATTGTGGGTTTATGATCAGATTGTTCATTGATTTCTATTGAATCTTTTGAAGTTTCTTTGCTGCATAATTAAATAGCTATTTTATGCTTTCTGGTCTATGAGTCTTCTCTGGCCAAGATAGATGAGTAGGTGTTTTGCATCACCACCACTAAAGAACTACCTATCAAACTTGGCTAGGGACAACAAATAGATCGGAGAGCATACATAGCTACTTAATTATGCAGGAAAGAAACTTCAGAAGATTCAATATAATCCAGTCAAAGAATTTGATCATAAAGTGACAATTTATCATATCCCAACAAACACACAACCGATTACATAATATTGATCCCGATCATGTGAGACAGGCAACCTGGCAGTCGGGTCGGGTTTGGTCGGGTCGACCCCTACCAAACCCATGCCCTAAAAGTAAATGGGTCTACCCCTTCACCCACGACCCTACCCATGGGCATAGGAGCAGACCCACGCCCATACCCATCGAGCAACCCATCCCAATGGGTTACCCATCGGGCGCAAGATACTATTTTCAATATAATTTACTTATATTCTGCCAAAACTCTTTGTTAAACGATTCCTATTGTTGCGAACAGGATTTGGCGTTGCCTAATCCCAACCACACAAGCAGGCAGCGTGCAGCAGCTGTGTTTTATAGGCTCGCTGGTGGTTCCTTTCCCATAGCTGGGGGAGGTGGTACTAAACTATACTAGTGCATCCACCAGCAACGAGTGTATTGTATGGGCCACTTGCTAAATCTTGTTGGGCCTGCATTCTTGAAACGTGAAAGAAGCGAACGTGAAGCTGGTTGTTTGGTGCCTAGGTTGGGGCCGGCTGCTTCTCTTCGGCCAACGAGAAACCCATAGCCTTGGTTCCATTTGTTGGTATTAACCGGCCCATAGCCTTTTGCAAACTCTGAGTGATGCCTGGGTTGGGGCTGACGGTACATGGACGCTTCACACAAAATAATTAGTGCACAAAAATTAGACCACTGTATGTACGTGTATATATCTATATGGCCCACATGTCATGCTAATCGGGTTGCCCATCGGGTAACCCATGGGCGTAGACCTGCACCCATGCCCTACCCACCACTAATCGGGTTGCCCATGGGTCATGCCCATGGGCAAACATGACGACCCATACCCTACCCATTCGGGTCGGGTGCCCATGGGCGCACGTGCCCATGGGTCGGATTGCCAGGTTGATCAGGCAGCTCACGGGAATTTTGTACTGAATCACAAGAGAGAGAGAGAGAGAGAGAGAGAGAGAGAGAGAGAGGACCCTAAGGTCCTATGGAAACTACTCACACATGGTCATGGTGGCTACTCACACAATGACTCCATTCTCGAAGAATGTCTGCTCCAACCCTCTTAAAAAAGTTCACTTTAATGACACCAAAAAGGGATTTTATAGTACGAGGAAAACATGTAGAGAATATTAAAAAGTGAAACATAAATGCCAATTATATGAAGAAGGAATACAAATCAGCAGAAAAGTGAAAAGGAAAAAAATAGAATGAAAAAAAAAACATAAAGAAGGAAACCAGCAGATGGGTCACGCCATCATTGTGCGACACTCGATCTGGTCTAGTTTAGTACCACCTCGCTAGCGAGAGAGGCGGATGTGGGAGAGCTGGTGTATATAACTAGCCCACGGAGCACCGGTGCAACTTATATACCTAGACGGGGTTTACGACTGATCAAGAAGGGTCGTGGCCTAGATCAATGGCTCACATTGCACTTGGAGAGCATGTTGGTCTATCATCTCCCCAATTGGGAGAATGGACCTCAAAATCTATGGTAGAGGGGGTATGCGCTCACGCGGCCCCTGCCAATCCATCAAAATGAATTTGATCATTGCAGCTATGCACGTTCTCAAGTTGCTTCTACTTGGTCAAGCAAGTATACATGGTATTTTTTTTCTATTAAAAGTTTTGCAATGCCAAGAATTTCCAAAACATACAACTCTATGTGAGTGTGGCCACATGAATTTTGTAGCCAGCCAATTAGTAGCCAATATTTGGGCCAATACCAAACTTTAACACTAAACCAAGCAAGTTTTCAATGGTATATTGAATAGTGGTATTACAAATCAGATTTGATTCACCATATTCCTTGCGAAGAAATCTTCAAAACAAGGCAAGGCCCTAGACTATTATAAATAGGTAGTTAGCTTAATCATGGGCTTGCGATGTGACCAGTAACTTATGGGAAACAATACCATTCTTCAGCTAGGCAACGTTCGCTAAAAAAGGCAACAAGAACTATGAAGAGTATAAATTTGTTCCACAAGAAAAAAAGATTTTTATTCTGATTCTTGCCAAGATCAAACAATCTATAGTCAAATTATTTTGGCAATTAGCGAATGAAGTTCATGCTTTTCAAATAGGGTGGACCATTGATGGAGTTGAATGATGGAGGACATGACACGCTCTTGTGCTCTCACTGTGACTGAAATATGGCATCCCCAGTCACACGGGCTTCCACCACCACCAACCGCCCCCACATAAAACCACACGTGAAAATACTCCACTAATCCAGGGCTCCTCCTCCAAAGCACTTCTCCACCCTTCCTCCCACTCTCATAACCCCCTTCATCCTTTTTTCAGGTGCTATCTGCATGTTCAGCTGCAAGCTCATCATCTCTAGAGAAAAATGCTGGTTGTGCAAACTAGTGTTCTAGTTGCATCCAATTTGTCTCCGTCAGCAAGCCAAGATGTCTCGTTCATTTGATTGAGGGCATGGAGTGATCTGGAGCTATGGACACCCTTCTCCCCTGAAGCTTAAAACCTATAGTTTCTGTTTAGATTTTGTAGGGTGCTGGAATGTTTGGAACTTTAGTTTTGTACTCCTTTTTTGCTTTCTCTCTGCACTGCGATAGGCGGAAGCCGGTGAACAGATTTGGAAGTGGCTGTGATTTGGTCTCGTTTTAATGAACTGTTTTACAAACTCTAGGCGTTGAATCACAGAATTGATACTGTATCTGCTAATGTGATGCTATTTATTTACCTGCTTAGTTCATGGAAGTTTTATCCAACTTTTGTTCACCATTGGAGACAAAAGTGCCCCCACGGGGGGAATCACCATTGGAGAAACCAACCAGCTTCATCTGCTCTGCATCAACCTCGTTTGTAGCGTGTACTTATGTTGAGAGAAAAATAATTCAAGCGAGTAGCACACAAGTATCCCACGGAGAATCAGGCCCCAAACAACACAGAATCGGGCCCCAAGTAGAATCACGGGCCTGTCCAGCACAGTACCCCTCACGAGGAATCAGGCTTGCGAGCTTGCACCCAACAACTGGCTAATGAAGCACAGACCCCTTAAAAAAGGCTAATGAACCACATCGCTATGGTTTGGTTTAGTACCACCTCGCCAGCCGAACAAGGGAGGTTGGGAGAGCATGAGTGGGAGAGTGGACGTCGTAATTTGTGATAGAGGGGGTACGCGTTCGCGCGGCCCCTGCCAATCTATAAAGTTTAAATTTTCGGTTTTATTGCCTTGCATTGCATATAAACACTAAAAAATTGCATCTGCATCTCGTGTTACATGTAACAACATCTTCAAAACAATCCTATGAGTTATGGTGATAGCATCTCCAAAATAATGCTAACTTGTTTCTCTCAAGCCCTGCGTACCGTTTTATGCTTGTATTTATTTCAAGGGGTTTCAAGGGAATTGGGATTAAATCCGCAGCAAGTCAAAATCCACCTCAAATCCCTCCAATCCTCTTCAACCCCCCCTGTGGTGGGGATAACCGAACAAGCCCTAAAGAAATATTAATGAATGCACCAACTGTGCACATAGTTCAACCTTATCACAGTAAGAGATACATCATGGGAATTTCATATACTCTGTCATATGTGCACTGTGCTTGGTAGTCAGAGTGATTGTTTACCTGCAAGTACATGTCATTAGAATTTTCAACTCTCATGCAGTTATGGCTTGAATAGCTCAGAGGCTGAAAGGGGCCGCCGCCTCTGTTCCGGGAGAGACATGATGTTTATTTGCATCAAGTATTTCTGCAGCAAGATAACACCAATGAGCTGGAAGTGTGTCCTGGGTACTTGCATGGTTGAGGAAGAGACTGGTTGTTCCTAAATGTGCTATTGCAGATCCATGCTATTGATTCACATATACTGAAGCTTGAGGCTCAAATTCAACGCTTGACAATAAGTTTGCATCTGCATCCAAACTGAACTGTTGTGTAACCATTCAGTCTATAAGACTATCATGGAGACATAACTTTGGATTAGTACACCATTTTTTTACACCAATGAGTTCCCTGCATATATATGAGAAGTGGCTAATACTTCCTCGGTCCCAAAATAAGCGTCTGGACTTGGTACAAACTTTAGTACAAAGTTATACTAAGATTGAGACACTTATTTTTGGACGGAGGGAGTATGAGGCATGGTCATCTCTGTTTCACAGGCTGAACTAAATCCAGACCAGGGGAGATACTAGCACCTGTTTCCAGGAAGAGAATACTATAACAAATACGAGCAAGTTCTGACCACGCAGTAAATAATTACACTGATTTGGATTAACCATATCAGTTGAGACCCAATAAAGAAATGCCTAATAGGTGTATATTTATGTGTTTACATTCTTTTCATTCTAAAATGTGGATCAGTGTTTAAACAAGATACGTCACCTTACATTTCTGTCCTGGTGGATCCTGTGTTTTGTTGCAATTAGCAAGATCTTCTGTGATTTGGATGAACCATATCAGTTGGAACCTGTGTTTTGTTGCAATTAGCAAGATCTTCTGTCTTGAGGCCACCTAATTAGTAACCACGGAGGATCGCCGCCTACTGCGATGGAGGATGAGCCGACCAACAAGCGGGGTCGGGTCAAGCCAGAAACGCAAGAGCCTCCGGCGATCCTGGACTTCATCAGCAGCCTCCCCGACGAGATGTTGGTAACCATCTTATCCCTCCTCCCCATCAAATCTGGCATGCGGACCACCATCCACTCCCAGCGGTGGTGCACCCTCTGGCACTCCACCCCCTGGACCTCATCGACGACGATGAGCTCTGCCACGGGGATCGCAAATGCTTGGAAGTGTTGTCTCACATCCTCGCACGCACCCTGGGCCAGTCAGACACCTTGCCATCGACAAGTTATGTTCCAACTGCAAGGTCAAACCCAAGTTTCACGAGTGGTTCCAATCCCCGGCCCTAGGTCATCTAGAGGAGTTGAGCTTTCAAGCTGGCCATCTGCGCTCGCTGCCGCCATCGGCCCTCCGCCTCGCGCCCACTCTACACCGTGCTAGATCATGTAGTGCGTTTTCCCCCAGATTAATGTTGAGCCCGCTCTTCATCTCCCTAAACTGAAGCACCTCAAGCTCCAGGGCATCAGCATCTCGAAGGAGGATATGGAGCACCCACTCCTCAGTTGTACAATGCTCGAGTTCCTTCGTCTTCAGGTGATGGATGAGTTCCGTAGCCTCCACATCGCCTCAACGAATATCCGTGTGATTTATGTGTATTGCTGGTGCCGCAACAGTGTTGGGGAACGTAGCAGAAATTCAAAATTTTCCTACGTGTCACCAAGATCTATCTATGGAGAGACTAGCAACGAGGGGAAGGAGAGTGCATCTACATACCCTTGTAGATCGCTAAGCGGAAGCGTTCAAGTGAACAGGGTTGATGGAGTCGTACTCGTCGTGATCCAAATCACCGATGACCAAGTGCCGAACGGACGGCACCTCCGCGTTCAACACACGTACAGCCCGGTGACGTCTCCCATGCCTTGATCCAGCAAGGAGAGAGGGAGAGGTTGAGGAAGACTCCATCCAGCAGCAGCACAACGGCGTGGTGATGATGGAGGAGCGTGGTACTCCAGCAGGGCTTCGCCAAGCACGTGACGGAGGAGGAGAGGTGTTGGGGAGGGGAGGGGCTGCGCCTTGAGTTGTCCTCCGTAGCCCTCCCCTCACCCCTCTATTTATAGGGGAAGGGGCAAGGGGGGCCGGCCCCTCTAGATGGGATCTAGAGGGGGGCGGCGGCCAGGGAGGGGGGACTTGCCCCCCAAGCAAGGGGGCGCCCCCTTTAGGGTTTCCCCCAACCCTAGGCGCATGGGCCCTTGGGGGGAAGGCGCACCAGCCCACTTTGGGCTGGTTCCCTTCCTCATACAGCCCATAAGGCCCTCCGGGACCGGTGGTCCCACTTGGTGGACCCCCGGGACCCTCCTGGTGGTCCCGGTACGTTACCGATAAAACCCGAAACCCTTTCGGTGACCAAAACAGGACTTCCCATATATAAATCTTTACCTCCGGACCATTCCGGAACTCCTCGTGACGTCCGGGATCTCATCCGGGACTCCGAACAACATTCGGTAACCACATACGAACTTCCTTAATAACCCTAGCGTCATCGAACCTTAAGTGTGTAGACCCTACGGGTTCGGGAGACATGCAGACATGACCGAGACGTTCTCCGGTCAATAACAAACAGCGGGATCTGGACACCCATGTTGGCTCCCACTGAAGGAAATATGCCCTAGAGGCAATAATAAAGTTATTATTTATTTCCTTATATCATGATAAAGGTTTATTATTCATGCTAGAATTGTATTAACCGGAAACATAATACATGTGTGAATACATAGACAAACAGAGTGTCACTAGTATGCCTCTACCTGACTAGCTCATTAA
Source organism: Aegilops umbellulata (assembly GCA_032464435.1). Taxonomy (NCBI): domain Eukaryota; kingdom Viridiplantae; phylum Streptophyta; class Magnoliopsida; order Poales; family Poaceae; genus Aegilops; species Aegilops umbellulata. The sequence continues at coordinate 22,109,753 of CP136057.1, forward strand.
TCAAAGATGGTTATGTTTCCTAACCATGAACAAAGAGTTGTTATTTGATTAACGAGGTCACATCATTAGTTGAATGATCTGATTGACATGACCCATTACATTAGCTTAGCACCCGATCGTTTAGTATGTTGCTATTGCTTTATCCATGACTTATACATGTTCCTTTAACTATGAGATTATGCAACTCCCGTTTACCGTAGGAACACTTTGTGTGCTACCAAACGTCACAACGTAACTGAGTGATTATAAAGGTGCTCTACAGGTGTCTCCGAAAGTATTTGTTGGGTTGGCGTATTTCGAGATTAGGATTTGTCACTCCGAATGTTGGAGAGGTATCTTAGGGCCTTCTCGGTAATGCACATCACATAAGCCTTGCAAGCATTGCAACCAATGAGTTAGTTGCGAGATGATGTATTACGGAACGAGTAAAGAGACTTGCCGGTAACGAGATTGAACTAGGTATTGGATACCGACGATCGAATCTCGGGCAAGTAACATACCGATGACAAAGGGAACAACGTATGTTGTTATGCGGTCTGACCGATAAAGATCTTCGCAGAATATGTAGGAGCCAATATGGGCATCCAGGTCCCGCTATTGGTTATTGACCGGAGATGTGTCTCGGTCATGTCTACATTGTTCTCGAACCGTAGGGTCCGCACGCTTAAGGTTTCGATGACAGTTATATTATGAGTTTATGAGTTTTGATGTACCGAAGGAGTTCGGAGTCCCGGATAAGATCGGGGACATGACGAGGAGTCTCGAAATGGTCGAGACGTAAAGATCGATATATTGGACGACTATATTCGGACATCAGAAGGGTTCTGAGTGGTTCGGGTATTTTCGGAGGTACCGGGGAGTTACGGGATTACGGGAGAAGTAATGGGCCTTGATGGGCTTTAGTGGGAAGAGGAAAAAGGCTGCTGCGCCCCCCCTCCCCTCTAGTCCGAATTGGACTAGGGAAAAGGGGGCCGGCCACCTCTCCTTCTCCTCCTATTCCTTCTCCCTTCCTCCCCTTTTGGTGGACTCCTACTAGGACTTGGAGTCCTAGTAGGAATCCATATCCTGGCCGCACCTTTGCCTTGGCCGGCCTCCTCCTCCTCCATCCTTTATATACAGGGGCAGGGGGCACCCCATAGACACACAAGTTGATCTACGGATCGTTCCTTAGCCGTGTGCGGTGCCCCCTTCCACCAAATTCCACCTCGGTCATATCGTTGCAGTACTTAGGCGAAGCCCTGCGCCGGTAACACATCAAGATCGTCACCACGCCGTCGTGCTGACGGAACTCTTCCCCGACGCTTTGCTGGATCGGAGCCCGGGGATCGTCATCGAGCTGAACGTGTGCCAAGAACTCGGAGGTGCCGGTGTAACGGTACTTGGATCGGTCGGATCGCGAGGAGAACGCACGACTACTTCCTCTACGTTGAGTCAACGCTTCCGCTTCGGTCTACGAGGGTACGTAGACAACACTCTCCCCTCTCGTTGCTATGCATCACCATGATCTTGCGTGTGCGTAGGAAAATTTTAAAATTACTACGTTCCCCAACAGTGGCATCAGAGCCTAGGTTTTTATGGTTTGATATTATTTGCACGAGCAGAACACAAGTGAGTTGTGGACGATACAAGTCATACTGCCTACCAGCATGTCATACTTTGGTTCAGCGGTATTGTTGGACGAGACGATCCGGACCAACCTTACGCGTACGCTTACGCGAGACCGGTTCCCTCGACGTGCTTTGCACATAGATGGCTTGCGGAAGACTGTCTCTCCAACTTTAGTTGAACCAAGTGTGGCTACGCCCGGTCCTTGAGAAGGTTAAAACGGAGTCTATTTGACGAACTATCGTTGTGGTTTTGATGCGTAGGTAAGATGAGTTCTTGCTTAAGCCCGTAGCAGCCACGTAAAACTTGCAACAAACAAAGTAGAGGACGTCTAACTTGTTTTTGCAGGGCATGTTGTGATGTGATATGGTCAAGACATGATGCTATATTTTATTGTATGAGATGATCATGTTTTGTAACCGAGTTATCGGCAACTGGCAGGAGCCATATGGTTGTCGCTTTATTGTATGCAATGCAATCGCCCTGTAATGCTTTACTTTATCACTAAGCGGTAGCGATAGTCGTAGAAGCATAAGATTGGCGAGACAACAACGATGCTACGATGGAGATCAAGGTGTCGCGCCGGTGACGATGGTGATCATGACGGTGCTTCGAAGATGGAGATCACAAGCACGAGATGATGATGGCCATATCATATCACTTATATTGATTGCATGTGATGTTTATCTTTTATGCATCTTATCTTGCTTTGATTGACGGTAGCATTATAAGATGATCTCTCACTAATTATCAAGAAGTGTTCTCCCTGAGTATGCACCGTTGCGAAAGTTCTTCGTGCTGAGACACCACGTGATGATCGGGTGTGATAGGCTCTACGTTCAAATACAACGGGTGCAAAACAGTTGCACACGCGGAATACTCAGGTTATACTTGACGAGCTATGCATATAAGATATGACCTCGGAACACGGAGACCGAAAGGTCGAGCGTGAATCATATAGTAGATATGATCAACATAATGATGTTCACCATTGAAACTACTCCATCTCACGTGATGATCGGACATGGTTTAGTTGATTTGGATCACGTGATCACTTAGAGGATTAGAGAGATGTCTATCTAAGTGGGAGTTCTTAAGTAATATGATTAATTGAACTTAAATTTATCATGAACTTAGTCCTGGTAGTATTAGCATATCTATGCTGTAGATCAATAGCTCGCATTGTTGCTTCCCTGTGTTTATTTTGATATGTTCCTAGAGAAAATTGTGTTGAAAAATGTTAGTAGCAATGATGCGGATTGGATCCGTAATCTGAGGTTTATCCTCATTGTTGCACAGAAGAATTTTGTCCTTGATGCACCGCTAGGTAACTGACCTTTTGCAGGAGCAGATGCAGACGTTATGAACGTTTTGCTAGCTCAATATGATGACTACTTAATAGTTTAGTGCACCATGCTTAACGGCTTAGAATCGGGACTTCAAAGACGTTTTCAACGTCATGGACCATACGAGATGTTCCAGGAGTTGAAGTTAATATTTCAAGCAAATACCCGAGTTGAGAGATATGAAGTCTCCAACAAGTTCTATAGCTAAAAGATGGAGGAGAATCGCTCAACTAGTGAGCATGTGCTCAGATTGTCTGGGTACTACAATCGCTTGAATCAAGTGGGAGTTAATCTTCCAGATAAGATAGTGATTGACAGAATTCTCTAGTCACCATCACCAAGTTAGTAGAACTTCGTGATGAACTATAATATGCAAGGGATAACGGAATATATTCCCAAGCTCTTCGCGATGCTAAAATCGGCGAAGGTAGAAATCAAAGAAAAACATCAAAGTGTTGATGGTTGACAAGATCACTAGTTTCAAGAAAAGGGCAAAAGGAAAGAAGGGGAACTTCAAGAAGAACGGCAAGCAAGTTGCTGCTCAAGTGAAAAAGCCCAAGTCTGGTCCTAAGCCTGAGACTAAGTGCTTCTACTGCAAAGGGACTGGTCACTGGAAGCGGAACTACCCCAAGTGATTGGCGGATAAGAAGGATGGCAAAGTGAACATAAGTATATTTGATATACATGTAATTGATGTGTACTTTACTAGTGTTCATAGCAACCCCTCAGTATTTGGTACTAGTTCAAGTTGCTAAGATTAGTAACTCGAAACAGGAGTTGCAGAATGAACAAAGACTAGTTAAAGGGCAAGGTGACGATGTGTGTTGGAAGTGGTTCCAAGATTGATATGATCATCATCACACACTCCCTATACTTTCGGGATTAGTGTTGAAACTAAATAAGTGTTATTTGGTGTTTGCGTTGAGCATGAATATGATTTGATCATGTTAATTGCAATACAGTTATTCATTTAAGTTAGAGAACAATTGTTGTTCTGTTTACATGAATAAAACCTTCTATGGTCATACACACCAATGAAAATAGTTCATTGGATCTCGCTCGTAGTGATACACATATTCATAATATTGAAACCAAAAGATGCGAAGTTAATAATGATAGTGCAACCTATTTATGGCACTGCCGTTTAGGTCATATTGGTGTAAAGCGCATGAAGAAACTCCATGCTGATGGGATTTTGGAATCACTTGATTATGAATCACTTGATACTTGCGAACCATGCCTCTTGGGCAAGATGACTAAAACGCCGTTCTCCGGAACAATGGAGCAAGCAACAGATTTGTTGGAAATCATACATACTGATGTATATGGTCCGATGAATATTAAGGCTCGCGACAAGTATCATTATTTTCTAACCTTCACAGATGATTTGAGCAGATATGGGTATATCTACTTGATGAAACATAAGTCTGAAACGTTTGAAAAGTTCAAAGAATTTTAGAGTGAAGTGAAAATCATCGTGACAAGAAAATAAGGTTTCTACGATCTGATCGCGGAGACAAATATTTGAGTTACGAGTTTGGTCTTCAATTAAAACAATGTGGAATAGTTTCACAAATTCATGCCACCTGGAACACCACAGCATAATGGTGTGTCCGAACGTCATAACCGTACTTTATTGGATATAGTACAATCTATGATGTCTCTTACCGATCTACCACTATCGTTTTTGGGGTTATGCATTAAAGACAGCTGCATTCACGTTAAAAAGGGCACCATCTAAGTCCGTTGAGACGACACAATCTGAACTATGGTTTGGCAAGAAACCAAAGTTGTCGTTTCTTAAAGTTTGGGGTTGCGATGCTTATGTGAAAATTTTCATCCTGATAAGCTCAAACCCAAATCGGAGAAATGTGTCTTCATAGGATACCCAAAGGAGACTGTTGGGTACACCTTCTATCACAGATCCAAATGCAAGACTTTTGTTGCTAAGAATGGATCCTTTCTAGAGAAGGAGTTTCTCTCGAAAGAAGTGAGTGGGAGGAAAGTAGAAAACTTGATAAGGTAATTGTACCTTCTCCCTTATTGGAAAGTAGTTCATCACAGAAATCTGTTCTTGTGACTACTACACCAATTAGTGAGGAAGCTAATGATGATGATCATGTAACTTCAGATCAAGTAACTACCGAATCTCGTAGGTAAACCAGAGTGAGATCCGCACCAGAGTGGTACGGTAATCGTGTTCTGGAAGTCATGTTACTAGACCATGACGAACTTGCGAACTATGAGGAAGCGATGATGAGCCCAGATTCCATGAAATGGTTTGAGGCCATGAAATCTGAGATATGATCCATGTATGAGAACAAAGTATGGACTTTGATGGATTTGCCCGATGATCGGCAAAGCCGTAAAAAAATAAATGGATCTTCAAGAGGAAGACAGACGCTGATAGTAGTGTTACTATCTACAAAACTAGAATTGTCGCAAAAGGGTTTTCGACAAGTTCAAGTTGTTGACTACGATGAGAGTTTCTCACTCGTATCTATGCTTAAGTCTGTTCGAATCATGTTAGCAATTGCCGCATTTTATGAAATCTGGCAAATGGAAAAACAAAACTGCATTCCTTAATGGATTTATTAAAGAAGAGTTGCATATGATGCAACCAGAAGGTTTTGTCAATCCTAAAGGTGTTAACAAAATATGCAAGCTCCAGCGGTCCATCTATGGACTGGTGCAAGCATCTCGGAGTTGGAATATACACTTTGATAAGTTGATCAAAGCATATAGTTTTATACAGACTTGCAGTGAAGCCTGTATTTACAAGAAAGTGAGTGGGAGCACTACAACATTTCTGATAAGTATATGTGAATGACATATTGTTGATCGGAAATAATGTAGAATTATTCTGCAAAGCATAAAGGAGTGTTTGAAAGGAGTTTTTCAAAGAAAGACCTCGATGAAGCTGCTTACATATTGAGCATCAAAATCTATAGAGATAGATCAAGACGCTTGATAAGGTTTTTCAATGAGTACATACCTTGACAAGATTTTGAAGTAGTTCGAAATGGAACAGTCAAAGAAAGAGTTCTTTCCTGTGTTACAAGGTATGAAGTTGAGTAAAGACTCAAAACTCGACCACGGCAGAAGATAGAAAGAGAATGAAAGTCATTCCCTATGCCTTGGCCATAGGTTCTATAAAGTATGCCATGCTGTGTACCAGATCTATTGTATACCCTACACTGAGTTTGGCAAGGGAATACAATAGTGATCTAGGAGTAGATCACTGGACAGCGGTCAAAATTATCCTTAGTGGAATAAGGATATGTTTCTCGATTATGGACGTGACAGAAAGGTTCGCCGTAAAGGGTTATGTCGATGCAAGTTTTGACACTGATCTGGATGACTCTAAGTCTCGATCTAGATACATATTGAAAGCGGGAGCAATTAGCTAGAGTAGCTCTGTGCGGAGTATTGTAGACATAGAATTCGCAAAATACTTACGGATCTGTATGTGACAGACCCGTTGACTAAAATTATCTCACAAGCAAAACATGATCACACCTTAGTACTCTTTGGGTGTTAATCACATAGCGATGTGAACTAGATTACTGACTCTAGTAAACCCTTTGGGTGTTGGTCACATATCGATGTGAACTATGGGTGTTAATCACATGGTGATGTGAACTATTGCTGGTAAATCACATGGCGATATGAACTAGATTATTGACTCTAGTGCAAGTGGGAGACTGAAGAAAATATGCCCTAGAGGCAATAATAAAGTTATTATTTATTTCCTTATATCATGATAAAGGTTTATTATTCATGCTAGAATTGTATTAACCGGAAACATAATACATGTGTGAATACATAGACAAACAGAGTGTCACTAGTATGCCTCTACCTGACTAGCTCGTTAATCAAAGATGGTTATGTTTCCTAACCATGAACAAAGAGTTGTTATTTGATTAACGAGGTCACATCATTAGTTGAATGATCTGATTGACATGACCCATTACATTAGCTTAGCACCCGATCGTTTAGTATGTTGCTATTGCTTTATCCATGACTTATACATGTTCCTTTAACTATGAGATTATGCAACTCCCGTTTACCGTAGGAACACTTTGTGTGCTACCAAACGTCACAACGTAACTGAGTGATTATAAAGGTGCTCTACAGGTTTCTCCGAAAGTATTTGTTGGGTTGGCGTATTTCGAGATTAGGATTTGTCACTCCGAATGTCGGAGAGGTATCTTAGGGCCTTCTCGGTAATGCACATCACATAAGCCTTGCAAGCATTGCAACCAATGAGTTAGTTGCGAGATGATGTATTACGAAACGAGTAAAGAGACTTGCCGGTAACGAGATTGAACTAGGTATTGGATACCGACGATCGAATCTCGGGCAAGTAACATACCGATGACAAAGGGAACAACGTATGTTGTTATGCGGTCTGACCGATAAAGATCTTCGCAGAATATGTAGGAGCCAATATGGGCATCCAGGTCCCGCTATTGGTTATTGACCGGAGATGTGTCTCGGTCATGTCTACATTGTTCTCGAACCGTAGGGTCCGCACGCTTAAGGTTTCGATGACAGTTATATTATGAGTTTATGAGTTTTGATGTGCCGAAGGAGTTCGGAGTCCCGGATGAGATCGGGGACATGACGAGGAGTCTCGAAATGGTCGAGACGTAAAGATCGATATATTGGACGACTATATTCGGACATCAGAAGGGTTCTGAGTGGTTCGGGTATTTTCGGAGGTACCGGGGAGTTACGGGATTACGGGAGAAGTAATGGGCCTTGATGGGCTTTAGTGGGAAGAGGAAAAAGGCTGCTGCGCCCCCCCTCCCCTCTAGTCCGAATTGGACTAGGGAAAAGGGGGCCGGCCACCTCTCCTTCTCCTCCTATTCCTTCTCCCTTCCTCCCCTTTTGGTGGACTCCTACTAGGACTTGGAGTCCTAGTAGGAATCCATATCCTGGCCGCACCTTTGCCTTGGCCGGCCTCCTCCTCCTCCATCCTTTATATACAGGGACAGGGGGCACCCCATAGACACACAAGTTGATCTACGGATCGTTCCTTAGCCGTGTGCGGTGCCCCCTTCCACCAAATTCCACCTCGGTCATATCGTTGCAGTACTTAGGCGAAGCCCTGCGCCGGTAACACATCAAGATCGTCACCACGCCGTCGTGCTGACGGAACTCTTCCCCGACGCTTTGCTGGATCGGAGCCCGGGGATCGTCATCGAGCTGAACGTGTGCCAAGAACTCGGAGGTGCCAGAGTAACGGTACTTGGATCGGTCGGATCGCGAGGAGAACGCACGACTACTTCCTCTATGTTGAGTCAACGCTTCCGCTTCGGTCTACGAGGGTACGTAGACAACACTCTCCCCTCTCGTTGCTATGCATCACCATGATCTTGCGTGTGCGTAGGAAAATTTTAAAATTACTACGTTCCCCAACACCCACATGTTCCACGATGATCTCATCGGATGAACCACGATGTCAAGGACTTAATCAATCCCGTATACAATTCCCTTTGTCTATCGGTACGATACTTGCCCGAGATTCGATCGTCGGTATCCCGATACCTTGTTCAATCTCGTTACCGGCAAGTCTCTTTTACTCGTTCCGCAACACATCATCCCGTGATCAACTCCTTGATCACATTGTGCACATTATGATGATGTCCTACCGAGTGGGCCCAGAGATACCTCTCCGTCACACGGAGTGACAAATCCCAGTCTCGATTCGTGCCAACCCAACAGACACTTTCGGAGATACCCGTAGTGCACCTTTATAGCCACCCAGTTACGTTGTGACGTTTGGCACACCCAAAGTATTCCTACGGTATCCGAGAGTTGCACAATCTCATGGTCTAAGGAAATGATACTTGACATTAGAAAAGCTTTAGCATACGAACTACACGATCTTGTGCTAGGCTTAGGATTGGGTCTTGTCCATCACATCATTCTTCTAATGATGTGATCCCGTTATCAATGACATCCAATGTCCATGGTCAGGAAACCGTAACCATCTATTGATCAACGAGCTAGTCAACTGGAGGCTTACTAGGGACATGGTGTTGTCTATGTATCCACACATGTATCTGAGTTTCCTATCAATACAATTCTAGCATGGATAATAAACGATTATCATGAACAAGGAAATATAATAATAATCAATTTATTATTGCCTCTAGGGCATATTTCCAACAGTCTCCCACTTGCACTAGAGTCAATAATCTAGTTCACATCGATATGTGATTAACACTCAAGGTCACATCCCTATGTGACTAACACCCAAGAGTTCTGGGTTTGATCATGTTATGCTTGTGAGAGAGGTTATAGTCAACGGGTCTGAACCTTTCAGATCCGTGTGTGCTTTACAAATATCTATGTCATCTCCTAGATGCAGTTACCACGCTCTATTTGGTGCTATTCCAAATAACTATTCTACTATACGAATCCAGTTTACTACTCAGAATAATCTGGATTAGTGTCAAAACTTGCATCGGCGTAACCCTTTACGACGAACTCTTTTACCACCTCCATAATCGAGAAAATTCCTTAGTCCACTAGTTACTAAGGATAACTTTGACCGTTGTCCTGTGATCCATTTCTAGATCACACTTGTACCCCTTGACTGACTCATGGTTTGGCACACTTCAGGTGCGGTACATAACATAGCATACTTTAGAGCCTACGACTAAAGCATAGGGGACGACCTTCGTCCTTTCTATTCTGCCGTGGTCATGTCTTGAGTCTTGCTCAATACTCACACCTTGTAACACAGCCGAGAACTCCTTCTTTGCTGATCTATTTTGAACTCCTTCAAAATCTTTTCGTGGTATGTGTTTGTTTGAAAGTACTATTAAGCGATTTTGATCTATCCTTATAGATCTTGATGCTCAATGTTTAAGTAGCTTAATCCAGGTTTTCATTGAAAAACATTTTTCAAACAACCCTATATGCCTTCCAGAAATTCTACATCATTTCCGATAAACAATATGTCAACAACATATACTCATCAGAAATTCTATAGTGCTCCCACTCACTTCTTTGGAAATACAAGTTTCTCATAAACTTTGTATAAACCCAAATCTTTGATCATCTCATCAAAGCGTACATTCCAATTCCGAGATGCTTACTCCAGTCCTTAGAAGGATTGCTGGAGCTTTGCATACTTGTTAGCATCTTTCAGGATCGACAAAAACTTCTGGTTGTATCACATACAACCTTTCCTCAAGAACAAGGAAACAATATTTTTGACATCCTATCTGCAAGATTTCATAAATAATGCAGTACCTGCTAATTCCAACAGACTCTTAGCATCGCTACGAGTGAGAAAGTCTCATCGTAGTCAACTCCTTGAACTTGTCGAGAAACATCTTAACAACAAGTCAAGCTTTCTTAATGGTGACATTTACCATCATTGTCCGTCTTCCTTTTAAAATCCATCTGTACTCAACAGCCTCACGACCATCGAGCCGTTCTGCCAAAGTCTACACTTTGTTTTCATACATGGATCCTCTCTCGGATTTTATGGCCTCGAGCCATTCATCGGAATCCGGGCCCACCATCGCTTCTCCATAGCTCGTAGGTTCATTGTTGTCTAGCAACATAACTTCCAAGACAGGATTACGTACCACTCTGAAGTAGTACGCATCCTTGTCATCCTACGAGGTTTGGGAGTGACTTGATTCGAAGTCTCATGATCACTATCATAAGCTTCCACTTCAATTGGTGTAGGTGCCATAGGAACAACTCCTGTGCCCTGCTACATACTAGCTGAAGTGACGGTTCAATAACCTCATCAAGTCTCCACCATCCTCCCACTCAATTCTTTCGAGAGAAACTTTTTCTCGAGAAAGGACCCGATTTGAGAAACAACCCCTATTGCTTTCGGATCTGAGACAGGAGGTATACCCAACTGTTTTGGGTGTCCTATGAAGATGCAGTTATCCGCTTTGGGTTCGAGCTTATCAGCCTGAAACTTTTTCATATAAGCGTCGCAGCCCCAAACTTTTAAGAAATGACAGCTTAGGTTTCTCTAAACCATAGTTCATACGGTGTCATCTCATCGGAATTACGTGGTGCCCTATTTAAAGTGAGTGCGGTTGTCTCCAATGCTTAACCCATGAACGATAGTGGTAATTCGATAAGAGACATCATGGTATGCATCATATCCAATAGGGTGCAGTTATGATGTTCGGACACACCATCACACTATGGTGCTCCAGGCGGTACTAGTCGTGAAACAATTTCCACAATGTCTCAATTGTGTACCAAACTCGCAACTCAGATATTCATCTCTATGATCATATCATAGATATTTTATCCTCTTGTCACGACGATATTCAACTTCATTCTGAAATTACTTGAACCATTCAATAATTCAGACTTGTGTTTCATCAAGTAAATATGCTCAGTATCTACTCAAATCATCTGTGAAGTAAGAGCATAACGATATCCACTGCGTGCCTCAGCACTCATTGGACTGCACACATCAAAATGTGTTACTTCCAACAAGTTGCTTTCTTGTTCCATTTTACTGAAACCGAAGCTTTCAGTCATCTTGCCCATGTGGTATGATTTGCATGTCTCAAGCGATTCAAAATCAACTGAGTCCAAATGGTCCATCTGCATGGAGTTTTTCCATGCGTATATACCAATAGACATGGTTCACATGTCTCAATCCTTTTCAAAAATGAGTGAGTCCAAAGATCCATCAACATGGAGCTTCTTCATGCGTTTTATACCAATATGACTTACATGGCAGTGCCACAAGTAGGTGATACTATCATTACTATCTTATATCTTTTGGCATGAACATGTGTATCACTATGATCGAGATTCAATAAACCATTCATTTTAGGTGCAAGACCATTGAAGGTATTATTCAAATAAATAGAGTAACCATTATTCTCCTTAAATGAATAACCGTATTGCGATAGACATAATCCAATCATGTCTATGCTCAACGCAAACACCAAATAACAATTATTTAGGTTTAACACCAATCTCGATGGTAGAGGGAGCGTGCGATGCTTGATCATATCAACATTGGAAGCACTTCCAACACATCTTGTCAGCTCACCTTTAGCTAGTCTCCGTTTATTCCGTAGCTTTTATTTCGAGTTACTAACACTTAGCAACCGAACCGGTATCTAATACCCTGATGCTACTAGGAGTACTAGTAAAGTACACATTCACATAATGTATATCCAATATACTTCTATCGACAGTCTTCTCATCTACCAAGTATCCAAGGTAATTCTGCTCCAGTGGTTGTTCCCCTTATTACAGAAGCACTCAGTCTCGGGTTTGGGTTCAACCTTGGGTTTCTCCACCAGAGCAGCAGCTGATTTGCCGTTTCATGAAGTATCCCTTCTTGCCCTTGCCCTTCTTGAAACTAGTGGTTTCACTAACCATCAACAATTGATGCTCCTTCTTGATTTCTACTTTCGTGGTGTCAAACATCGTGAATATTTCAAGGATCATCATATCTATCCCTGATATGTTATAGTTCATCACGAAGCTCTAGCAGCTTGGTGGCAATGACTTTGGAGAAACATCACTATCTTATCTGGAAGATCAACTCCCACTCGATTCAAGTGATTGTTGTACTCAGACAATTTGAGCACAAGCTCAACGATTGAGCTTTTCTCCCTTGGTTTGCAGGCTAAGAAAATCATCGGAGGTCTTATACCTCTTGACGTGGGCACGAGCCTGAAATCCCAATTTCAGCCCTCGAAACATCTCATATGTTCCGCGACATTTCAAAATGTCTTTGGTGCCTCAATTCTAAACCATCTATCATTACCGAACTATCATGTAGTCATCAAAACGTGTATGTCAGATGTTCGCAACATCCACAGACCACGTTCGAGGTCCAGCACACCGAGCGTTGCATTAAGGACATAAGCCTTCTACTGTCCGCATAATTGCTACTATCAACTTTCAACTATATTTTCTCTAGGAACATATCTAAAACAGTAGAACTAAAGCGCGAGCTTACGACATAATTTGCAAAGATCTTTTGACTATGTTCAGGATAATTAAGTTCATCTTATGAACTCCCACTCAGATAGACATCCCTCTAGTCACCCAAGTGATTACATGATCCGAGTCAACTAGGCCGTGTCCGATCATCACGTGAGACGGACTAGTCAACGTCGGTGAACATCTTCATGTTGATCGTATCTACCATACGACTCATGCTCGACCTTTCGGTCTTCTGTGTTCCGAGGCCATGTCTGTACATGCTAGGCTCGTCAAGTCAACCTAAGTGTTTGCATGTGTTCCGAGGCCATGTCTGTACATGCTAGGCTCGTCAACACCCGTTGTATTCGAACGTAAGAATCTATCACACCCGATCATCACGTGGTGCTTCAAAACGACGAACTTTCGCAACGGTGCACAGTTAGGGGGAACACTTTCTTGAAATTTTAATGAGGGATCATCTTATTTACTACCATCGTTCTAAGCAAATAAGATGCAAAAACATGATAAACATCACATGCAATCAAATAGTGACATGATATGGCCATCATCACTTTGCTCCTTTTGATCTCCATCTTCGGGGCTCCATGATCATCGTCGTCACCGGCATGACACCATGATCTCCATCATCATGATCTCCATCATCGTGTCTTCATGAAGTTGTCACGTCAACTATTACTTCTACTACTATGGCTAACGCTTTAGCAATAAAGTAAAGTAATTACATGACGTTTATGTTGACACGCAGGTCATAAATAAATTAAAGACAACTCCTATGGCTCCTGCCGGTTGTCATACTCATCGACATGCAAGTCGTGATTCCTATTACAAGAACATGATCATCTCATACATCACATATATCATACATCACATCCTTTGGCCATATCACATCACATGGCATACCCTGCAAAAACAAGTTAGACGTCCTCTAATTGTTGTTTGCATGTTTTACGTGGCTGCTATGGGTTTCTAGCAAGAACGTTTCTTACCTACGCAAAACCACAACGTGATATGTCAATTGCTATTTACCCTTCATAAGGACCCTTTTCATCGAATCCGATCCGACTAAAGTGGGAGAGACTGGCACCCGCTAGCCACCTTATGCAACTAGTGCATGTCAGTCGGTGGAACCTGTCTCACGTAAGTGTACGTGTAAGGTCGGTCTGGGCCGCTTCATCCCACAATGCCGCCGAATCAAGATTGACTAGTAACTGTAAGCATATTGAACAAAATCAACACCCACAACTACTTTGTGTTCTACTCGTGCAAAGAATCTACGCAATAGACCTAGCTCATGATGCCACTGTCGGGGAACGTAGCAGAAATTCAAAATTTTCCTACGTGTCACCAAGATCTATCTATGGAGAGACTAGCAACGAGGGGAAGGAGAGTGCATCTACATACCCTTGTAGATCGCTAAGCGGAAGCGTTCAAGTGAACGGGGTTGATGGAGTCGTACTCGTCGTGATCCAAATCACCGATGACCAAGTGTCGAACGGACGGCACCTCCGCGTTCAACACATGTACAGCCCGGTGACGTCTCCCATGCCTTGATCCAGCAAGGAGAGAGGGAGAGGTTGAGGAAGACTCCATCCAGCAGCAGCACAACGGCGTGGTGATGATGGAGGAGCGTGGTACTCCAGCAGGGCTTCGCCAAGCACGTGACGGAGGAGGAGAGGTGTTGGGGAGGGGAGGGGCTGCGCCTTGAGTTGTCCTCCGCAGCCCTCCCCTCACCCCTCTATTTATAGGGGAAGGGGCAAGGGGGGCCGGCCCCTCTAGATGGGATCTAGAGGGGGGGCGGCGGCCAGGGAGGGGGGACTTGCCCCCCAAGCAAGGGGGCGCCCCCTTTAGGGTTTCCCCCAACCCTAGGCGCATGGGCCCTTGGGGGGGAAGGCGCACCAGCCCACTTTGGGCTGGTTCCCTTCCTCATACAGCCCATAAGGCCCTCCGGGACCGGTGGTCCCACTTGGTGGACCCCCGGGACCCTCTTGGTGGTCCCGGTACGTTACCGATAAAACCCGAAACCCTTTCGGTGACCAAAACAGGACTTCCCATATATAAATCTTTACCTCCGGACCATTCCGGAACTCCTCGTGACGTCCGGGATCTCATCCGGGACTCCAAACAACATTCGATAACCACATACGAACTTCCTTAATAACCCTAGCGTCATCGAACCTTAAGTGTGTAGACCCTACGGGTTTGGGAGACATGCAGACATGACCGAGACGTTCTCCGGTCAATAACAAACAGCGGGATCTGGATACCCATGTTGGCTCCCACATGTTCCACGATGATCTCATCGGATGAACCACGATGTCAAGGACTTAATCAATCCCGTATACAATTCCCTTTGTCTATCGGTACGATACTTGCCCGAGATTCGATCATTGGTATCCCGATACCTTGTTCAATCTCGTTACCGGCAAGTCTCTTTTACTCGTTCCGCAACACATCATCCCGTGATCAACTCCTTGATCACATTGTGCACATTATGATGATGTCCTACCGAGTGGGCCCAGAGATACCTCTCCGTCACACGGAGTGACAAATCCCAGTCTCGATTCGTGCCAACCCAACAGACACTTTCGGAGATACCCGTAGTGCACCTTTATAGCCACCCAGTTACGTTGTGACGTTTGGCACACCCAAAGTATTCCTACGGTATCCGGGAGTTGCACAATCTCATGGTCTAAGGAAATGATACTTGACATTAGAAAAGCTTTAGCATACGAACTACACGATCTTGTGCTAGGCTTAGGATTGGGTCTTGTCCATCACATCATTCTTCTAATGATGTGATCCCGTTATCAATGACATCCAATGTCCATGGTCAGGAAACCGTAACCATCTATTGATCAACGAGCTAGTCAACTAGAGGCTTACTTGGGACATGGTGTTATCTATGTATCCACACATGTATCTGAGTTTCCTATCAATACAATTCTAGCATGGATAATAAACGATTATCATGAACAAGGAAATATAATAATAATCAATTTATTATTGCCTCTAGTGCATATGTCCAACAAACAGGTGGTCAGTTGCGGTGTTTCATGATATGGTCATTGAGAATGTGCCTTTCCTTGAGACATTATTTGTGGTTGATAAAGAAGGTCCAACAAATCAACAAGACTCATGGTCATTGACGCACCAAAATTGACAGTATTGGGCTATTCGTGTGCTGAATTCTCCGAACTTGTAACTAGACCCATATCCATTCAGGTACAACTGTCTTCTTCTTCTCCCTCTTATTATACACCCCATTGTCTTATTTTGTTTATCTATGTTCGGTTGTCATCCAGAAATGATTCCCACAAGCATGACCCCGTCTCTACCCACAGTGAAGATCTTGGCACTACAATCTGTCGGTCCGATATGGATCAAGTTGTTAGATTACTGAGACGCTTTCCGTGCACGGAGAAGCTATGCATCAAGGTGATGCTCCTCTCCTATTAATTGATAACCACAACGGAGTTCAAATTTTGGTACTTTTACCCATGATTACAATGACAAATGTACTATGATTTCTAAATGAATTTTGGAGCATTTTAATGCATATTTTTTTGAGATGTTAATCATGAACAACTGAAGATGGCATGTCATTCTTTGTGTGTTCTATAAATCCAACAAATCAAAGAGGCCCGTAGTGTTCAACACTGCATCTAGGTACTAACGTGTTGTGTTCGTTTGCAGAAACAAGCAAGCCCGAAGGTGAAAAATGTGGTGCAATATAACAATCCCATCAAATGCCTTGATCTCTATCTAGCAGAAATTACTTTGAACAAGTACCGAGGCACCACACAAGAGATGAAATTTGCTAGGTTCTTTGTTCAGAAAGCAAGTTTGCTGAAGGTAATGAGGTTTGCCCTATATTTAGTGCGCAGAGATGAATGGTTTGTTGATCAGCACGGGCATCTTCAGCTAAATGGAAAAAGCTCGGCACAAGCTAAATTTCATTTTGAAAATTCAAATGACAGATTATTTGGAAGTCATTCTATCAAGTCGATATATAACTTCTCGGTGGCTGATCCCTTCGCAGAAATAGTGCATGACAAAGATTCTGAAGAAGATGAATTTGATCTATAATATCAGTTTGAACCTTGTAATCCCCGAGTTTGGGCCGTCTCATACTAGAATTTGAACCTTGTAATATTTCAAGTATTTGTGATACAATGTTTGAAATGGCATTGTTTTCTTTTTTTCAATTTCCGGCTACAATTTATACAGAGTACTGCCCGAGTACGAATGCAAGCGGACGGCGTCCAAATGACATGGGATTGAGATGATCGAAAAGGCAAAGTTGTTCATTTGTACAAAACGAACTTTCTTGTTGACCACCTTTCGGCTTGATGAAATTTTAGATTAACTTGTACATAACGGAATATATTTCTATGTGATCTATTTTCCTGTTCATGCTCTCATAGTTCACTACAATGAGAGCATGCACGGAGAAATAATTAATGGATTTCGATAAGAGCATTCAAACCCTAAATCTTGAAAATTAGAATGTATTTGTTATAAACTCTATCGTAGCTGAATTTATAAGGTACTACGTTCTAAACACCAACACACCATTTTTTATTTGTTTTTTCTAGCCCGCTTAACATTGTCCATGACACTACAAATCGTCCAGGAAAATAGACATGCCTAGTGACGCCCAAAAGCGTCGCACAATTACGGGCCAGAAAGTCGCCGAAATTGGTTAGGGTGCTGCCCCGCGAGGAAAACACATCGTGATGATGCTCTGTCATAGAAAATGATTTCAGGCGACGTTTCCTATTTCGTTGCCAGGGTTTTTGTCACTAAATAAATGAAATTTTGTGGTGCGTTACTCTGTTTGTTATGAACTTAATATTGTAGATGCATGCTGGACAACGGTCGATCGGTGGAGTAATAGTAGTAGATGTAGGCATGAGTCGGTCTACTTGTCACGGATGTGATGCCTATATACATGATCATTGCCATGAATACATCATAAGTATGCACTTTTCTATCAATAGCCCAACATTAATTTGTTTACCCATCGTATGATATGTGTTCAAGAGAATAGCCTCTAGTTAAAACTATGCCCCCCGGATCTACCTTTATCATATTATAAAAACAAAAAATACCTTGCTGCAATTTTATACTTTTTATTTTACTTTTGTTTTTATCTATCTATCACTATTACATTTAACCCTTGCAAGTAACGAGTTCAAGGGGATTGACAACCCTCTTATCTGCGTTGGGTGCAAGTATTTGCTCTTTTGTGTGCAGGTGCTGAAGACGGGAATTCGTGTGATTCTCCTATAGGTTCAATAAACATTGGTTCTCACCGAGGGAAATACTTATCTCTATTGTACTACATCTCTCCTCCTCTTTGAGGAAAATCCCAACGCATCTCACAAGTAGCACACAACCTACCGCTAGGGCCTCTGGCAGTAGGACTTACCTACATCGTCACGCCCATTTGGTGCGCAAAAGATTCTAACGCTATGGTCCTTGGCGGTAGGTTGTGTTACCCTGCCTCCATGGTCTTGGGGTAAGGTCTTCACCTTTGTTTATTGCATGTATGACCCTCTAATAATTGCATGCATGTCGCTACCGCCAAGGACCTTGGCGGTAGGGTCTTTTCCACACCAAACGGGCGTGATGGCGCCGATAAGTCCCACTGCCAGAGACCCGGGCGGTAGGATGTTCTATCCTACCATCAAGGACAGCGGCGGTAGGAAAAAAGGGCCAGATCTCGAATTTTTAAAAAGCGGGGTCAAATTTTGCTGAAGTTTCGCAAAAGTGTCAAAACAATGAATTTGCCCGCCGAGGGGCGGAACAGGAAACCCCCTACCCCGCCATTAATTCCTAATTCCTCGGAGTAATCCTCATCCTCACAAGTCACCATTAACCTTGCCCCTCTGATGTCTACTACGCAACCTTCTTCTTGTAGACTCGTGTTGGGCCTCCAAGCGCAGAGTTCTGTAGGACAGTAGCAATTTTCCCTCAACTGGGTGACCTAAGGTTTATCAATCTGTGGGAGGCGTAGGATGAAGATGGTCTCTCTCAAACAACCCTGCAACCGAATAACAAAGAGTCTCTTGTGTCCCCAACACACCCAATACAATGGTAAATTGTATAGGTGCACTAGTTCGGCTAAGAGATGATGATACAAGTGTAATATGGATAGTAGATATAGGTTTTTGTAATCTGAAAATATAGAAACAGCAAGGTAGCAAGTAACAAAAATGAGCAAAAACGGTATTGCAATGCTTGAAAACAAGGCCTAGGGTTCATACTTTCACTAGTGTAATCTCTCAACAATGATAACATAATTAAATCATATGGCAATCCCTCAACGTGCAACAAAAAATCACTCAAAAGTTTCTATCGGAGAACGTAGGACGAAAACGTGCATCAACCCCTATGCATATATTACCCCAATGTCACCTCGGGAATCCGCGAATTGAGTGCCAAAACATACATCAAGTGAATCAGTAGAACATCCCATTGTCACCACACATATCCCATCGCAAGACATACATTAAGTGTTCTCAAATCCAATACTCAATCCAACGTAATGAAACCTCAAAGAGCAAGACTCAATTCATCACAACAAGATAGAGAGGGAGAAACACCATATGATCCAACTATAATAACAAAGCTCGCGGTACACCAAGATCGTGCCAAATCAAGAACAAGAGAGAGAGAGAGAGAGAGAGAGAGAGAGAGAGAGAGAGAGATCAAACACATAGCTACTGGTACATACCCTCGGCCCCGAGGGTGAACTACTCCCTCCTCGTCATGGAGACCGCCGGGATGATGAAGAAGGCCCCCGATGATGATTTCCCCCTCCGGTAGGGTGCCGGAATGGGGTCCTGATTCGTTTTTCGTGGCTACAGAAGCTTGCGGTGGCGGAACTTCTCTTCTAGGGTTCTTTTCGGGGGTTTTGGTATTTATAGGAATTTTTGACGTAGGTTTCACATCAAATGGGTGCCCGAGGGGGCCAGAAGCCGTAGGGGCATGCCCTTGGGGGTGGGCACGCCCTGGCGGCTTGTGGCCACCTCGTCCACTTCGTGGCCAGCTCCGGTTCTTCGGGGGTCCCTTTTGGTCCATAAAAATCACCGTAATTTTTTAGCCCATTCCGAGAACTTTTATTTCTGCACAAAAAGGACACCACGGTAGTTCTGCTGAAAACAATGTCAGTGCGGGTTAGCTCTAATAAAATCATACCAAAACCATATAAAATTGTTGTAAACATGGCATGAATACTTCATAAATTATAGATAGGTTGGAGACGTATCACCCTCCCCTCCCCTCTCCACAATCCTCCACCTCATGCATATCTAGGGTAAGGATGTCGGGGAGCTCTCATCATTGAGTCGTACGACCCCGGAACATGCGGATGGCGTCAATGGTGGTGTCATCGTTGCCAGTGCCGCCACTCGCGCCAGCCTTGCCGTCGGTGCAACGGGTGATGCGGCGCGTGGTGTTGGCGAAATTCCCCAACCCAGAGCTCTGGTCTGATTTTGGGGTGAGAATCATCCAGAACTCCACATTCGAGGAGCGCACGAGGTTCTTGAGGGAGGTGGGCTGCAGCGTGATGAAGTTCGTCCTCTAGGGAATGCTGGAAGCCAAATCTCAAGATCCAGATCAACGATCTGTCGCCCATGTGTGGGCGCCCTCACATACCCGCCTCTAGGGGTGCTTCCTCCAGGAGAGCGCCTCCTCCCAACTGAACCAGGCTCTGGCCGGTGCATGGGAGGTGCAGAGAGGCTCTACTACTCTGCACCCCCATTGCGCTGATCTAGATCCTCCACCATGGCCAGCCGGCCTAGGGGATGTCCCATGTTTTTTTTGTTCTATGGATGTTTTTCGTCACCGGGATTTGGCATTGTTGTGCTCTAGGTTATCCCACATGGTGTCCTCGTCTCTCAATTTTGAGCGGTTTCCATCGAGGGTTGTCTCTCCTTATTCTCAACGAACTCTAGTGCTATCCCAAATCAACTCCGCCAATGCCGACCTCAATTCTTTGGGTTGTGCTTCTCCGAGCTCCTTGGTTTCTACCTCTCATTCACCTTCCTATCATCGCCCTACCACCACCCACCCACCCGGATACTCCAAAATGTTCACTAGCGGGTCTCACCACTGGCCAGCCTCTACACGAGATGGCGGGTTCATATTCATCATAAAAGTGCATCACTTGGTTTGAGACATGTTATCCTTGTTATGGACTGCTTGAATACTCTCCAATCCTGCTGGTGAGCTTTTCGTAGGTGCTGTAAAGCGATGATGATAAACATGTACGTACTTGCTCTTGAATAAAGTAATTAAACTAGTAATTTGTATATTTTCAACACAATTTACTCCAGAGCAAAAGCAATATGAAAGGACATAATCACTCGACTAGAACAAGATACGATCAAAGTTTGGACAAACAATTTCCATGTAAAAAAATGTTTGGTCAAACAAGAAGCTCATTGATGTCTCTGGCGTATCTATATTTTTTTTATTGTTTCATTCTATTATATTACCAGTCTTATATACTTTCGTTACCATTTTATATTGTTTTTCTGGACTAACATATTAATCTAGTGCCCAGTGCCAGTTGCTATTTCTGCTTGTTTTTGGTTTCATAGAAAATTAATACTTACGAAGGTCCAAACACGATGCCAATTTTTGACCATTTTTTCTAGACCAGAAGGAACACCAGAAGCTTCGGGAAACGGTAAGGGGACCCACGAAGCCCCCATGCACATGGACACATGGCAGAAGCGCGACTAGGGGGTGTCCGCGCCACCTGTCCATGTGGGGCCCCTAAGCCTCTGTTTGACCTAATTACTTGCTTATAAATTCCCATAAATCTTTAAACTCTTGGAGTGAGACCCGAAATAATTTTATTGCTGCTGCAAGCCTGTGTTCAGAAGTCTTCCCATCTGGAGCCCTGCTCCAGAGTTCCACCGGAGGGGGAAACCATCGGGGTGGCCATATTCATCAACCTTGTTGCCTCCATGATGATGTGTGAGTAGTTCCTACAGGACCTATGGGTCCATAGTAGTAGCTAGATGGATTTCTCTCTCTCAATCTTTGATCTTCAATACCATGTTCTCTTATGAGATCAATCCAATGTAATTCTTGTGGTGTGCTTGTTGGAATCCGATGAATTATGGGTTTATGATCAGATTGTTCATTGATTTCTATTGAGTCTTTGGAAGTTTCTTTGCTGCATAATTAAATAGCTATGTTATGCTTTCCGGTCTATGAGTCTTCTCTGGCCAAGATAGATGAGTAGGTGTTTTGCATCACCACCACTAAAGAACTACCTATCAAACTTGGCTAGGGACAACAAATAGATCGGAGAGCATACATAGCTACTTAATTATGCAGGAAAGAAACTTCAGAAGATTCAATATAATCCAGTCAAAGAATCTGATCATAAAGTGACAATTTATCATATCCCAACAAACACACAACCAATTACATAATATTGATCCCGATCATGTGAGACAGGCAACCTGGCAGCCGGGTCGGGTTTGGTCGGGTCGACCCCTACCAAACCCATGCCCTAAAAGTAAATGGGTCTACCCCTTCACCCACGACCCTACCCATGGGCATAGGAGCAGACCCACGCCCATACCCATCGGGCAACCCGTCCCAATGGGTTACCCATTGGGCGCAAGATACTATTTTCAATAAATTTACTTATATTCTGCCAAAACTCTTTGTTAAACGATTCGTATTGTTGCGAACAGGATTTGGCGTTGCCTAATCCCAACCACACAAGCAAGCAGCGTGCAGCAACTGTGTTTTATAGGCTCGCTGGTGGTTCCTTTCCCATAGCTGGGGGAGGTGGTACTAAACTATACCAGTGCATCCACCAGCAACGAGTGTATTGTATGGGCCACTTGCTAAATCTTGTTGGGCCTGCATTCTTGAAACATGAAAGAAGCGAACGTGAAGCTGGTTGTTTGGTGCCTAGGTTGGGGCCGGCTGCTTCTCTTCGGCCAACGAGAAACCCATAGCCTTGGTTCCATTTGTTGGTATTAACCGGCCCATAGCCTTTTGCAAACTCTGAGTGATGCCTGGGTTGGGGCTGACGGTACATGGACGCTTCACACAAAATAATTAGTGCACAAAAATTAGACCACTGTATGTACGTGTATATATCTATATGGCCCACATGTCATGCTAATCGGGTTGCCCATCGGGTAACCCATGGGCGTAGACCTGCACCCATGCCCTACCCACCACTAATCGGGTTGCCCATGGGTCGTGCCCATGGGCAAACATGACGACCCATACCCTACCCATTCGGGTCGGGTGCCCATGGGCGCACGTGCCCATGGACGGATTGCCAGGTTGATCAGGCAGCTCACGGGAATTTTGTACTGAATCACAAGAGAGAGAGAGAGAGAGAGAGAGAGAGGACCCTAAGGTCCTATGAAAACTACTCACACATGGTCATGGTGGCTACTCACACAATGACTCCATTCTCGAAGAATGTCTGCTCCAACCCTCTTAAAAAAGTTCACTTTAATGACACCAAAAAGGGATATTATAGTACGAGGAAAACATGTAGAGAATATTAAAAAGTGAAACATAAACGCCAATTATATGAAGAAGGAATACAAATCAGCAGAAAAGTGAAAAGGAAAAAAAATAAATAGAATGAAAAAACATAAAGAAGGAAACCAGCAGATGGGTCACGCCATCATTGTGCGACACTCGATCTGGTCTAGTTTAGTACCACCTCGCTAGCGAGAGAGGCGGAGGTGGGAGAGCTGGTGTATATAACTAGCCCACGGAGCACCGGTGCAACTTAAATACCTAGACGGGGTTTACGACTGATCAAGAAGGGTCGTGGCCTAGATCAATGGCTCACATTGCACTTGGAGAGCATGTTGGTCTATCATCTCCCCAATTGGGAGAATGGACGTCAAAATTTATGGTAGAGGGGGTATGCGCTCACGCGGCCCCTGCCAATCCATCAAAATTAAACTTTAGAATTTGATCATTGCAGCTATGCACGTTCTCAAGTTGCTTCTACTTGGTCAAGCAAGTATACATGGTATTTTTTTCTATTAAAAGTTTTGCAATGCCAAGAATTTCCAAAACATACAACTCTATGTGAGTGTGGCCACATGAATTTTGTAGCCAGCCAATTAGTAGCCAATATTTGGGCCAATACCAAACTTTAACACTAAACCAAGCAAGTTTTCAATGGTATATTGAATAGCGGTATTACAAATCAGATTTGATTCACCATATTCCTTGCGAAGAAATCTTCAAAACAAGGCAAGGCCCTAGACTATTATAAATAGGTAGTTAGCTTAATCATGGGCTTGCGATGTGACCAGTAACTTACGGGAAACAATACCATTCTTCAGCTAGGCAACGTTCGCTAAAAAAGGCAACAAGAACTATGAAGAGTATAAATTTGTTCCACAAGAAAAAAAGATTTTTATTCTGATTCTTGCCAAGATCAAACAATCTATAGTCAAATTATTTTGGCAATTAGCGAATGAAGTTCATGCTTTTCAAATAGGGTGGACCATTGATGGAGTTGAATGATGGAGGACATGACACGCTCTTGTGCTCTCACTGTGACTGAAATATGGCATCCCCAGTCACACGGCCTTCCAGCACCACCAACCGCCCCCACATAAAACCACACGTGAAAATACTCCACTAATCCAGGGCTCCTCCTCCAAAGCACTTCTCCACCCTTCCTCCCACTCTCATAACCCCCTTCATCCTTTTTTCAGGTGCTATCTGCATGTTCAGCTGCAAGCTCATCATCTCTAGAGAAAAATGCTGGTTGTGCAAACTAGTGTTCTAGTTGCATCCAATTTGTCTCCGTCAGCAAGCCAAGATGTCTCGTTCATTTGATTGAGGACATGGAGTGATCTGGAGCTATGGACACCCTTCTCCCCTGAAGCTTAAAACCTATAGTTTCTGTTTAGATTTTGTAGGGTGCTGGAATGTTTGGAACTTCAGTTTTGTACTCCTTTTTTGCTTTCTCTCTGCACTGCGATAGGCGGAAGCCGGTGAACAGATTTGGAAGTGGCTGTGATTTGGTCTCGTTTTAATGAACTGTTTTACAAACTCTAGGCGTTGAATCACAGAACTGATACTGTATCTGCTAATGTGATGCTATTTATTTACTTGCTTAGTTCATGGAAGTTTTATCCAGCTTTTGTTCACCATTGGAGACAAAAGTGCCCCCACGGGGGGAATCACCATTGGAGAAACCAACCAGCTTCATCTGCTCTGCATCAACCTCGTTTGTAGCGTGTACTTATGTTGAGAGAAAAATAATTCAAGCGAATAGCACACAAGTATCCCACGGAGAATCAGGCCCCAAACAACACAGAATCGGGCCCCAAGTAGAATCACGGGCCTGTCCAGCACAGTACCCCTCACGGGGAATCAGGCCTGCGAGCTTGCACCCAACAACTGGCTAATGAAGCACAGACCCCTTAAAAAGGCTAATGAACCACATCGCTATGATTTGGTTTAGTACCACCTCGCCAGCCGAACAAGGGAGGTTGGGAGAGCATGAGTATATAATTAGCACTAGGGCAACGTTATAACATACTTACCTGGACGGGGTCGACGGCCGATCAAGAAGGGTCGTGGCCTAGATCAATGGCTCACATTGCACTTGGTGAGCGCGTTGGCCTACCATCTCCCCAAATGAGAGAGTGGACGTCGTAATTTGTGATAGAGGGGGTACGCGTTCGCGCGGCCCCTGCCAATCCATAAAATTTAAATTTTGGGATTTACTGCCTTGCGTAGCATATAAAACTAAAAATTTGCATCTTGCTGCTCTCGTGTTACGTATATACAAATACAAATAAATAAATTATCATTGTGCAAACATGCTTCTAATCGTGATGACATCTTCAAAACCATTTTATGGGCTATGGTGATGGCATGCTACAGACTTGTTATTCCCAGGCCCTGCCCTCCGCTTCTGCACATTTTAGTACAATATCAAAATTAATCCGCACAATTTGACTGCTTTTCTGAACTAACTAGATAAAGGGAAACATTTTGTATCAGTAGTCTGACAAAAGATTTTCATCAGACGGGTCCTCCTCCGTTGATTCTTTTTTAATCTGACAGCCTATATTTCTATCTGACCCGACAATTAAGCGCTAGAATTTATCCTTTCCGAGTAAATCTCTCCTCGACCGTGAAAATATATATTAGAGCACATGCACCCAGGCCCTCTCTATCTAGCCATCCATTTCCTGCTTTAAGATTCGTGCAAATACATTTCTCTTTTTTGTTTCTCCCACATAGAATATATCTTGAAGTTCAAAGCCATGCAGCGTGGTAAAGCTTTCTGAGTAGAATCTAGAATAAATCATACAGATTTTTTGGTCAAACATAAATATACAAAATACGTTTTGTTTGATTAAAAAATCATATTTTTAGTATTTATGTCGGACAAAAAAATTTGTACGATTTATCCTAGATTCTAGTTAGAAAGCTTTGCCATCCTGCATAGGTTTGAACTTCAAGATATGTTCTATGTGGGAGAAGCAAAAAAGAGAAAATTTTATATAGGAACTTAGTTGTGTCGCACGAATCTTAAAGCGATATTGAAGAGTTAGGATAGCAGGGCCTGGGTGCAAGTGCTCTAAAATTCCAAGTCCGACTCGACCGACCCCCCACCCCATGGGCGACTCCATCCCCGACGAGCACGCTCACCGCGGCTACCTCCGCCATGAACCTGCTCCGCACCACAACTCCGCCATGCCTACAGCTGCTCCATGTCGCTGGTGCGGCGTCCCGCCCCCGTCTACTCCGCCCGACCGCGTAACCCCCATCTCCGCCCCGAGCCCCAGCCAGATCCTGCTCCGCCTCCATCCCTCCTACCGCACCGGTGTGCCTTTTTGGGACGGCAAAGAAGCTGTACGCACATCCCTGATGTGGTCCACTGGTATGTACTCGCACGAACTAGGGTTTGATTCATCCCTTGTTTGTTTCGTTTTTAATCACTGGATTTAATTTGGGTTACATTGGACGCAATGCTTGCTTCGATGGATTTTGCTGAGTGTATCTATATTATCACCGACGTGTAATGGTTCACTATTTCATCTACGAATTTCCATATGATTTCAAATTTTCATGCTTCTATCCATGTTCAGA
The DNA here is from genome assembly GCA_032464435.1 of Aegilops umbellulata. NCBI lineage: Eukaryota > Viridiplantae > Streptophyta > Magnoliopsida > Poales > Poaceae > Aegilops > Aegilops umbellulata. The sequence goes on from CP136057.1 coordinate 22,136,803, forward strand.
TCTGTCCCCAACTACTATCTCCGTGCTTCCTAGTTCTGTATCATCTAAATTGCTATATAGAACAGCCACCAAAATATAAATTTCTATATAGATGCTTCTGGATCCTATATCCAAAAAGTATGTTGATTTACGCGTTCATAGTCTCGTTTTTCGGAGTTGACGGCAGTACGCGTGGTGGATTACAGAAAGTATGTTGATATTGCATTCATATGGTGCTTTCGGAATTTACATGCTTCATATATATCGTAATCGTGCTTCATTGTCGTGTCAAGTTTGCTTCATACTTCCTCTGTTCGAAAAAGCTTGTCCCTAAAAATGGATGTATCTAACACCAAGTTAATGGTGCTAGATACATCCATTTGAGGGACAAGCTTGGGACAACCTTTTTCAGACAGAGGGAATAGTTCATAGGCATCATAGCTGTGCTTCCTCACTGTGTACAATTTGCTTATTTTTCATACTTGAGCTTCTATGCTATGGTAGTTTGCTTCGTATGTTTTGTACTTCTTCATCTACGTTGTGTTCAGTTTGCTCCATTTTTGTGCTTCATATTGTTTTGTAGGTATGTTTGTATTCAAATCAGTCAACTCATGCATCATACATTGTTGCAACCCCAATGGGAACTGAAGAACATGCTAAGAACATGCTCTGTGAGAGTGAGACGTACATGGCAATAGTTGATGCTGGGCATGGTGTGCATCATGAGATTGAGCATGTTAGTGCCATGTGTTCTTGTCATCAGCATGGAAGCAAACTAGCAAGGACCACACTCGGTGGCCACAAGTCAATAACGTCGGCCACTCAATGGTCCTACCGTCTCTGCTCCTTGTTGCCTGATCTCTCTGTAGTTCACCGGTGGTGACATCCGTAGATTTGTGGAAGGAAAGGGGGGGCATCAAAGCATGGTTTGTAGCGTTGGAAGCATGACTTGCTTATGATGGAAGCAAATTGAGCAGATTTGTATTACTTGGGAACACGTCCCTATTGTTCTTGAAGCATGTGCACACAAGATAATGGTTCTTGTTTTAATGGAAAGAAGGTCTTATTTGCTTAGAAGCAATTCCCTAGTCTGCCCAAACAAGTATTCGATTATTTTGATGTGAAAGTACAATTCCAATTTATAATTGCATTGGCAACTCTTTCTTTTTTTCAAACATTGGCAACACATTTGGGAAAACCTTTTTGGATTAAGAAAACCACACGGAAGAAGAAATTCATTTTGGAAGAAGCAAATAACAGAAATTCCAATACATTGGACCCAAATATATGTCATACTGAAGCGCATTTCAAGACAATTTGTAGCATATATTCTCTGCATGGAAGCAAATATTACCTTGGCATACGGGACAACTATTCTTATATAGAGACAAATTTCATTTGCACTGGAAGCAAATTATATGAACCTTTTCTTCTGTATGTTTTGATAGATCCAAGCAAATTTTAGTAACAAATAAGGAAATCAAGTTGTTGAAACATATTTTCACTTCATAAGAAGCAAACAAAATTATTACACTGGACAAATTTGTTGTCAGATCAAAGCAAATTTACCCTTTAATGGAAGCACATTTTAGTATCGGCAGAAACAAAATTTAGTATCGGTAGAAGCGAACATATTCTGAAGTACCAGAATATGAAGGAAAAGGAAGTATTTATATGAAATAAATAGCATTACATTTTCATCCTCCCGTGATTTTGTCCTGCAGTTAGTGTGAGGAGCAGATTACGTGAAAATTGAGTGAACCCATACCAATCCAACGTGATTTTAGGCTGTAATTGGCTGTAGGAAGCAAACACATGGAAACAGACTAACATCTAAGTACTAATCCAACGTACAGAAGCATCCTAATCTAACGGTGCTCCATTGGTCTGATGGGAGCGCTAGGATCAGTAGTCTGATGCCTAGCGTCTCCCCTAGATAAAGGAATAGTAACGGATACAGCAGTTGTGCACATAGTCCAACCTTGTCGCAGTAATATGAGGCACGGTCATCTCTGTTTCACAGGCTAAGCTAAATCCAGACCAGGGGGATGCCAGCACTTGTTCCCAGGAAGAGAATACTATAACAAATACGAGCAAGTTCTGACCACGTTGTAATTAATTTCACTGATTTGGATTAACCATATCAGTTGAGACCCAATAAAGAAATGCCTAATAGGTATATATTTATGTGTTTACATTCTTTTCATTCTAAAATGTGGATCAGAGTGTTTAAACAAGATATTCCACCTTACATTTCTGTCCTGGTGGATCTTACCTGTGTTTTGTTGCAATTAGCAAGACCTTCTGTGATTTGGATGAACCATATCAGTTGGAACCTGTGTTTTGTTGCAATTAGCAAGATCTTCTGTCTTGAGGCCACCTAATTAGTAACCACGGAGGATCGCCGCCTGCTGCGATGGAGGATGAGCCGACCAACAAGCGGGGTTGGGTCAAGCCAGAAACGCAAGAGCCTCCGGCGATCCTGGACTTCATCAGCAGCCTCCCCGACGAGATGTTGGTAACCATCTTATCCCTCCTCCCCATCAAATCTGGCGTGCGGACCACCATCCACTCCCAGCGGTGGTGCACCCTCTGGCACTCCACCCCCTGGACCTCATCGACGACGATGAGCTCTGCCGCGGGGATCGCAAACGCTTGGAAGTGTTGTCTCACATCCTCGCACGCACCCTGGGCCAGTCAGACACCTTGCCATCGACAAGTTATGTTCCAACTGCAAGGTCAAACTCAAGTTTCACGAGTGGTTCCAATCCCCGGCCCTAGGTCATCTGGAGGAGTTGAGCTTTCAAGCTGGCCATCTGCGCTCGCTGCCGCCATCGGCCCTCCGCCTCGCGCCCACTCTGCACCGTGCTAGGTTCATGTAGTGCGTTTTCCCCCAGATTAATGTTGAGCCCGCTCTTCATCTCCCTAAACTGAAGCACCTCAAGCTCCAGGGCATCAACATCTCGAAGGAGGATATGGAGCACCCACTCCTCAGTTGTACAATGCTCGAGTTCCTTTGTCTTCAGGTGATGGATGAGTTCAGTAGCCTCCACATCGCCTCAACGAATATCTGTGTGATTTATGTGTATTGCTGGTGCCGCAACAGGTGGTCAGTCGCGGTGTTTTACGATATGGTCATTGAGAATGTACCTTTCCTTGAGACATTATTTGTGGTTGATAAAGAAGGTCCAACAAATCAACAAGACTCATGGTCATTGACGCACCAAAATTGACAGTATTGGGCTATTCGTGTGCTGAATTCTCTGAACTTGTAACTGGATCCATATCCATTCAGGTACAACTGTCTTCTTCTTCTCCCTCTTATTATACACCCCATTGTCTAATTTTGTTTATCTATGTTCGGTTGTCATCCAGACAATGATTCCCACAAGCATGACCCCGTCTCTACCCACAGTGAAGATCTTGGCACTACAATCTGTCGGTCCGATATGGATCAAGTTGTTAGATTACTCAGATGCTTTCCGTGCACGGAGAAGCTATGCAATCGAGGTGATGCTCCTCTCCTGTTAATTGATAACCACAACGGAGTTCAGATTTTGGTACTTTTACCGATGATTACAATGACAAATGTACTATGATTTCTAAAGGAATTTTGGAGCATTTTAATGCATATTTTGTTTGAGATGTTAATCATGAACAACTGAAGATGGCATGTCATTCTTTGTGTGTTCTATAAATCCAGCAAATCAAAGAGGCCCGTAGTGTTCAACACTGCATCTAGGTACTAACGTGTTGTGTTCGTTTGCAGATACAAGCAAGCCCGAAAGTGAAAAATGTGGTGCAATATAACAATCCCATCGAATGCCTTGATCTCCATCTAACAGAAATTACTTTGAAAAAGTACCGAGGCACCACACAAGAGATGAAATTTGCTAGGTTCTTTGTTCAGAAAGCAAGTTTGCTGAAGGTAATGAGGTTTGCCCTATATTTAGTGCGTAGAGATGAATGGTTTGTTGATCAGCACAGGAATCTTCAGCTAAATGGAAAAAGCTCGGCACAAGCTAAATTTCATTTTGAAAATTCAAATGACAGATTATTTGGAAGTCATTCTATCAAGTCGATATATAACTTCTCGGTGACTGATCCCTTCGCAGAAATAGTGCATGACAAAGATTCTGAAGAAGATGAATTTGATCTATAATATCAGTTTGAACCCCGAGTTTGGCCCTTCTCATACTAGAATTTGAACCTTGTAATATTTCTAGTATTTGTGATACAATGTTTGAAATGGCATTGTCTTCTTTTTTTCTTTGAAATTTCCGGCTACAATTTATACAGAGTACTGCCCGAGTACGAATGCAAGCGGCTGGGATTGAGATGATCGAAGGCAAAGTTGTTCATTTGTACAAAACGAACTTTCTTGTTGACCACCTTTCGGCTTGATGAAATTTTAGATTAACTTGTACATAATGGAATATATTTCTATGTGATCTATTTTCCTGTTCATGCTCTCATAGTTCACTACAATGAGAGCATGCATGGAGAAATAATTAATGGATTTCGATAAGAGCATTCGAACCCTAAATCCTGAAAATTAGAATGTATTTGTTATAAACTCTATCGTAGAAGAATTTATAAGGTACTATGTTCTAAACACCAACACACCATTTTTTATTTGTTTTTTCTAGCCCGCCTAACATTGTCTGTGACACTACAAATCGTCCAGGAAAATAGACATGCCTAGTGACGCCCAAAAGCGTCGCACAATTACGGGCCAGAAAGTCGCCGAAATTGGTTAGGGTGCTGCCCCGCGAGGAAAACACCTCGTGATGATGCTCTGTCATAGAAAATGATTTCAGGCGACATTTCCTATTTCGTTGCCAGGGTTTTTGTCACTAAATAAATGAAATTTTGTGGTGCGTTACTCTGTTTGTTATGAACTTAATATTGTAGATGCATGCTGGACAACGGTCGATCGGTGGAGTAATAGTAGTAGATGTAGGCATGAGTCGGTCTACTTGTCACGGATGTGATGCCTATATACATGATCATTGCCATGAATACGTCATAACTATGCACTTTTCTATCAATAGCGCAACATTAATTTGTTTACCCATCGTATGATATGTGTTCAAGAGAATAGCCTCTAGTTAAAACTATGGCCCCCGGATCTACCTTTATCATATTATAAAAATAAAAATACCTTGCTGCAATTTTATACTTTTTATTTTACTTTTGTTTTTATCTATCTATCACTATTACATTTAATCCTTGCAAGTAACGAGATCAAGGGGATTGACAACCCTCTTGTCCGCGTTGGGTGCAAGTATTTGCTCTTTTGTGTGCAGGTGCTGAAGACGGGAATTCGTGTGATTCTCCTATTGGTTCAATAAACATTGGTTCTTACCGAGGGAAATACTTATCTCTACTGTACTGCATCTCTCCTCCTCTTTGAGGAAAATCCCAACGCATCTCACAAGGAGCACACAACCTACCGCTAGGGCCTCTGGCAGTAGGACTTACCTACATCGTCACGCCCATTTGGTGCGCAAAAGATTCTAACGCTATGGTCCTTGGCGGTAGGTTGTGTTACCATGCCTCCATGGTCCTTGGGGTAAGGTCTTCACCTTTGTTTATTGCATGTATGACCCTCTAATAATTGCATGCATGTCGCTACCGCCAAGGACCTTGGCGGTAGGGTCTTTTCCACATCAAACGGGCGTGATGGCGCCAGTAAGTCCCACCGCCAGAGACCCGGCGGTAGGATGTTCTATCCTACCACCAAGGACAGTTGCGGTAGGAAAAAAGGGCCAGATCGCGAATTTTTAAAAAGCGGGGTCAAATCTTGCTGAAGTTTTGCAAAAGTGTCAAAACAATGAATTTGCCCGCCGAGGGGCGGAACAGGAAACCCCCCTACCCCGCCATTAATTCCTAATTCCTCGGAGTAATCCTCATCCTCACAAGTCACCATTAACCTTGCCCCTCTGATGTCTACTACGCAACCTTTTTCTTGTAGACTCGTGTTGGCCCTCCAAGCGTAGAGTTCTGTAGGACAGTAGCAATTTTCCCTCAAGTGGATGACCTAAGGTTTATCAATCCGAGGGAGGCATAGGATGAAGATAGTCTCTCTCAAACAACCCTGCAACCGAATAACAAAGAGTCTCTTGTGTCCCCAACACACCCAATACAATGGTAAATATTATAGGTGCACTAGTTCGGCGAAGAGATGATGATACAAGTGTAATATGGATAGTAGATATAGGTTTTTGTAATCTGAAAATATAGAAACAGCAAGGTAGCAAGTAACAAAAGTGAGCAAAAACGGTATTGCAATGCTTGAAAACAAGGCCTAGGGTTCATACTTTCACTAGTGTAATCTCTCAACAATGATAACATAATTAAATCATATGGCAATCCCTCAACGTGCAACAAAAAATCACTCAAAAGTTTCTAACGGAGAACGTAGGACGAAAACGTGCAGCAACCCCTATGCATATATTACCCCAATGTCACCTCGGGAATCTACGAATTGAATGCCAAAACATACATCAAGTGAATCAATAGAACATCCCATTGTCACCACACATATCCCATCGCAAGACATACATTAAAGTGTTCTCAAATCCAATACTCAATCCAACGTAACGAAGCCTCAAAGAGCAAGACTCAATTCATCACAACAAGATAGAGAGGGACAAACATCATATGATCCAACTATAATAACAAAGCTCACGGTACACCAAGATCGTGCCAAATCAAGAACACGAGAGAGAGAGAGAGAGAGAGAGAGAGAGAGAGAGAGAGAGAGAGAGAGATCAAACACATAGCTACTGGTACATACCCTCGGCCCCGAGGGTGAACTACTCCCTCCTCGTCATGGAGACCGCCGGGATGATGAAGAAGGCCCCCGATGATGATTTCCCCCTCCGGTAGGGTGCCAGAACGGGGTCCTGATTCGTTTTTCGTGGCTACAGAAGCTTGCGGTGGCGGAACTTCTCTTCTAGGGTTCTTTTCGGGGGTTTTGGTATTTATAGGAATTTTTGGCGTAGGTTTCACATCAAAGGGGTGCCCGAGGGGGCCAGAAGCCGTAGGGGCGTGCCCTTGGGGGTGGGCGCACCCTGGCGGCTTGTGGCCACCTCGTCCACTTCCTGGCCAGCTCTGGTCCTTCGGGGGTCCCTTTTGGTCCATAAAAAATCGCCGTAAATTTTTAGCCCATTCCGAGAACTTATATTTCTGCACAAAAAGGACACCACAGTAGTTCTGCTGAAAACAATGTCAGTGCGGGTTAGTTCTAATAAAATCATACCAAAACCATATAAAACTGTTGTAAACATGGCATGAATACTTCATAAATTATAGATAGGTTGGAGACGCATCACCCTCCCCTCCCCTCTCCCCAATTCTCCACCTCATGCATATCTATGGGTAAGGATGTCGGGGAGCTCTCATCATTGAGTCGTGCGACCCCGGAACATGCGGATGGCGCCGATGGTGGTGTCATCGTTGCCAGTGCCGCCACTCGCGCCAGCCTTGCCGTCAGTGCAACAGGTGATGCGGCGCGTGGTCTTGGCGAAATTCCCCAACCCAGAGCTCTGGTCTGATTTTGGGGTGAGAATCATCCAGAACTCCACATTCGAGGAGCGCACGAGGTTCTTGAGGGAGGTGGGTGATGACCCACAAGTATAGGGGATCTATCGTAGTCCTTTCGATAAGTAAGAGTGTCGAACCCAACGAGGAGCAGAAGGAAATGATAAGCGGTTTTCAGCAAGGTATTCTCCGCAAGTACTAAAATAAGTGGTAACGAATAGTTTTGTGATAAGATAAATTGTAACGAGCAACAAGTAACAAAAGTAAATAAAGTGCAGCAAGGTGGACCAATCCTTTTGTAGCAAAGGACAAGCCTGGACAAACTCTTATATAAGGAAAAGCGCTCCCGAGGACACATGGGAATATCGTCAAGCTAGTTTTCATCACGTTCATATGATTCGCGTTCGGTACTTTGATAATTTGATCTGTGGGTGGACCGGTGCTTGGGTGTTTTTCTTACTTGAACAAGCATCCCACTTATGATTAACCTCTATTGCAAGCATCCGCAACTACAACAAAAGTATTAAGGTAAACCTAACCATAGCATGAAACATATGGATCTAAATCAGCCCCTTACGAAGCAACGCATAAACTAGGGTTTAAGCTTCTGTCACTCTAGCAACCCATCATCTACTTATTACTTCCCAATGCCTTCCTCTAGGCCCAAATAATGGTGAAGTGTTATGTAGTCGACGTTCACATAACACCACTAGAGGATAGACAACATACATCTCATCAAAATATCGAACGAATACCAAATTCACATGACTACTAATAGCAAGACTTCTCCCATGTCCTCAGGAACAAACGTAACTACTCACAAAGCATATTCATGTTCATAATCAGAGGGGTATTAATATGCATAAAGGATCTGAACATATGATCTTCCACCAAATAAACCAACTAGCATCAACTACAAGGAGTAATCAACACTACTAGCAACCTACTAGTACCAATCCCGGACTTGGAGACAAGAATTGGATACAAGAAATGAACTAGGGTTTTGAGAGGAGATGGTGCTGGTGAAGATGTTGATGGAGATTGCCCTCTCCCGATGAGAGGAACGTTCGTGATGACGATGGCGATGATTTCCCCCTCCCGGAGGGAAGTGTCCCCGGCAGAACAGCTCTGCCGGAGCCCTAGATTGGTTCCGCCAAGGTTCCGCCTCGTGGCGGCGGAGTCTCGTCCCGAAAGGTTGCTTATGATATTTTCCTCGACGAAAGACCTCATATAGAATAAGATGGCCATCGGAGAGCCAACAGGGGGCCCACGAGGCAGGGGGCGCGCCCTGGGGGGTAGGGCGCGCCCCCACCCTCGTGGCCAGGTGGGTCCCGCTTTGGTGCACTTCTTCCGCTCAATATTTTTTATTATTTACAAAAATGACTTTCGTGGATTTTCAGGACTTTTGGAGTTGTGGAGAATAGGTCTCTAATATTTGCTCCTTTTCCGACCCAGAATTCCAGCTGCCGGCATTCTCCCTCCTTATGTAAACCTTGTAAAATAAGAGAGAATAGGCATAAGTATTGTGACATAACATGTAATAACAACCCATAATGCAATAAATATTGATATAAAAGCATGATGCAAAATGGACGTATCAGTGGGCTGCAGCGTGATGAAGTTCGTCTTCTAGGGAATGCTGGAAGCCAAATCTCAAGATCCAGATCAAGGATCTGTCGCCCATGCGTGGGCGCCCTCACATACCCGCCTCTAGGGGTGCTTCCTCCAGGAGAGCGCCTCCTCCCAACTGAACCTGGCCAGTGGATGGGAGGTGCAGAGAGGCTCTACTACTCTGCGCCCCCATTGCGCTGATCTAGATCCTCCACCATGGCCAACCGGCCTAGGGGATGTCCCATGTTTGTTTTGTTCTATGGATGTTTTTTGTCACCGAGATTTGGCATTGTTGTGCTCTAGGTTATCCCACATGGTGTCCTCGTCTCTCAATTCTGAGCGGTTTCCATCGAGGGTTGTCTCTCCTTATTCTCAATGAACTCTAGTGCTATCCCAGATCAACTCCGCCAATGCCGACCTCGATTCTTTGGGTTGTGCTTCTCTGAGCTCCTTAGTTTCTACCTCTCATTCACCTTCCTGTCATCGCCCTACCACCACCCACCCACCCGGATACTCCAAAATGTTCACTAGCGGGTCTCACCACTGGCCAGCCTCTCCATGAGATGGCGGGTTCATATTCATCATAAAAGTGCATCACTTGGTTTGAGACATGTTATCCTTGTTATGGACTGCTTGAATACTCTCCAATCCTGCTGGTGAGCTTTTTACAGGTGCTGTAAAACGATGATGACAATTAAACATGTAGGTACTTGCTATTGAATAAAGTAATTAAACTAGTAATTTGTATATTTTCAACACAATTTACTCCAGAGCAAAAGCAATATGAAAGGACATAATCACTCAACTAGAACAAGATACGATCAAAGTTTGGACAAACAATTTCCATGTAAAAAATGTATGGTCAAACAAGAAGCTCATTGATGTCTCTGGCGTATCTATATTTTTTTTATTGTTTCATGATATTATATTACCAGTCCTATATACTTTCGTTACCATTATATATTGTTTTTCTGGACTAACATATTAATCTAGTGCCCAATGCCAGTTGCTATTTCTGCTTGTTTTTGGTTTCACAGAAAATTAATACTTACGAAGGTCCAAACACGATGCCAATTTTTGACCATTTTTTCCAGACCAGAAGGAACACCAGAAGCTTCGGGAAACGGTGAGGGGACCCACGAAGCCCCCATGCACATGGACACATGGCACAAGCGCGACTAGGGGGTGGCCGCGCCACCTGTCCATGTGGGGCCCCTAAGCCTCTGTTTGACCTAATTACTTGCTTATAAATTCCCATAAATCTTTAAACTCTTGGAGCGAGACCCAAAATAATTTTATTGCTGCTGCAAGCCTGTGTTCAGAAGTCTTCCCATCTGGAGCCTTGCTCCGGAGTTCCACCGGAGGGGGAAACCATCGGGGTGGCCATATTCATCAACCTTGTTGCCTCCATGATGATGTGTGAGTAGTTCCTACATGACCTATGGGTCCATAGTAGTAGCTAGATGGTTTTCTCTCTCTCAATCTTTGATCTTCAATACCATGTTCTCTTATGAGATCAATCCAATGTAATTTCTTGTGGTGTGCTTGTTGGGATCCGATGAATTGTGGGTTTATGATCAGATTGTTCATTGATTTCTATTGAATCTCTTGAAGTTTCTTTGTTGCATAATTAAATAGCTATTTTATGCTTTCCGTCTATGAGTCTTCTCTGGCCAAGATAGATGAGTAGGTGTTTTGCATCACCACCACTAAAGAACTACCTATCAAACTTGGCTAGGGACAACAAATAGATCGGAGAGCATACATAACTACTTAATTATGCAGGAAAGAAACTTCAGAAGATTCAATATAATTCAGTCAAAAAATCTGATCATAAAGTGACAATTTATCATATCCCAACAAACACACAACCGATTACATAATATTGATCCCGATCACGTGAGGCAGCTCACGGGAATTTTGTACTGAATCACGAGAGAGAGAGAGAGAGAGAGAGAGAGAGAGAGAGAGAGAGAGAGAGGACCCTAAGGTCCTATGGAAACTACTCGCACATGGTCGTGGTGGCTACTCACAAATGACTCCATTCTCGAAGATTGTCTGCTCCAACCCTCGTAAAAAAGTTCACTTTAATGACACCAAAAAGGGATTTTATAGTACGAGGAAAACATGTAGACAATATTAAAAAGTGAAACATAAACGCCAATTAGATGAAGAAGGAATACAAATCAGAAGAAAAGTGAAAAGGAAAAAAATAAATAGAATAAAAAAAACATAAAGAAGGAAACCGACAGATGGGTCACGCCATCACTGTGCGACACTCGATCTGGTCTAGTTTAGTACCACCTCGTTAGCGAGAGAGGCGGAGGTGGGAGAGCTGGTGTATATAACTAGCCCTCGGAGCACCGGTGCAACTTAAATACCTAGACGGGGTTTACGACTGATCAAGAAGGGCCGTGGCCTAGATCAATGGCTCACATTGCACTTGGCGAGCATGTTGGTCTATCATCTCCCCAATTGGGAGAATGGACGTCAAAATTTATGGTAGAGGGGGTATGCGCTCGCGCGGCCCCTGCCAATCCATCAAAATTAAACTTTGGAATTTGATCACTGCAGCTATGCACGTTTTCAAGTTGCTTCTACTTGGTCAAGCAAGTATACATGGTACTTTTTTTGTTATTAAAAGTTTTGCAATGCCAAGAATTTCCAAAACATACAAATCTATGTGAGTATGGCCACATGAATTTTGTAGCCAGCCAATTAGTAGCCAATATTTGGGCCAATACCAAACTTTAACACTAAACCAAGCATGTTTTCAATGGTATATCGAATAGTGGCATTACAAATCTGATTTGATTCACCATATTCCTTGCGAACAAATCTTGAAAACAAGGCAAGGCCCTAGACTGTTATAAATAGGTGGTTAGCTTAATCATGGGCTTGCGATGTGACCAGTAACTTACGGGGAGCAGTACCATTCGTCAACTAGGCAATGTTCGCTAATAAAGGCAACGAGAACTATGAAGAGTAGAATTTGTTCAAAAGAAAAGAGATTTTATTCCGATTCATGCGAAGATCAAACAATCCGTAGTCAAATTATTTGGCAATTAGCGAGTGAAGTTCATGTTTTTCAAATAGGGTGGACCATTGATGGAGCTGAATGACGGATGACATGACATGCTCCCGTGCTCTCACTGTGACCAAAATTTGGCGTCCCGCTTCAGATAAGAAGTCACACGGGCTTCCACCACCACCAACCGCCCCCACATAAAACCACATGTGAAAATACTCCCATGCTCGAGCGCTCCTCACAAAACTTGTGCACCCTTCCTCCCACTCTCAAAAGAACCCCCTTTCTCCTTTCTTTTCAAAATCATCGCACCGCACACGCGTCGGTCCCTTGGAGCCATTCCAAATCCCTCACCGCCCTCTCCCTCCTCCCTGTTCCCCAATTCTAGGATCATGAGCCCCTCATGCTGCTCGCTATGACCCGTGCCCACCCAATGTTTGACCGAAGGCCGGCCAGGCCGCAGAGAAGATGTATATGGTGAAGGGCAGCGTGCGGTTGGAGGTGGTGCACTTCGACAAGATCACGACGCGTCTCAAGAAGCTTGTGTACGGCCTCAACCAGAACCACTGTGAACCCGCGCTCGTCGCATAGAAGGTCTGCGTCGTCATCTACAGGGGCATCACCACCTCCAAGATCGACAAAATCGTCACCAAGGTCGCCGCGGCGGTGAGTGCCTCCCACCCCGATTACACCCTGGTAACCCAATCCCCCTCTCCTCGACTTGTCCCCGGCTGCGTGGCGATCGTCAAGCGTCTTGTACACTCAACAGAGGCGGTGCGTCGCGAGATGGCGTGCTCTGCGGAACTAGACGGAAGTTGGGCGCCACCATCATGACGGTGCTTGACATTAGTGGCGGTGACCACTTCTTCACCAGAATGGGGGGAGTCGCGTGCCGGGGGGGGGGTGGACGAGACGCCCCCAAGCACAAGGGAGGCAGGATACAAGTCGAGGATGTACTCACTACACGAATTTGTGGTGGTCATTGCGCGCGGCAGGAAGATTGATGGGGGCATGATGCATCCCTGTAGGATCCGACGTTGTCCGGGGGAGAGGAACCAGGAGGCCCAGGCGCAAGTTTCCTCGGCTTGCCTCTAAAATCGCCTTACCGGGCGCTCCCAATGGCTCCATTCTCAAAGGATGTCTGCTCCAACCTCATCAAAACAAAATTCACTTTCATGACACCAACAAGGAATTTTTTTTATAGTAAAAGTATGAGAAAAAACATGTAGACAATATTAAAAAGTGAAATATAAATGCCAATTAGATTAAAAGCAGAAAATACAAATGAGAAAAAAAGTGAAATAGAAAATAATAAATTGAAAAGTAAGAAAAGAAGAAACAAGCAAACATAAAAATATGAAACATGGGTCGGGCCATAACCACAAGACGCTCTGTTTGGTTTAGTACCACCTCGCTAGCGAGAGGAGGGGGGGTGAGAGAGCCGGTATATATAACTAGCCCACAAGGCATCATTGCACCTTACATACCTGGACGGGGTTTATGACAGATCAAGAAGGGCTATGGCCTAGACCAACGACTCACATTGCACTTGGCGAGAGTGTTGGTCTATCATCTTCCCAATTGGGAGAATGGACGTCAAAATTTATGGTAGAGAGGGTATGCGCTCGCGCATCCTGTGCTAATCCATAAACTTTAAATGTTAGAATTTGATTGTTGTAGCTATGCATGTTTTGCAAGTTGCTTCTACTTGATCAAGCAAGTATACATGGTATTTTTTGCTATTAAAAGTTTGGCAAGGCCAAGAATTTCCAAAGTAGACAAGTCTATGTGAGTGTGGCCACTTGAATTTTGTGCCCAACCAATTAGTAGCCTATATTTGGGCCAATTCTAAACATTGGCATGCCAAAATTTAACACTAGACCAAGCATGTTTTCAATGGTATAGCGAATATTGGTACTAGACTGTTATAATAGGTGGTTAGATTAATCATGGGCTTGCGGTGTGACACGTAACTTACGGAAAGCAATTCGATCTTCAACTAAGCAATGTTCACTCAAAAGAAAAACTAGGCAACGAGAAGTGTGAAGAGTAGGATCTGTTCCACAAAATAAGACTTTGTTCCGATTATCGCGAACACCAAACAACCCTTCCTCAAATTCGCGGGAAAACAATGGATGAAATTCATACTTTTCAAACAGGGCCGACCATAGGTGGAGCCAACAGACGGAGAACACAGCGCACTCCTGTGATCTCTCTAACAAAAACATGGCGTCCCGCTTCACATAAGAAGTCACGCGGGCTTCCACCACCACCAATCACCCCCACCCAAAACCGCGAGTGAAAAATACTCCCCCTACCCCCGCACTCCTCCTCCAAAGCACTTCCCCCTTCCTCCCACTCTCAAAAGAATCCCATTCTCGTTTCTTTTCAAAATCATCACACCGCACATGCACTGGTCCCTCGAAGCCGTTCCAAATCCGTCGCCGCATTCCCCTCCCTCCCCGTTCCTCGATTCCCAGACCCTGAGCCCCTGCTGCCGTCCGTTGTGACCTATGCCTGCCAAATGTTCAACGGAAGGTCGGCGGAGCGAAGGAGCGAGGTGATGCATGGTGAAGCGCGACGGGCGATAGGAGGCGATGCACTTCAAAAAGATCATGATGCGGCTCAAGAAGCTTGCACCGGCCTCAGCTAGGACCACTGCGACCCTCTTATGTGTACAAGATCAGCGTCAGGGTGTCAGCACCTCCCAGCTCGATGAGATCCCGGCCGAGACCACCGCCGCCATGACCGCTTCCCGCCCGACTACGTCTTGGTAACCCAATCCCCCATCTCCCCGACTTTTCCCCGGCTATGGCAGCTACCGTCGAGCGTTTTGTCCGCTCAACGGAGGTGGCGCGGCACAAGATGATGTGCTTTGCATAATTGGATGAAAGTTGGTAACCCCCATCATGACGGAGCGGAGGCGGCTGACATTGGTGGCAGCAACCACTTGTTCACTAGATTTGGCGGAGTCGCGGACTGAGTCGACGAGGATGCCCCAAGCATAAGGGAGGTAGGAGCCAATTCGAGGGTGAGCTCAGTACATGAATCTGTTGTGATCGTTGCGCGTACTAAGAAGATCGACAGGGGTGTGACGCATCTCACCGGATCTAGACTGGAGATGAGGGTGGAGGTGTGTAGGATCCGGTGTTGCCTAGGAAAGAGAAACCAAGAGGCCCATGCGCAAGTTTCATCGGCTTAGAAGGGGGAGGAAGCTCTCGCGGCAAGTGGGGTTGTGGGCTCTCTAGTCGCCTTACCAGGCGCTCCCAACGACTCCATTCTCGAAGGTTGTCTGCTCCAACCTCTACAAATTTTTTTGCTTTAATGACACAAAAAAGGGATTTTTATTGTAAAAGTACAGGAAAACATGTAGATAGTATTAAAAAGTGAAACATAACCGCCAATTATGTGAAAAGAGGAAAATACAAATGAGAAGAATAGTGAAAAGAAAAATAATAAATAGAAAAGAAAGAAAAAAGAAACAAACATAAAAAAGGAAATCGACACATGGGTCGGGCCATCACCGCGTGATGCTCTAGTCTGGTTTAGTACCACCTCGCCAACGAGAGGAGGCGGGGTGGGAAATCCAGTGTATATAACTAGCCCACAGGACACCGTTGCAACTTACATACCTGGACAGGGTTTACGACTGATCAAGAAGGTACATTTTAGATAATTCTTAACTAAACCCTATTCTAAAGCTAATCTAAATGATTGCCGGCACCTGTTCTCCATGTATGGCCATGAGCCCCAAGAACTGAAGCTCCGGACTCTTGCCTTCGCCTTCTCCAGTCCGCCTTGGCGCTTCCAGCTCTGCCTCCATAGCCTCTGCCTCTACCTCCATAGTCAAAGGATGCCATCTATTTCTGTATGTATAGCCACTAATATTCGCGGTTATTTATTGTCTGTCTCATTGATTAGTACCACAAGCACTTGTAAGAAGACACAATCATGTGGTAAGGACGTGTTTGGTTACTCGGATTAGGCCTAGCCGGGCTTGCAAGGAAAGAAAACAAGATGTTTGGTTGCCTGGCCTGTATCAGAATCTTGGTCCACACAAACCTTAAAGCAGTCCTCGGTGAGGCCCGCTAGGAACAGCCGAATCGGCCGTTTCCAGCAAGCCAGGCTCGATCAATGCATGGGAGGGGAACACGGCGCTGATCTCCCGCGCCCACGGAGAGAGCTCGTGCGTATCCGAAAGAGCGGTGGGACGAATTGGTGTCAACGCCCGCCGATTCGCTGGACTTACCGTAGCGGAACCCCCCCCCATTTCCCCCTCTCGAGCTTTCCCTACGGCGAGATCCACATCAATGACGAGGTAAACTGCGCTACTGCTCCGGCCACCAGTTGATGGCGGCGACGATTCGACTCCTTCTCTTCTCCGACGTGTTCAGCGCCTCATTAGTGGCTGCTCCGATGACGTCTGTGAGTTCATTCACCCCCTTCTCTCTACTAGTTCTACCTAGATCTGTGAGCATGTAGTAGGGTTAGATTCGTGACCATTTTGTAGCATAATACACCGTCGATCTGTGTGAGTGTGACACAAGTATGCATGTGTGCTAGTTTGTTGAACTCCTTACTATGATTTGAGTTGTTGTGTTGAACTAGATCATCTGTCTATGCATGTGGTAGTGCTCGTTCGATCTGTCCATATGTAGTGTTCGTTCATACTGTTAGTGTTTAATTTAGTGGTAGTTCGTATTGTCCATGTGTAGTGTATTGTGGTCTTCATGATGCTTACACTTGTAAGACATGAGGACGCAAGAGTTTAGTCAGGCTGTTGTCCTGTCCTAGAGCCAGTTCCTGGTGTCCTACGCCGAGGAGTCCCAGCCTCCCATCCGCCAGATGCCTCCTGGTTCAAATGTTTTTTAGGTGTCGGATACAGTTCCTCCATTTGTGGCTTCAACATTTGTGCTGGCTCAGCCCAATGTTGCGGCTCATGCTGCTACTCAAAAGGCATCCACAAAGGACAAGAAGGACGACAGGGGCAACTCCATGAAGTTGCAGTCGATGTTCGTGCTTAACAGGATGTGTGAGATCATAGCTAGTGGGGTGAGGACTGACAAAGGCTTCAAGGAGGTGCACTTGAACACTATTGCAAAGTAGGTGTTCAACTTTTGTGGACATGAGGCCACCTTGACTCAGGTCTACAACCACCTCAGGAAGTGGAGCGCGAGGTGGATCATGGTGTACAAGATCAGAGACCTGAGCGAGGCTTCCTGGGATCAAGACATTTGCTCGATACTTTTGGAGGCAGAGCACTACCAACACCGCAGTTAGCTCGCTCACCATGACATTCTAAGTCACCACCTGTTTAAGCCTACGTAGCATGTCATTCTAATTAACCACTCCGATGTGTTTCTTTCTTAGACTCACCCCCAAGCACGCATAGCTCATTAGTGGAAAAAATCCTAGCTATGGCGTGCCAAAACCAGCCTTGCTGAGGTTGGCAGACACGTCAGCAGTATTTTATTACTAATGGCGTGTCACCTGGCTAACGCCAGCAATATATTGTGTTAGCTATGGCGTTTATCGTGAACCAATGCCAACAATTTGTACTTTTCAGTAGTAGAAAAAATATACCCAGCTATTAGTATATGTGCAGCCATTTAAACTTCTAGTGGTAACTTCAAATCCACAAACAATAGTGATCAACTAGCTACATATATGCACGCATTACATGTCTCGACGATGAAGAATGATCTTCATCTCACGCAACTTGTTCATGTTGCTCTGTCCCTCCTTTTCTGTAATGGACTTTGAGGGTCTTCAGTTCTGCCCTCCCGGCCTTCAGGAGCCGTATCTCCTTCTTCATAGACCCGATCTTGGTGACCAATTTGTCCTTCTAGTCGATGAGCTTCAATTTCTTATCGCAGAGATCATAGTTCTCGCCGATCATGTCATCCTTCTCATTCTTCAAGGAGTCATTCAACTCCTCATGGGCCTTCATTGTACTCTCCTTTGACGTGACAAGCTCACGGCTGAGCATGTCCACGTCATGCACCAGTAGATGCTGCTGGACCGGTTCTGGAGATGGGTCTCGTACATACGCCTGGCAAGTCAAATATTTGAAATCATCAATAATGAATGGTTAGATGATATATGTATATATGCATGTGTTTGCAATGCTAATGGATGTTTTTGTAATCTTACCTGGTTGGTGTTCGTTTCGCCTTTGCCAACTTCATAGGCTGCGAAGTTGCACGAGGACTGGTAGTGGCTGTTCCAGCTACTCATGGCTGCAACTTCAAAATAATAACAAGTATATGTTATACAAAAATATAGATAGCATCACAATGGCCTTGCAAACTAGATAGCATGTGGGTCATAGTGCTTGATGATAGGAGTACTTGATGATAGGTAAAATTTTATAATTAAGCATGCCTAATAAAAGGAGTACTCGATGATAGGTAGATCATATATATTGAAGGAAATATGCCCTAGAGGCAATAATAAAGTTGTTATTTATATTTCCTTATAACATGATAAATATCTATTATTCATGCTAGAATTGTATTAACCAGAAACTTGATACATGTGTGAATACATAGACAGAATAGTGTCCCTAGTAAGCCTCTAGTAGAGTAGCTCGTTAATCAAAGATGGTTAAGTTTCCTAACCATAGACATGTGTTGTCATTTGATGAACGGGATCACATCATTAGGAGAATGATGTGATGGACAAGACCCATCCTTTAGCTTAGCATAATGATCATTAAGTTTTTTTGCTATTGCTTTCTTCATGACTTATACATGTTCCTTTGACTATGAGATTATGCAACTCCCGAATACCGAAGGAATACCTTGTGTGCTATCAAACATCACAACGTAAAAGGGTGATTATAAAGATGCTCTACAGGTATCTCCGAAGGTGTTTTGTTGGGTTGGCATAGATCGAGATTAGGATTTGTCACTCCGAGTATCGGAGAGGTATCTCTGGGCCCTCTCGGTAATGCACATCATAATAAGCCTTACAAGCAATGTGACTAATGAGTTAGTTACAGGATGATGCATTACGGAACGAGTAAAGAGACTTGCCGGTAACGAGATTGAACTAGGTATGAGGATACCGACGATCGAATCTCGGGCAAGTAACATACCGATGATAAAGGGAATAACGTATGTGTCATAACGGTTCGACCGATAAAGATCTTTGTAGAATATGTGGGAACCAATAGGAGCATCCAGGTTCCGCTATTGGTTATTGACCGGAGAGGTGTCTCGGTCATGTCTACATAGTTCTCGAACCCGTAGGGCCCGCACGCTTAACGTTCGATGACGATTTGTATTATGAGTTATGTGTTTTGGTGACCGAAGATTGTTCGGAGTCCCGGATGAGATCACGGACATGACGAGGAGTCTCGAAATGGTCGAGAGGAAAGGTTGATATATTGGACGATAGTATTCAGACACCGGAATGGTTTCAGAGTGTTTTAGATATTTATCGGAGTACCGGGAGGTTACCGGAACCCCCCGGAGAAAGTGATGGGCCACATGGGCCATGGGGGAGAGAGAGGGAAGCCCTCAAGGGGGTGGCGCCCCCCCCCCCCCTGGGGAGTCCGAATTGGACAAGGGGAGGGGGCGCGGACCCCCTTTCCTTCTCCCTCCCCCTCTCCTTTTCCCTTCCCCCTCCGAAAGAAGGAAGGGGGGGCGACTAGGACTAGGAGTCCTAGTGGGTTTCCCCCCCCCACTTGGCGCGTCCCCTAGGGTCGGTCTCCAAAGCACATCAATTGTTCTTAGCCGTGTGCAGTGCCCCCCTCCACCATTTACTCCTCCGGTCATAGTGTCGTAGTGCTTAGGCGAAGCCCTGCGCAGATTATTTCACCATCACCGTCACCACGCTGTCGTGCTGACGAAACTCTCCCTCGACAATTTGCTGGATCAAGAGTACGAGGGACGTCATCGAGCTGAACGTGTGCAGAACTCTCGGAGGTGTCGTACGTTTGGTGCTTGATCGGTTGGATCGAGAAGACGTTCGACTACATCAACCGCGTTAAGCTAACGCTTCCGCTTTCGGTCTACGAGGGTACGTGGACACACTCTCCCCCTCTCGTTGCTACGCATCTCCTAGATAGATCTTGCGTGATCGTAGGATTTTTTTTTGAAATTGCATGCTACGTTCCCCAACACATATATATGCTTACGATGATTCATAAGACAACAAACATATAGATAATAAACAAAGAAAGGAAAGAGCAAGATGCATGGTGTATTATGTCCAAGTTCAATTACTTTTTGTGGTTGTTGAAGCATTCTCACATGTTATTGGTCACTTTTAATTAACTACCAAGCAAAACTGACATGTGGACATTTCTTCAGTGCACATTTCTAAAGAAACATGAGGACTTGCCCTGATTTCTTCAGTGCACATTTCTAAAGAAACTACCAAGCAAAACTGACATGAGGACTAGCCCTGATTTCTTCAGTGCACATTTGCAACATTAGTACCAAGCAAAACTCCCATTATACACATAACATATTGAACACTAAGTTCAATTGTGCACTATCCATTTCTACTAAGTATATCAATTTGTACAATAAATCAATCTCTACTAAATATCACAGTACTAATATAAAAAAACTAACACTATCCATTCATCCATCCATCTATGAAAGAGGTATCAATTGTGCACTATCCATTTTTACTAGATATATCAATTTATACAAATAAATCAATTTCTACTAAATATATCAATTTGTACAAATATATCCATTTCTAGCACTATCCATTTCTACTAATATAAACAGGGGCGACACGGGCGACTAACCCTAGCCGCCGCCGGCGGTCCCCCTCCCCCTTCCTCTCCTCCTCGTCGCCACTAGAGGAGCCGCCGATGCGTCGCGCGGCTGCCGAGGAAGGTGGCGGCGAGGCCTTCATCGTCCCTTCAGGGAGATCTGGATCCACGGGGCGGCGGCCCCTGCTGGTTCGGCGCCGCCGTTCGCGCTCTGGACGGTGTGCGCAGGGACTCTGCCCGACGTCCTCGACCGCTCGGGTGGTGGGGAGTTGGCGCTTGGCGGCGGCAGTTCGGGGGCCTTCGTCCTCGCCAGATCTGGAGGCCTGCTACTCCCTCATTCCCGCTCCTTCCCCTGTGCGCTTGATGCCGGTGGATGCTGCTGGTTCCGGTGCTTCTGGGGATGGTGGTGCAGATGGGGACCGGGGGAAACCCTAGGCCGGCTGGTTCGGCTCGACAGCGGCGTCGGCTTCGGGCGACGCATCCTTCCTGAAGGCGGTGTCGTGGTCCTTATTCTTGTCACCTCCGGTCCTCTCCCGGGTGAAAACCCAAAATCCGGTCTGGATTGGGCAGCGGTGGCGCCATGGGCGTCATCCCCTCCTTGGAGGCGTTGCCTGGGGAGCTAGGACTCGGGTGTGGGCTCATGAAGGTGGGGGCTTTGGCCGCCGGCTGGATTTCTGCAGCTGCTCGCGGCGGCTTTCATGTTGTGCAGAGTGCCCCTTGTATCTTTAGGGCGTTTCCTGTTTTTGGTGTTGGCGTCGAAGGAGCGGCGTGGCATCTGGCACGTCGACAACGGCGAGTCTCATCGGCATGGAGCAGTAGGGGTATCGCCGGTGGGCGTGTGATGATGGACGAGCGCAGGATGGTGGCGCTGTCTGGCGTCGTGGTGGCGTCGATGGCAGAGAGGCCTGGCACGGTTCATGCAACAGTACAGCTCTGAAGATGGATTGATGGTACGTGGCTACGGCGGCCTCATACCTGGCAGGGGGCCTGGTTGAAGAGCACGCCGGACTGATGGGTGCCCATACCCAGAAGGAGTCCTGGTTGGGACCTCCGGTCTCAGATGTTAGGTTTGACTGCGAGGTCTGTTTGGTATTAGGCCCAGACCATCAACGCCCCTTCATCAGTTAGATAGGAGTAGCGACAAAGGTTGCGAAGATGGTGGCTTTGGTCTTACTGTTGTACGACTTTGTAAGGT
The DNA here is from genome assembly GCA_032464435.1 of Aegilops umbellulata. Taxonomy (NCBI): domain Eukaryota; kingdom Viridiplantae; phylum Streptophyta; class Magnoliopsida; order Poales; family Poaceae; genus Aegilops; species Aegilops umbellulata. Next base: position 22,158,898 of record CP136057.1, read on the forward strand.
CTTGTGTTTTTAATCAATAAAGTGGCCGTATGCATCGTCCAGATGCAGAGGCCGGGGGTATTCCTCCTTTTCAAAAAAAAATATTTCTACTAATATAAAAAGACTAGCACTATCCATTCATATATGAACCAATACCCTATATATCCATCTACACAAAATATTCTGGCTCAGATCACGAGGGAGACGCTTTGGGAGGGGAAGAAAAATCGTGAGGGGAACAGGGGATGTCTCACCTCCTTGCCGGAGTTGGCGGCGGCCGTGCAGTTCCGGCAGCGTCGGTGGGCAGCGGCGACGGCGGCGGTCGAGAAGGGGGGACAAAGAAGGGGTGAAAACGACTTACACTGATTTTGACTAGATAGGGTAGTCTTTTTGCCTGCATGGGCCTAATGGATACTACTCACGTAGGCCTAATGGGCACGCCATAGAAAACAAAAACAGGCGAAAAAAACTCATAAAATGTCTATGGCGCACGGAAACATACTACGCCAGCGGTAAGCTCGTATCAATGACGTATGAAATTGTCCGACGCCATCACTATTTAAAAAAAATAGTACTGGCATTGCCAGGGGTCGGCGCACCATTAACAAAAGTTGTGGCTAGCACTATTTCCACTAGTGGCTCCTCAACACACCCATCTAGAACTACCACCAGATGTAGCAGATCTTCTTCTCTGAGCTGGCAACCCGCAAGCATGCCCTGAGCTCTTGATGCTGGTCTGTATATTTTGATGAAGTGGTATAGTAACCCCTCATACTGATGGTGAACTTGTGGTGGTAGGACAACACCCTCCTTTGAATGTGGTGGCAGGGTGACACCATAGTAGTGGTTGGATGAATTTGTTATGTCGTATGATCATGCATGCTTACTTATGTTTCATGTCTAGTGTGCTCCATTGCCTGATGCTTGATATGTTGCTCTTCTGCAACGCTAGGACAAGTGGTATGTGTTATTCGATGGGAGGGTTTCATGAGTTTACAGTTCATGGGAAGCATGCAATGCACAAGTCTTAGGTTACAACAATAGTTGGCATAGAGGGTTTAAGACTAGGCAAGCGACAGAGGATGCTTACTCCAAGGCCATGCTCAAGCAAGCATGCAATGTTGAACTTGGCAAGGCAGATCGACACTTTGGGCTGAAAAACTTCATAATATTCGTCAAGTTCCTCGTGATTGTAGTGCAGTTTTATTGGTGTGATCGATGTAATCGTGTGTAAGGCGTAGTACCGGGTAAGATCACAACGTAGGGTACAAGGTGACTACACATCTATGCTCGTATGTAACAAAACACCGTGCACTAGTATGAGCATAGCCGATGCGAGCAACCAACACACAGTGTGTAGAGTTGTTGCTACGATGCAGGAGAGGGGATGCAGGCAACCAAACAACACATAGATGTTTTTTTTCATGCATTTGCTCAACCAGGCTCACTTGGGACAAATATGCAAAACGGCAAAAAACGATGCAAGCAACCAAACACATTCTAACCAAATGGAAGTAGGATGTGTATCTCAAATCGTCGAAAAACATATATCCGCGAATGTCTCAATCATAGATTTTTTAACGACGGTTCATGGTTTACTGTTGCAGATCATTCTTCCGGCGAATCTTGGGTGTTTGATCCAAATATGACTCAAATACCAAAGAATTACATTCGGACACCCCCCCCACCCCAAAGAATCAGGACCTCAATAGCCAGCAAACGTTCGTCGGGAGAGGAAGACATTTCCGAACGATTTTTATGATAATTTGTGCTGTTTGAGCATGACAACTCTGCCGCAGTTCAGTTATTGTCAAAAAAATTATCGTGCTTATACAAACAAAAATTGTCATCTTTATCATTCTCGCGACAACTAAGGCCCAATTCTTTTGGCCGATTCTCTCATAATCTTGAGAATCGACCCTCCATTCAGCTTCCCTCAGAATCTTGAACTCATAATATTTTTTACTATCCTAGCTAGGATGTCATAAAAACGGAAGAATCGGCCAAAAGTACTGGGCCTAAAGATGCCATCAAAACGTTCGTAATTGCCATCCCTCCCCGTGAACGTTCCCTTACCGAAGAATTAGCAGGTGGGACCGCAGGAGTACCATTATTCCAAATAGCCAGCGAGAACCGTGAAGAGTGGCATTTGTTCCGACTCCTACGAAGGTCAAACAGCCCTCGACGAAACTCCCGGAAACCAGCGAGCAAAATTCACGCCTTTCAAATCCGGCCGGCCACGGACGGAGCCCGAGGGAGGTCACAACGCGCTCCCACACTCACTGACACGTGGGGCCCCGCTCGCACACAAGGGCCCACGCAGTCCTCCCACCACCACCAACCTCCCCCACCCAAAATCGCGCGCGAAAACATTTCCCCCGCTCCCGCGCTCCCCCTCCAAATCGCTCCCCCCCTCCGCTCCCAAAACAATCCCCTTTCCCCCGTCTCCCCCAAACCGCCGGCGATCCCGCCCCGAGGCCGTTCCGAACCCCTCGCCGCCCGCCCCTCCCCTCTCGCCCCGGCTCCCGCGCCCGCGCCGCCTGCCGGGACCCGCGCCCGCCACGTGTTCGACGGAAGGCTCGGCCGGGCGGCGCGATGTACGTGGTGAAGCGCGACGGGCGGCAGGAGGCCGTCCACTTCGACAAGATCACGGCGCGGCTCAAGAAGCTCGCCTACGGCCTCAGCCAGGACCACTGCGACCCCGTCCTCGTCGCGCAGAAGGTCTGCGCCGGCGTCTACCGGGGCGTCACCACCTCCCAGCTCGACGAGCTCGCCGCCGAGACCGCCGCCGCCATGACCGCATCCCACCCCGACTACGCCTCGGTAACCCAACCCACCTCTCTCCCTCTCCCTCTCCCAATCCCCTGCCCAGCCGCTTCGGTGATTGTTAACTTATTATTGGTTCTGCCGTTCCTTTGCGCTGTGCAGCTCGCGGCCAGGATCGCCGTCTCCAACCTGCACAAGAACACCATGAAGTCCTTCTCCGAGACGTGCGTGCCTTCCTTTCTTTCTCGTGTGCAGGAGGAAATTCCTGACGATACCTTTCCCTTTTTTTCTTTTTTCTGATGATCAGTGCTGTGACGTGGCTTTGTTGCTCTCTGTATGCAGGGTGAAGGTCATGTACACACATTTCAACGAGAGGTCTGGGCTGATGGCTCCCCTGATCGCTGATGACGTCTACGAGATCATCATGAAGGTGCGGTCTAGATGCTAACCGTGTCTTTTGTGGGAACATGTCCTATTCCCCTGTCATTTAGATGACCTGAGTTGTTTGACTATATATCGTAATTAGGGAGATTGTAAACATGATCACCTGGCGCTCTGGCACAGTTGGGATTTGGCTAGTTATTCTGGACGCACTGACATAAGTAACGCTTTTTGCTGTACTTGTTATTCATTTTTGTTTGTTGATGAGTCTGTCCTTAATCTGACTCTTTTGTTACATGGTTCCATGTCTTGTGCATTGATAGTTTTAGTCTTTTAGATGCTTCATTTCATATGAGTATCTGTGTTGTTAACTGATATACTATAGTGTTACCTTTCTAAAAAAACAGATGTACAACGTTACTTATGGAATTTCTGATTCCTGTATCATTTCAGAATGCCACTCGCTTGTAACATGCTGAACATGATCGCCTGGCACTCTGGCACACTTGTGAATTGGTTAGCTATTTAGTCTGCACTGACATGGGTAGCTGGTTGTTCATGTGCTGTGTTGCAATTTGCAATACTGTGCTTACCTTTTTTCGTTTTAGTTGGTTTGATGATTTTGTCCTTATTTAGACCATTTTGTTACATTGTTCTCCGGCCGTCTTTTGCATTGATAGTTTTCGGATGCTTCATTTCATATTGGTGTATCTGTGTTGTTTTTTTTAGAACCGTATCTGTGTTGTTCATTGATATACAATATTAATTCTGTGAAAAAACAAAACAGATATACTTATGGAATTTCTGATTGCTGTATCATTTCAGAATGCTACACGCCTGGACAGTGAGATAATTTATGATAGAGACTTTGACTATGATTTCTTCGGTTTTAAGACGCTTGAGAGGTCTTATTTACTGAAAGTTGGTGGGAAGGTTGTGGAAAGACCACAACATATGTTAATGAGGGTTTCTGTTGGGATACACAAGGATGATATTGAGTCTGCTGTCAAAACATACCACATGATGTCTCAGCGCTGGTTTACTCATGCTTCCCCAACCCTGTTCAATGCTGGCACTCCAAGGCCTCAAGTACTGCACCTTCGACCATAATTGAATTCAGTGTTGATGGTTAAGCTGTGTATTCATATTCCTATTATTTGTGATGCAGTTAAGCAGCTGCTTTCTGGTCTGCATGAAAGACGATAGCATTGAGGGAATTTATGATACTCTCTCGGAATGCGCTTCCATAAGCAAATCTGCTGGAGGGATTGGTGTCTCAATTCACAACGTTCGGGCTACTGGCAGTTACATTCGTGGAACTAATGGAACTTCTAATGGAATTGTACCCATGCTACGTGTTTTCAATGACACTGCACGCTATGTTGATCAAGGCGGAGGCAAGAGAAAAGGTAAGTAGCATCAGTTACTCAGTTAGTCTGACCACGTTTCCATACTCTTAAGGATTCCTCACAGATTCCTGTTTTTATAGGTGCATTTGCTATATACTTGGAGCCTTGGCATGCCGATGTTTACGAGTTCCTTGATTTGAGAAAGAACCATGGAAAGGTAAATATTATTGAAGTAATGCGTAATACGCTTTCAGACAGAGATACTAGAAACTGATTATCAGTTTGGATTTACTTTTTCAGCATTTGATCACGACCGTCATGCTATGACCTTATACTATCCCATCTCACCCTTATTATGTGTAATTTACAGGAGGAGAATCGTGCCAGGGATCTTTTCTATGCTCTTTGGATTCCTGATTTATTCATGGAAAGGGTGCAAAAAAATGAGCAATGGTCATTATTTTGTCCCAGTGAAGCTCCAGGTTTGGCTGATTGCTGGGGAGATGAGTTTCAGAATCTGTACAACAAATATGAAAGAGAAGTAAGCTGGACTAGATGTTACATATTTCTTGAAGTGACGAAACATGTAATAACATAGTTACGTGATTTCAGGGCAAAGCGAAGAAAATTGTTTCAGCACAGTCCCTCTGGTTTGAAATTTTGAAAGCACAGATAGAAACTGGAACACCATACATGCTTTATAAGGTTTGTCTAAATTTTGCAAGTCCCTGAACACCTGCTTTCTCTTCCAATGGTTTGGCTTAAAAAGTCCTTGATGATGAATTGATGATGATGTGCAGGACAGTTGCAACAGAAAAAGTAATCAACAAAATCTGGGCACAATTAAGTCTTCCAACTTGTGCACAGAGATAGTTGAGTTCACAAGTCCCGATGAAACTGCTGTGTGCAATCTGGCATCAATTGCTTTGCCACGTTTTGTAAGAGAAAAGGTATATGCTGATGACTGCTGAGTTTTTTCGTTTGCGGTTGTAACCTGGCGATGTGTGTGCATTACTTGACCCTGTACATTTGATGTTTCAGGGTGTTCTGATAGAGTCCCATCCAGCTAAGCTTGTTGGCAGCATTGGGTCAAAAAATAGATACTTCGACTTTGATAAATTAGCTGAGGTTTGCCTGGCTCATCTTTATTGTGGGATCCTGTCCCATTGGTCTGAATGCCAACTAACAAATTGTTGAATATATGACAGATTACTTCAATTGTTACATGGAATCTCAACAAAATAATTGATATCAACTACTACCCCATTGAGACAGCAAGGAGGTCAAACATGAGGCACAGGCCAATTGGAATAGGTGTTCAAGGCTTAGCAGACACTTTCATTTTACTTGGCATGCCATTCGATTCACCAGAGGTACATTTTCAAGCTAATTTAATTATATTCATTTCACTTTGTACTCTGCTGATACTCATTTTGGAATTGTTTCTCAGGCCCAGCAGTTAAACAAGGATATCTTTGAGACTATCTATTATCATGCATTGAAAGCTTCTGCTGAAATTGCCGCAAAAGAAGGCCCTTATGAAACTTATGATGGGTGCCCAGTCAGCAAGGTTTGTCTGATGTCTGTAAATATACCTGTCATTTGTGCTGAATATATGGTGTGATTGTGTTGAACTATGCATTTTTTCACATATAATTTAACTGATGGTAGAAAACAATAAAATTATTTCTTTGCTCGCCATTAGTGGCAAGGTATTTAAGGAGATGTAGATTTTAGCATGATTTACTTAACAACCATGAAGAACTAAAAAACTATACCTGTGAGATAGGTCCTTCCCACTACTGATGTTCCCATCAGGGTGAGCATAATTAATTGCTTAACTGTGAATTTGTGCTTGTTTCATATAATGATGTTCTCTCTTGAATGGTTTGTAGTAAGATAATGGGTTCCTTCATAGGGTTTTAGCAGCCAATCTTATTTATGAGGTTATTGTCAATACACTTCTATGCAGGGCATTCTTCAACCTGATATGTGGAATGTAGTACCATCAGACAGATGGGACTGGCCAGCTATAAGGGGGATGATTTCCAAAGTTGGATTAAGGAACTCTCTTCTGGTGGCTCCAATGCCCACTGCTTCTACTAGTCAAATTCTTGGCAACAACGAGTGCTTTGAACCGTACACGTCAAACATTTACAGTCGAAGAGTTCTAAGGTTTGCATATCTGCCCCTTGTAGTTTTGAGCTGTTTGACGTACCAATGCTTAGATGCAACATAATTATTTTTTCTCTTGGCAGTGGTGAGTTTGTTGTAGTGAACAAGCATCTCCTCCATGATCTGACTGAGATGGGTATCTGGTCTCCTGTCCTGAAAAACAATATTATCTACGACGATGGCTCTGTCCAAAAGATCACCGAGATCCCAGATGATCTGAAAGCAATCTACAAGTATGTGAAATACGATCATCCCACGCTTTAGTTTCAGAAGGTGTCAGTTTTCACATGTGTCTAAATTTTTCTATATCATTGAACCAGGACTGTTTGGGAGATCAAGCAGAAAACTGTTGTTGACATGGCCGTCGATCGTGGCTGCTACATCGATCAAAGTCAGAGCCTCAATATCCACATGGATCAAGCAAACTCCGGGAAGCTAACTTCCCTGCACTTCCACACTTGGTCCAAGGTCTGCCTGTTAAAACCAATACTGCTCTAGCGCTCTGTGGTTTTACTGAAAACTCCAACAGTTAGCGCTGAATTTGTAAATTTGCATGCTAACAATGTTGTTTATGATGCTACTGTCATGTGCCAGGGCCTGAAAACCGGGATGTACTATCTGAGGACACGTGCTGCTGCCGATGCGATCAAATTCACAGTGGACACTAGTCTTCTCAAGGTGAATACCTCACGAATTGCAGATCCATGTTTTTCTCCACTCAACTGCTTAGACTTGCTCCTTACCGTGAGCGACACTGAACGTGCAGGATAAGAAGCCTGCGAATGCCGAGGAGGAAGAGGATCTCCAGGCCAAGATGGCGCAGGTGACCTGCTCCCTGAACAACCGTGAGGACTGCTTGTCATGTGGAGGCTAGATTCGTCCGCGACACCCTACGCTAACCTATACTATCCTCTTACTGTTGGCTTGTCGTTGGATTCGATGATATATCTGTAGTGGTAATCTGAATATGCATGATGAACTCTGAATTAAAAGCAAGCCTTGCTCCAGAACCTCTTAGCACTTATGCTATCGCACCTGTATATATATGCTACCTATATATATCTAAATGTATAATATTTGCCTGGATATATATCTAAATGTATAATATTTTCCTGGAACGCTTATCTTCGTTCTTGTACTGTCCAGAAGTTCTTCTGTGCTTTCCAACTTAAAAAACTGCAGTAACTTCAAGCCAAAACATGCGGCTGTGATTGAATAGTAACTCCACAAGGTATATGCTTTTTTAAAAAACTTTTGGTGTGATTTTGTCCTTGCAAAAATCATCAAAGGGATAAAATCTGGTGCGCACCTTCCGTTTGGTAATAACTGTATATATTTCGGAAATAAATTCTACCTTTTCAGATATTTAGCATACTAATTCTGGATGGTAATAAATCTGGAAATCTGGCACTACGATATGTAATTTGCTGCCTTAATAAGAGGCAAATTTTGTTTCCATGGTTATTAATTTTGCTACCAGTAGAAACGTTGCTCCATATGGATTTTTTTTTGCCTTTTTTTGAGCGGGAATGGATTGTTTTGCCTTACATGATTGTTAATGGTGTTTCCATCGACTTGTGAATTAGCTTACATGATTATTAATGGTGTTTGCTTCTATGGAATAGCCGATATCTTAGGACGGAGCAAAGTGCAACTCCCCGGTTTGCTTTTTCTTTTTCTTTTTCACCACCGTCTCCAATTATTCGTCCGAGCACACACCGGTAGATGTAGATCAACCAGGGGGACATGCATATCTATAGTTATTTTTTTTTATTTCTTAGCATCGAACACGTTACCGTCTTAGAGCAACCTTTTTTTTTCTTCAAATGAATCAATTATATTATAAAAGTTAACCGAAAGTACAAATCATCTCAAACTTAACAAAATTATATCACAATTCTTAGACCACCAAATAACTACTACTGCCGTCAGAACGAGCCACCGACTCGCCGCTATCGCCACTGCCCTATCGGAGCCGGCTTGACCTTGTTGATGCCATCCCGGAAGTCTTCGTGCATATGCCCCTAAGGATGAGCGCCTTGGAGTCGCAGTCGTCATTGTTGAACCCTTGTATAAATCTGAAGCACCTGACACCAAATCTTACCACATGACACGAAACTTTAACCTCACCGTCCAAAAATACGACAATAATCTACACCGAAGCTTCGTCGACTACGTCCAAATGCTGAATTCGAGGGAGATCGATACCTTGGGAAAAATTCCAACCTGACAGTAAGAGAGGGGTAGTGAGAAGGAGTATGGTCTAGCTACGGAGAAGGTGTGACACAAGATGTTTACGAGTTTGGGCCCCTCGCGGTGGAGGTAAAGACCCTGCGCCTCGAGCTGCTGGAGTTGTTCTTCTTATATCGGGATGAGTACAAATGGATGCTAATCCTTCACCAAGTGGTACGGGGCAGCTTATATAGAGTGTGCCGCCCCTTGAGCTAGCCCATTACAAGGAGGAGTTGATGATTATGTTATTTACAGGCGTTATTATTAGAAACTAAAGGTTTAATTACTAGTAACGCCTGGCGTCGTGTTCCTTGGCTGCTTCAGATCCCGCGCTTGCACTACTAGGAAAAAGCTTATAGGCAGGTGCTTACTAGTAGCGCAGGTTTATACCCATCGTTACTGCTACTTACTAATAGCGCGGGTTTTTACCCCTCGCTACTACTAAGTTGATAGTAGTAGCGCGGGCTTTTACCCCTCGCTAATACTAAGCGGTCTCTACTGTGCCTCCCGGGACATGCCATAGTAGTAGCGAGGGGTATAAACCCGCGCTACTACTAAGTTGATAGTAGTAGCGAGGGATATAAATCCACGTTGCTACTAACTACATGGTTTTTGAAGAGTCCTAAAATCCCCATCTCCTTTCCCAAATCCTTCCTCTCCCCCGTCACGCTCCCCCCTCTCTTCATAGGCTCTCACATGGACCTCCTACGCATGCGCGCCTCCTCCTCCATGGCGCCAAAAGAGGCAGACACCTCGTGCCGCCGGTGTCCCGGAGCTCGCCGGTCTTCCCTGCATCGACATCCATCTCCTTCCGCAGCTCTGGTTTGACTCACCCTCCGCTATCTCCATCTCCTTCCCCTCTCCCTCGTTTTTCTTTATCTCTCCCTCTGGTTTGACTCACCCTCCCATGTCCTTGCCCATGCAGGTCGTCGCCATGGATGACCAGGAGCTTGCTGGCTTGGCTGCGAAGAGGAGCCCCACGATTGCCGCCTTGCTCGGCCATGGATCCGGGCCCTCTGCAGCAGTCGGCGCTGGATGTGGTCTGCCGCTTCCCTTCCACAGCTCCAGCGACCACTGCTGCCGCTGGATAGAACCATTGCTGCCATTGACAGCACACATGGCATCGAGAATTTTTTTGTTTTTGAAATTAATAGTAGTAGCGTGGGTGGCACCCATGCTACTACTAACAGACGTAGTAGTAGCGCGGGTGTGCCCGTGCTGCTACTATAAGTTAGTTGTAGCGCCGTAGTAGTAGCGCGGGCGCCCGCGCTACTACTAGCGCTACTACTAGCTATTTAACATGCGCTACTACTAGGCTTTTCCCTAGTAGTGTTGTGGGATGGAAGACTTTATAATTGCTAGGCGAAAGACTTTATAATTGTGGCACTTGTTCCAGAAAAATAAGGTGTGTTGTTTCTTCAGGTACTTCCTGACGTTCCACTAGGAATGGCTGATGCAGTGAACCGTGGAGGTCAACTCCTTGCAAATCTAACGACAGGCACACCATGGGAAGCTTGCTAAGGAGGTAGTAGGTGCCACTTTTGGCACTGACTCTGGCATTCTGCGAACACAGGTCCCCAAGAATGTCAATGCACTTGTGGATGTAATTGTTTCATGGGTAGCTTCAAATTCTGGCCCAAAACTACTTCGTTAATGACCATCCACAAATTTTACCTGGATGTAAATCACAGCAAACAACATCAGGGTGTACTGATGAAATATGTGTAATGGAAAATTTAGATCACATACGTACCAGAGCTGCATTTAGTTGTCTAATCCATAGTATCCAGAGAAATCCTATATGTTGAGTTATGCATGAGTATTCTAAACTTTCAGGGGAAAAATCTTGGCTAGTCATACATAAAAACGACGCATTATGGTCACATTGAGCTGTTAATTGTTGCAAAATGGGTTCTGTCCACAGGTATATAGTTTACCCCATAAATATGTAGCCAAATATATTTTGCATGAAAAGTACTCGCTGCCTTGTTGTTTAATTTGTTTGGTGGCAACTGCATTTTGCTTTTGTGTGCCCAATATATAGTGGCTGAGATGCTTATTATCTGTGGTTCTCACTCTTAGAGCGGGTGTTTGTTTTGTGTGGAGTGTGCATCAAGTTTTATGTGCTAGCTAGTGATCGAAAGAATTCTGAGTGGATCGCTGCGTTACCTCATGGAGAGGAAGACTACTCGGCACTATCGTGGATCGCTGGTGTACAAGTCACTTTACCACACTGCAACGACAAGAATGCTCTCCGGAGTCCTTGTTAGAGTTGTGTCGAATATTATTGTACAAGTTAGGTTACAGTTGGACTTAGAGTCGTACGGTGTGTAGACAGAGTAGGAGTCGTGTCCAAGTAGGACACTTGATCCTAGGCCTCTCATATATAGCGGGGGTAGACACACGATGTAACCTATGCCAACATAATAGCACGGGCACGCAGGGGAGCCGGCGGCGTGTGCCGGCGCCCGGGCGGCCGGGGTGCGGTATTGTGATGGTGTCATGGGGAGAAGCGCCCGTAGTCATGCCTCGGGGATGTAGCCATATCGGTGAACCTCATTAACGAACCTCGGTGTCATGCTTGTGTGATTGCTTGGTCCTCGGTAGATCGACGGAGCGCCTCGGAATTATTCTAACAAGTGGTATCATGAGCAAGGTTCGATTTGAGGTTATGACTCATGATCTAGAGGAGGCCGAACCGTGAGTTGATTTCGTTCGTCACGGAACGGCGTTCGTGGGCATCAACAGAATCGGAGGCGGCAGAATAGCAATCTGAGCGGCAGCGGTTCTTAGCGGGATCCAAGTCGCGGGTGGCGCGGCTGGTCAGATCGGAAGAGATGGCTACAGCGCATCAGTGGATGCAGCAGACGCGTGGCGGCGGCAGTGCGGAATTGCATGGCAGGAGATCCGATCGAGGGTATCAGATACGTGCAGCGGCAACGGCGGCTTCGGAACGTGTGTCAGCAGGAGATGTGTGACCATCGGGCGAGCAATACGCGTATTGCAGGGCATGCAACCTGGCTAGAGGCCCAAGCGTGGACGTAGAATCACGGCCCAAGGCGTAGGGCAGTGGCGGCCAATGTTTTTTGGCGCGTGGAACAAGCTGGCGCGTGAGGCCTAGAGTTGTGGCTTGCAAGCGAGCTTGATGGGACGTCTAAGGTGCTGGAACGCACAGGAAGCCAAGGCATGGTCAAGAGGGCTACGTGAGATTTGTTTGGAGAAAAAAAAGAAGCTACGTAACAGATTGATGCTAACCATCGGAAGAAAGAAATAGGCAAGGCCAATGGTTCTACAGCCTACATGAGCACGTGGTGAACTTTGGAGTCTTCATGGCTAGGTGCAACGGGATGGCTTACATGGCAGAGTTTGGCTTTATTTCTTTGTACACGGGTTGTGTACGGGGATGGTGGCGTGAGGGACTGTTGTGCGCGTGGCAAGATTGGCGACGTGCGTATATGGCTTGGAGGAGTCTGGAGCGTGTCGTGACAGGATCATGCAAACACAGGACGTCAAGCAATGCATGCAGTGCGGATGGACACGACGCAGGGTGAAGCATGATTGCAGTCGGATAATTTCGGCTGCGTCGGACTCTGACGGATCGACGGAGATGTTGGTCAAAGCAGAAGATGGTGGTGATTTCAGCGACGACGACATAGGAGCGTGATGCTGATGGTGGCCGACTTCTGGGGTGTAGAAACACGTGGTGCAGGCCTGAGGGCTTGTGCGGTTTTGACAGACTATGGCGCGGGGTTGATTCAAGATGGTGCACACATGAGGGAGCTTGAAGTCGACAGGGCGCGGGGTAGCATGGCGCAGCTACATGGAGTCATGTTGAAGGTGGAGCTGAGGTTTGGTGGAAGACTTCACTCTGAGCTGATGGAGGGGCTACGACGTAAGTTAACGGAGAGTCGAAGCCTATTTCAGCGGGATAGCGAGAGACACGTGGTTTCAGACTGGGTACCAATGGTCCGTTGGAGACGTGATACTTAGCATCGGTCGGTGATGATCGGTGGTTCTCTACAGTGGGGGTTGAGGCAGTGGGGGCTAGCTACCCGGGATAGCGACGAGGCGTGCGGTAAGCACGGGACACAGTGACAGACCAAGGCACTAATGATAGACATGTGGTCAGACAAAATTGTGCAAAGGGTGCTGAAGCAGTGTTGACGAGTACCAGATTCAAGTTGGTGACTGGGTCTATCGATATCGGAAGATGGACAGGAGTTGACCATGGAGAATCTGAGAAAGTGACGAAGAGTCTGGAATTGTCAAAAGCTGAGAGAGTACATGGCCGTATATTCTGTGGTGTTCAGTGCACATGGCAAAGTGCGGATGACAAATACAGAAGGAGGCGGAGTGCTATAGCGGTGGGACATGTCAGAGACTATCCAGAAGAAGGGTGAGACAACTGCGAATTTGACTCAGGGTGACACAGGGCGACGGTGCAATTCCTTCAAGTTTCAGACAAGCGGTCAAGAAAGAGCGATGATGTTGAGTTCATGTAACTCTTATGTGTGGCGTCCAATATGTGAGTTGTTCATTTTCACGCAGGTTAATGATCGGTGTGTGATGGCGTTGAACGGATTTTCCGGAAGTTGGGAGTACAACGTAGAGTAATGAGGAACTTAATTTTGCTCAAGTATTGACTGTGAAGAAGACAAGAAGGGACTATAGTTGCAGGTGGAGTCACATGGAGTCTGGAAGTAGCAGCGGTGCTCATGGTGTATCTCAAGTCCAATGTACATGGAGGTTTGACGCATGGACGAATTCAAGGCGGTGGAGAATATTCGCCAAGGTGGGGGTAGACACATGATATAACCTATGCCAACATAATAGCACGGACATGCGGGGAGCCGGCGGCGTGTGCCGGCGCCCGGACGGCCGGGGTGCGGTATTGTGACGGTGTCATGAGGAGGAGCACCCGTAGTCAATGCCCCGGGGATATAGCCATATCAGTGAACCTCGTTAATAAATCTCGGTGTCGTGCTTGTGTGATTGCTTGGTCCTCGGTAGATCGACGGAGCGCCTCGGAATTATTCTAACAGTCCTAACTCCCCAGATCTTCGTATAAGATCCTTAACTAAGGTAGAATATTTATCCTGGTTGAGTGTCTGCGCTCTTAATTTGAAGATGAATGGCTGTTGCCCACTGTAAGTTTTGAGTGTGCATTACTGGGAGGAATTTTAGAAAACAAGTCCATCAGGGGAGGAGCCCTGTAGCACTTACGATAGAAACGGTCCCTCGTGAGAATTCCAGAAATTCTTTCCCGACAGAATCAAACTCCGGTTGTCAGGGTGCACACATTGTTGCAATATTAGAGGGTGCGCACACAGAATCAAACTCTGGTTGTCAGGGTGCACACTAGGCCAAATTTACATGACCTCGAGGAGATCCGATTTGTTGCTAGTCGACGTATGCAGACTACCTACAAGAGACATTTTGTGTAGGAGAGCGGAGTTAAGTAATAGCGTCCAAAAACATGGCGGTCTCGAAGCTAGAGCTAGATTTATCTAAAGACTTAGGAATAAGATTGAAATCGCCGAAGACCTACCAACGTCCACTAATGGATTAAATACACTAATGGTCTTATACATCTATAAAATTAAAGTGGGTTGTTGGGGGGGGGGGCATTTGCCCCCCTTGGACAGGCCCCAATGAAGCTACGCATATGAATGGTGGCCCTTTTTTGTTCTAGGTCCAACACCATACAGTTGACACCTCTTCAGGTGTCTAGTGGTTGTCGTTTCGTGTTAGTCCAACACCATCCACTAGTGTTGTCACCTCTTCAGGCGTCCAGTGTTTGTTGTTTCTTCAGCGTCCATCCCAACAATTACTTGTTTTTTCATGATCGAAGGATTGGTTCTCAGCTCTGTCATCAGATTGGAACATCACATATTGGGCCCCAAATGCAAGGGTTTGAGTTAGCGGACAAGTTTTCCCTTGGTTGAGAATCAATATATCTAAATCAATCTGTTGAAACAACTCCCCTAACTTCACTCAAACAACACTTAAAAACAAATTAAGAACTCTCTTGTGTTCTTAACGATTCAAAACAAATTAATAATTCACTTGTGCCCCCAACGGCTACTAGGTTTGCTAGTTGCGACAAGCACTGAGCATATATTTACTCGAAATTATTTCTATATTTTTAGATTAAATAGACACTGAAATATAGAAGTGTTTGGAAGAGGTTTCTTATGAAGAAAACTTCTATATTTCTGTATTTTCATAGATTCACTAGCTAGCATCTCTCAAAGCATGGTGACACGCAAATATAAACATAGGTACACATACCTAGCAATCATGGTAAACTGTCACATATGTTTAGATTATATTATATAGGCATTACGTCCATACCTGATCCCACTAGAATGACTAATACTTAATCCAAGATGCTAGCAACCCGTGTCATTCATCTCAAGTATTAAATGAACATTTACAATAGGCATGATAAGTTTATAATAGTATTCCCTCACCCAAGCTTCAACCGGGACAACGTGTCAACTTACCTCACACGTGAGTACTCCCTTTTGTAAACTAATACGTATAAGATTTGTTGTCAAAATGAAAAATAATATAAGATCATTTAGATTAAAAGATTTTATATTAGTTTACGGAGGAAGTAATAAATAAACACACTTTATAGTGTCTAAAAGTTCTGAACGCATGCAATAGCATAATTTAGCATAAACACAATCTCGTAAGTGACCAATTATCAGAGCACGACTACTTCAGCAGACGTGCTGACGCCACCTCTCACTCTCTCGATGAGCGCGTCCACGTCCTTACCAGCTCCAGGGAACCTGAACCTGGACCTGGCCAGCGCTGGTCGCCTAGCTTCCGCGGCCGCGCACCCGTCGCACCCATGGTCCTCCACGCCCAGGGTAAGCTTCTTCAGGTTCACGGACATCTCCACCACCGTCCTCGCGAACGACGCGTCCCTGGCCACATGGAACGCACGACGGATCACCACCTCCTTGAGGCGACGGTGCTTGAACCCCGACGGTGGTAGGCATGTCGCGTCCGGCTCCATGTCCTCATCGAGCTTCATGTCCCAGCTGAGGCTGCACACGTGGTTGAAGATCTGCACAACCCATAAACATGAAGCTCATCGAGTACATTTTTTTTCCGAGCAAGAAAGCTCATTGAGTATAATGACACTACTTTCCATAAAGAAAGATTTTATTGACTCAAAAAATCGCATCAAGATGACAGACATGTAGTCCTTGCATATTTATGATAAGCTCATACGAAATCCAACTTTTTTTGTCGAAGTATATGTTGAGCATGTATGGTGTGTAGCCCCATTGAGCATGAGCAGCGAAGGTACCTTGATGTAAAGTGTCTCCAAGTGTCGTGCAGCTCCGAGCAGAAAGAGCGCCCAGGAGAGGTCACGGGCAGGGTGGACATTCTCCAGGCGGAGCTCCTTCAGGCCGCCGAGCACAGGCCGCAGGTACTTCGGCATCTCTGGGCGCACCCAAATCTGCAACAAACCACGGTTATGGAGTACATTCTCAAAACATGGCATCGGCATGCACTTTGAGGACGTGAAAACTTTCATGATATAGGCCCACACAAATGTTTGAAAGAAAATCATGTATACAACAAAGTGTCAGACAAACTTGCAAAATATCATTAGAAGGGACTTCTAGTTTTAGCGACCTCTGTCATGCCTTTTTTTTTTGCCTCTAAGTTAAGTGTCAGCTATTGTTTCCAACAGCCTAACTTCTCGAGAGGGATTTTTCTACCATGCATGGAATATACCATTGGCATCCACCACTCGTCATTACTTTGAGTTCGTGCAACGCTTGCTGTTCTTTCGCAAAGTAGTCCCGTTTCAAAGTATTATATAATGTTTCGTTGTTTTCTCCCTTTGTTTCAAAGTGTTCAACTGTTTGTAATGTTTCATCGTGTATCAGAAAATCCACTCTTAAATAAGTGCACTTTTATTTGTTGATACACAAGGAACATAAGGGTATATGTTGAGATGATAATTTTTTGTTGAAACATATGTAACACTATGAAACAAAATAAATTCTGTCACAAACTTAGAACATATGGCACGAATCTCAACCATCCACAACCATTGTCGGTCCCCTTTTCAGACCACTTCCAACCACTCACAACTGTAGGTCCTTCGCACCATGGCCCGCCAGCCCATAGCTAAAACGTACGGTGAGTGGTTAAGACCAGACTGGGCCATGAGAGGAAACATAGTAGCTTTCCTTTGCACTGAGCCGCCCAGATTGAGTATTGTAGCTCCGCCACTGCCACCCTTTGGGCATCAAAATCTATTCTTCAACCATGAGTAATGCTAGACTTATGAACGATTCCTACAAGTTTTTACGTAAAGTCAAACGTGGAGGATTATGATTGGGCTTAGGGAGAGGAACGGGCCCACCCACCTGAAAATGGGGGGGGGGGGGGGGGGGGGTGAGTGGATTAGTTTCGAATGTTACGTTAATGTACGTAAAACCATAAACCCTAAGTCGGCAATAAGTCAAGTTACAAACTAATATAATGTGGTTTACCATATATCATCATGAAAACAAAAGAGAAGTATACATTCCGTCTGTCAAACTAGTGACGATTTCAGTACCCAACATGAAAACTAGATGAGTTACACCTCCAACTTTCAAAGCGAACAACTTGTCCATATCGCAATTTGAAGCGGTTTTGTTGATGGTATGGCATGGTTTGACCTTAATTGTAGGAATCTAGGATTACGTACCTTGGTAGCTTCATCAAACAAGAGCGTGAGCACCTCTAACTGGTCAGGCTCTAGCAGCAGAAATTCGCTCAGCCTCCTCCCGACATGAGCGTCATCCCTGTGGTACGGCTGGTAATGCAGGGTCACCTTCTTCAGCGCCGGCGTGCACCCGAACGACGCCGGCGGCGTGTTCGCGTGGAACATCCGCCACCCGCAGTGGAACTCCACGAGGCTCGGCGCCCGCACGACCGACACGCCGGGGACGTCGCACTCGAGGCACAGCAGCGTCCTCAGCCGCGACTCCGGCGGCGCGTCCACGGCCATCTCCGCCACGGGGTCCTCGAAGCCGCAGCACCGCAGGGAGAGGTGCTCCAGCGCGCGGCAGCGGCGGACGAGGTCCGTCACGGCGCCCGGGTCCTTGAACCACAGGTTCTCCACGGCGAGCCTCGTCAGCGCCCGGAACGCGCGCGGGCAGCCCCGGAGGAACTGCGTGAACCGCGCGCCGTACCCGAGCATGTCCTCAGCCGGCGCGTACTCAAGGTTCTCCTTCTCCGTCACCAGCTCCAGCTCCACGGCGCCGCCGGCCTTTATCCTGCCGGTGCGGGCCGCCTCGCCGACGAGCCTCCCGGCGCGCCGCAGCACCTCGTACTTGGTCAGGATCATCCTGAGGCGCAGCGTCTCGATGACCCGCACGCTGGCCGGCGCCGCCAGGAAGCACCACAGCGCCTGGACGAGGCCCTCGCTCGCGCGGCGCTGGTAGGGCACGCACCAGTCCTTGCGGCGCCGGGCGCGCGCCAACGCCGCCGGGCACCAGCCGTCGCCGGGGCTGCTGTAGAAGTCCGCCACGTCGAGGCACACGTGGGGGATCTCGTACCTAGGCATGTGCCTCCACCGGCGCGAGAGGACGCAGGTCCTGGCGGCCGTGTGGACGTCGCCGGCCCTCACCAGCCGCTCCAGCATGTCGAGGAGGACGTCGTCGGGGAGGCCCCTCAGCTCGTCCTCGGCGCCGCCACCAACGGCCGTGTCCACGTGATCGTGAGTTGCAGCTGATGGCATCGCTCGCTACTGATCTCGCCGTCTTCACCGGCGGGGGTGGTTCGTTCGTCGTCGGAGTTGGCGGCGGCTAGGGCTCCGGTGCTGCTGTCGCCCGCATATGTACGTGCGCTGTCCTAACTCATACGGCTCCCAATCTCCCATAATATAGCTATAGGTACGGTAGGCACGGTACGCTACGACTCATATTTTCTTTCTCTTTTCCATTAGAATCAACGTATTTAGAGCAAAATCCTATTTTGCACATTCTATGTTTTTATAACTTTATATGCATTTGTATTTACAGCAAAATCCTACTTTATATGCACATTCTATGTTTTTATAACTTTATATACATTTGCTCTTGTTCACAAATAAACATAGGGCGCGTCTAGGGAGCAGCCGGCTGCTCCCTAGCGCTTCCTGGCGGCCCAACCAAATAAGGTAATTTCATGTCCCCCCGTAGTACAGAAAAGGTAAGGTCCATAGCCCATAGCCCACCGGCCACCAGCCACCTGTTCCTTCGTCCCGACCCAACCAACCCCCCTCCAGGCGATATCTAGTGGTCCCCTCGTCACGTGCTCTTCCTCCCCCGTACCTTGCACCCGTCGATTGCTTCCAGCTCCATTGCCTACCCCACCCAGCCATCTTCTTCTCCCCCAAGTAAGGCACAGATTTCTTGCCCACGCTCCAACAAGATCCATTAGACCTTCAGACCCCTTGTAATGGCGGCAAGAAAACCTTGAGATGACCTGCACTGCTGTCTTGATTAGTTGCTTCTCCTCTTAAATCTTCTCTGATCTGAGAAGGGGAAAACAAGAGAAAAAGGGCAGGGCTGCAATTTTAGAGGTCAGATCTCTCACCTCCTTTCGCTTGATTTTGCTGTTTCTCATCAAGCCAAAATTGTCTGCAACTACATGTAAGTCCGTCTGTGTACAAGAACATGTAAACACCTCTGTAAAAAAGTGGCAACTTATATGCACTGTTCAGGCAACTGCGACACAATTGGCAGGCAAGTCATGAGTAAAAACTTGAAAGTAACCTAAGATGCAAAAACTCCTAAATGTGGTTGCAGCATCACTACTTTATGCACTTGTTCAGGCAACTGCAACACAATTGGTAGACAAGTCATGTGTAAAAACTTGGTACTGTTGAACTAATAAGCTGTGCAGTTTTTGTTACCAACTTATAAGTGGCAACTTATATGCACTGTTCAGGCAACTGCGACACAATTGGCAGGCAAGTCATGAGTAAAAACTTGAAAGTAACCTAAGATGCAAAAACTCCTAAATGTGGTTGCAGCATCACTACTTTATGCACTTGTTCAGGCAACTGCAACACAATTGGTAGACAAGTCATGTGTAAAAACTTGGTACTGTTGAACTAATAAGCTGTGCAGTTTTTGTTACCAACTTATAAGTGGCAACTTATATGCACTGTTCAGGCAACTGCGACACAATTGGTAGGCAAGTCATGTGTAAAAAACTTGGTACTGTCGAACTAATAAGCTGTGCAGTTTTTGTTAGTAACTTATAAGTGGCAACTTATGTGCATTGTTTAGGCAGCTGCAAACACAAAAATAGGCAGGCAAGTCATGAGTAAAACTTGAAAGTAACCTAAGATGGAAAACTCCTAAATGTGGTTGCAGCATCACTACTTTAGTAACCTAAGTTGCTTTATAAAATGTATGATACTTTGATGTTTTAATTGTAGATCAGATTTCTCACCTCCTTTGCTCAATGTGGTAGATTCAATGTAACTGGTTTGTTGAATGCTCTTGGAGATATGATGTCTGTGGTGTACCTGCTTGTATGAACATAAAAAATGTGTATGAGAAAAAAACAAAATTTGACTGTTGAAAACCTTCAGATTTGCTAGTTGTTACATTTTTTAAAAAAAACTTTATGTACTTGAACAAAAAAGCGTCATAACAGACAAGCAAAAACTTCTAAAAGACATTTGGACCTTACGAAGATATTTGATCATGAAAAAAATAATGATGCTACATACATGAGTCAACTTACCTATAGAAGGTTCTGTGTGCAGCAGAAATGCTTCATTGCTGGATGTTAATCTGGAGGATGGGTGGAGCTCCAACCATTATTCTCCATTGGAAAAATGGAATGTGCATCCTGGTATAAAAAAAAGATATGCAAGAACAAAAAATCTGGGACAAATCTGTGCTATACTCCAGCATTATGAAGTAAAGAAAAAGAAGAGCAAAAACACACACAAAATTTAAAAACAGGTACTAGTAGGAGGTAAATCTTGCCATAAGATACTGTAATAAAAAGTGATACTAGTGAACATGACAGACCATGTCACTCAACTAAAGTACTGATGCTGCTCCTATTCCTAGATTACTTTCAACTAAAGTAGAAGTATCCCATTGCATGGTTCATGATATTTGCTGATATTTGCATGATGAATACACTCTTTGAATAAGAAGCTGCCCAATGCAACCGATGACTTGTGCTTCATCTGTTTTGCTTCAACCTGGTGATTTGATGTCTGCAATGATTAAAAAAAAGATTAGACAAAAATGTTGTAGCACAAAACTTTCATGCAAAAAATTATACAGTGCTTGTCCCCATTTTTTAAAAAGTATTAACTGTTTGCCTCTTCTCGGATATCTTTTCATGGTGTTATAAAATGCAGGTTTGGAAATATGATTGACCTAAATGAAGTACCAGAGGAAAATATGCCAGATTTTGCCTTTGTTCATGACATGAATATACTTGATCCTTTATATTGCACACAACAGAGCATCACACTTGGTGGAGCTAACAATGCTGAGTTTGTGGCTGAATCTCCCAACCCTATCGCTGCACACAATGCTTCGGCACATGTGGTGCAAACTATGCCTACAGATATGGGTGCAACAGTCGAAGCAACTACACATCCAGCGGCACCACCAGAGACGGATGAACACACGCTTGTTGACACTAACATCGGAGATGGAACAGGTGGGACTGTTGGAAACAGTTTGGCAGGCTTGGTTGGTGAAAACGATGACGAGGCATGGTCGCAGCCCAAGGAACCTTACATGGGGATGAGGTTTGACACTTTGGAAGGTGCAAAGGAGCACTACAATGCGTATGCTCTGCAGCTTGGGTTTTCCGTCAAAATGAATACAACAAGGAGAACTGGCGACACTCGTATGTTGGTAAAGCAGCAATTTGTTTGCAGCAAGTTTCGAAAACCGACAGAGGACGATGGAGGTGCAGAAAAGCCCCCTGTCCTAGACAAAATTATTGATCAGGCAGAACGTGTTGACGAAGATGATGATATTGTCTTTCTTGATGATGAAAGTAAGTTAAAAAAGAAAAGCAAGAAACGAAAGCGAGATAAAGTAATTCAAACTGGTTGCAAGGCCAAGATGGTGGTGAAACTAGTAGATGGTCGTTGGGAGGTGGTGTACTATGTTAGTGAGCATAACCATAAGTTAGTAGACAAGCCATCTTTGAAGAAGTACTTGCGATCGCACCAAGGGATACCTCCAGAAGAAAAGGCATTCCTAACACATCTTCACAACTGCAATTTAACAACAGGTGAAAAAATGTGTTAAGTGATTCAATACTCTGCTCCTTTACTGTTTTTTGATGTTTCCTTTGTTACTACTAGGGCTTGATTAGGTTAGTTAGTTTTGTTGAGCAATTTTCTTGACCATGAGTTTGGTAGTTGCTCGACAACATGGTCCTAAACTAGATTAGTTTTGCTGAGCAAAGTTGGAGGTTTACTGTTAGTACTTGCTCAAAGTGAAGGGCACAACTTGCCTGTGCTTGTAAGCACTCATTCCCCTTGACGCTGAAATGATATGTTAGTAGGCACTAATTAGACTTGTTGTGCTAGTTGCTTGCCCAGGTGTTAGCAGTTGCTCAAAACATGTCCTCAACTTGCCGGCGCTTGTTGCACACTTTTCATGTATTAGGTTGTGTGAAAAAAATACAAGTAGGACTTTCCCTGAACAATCAAAATGGTTTGTGTGTGCACATATATATGTCTAGTTGTACTACTTGCTTGATCATAAGTTAGTACTTACTCAAACCGTGTCCTGGGCTTGCCTGCGTATTTTCACATGTTTTTGTGTGTCTGAATTGCTGCCTATAAACTACTTCTCAGTGCCATGCATAAGAATCTGTTACTTTATGAAAATGATTTTTTATAAACTACTTTTCAGGGCGTATGATGCATATTATGTCAGACTTCTATGGCACAGAGCTGATCGTCCCCTATGGTACTAAGCACATTACAAACCTGAAGACAATGTTAAACAAAGATGCCACCAAAGAAGGAGATATGATTGAGACAGTTGCCTACTTCAAAGATCAACAAAGAGATGATCCAGACTTCTTTTATAAGATAAAGTACGATGAGGAGGACAGGGTGGAGAACATTTTCTGGGTTGACGGTGCAGCTAGGAAAGCTTATGTCGAGGCTTACCACGATTGCATCTCGTTCGACACTACATACATGACTAACATGTACAACATGCCCTTTGCCCCATTTATTGGAATTAATAGACACGGCCAGTCGTTCATGTTGGGTTGCGGCTTTGTTAGGCAAGAAATGGCATCGAGCTTTGATTGGTTGTTTGAGACGTTCCTTGAGGCAATGAATGGTATAGCACCAACCAACATCATAACTGATCAAGACATTGCGATGGCACAATCAATTAAAAAGATGTTTCCTACGAGTGTGCATCGTTGTTGCCGTTGGCATATAATGAAGAAGGCACAAGAGAAGCTTGGACCAATGTTGGCGCGAAACCCTGGTTTGTCGCGTGATTTCAATGAATGTGTTGACTTCAGCATGACACCAGAGGAGTTTGAGATAGGATGGAATGCTCTGTTGTTAAAGTATGAGGGTATGGTTGACACCCACTTTGAGAATCTATATAACTACCGAGGAACGTGGGTTCCTTGTTACTTCAAGCACCAGTTCTTCCCTTTCTTGCAATCAACCCAGCGCAGTGAGGGGTTCAACGCTGTCCTTAAGCGATATGTGAACCCACATAAATCAATCTTGAACTTCGTGAAGCAGTACCAAAAAATTCAAACCCACATACTAGAGCGAGAAGGTGCCAAAGACTATAGAACAGAGCATTTGCAGACTGAACTGTGGTCGTCTTACCCCATTGAGAAGCAAGCTTATGAGGCCTACACCAGGGACTTGTATGTTAAGTTTCGAACAGAGTTTGCATTGATCGCAAGGTACAATGTACGGCCTCATGGTTCTAACTTGTATGAAGTTTACCCCAACCAGGAGTGGGTTGCGAAGTATGGATCTAGAAGCTACTACGTGACATGTGAACCAAGAGCTGAAGACTATAGATGTGAATGTTGCAAAATGGACAGGGATGGCATGCTTTGTTGCCATATTTTGAAAGTTTTCACGCAACTGGGTGTCAATAAAAACCCTGAGAAGTACATCATTCGCAGATGGACTCCACTGGCAATACCTGATGCAGCACCTGCTCCTGATCATGAGCCCGATGAGTTGCCAGAACAGTCAAAGAAAGAGATCCGGCTTGCAAACATGCAAATGGATTTTGCCAATCTTGCACATGGAGCTAGCGCATCTGATGCTGCTACAGACATTGTAAAGAAACATATGCGTGCAGCACGACAAGAGATTAAAAACCTGAAGTTGTCAAGGAAAAAGAAGACAGCGGCATCATCTAGTATCAACCCTGGTGGGCCTCCACCGCCGCCTAGTTCTTCAGTATCGCCAGGAAGTGGTAACCCTGCTACGTCAAGTAGTCACAGGGCTAATCGACTTGCACCACCACCTAATAGGCCTGTGCAAGCACCACCTGGTCCAAGAACTCAACAGCCTACTTCTGCACCGCATCAAAAAAGTGTCGCGGCGAAAGTTCCTAGCCCTAACACTGCTCTGCATGAGCAAGCATCTTCAGCAACTGCGCCATTTCAAAAAGGCCTCACTCCAGTACACTACGGCCCTGTGCCAGCAAGTTGGCGCCCTCCACCTCCACCGAGAATGCCTGCACCCAGGATGCCTGCACAAGCACCAAGGATGTGTGTTCCTCAACCTCGGGGGCCCATACAGCAACCTAGAGATCCTACTCTGCAAAACAGAGACCTTGCTCCAGAAGCCGTGTCTCCTGCCACACATCCTGCCCGAACTGAACAACGGCCCAGGGATCCCAGAGGGTATGCACAACAACACAGGCCACCAGCGATTGTGTATCTGCCGCCAAACACAAGTACTACTACTGGTGGGCTAATGGCATGGACCGCACCGCAAACATTGAACTCGCCTAGTGGTTCTGGACAATATGCCATACGCCCAACATTTTCCCGACAAAATGCAGACCCACTGTTGGTTCCTTCTCCACAAACTACCAGTGATGAACGCGTTCAGCTAGGGGTTGCGTCACGGGGCAAAGAACCTGCCATTCCTGAAGGTGCTCCTGTACTTGATCCTGATCTTGTTTATCCTACTCCCATGGCAGACCCTACAATTCCTAGAGACCCTCCAAAATCGACAACAAAAGGAAGAGCGAAGCAACGGAGAATTCAATCAGCTCTAGAGCTGCACCCCAAGAGGAAAAACAAGTGCAGTTATTGTAGTTCTACAGAGCACAATTCAGCACTATGCAAGACGAGATTGGTTTGATGGACATTGGGCAATTTTGGCAAGTATATGGGTATAAGATTCTGCAAAGATAGAATGCTGGTAGAACGCGTGTGTGGGAACGAATTTTTTATTTATGAATGGGATGTTGCTACTTTTTATGTCTATGACTTACCTTAGCCTACCTGTTATCTATCTAAGATTTTATGGTTATGATGACTTAATGGGAGAAAGGTTCTTTTTGAAGATCAACCTCTACTTTTTATTTTGGCAATTAGGGGCTTGTCTCCCTTAACTACAAGCAAGTCATATGCGAGTTATTTTTGTATCATTTGATCTGTGTGCAGGCAACTCCTAAAACCTATTTCTGCCCAGTTGCATGACAAAACTGTGCAACTAACTCATGTTGTGTCGCTTTGTGCAGCTAAGCCATGTTTCTGTCTAAATAAACCACCCGAAGATACCCGAAGTGCCGTAACATAAGAATAAAAGGATAAATTCCAATTTTTCATTTTTTGGCAGAAAAATCAGTTTCAAAAAAGCGACCACCCTGTGGTTTTGTTGCAAGTTAATACAAGGTAACTATTTCTTAAGGCTATTAAAAGACCACAGAGAAAATTGCAGAGTTCATGCAAATTAAAAAAAGATTTAAAATAGCAAAAACATTGAGGTAAAAAAGCTAACCTATGTTAATTTGAGGACGTCTTTCCATGGTGCCTTGTTGTGAATGGTGTCAACCCATTGAATAGTCAGCTGCTTCCTGATGTTTGGGATATCATCAGGTGTAAAACTTGGAACATTCCTTGCCTCCCATCCATTGGCAAATGTAAGAGCATAAACCCCGCAGTCAACACTATACAAACAAAAAATGTTTCACAGAAACACGAGCCGTAAGTTAAACATTTTATTGACTTATTGGCATGTTCAAATCTAGGGGCTTATGGGCACTTACTCGTTATTTTGCTTTGGAACATCAATGTTGACAAGCCCGAAGTTGTCCAGGACAACATGTGATTTGGGGTAGTGCAGTTCCCATAGACTGCGGAAGCTTGCAATTATGGCCCTTGCACACCTATCAAGTGATGGGGATTCAAGAGTTCTCCATGAATCAAGTACCTCGAACCTTCGGTCTCTTATATTGACATTGAAAACCCAATAATGGTTCCCCATGACTGGCTTTGAAGGCTCGATGTTCTCTAAAACAGGAAACATGATTTGCGTAAATGATGACCAGACAAAAAAGGATGTTAGGTAGTTGAAGAAAAATGTGTTGGTTCTCATTACTAGATTTACGATTCTGGTTTGTATGTGTGCAACTGCTATCATGCATGGACGCAACTTAAAAAAGATGGGGGAGGGGGAGTGGAAAAGTAATTATGATGAGGGGATGTGTTATGCAAGCAACTTAAAAAAGGGTGCAGGCAACTTAATGATGTTGTGCAAGCAACTTTGGGGGATAAAAAACAATTATGGAACATGTTCACTAAAAAAACAGCTTCCATATGCATATCTGTAACATGATGTATGAGACTTGGTGAAACATAGTAACATGCTTGCTCAAAAACAGTAAGAGACTTGCTCAAAACATATGAACAGTCTTGCTCAAAACACAGTAACAGAGTTGCTCAAAGACAGTAAGAGACTTCCTCAAAAATAGTAAGAGACTTGCTCAAAAAGTAATTATGATGAGGCGATGAGGGCTATGCAAGCAACTTAAGTTTGTTGTGCAGGCAACTTAATGATGTTGTGCAAGCAACTTTGGGGGATAAAAAAACAATTATGGAACATGTTCACTCGAAAAATCAGCTTCCATATGCATATCTATAACTTCTATCATTGTGCATGGAGAAAAAAAGGCTAATGATTTCTGATGGACACAATTGTTTCTGAAAAAAATTTGTAAGATGTCGAACAAACTATGACATTCATATAAGGCAACTACTACAAAATAATAATTGTGTAAGAAGTGCAATTAATGTGCGCACACCCAATAGAGATGTAGTGATAGAAACTGACCATGTCTTTGCGGTCCAAACGGTTGGATTTGTTGAATTTCGATGCAATCTCTTTACTATCAAAGCAGTCCATCTGTTGCATCCTTATCTGGAAAAAAGATTTCAACAAGTGTATGAAAAAAATAAATGATCCAAGTAACGAATGACATGTGTGCAATGAAAACAAAATGTACATTGGCAAGGTGATGGTGCATTTTTTCCTTTTCTTACCGAGAACTTAAGGGGCATAAGCACCTTCTTCGAGTCTGGTGGCAAGTTCAGTATAATCGACAAAATGCCAATTTGAACAACGTGAGATAACAGGAATCCTTCTTTTCTCATTGAATTTGCAAGCTCCCTGACAGTAACATGGTAACCGTGGTAGTTGATGACAATGGGGCTGCAAAATAAAACAAAGAACATAAAAAAAGGAATTAAAAAGATAAGATTGACAATGCATTATGTTCTTTTGTGATTAAGACCTCCCCACCAAAAATCCAAAAACACACCACTCCACCACCACCCTTCCCCACCCCTACCTCCTCCTACTGGTAGCATATTTTATATATTTTTGATTTAGTTGCCTGTACTACAAATTAAAATTGCCATTGTACAGTTGGGTGACTTGCCTAATGACTACACACCAGGAAAAATAAAAACTGTTTGAAACATAAACAAAGTTTCGTCATACCTTGTATCTTTGTCTGGTGATTCTTCTTCATTTAATCTGCCATGTAAAATAACAGATGAATATAACCTATTGCCTTCAGCTTTGCAGCGAAATACTTTCTTCTCGTTGAGGTCCATGAATGGAGATCGCTTGCATGGTCCAGGCTTGATGATCCTTCTCTCATGTTTATGTGAGACTGGCTCTCCTGAGCTACTGCTACTATAGTGCTTGCTGTTTGATCCCTCTTCTTCTGGCTTGTGCATTTTTTCTGGTGTGCTGTACATAAAATGATCAGCTCCTACTTCTGCACGGCCTGCAACTAACTCCCTTGCCTTTGGTTCAGCTTGTGCGCAAACTTCATCGATGGCTCCAAGGTCCCAATAAAAGTCATCATCATCAACTTCTATGATGTTCTTCCATGCTCCTGAAGTTTCTTGTGCATTGCGGGGTTCAGCTTGTGCATTGCAATTCTCCCCTTCTCCTACTTTCCTTGGTGGATTATCTATGCCAAGATCAAATGAAGGGGCTGGACAGTATTCTTCAGAAAAGTTTTCTCTTCTTGACCCTTCAAACTTTGATGCATCCTGCACTGGTAGCTCCCTGTCACTATGCCTGCTTTGTAAACTCTGCTTTGCTGGACCAGTGCACCTTGCAAAAAGCTCGTTTATGTCTAACACATTAACTTCCAATGCAGCTACAGAATTCCCGTAGAATTGAAATGGCAGACGGTTCTCCTTCATTTCATCAAATAACTTGAAGGGCTCGGCATGAGTGCTAGTGACTTGAGCAACTTCTGTAGCATATACAGGCAATTTACCCTTAGCTATTAGCAGTTTTGTCTCTGGACTTGCTTCCCCCCTCTTTCTTATTCTAACATCATTTTGAACTGCATTGCTATTAAACTGCGTGAGCGACGGGCGATTGATTACATCTTCATTCTTGTTTACTCCAACATGCTGTGATGATACCTTCACAGGCTGAGTCAATCGAAAACATGATTGCTGTTGCCCATTCAAATCGCCTAGTGGTTGCCTTGAAACCTCCTGGTTTGTTGTGCTTCTGGGTGGTTGGGCAGCTTCTTTCGTATTTACTGGCAGTTGTACTAAGACAGATGCCTTAGGAACTGTTTGAGTTTCCTCAGATCCACTTGAACTTCCTTCATTCTTGTCTTTTTTATCCAAAAAACACTTAACATTTTCAGACCCATCACCTTCCTTTGCAGTCCTAACAACATTTTCCTCCTGAACTTGACCAATGTCCATTGAAGCTGACTGCCTCTCCATGATTCCATGTCCTGCTTGCTCCTCAGTTGCTTGGCCCTGCTTGATGTTACTTGCCTTCTTATCAAGTGTTGCCTGACATCTTCTTGAATCAACTGCGGAAGACCGCTGCAACACTGCACATGTTGACGCAACTATTGTTGCCTTGGTTGGTTCACAACTTGCGTGGTTTTTGTTGGTACTTGCCTTTTCTTGCTCAGGGGCTTGCTCCTCAACTATTTGACTCTGTTTGATGTTACTTGCCTTGGGGACTACATGACTTGCCACATTTTTGTCTTGGGTTGCATGATTTTGAACAATGGTTGCCTGGCATCTTGGATCAACACCGACAGACTGCTGCAACACTACCCTTGCTGACACAACTCCTCCTCCTATGATTGGTTCACATGTTGGCTGCTGCTTTGGGGCAAATGCCTCCTATTGCACGGGAACTTGCCCGATCTTCTTCATAGCTGACTTCCTTGGTATGGCTCCCATCCCTTGCTGTTTTTTCTTTGCACGCAATTCTTGCAACTCCTCTACTGTTGTTGTGACCACCGTTGGCTCCAAGATGAAACTTACATTCTTTTTCTTGTTTGCTGGCAGCGGTGGAAGCTGCATGCGCCTAGTTCTGACTTTCTTCTTTGCACCAACCTGGACATGTAGTCCAGTTATTTCCTCCATCATTTTCGAACGAATAGGCTCTGGACACACATCCTGAAAGTCTGATGTGTAAACCTCTTTCATTTCCAGACCACTGACCAGCTCTCGAAAAAGTTTATTTGCTTCCCAAGCAAGTGATGGCTCATCAAGAAATGTTTTCACTTCAAACTTGGGGATGCGTGGCGTTGGTGATTCTTTTTTAAACTCCATCATCACAAAATCTCTCATAGACATGCCACAATGCTCATCTAGACCTTTGCCTTCCTTGTCCCTCTTCTTCTGAACAATGTACTGCAGTGGAGTCCCGTCATCATCTTTGTTGTCTGTGCTATCAACTACTGCATCCTCGTTACCCCCGTTGCCACCACCGGAGTCACTGTTCTGACCTCCGTTCCTGTCCTCATCGTCCTTGCCATCACCCTTCCCATCATCCTTGCTATCTTTGTCATCCTCATCGTCTTCATCATCCTCATCATCTTCATCATCTTGCTTCTCTTCATCGTCTTCCTTCTCTTCTTCCTCCTTATCTTCATCCTCCTCCTCACACTCGTTCTTTTCTTTTTCAATCTGTTTTGCCTCCTCTGTTTCTCCTTCTGTTCCATCAGTTCCCAGTTCTGACTCCTTGTCACCAGTTGCTGCTTCCGCACTATCTTCAATAATTTCATCCTCATTCACATTGAACCCACTATGTACCCGTACAGTTTCATCTTCATCACCATCATTTGAGTCGCCATCACTATCACTGTCTCCATCACCCTCATCGCCTCCATCATCAGTTCCCTCGTTTGAGCTTCCATCTTCATCACTGTCTTCATCATCTGACGGGTATGATTCTTCGACACTTGGCAGGGAATCGGCTTCAGGGGAAGATTGTCTCCGTCTTTTCCTGGATTGTTGCTTACTTGTTCCCATCCCAGATTGTTCAGTAGTCCTTGCCCCAGCTTCATCTTCGTCAATCCTTCCGATGCCTTGCACAAACTTTCCCACTAGGTGCGACATTTCAGAGCACATTTCATGTACCAACGCAGTCAACTTCACTTGTTTCTGCAAAAAAATGAAAAAAGAAAAACACAAAAAAGAAAGGACATATCAGAAATATATAAAATGCACTTGCCCCAATTTACATGTCTTAGATATATACATAAACAGGCAACTAAGTAGACACATTAAAACAAATGTGTCCAACAGAAAAAAAAGTGAATTAGGCAAGTCATGTGTGAAAATGCCTATAGATGAAAAAGTAGTGATCAAAGTGATTTGACTTACTGTTTTATCATATGACTCAGGGAGTCTTGCTGCAACAAATTTCGTGACGTGGTCCATGCTGCCAAAGATCCTTTCATCCGCACAGCGTGAAAACTCTGTCTTCAACTGATTACATTAAAAAACAATGATGAGAAAACGCTAAAAAATGTATTCGCACCTAGGAAAAATACAAAAAAACCGGATGATAAAACATGATGTATGAGACTTGCTGAAACATAGTAACAGGCTTGCTCAAAGACAGTAAGAGACTTGCTCAAGCATAGTAACAGGTTTGCTCAAAAAAATTAACATTCTTGCTCAATACACAGTAACAGACTTGCTCAAAAACAGTAAGAGACTTGCTCAAGCACATTTAGAACTTGCTCAAACACAGTAAGAGAATTGCTACAAAAAATTGAGATAGGACACTTGTCTGTAAACCCAAACACCACAAGCCCAAAACAGAAACTCCCCAAACCACATAACCACATTGCCTCCAAAAAAATAAATGCATCTGCTAGCCAACACACCATATTCTAGGCGAAAACATGTGTAGTACTACTATATGTGGTTAGGCATTAAATACCCATGTAAGATTATTTGTTGTCTATGATTGGGAATGAACTAGGAATACATTGCAAAAATTAGTTCCTAAAAAATTATATGTGTGACTTACAAAATGTTCACTATTTGAGTTGCCTACAAATCAAAGTTGCTTCGATGGTGACAGAAAATTGCTAGTATCTTATATATAGTTGCCTGACCATAAAAATGCAAAAAGTGTACACATTAAAAAAAAAGAACAAAAAAGGTTTACCCGCAGCCTGCCGTATTCACTCGGGCCCTTCCTGTCCTTCTTCAAAACTTTGGCAATAAGATCTGAATTCCAAACTGATACTCTTGGAACTAAGCTAGGGATAGGTTCGTCAACATCCAATGAGTCCAGATACAAGAGCTGTATGCAAAAAAAAAATCAGTTGTCGTTCATATAGTAAAAAAATGTGAAAAAAAATGATTACAAAATGCTAGCTTCTGGTTCAACTTACTACAAGGTGAAACACACAGCAACAAACAGCATTTTTCTTGCCGCGGGACGATGTGAACGCAGCCTTCAGTTGGTCGACCACGAACTGACAAATGTTTGTGTCTTGAATACCATTGACATCCATCACAGCCGGGAAGCTCTTTGGTGAGATGCTAAGACTGGTTGATGGTGCAAGGAAGCAAGAAAAAGCAGCGGCTAACCAAGCATGTAAGAAGTCATCATCATAGGCTCCATCCATTCCATGTATCATTTTACACCATGCAGTGAGAGTTGGCGCATTCTTGCCTTGGATATTGAAAATCCTGTAGAACTCCTTTGTGATTTCAGGCCGAATCTCGTAGCACACCTTCCTCCCCCTGCTAGGCAGCCCCCATATCCTATGTACACTAGCTGCATCTACTGGGATCTTCCCCCTTTCTGGTATAACAATCTGTGACTTCTCCGGATCATAGTGCTTCATTATCCATTGACTGAGGTCTCCGGGCATGCTGCTCGCTGCAATGTCCAATAAACCTCCAAACTCTCTATCAATGATAACCCCCTTCTGGAGAGGTACGAGAAGTTTATTCAGCTTGAAAAGCCTGGCTGGCGATGCCCTGTTTCTCTTATCCTAGGAGAAAGAAAACAACGGATTATACATGGACAGTTAGGCAACTTGACAGCTCAACTTGGGCAAGTGTTGATCAAAAGTTGAGCAACTGTGTGTTACCTGGCTAGATCCGGTCTTTTGACGTTTTGCTTTCGGTGGTTGTTCCACACCAGTATCTTTTTCAGCATTTTCGTCGCCATCTGCAGAAACACTGGGATTGCTATTGATGTCCAGCGGACGTTTGCCACAGACAGCTATCTCCTTTCTTCCCCGACGGCTGTACGAAAGAAAGGATGTGCTTCTCTGGCCCTGCAAAAAGAAGACGCAAAAAACAAATTAAAAAAAGATATTAGAAAAGCAAAAATCTAAACTGAATTTTTTGAAAAAAAATTCGGACACACCTCTTGATGATCTTCGGTCACAACCGATGGACCGGCATCAGGATTAACTGCATGTTGATCTCCTTCAGTGCCCTTTTTGCTTGGTGCATCCATTAGTTCCTACTACGCTGATAGAAAAAAATTTGCATAAAAATGACTTCTGAATATCGTCACACAAAAATATTGGCAAAATCACATTAAAACCAGGCAAAAAATCACCTTCAAAAATTGTGCGCATACAGAAAAATAAACAAAAAAAGCAATTCATATAGGGGGTGTGTTGTTGCTGTTAACCTATACATTGCTAAGGATGCAGCAACATATCTAGATGCCCTATATAATGCTGCACATATTTCAGGAGGATGCTGAAGCTAAAAACATGGATGAAAAAGCAATTTCGTCTTGAAAAACTGGCAACTACCATACAGCCTACAGGCAAAAAAGGCCTGTAAAAATCCTGGCAACTCAACCTTAGTTGGGGAAACTACGCAACTGGGTATCAGTCTCATCAACCTCTCATATATCGGTCTCGCCGTCATCTATCTCGCACGCAGAATATGCTAGATCCACAGATCCAAACCCGAACCACGTCACAAACTGAGAAAACAACGACCCAGAATGCCTTGCCGCATCACGCACTTAGGAGGAGGGAAATCAACAACGAGGGCAGCTAGCAATTCCTACCTCATATAGCAAAGCAAAAACGAGAGAAAAGCGGGGGCGTGCTTACCGCGTCACGACCTGGACAGACGAGCGGTGGTTGCTGAAGGTCGCGTCGCCGCTACAGCGAACCCACCGCCGCGTGTCGCTCGCCTTCTCTTCCCTCCACGCCGCCGATGGAAGCCCCTCCGCCCGCTACCCCTGCAGCCGTAGATGAGCCGTGGATTCTGCACCCCCTTCCACCCCTCCCTCCCGACGCCTCTGTCGCCTCCCGCACCTCAAAATCTGCCGCTCCGCAAAAATCGAACGGAGAATCGCATCAAAATCACCAACGAGGAGTGGATTTGTTGCGAGAAATCGACGAGATAGAAGGAGAGAAACGGCAGCGAGAGATGGGGAATTCCGGCGTGTGGAGCGGAGAGTGTGAGCAGTTTTCGAAATGCGAGCCGTTCGGTGATAGGGGAGCGGTGCGGTGGAGTGTGCTAGTGGTAGGACCGGGAGGACAGCGAGGCACCTGCGCAGCGGTTCGGACAAAGGAACACCTGGACGCGAGGGCGAGCGCGCGATTTGGATCCGACGGTTCGCGATGGCGTTTGCTCGGGACGTCTAACGAGCAAAGCTTTGCTTTCAAGAATTTGGGATAAACATATACTGCTTTCCTTTTTTTGCGAAAAAACATATACTGCTTTCATACAAACATTAAATTTGACTGCCAATAATACCGTTTAAATTAATATTTACATTGAAAACTTATATTGCCGAAAAAGGCTTTCACCCTGTTTTATAGTATACTATAAAGCAACAACCAACATCAAAACGATACAACCACAACCCAACACACCAACACCGCACTCACCCAAGGTCAGATACATAGGTGCTCAAGAGTTACAACAACAACAACCGCACGACTCCAAATAGACTACAAAATGACAATACACATCGCTACGGAACCGCCGGAGGCTGAAGTTGACGATCGACGACACCCTAGGCTCCATGACGGTGCCTTCAGAAAGGACATGGCAAGCACCGGCACCGCCCGATCAAAAGATCTAAATTTTCATTCGGAGCACGATGAAGGGAAAGGGAGCAACCACAATAGAGACTCTAGGAAGATGACGACGCCCACGGGCGCCTCCACCGGCCTGGCCAAGGCCAAACAGGGTTATCACCCGGCAAGCATGCTCCACCTTCGCCCACAATGTGCAGATACACACGCCACGGCCGTCAAACCGCCAGCCACGACACCACCCATGCGGTCATGGCCGCTAGCTGCCCGCACATGAGAGCTCCGCCCACAACTCACTTTTCTTTCTCTTGTCCATTAGAATCTACGTATTAAGAGCAAAATCCTATTTGCACTTGCACATTGTATGTTTATAACTTTATATGCTTTATATTTAGAGCAATATCTTATTTTACATCGCTCTTTGCTCACAATTAAACATATATTGTTTTCAAACAAACATTAAATTTGACTCTCAATAATACCGTTTCAATTAATTTAGATTAAAAACTTATATTTGTGTCATTATATATCCAAAAAATATTTATTTTATGGACTGGAAATTTTTGACCTATATATACTAGGATTTCCCCTTTATGGACACACAAGTTTTGGAGCCTCCTTTAGTTAATCTAGTTCTAGTTCTTGTTGGTCCTAGTTGACGAATTAAAGCTAGCCCTAACCACCTCTAATCCTCATAATTAGAAGCCCCATGTGGTTCTAATCTCCTTCCCTCCAATTCTCCGGAGACAATTAGCTTTGGACGGCGAAGCGCTGCTGGATCATGAAGACCGTACACACTTTTCGTAGCCGATTTCGTCCATTGTGGCACTAACTCCTTGAATGTCGTTTTCACATGAGCATTTGTACCCACCAGGCACACTCAAGCATCTTGCGTGCAAAGAAGTTTCAGATTTTTTTTATATTTTTTACTATTTATTGCGATTTTATTGTCAGGCGTAGATGAGCCCGGGTTCTGAATTGAATTATCGGATTTTCTAGTAAAACTCTGACCTTTTCTTTCCTCGTCTATTCCCTCGCAGGCGCCGGCTCACGGTGGCCATCACCGCCTCCTCCTGGGTCTGGGGCCCGTAGACCTCACTGGTCCCGCTCCGTGCCGACTGCGACCCGACGGCCCGGTGACCCCCTGGCCTGAGTACCAGGGCGTGCTCTCCGCTGGTCGCCTCCCCTGCGGCCGGCGCCTTCTCCAGCACCCTCTCCGGCACCGTCGCCGATTC
Source organism: Aegilops umbellulata (assembly GCA_032464435.1). Lineage (NCBI taxonomy): Eukaryota > Viridiplantae > Streptophyta > Magnoliopsida > Poales > Poaceae > Aegilops > Aegilops umbellulata. Next base: position 22,194,862 of record CP136057.1, read on the forward strand.
GGTGGCCGGAGTGGCCTGCGGCTCCACCACCAGCAGCGCCTCGCTCGTTGGTGCCTGAGGCGCCCCCTCCGGCGCCATCCGCGGCGCCTCCTCCAAGACGGCACCACCGCCGCCTCTGTCGGCCCCCGTCCGCTCGACCACGTCGGTCCACGGCGGGGTGTCGTCCCCGACAACCACGACCTCCTGGTTGAGGTCCATCACATCCGCGCGGCCGCCTCGGCCGCGCTCCCCCTCCAACGACGGCACGAAGACCGTCGCCACCGCCATCGTCCCTGCCGGCATCTCCGGCCGCGCCGGCTCCTCGCCGGCTCGCGCCCACGTCGCCGCGGCGTTAACCCAGGCCTGGGTCGACGCCGCCTCCAACTCCACCTCGCCCCGGTTCCGGTCCCGCCAGGCCAGGCCTTCGGTGTCGGCCGGGTCCAGACCAAGATCCGGATCCGCCCGCTCCTCCTCCTCGTCTCGGTCGACAGTGCCGGACCGACTCCTCCGGAACGCGGCGCCCTCATTGGACACGACATCCGCCGTCGCCAGCGCCAACGAGATCGGCGACTTGAAACCCAAGACGGAGTAAATACGCAAGAGCCAAGCAGAGCCGCTCGGCCACTCGGTTCAAGCAAGAAAGGAACTCACCCCGTTACCACCGGAATGGCGGGCCCCACCGCCCTCTCCCGCGGAGCGCCACGCCTCCTCTTGGCAGGCGGCTTCGCGCCCCTACCGGGTTCGCCGCGCGCTTCACGGCCGGGGCCCGCAGCGCGACGTTGTCCTTCCCGTGCGGCAGGTTCGCCGCCGGCGCCCCCCGAGACGATCCGGTTCCGGCGGCACCACCGCATCCTCTGCCCGGCACCACTGCATCGACGGCTCGCGCAACATCCCCAAAACTGTCGTGCGCCCGACAACTTAAGAAGTGAAGACAGACTTACCCGCTCGGCGCCCCGCGCACGCGTCGGCGGTCGCCCCCTCCCCTCCGCCATGGGCCGCAGGCTTCTCTGAGGCAGCGCGCACCACCTGTGTCCGCACCCGATTGTAAGGATGCCAGATGGCGTTCAGAAGCACCTCCCGCGTCGCGTCGGGGCGAATAAGAAGATGAGCAGCAGCAAAGTATGGAGACCAGGGACTCACCACGGGAGTCGGGTTCGCCTGGCTGTACGGAGGTTTCCCAAACTCCCAGTCGTTCCGCAGGTTGGCCTTGGAGATGTCATTGACCCGGCGGGGCGACCTGGTCCGCCCCCAGCCGCAAGTTCGACATGCGGTTGGGGTCCTGAAGCCCGATCATCTCGCCAATGAGGTGGCTGCGCTGCTGCAGCGGCATCACTCAGCGTCTGATGAAGGCGGTGATGAGGTCGGTGCCGGTGAGCCCTTCCCGCTCCTTCATCACCGACACCCGCTCGCACAGGTTGAGCACCACCTACGACGGATGCTTGGGGTAGTAACCCCAATTCTGTTTCCCCCACGGCGGCGAGTTGACGAAGGGTGGCAGGTTGATGCCGTCCGCGCCGAGGTTGCAGACGTAGAAGAAAGAATTCTGCCACTTCTTGGCAGAATCCTCCAGCGGCATCTTGGGGCAGTCAGCGCTCGACCGCTTGGAGACGACAACGGCCTGATGTCTACTACGCAACCTTCTTCTTGTAGACGTTGTTGGGCCTCCAAATGCAGAGGATTGTAGGACAGTAGCAAATTTCCCTCAAGTGGATGGCCTAAGGTTTATCAATCCGTGGGAGGCGTAGGATGAAGATGGTCTCTCTCAAGCAACCCTGCAACCAAATAACAAAGAGTCTCTTGTGTCCCCAACACACCCAATACAATGGTAAATTGTATAGGTGCACTAGTTCGGCGAAGAGATGGTGATACAAGTGTAATATGGATGCTAGATATAGGTTTTTGTAATCTGAAAAAACAGCAAGGTTACTAATGATAAAACTGAGCGTAAACGGTATTGCAATGCTAGGAAACAAGGCCTAGGGTTCATACTTTCACTAGTGCAAGTTCTCTCAACAATAATAACATAACTAGATCATATAACTATCACTCAACATGTAACAAAGAGTCACTCCAAAGTCACTAATAGCGGAGAACAAACGAAGAGATTATTGTTGGGTATGAAACCACCTCAAAGTTATCCTTTCTGATCGATCTATTCAAGAGTCCATAGTAAAATAACACGAAGCTATTCTTTCCGTTCGATCTATCATAGAGTTCGTACTAGAATAACACCTTAAGGCACAAATCAACCAAAACCCTAATGTCACCTAGATACTCCAATGTCACCTCAAGTATCCGCGGGTATGATTATACGATATGCATCACACAATCTCAGATTCATCTATTCAACCAACACATAGAACTTCAAAGAGTGCCCCAAGGTTTCTACTGGAGAGTCAAGACGAAAACGTGTGCCAACCCATATGCATAAGTTCACAAACGGAACCCGCAAGTTGATCACCAAAATATACATCAAGTGGATCACGTGAATATCCCATTGTCACCACAGATAGGCACATGCAAGACATACATCAAGTGTTCTCAAATCATTAAAGACTCAATCCAATAAGATAACTTCAAAGGGAAAACTCAATCCATCACAAGAGAGTAGAGGGGAAGAAACATCATAAGATCCAACTATAATAGCAAAGCTCGCGATACATCAAGATCGTGCCGAGTCAAGAACAAGAGAGAAAGAGATCAAACACATAGCTACTGGTGCATACCCTCAGCCCCGAGGGTGAACTACTCCCTCCTCGTCGTCATGGAGATCGCCAGGATGATGAAGATGGCCACCGATGAGGGTTGCCCCCTCCCGCAGGGTGTCGGAACATGGTCCCTATTGGTTTTTGGTGGCTATAGAGGCTTGCGGCGGCGGAACTCCCGATCTATTCTATTCTCTGATTTTTTTAGGGTATATGGAAATATATAGGCGAAAGAAGTCGGTCAGGGGAGCCACGAGGGGCCCACGAGGGTGGGGGGCACGCCCAAGGGGTAGGGCGTGCCTCCATGCCTCATGGCTTCCTCGAAGCTTCCCTGATGTCTACTCCAAGTCTCCTGGATTTCTTCCATTCCAAAAATAACTCTCCCGAAGGTTTCATTCCGTTTGGACTCCGTTTGATTTACTTTTCTTCGAAACACTGAAATAGGCAGAAAACAGCAATTTGGGCTGGGCCTCCGTTTAATAGGTTAGTCCAAAAGTAATATAGAAGTGTTTAGTAAAGCCCATAAACATCCAAAACAGATAATATAATAGCATGAATACTTCATAAATTATAGATACGTTGGAGACGTATCATGGCCCCGCAGTCGGACAGCTCCCCGGCCCTCGGCCCCTGCTGCTTCAAGGAGAAGAAGTGCACCCAGAGGTCGATCGAAGGCTCGACCCCCAGGTACCCCTCGCAGAGGGTGACGAAGCTCGGAAGCTGCACGATGGTGCCGGTGCCAAGATGATGAGGCTGGAGCCCGAAGAACTCCAGGAAGTCGCGAAAGAAGGTGCTCGCAGGAAGGCTAAACCCGCGCTTGAAGTGCGGATAGAAGACCACGCGCTCTGTGCCCTCTAGCCGCGGCTCTTGCTCGCCCTGCGGCAGGCGCGCGGCAACCTCCGTCTCCCCCGGCAAGTGCCTGGTGGTGCGAAGATAGGCGATGTCGTCCAGGGTGACGGTCGAGCCCATCCACGAGCCCGACGGCAGCGCCATGGATGAAGACAAAAAAATAAAGGAAGGAGAACGGCGATGAAGCTTTGCTCGAAGCGGTGGGCGTCGCAACGCGCGACGATCGCAAGAAGTAGAGGAAGGAAGAAGGGGCAGGGGAGTGCGAGCGAGAATGATTTTCGCCGCCCCCTCCTCCCAATTTATAACCCGCGGTTTGAAACGTGGGGAAGTGGGATCGTTTGCGCTCGCCTTTCCCACTTCCCTGCAATAACTTCACACGCACGTGCGCAATAACTGCCTTGAGAATGGCAACCGACTTGCGTACGCCGCAATAAATCCACGCACGTGGGCCGAGGGCATGGGGCCACGACCCCCAGCTTGTTGCCTTGTCCTGTCGCGCGTGTGGCCTGTCAGGCCCCTCCGGCTTCTGGGCGCCATGCGGCGCATGCGCGAAGTCCAAAAGATTGCCCCAAGATTCGGCAGACTCCTCAGTTTCCCGCCGTTGCCGGGATGCCGCGATCCGGCTTCCGGAAACCGGCACACAGTGGGTGTTGCCGGATCCGGCGGCCACAAAATTCGCCTCCTCAAGAGGGGGAAAATGCGAAGGCCCCCCCATCCGAATACGGCGGACCTTCACAACTTCGGGGACTACTGTCAGGGGGATGAACCCCATGCAGGCAACGGAACCCGGATCCTTTTCAAAAACAACGGGGCCAGCATCGCCCCTTAAGTTGGCTCGTGCTTGGCCGAGTCACTTAACCCGGCCAAGCCCCTCGACCCGGCCGAACTCTCCAACCCGGCCGAACTCCTCAACCCGGCCCCAACGACCAGCTCAAGACGGCCGAACCCGGCACATCAAGACTTATCCAATAAGCCAGCCCCACCCTTGGCGTGCTCCCTAATCCGGCCGCGGGCCAGTTCCCGTCCTGTCCCAGCCGTACGATGGGACGAGTCTCCATCTACCGATGATCGAGGCAATAGTGCCCCGCCCATGCCTCTGGTCAGCTGGGGCGTGGCAACAGTGCCCCGCCTACTTCCTGACCAGGGCCGGCGCGCGTGGAAACAGTGCAACCATCGGCACTGCTGATGCCAGCAAGCGGCGACCTGACGGAGCACCACCGTAGCCGACTCGACTCGGCCACTCCGTGACGATCGACAAGACGGCAAAGTGTGCCGCTACGGTCGCGGGGCCCGCGCCTAGAGAACCCGACGAGCCCTGACACCCAGCGGGTCCCAACGCCGGCTTCCCGGACATTGACAATCCGGCCCCACGGCCTTGTAACATTACCCTTGTACCCCTGAGGGGTTGGCCTATAAAACCCCCCAGGAGCCCTCACGCATACGGGCAAGCAACTCACTCACGCACGATAGGGAGATCCACTGCTAGCAACACACCACCCACGCACCAGGAGAGGGAGCAGCCTAAGCCCTGGCCAGCCTCCTTTCTTCCTCAACACAGCTCTAGGAGCAACTCTGTACTGATACATATCAACTACACTCGGCAGGACTAGGGGTGTTATCTCTCTGGAGAGCCCCGAACCTGGGTATGTCTTGCGTCCCACGCTCACTCATGCCGACCTCGCCTCTGGAACCCACCAGCGCCCTCGAGCCTCCTCCTATCTTTAGCCATCCCTTGGCATCTGTCGTGTGCCCACCATGATACCCCACCCCTAGGCTGGCTCAAGGGGAGACTTTCCCCCCTTGCGTAGCGCCCCCTCCTCTCCACTCCAACCTATATATATTTGATGTATTGACACCTTTTCTCAACACAAGTTTTGGAGCCTCATGTGATTCTCTAGTTCTAGTTGATCCTAGTTTATTAATTAGAGCTAGACCCATATCCTCTAATCCTCGTAACTAGAAGCCCAATGTGGTTCTAATCTCCTCACTCTAATTCTCTAGCAACGATTAGCTCTGGACGGTGAAATGTTGCCTGATCGTGAAGACCGTACGCTTGCAACTCGCAGAGAGGCCATGTTTTCGGTCTTCTGTTCGAGGGACTGTTCCTGGGCAGTTCATGGGATCATTCATCTACGGTTTAAGGGAATCTAAGTACAATCTACACCGACTCGTCTTGTTTCGCTGCAACTCGGAGTCGGTAACGATCTGGTCCAAACCGTCTATCGCACCTTCATAGTGTTCGTGGGTGATCGTAGGGCGAATTTTTTGTTTTCTACTATGTTTCTTAACAATGGCATCATGAGCGGTTCTATTAGTATGTGCAGATTTCGATCTAGATAACTGATACGTCTCCAACGTATCTATAATTTTTGATTGCTCCATGCTATGTTATCTACTGTTTTAGGCAATATTGGGCTTTATTATCCACTTTTGTATTATTTTTGGGACTAACCTATTAACCGGAGGCCCAGCCCAGTTTTGTTATTTTATGCCTATTTCAGTATTTCGAGGAAAAGGAATATCAGACGGAGTCAAAACAGAATGAAATCAACTGGAGAAGTTATTTTTGGAAGGAAACCCACTTGATGGACTTGGAGCCCATGTCAGAAGAGCCACGAGGCGGTCACGAGGGTGGAGGGTGTGCCCTCCCCCCGGGCGCGCCCCCCTGCCTCGTGGGGCCCCCGTAGCTCCACCGACGTTCCCCCTTCACCCATATATACCGTCGTACCCTAAAACTTCCAGAACAGAAGATAGATCGGGAGTTCCGCCGCCGCAAGCCTCCAGAACCACCAAAAACCAATCGGGACCCCTTTCCGGTACCATGCAGGAGGGGGGATCCATCTCCGGTGGCCATCTTCATCATCCCGACGCTCTCCATGACGAGGAGGGAGTAGTTCACCCTCGGGGCTGAGGGTATGTACCAATAGCTATGTGTTTGATCTCTCTCTCTCTCTCTCTCTCTCTCTCTCTCTCTCTCTCCTGTTCTCTCTCGTGTTTCTCTATGGCACGATCTTGATGTATCCCGAGCTTTGCTATTGTAGTTGGATCTTATGATGTTTCTCCCCCTCTACTCCTTTGTGATGAATTGAGTTTCCTCTTTTGAAGTAATCTTATTGGATTGAGTCTTTATGAGAACACTTGATGTATGTCTTGGTGATCAACTTGCGGGTTTCGTGACATTGGGAACCTATGCATAGGGGTTGGCACAGTTCTTGATTCTCCGGTAGAAACTTTGGGGCGCTCTTTGAAGTACTTCTATGTTGGTTGGATAAATCTGAGATTGTGTGATGCATATCGTATAATCATGCCCACGGATACTTGAGGTGACAATCGAGTATCTAGGTGACATTAGGGTTTTGGTTGATTTGTATCTTAAGGTATTATTCTAGTAAAAACTCCAGGGTTGTTTGTGACACTTATAGGAATAGCCCAACGGATTGATTTGAAAGAATAACTTTGTGGTGGTTTCGTACCCGACCATAATCTCTACGTTTCTTCTCCGCTATTAGTGGCTTTGGAGTGACTCTTTGTTGCACGTTGAGGGCTTGTCATATGCTCTATCTATGTTATTATTGTTGAGAGAACTTGCACTAGCGAAAGTATGAACCCTAGGCCTTGTTTCCTATCATTGCAATACTGTTTACGCTCACTTTTACCACTTGTTACCTTGCTATTTTTATATTTTCAGTTTACAAAAACCTATATCTTCTATCCATATTGCACTTGTATCACCATCTCTTCGCCGAACTAGTGCACCTATACAATTTACCATTGTATTGGGTGTGTTGGGGACACAAGAGACTCTTTGTTATTTGGTTGCAGGGTTGCTTGAGAGAGACCATCTTCATCCTCACGCCTCCTACGGATTGATAAACCTTAGGTCATCCACTTGAGGGAAATTTGCTACTATCCTACAAACCTGTGCACTTGCAGGCCCAACAACGTCTACAAGAAGAAGGTTGTGTAGTAGACATCAAGCTCTTTTCTGGCGCCGTTGCCGGGGAGGCTAGGTAAGTGAAGGTATATCTTTAGATCTTGTAATTGAATCTTTTTGTTTCTTGTTTTAGCACTAGTTAGTCTATAAAAGGAAATTACAAAAAAATGGAATTGAGTTTGCATCATACGCTTCACCTTTTTAATATCTTTCGTGAGTATGATGGAAAGGAAAATTGTGCCGAAGTGTTAGAAGAAGAAATCTATAAAATGTTTGGCACTAAATCTTTGAATGATGAGCATGATTGCAATGTTGTTAGTATGAATCCCTTGAATATCCATGATGCTAATGATGGTTGCACTAGTTATGATGAAAATGCCTCCTATAAACATGTCAATTTGTGTGGAGTAGATTGGGTGTGCAAGTACACACCAAATAGGGAAGATAGATATTGCAAGAGGCATAAGTACTTATAAACTAAATGGTTGCAAGAAATGCTAGATGCATGTGCTGAAAATTTATTTTTTATTAGCCATACTTGTGAACTTTGTAATGAACGTGATCATTTTAGTACCCAATGCAAATTGTTTCATGATCGCATCGTGTCCAAAGATTGTGATGACTTGATTTCCCTTGCACATCATAATGAACTTAGTTTGCTCTTGGGTTATGAAGAAATAAAACGTATAACTAAGATTATTCCAGAATTTGCCCTTGATAGAATTCTTCATTTTGATCTAGAAGAAATTTATATGTATTGTGCGGTGAATTGCATTGAAAATCCTTATATTACCAATTACATAAAGAAAAGAAAACAAATAGAAGATGAAGAGAATACTAATGAAAGGGAAGGGACTTCCCAATATCCTCCTATTATTTCTTATGATGAATCAGGTAACGAGGAGGAGCCTTCTAATCAACACATCTCATTAATAAGGAGATCCAAAAAGAGGATTGAACCCACACATGAGGTGAAGAAGAAGAAAGAAAAAGGAAGAGAGGTAAAAAGGTATCTCCCCCAAATAAAGTTGCTCCTATTATTGTTGTGCCTCATGAAAATGAAGATGATACACTTGATGATGATCTCGTTATGCCTATTGCTTGTTGTGATGATTATGATTGGGAAGACAATGATAGCCCTTATGATCTTGAAAATCTTTTTGGCACTCGCTTGGAAGAATATGATAATTGCTATACTATTGGTGCTATCCATACTATTAATGATGAGAGTGATTATGCTTATGATATGAAAAGGCCCAAGCTTGGGGAAGCTATGTTTGATGAACATGATGTTTTTGAGAATATATTTGCTGCAATTAATGTTTGTCCCAAGCTTGGGGATGCTATGTTTAATAATGATTATATTTTTAGCCTCCCAAGTTTTGATATGCAAAGTTGTTATGATGATAGCATGCCTTCTACCTATGATGAATATATTGATGAAAGTGGGTTTGGAAGAGTGTCAACTTTAGGAAGTAATGATCCCACTATTTTGGAGTATGTTGAATCTTATAATATTTATGAAAGTGGATTTGGAGAGGTCATGACTTTATTTAGTGATGTATCCACTATTTCGGAAGAGGTTTCAATCGCTTATGATGAGAACAAAGTTGCTACTTATGATGATTATTGTGATAAAACTTATGCTATAAAAAGTAGTGATGATTATATTTATAAAACTTGTCAGGATTATGAGTACCCTTTATCTGAACATTACTCTTTTAATGTGGAAGCAATTTATAGTATTAAAGTCTCTTATGATACTCCCACTATTCCGAAAGAGAAGAATTTTGCTTGTGTGGAGAGTAGTAAAATTTCTATGCAAGTAGATCATGAAACGAATGCTTTAGGTGCTGGTTATATTTTTGAATTCATTCATGATGCTACTGAAAATTATTATGAGGGAGGAATATATGCTTGTAGGAATTGCAATAATATCAGGTTTCCTCTCTATGTGCTTAAAGTTTTGAAGTTATGCTTGTTTTACCTTCCTGGGCAAGATGATTCTTGTTCCCGTAAGTTGTTTGCTCACAAAATACCTATGCATAGGAAGTGGGTTAGACTTAAATGTGCTAGTCATATTCTTCATCATGCTCTCTTTATGTTTCAATTCTTATCTTTTATGTGAGCATCATTGAAATCATAATGCCTAGCTAGGGGCGTTAAACGATAGCGCTTGTTGGGAGGCAACCCAATTTTATTTTAGTTTCTTGCTTTTTGGTTCTGTTTAGGATTAAATAATCCATCTAGCCTCTGGTTAGATGTGTTTTCATGTTTTAATTAGTGTTGGTTCCAAGTAGAACCTTTGGGAAGACTTGGGTGAAGTCTTTATGTTCATGCTGTAAAAAACAGAAACTTTAGCGCTCACGAGATTAGCTATAAATTTTTACTGGAGAGTGATATTTAGTTGATTATTTTTGAATATGATTTCTAGAAAAATTCCTCAGGTCCACCAATTTATTTTAGAATTTTTGTAGTTCCAGAAGTTTGCGTTAGTTACAGATTACTACAGACTGTTCTGCTTTTGACAGATTCTGTTTTTCGTGTGTTGTTTGCTTATTTTGATGAATCTATGGCTAGTAAAATAGTTTATAAACCATATAGAAGTTGGAATACAGTAGGTTTAACACCAATATAAATAAAGAATGAGTTAATTACAGTACCTTGAAGTGGTGTTTTGTTTTCTTTCGCTAACGGAGCTCACGAGTTTTCTATTAAGTTTTGTGTTGTGAAGTTTTCAAGTTTTGGGTAAGGCTTCGATGGACTATGGAATAAGGAGTGGCAATAGCCTAAGCTTGGGGATTCCCATGGCACCCCCAAGATAATCCAAGGACACCAAAAAGTCAAAGCTTGGGGATGCCCCGGAAGGCATCCCCTCTTTCGTCCACTTCCATCGGTAATTTACTTGGAGCTATATTTTTATTCACCACATGATATGTGTTTTGCTTGGAGCGTCTTGTATTATTTGTGTCTTTGCTTGTTAGTCTACCACAATCATCCTTGCTGTACACACCTTTTTAGAGAGCCATGCATGAATTGAAATTTGTTAGAATACTCTATGTGCTTCACTTATATCTTATGAGCTTGATAGTTTACTCTATGTGCTTCACTTATATCTTTTTGAGCGTGATAACTTTTGCTCTAGTGCTTCACTTAGATCTTTTAGAGCACGGTGGTGGATTGTTTTAAAGAAACTTGATCTCTCATGCTTCACTTAGATTATTTTGAGAGTCATTAATAGCATGGTAATTTGCTTAATGTTAATATACTTGGTATTCAAGATATGTGAAACTTTCTTTTTAGTGGGTTGAATACTAAGATAAGTTTGATGCTTGATAATTGTTTTGAGATATGGAGGTGATAATATCATAGCCATGCTAGTTGAGTAGTTGTGAATTTGAGAAATACTTGTGTTGAAGTTAGCAAGTCCCGTAGCATGCACGTATGGTTAAAGTTGTGTAACAAATTTGAAGCATGAAGTGTACCTGGCTTGTGCATCCTTATGAGTGGCGGTCGGGGACGAGCGATGGTCTTTTCCTACCAATCTATCCCCCTAGGAGCATGCGCGTAGTACTTGATTTTTGATGACTTCTAAATTTTTGCAATAAGTATATGAGTTCTTTTGACTAATGTTGAGTCCATGGATTATACACACTTTTACCTTTCCGCCATTTGCTAGCCTCTTCGGTACCGTGCATTGCCCTTTCTCACATTGAGAGTTGGTGCAAACTTCGCCGGTGCATCCAAACCCCGTGATATGATACACTCTTTCACACATAAACCTCCCTATATCTTCCTCAAAACAGCCACCATACCTACCTATCATGGCATTTCCATAGCCATTCCGAGATATATTGCCATGCAACTTCCACCATCATCATCATCCTCATCATCATGACATGCTTTACTTTTGTCATATTGCCATTGCATGATCTTGTAGTTGACATCGTATTTGTGGCAAAGCCACCATGCATTATTTTTCATACATGTCACTCTTGATTCATTGCACCATCCCGGTACACCGTCGGAGGCATTCATAATAGAGTCATATCTTGTTCTAGTATCGAGTTGTAATCGTTATGTTGTAATCAACAGAAGTGTGATGATCATCATTATTAGAGCATTGCCCAATCAAAAAGAGAGAGAGAGAAAGGCCAAAAAAGGCCCAAAAAAAAGAGAAAGGGCAATGCTACTATTTCTTTTTCCACACTTGTGCTTCAAAGTAGCACCATGATTTTCATATAGTGAGTTTCATAAGTTGTCTTGTTCATACTAGTGGGAATTTTTCATTATAGAACTTGGCTTGTATATTCCAACGATGGGCTTCCTCAAAATGCCCTAGGTCTTCATGAGCAAGCAAGTTGGATGCACACCCACTAGTTTTCTTTTGTTGAGCATTCTTAGCTCTAGTTGTATGGCAATCCCTACTCCTTGCATTAACATCAATTGATGGGCATCTCCATAGCTCATTGATTAGCCTCGTTGATGTGAGACTTTCTCCTTTTTTGTCTTCTCCACACAATCCCCATCATCATATTCTATACCACCCATAGTGCTATGCCCATGACTCGCGCTCATGTATTGCGTGAAGGTTGAAAAGGTTTGAGATTATTTGAGTATGAAACAATTGCTTGGCTTGTCATCGGGGGTATAGAAGTTGGGAACCTCTTTGTGTGACGAAAATGAAGCATAGCTTAACCATATGATTTTGTAGGGATGAACTTTCTTTGGCCATGCTATTTTGAGATGACATAATTGCTTAGTTAGCATGCTTGAAGTATTATTATTTTTGTGTCAATATGAACTTTTGTCTTAAATCTTTCAGATCTGAATATTCATATCACAAGTAAGAAGAATTACATTGAAATTATGCCAAAGTATCACTCCGCATCAAAAATTCTTCTTTTTATCATTTACCCACTCGAGGACGAGTAGGGATTAAGCTTGGGGATGCTTGATACGTCTCCAAAGTATCTATAATTTTTGATTGCTCCATGCTACTTTATCTACTGTTTTAGGCAATACTGAGCTTTATTATCCACTTTTATATTATTTTTGGGACTAACCTATTAACCGGAGGCCTAGCCCAGATTTGCTGTTTTATGCTTATTTCAGTATTTCGAGGAAAAGGAATATCAGACGGAGTCAAAACGGAACGAAATCAACTGGAGAAGTTATTTTAGGAAGGAAACCCACCTGATGGACTTGGATCCCACGTCAGAAGAGCCACGAGGCGGTCACGAGGGTGGAGGGCGCGCCCTCCCCCCTGGGCGCGCCCCCTGCCTCGTGGGGCCCCCGTAGCTCCACCGACGTTCCCCCTTCACCCATATATACCGTCGTACCCTAAAACTTCCAGAACAGAAGATAGATCGGGAGTTCCGTCGTCGCAAGCCTCCAGAACCACCAAAAACCAATCGGGACCCCTTTTCGGTACCCTGCCGGAGGGGGGATCCATCTCCGGTGGCCATCTTCATCATCCCGGCGCTCTCCATGACGAGGAGGGAGTAGTTCACCCTCGGGGCTGAGGGTATGTACCAGTAGCTATGTGTTTGATCTCTCTCTCTCTCTCTCTCTCTCTCTTTCTCTCTCTCTCTCTCTCTCTCTCGTGTTCTCTCTCGTGTTCCTCTATGGCACGATCTTGATGTATCCCGAGCTTTGCTATTGTAGTTGGATCTTAGGATGTTTCTCCCCCTCTACTCCTTTGTGATGAATTGAGTTTCCTCTTTTGAAGTAATCTTATCGGATTGAGTCTTTATGAGAACACTTGATGTATGTCTTGGTGATTAACTTGCGGGTTTCGTGACATTGGGAACCTATGCATAGGGGTTGGCACACGTTCTTGATTCTCCGGTAGAAACTTTGGGGCGCTCTTTGAAGTACTTTTATGTTGGTTGGATAAATCTGAGATTGTGTGATGCATATCGTATAATCATGCCCACGGATACTTGAGGTGACAATGGAGTATCTAGGTGACATTAGGGTTTTGGTTGATTTGTATCTTAAGGTGTTATTCTAGTAAAAACTCCAGGGTTGTTTGTGACACTTATAGGAATAGCCCAACGGATTGATTTGAAAGAATAACTTTGTGGTGGTTTCATACCCGACCATAATATCTATGTTTGTTCTCCGCTATTAGTGGCTTTGGAGTGACTCTTTGTTGCATGTTGAGGGCTTGTCATATGTTCTATCTATGTTATTATTGTTGAGAGAACTTTCACTAGCGAAAGTATGAACCCTAGGCCTTGTTTCCTATTATTGCAATACCGTTTACGCTCACTTTTACCACTTGTTACCTTGCTGTTTTTATATTTTCAGTTTACAAAAACCTATATCTTCTATCCATATTGCACTTGTATCACCACCTCTTCGCCGAACTAGTGCACCTATACAATTTACCATTGTATTGGGTGTGTTGGGGACACAAGAGACTCTTTGTTATTTGGTTGCAGGGTTGCTTGAGAGAGACCATCTTCATCCTCACGCCTCCTACGGATTGATAAACCTTAGGTCATCCACTTGAGGGAAATTTGCTAATGTCCTACAAACCTGTGCACTTGCAGGCCCAACAACGTCTACAAGAAGAAGGTTGTGTAGTAGACATCAATAACATGTGGATGTGAGGGTTTGATGTTCTTGCTATGCTTCCCTCGAGTGTTGCTTCAGTTCAATTCATTGACGACATGATGTCGCTTTGTACAAAAATCTAACAATCGATCAGCTCTGTCTGTTGATGATCCTCTTATAGTTCTTTGGGCTTCATCATAGTCAAGAATAGTGAACTATCGCAAACACGAGAGGGCGATGAATGTGTTCGATCTTCTAGGGGGCCATGCGTATTGACGAAGTTTAGTGCGGGGCTAAAGATTTTTAATTAAGTCTCTTTCCTCACACATCCCGAAAGTTAATCTAGCAACAAAAATTATTGCCTTGATGGTGGACATAGGTAGCTAGTGTTATCAGGAAACCCTAGAAGCCATGTAATTAAAATTTGCCAAATCGATTAGAGGACGTCTAACTTGGTTTTTGCAGGCTGCATGTGATGTGGTATAGCCTTCATCATGATAATGAGTTTATGTATGAGATGGTTATATGTTGTAATGTTAAGTAGCCTGCACGTCATAGTATGACATGATGGCTGGAGCCAATGCATTGTATTTTTAATGACCCGCGTGTCAACCTCGTTATTTGTTCGACGGTCGTAACACGGAGGGACCCAGAGCTTCACCAGGCGCAGGATAACAAAAGTATTGTCACGACGCCAGTTTTCAAAATTGTCGCCACGATAATCTTTTTCGGAGAATTTTCATGAAGGACCATGGGGACGTACCCGGCGCCCAGGGCTATATCATATCATGCTATTATGAATTGCCTTAGATATTTACCCTTTTGTTGTTTGCACCCTTTGATTATGCAGTAGTCGATTATTAGGGTGATCTCTCGCTGAAAATATCAAGTTAAAAGGTACTCTTTTGAGTGTTGCAACCTTTTATAACACATAGCTTTCCGTAACAAGTATTTCCTGGTGTTAAGTGCTATGCAGTAAGAGTGTTTAGGCCTCATGTAAGGAAACAATAAGGGTAATGGACAACATGTGTGTCAGACTCGGGCACCAAGATGGTTATTCACATTTTAATTCTAAAAAAATCAATTGAAGACTGAAAATCATGAAATTTGGCATGGTGTCACATGACACCTAGAGGCAGCGCTAAAAAAATTAGAATGTTCCGCAAAAGTTTAATGTAGACTGCTTACAAGCGGGAGCATCTCCGAGAAAGGAACTAGGTTTCGAGAGGGAACACGGTAGGTTTAAACGTGAATCAACCACTACTTTAACGTTTGGGCTTGAAATGTTTTCCACACTCAGCACACACCATTACATGTATCATGTCTAAATTCAGTATTTTCCAGGATGCGTTTGGTATATTTAAGCGATTAAATGCATTTCTAAACATTTGAAATGTACCAGTTTGCATGCGAAGCAACTTCTCCTTCCTTGGTTAGTGTTCAAACTTTTTCCACACTCAACATACGCTATTACATGCGACATGCCAAAATTTGGCATTGCTTCGGGTATGTCTGCTATATTTAAGTCTTTAAGTGGATTTACCACCATCAAATACCTAGAAATCTGTTTGATATCCTAAAAATAGCTAATTTACACTAAAAAGGGCCAGACTCTTACGTGAAACTTTAAATGATGTAAATTTAATGTACAAAAATAATTGGCTCCATAAGACTAAACCAAAAACACTAAAAGCATTGCATTACAAAAAATGGTAGAAAAAAATACCAGTGGCGGGCACAAAATATGCGTCTGCCACTGGTTGGAAAAAGTTAGCAATGACAAGCAGAAAAAGATACTAGTAGCGGGCGCAAAACCGCACCCGCCATTGCTACTTGCGTTATCAGTGCGCGGGCGCGTATTAATGCCCACCACTAGTTTTTCTTGGACAAATTTGCTATGGGATCAAATAACCTAGTGAGCGACACGTATTTTGCCCGCTGCTGGTAACATTTGTCTCATGACAAATCTAGATAGCTGTTACCAGTGGTAGCTGAGGGAGTCCTGGACTAAGGGGTCCTCGGGCGTCCGACCTGTTATCCATGGGCCAGACTGATGGGCTGCGAAGACGTGAAGGCCGAAGACTGTACCCGTGTCCGGATTGGACTCTACTTGGCGTGGAAGGCAAGCTTGGCGACCGGAGATTCCTTCTTATGTAACCGACTCCATGTAAATCCTAGATCCCCCCGGTGTCTATATAAACCGGAGGGGTTAGTCTGGAAAGGACACACATTACCATAGTCATATAGGCTAGACTTCTAGGGTTTAGCCATTACGATCTCGTGGTAGATCAACTCTTGTAATACTCATATTCGTCAAGATCAATCAAGCAGGAAGTAGGGTATTACCTCCATAGAGAGGGCCCGAACCTGGGTAAACACACTACAAAAAAAAGACACATCCGTGACATTTTGGGCCGAACGAAATTTTTTCTGTCATACATATGACACTTCTATGACGATAATTGTGACAAAATCTGGTATCATCATAGATGTGGTGGGGTCCTACTTCTATGACAAAAAATCATGACAGAAAATGGGCTTTTCGTCCTGGGCGGGCTGGAGACGCAGCTGCATGACATTCTTTGGGCCGTCCATGATGGAAAAAACCGTGGTAGAAGCAGGGGGAATTTCGGGGAGTTCCCGGTTACGGTGGGAGGTCGGGGGCGAGCGATGCGCGTTTCTCTCGTACACATACGCGCGTGTGTGCGAGGCGTTGGCTCTAACTGAACCCGAGCGAGGCGTTGGGCTCTAACTGAACCCGAGCGATTGCACTGCAGGCTACGCATTATTGCGGGGGGCGGGGGGGATTGGATGAACAGTTCCCGGTGGGGGTGGATGAACAGGACCCCGTGGTGTTGCCTCTGGATGAACAGGACCCCGATCGATTGAGCCGGTTGGGGCTGGATGAATAGGACCCCGTGGAGGGTTGGATGAACAGGACCACCCCGTGGAGGGTAGGATGAACAGTAGACGGTGGAGGGGTGCCCGTGGAGGGGTGGTTGAACAGGACCCCGTGGTGTGGAGGGCTGGATGAACAGTAGACGATGGAGGGGTGGTTGAACAGTAGCCGGTGGAGTAGCGCGCGGTGGAGGCTGGATGAACAGGAGCCCGTGGAGGCTGGAGGAGGTCGACGGTGGATGAACAATAGCTCGTGGAGGCTGGAGGGGGTCGACGGTGGAGATGAACAGTATCCCGTGGAGTCCCGTTTTGCGGTACGCCACACCCCTCCCGATGAACAGGACCCCCGTTTCGACCGTAGCGCTCCAACACAAGTCCGTTTCCTCCGTTTTGCGGTACGCCACATCCCTCCCGATCAACAGGACCCCCGTTTCGACCGTAGGAGGTCTGTTTCCTCCGTTTTGCGGTACGCCACACCCGTCCCGATCAACAGGACCCCCGTTTCGACCGTAGGAGGTCCGTTTCCTCCGTTGTGCGGTATGCCACACCCCTCCCGATCAACAGGACCCCCGTTTCGACCGTAGGAGGTCCGTTTCCTCCGTCGTGCGGTACGCCAGGCCTCGTTTCCATCGCCTCTTCCGTCCAAGCCCTCCAGATGAACACGACCACACATTCTTTTCCGACCCATGAACACGACGACGACGCTGTTTCTCCGTTCCGACCCAGCCATGTACACGAGCCCTCGCCGTACGTATGCGCGAGTAGGCGTTCGAGACCCCGCTCGTATGTACACATACGTGGCCGTATTTTCTTTCTTGCACCCTGGCCGCCTCTACTACGACACGTGCGCGCCTCTACATCCACCAGTATATATGTACGTACACGTTCGCGGCCAGAATGACAACGCTACGTATGCTTCGACC
The DNA here is from genome assembly GCA_032464435.1 of Aegilops umbellulata. Taxonomy (NCBI): domain Eukaryota; kingdom Viridiplantae; phylum Streptophyta; class Magnoliopsida; order Poales; family Poaceae; genus Aegilops; species Aegilops umbellulata. The sequence goes on from CP136057.1 coordinate 22,212,714, forward strand.
AGGTGGGTCCCGAGTGTCAGGCACTTCCTTGCCTGCGAAGATGTAGCTGGTGGGTCCCAGCAGTCAGGAGGCGAAATACGGTGGCCCGTCCGGTGGGTCCCCGCTGTCAGGTGGAGGAATAATTATTTTGCACGTAATAAGGAGGCACTTCCTTGCTGCGGCTGTGGACCCAGCTGTCAGCCTCTCCACGTACAGTCCACGTCCGTTGGAAGCCGTTCCTTGACCACGTTGACCACGCCACGCCGAGAGCACCAGGGCAGTGGACGACGGCGAGGCCTAGGAAGGTGACGACGGGGAGCCGGGGAAGACACGGAAGTGGAAGCCCGTGCGCGTGCGGAGAGGAGTACGAGGATTCACTGGTTCGGCTGCGATGTGAGGCTGCCGTAGCCGCAGGGCCTGGCCAGCGGTGGGAATAGTAGGGGCGATGTGGCCTCCGCGGCAGCAAAGCCGGCCACGGGAGGTAGGAGCATGCGACACGACCGGCGCTGCTTTGGGCGGCTGGATCAAGAAGACCAGAGGTTGAAGAAGCACTACGGCCATTGGATGCACATCGTACGGTCACTGGAGCTAGAATCGTTCATATTAACCAAAGTTGACAAAGGCCCCCGTCCCAGTCAACTTAGTAGGCCCACAAGTCAGCCTCCCACCATGGTGGGTCCGAGCTAGCAGGGGGAGTATTCATTTTTTTGTGCGTAATAAGGAGGCACTTCCGATGGGTCCGAGCTGACAGCGGGGGGAACGTTTTTTTCGCGAAATACACTGGCCCCTCCGGTGGGTCCGAGCAGTCAGTGGGGCAACGTTTTTTCGCGAAATAAGGTGGCCCGTTCGGTGGGTCCCTGCTGTAAGGTGGAGGAATAATTATTTTGCGCGTAATAAGGAGGCACTTCCTTGCGGCCGCCTGGACCCAGCTGTCAGCCTCTCCACGTACAGTACTCTTTCGATGGAAGTCGGTCCTTGACCACGTGGACCACGCCGCGCCGAGAGCACCAGGGCGGTGGTTAGGACGACGGCGAGGCCTAGGAAGGGGACGACGCGGAGCCGGGGAAGACGCAGCAGTGGAAGCCCGCGCGGAGAGGAGTACGAGGGTTCACTGGTTCGGCTGCGGTGTGAGGCTGCCGTCGCCGCAGAATAACAGGGGGTGTGGATGAGTGGAGGGATGGCCTGGCCAGCGGTGGGAGTAGTATGGGGGCGGTGAGGCCTCCGCGGCAGCACAGCCGGCCACGGGAGGCAGGAGCAGGTGGCATGACCGGCGCTGCTTTGGGCGGCTGGAGCAAGAAGACCAGAGGTTGAAGAAGCACTACGGCCGTTAGATGGACATCGTACGGTCACTGAAGCTAGAAACGTTTATTATTGACTAAGTTGACAAAGCCCTTGGTATGCTCAAACTTAGTAGGCCCACAGGTCAGTCTCCGAAACGGTGCGACCCAGATGTCAGGGGGAGGAATCATTTTTTGGGCGGCCAAAGCTAAGAATATCCAAAATTGAAGAAGAAGCACGACATCCGTTGGATAGACATCCAACGGCTACTGCTGCTAGAACTGTGTGTTGACTATAATAAGTTGGCAAAGCCTTGCATATGCGTCAACTTATTTTTTTAGGGGAGGCATCACTTAGTAGGCCCATAAGTGTGTGGCAGAGAACTTATAGCCCATTTACGTTTTGTAAGAATGTACAACCCATTTTGGAATTCTAATGGAATTTACAACAACCCATTTACAGTTTGTTAAAAGTACAACCCATTTTCTAGTTAGGACAATGATTAATAATTTCAACCAACCGTTGAAGACATAATTCAATAAAATTTCCCACATTTTGATGGGCTCCGAAATATTTTTATCCCGAAATTTCTAGTCAGATTAAATATAAATTTGTATTACGTAAAAACCTAACGAAACATTGCGCGCACAACAATGAAAATTTAAGATTTTCAAGATCCATAAATAATATTTTATAATCTAATTTCGTGTTTGGTGCATTTTTTTATAGTTACTGCCTAGTTTTTATAATTACATCCCATTTATTATTTTTTAAAGCCCATTTTCTTGTTAAGCCTAATGCATCCCTCCTAGGAAAGATTTGCAGCCCAGCGGGTATTCCTCAAAAAGACGTATAGCTGGGCTAGCCATTTTCATCTTGAAAAAATTAGTATCTGGGATGGATATCTAGCCTGGGCTAGACGGGCCACAGCCCGCCCAGTTAATACCCTGCTCTCCTCTGAACAGCAACGAAATCATCGCCAAGAAAAACTCTGCAGTGCTCACGCCTCAAAAACACAAATATTGCTCGAGCTACTTGGTCCCAGCTGTCGGCCGCACCTTGTGCAATTCTCTCGTTTATATTGACTACATAGGTTGACAATGGTGTGGGACCGTGATGTCAGGAAACCAGGAGAAAGCAAAAAAAATATAGTTGTACATAATAAGGGGGCACTTGCGTACATACGGCTATGGCCCTAGTGGGTCCCTAGTGTCATCCAGTCAGAATAAAGTCATCTCCTGAATCCTCATGTTCGTTGACGATGTTAACAATGCTCGGTGCCACGGCGAGCGCAACAACTCGAAGGACAACGGAGAGGGCCTCGCGGGCCCTACGGATGGTCTGATACAGCGCCCGCTACTCATTCAGGAAGCTAGGATCATCGGACACCTATGAGCACCTTCGAGAAACTGAGACGACATGAAACGGTAAGGCCGCGCTTGGCAGCTCTGGTTTATTTCAAACCTGTATTAACATACAAGTGTAATTTACTCGTCATCGTAAACAACGCGTAAAATACAGGCGTAATGAAACCGAGGGCCCGAGGTCTGTAAGTAAAACCGGCGGGTTACGCGTGTAATTTGAGAGACCAGTGTATATTTTACGAGCACTGCGATATGGACGACATTACCAGACGATACATGCACGACGTGCGTATCATGGCATCCATGGGCAAGGCTGAAACAGCAGCTAACGGCTGGATTAGCAATTGTCCGAGTGTCGTTCAGCGTTTTACTAGTCGAAATCGACCAACCAAGCGCCTTTGCCCGAGACCATCTGCTTTAATTTACAAGCGTCAGTTTTACAAGCGGTTTTGGTTGGAAAACGACGATCCAATCACGGCCTAATATCATGAGTTGGTCGGAAGATCATATGGTTTCACGTCTAACCTACCCGACTTATCGTATAGGCTATGAATGAAACATCAGACGATGAACTTCTTAAGCACGGAAACAACAGAAGAGGATGATCTTCTTAACAAGCAAATCACTGGCATTAGATCGACATGCAAAACAATAGAAGCATTATTCTTAGGAGGCACGGTGAACAGCTCATGATGTCGCATGCCACAACATTCCAAGCTCAACTTTGCAATCAAACACAAGGCCTGGCATTACATAGACAATATTCAGAACAAACTCTTAACGCAGGAATATCTCAGCAGAGTAACTATTTACTTCTACACTGAACACAGGAATAGGAAAAAACACTCAACGCTTCTGGCTAACATCAACGAGCAAATTTTGACAAGGTTTTCCAATTCCAATATATTGAACTAACGTCTTCTTGCTAACATCAATGATTAAACTTTGACAAGCTTTTCCCATTCAAAATATGTAATGCCTATGATCGTGGAGTCCTGTCGCTTCTTGCTAACATCAATGATTAAACTTTGACAAGCTTTTCCCATTCAAAATATGTAATGCCTATGATCGTGGAGGCACTCCACGTGTTATTAAATTGCCAATGGTCTCTGCAGACTAGTCATGTCACCGGTGTCTAATAATACTCTGTAAAGCTTCTTGGTCATTCCTTCTATAATGTAGCGCAAACAGTGACTGCTTCTTTCTGCAAAGTGGAACGACCAACTGGACCCAGTAATGCAGCAGTTTGCCTTGGACACATTGTCTCCTTTTGTGCAGTTGAACTAAAATCGAAGTCGGAATAAAACCGAGCTTTAATTTTCATATCCCTGTAAGCAACAAAAGGTATAAGGGAAACAATTGCTGAGAAATAACGGTTGATGACTTGTACTCCTAGAAGAAAAACATCTACTGATCTACCTTATCTTAATGGGAAACAAAGCAGGAGAGTAGCAATTCTCAATCAGTGTGATTCATTCATATTAACTGAGACATTATCTTAGCAATGCCTTGTTTCAAGATGTATAAAGAACGGAAAAGCAGAAAAGTATCATTCCTAAAACAATGCGACTGATTCATTTTAACAGAGACATTATAAGTCTGTAACTGATATATAATAACAGATACTTTATTTGAACAATACATTTCTTAAACATGTACTCCGGCCGATCCCTAACAGAAATGGCACTCCTGCCGATCCCTAACAAGTGTTTGCAGTTTTGAACTAAGATTCAGTAGTTAATTCAGAGGAAGGTCGGTACTGACCATTCAAGACCAAGATTTGAAACAACTCGTGAGGAATATCTCACAGAGATCTCAACACATATATGGAAATCTGGTCTCATTTTGTGCAGTTCCAACAAAATTAAGCGAAGCAAAATGTCGCAATAGCAACAAGTTGAAAAGATATCCCTGTTTTAACAGAGGCAAAAAAGGAATCAATTACTGGCCAATAAAGGAGGATGAAACATGCGGCTACAAAAATGGTAATCCCGCCAATCTCTAACAAGTGTTGCAGTTTTGAAATAAGATTCAGTAGTTAATTCTGAGAGTGGCATCAATTACTGGCTTATAAAGGGGTGATGCTGAATTAGTTGTAACAAAGCAACAAGCATCATGTCTGGGTTGGTCCCATTTTTGTTCACTACTTAATGGGAAAAGACAGGAATATAATAGCTTCAATTCAACATTTATTTAAAACTGTACCAATACAAGTAGCGCAACATCTCAAAGCACACTACACAATCATGTGGATGAAGGCCTGTACTGACCTTTCATGAGATCGACAACTGTAAAATACGAATCTGCCAACACGAATAGGAAATCCAATCTCGTTTTGTGAAGTTGCACTGAAATCAAGCAAAGTGTTTCGTGTAGCGAAGCAAAATGTCGCAATAGCAACAAGTTGAATAGATATCCCTGTATAAACAGAGGCAAAAAAGGAATCAATTACTGGCTAATAAAGGAGGATGAAACATGCGGCCACAAAAATGGTAATCCCGCCAATCCCTAACAAGTGTTGCAGTTTCGAAATAAGATTCAATAGTTAATTCTGAGAGTGGCATCAATTACTGGCTTATAAAGGGGGTGATGCTAAATTTGTTGTAACAAAGCAACAAGCATCATGTCTGGGTTGGTCCCATTTTTGTTCACTACTTAATGGGAAAAGACAACAATACAATAGCTTCAATTCATCATTTATTTAAAACGGTTGCATTGATTGATATTAACAGAGACATTCTCTTGAAACAACATTCGTTAAAAAATGTAATTTACTTTTAACAGTGGCATTGCTTCAATTTTCCGGTGGCATTCTTAGATTAACAACAGCAAAATAGCTGCATGGGACATGCCAGCACCATGTGCGTCCACACATATAAATGGGTGATGCAGAGTATGTAGCCAAGCAGCATATATGCGTTGGTCCCATATTTGTTCTCTTTGAACCTTCTTCCTATGTGAGGGCAGCAAATCTAGTCGTGCATAAACTACCCGACCCCCCAGTTTCTTTCCCTTTTCAACAAAGAGATCGGTTCCTTACATATGTGTGTACTGGGTTACCCCCTTTTTCCCTTTTCGACCTACAAAGCGGCTGGATAGCCAGTCTATACTACTTTAAATCCTAGATTCGACTACAGATCGAAAAAGATCCACATGCAGCTAGAGCAACGACGGTTTCAAAGAAACTTATACCTTAGGGTCGTCGGGATGTGGCAAGGCGTGCGACGGGAGGCCGGATCTGCCCACACTACGTACGACAGCAAGGAAGAAGGGGTCGGTGGCCCTCCCGCACAGGAGCTGGGTGAAAGAGAACAACGCAGCCGGCAGTGGATTGCCTCCCTCGCCGAAGGCGATAGAGTGAACGCTGCACCTCCTCCCCTTCCCGGTGCGACGGGATACGGACGCCTCCTTCACCAGCTGTGAGGGGGGAGAGAGAGACAAGAGGACAACACAGTCTTGTTTAGATCTGGTGAAGAGAGGGTGAGAGACTGTGAATATAGCAAACCCTAGCAAATGAACGCTGAGCCTCCAGCGTGTAACATATATGTAGTGCGGCCAGCGTGTGGAGAGTGCAAACCCTAGCGAACAAGCGCTGAGGCTCCCGCTTATATATATATATATATATATATATATATATATACTATTGTAGTACGGACTAAGCTCCGGTGCCTTCACTGCACCTGCTTTTGGCTGTATGACAGGGGAGCCAGCCACATTTTGGGCCCACCTGTCTAAATCCAAAGGCAGGTCCACTAAGTCAATGAAGTTGCGCCCATATAGTACTCTCGTGTATACGACTAAAATATAGTGGAGTGGTTTTCTTATTCTCTCCATGACAATCGTTTTAAATTGTGTAAGTACGAAACGAAACTCTTTATTTAATGTACAGTGAAGAAAACTAATACTACTTCCGATGAACTAACGATCCACACCCACGCGTCCTGGTCGCACTTCCTGTCCTTCACGTGTGGTACACTACCCTTCCTTAAGTGAACAACCACACATGCGCCAAATTATCGGAAACGTGTGAGAGTGTGTACAAATAAAGAAATTTAATTTCAATTATCGGAAAGGTTTGAGAGTATTACAAAGTTTGACTAGCTACTGATGGAAGACAGCTTGTTTTTCGTCGAAAATCGATCAGCTTCACCAGTCGACACAACCATGAGGCGCAACCATGAGCATCGATAGGTCATCGTGGTGATGCATCATCCATTTGGCATCAAGTTAGGGTGAGGCACCTAAGAAGTTCGAAAAATCCTCACTGTGCTCTGTTTCTTCTCAGTAATCAAGCTCGAGGAAGGAAGAACCACGTGGCAGAGGACAGTGAGGCGGAACAACAATGGACATCCAATTTTGTGCAGTTCCACTAAAATTGAGGAAGACATGCCGGGGTATGGAGACACACATCGCTGTTTCCAAAAATATAAAAAAGGGTTAGCAACGACATCTCAATTGTCAATAAGAATTAATGAAAAGTACACCAACAAACAGAAGCATCATAATTATCTTGATGGGAACTAAACCAGGATACCCGAGAAAAAAACATTTCTTCATTTAACCAGTGATAGTACTACCACCATATGGACAATGACCGCACAACCACCATGTACTTTTTGTCGAAACAACTGTAAAATCAGGACAACTTTTTGAGTGGCATTTCCTCTAGTAGTAGGTGATGTTGGACCAGCCGACCAACCCTAGCTACTATGCATGGGGAGCTGGGGAGTAGTCGCATAGAAGAAAGCCCGCACGCAGCGACCTGGGGAGCTGGAGCAGTACAAGAAGTTATACCTCAGGTGGGCGAGATGTCGTTTAGGCGGGCGGGCGGGATCTGCCCACACGACGGTAGCGAACAAGGGCGTGGAGGATCTTCATCCGCGTCAGTGCCGGCTCCGAGAGGACGGTGCGCATCGGCTTCCTCCGTCGCCGACGGCGACAACGTCAATGCTGCACCTCCTCACCTCCCGCAGCGGATGGGATTCGGCCGAATCTGTGACCACCGGTGAGGAGAGAGATAGAGTTGACACTGTCATCTTGTTTTGATATGGAGAGGGTGAGAGAGCGAGTTGCGAGAAACTCTATCAAACAAGAGGCTATAATGGAGTAAAAAAATCTCTCCATAGCATTGGTTTTAAATAGAATACGCGCGTTCCCGGAAAAAAGAAACGAAAACTGGCGGACAATTTTTTTTGGGTCTGTCTAGGACACATTTAGATGTGACGTAGTTATGTCACATATAAGTTGATGTCCACTCTGTTTGTGGTCTTTTCCTAGTTTTTTTGTTTCTTGTTGCTACATTATATACTTGTGGGAGCCTAGATGTGATATCCTTAAATAACATCTAGATGTGAATTAGACAAACTGATTTTCTAACGTACCAAGAAAGAAAACTCGATCAAAAACACGCGCCCGCTTCCAGGTCGTGAGAGTCGTCGCGCACACATACATAGACATAGAGATGCATATTCGTGTTTACATAAAATTCCATTTCCATCTCCATCTCCAATCATATTTGTCCAACTGGCACATTATTTACGTTGTTAATTATATACGCAGCAATATTAACGTACAACATCTCTTGTTTGCGCACGTCCGGGCCGCTGCCACGGCCGGTCCTGACCAACCCAAACCCTCTTCATCACCCGCGCGTGCTTTCCGCCCGAAACGGTCAGTGCCGCATTCATGCCCGGACAGAGCGGACGCGAGCTCTCACTGGCGCCGGCATTGAAGCGGCACGCCGCCCGAGAGAGCGTCGCCCGCGCCGCTTCCGGGTGCACGCGGCTGCTCCATTTTATATTGCGTACGTGTCATTCAAGAGTGAAATGATGGTTGCTTCTTCCGACTAACTTACTGTGTGATTTGACTGCTCCTTAGTGGCCCCTATACGTACTCCCTCTACGTGTATGCAACAGTCACACGTACACATGGACGCAAAAACGCGCGCGACGCCCTAATGCATGCATGTTCGAGCACACGACGGAACACACACGGTGACGCTCAAGTGCTCAACCTACACGTGCATGCACACACATACTCAGTCAGGGTGAGCTAGTGACCGTATGAACACCGGAAAATATATATATTGAGCGCAATGAGCGTATTATGAAGTCCACTGACCGTATTTTTACAAATATACAGTGACAAACAGTGTATTTATCTCGTTTGAAATTAAGCCATGTTAACCGGAGAGGAGGCAGCATGGACTAGCATTACTTTGCTGTGTCCCGTCAACTTGCCGAACGAGGAGAAGGTTGCAGGACGGGAGAAGCTTGCGCGCGGTGGCTCGCAGGACAAGGAGAAACTTTTGACTAATGCAAGCTCTCCCTTGCTCAGGCGGTGGACGTGCAACAGTTAATTCGGTGTCAGATTGCCAGAAGCATACTACACTATACTACTAGGAACCGGATGGAGGAGCGTCTGCACTCTTATTATAATTTTAAAATGTGATAAAGCAATCTTCAACACATTTGGTTCTCTTCGAGGGTTCTCGCATGTGATAATGGAAGTTGATTGCATGGAACACTCGCCATAATTCTCGCTTAATTCTGGCTCAGAACCTGTTACAAATAGTAGCGCTCAGTAATATTTCCTCTTTTTTTGTTATTCAGCATGTAAACAGGTCAACAAACCTTGCGGCGCATCTTCGTGCGAATCGTGCTTGCTGCACTTTGAATGTGGCCGAGAGCTAGCTTGATGAAACACCTCGCTTCCTACTTCTTTTTTTGGCTTCCTAGTGACCAGTGTCTTGGCTGATCATCCTAAGAATGCTTATATATGAATAAATCTCTCTCATTTACCCGCAAAAAAGATTAAGCCATATTAACCAGAAAGGAGGGAGTATGGACTAGCACTACTTTTTGGTGTGTCCCGTCAACTCGCAGAACGAGGAGAAGCTTGCAGGACAAGGTGAAGCTCGCTTACGCCTTTTGACTAATGCAACCTACCCTCGGTGGACATGCATCAGTCCATTTGGTGTCAGATTGTCAGAGGCATACACTGTAGTACCCAACATGCGGAGTACCATCATTGTTCGACTTCACGAAGGGGCGAAGAGCCAAGCGCAGTACTAGTACGCGTACTTGGTTTTGCACCTTCATACTCCTAGCATTTAGATTGGGCGATGAGGAGCACGGGGATGAGCTAAACTTACAATCACAGCACCGGGACAAAGGAAAGCAAAATCAGCATTTAATCCCATGCCTTTTCAGCTCTCCATGCAGGCCCACGTACTCCCTAATCAATGCATGCATGCAAAACCGTCTTCAATCTTTTCCCTAATCAACGCATAGCCACAATGCATGCAGTGGTTTCCACGGGGAGGAGAATGAGGCAGCGGAGGGAAACGAGGAGGAAAGAGAGCACTCGTGAATGAGCCTAGGAGGGGACCGAGGAGAATTCAATGTTACACGCCTTATGGTTTTGGGAAAATCTGGATTTTGTAAGGTGACTTACTCACATAGACGGAGGGAGTACTACTCCACCCTCCGTCACAGTTTACAGGGCGCGCTTCATTATGATGCATTTCTCTCAATGCATTTCCAGCACCAGAGAGACTTTAGACGCGTTTGGTTTAATGCTCAATTAATTAGGGCATGGTAACCGCAATCAAGTCCACAATTTTCTCTCCATGTACTGTACTGCTACGGAGTGCATGCATGTGTGTACCCGGGGTGGAAGCACTGCATGCATGTGTGTACGCATTATTCCCTCTAGTAATAGACGCCGTGCTATAACTACCAATGCTATTTTTCAGGCCGATCGCTAGTCGCCTTGGTCCCACAGATTTTTTTTCTTTTTTCTGAAGCGCACTGTATAAACAGTGATGGATGGAGTAGTATGAGCGGATTCAAAGAAGAGTGTATTGATGGTTGCTTCTTCAGAGCAACTTACAGTGGGAAAGGTGGGGCTTATGATTTGACTGCTCATTACTCACCATTAATGCGGCGCAACGACCGGGCTGAGTCCCCCATGCGGTTGTGCACTACCCCCTCGGTTCTTAAATATACTCTGGAGTATTTGTCTTCCTAAAATATGTTGAAATCTCTGTTAAGACAAATAGAATATTTAGGAACGGAGGGAGTACACATACGAAGCAAAATGAGTGAATCTACACTCTAAAATATGCCCGTTTGAAATTTGTAAAAATACAAATATTTAGGAACGAAGGAGTATAATTTCGTGCATGGCACATGGACCCGGATGATGAAGAGGCTTCTGGCAATGCTATCAAGCTTCCATCGTTTGTTTACATAATTGATCGTACTATACAAATAATTTTCCAGCGACATGAAATTGTACAATGGTGTGAGCTTTCAGCTTTTGTTTCGCGTGTCTTGCCATCGATGCTCTTTCGGAAACAATAAAAAACTAACTTCCTTGCTAATGCATGTCAATTATTAGCAGATCAGAACTAATAATTACATCACAACTGAAGACAAAGTTGTGAGAAGGTGTTAAATTAAAATTGATCCATGCTTTCATTGGCAGCAACGTCCCCCCAGCTCTGTCTAAATCAACAAGGCATGTTGGGAAAAAAGTAGTTGTCTGGAGCATGCAACATTCCGATCATTTTGTGCAGTTCCACTAAAATAGAGCTGAGTGTCCCTGTTCCAAAGATATCAAGTGTGATTACGATAATAGAGGACTGCTAATGAAACAATAAACAAACAAATAGAAGCCGGTCACCTTTGCGGTCTCTCTTAAGACTAACTAGTTGGAGAAGATTAGGCTCGGAGTTGGATGAGGAGGATAGAGCAAAACCAATCTCCCTTTGTGCAGTCGCACTGAAATGTAGAGACGTTGCTCGTGTGACATTTTAGTACGACTGCACAAAACACTCTTAAGAAAAAAGTGATTTGTGCAGTTCACCAAAAGGTCGCAATAGCAACGAGGTGAAATGGATAGTCCTGTTTGCAAAAAAGAGGTAGAATGGAAACAATTACTGGCCAATAACAGTTGATGACACATGCGACGACAAAAAAGAAACATATTCCTTGTCCTAAGGGAAGATAACAACACGGCTGTGTTTGTCTAAAACGGTGTGAGGTGAGGACGAGAATGCAATATGGAAAGTACGCCGGATGAGCTACGTTTTGGGCAAAGAACTATGGAAGATCCACATGCAGCGACGTGGGAAAATGGGCAGTGGAGCAAGGCCGGAGGGGATACCTGGAGGTCGTCGGGATGTAACTAGGTGAGCGGCGGCGGGCGGAATCTACGAGCAGGTGGCGTAGGCCCTACCGCGCCGGAGCTTGGTCAGAGAGAACAACGTGTACCGCAGATCGAGACGTGCTGCCTCGGCACCGTCGAACGGAGAAACGTTGCACTTCCTTCCTTTCCCCCGGCGGACGGGATGCGGCCGAATCAGTGACCAACGGTGAGACAGAGAGAGAGAGGCCACCGCACTCCCTTTCCCCTGGCGGACGGGATGCGGCCGGATCAGTGACCAACGGTGAGAGAGAGAGAGAGAGAGAGGCCACCGCACTCCCTTTCCCCCGGCGGACGGGATGCGGCCGGATCAGTGACCAACGGTGAGAGAGAGAGAGAGAGAGAGAGAGAGAGAGAGAAAGAGAGAGAGAGAGAGGCCACCGCACTCCCTTTCCCCCGGCGGACGGGATGCGGCCGGATCAGTGACCAATGGTGAGAGAGAGAGAGAGAGAGAGAGAGAGAGAGAGAGAGAGAGAGAGAGAGAGAGAGAGAGAGAGAGAGAAGCCACCGCACTCCCTTTCCCTCGACGGACGGGATGCAGCCGGATCAGTGACCAACGGTGAGAGCGAGAGAGAGGCCACCGCACTCCCTTTCCCCCGGCAGACGGGATGCGGCCGGATCAGTGACCAACGGTGAGAGAGAGATGCCACCGGAGCCTTGTGTGAGATACTCTGAAGAGCGGACTACCTTTTCCTCCATAAAAATTGTTTTATATTCTGTGTACGTGCCATTGAGCGCTATAACTTTATTTAAAAATAACGCGACAACACGTCAAGTCAAACGTTGTTTCGTGCACGCGTGGTGCACGACCTCCCTAGGTAAACAACTGCTACAGACATTCAAATTAGCACGTGGGCTGCCATTTCGTAAAGAAATGAGCTCCACCGTGTACCCGCGCGGGTGTGGCTGGGCACGAAGCATGAGTACATGCACGGTGCACCTATTCTCTTCTTGTATGCGTACACCACCTACGTGGGGTTGTGTGAGAGAGATACAAACCTAGATAGATATAGTGTGTGGGTTCTTGAGAGTTTTTTTTGGGGGGGGGGGTCAATCAAAAAATTTAACATATGCAATGTGTGTGAAATAGAGTCCTGGATATAAGATATATATATAGAGGGGGCGATCCACGAGAAGAGAGTGGAGGTATCATCGGCTTGAGGTGTCCATAGAATCGAAGAGAGGGATGATGTGTGTGTGTGTGTGCGCGCGATCGATAAAGAGTGCCATCGAATTTGTGTGTGCCCATGTCAAAGATATAGAGTGGCTGGCCTACTGGAACGTGAGATGGGACATGTGCAGTTTGTCTCTATGGCATGGATACCTACCTGCAGCACTCGACTATCGGTTTGCGGTGGGGGAAGAGGGAAGCCCAATTAACTATAGAGGTACAATGGCTGGTATATGTGTGGAGGAGGAGAGAGGCCTACCTCATGTATTAAGGAGATCGATCTGCCTCATGTATTAAGGGAGATCGATCGGCATCCATGCATATGTGCAGGAGATGAATAAGGTTGGGAGAGAGACAGAGCTAGAGTGTTGGAGGGGGTGGTAGTGGAGTTGCTTCTAACAAATGGTGGGATAGGCTTGCTAGACAAACGGAGGGCATGCCCGCAATATCAATAAGAGAGGAGATGGCTGCTTGTTGTCTGTGCACGTGCGTGTGAGAGACGGGTCAGGAGGCATGCACGAATGATGAGGGGGACAATGTGGATGTGGTAAGCAGACGTAACTACATAGGAAGATCAATCACCCTTTGTAAGAGAAAGGAGAGACATAACTTGTGAGGTACGTCGATCGATGGGGGGGGTAGTTAAAGTCGATCTAGGTATATGTTGGGAGATCGATCGGTATACATGCATGTGTGTGTTATAAGCAAATGAGGCACCAGGAGAAGGATAGAGAGAGAGGGATGCATGTAGGAGGTGGTACGAGAGGCATACTATATCGAGGGGGAGGAGTGTGCGAGTACGAGAACGATGAAAAGAGTGGTGGGAGTGAGGCATGGATGGTGACAAGAGAAGAGGGGAAGCTTGTGTTTGTGCTAGGCACACCTGGCTAGAGAGGCATATTGATCGATGTGTGCCGTAAAGAAGGAGCTGGGGGGCCTACACACACCGTGGGTGAACGACCTAAATTGAAAAGACGAATTTGCACGATGGAGCTAGAGAATGCTGAGGGAGGGTGAGAGGGATGCGGGCGTGTGCATGCACAAGAGAAAGTTAGCGCTAGCTACAAAGATAAGAGGGTTGTGTGAGTGTAAAAGACGAATAGAGATCATATATACTTCATTATAAAAAGTGAATTCGAATATTTGAAGTATTTATCATAATGTTTCAAACCGACGGATGTGTGAATATATATAACGGTGATACACATGGTGTGGTTATGAACATGGTATACGACATTTAATATATTTTATCTTTACTCTTATAAAAAAACGGAGTTGTTGATGGTGGTGTGCCTGCCATCCTGCATTATAGTCCGTCTGATTTATATCTGGCGGATAGCAAGGAAACTATGATGGTTGAAGTTGGCAACAATCATGATTGTAGATTCTTATTGAAATAGAGAAACGAATTCAAATTTAGTTTGAATTGCAGCGGTAGTATAGACATTTGGAATGCACTAAAATATTGGTATGAGTAGGTTACATGCATTATACAGCAAGCGAAAAAATTTAATCGGACATAACATGGATTCATACTCCCTCCATCCATCTACATAGGGTGTAATGAGATTTTTAAGACCGCCTTTGACTATTGACAAGATTAATAGTACATGACATGCACAATGTGAAAATTATATCATTGAAAGAACTTTTCACAGACAAATTTAACGGTGTGCTTTGTGTAAGTTGCATGTTATCATTGCTCTAATATTTGACCAAAAGTTAGCATCGAAAAACGCATTAGGCCCTATATAGATGGAAGGAGGGAGTAGCTTTGAATAGCATTTGTATAGTAAAACGGGGCAAGACACTCTCTTTGTGTGGTGTGAATAGTTTTATTTTTTTCGTTTTCTTTTTGGTTGAGGGAAGTGCGAATTGATTTGGTACGTACAAGTACAATATTACGACACGTTAGGCTTGTCCCTAAAATTCAACCCGCGTCTTGTTATATCCTGAAAATTCAGATATCGTGCTCCCAAAACTGGCGCCTTCACAACCCGCGCCTTGCTATCCCAAAATTACAATGCGCGCGAAAACTCCCTCCAGCTGCCCAATCCCGACACGCGAAATCCCCCTTCTAACCCTGAGCCGAAAGCGCCGCTAGTTCAAATTGGTGGGGGGTACTTTTGTAACACACCCTATGTTTTGGACAAGCGCGTTCCTAATTCATGCTTCACCCCCTCCCATCACCCCCTTTTCGCCATTCGAAATCCCAGGCCGCCATAACCTCTCCGCCCCAGCCGCGAAACCCCACCCTCCTCCGTCCGCCACGTCACCACTGCCCAGTCGGAGCCTCTTCCCCGACGACGTCGTCCACCGCAACAGCTCGACGTCCCTCGTCCACCTCCCCGGATGAGGATCCGTCGTCCATCTCGCCGTCCCGCCGGTTCAGCCGCCCCGTCCTCCACCTCCAAGGAGCTGCTCCGACGACCGCCTCGTCTATCGCGGCTACTCCATCCCCACAGCACCGCCTTAACCTGCTCCACCGGAACCGCAACATCCTCACCGACTCCTCGGACGAAGCCGAGGCCTACTCGGCGCCACCAAAGAGGTTGTACACTCATCGCATCGCACCTTCTCCTTAACTCGACCTCCCGGCACCGACGGTGCTCCATCCCGCACCCTCATGGAGCGGCTACCTTGAAGCCAGCGCCGCGGGCGACATCTCCACGGCGGCTCTCCCCCAGTGCGAGGCCCCTTCGGCGGCGGCGTCCATACCAGCCGGATCTGCTGCTACTGCTGCTCCGGCTCTCGCTCGCTTGCTCGCTCGCCCAACTGCTGCTGCTGCTCTCCCCCTCGCTCGTGCTACTGCTCTGCTCTGATTAAGCCACACTTCAGTCGACTGAATCGACTTTTGGGTCAGTCGATTTTCAGGGGTTGGGGGGCTCGCTGGAGTTAAGGAAGAACCACCCGCAGCGGGACGGGGGCTCGCCGGAGAGGTACCCCACTATCTATCTTAGGGTTCACGGTGGGGGGGTCCTAGAGGGCTGGCTGGGGCGACGGTGGCGAGTTGTTTCGGGGCGGCGAGGCGACACTGGGGCCGGCGGTTCGGTCGGTGCTGGCTGGCGGCTCAGGGGGGTGCAGGTTGAAGATGAACTGCAGGCCCTCCCTAAACTACATGTCAAGTGCCTCTCTGCTACCATTGCGTTCAATGTCGACAGTAGCATTCAGATTCCACAGTAAATTTCAGTTTTGCAGTTAAGTTCAGAGTCAACAGTTTTTACCTCATCTGTTGTAGTCAGGTGGTTTTTGGTGATGTTAATTTTACATCCATTTTACATCATCTATTAGATATGCTATTAGAATCCCACTTGAGATTGACGATGTCTGTCTTGTGCTGCTTCAGCCTTGACGTCTTACGGCTCACCGGAGCTGCTCCAACGACAGAACGATCGATCACAACAGAGCAGTGCCCTGGACGCCGTCTGTAGATTCCTCAGATCTTCCTCCACACCTCCGACAGCCACCTCTGCCTCAACTGCTTGAGCGACCAAACCAATGATGCTGAGGTCGACATGGCTACGGCAAAGAGGCTGTACACTTGTTGCATCACTTATTACTATACATTCACATCGATCCATTAGGGCTATTTTGGTTCAACGGAAAAACATCGATCCACTGGTTGTTATCATCACTCTAAATTTCTGCATGCTCTCCTTACATAATCTCACCATATTTTTTTCGTATGCATGTCAGATGTTGTACATAGTCATGCTGAACATGTAGAGAAAAAGAGAAGAGTTTTGCGCGGCAATACAATGTCATGCAGACATCGCTCCATGGTGGGTTCAATGGCAAACCCTCCCCACCCCTCTCCAGATTGTAATCCAAAGGAAGATATCTGTTCCGAGGCGGATTCGGACGCTGCTGACCACTCCTATTTACCCCCCCCCCAAGGTGTTTGCTCTACCTTGGCATGATGATGTTAGTCATATCATGCATATGTTGCCTTGCAGTGCCTACTTTTGACATCATATATGTCATCTGCTTAGTTTAGACATGTTCTATAATGCCACCTGTTTAGTTTCTATATCATATATGGGAATTATGCAGTCTCATGTCTTTTAGCCAGCCATAATATATGTGAAATGTGCAATGCCATCCTGTTTAACCAGGCATCATATATTTGAATGATATCTTGTCCTTCCTTTTCTTCATTACATTTCCATTTGTCGACAATGTTTGTACATTAAACTACTCTTCCTGTGAATCAGCCATTTGGGTGGGAGATGGAAAAATCTGGAGTGAAAACAAGGTCTTCAGAGCAGACAGTGCTACCTGTCGAAGCAGATCTCTTGTTGGGTCCCGATAGCTCAAAGATGGATTCAGAGACAGATGACCAGTCCTATTCCCCCACTGAGGTGTATGCTCTAACTTGGCATGGTTATACTGTTCATATCATGCATACAATGTCTTGCATTGCATAGTTTAGACATCATATACACAATATTCAACACCATGTTCTTCGTTCAGACAGCATATCGAATGCCCTCTGTTTAGCATATAAATCACATATGTGAATTAAATGGTGCGATCCTTATTACTTAGATAACATGTAGGTGAATTATGTCATGCGATCCTGTTTAGTTATTCATCATATCTTTGAATTATGTTATGCTATGCTATCCAATTTAGATAGCCATCATATATTTGAAATTATGTCATGCTATCCGTTTTAGTTAAATAATATACATGTCAACTATTTCATGCCCTCTTTTTTCCACACTATCTATTGCACCTGTCTCTCATACAATGTCTGTACATTCAACTATGTTTCCTGTTTATTAGCCATTTGAATTGGAGCGGGTGATGCCAGTATCTAGCGGACTAAAAACCCGATCTTCAAATAAAACAATGCTACCTCTTGGTGGAGATAGCACCCCGGTTGTACATGCACAAGAACCAGCCCTACCACACATAACCCAAACTCTCGCAGATTGTACCCCTACTATGATGAACAGAGAATCAGCTTCACCCAATCTAACCTCAACCCCAGCCGATAGTAACCCAGTTCCTGTTGACACAGCACCATCTCCACCACAGAGCTCCCAAACAAGAGCAGTTAGTAAGGCAGCTCCAGTGCCCAAAGGGCCAGTACTATCACGGCGAACCCCAACTCCACCAGTTAGTACACCTATTCCTGTGGAGGAAACACAACCAGCTAGTCGTAGTTTAGCATCTATCACATTTGATGTTGTTAAGTCGTATGTGTGTATCTTCCCATCTTGGAAATATTATACTGAAGATGAAGGAAAATGCCAGTTGCACGTGTTTGTCCAGGAGTTATGTGTAAGTAATGTTATTCATGGCAATTACTTTGCTTCGTCCCATACATCCTACCTCCATGATGGTTATAATACAGCAAATTTTCTCATTTTTCTCTATAGAGAAGGACCGATTTGGAAACTCGGGATGAGGTAACCTGTGCTAATACCTCTGCTATCTTTAAGAATGCTTCGTGGCAGTATCGGAATTACCTGAAGAAAACGTACTTCACCGGCAAAGAAACTCATCAAATTCCCTTACGTTCTCCTGAGACTCATTTATTGGACGATGACTGGGAACGCCTTGTTCTGTACTGATCCCGAACCAAGAATGTGGTAAGTTCTATGAGCTCATTTTCTATTTTTAAGTATTATATTCTTGCGTCTTATTGCACTCTGTTCATGTAGAACAAGTGCCTAAACCTGAAGAACAACTGTTCTAATTTAAGATTCCATTGCTACCATAGGACATAGATATATGTTTGTTTGATGCTTTTATTATGTACTAGTACTTGGCAATAGAAGACTTGGTAGTTTAATCCTATCCACCTTACTAATGAACTGGTTCACTGAAATGAGTTTCATATAGTAGTACATGCTAAACTTGTTTTGTGTCTGCTTGTTTCTTCTTTTAGAATGCTGACAGAATATTGGGGAAGAGTGCCTTATTAAGCAACGGTAAAGGAAGTAATGCAGATAAGGTTCAGGATAGTGACACATCCTGTCTTGGTTTATTGTTGGAGTTACTGGCCACTACCGCTTGCACAAGCTATTCAAACTCACTGTCTGAATCAGTTCGGTTTCTTGAGTCTCAACTACAAGCTGAAAGACATCGATCAGCTGTGCTGCGACAAGAAGCGGAAGGACTGCGGAAGTCCCTGGAGCATTCAGATGCATACTTTCTGGTGCAACAGCAAGCGTTGGAGGATTTTAGCGCCAAACAGGACAAAGCTAATCAGCTTGCTAAGCTTATTGCCAGCATGGTGGATACCCAGGATAACGTTTCTTGAGCTCTTCTGAAGTTGTTTCAGTTATGCTCTTGTTTTGCTGCCGCGTTTATTTGCACTGGTGGCCAATTTTGACGGCCAGTGTATATGATATGCTGCTTTGTTCCCTATATTTGCACTGGTGGCGAACTTTGATGCCCAGTGGATGTAATATGTGTAATAGCCCTGATAGCCTAGCATTAGTTGCTTGCTTATTTATTTCCTTGTTGTCTTGTTTATTTGTTTGCTTGTAGTCATTGCAGTTCTTTTTCCGCGGTTAACTGTCGCTGCAATAACCTATTTTTAAAACTAAGCCACAATAACCATGGGCTAATATTTACTGTAGTGACACTGGGCCTCCTACGGGCCGTAGAAACAGTGGGCCTTCTACGGGCCGTAGAAACATTAGGCCTTCTGCGCGCCGTAGAAACAATGGGCCTTCTACGGGTCGTATCATCAATGGGCCTTATACGCGCTGTATGATCGATTGGCCAAACATGGGCCAATAACAGGCCGCATTATGGCCGTAAACGGTCTAGAGTTGGAATCGTCCGTTCATGGGCCGACCGTAACGGGCCATCGTTAATAGGCCATATTTGATGACGCTATGAAAACGGCCCAACGTATTAACGGACCACAAACGGGCCGACTGTAACCACGGGCTGAATTTGGCCCACAAGCAGAAAATGACAGTAACGGGCCGTAAGTAAATGAATGCTGGAAATGAGCCCAAGAATAAATGGGCTCTGAGAAGGCCGAAAGATAACATGGGCTGGAAACGGCCCAACGGAATAACGGGCCGTTAATGGGTATAAAGTGATACACTGTTCATTACGGGCCAGTTTCACCACGGGCCGTTAATGGGTGTAAAGTGATACACTGTTCATTACGGGCCAGTTTCACCACGGGTCGTTAATAGGCCAAGAGTTACATAGGGCCTCATATGGGCCGAAAGGCGTCATGGGCCAGAAGTGAAAACGGGCTGGAATCATATTGGATGGCCCAGATGACGCTACTAGGCCTAATTCGGATAGGGCGTAACGGGCCTTGGGTTAGCGGGCTGTAAATGGGCTATATGCGAACATGTCGTTAACAGGCTTTCCATGGGCCGGCCCGCCAGCTTTTGACCAAGTCAAACGGGCCGGCCTTTTCACAGGAATGGGCCTCTGTTAGGTCGTGCCACGTGTCGACGTATCATAGGCACCTATCTGACCCACTGATGAGCTGACACGTGTTTCGTCCGCCCAATAAGAATTTTACACGTGGAAATTTCCCATTGGTCGGGGCTGTTAACGGGTTATCGGATCCAAAACCCAACCCGATAGCTTAACGGCGTTCCGTTACGGTGGATGCCACGTGTCGGTCACCCTTGACGAAAGCACTTCTGTGACGCGCGATTTATCATCATGGAAGTGGACACTTTCGTGATGATAATTTTGGTAATGTCATGGAACACTTCTACGACAGCACAAGGATGACTATCTTGATTCTGTCATAAATTTGTCATGGATGTACATGCATGACAAAAAAAGTGACCTATTGTGACAAACACGTATCATCACTGAACTGTATTTTTTTGTAGTGACATTGTGTCCCCTGTCTCCTGTTACCATCGATCCTAGACGCACAGTTCGGGACCCCCTACCCGAGATCCGCCGGTTTTGACACCGACATTGGTGCTTTCATTGAGAGTTCCACTATGCTGTCGATGAAAGGCTCGATGGCTCACCTTGTCCTTAAAGACAACATCACCGCCGGGATGGCTCTGGCCCCCGGCCAAACCCTCTGGCTGGGCGACTTTACTATGATCGCCCGTTCGGCCGTTGAGCCGACGATGACCTCTCGGGCCATCGAAAACCCCCTTCGCATCAATTCCGAGCACTCCAAACAGATGGATCCGGTTGAGTTTTTGCCCTTAAACGAGCTCCTACATCGCATCGCCGCTTTGGGAACCGCCACAGATTACGATCGGATCGGGCCTAAAACCGATCAGGGAGAAACCGAAACTCCACCGGTCACCCACCAGATTGCGGTAGTCTTGGAGCAGGACGAGGAGTCTTCCTCTATATCGAAGACGGACTATGTTCGGATTGCCGTTCATGAAGAGCCGGATACTCACCCGCGAAAGGATGCGACCAGCCCTCCGAACATAGCATCGGACGGCGGCCCCGAACAATTAGAAGATATTCCGGAACCCGGACTGTCAAGCCCGTAAGGTCATCAGACTCTGGATAATCGGTCAGGTCGGGGTTTGGATTTAATTCCACCCACCCACCCGGACATAGACGCTCTCATGAGCATAAAACAAGTCTCAGGAAAAGGTCCACCACTTCTGGGCCAGATTCATCCTTGTCAAGGACAAGGTAAAAGATTGCCGTGACGAGGACGCAATATCAGCGTTCTGCAAAAATTGCACGGACGAAGGAATCCTCAACGCCATCAATCGCCGCCGCATACTGAAATTCACTGACTTAGCAACCATCGTACACAAGTACAATGCTACCTCTTGAGCACTGCGCTGGTTTTCCCTTGAAGAGGAAAGGGTGATGCAGCAAAGTAGCGTAAGTATTTCCCTTAGTTTTTTAGAACCAAGGTATCAATCCTATAGGATGCTACGCGCGAGTCCCTCGCACCTACACAAACAAATAAATCCTTGCAAGGAACGCGATAAGGGGTTGTCAATCCCTACACGGTCACTTACGAGAGTGAGATCTGATAGATATGATAAGATATTTTTTTGGGTATTTTTATGATAAAGCTGCAAAGTAAAATAAAAGCAATGGAAATAACTAAGTGTTGGAAGATTAATATGATGGAAAATAGACCGGGGGCCATAGGTTTCACTAGTGACTTCTCTCAAGAGCAGAAGTATTTTACGGTGGGTGAACAAATTACTATTGAGCAATTGACAGAATTGAGCATAGTTATGAGAATATCTAGTATGATCTTGTATATAGGCATCACGTCCGAGACAAGTAGACCGACTCCTGCCTGCATCTACTACTATTACTCGACACATCGACCGCTATCCAGCATGCATCTAGAGTATTAAGTTCATAAGAACAGAGTAACGCTTTAAGCAAGATGACATGATGTAGAGGGGTACATTCATGCAATATGATAAAAACCCCATCTTGTTATCCTCGATGGCAACAATACAATACGTGCCTTGCCGCCCCTACTGTCACTGGGAAAGGACACCGCAAGATTGAACCCAAAGCTAAGCACATCTCGCATTGCAAGAAAGATCAATCTAGTAGGCCAAACCAAACTGACAATTCGAAGAGACTTGCAAAGATAACCAATCATACATAAAAGAATTCAGAGAAGATTCAAATATTGTTCATAGATAAACTTGATCATAAAGCCACAATTCATCAGTCTCAACAAACACACTGCAAAAGAAGATTATATCGAATAGATCTCCATAAGAGAGGGGGAGAACACTGTATTGAGATCCAAAAAGAGAGAGGAAGACATATAGCTAATAACTATGGACCCGAAGATCTGAGGTAAACTACTCACACTTCATCGAAGAGGCTATGGTGTTGACGTAGACGCCCTCCGTGATCGATGCCCCCTCCGGCGGAGCTCCAGAACAGGCCCCAAGATGGGATCTCATGGGTATAGAAGGTTGCGGCGGTGGAATTAGGTTTTTGGCTCCGTATCTGATCGTTTGGGGGTACGTAGGTATATATAGGAGGAAGGAGTATGTCGGTGGAGCAACGTGGGGCCCACGAGGGTGGAGGGCGCGCCTGGGGGGGGTAGGCGCGCCCCCTACCTCGTGGCTTCCTGGTAGCTCTCTTGACATAGGGTCCAATTCCTCTGGATCATGTTCGTTCCTAAAATCACGTTCCCAAAGCTTTCATTCTGTTTGGACTCCGTTTGATATTCTTTTTCTGCTAAACTCTGAAATAGTCAAAAAACAGCAATTCTGGGCTGGCCCTCCGATTAATAGGTTAGTCCCAAAAATAATATTAAAGTGAATAATAAAGCCCAATAATGTCCAAAACATAAGATAATATAGCATGGAGCAATAAAAAATTATAGATACGTTGGAGACGTATCAAGCATCCCCAAGCTTAATTCCTGCTCGTCCTCGAGTAGGTACATGATAAAAACATAATTTTTGATGTGGAATGCTACTTGGCATAATTTCAATGTAATTCTTCTTAATTGTGGTATGAATATTCATATCCGAAAGATTCAAGATAAAAGTTCAATATTGACATAAAAATAATAATACTTCAAGCATACTAACTAACTAATTATGTCCTCTCAAAATAACATGGCCAAAGAAAGTTCATCCCTACAAAATCATATAGTTTAGTCATGCTCCATTTTCGTCACACAAGAATGCTCTCATCATGCACAACCCCGATGACAAGCGAAGCAATTGTTTCATACTTTAGTAATCTCAAACTTTTTCAACCTTCACGCAATACATGAGCGTGAGCCATGGATATAGCATTATGGGTGGAATAGAATATGATGACGGGGGTTATGTGGAGAAGAAAAAAAAGGAGAAAGTCTCACATCAACGAGGCTAACCAATGAGCTATGGAGATGCCCATAGATTGATGTTAATGCAAGGAGTAGGGATTGCCATGCAACGGATGCACTAGAGCTATAAATGTATGAAAGCTCAACAAAAGAAACTAAGTGGGTGTGCATCCAACTTGCTTGCTCACGAAGACCTAGGGCACTTGAGGAGGCCCATTGTTGGAATATACAAGCCAAGTTCTATAATGAAAAATTCCCACTAGTATATGAAAGTGACAAAACAAGAGACTCTCTATCATGAATATTATGGTGCTACTTTAAAGCACAAGTGTGGTAAAGGATAGTAACATTGTCCCTTTTCTCTTTTTCTCTCATTTTTTGGCCTTCTTTTTTTTATGGCCTTTCTCTCTCATTTTTTTATTCCTCACTTGGGACAATGCTCTAGAAATGATGATCATCACACTCCTATTTATTTACAACTCAATGATTACAACTCGATACTAGAACAAAGTATGACTCTATATGAATGTCTCTGGCGGTGTACCGGGATATGCAGTGAACCAAGAGTGACATGTATGAAAGAATTATGAACGGTGGCTTTGCCACAAATACTATGTCAACTACATGATCATGCAAAGCAATATGACAATGATGAACGTGTCATGATAAACGGAATGGTGGAAAGTTGCATGGCAATATATCTCGGAATGGCTATGGAAATGCCATAATAGGTAGGTATGGTGGCTATTTTGAGGAAGATATAAGGAGGTTTATGTGTGAAAGAGCGTATCGTATCACGGGGTTTGGATGCATCGGCGAAGTTTGCACCAACTCTCACTGTGAGAAAGGGCAATGCACGGTACCGAAGAGGTTAGCAATGATGGAAAGGTGAGAGTGTGTATAACCCATGGACTCAACATTATTAGTCATAAAGAACTCACATACTTATTGCAAAAATCTACAAGTCATAAAAAACCAAGCACTACGCACATGCTCCTAGGGGGATAGATTGGTAGGAAAAGACCATCGCTCGTCCCCGACCGCCACTTATAAGGAGGACAATCAAAGAACACCTCATGTTTCAAATTTGTTAAATAACGTTTACCATACGTGCATGCTACAGGACATGCAAACTTCAACACGAGTATTTCTCAAATTCACAACTACTCAACTAGCACAACTTTAATATCACTACCTTCATGTCTCAAAACAATCATCAAGCATCAAACTTCTCTTAGTATTCAACACACTAATAAGAAATTTCTACTAATCATGAATACCTAGCATATTAGGATTATTTAAGCAAATTACCATGTTATTTAAGACTCTCAAAATAATCTAAGTGAAGCATGAGAGATCAATAGTTTCTATAAAACAAATCCACCACCATGCTCTAAAAGATATAAGTGAAGTACTAGAGCAAAACTATATAACTCAAAAGATATAAGTGAAGCACATAAAGTATTCTAATAACTATCTTTGCAAGCTAAAATAGCGGCAGAAGATTCTATATCAAAAACATAACCCTCAGGAATAACAGGCATATTTTCATCATCACTTTCATCATTATATTCAGATTCAATAATTTCTTTTTCTCTAGCCCTAGCAATTTGTTCATCAAGAAATTCACCTAGGGGCACAGTAGTATCAGGCATAGAAGCAGTTTCATCATAAGTATCATGCATAGCAGAAGTGGCATCATCAATAACATGCGACATTTCAGAACGGATAGCAGAAGCAGGTTTAGGTGTCGCAAGCTTACTCATAACAGAGGGTGAATCAAGTGCAAGGCTAGATGGCAGTTCCTTACCTCCCCTCGTAGTTGAGGGATAAATTTTTGTCTTAGCGTCTTTCAAGTTCTTCATAGTGTCCAGCAGATATAAATCCCAAGTGACTCAAAGAATAGAGCTATGCTCCCTGGCAACGGCGCCAGAAATTAGTCTTGATGACCCACAAGTATAGGGGATCGCAACAGCTTTCGAGGGTAGAGTATTCAACCCAAATTTGTTGATTCGACACAAGGGGAGCCAAAGAATATTCTCAAGTATTAGCAGCAGAGTTGTCAATTCAACCACACCTGGATAAGTTAGTATTTGCAGCAAGTATTTAGTAGCAAAGTAATATGATAGTGGTGGTAACGACAACAAAAGTAAAGGACGCAAAAGTAATGTTTTTGGTATTTTGTAGTGATTGTAACAGTAGCAACGGAAAAGTAAATAAGTGAGAACCAGTATATTGAAAGCTCGTAGGCACCGGCTTAGTGATGGATAATTATGCCGGATGCGTTTCATCATGTAACAGTCATAACATAGGGTGACACAGAACTAGCTCCAATTCATCAATGTAATGTAGGCATGTATTCCGTATATAGTTATACATGCTTATGGAAAAGAACTTGCATGACATCTTTTGTCCTAACCTCCCGTGGCAGCGGGGTCCTATTGGAAACTAAGGGATATTAAGGCCTCCTTTTAATAGAGAACCGGGACAAAGCATTAGCATGTAGTGAATACATGAACTCCTCAAACTATGGTCATCACCGGGAGTGGTCCCGATTATTTTCACTTCGGGGTTGCCAGATCATAACACATAGTAGGTGACTATAGACTTGCAAGACAGGATCAAGAACTCACATATATTCATGAAAACATAATAGGTTCAGATCTGAAATCATGGCACTCGGGCCCTACTGACAAGCATTAAGCATAGCAAAGTCATAGCAACATCATTCTCAGAACATAGTGGATACTAGGGATCAAACCCTAACAAAACTAACTCGATTACATGATAAATCTCATCCAACCCATCACCGTCCACCAAGCCTACGATGGAATTACTCACGCACGGCGGTGAGCATCATGAAATTGGTGATGGAGGATGGTTGATGATGACAACGGCGACGAATCCCCCTCTCCGGAGCCCCGAACGGACTCCAGATCAGCCCTCCCGAGAGGTTTTAGGGCTTGGCGGCGGCTCCGTATCGTAAAACGCGATGATTTCTTCTCTTTGATTTTTTCTCCCCGAAAGCCAATATATAGAGTTGGAGTTGGCGTCGGAGGGTTTCCAGGGGGCCCACGAGGTAGGGGGCGCACCCTAGAGGGGGGGGCACCCTCGTGGACAGGGTGTGGCCCCCCTGGTCTTCATCTTTGGCAAGGATTTTTTATTATTTTTTATAAGACATCCCGTGGAGTTTCGGGTCATTCCGAGAACTTTTGTTTTCTGCACATAAAACAACATCATGGCAATTCTGCTGAAAACAGGGTTAGTTCCATTCAAATCATACAAGTTAGAGTCCAAAACAAGGGCAAAAGTGTTTGGAAAAGTAGATACGATGGAGACGTATCAATGATTAGACCTATCTTTTTGCGTATGCGATTAACTGATATGCTCAAAATGAATCCTTATGCTAAGTATATGAAGGATATTGTTACAAATAAAAGAAAGATACCGGAAGCTGAAATTTCTACCATGCTTGCTAATTATACTTTTAAAGGTGGAATACCAAAGAAACTTGGAGATCCCGGAGTACCTACTATACCATGCTCCATTAAAAGAAATTATGTTAGAACTGCTTTATATCATCTTGGAGCCGGTGTTAGTGTTATGCCTCTCTCTTTATATCGTAGACTTGATTTGAATAAGTTGACACCTTCTGAAATATCTTTGCAAATGGCTGATAAATCAACTGCTATACCTATCGGTATTTGTGAGGATGTGCCTGTTGTGGTTGCAAATGTTACTATTTTAACGGACTTTGTTATTCTTGATATTCCCGAGGACGATAGTATGTCTATTATTCTTGGAAGACCCTTTTTGAATACTACAGGGGGCTGTTATTGATTGCAACAAAGGCAATGCCACTTTTCATGTTAATGGTAATGAGCATACGGTACACTTTCCGAGGAAACAACCTCAAGTACACAGTATAAACTCTATTGGAAAAATTCCATCGATTATTTTTGGAGGTTTTGAATTTCCTCTTCCTACTGTCAAAAAGAGATATGATATTCTTATTACTGGGGATGTGCACAACCCCGTTGAGGTAACATAGTGTTATTCGAAATTTCTCCGGTTTCATGTTATTCGAAATGAGTTTGTTAACAAGACTTGATCAACCTTGTTAGTGGATTCCTTTTGATGAGCATGGGATGGATGAAGTTAGAAGGCACAACCTTCTGTACCCTCCTTTTACTTTCTGTTATTTAGTTGAAATAAAGCAAAAATAGTATTTTCTATCAGTTTTCTTAATTATCCGTGCAATATAAAAATACCCCAAAAATAAAAGTACTCCAAATGCCCTACCAATTTAATATGATTTTTTTGAAATATTTGAGAATATTTAGCACTAAGAACACATCAGGGGGAGCAAGCACCTGGGCACGAGGGTCCAGGGCGCGCCCACCCCTGGGTGCGCCCCCTACCTCGTGGGCCCATGGTGGCTCCCCTCCACTTATTCCTGCACCCACACACTTCTTCATCCTCCAAAAAAATCACCAACCAGCTCAAGCACGAGTTCTAGCTCATTTTGCTGCGATTTTCGATCTCCTTGCTCAAAGCACCTCTCACAAAACTGCTTTGTGGGATTGTTCCTTCGTATGTGACTCTTCCAATGGTCCAATTAGTTTTTGTTCCAGTGCTTTATTCATTGCAAATTTGTGCTGCCTAGGTGACCATGTTCTTGAGCTTGCATGTCAAATTTATATGGTTCCAAGTAGTTCTAATGCATGATATAGTCTCTAGGCACTTGTGGGAGTAGTTGCTATCAATTTTGTTGAGTTTGGATCACTTTTATTTGAAGTTACTAAAAAATTTAGAAATTTTTTAGAGGAAGAAATATGTTTAGGAAAATGTACCAAGGTGGTCCTTCAAGGAAGCAAGGACCCAGGCTTGCAATGCGCGATGCTGATGATGAACCACCAAGGGACGCTCCAGTGTGGGCTTGTGAATGGCCTTCAGAGGACTTCATGGATCAAGCAGGAATCAAGGAAGAATTTAACGCATATATGCGTAACGCTGATCTTGTGAGCTTCGAGGCAGATAAGTACCGTCAGTACCACTATCTCACTAGTTCCTTTGTGAGGAGGTTTGAATTTTCATCTTCACGCAATTCTCAAACTGTCCTGTTTGATCTTTATGAAAATTCTTATACTATGGACTTAGAGGATTTTACCACTGCTTGCAAACTTCCACAATGGGGTAGTACTAGTGAACCTCGCAAATCTGAATTTAGAGATTTTCTTGCTAGTATAACTGTGGGGGAATCTAGAGACATAACACAAGCTACCATAGGGAGCATTCATTTTCCTGCTATACATTATTTTGCTCTCTTCATAGGTACGTGCATAAATGGTAAGGACGAAGCATGTCACATGTGTGTCCCTGACCTCAGTGTTCTCAGGAGTGCTGAGTTAGGAGATAAACATTATAATTTGGGAGCCATTGTTGCACGTAGGTTGCATCATAATAGATTTAAGGGATTATTCCATCTGTGCCCCCAATTCCTTAGTTGTGCTCAGTTTTCCCCACGCTTCAAACTTTTGCTCACTTTTCCCCATTCTCTTAGCTGAAACTCTCACAAATGTTCATCACAGACATTTGCCGTCTTGGCCGTTAACTGACTTGTGGGGCTACGTTGGACTCTGTTAACTGTGGTTGTGGCTTCGCTGGTTGGGTCGTGTTTGTGTTCATAGGACGGGCCCATTAGTTTGTTGGTAATAAATTAAAAAAGCCTGCTATCGATGGATGCAGCCTGCTATGCATGCCCGGCTTTGGCATCGATGTAGCCTGCTATGCATGCGAACACCGCCACGCATGCATCTAGTGACCTAGACCTAATAGCATGCATGCACGCCGACCCGCACGCATCGATCCGTGCCACACGGTTGCCGGGGGATTCAGTCGCTCCGCAGCATCGTTTCACGCGTCGCAGGCATACGTGCCGGTGGCAGAAGGGGCAGGCTGCTCGCACGGTCGCATCCATATGTTGAGGCATTGGTTCACGCCACAGGCTGCACGCACGCTCATGAATGGGAGGCAGGCAGCCGCCAACGCAGAGCACGCAGAAGGGGAGGCAGGCAGCCGCCAACGCAGAGCATGCAGAGCACGCAGAAGGGGAGGCAGGCAGCCGCCAACGCAGAGCACGCAAAGCACGCTCGCATCGATTCACGTTCACACATTGATGATCGCATCGGTTCACGCACGCACTGAGTCACGATCTATGCCGGCCGTTCGCGCGTGTACCCACTTCGTCTCCCCTGGCTATTTAAACTGCCCTCCATTGCCTCTTCTTCTACAGATCAATCTGCGCCTCCAACTTCTTCTCTTCTTCCCCCAAAAGCCAAAGCCGTTCCACTCAGCGAAGCGAGCAAGATGCAGTACAACGGGCCGACGTTCCAAGCGCCGCCCACCGTGCCGGAACGGCGGTACCCCGCCAACGTCGTCGTCGAGGAATCCCTCCGCGTGTGGGAGTTCTCCCGCTGGAGGGGAAGCACTGAGCTTGCACAGGGGTTCCTCCGTGCAGGCTTCCACCACCTCCCGGTGGGCTAGCCGCCCATGTTCAACCTCGTGGAGCAGCGTCCCCACGCCAACGCTCCAGTGGTAGGGCTCGTCGTCCACTTCACCAACAGGTTCGATGCCTACTACCTGCTCGGCAAGGTGTATTGGTGTGGGTGCGAGTTCATCGCATTCACGACCTATAACATCTTCACCGACTTCAAGAGCGTCTTCCCCGCTCGCAACCGCATGCACAGCCTCCCGTACTACCTCGGCGACAATGGCCTTGAGGAGGAGGAGTACTGAAGCCGGCGGCGAAGAAGACGGTGAAGCCGACGGCGAAGAAGACGGTGTTGCCCTAGCTACCCTATCTATCTACTATGTAGTGTGAGTTTGGTGTGTGTGTGTGTCCCGAGCTATCTATGTAAGGTTAACTATTATATATCGGTGTCTATGTATGTAAGAACTTATGTTGCCTAGCAACCCTATCTAAGTTAAGTTATGTGTGTTATATTAATGCTTTGTTATGTTTATATTTTGTTTGTCCCAAGTTTAGACACGGCTAATTGGCGTGGGAAAAATTAACCAAACAAACTAAAAATGATGTGTTTATAGATGCCTTCTAAAAATAAGAACATATTGTACATCTGTACACGACTTCGGTTTGAGAGCTCCGTATTTTTTAGGTATTCAAAGAATACTTTGGTTTTCAGAAATATTGAAGTATCAAATACTTTGAGATATTTGGCTTTAGTCAAAAGTGTAGTTTTAACTACACTATGTTTGAAGTATATAAAAAAGAGGGTTAGACCTCTTTTTCTAATCATGAAGTATTGGTTCGCTAGGCATAATAATACTGCGGTTTGCAAATACTTTGATTCTAAAAAATGAAGGGACCCATAAAGGAAAGCCAAAAAAATTCCTCAATGAGATAGAAGAGATTGGGCAATCAAATTAATGAAAAAAGCAGTCAGAAACAAAAAAGAACAAAGCAATCCTTCCTAAAGAAAAAAAAACATCGCTTGTTTCTGGGCTTCTTTTTGGGCCAGCGAACTAGGTTTTTTTAGCAGAACTGACGAACTTGAGGACAAAAGTTTGGCAAGTGCGAGAGAGAAGAGATGAACTTGATGTATATTCCTTGTGCTGCTCAAGTACTACTTACTGTCATCTGACGAGCTATGGTATGATCCAATACTCGAGGTTATTAGCTAACAAAATAATCCTATCACTGAACTGGTAGTTGTTTTCTGCCGAAACTGAAAGTGTCGAAACTTAACAGTAAACTGCATACATTCAGTGATCGACAGTTGCACTAAATAGAGTTGCATTTGAGATAAACAAACTTGGATTGCTAAACAGTGGCAACAACAATAGACAAACATCTCTAACGAGAGATGGCCATCAAGTAAAAAATTCCTAGAGCAAGTATTCCTAAAGGTATCAGATTGGATTGCTTCTTCAACTCAATCAGCTGCTTGAAGTTCTTGTTCATCTTCTTCAATTCCGTCTTCAGTTCGACATCTACCACCGTCGGGTATTCCGGACGCGCTGCTGCTGCCGGAGCGGCACTGTCATGGGGCAGATTGGACTCGCGGATTGCATTCCCCCTCGAATATAGCAAGCCCGACCCTTGAAGCCTCTGGATGTAATCATCCATCCACTCGAAATGGTGGCATTTCTTCACGATCTAAAAACGAAATCATGTAACCTAAATCCAAATCTGACAGATTTTTTGAGAAATTAGAGATACAGGATGCGAGGAAAACTCAGATCTAACCTGCCCCTCCGGCTTGCTCTCGCATTTGACGAACTCGCGCCCAAAGTTCTCATTCTTCTCCTCCTTCGAACTCAACCGCTTCAGTGGCGCAGTCCATGGGCAGTCAGTGCATCGAGTCATCGACACTGGACCATACACCGGGCACGTGGAACGGGGGGCTGACGAGGAGGTCGACATATCGCCCGAGAGGAAGAAATAGAGGAATTGCTCGAGAGGAAGAAGAACGAGAAGATGGGGAAAGAAACAGAGGAATTGCTCGATCTGCTCGATGCCTTTGTCTGTCAGATGGAGAAGAGGAGAAGGGGAAGCTATATTGACGATTTGCCACATTGTATTTTGCAGTTTCAATATTTGAACCAACTCTTAACACTGACATGTGGTGGTCATGTGCGAAAAATACAATTTCATATGTAAAGTGGGGAAGATCGTAAAAAACCAGAGAAGGACAGTGCAGTAGCCAATCAGGGTGCATCACGCGGATCGCGCATGCCTGCCCCACATCTGATGGGTGGTGTTTGGCGCTTGGTAGGATCCGACGGCGCACGTTCGACGCTAGGGTTTGGAGCATTTCTGCGGGGTTATGAGTGAGTCAATGGGGTTATTAGGGTTTGACCAGATTTCAATTGGCCATAACTAAATTAGAAAAAATCGCAAAAATATAAAACAAACATAGTTCGTCCGTTTATGAGACCTAGTTACCATAAAAAAATATAAACTCGGTATAGGGGTGTTTTTTTGAAAAATCATTTTTTGAAGTGATTTGTCAAAATCAAGTTCAAATGTTTTTAAAAAATTCAAAAAAATCAAAATGTTGTAATTCTTGCGCACATAGCTGTCATATGTGACAAGGTTATGAGAAAAAATATAAACTTGGTGTAGGTCATTTTCATGAAAAAAGTCTTCACACAAATGAGCTATCACCTATGAACATTTTCAGAGTTCGTAGAATAGGGAGAGAGGGTTTAGGGTTTGGAAAAAACTCAAAATAATTAAAAAAATCAGAAAAATCTCCATAGCTTCATTTTGGAGTGAGTAAGAAGGATCTGAACTTACTTTTTCATTTTCATATCTAAAACGTGTTATTTGACGGTTTTGAATTAAAAGCATATTTTTTTCAAAAAAATGTAGTAATATGAATATTAATCAATAAATAGTGAGACTTCGTTCTTACCCTATATATATGGAACAAGTGTAATAAATATATATATGCCTCATTTAGGCAAGGTCAGAAAAAACTTGATTTCAAATAGGGCTGTTTACCCTACTTTTCGAGCTTGTTTCTAGCACATTTCTCATTCGGACTGTTCACCTACGAATATTGGATTTCAAATGCTCGATCAAATACACCGCACAGAGCAATGAACCTCCAATGTTCAACTTCAACTTTGACTCGAATCCAAATTTTGGCCCAAATTCAAATATTGATTTAAATTCAAATTTTGATGGAAATTTGAATTCTGACTCAAATAAGAAACCAAAGTAGAAGCAACATTATTACAACTGATAAGTTATCACAGTAGCTCAAATCTACCATGTTTTAAGATGCCAACATCTTAATACAAAATCTACCAAGTTTTAAGCGATCCACTCGCCCTCAAATTGACAACACAAACATTACCCAACAACTTAATTCAAATTTTCGACTTGCTCCTTGTGTTTGCAGCTGGCTTCACCGTCTTGCTCCTGGTTTCCCTAGTTGAGATGCCCTTTTCTTTCAGACTCTTGTTCCTTTTGATCTTGGGCTTTACTTGGGGTTTTCCTCGTGGAGGTGCTGATGGAGTAGTTGCACTCGCCGAGCACTTGACGACCATTTGACGGTCATTTATGGGTTCAGTAATCTTTAAAGGCACAATTGGAAAAATTAAGCCCTCCTCTTCCTCTCTTATAGATTCAAAACCATCAAAGGCCATGGTTTCAAAATCTTCTGCTTCTTCATCTCTTGGCCTTTCTCCCTAGAGCTGGTAAATAAAATTATAAGCCATAGGCAAAAAAGAGAACAAATGCAAACAAGAGGGTAGATGCATTCTACAAAGGGTGCAAACACATACCAAGATGCTTTATTTGCTGTTGCATTCTCCACTGCTTCATTTGCTGCTGCATTCTCCACTGCATCTTCAGTCTCCATTGCTGCTGCATTCTCCTCAGCATTGGCTGCTGTCCATCTTTCCTCCTCTCCAAATGATGCATCCACTGCATTGGTACAAAGCCTAGCAATATGCCCCAAAACTCCACATTTTTTGCAAGCACGCTTCTTTGGTAGACGACCCTCCTCACCTGCTCTAATCCTCTGGTTCCTTGGTCTTCCTGGTGGTCTAGTAATGACAGGAGCGCGGAGTTTGAACCCTAGATCTACTATGTTCCATTGATATTTCCCCAATAGTGCAGGCACATTGTCAGCATAAGCAACCATAAATTTGGCAACAGAGAAATACTCAGAGAAATATTGATCAACTTCACCATCTGCACCCCCGATAACGGTCATCAGATGTAGGGCATGTATGCATGGCTTCCCACGGATCTGCCATTGCCTACAAGTACATTCTCTAGTACTTAGGTTCACACGATACCTCCATACCCTATGTTTAGTGTCAGTATAGGTAACCTCTCCCTCATATGTACCAGATCGAATACATTTCATCTTCAGTCCTCTTGCCTTCAAGTGCAATGCCTTAATCAGTGATGGGAGCATTTGATGACCAACATATTGTGTTTCTACAATTCTTTTGCAAAGAGCCATCTTTATCATGATCATTTGCCTCATCTTGTCAAATGCTTGCCACGACAAGAGCCCTTTCACTGACTTGAACTTTGAATTGAAGCATTCTGCAAGGTTACTGGTCACATAATCTACTTTGCAGATTTCGTTGAATTTGCTTCTTGACCACACCTTGCCATGATGTGCATCCATGTACTCCTTCACAAGAGGATTTTGAGCATACAACACTCTCAAATGGTGTTCATGCTTACTTTTGCTGCATGTGTATGATGTTGGCCATAAGTTCACATCATAAACTTTACCTTTGAACTTCTTTTTGAAATTATGCGCTAGGTGTCGCATACATCCCCTATGCTCCACTCTAGGTAATACAATTTCCACTGCACTCTTTAAACCCTTGCAAGCATCTATGTGTATAGCTAAACCTGGGGGTGTGCCTATAATGTTGCGCAACTCCTGCAGAAACCAGACCCAACTTTCCTCAGACTCTGCCTCCACCACACCAAATGCAGCTGGGAATAGCCAGTTGTGTCCATCAACTGCAGAAGCTGCTACTAGTTGTCCTCTCCATCTTCCAGTCAAATGTGTAGCATCTACAGCCAAATAGGGCCTGCAACCATCTAGAAACCCCTGCCAGCAAGCCTTGAAACAAACAAAAGCCCTTCTGAAGCACTCCTTCTGAAATGACTTCCCTTTTATTTTGAATGGAATTGTATGCTTGTCAATCTCTACAACACTCCCTGGACTTGCCATCTCCACTTCAGCTTTGAAAGTGTAAAGCAGCTGAAAACTGTCATTCCATTGACCATTAATTCCGTCAAGAGCCTTTTCCCTAGCATTGAAAATTCTCATGTAAGGAATTTCTATCTTGTACTTCTCAAAAAGCTTCCCATGGAGTGTTGTTGGACCAAGTCCAGGTTCTTCTCTCAGCCAATCCAATATAGCATCTGCCACCCACCTAGTTATTGCTAGCTTGGTTTTGGCCTTCACCCCTCCCCCTCCAGGTGGACAGGTGTGCTTGTGTGGGTTTTTCTTTATCTGAAACAAAATAAAAGGGTAAAGAACAGTTAAGAAAACTTACTCGACGATCTGAAACTAAATTACTAACTGAACTTGGATTACCTGAATATATTTGCTCTTTCTCATACGAGATGCATGCAACTTCCACCTACACCTAGGATATGGACAAAAAACTGTGAACCTTGCTGGCTCACTCCTTTTAATCTTATATGTGTTTTCAGATATAATGCACCATGTTGCCACTGCATTCCGACAGTCCACCATTGATTGGAAAATGGTACCTACACTAAGCTCAGGTTTTTCCCTGTTCCACTCAATTGTTGGCATGTCATCACCATCGTATTCATCCTCGATTAAGCTGTCCATGTTCTCCACCTTCTCTTCATCGTCAGTGCCATCAAACCTAGCTTGGCTGATGGGCTCCTCCATATATTCGTCATCCACTGCTTGCTGACTGGCTACATCGACCAGTTTAGGAAACATCATCTCGTCTTCATCATCATTTGTAGGCACTGCCTCGTCAGGTTCTGCATCTTCTTCTACACCAACTGCAGAAGGTACACGAGAAGCAGCAGCTAAATCGGAACCAGAATTGGCAGCAGGCATGTCGTGGATCCATGAACCACTTGCTTTACTTGGTGTCGACCTACAAGGAGTGCCGGGGTGCCGGGGTGCTGGCTATTAGCACAGACAGATGATGTCTGAACTCCCTTCCCCTTCGCCCATTCTGCGCGTGGCTGAAGCACATCGATTTGGAGTTTACCGAATCGGCAGCCAGCAATCCCAGCAAAAAGCAACGGCATATGATCGTCGCAAGTTAGTGGGAGAAATCTTTGCTCGTCACTGTTGAAGTAATTCAGTTCAACAGCATCAGCATCACTCCAGGGATAGGTGTTTCGGAGCTCAGCTCGCAAATCTTTGAAAGATATGTTGGTTTCTACCACTTTGGGATAGAAAAATGATGAAATCAAATGCGGTTTAGTACCACGCAGCAGACTAGTTTCCATTCTAATCGCTAGCCGGAAAGCCAGCATGGGATCAATCCTATTTTGTTGGGGAAGGAAACAAAGGCTTCAGTTAGCTGGGTAAAATCGAGCACAAATTCGAACGATTCAAGCAAACAGAAGTCAAATACGGCCTACAATACGACATAGAACGTCAATATGAGAGGAAACAATGCTTACCCAGGTTTAATCCATGAATTATCTCCCGCGGATTCGACCCAATCCTCCCCACGATCGACTGCATTCCGGGCGTCCTCACTCAACATCGCTACGTAATCCCAGATGGGGGTGGGCTATATCTGGCGGAGACGCGGCGTCGCCGACGAACGGACGAGGGCATAGGGTGGAGGAAACAACTGCGGTGGACGCAGCAAGACGCCGGCGGAGGGGGCGGGGCGGCGATGTGCAGTGCGGCCTGTCTAGATCTGTTTCAGATTTAGACAAGCTACCCAATACGTGTCTCCTTGCGGTCCCACCCGTCAGCAAGCAATAGTCAGACGAAGACTCGCCCCCACTCGTCAGCAATTAACGGTCAATGGACGGTCAAGACGGCAAACGCCCGCTATGAGCATTTGTGAGAGTTTCAGCTAAGGAAGAGGGGAAAAGTGAGCAAATATTTGGAGTGTGGGGAAAAGTGAGCACAACAAAGGAACCAGGGGCACTAATTTAAATATCCCTAGATTTAATGGAGATTTCTTTGGTGGAATTTATGTAACCAGTTTAGCTATTTTTCTTGGTGTAACCATACGTGAGGATGATATTGAGTTACCTCCTACTTATTTAGATTATGAGGCTATGGTTTGTCATCGTTTTGTTGAGAGGAATGATCAGTTCCTCCAGTACCGACTAATCTTAGACAGACAACGCACCTGTCACGTCGCTCTCCCTGCTTCTACCTTCTTTTACTTTCAGACAAAAGGGAGATATTTTATAACCAGAGAGGAGGCAGATGAGTATAAGAGGAGGGCTGAGATAGCTCGCCTCCAAGCTGCAGCCCATGATGCAATGACTGCTGCATCTCAGTACAACCCCAACTACAACTTTGGATATCCGCCAGGCCAGCCATGGCAATAGACCAACTTAGGCCAAAAGCCTAAGCTTGGGGGAGTACGTATTTCTCAGCGACATTACATTTATGTTCACACACTCATGCTAGTTATCGGTGCTCATACTTTTTCATTGTACTATCCATGCTAGTATATTTTCCTTTTTGCGCTTTCTTCTTGTGTGTTTGATAAACCTTTAGAAAAACAAAAAAAATTAGTTTTAGCTTTAGCTAGTTTACTTTCTTGCTGTAGTAGTAACTAAAAAGAAAACCCAAAAAGATTTCATGTTCTTCTTTTGCTTGTTGGGAGCTTTCCCGTGTAAATAGTTTTATTTCTTTTCTTTTCTTTGGGGGTCGATAGGAGAAGACCATGATAAAATTGTTGAAGTGGCTCTTATATGCATTATTGTTGATTTAACCAAGAGCCCATATTACCTTGTCTTCTCATGTTTATTGAATGCTCGCAGATTCCAGCTTAGTCCAATGCACGTGAACTATTATTATTATTCACACCGTTCGGTCGTGCAAGTGAAAGGCAATTATGACGATATATGATGAGATGATTGAGATGAGAGAAGTTGGTATGAACTCAACCTCTCTTGTTTTTGTAAATATGATTAGTTCATGGTTCCTGATTTAGCCTATTGTGAATAAACATGTTTGCAATGACAATTAGAGATTATAGTTACTTATGTCATGCTTAATTAGCTAGGAGTTTATAATGGTTTACCTTGCGTGCCAACATGCTATTAAAATGGTTGTGATGTGGTATAATGGGGTGGTATCCTCCTTTCAATGATTCGAGTGACTTGACTTGGCACATGTTCACACATGTAGTTGAAACAAATCAACATAGCCTTCATGATATTTATGTTCATGGTGGATTATATCCTACTCATGCTTGCACTCAATGTTCATTAATTTTAATGCATGTTCATGACTGTTGTCGCTCTCTAGTTGGTTGCTTCCCAGTCTTTTGCTAGCCTTCACTTGTACTAAGCGGGAATACTGCTTGTGCATCCAATCCCTTAAACCCCAAAGTTATTCCACATGAGTCCACTATACCTTCCTATATGTGGTATCTACCTGCCGTTCCAAGTAAATTTGTATGTGCTAAACTCTAAACCTTCAAATGAAATTCTGTTTTGTATGCTCGAATAGCCCATGTATCAACTAGGGTTGTCTGTATCTTCCATGTTAGGCGGGTTATTCTAAAGAGGAGTGGACTCCACTCCTCACTCACGAGAAAATGGCTGGTCACCGGGATGCCCAGTCCCATGCTTTATGCAAATCAAATCAAAATAATTGCAAACAAAACTCCCCCAGGGCTGTTGCTAGTTGGAGGCACTCTTTGTTTCGAGCAAGCCATGGATTGATGCTTGTTGGTGGAGGGGGAGTATAAACTTTACCATTCTATTTGAGGACCGCCTATAATGTGTGTAGCATGGAAGATATCGCCATCTCTTGGTTACTATGTTGACAATGAAAGTATGCCGCTCAAAATATTATTTATCTCTATTTCAAAACCGAGCTCTGGCACCTCTACAAATCCCTGCTTCCCTCTGCGAAGGGCTATCTATTTACTTTTATGTTGAGTCATCACCCTCTTATTAAAAAGCACCAGCTGGAGAGCACCGCTGTCATTTGCATTCATTACTGTTAATTTATATTGGGTATGACTATGATTGGATCTCTTTTACCATGAATTACAATGTATAGTAAGTCCTTGATCTTTAAAGGTGCTCTGCATTTATGTTTTGCGGTCTCGGAAAGGGCTAGCGAGATACCATCTTGTTATATCATATCATGATTGTTTTGAGAAAGTGTTGTCATCCGAGATTTATTATTATTGCTCGCTAGTTGATTATGCCATTGACATGAGTAAACATGAGACCTAAATGTTATTGTGAATATGGTTAGTTCATAATCTTTGCTGAAAACTTGAATGCTGGCTTTACATATTTACAACAACAAGAGCAAATAGAGTTTGTAAAAGTTTTTCTTTATCACTTTCAGTTTATCAACTGAATTGCTTGAGGACAAGCAAAGGTTTAAGCTTGGGGGAGTTGATACGTCCCTGTCGTATCTACTTTTCCAAACACTTTTGCCCTTGTTTTGGACTCTAACTTGCATGATTTGAATGGAACTAACCCGGATGACGCTATTTTCAACAGAATTGCCATGGTGTTACTTATGTGCAGAAACAAAAGTTCTCGGAATGACCTGAAACTTCACGGAGCTTATTTTTGGAAAATATAAAAAATATTGGCGAAAGAATCAAGGCCAGGGGGCCCACACCCTTGCCATGAGGGTGGGGGGCGCGCCCCTGCCTCGTGGCCCCCTGGAGCTCCACCGACCTCAACTCCAACTCCATATATTCGTGTTCGGGGAGAAAAAAATCAGAGAGAAAGATTCATCGCGTTTTACGATACAGAGCCGTCGCCAAGCCCTAAACTCTCTCGGGAGGGCTGATCTGGAGTCTGTTCGGGGCTCCGGAGTGGGGAATCCATCGCCATCGTCATCATCAACCATCCTCCATCACCAATTTCATGATGCTCACCGCCGTGCGTGAGTAGTTCCATCGTAGGCTTGCTGGACGGTGATGGGTTGGATGAGATTTATCATGTAATCGAGTTAGTTTTATTAGGGTTTGATCCCTAGTATCCACTATGTTCTGAGATTGATGTTGCTATGACTTTGCTATGCTTAATGCTTGTCACTAGGGCCCGAGTGTCATGATTTCAGATCTGAACCTATTATGTTTTCATGAATATATGTGAGTTCTTGATCCTATCTTGCAAGTCTATAGTCACCTACTATGTGTTATGATCCGGCAACCCCGAAGTGACAATAATCGGGACCACTCCCGGCGATGACCGTAGTTTGAGGAGTTCATGTATTCACTATGTGTTAATGCTTTGGTCCGGTACTCTATTAAAAGGATGCCTTAATATCCCTTAGTTTCCGCTAGGACCCCGCTACCACGGGAGGGTAGGACAAAAGATGTCATGCAAGTTCTTTTCCATAAGCACGTATGACTATATTCAGAATACATGCCTACATTAGATTGATGAATTGGAGCTAGTTCTGTGTCACCCTATGTTATGATTGTTACATGATGAACCGCATCTGGCATAATTCTCCATCACCGATCCAATGCCTACGAGCTTTTCACATATTGTTCTTCACTTATTTACTTTTCCGTTGCTACTATTACAATCGCTACAAAACCAAAAAATATTACTTTTGCTACTATTACCATTACTTCCATACTACTTTGCTACCAAATACTTGCTGCAGATACTAAGTTATCCAGGTGTGGTTGAATTGACAACTCAATAGCAATCTCAACATAACGAGAGGTAATTTATTATCATGAAAAGTTCTACAACCGTATTTTCCTCTCTCATAATAATTACATGTGGGATCATAAGCAAAATCAACAAAATATCTATCACATAAAATATTTTCAACACGATCCACATGCATGCAAAGTTGACACTCTTCCAAAATAGTGGGATTAACATTAACTAATGTCATGACTTCTCCATACCCACTTTTATCAAAAACTTCATAAGATTGAACATTATCCAAATATGTGGGATCTAAAGTTGACACTCTTCCAAACCCACTTTCAATATTATTGCAAAAATATTATCAATCTCATATTCATCATGGGGATTAAATAAATTTTCAAGATCATAAGAAAAATCACCCCAATCATGAACATTGCAACAAATAGTGGACATAGCAAAACTAGCATACCCAAGCTTAGGGCTTTGCATATTATTAGCACAATTGACATCAAGATAATTTATAGTAAAATCATTGCAACCATGCTTTTCATCGAAGGAACTATCAAGCATGGGTGCAGTAGCAATGATCTCATTTTTAACATAAGGAACTATAGCAAATTCGTCTTCATAAATATTGGCATCATGGCCACAAGAATAGCAAGCATCAGGTTCATTAAGGGATATTTCAACCAAATCATCAGAATCATCATTATCTATAGATTCATGCATATCATTATTTTCTTCCAAAGCAACGACCATTCTTTCAATAAATTCTTGGACATAGACATTATGAGAAAAGTTTTCATTACAATATTTAAGTATGACGGAATTTTCAGATTTGTTGAGAGTAAAATAATACTTTTCAATCAAAGAAGCAACTTCATGAGCACCCTTAAAAACGACAAATTCTTCAATTTGTTTGATATCATAGTAACTATAAACACCCTTTGCATAAGAAGATAAGATTTCATTATCATTGAACTCACATAGCTAGGGAAGGTGTTTTTTAGGGTTCTTAGAGAAACAAGTAAAATCACAAATTTCACAAAGATTCCAAGCATAGCATAGCAAACTATTTATATGATACCATAAGAGCTTCCCTTTTTCAAACAAACGATGGCGCACAAAATGAGCATGCTCATTTAAAGATTTCCCATCAACTAGGTTAGTTGGGGTTTCAGCACGAGCGCATAAGGATCAAAGATGATCCAACTAGAACACTTTAAGTGGATCCATATCCATAGATTTTCAGCAAGCAAAGATGCAAGCATAAAGAAGGCACATGGCAACACGAGCAAACAAAAGGACGAACGGAAAAGAGAGGGCAAATAAAACGGCAAGGGTGAAGTGGGGGAGAGGAAAACGAGAGGCAAATGGCAAATAATGTAATGCGGGAGATAAGGGTTTGTGATGGGTACTTGGTATGTTGACTTTTACTTAGACTCCCCGGCAACGGCGCCAGAAATCCTTCTTGCTACCTCTTGAGCACTGTGTTGGTTTTCCCTTGAAGAGGAAACGGTGATGCAGCAAAGTAGCGTAAGTATTTCCCTCAGTTTTTGAGAACTAAGGTATCAATCTAGTAGGAGGCCACACACGAGTCCCTCGCACCTACACAAACAAATAAATCCTCGCAACCAACACAATAAAGGGGTTGTCAATCCCTTCACGGTCACTTACGAGAGTGAGATCTGATAGATATGATAAGATAATATTTTTGGTATTTTTATGATAAAGATGCAAAGAAAAGAAAGCAAAATAAAAACAGCGCTAGAAATAACTTGTTGACGGGAGATTAATATGATGGAAAATAGACCCGGGGGCCATAGGTTTCACTAGTGGCTTCTCTCATGAGCATAAGTATTACGGTGGGTGAACAAATTACTGTTGAGCAATTGATAGAATTGAGCATAGTTATGAGAATATCTAGGTATGATCATGTATATAGGCATCACGTCCGAAACAAGTAGACCGACTTCTGCCTACATCTATTACTATTACTCCACACATCGACCGCTGTCCAGCATGCATCTAGAGTATTAAGTTCATAAGAAGAGAGTAACGCTTTAAGTAAGATGAGATGATGTAGAGGGATAAACTCATGCAATATGATATAAACCCCATCTTGTTATCCTCGATGGCAACAATACAATACGTGCCTTGCTGCCCCTACAGTCACTAGGAAAGGACACCGCAAGATTGAACCCAAAGCTAAGCACTTCTCCCATTGCAAAAAGATCAATCTAGTAGGCCAAACCAAACCGATAATTCGAAGAGACTTGCAAAGATAACCAATCATACATAAAAGAATTCAGAGAAGATTCAAATATTGTTCATAGATAAACTTGATCATAAACCCACAATTCATCGGTCTCAACAAACACACCGCAAAAGAAGATTACATCAAATAGATCTCCACAAGACAGGGGGAGAACATTGTATTGAGATCCAAAAAGAGAGAAGAAGCCATCTAGCTAATAACTATGGACCCGAAGGTCTAAGGTAAACTACTGACACATCATCGGAGAGGCTATGGTGTTGATGTAGAAGCCCTCCGTGATCAATGCCCCCTCCGGCGGAGCTCCGGAAAAGGCCCCAAGATGGGATCTCATGGGTACAGAAGGTTGCGGCGGTGGAATTAGGTTTTTGGCTCCGTATCTGGTAGTTTGGGGGTACGTAGGTATATATAGGAGAAAGAAGTACGTCGGTGGAGCAACGTGGGGCCCACGAGGGTGGAGGGCACGCCCAGGAGGTAGGCGCGCCCCCCTACCTCGTGCCTTCCTGGTTGATGTCTTGACGTAGGGTCCAAGTCCTCTGGATCACGTTCGTTCCGAAAATCACGTTCCCGAAGGTTT
The DNA here is from genome assembly GCA_032464435.1 of Aegilops umbellulata. Lineage (NCBI taxonomy): Eukaryota > Viridiplantae > Streptophyta > Magnoliopsida > Poales > Poaceae > Aegilops > Aegilops umbellulata. The sequence continues at coordinate 22,256,671 of CP136057.1, forward strand.
CATTCCGTTTGGACTCCGTTTGATATTCTTTTTATGCGAAACTCTGAAATAGGCAAAAAATATCAATTCTAGGTTGGGCCTCCGGTTAATAGGTTAGTCCCAAAAATAATATAAAAGTGCATAATAAAGCCCAATAATGTTCAAAACAGAATATAATATAGCATGGAGCAATCAAAAATTATAGATACGTTGGAATCGTATCACAGCCTAGACGCCGTGGAGGAGGAACGCGATGTCGCAAAAGCCCGTTCTGCATTCTACCAACAGCAGGCTTGAAGATACCAAAGCAGAGAAGTACGGGCCAAGACTTACAATGTTGGCGAACTCATTCTACGCCTGCCGGAGAAGAAAAAGGACAAACTCAAGCCCAAATGGGAGGGTCCCTTCATAATTGACGAAGTTCTCACCGGAGGAGCGTACCGTCTTCGTGATGCATCAGACAATCGCCTCGAACCAAACCCCTGGAACGCGGCCAGACTCTGAAGGTTCTATGCCTAGCGCCGAACTCCTTGTTCGTCTCCTTCTACCCTGTAGTTTCCATTATATTTTCTCTCTTTTCAGATTAATTTTTCATTCTTCACTTTAAAGTTTTGGTACGGCTAGACCGCACACCGCCAACACATACATATTAAAAATATGTATGCCCATTATACCTGGGGGCTTCTTGGACATAAGCTTTTTATCGTTATTCCTCGAGCATCAAGCTCTTCACATATGAGTTCTTCCATATGTATCTTTTATTCGCCACTATATGCATCGATATGACTTAAGTTTTGGCTAGGCTGGGTTGCCTGGCTCCTGTGCTTATGCCCTATGTCCCTGTTAGTTCGGCTAGGGCATAAAGGGAGCACCTCTGCGATTGGTACTGCCGGGTCATCCGGATGTGTACCTCAGACTGGGTGAAGCCGAAAGCTAGCGTTCTTAAGAGAATATTCGGTCGGTGAATTAAAGACGTCTTTGCAATTTGTCCATTGGTAACCCCCAGAAGTTACATACACTGTGATTTTTCCATCACAATTCGGACATGTACATTAATACATGCACACCAAGGGAAAGGAACCCTTAACGGAACTATTCTCTCTGGAAGATGTTTCTTACGATCTCAATGTAATATAACATAACTAGCAGGATACAACTTGTCTGTTCAAGCAACTATGACCCCTACGCCTAGTTTTCCAGGCATACCCCGGCCTATTCGGCTGTGAGGGTATTTGGAAACACTGCGCACCCTTGGGTCCGGAGGTTGAAGCGAAAAGGTCTGCCATTACAAATGATATACAATTCAGCTAGAATGACATAGGGTAAGGAAAGTACATAGTCACTTGGACTCAAACACTTCACCCTCTATACCGTCCAACAGGCGGTCCAACTTACAATCCTGTTGGGAATTTTTGGCGGCCACCTCTACTTGGTCATATACTAAACTAACGGGAATGTCTTCCCCATTTGACCCTAGTGGTCCAACTCGGGCCATGTGATTCGGACCCAGCTTGGTATATCGCGTTTTCACCATGGCCTAGGGCTCTCGTGCACCCTCTCGGCAGGCTGATATCTTCCATAGTTGGATACGCCGCCACGCTCCCTTGAACAGCTCTACAAGCTCCTCCATACTTCCTGGAGGGGAGTCGGACGACCATAAGGCATTGGCCATGCTCCGCATGGCTAGTCGAGCATGCTCGTGCACTTGTGACAGCCTCTACAGCAGATCACTTGATGATCCGGACACCCCTCTTCAGGACGGCCCATTAGCACACCTGCAAACAAGACTATATCTGTCCCATTTATATCTAAGCTACTTCACAAATAGTTCGGACACATACTGAAGATACCGCCCCACAGCTTTTTGTTTTCCTTCACGGAATCGGCTAGCTGGGCTCGAACATCTTTCAACTCTTCATCCAATGCAGTGTTGGAATCCCGTAGCTTGTTTTTCTCATCTCTGACGTGGGTCAGCACACGCTCGCCTGCGGCGTGTTGCCTTTTCGCCTCTTTTTCTCCCTCTCGGGTGACCTTGAACTTCTCTTCAAGTTGATCAGACGGCCCTATAATGCGAAATCAGTAGCAACATTAGCGCAGTGGGTACACAATTATTGTTCCTTGGTAGAGGGGAACAATACCAGAGGATGACTTCTTCAAGTTTCCTAGCTCAGCGGTAGCAGTTTTTAGCTGCACCCGACACTGCTCCAGCTCTTGGGCTAGCAGACCATTCTTCTCTGCGAGGACCTGGTTGTTCAACGATCCTTAAATCAATTGTGCCAACTTCTATCAGTCTCGGGGGCTACGGGCATATGACTACCCTTTTTTGACAAAGAAAACTTACCTGCACATCTGTCAGATATTGCCTTGTGGCTTTTCTAAGCCCGTCTCAAGCAGCCCGGATGTATGCGTCGCCCAAGCTAAAGGCATTGAATGCCTCTCCAAGAACTTCGGGTCTCGGAAAACAGCCCTGCAGCACCGATGATTCATGGCGCTCTCTACCTCCGAGTTGGTAACAGACATATTGTCCGAACCCTCGGCCGAAGGGCAGTCCGACTTTGTTCCTACATCGGCCCCCGTCTCCCCGACTGGACCTAAATCCTGGTTGTCAGGAGCGCGGCCAGCCGGGCCCCCGGATATAGTTCGGCGAACCTTTTTCGTGTATCCAAACAAACGCACAAGTCACAGACAGGTTGTTGGAAATATGCCCTAGAGGCAATAATAAATAGGTTATTATTATATTTCCTTGTTCATGATAATCGTTTATTATCCATGTTAGAATTGTATTGATAGGAAACTCAGATACATGTGTGGATACATAGACAACACCATGTCCCTAGTAAGCCTCTAGTTGACTAGCTCGTTGATCAATAGATGGTTACGGTTTCCTGACCATGGACATTGGATGTCATTGATAACGGGATCACATCATTAGAAGAATGATGTGATGGACAAGACCCAATCCTAAGCATAGCACAAGATCGTGTAGTTCGTATGCTAAAGCTTTTCTAATGTCAAGTATCATTTCCTTAGACCATGAGATTGTGCAACTCCCGGATACCGTAGGAATAATTTGGGTGTGCCAAACGTCACAACGTAACTGGGTGGCTATAAAGGTGCACTATGGGTATCTCCGAAAGTGTCTGTTGGGTTGGCACGAATCGAGACTGGGATTTGTCACTCCGTGTGACGGAGAGGTATCTCTGGGCCCACTCGGTAGGACATCATCATAATGTGCACAATGTGATCAAGGAGTTGATCACGGGATGATGTGTTACGGAACGAGTAAAGAGACTTGCCGGTAACGAGATTGAACGAGGTATCGATATACCGACGATCGAATCTCGGGCAAGTACTATACCGCTAGACAAAGGGAATTGTATACGGGATTGACCGAATCCTCGACATCGTGGTTCATCCGATGAAATCATCATGGAACATGTGGGAGCCAACATGGGTATCCAGATCCCGCTGTTGGTTATTGACCGGAGTACATCTCGGTCATGTCTGCATGCTTCCCGAACCCGTAGGGTCTACACACTTAAGGTTCGATGACGCTAGGGTTATAAAGGAAGTTCGTATGTGGTTACCGAATGTTGTTCGGAGTCCCGGATGAGATCCCGGACGTCACGGGGAGTTCCGGAATGGTCCGGAGGAAAGATTTATATATGGGAAGTCCTGTTTTGGTCACCGAAAGAGTTTTGGGTTTTATCGGTAACGTACCGGGACCACCAGGAGGGTCCCGGGGGTCCACCAAGTGGGACCACCGGCCCCGGAGGGCTGCATGGGCCACATGTGGGAGGGGACCAGCCCCAGGTGGGCTAGTGCGCCCCCCACAAGGGCCCAAGGCGCCTAGGGTTTGGGGGGAACCCTAAAGGGGGGCGCCTCCTTGCCTTGGGGGGCAAGGAACCCCCCCTGGGCCGCCGCCCCCTCCTCAGATTGGATCTGAGGGGTCCGGCCCCCCTCTCCCTTGCCCCTATATATATGTGGGGAGTGGGAGGGCAACCACACCAATGTGCTGGCGCAGCCCTCCCCCTCTCCCAAGTCCTTCTCCTCTCCCGCGGTGCTTGGCGAAGCCTTGCAGGATTGCCACGCTCCTCCACCACCACCACGTCGTTGTGCTGCTGCTGGACGGAGTCTTCCTCAACCTCTCCCTCTCTCCTTGCTGGATCAAGGCATGGGAGACGTCACCGGGCTGTACGTGTGTTGAACGCGGAGGTGCCGTTCGTTCGGCACTTGGTCATCGGTGATTTGGATCACGGCGAGTACGACTCCGTCAACCCCGTTCACTTGAACGCTTCCGCTTAGCGATCTACAAGGGTATGTAGATGCACTCGTCTTCCCCTCGTTGCTAGTTTCTCCATAGATGGATCTTGGTGACACGTAGGAAAATTTTGAATTTCTGCTATGTTCCCCAACAGTGGTATCAGAGCTAGGTCTATTGCGTAGATTCCATGCACGAGTAGAACACAAAGTAGTTGTGGGCGTTGATTTTGTTCAATATGCTTACCGTTACTAGTCAATCTTGATTTGGCGGCATTGTGGGATGAAGCGGCCCGGACCGACCTTACATGTACACTTACGTGAGACAGGTTCCACCGACTGACATGCACTAGTTGCATAAGGTGGCTAGCGGGTGCCAGTCTCTCCCACTTTAGTCGGATCGGATTCGATGAAAAGGGTCCTTATGAAGGGTAAATAGCAATTGACATATCACGTTGTGGTTTTGCGTAGGTAAGAAACGTTCTTGCTAGAAACCCATAGCAACCACGTAAAACATGCAAACAACAATTAGAGGACGTCTAACTTGTTTTTGCAGGGTATGCCATGTGATGTGATATGGCCAAAAGGATCTGATGAATGATATATGTGATGTATGAGATTGATCATGTTCTTGTAATAGGAATCACGACTTGCATGTCGATGAGTATGACAACCGGCAGGAGCCATAGGAGTTGTCTTTAATTTATTTATGACATGCGTGTCAACATAAACGTCATGTAATTACTTTACTTTATTGCTAAAGCGTTAGCCATAGTAGTAGAAGTAATAGTTGACGTGACAACTTCATGAAGATCATGATGATGGAGATCATGGTGTCATGCCGGTGACGACGATGATCATGGAGCCCCGAAGATGGAGATCAAAAGGAGCAAAGTGATGATGGCCATATCATGTCACTATTTGATTGCATGTGATGTTTATCATGTTTTTGCATCTTATTTGCTTAGAAAGACGGTAGTAAATAAGATGATCCCTCATTAAAATTTCAAGAAAGTGTTCCCCCTAACTGTGCACCGTTGCGAAAGTTCGTCGTTTCGAAGCACCACGTGATGATCGGGTGTGATAGATTCTTATGTTCACATACAACGGGTGTAAGCCAGATTTACACACGCGAAACACTTAGGTTGACTTGACGAGCCTAGCATGTACAGACATGGCCTCGGAACACAAGAGACCGAAAGGTCGAGCATGAGTCGTATGGTAGATACGATCAACATGAAGATGTTCACCGATGATGACTAGTCCGTCTCACGTGATGATCGGACATGGCCTAGTTGACTCGGATCATGTAATCACTTAGATGACTAGAGGGATGTCTATCTGAGTGGGAGTTCATAAGATGAACTTGTTTATCCTGAACATAGTCAAAAGAACTTTGCAAATTATGTCGTAAGCTCGCGCTTTAGTTCTACTGAGTTAGATACGTTCCTAGAGAAAATATAGTTGAAAGTTGATAGTAGCAATTATGCGGACAGTAGAAGGCTTGTGTCCTTAATGCACCGCTCAGTGTGCTGGACCTCGAACGTGGTCTGTGGATGTTGCGAACATCTGACATACACGTTTTGATGACTACATGATAGTTCGGTAATGATAAATGGTTTAGAATTGAGGCACCGAAGACATTCTTGAAATGTCGCGGAACATATGAGATGTTTCGAGGGCTGAAATTGGGATTTCAGGCTCGTGCCCATGTCAAGAGGTATAAGACCTCCGACGATTTTCTTGGCCTGCAAACTAAGGGAGAAAAGCTCAATCGTTGAGCTTGTGCTCAGATTGTCTGAGTACAACAATCACTTGAATCGAGTGGGAGTTGATCTTCCAGATAAGATAGTGATGTTTCTCCAAAGTCATTGCCACCAAGCTGCTAGAGCTTCGTAATGAACTATAACATATCAGGGATAGATATGATGATCCTTGAAATATTCGCGATGTTTGACACCGCGAAAGTAGAAATCAAGAAGGAGCATCAATTGTTGATGGTTAGTGAAACCACTAGTTTCAAGAAGGGCAAGGGCAAGAAGGGATACTTCATGAAACGACAAATCAGTTGCTGCTCTAGTGGAGAAACCCAAGGTTGAACCCAAACCCGAGACTGAGTGCTTCTGTAATAAGGGGAACAGCCACTAGAGCAGAATTACCCTAGATACTTGGTAGATGAGAAGGTTGTCAATAGAAGTATATTGGATATACATTATGTGAATGTGTACTTTACTAGTACTCCTAGTAGCATCAGGGTATTAGATACCGGTTCGATTGTTAAGTGTTAGTAACTCGAAATAAAAGCTACGGAATAAACAGAGACTAGCTAAAGGTGAGCTGACGAGATGTGTTGGAGGTGCTTCCAAGGTTGATATGATCAAGCATCACACGCTCCCTCTACCATCGAGATTGGTGTTAAACCTAAATAGTTGTTATTTGGTGTTTGCGTTGAGCATAGACATGATTGGATTATGTCTATCGCAATACGGTTATTCATTTAAGGAGAATAATGGTTACTCTATTTATTTGAATAATACCTTCAATGGTCTTGCACCTAAAATGAATGGTTTATTGAATCTCGATCATAGTGATACACATGATCATGCCAAAAGATATAAGATAGTAATGATAGTACCACCTACTTGTGGCACTGCCATGTAAGTCATACTGGTATAAAACGCATGAAGAAGCTCCATGTTGATGGATCTTTGGACTCACTCATTTTTAAAAGGATTGAGACATGTGAACCATGTCTATTGGTATATACGCATGAAGAAACTCCATGCAGATGGACCGTTTGGACTCACTTGATTTTGAATCGCTTGAGACATGCAGATCATACCACATGGGCAAGATGACTGAAAGCTTCGGTTTCAGTAAAATGGAACAAGAAAGCAACTTGTTGGAAGTAACACATTTTGATGTGTGCAGTCTAATGAGTGCTGAGGCACGCAGTGGATATCGTTATGCTCTTACTTCACAGATGATTTGAGTAGATACTGAGCATATTTACTTGATGAAACACAAGTCTGAATTATTGAATGGTTCAAGTAATTTCAGAATGAAGTTGAATATCGTCGTGACAACAGGATAAAATATCTATGATATGATCATAGAGATGAATATCTGAGTTGCGAGTTTGGTACACAATTGAGACATTGTGGAAATTGTTTCACGACTAGTACCGCCTGGAACACCATAGTGTGATGGTGTGTCCGAACATCATAACTGTACCCTATTGGATATGATGCATACCATGATGTCTCTTATCGAATTACCACTATCATTCATGGGTTAGGCATTAGAGACAACTGCACTCACTTTAAATAGGGCACCACGCAAATCCGTCGAGACAACACCGTATGAACTATGGTTTAGAGAAACCTAAGCTGTTGTTTCTTAAAAGTTTGGGGTCACGACGCTTATGTGAAAAAGTTTCAGGCTGATAAGCTCGAACCCAAAGCGGATAAATGCATCTTCATAGGACACCCAAAACAGTTGGGTATACCTCCTGTCTCAGATCCGAAAGCAATAGGGATTGTTTCTAGAATCGGGTCCTTTCTCGAGGAAAAGTTTCTCTCGAAAGAATTGAGTGGGAGGATCGTGGAGACTTGATGAGGTTATGGAACCGTCACTTCAACTAGTGTGTAGCAGGGCACAGGAGTTGTTCCTATGGCACCTACACCAATTGAAGTGGAAGCTTATGATAGTGATCATGAGACTTCGGATCAAGTCACTCCCAAACCTCGTAGGATGACAAGGATGCGTACTACTTCAGAGTGGTACGTAATCCTGTCTTGGACGTCATGTTGCTAGACAACAATGAACCTACGAGCTATGGAGAAGCGATGGTGGGCCCGGATTCCGATGAATGGCTCGAGGCCATAAAATCCGAGAGAGGATCCATGTATGAAAACAAAGTGTAGACTTTGGCAGAACGGCTCGATGGTCGTGAGGCTGTTGAGTACAGATGGATTTTAAAAGGAAGACGGACAATGATGGTAAATGTCACCATTAAGAAAGCTTGACTTGTCGTTAAGATGTTTCCCGACAAGTTCAAGGAGTTGACTACGATGAGACTTTCTCACTCATAGCGATGCTAAGAGTCTGTTGGAATTAGCAGGTACTGCATTATTTACGAAATCTTGCAGATAGGATGTCAAAATATTGTTTCCTTGTTCTTGAGGAAAGGTTGTATGTGATACAACCAGAAGTTTTTGTCGATCCTGAAAGATGCTAACAAGTATGCAAAGCCCCAGCAATCCTTCTAAGGACTGGAGTAAGCATCTCAGAGTTGGAATGTACACTTTGGTGAGGTAATCAAAGATTTTGGGTTTATACAAAGTTTATGAGAAACTTGTATTTCCAAAAAAGTAAGTGGGAGCACTATAGAATTTCTGATGAGTATATGTTGTTGACATATTGTTGATCAGAAATGATGTAGAATTTCTGGAAAGCATATAGGGTTATTTGAAAAGTGTTTTTCAATGGAAAACCTGAATTAAGCTACTTGAACATTGAGCATCAAGATCTATAAGGATAGATCAAAATCGCTTAATAGTACTTTCAAACGAACACGTACCATGACAAGATTTTGAAGGAGTTCAAAATAGATCAGCAAAGAAGGAGTTCTCGGCTGTGTTACAAGGTGTGAGTACTGAGCAAGACTCAAGACATGACCACGGCAGAATAGAGAGAAAGGACGAAGGTCGTCCCCTATGCTTTAGTCGTAGGCTCTAAAGTATGCTATGTTATGTACCGCACCTGAAGTGTGCCAAACCATGAGTCAGTCAAGGGGTACAAGTGTGATCTAGAAATGGATCACAGGACAACGGTCAAGGTTATCCTTAGTAACTAGTGGACTAAGGAATTTTCTCGATTATGGAGGTGGAAAAAGAGTTCATCGTAAAGGGTTACGCCGATGCAAACTTTGACACTAATCCAGATTATTCTAAATAGTAAATTGGATTCGTATAGTAGAACAGTTATTTGGAATAGCTCCAAATAGAGCGTGGTAACTGCATCTAGGAGATGACATAGATATTTGTAAAGCACACATGGATCTGAAAGCTTCAGACCCGTTGACTATAACATCTCTCACAAGCATAACATGATCAAACCCAGAACTCTCTGAGTGTTAATCACATGGCGATGTGAACTAGATTATTGACTCTAGTGCAAGTGGGAGACTGTTGGAAATATGCCCTAGAGGCAATAATAAATAGGTTATTATTATATTTCCTTGTTCATGATAATCGTTTATTATCCATGCTAGAATTGTATTGATAGGAAACTCAGATACATGTGTGGATACATAGACAACACCATGTCCCTAGTAAGCCTCTAGTTGACTAGCTCGTTGATCAATAGATGGTTACGATTTCCTGACCATGGACATTGGATGTCATTGATAACGGGATCACATCATTAGAAGAATGATGTGATGGACAAGACCCAATCCTAAGCATAGCACAAGATCGTGTAGTTCGTATGCTAAAGCTTTTCTAATGTCAAGTATCATTTCCTTAGACCATGAGATTGTGCAACTCCCGGATACCGTAGGAATACTTTGGGTGTGCCAAACGTCACAATGTAACTGGGTGGCTATAAAGGTGCACTACGGGTATCTCCGAAAGTGTCTGTTGGGTTGGCACGAATCAAGACTGGGATTTGTCACTCCGTGTGACGGAGAGGTATCTCTGGGCCCACTCGGTAGGACATCATCATAATGTGCACAATGTGATCAAGGAGTTGATTACGGGATGATGTGTTACGGAACGAGTAAAGAGACTTACCGGTAATGAGATTGAACGAGGTATCGAGATACCGACGATCGAATCTCGGGCAAGTACTATACCGCTAGATAAAGGGAATTGTATACGGGATTGATCGAATCCTCGACATCGTGGTTCATCCGATGAAATCATCATGGAACATGTGGGAGCCAACATGGGTATCCAGATCCCGCTGTTGGTTATTGACCGGAGTACATCTCGGTCATGTCTGCATGCTTCCCGAACCCGTAGGGTCTACACACTTAAGGTTCGATGACGCTAGGGTTATAAAGGAAGTTCGTATGTGGTTACCGAATGTTGTTCGGAGTCTCGGATGAGATCCCGGACGTCACGAGGAGTTCCGGAATGGTCCGGAGGTAAAGATTTATATATGGGAAGTCCTATTTTGGTCACCGAAAGAGTTTTGGGTTTTATCGGTAACGTACCGGGACCACCAGGAGGGTCCCGGGGGTCCACCAAGTGGGACCACCGGCCCCGGAGGGCTGCATGGGCCACATGTGGGAGGGGACCAGCCCCAGGTGGGCTGGTGCGCCCCGCCACAAGGGCCCAAGGCGCCTAGGGTTTGGGGGGTACCCTAAAGGGGGGCGCCCCTTGCCTTGGAGGGCAAGGAACCCCCCCTGGGCCGCCGCCCCCTCCTCAGATTGGATCTGAGGGGGCCGGCCCCCCTCTCCCTTGCCCCTATATATATGTGGGGGGTGGGAGGGCAACCACACCAATGTGCTGGCGCAGCCCTCCCCCTCTCTCAAGTCCTTCTCCTCTCCCGCGGTGCTTGGCGAAGCCCTGCAGGATTGCCACGCTCCTCCACCACCACCACGTCGTTGTGCTACTGCTGGACGGAGTCTTCCTCAACCTCTCCCTCTCTCCTTGCTGGATCAAGGCATGGGAGACGTCACCGGGTTGTACGTGTGTTGAACGCGGAGGTGCCGTCCGTTCGGCACTTGGTCATCGGTGATTTGGATCACGGCGAGTACGACTCCATCAACCCCGTTCACTTGAACGCTTCCGCTTAGCGATTTACAAGGGTATGTAGATGCACTCTTCTTCCCCTCGTTGCTAGTTTCTCCATAGATGGATCTTGGTGACACGTAGGAAAATTTTGAATTTCTGCTACGTTCCCCAACACAGGTATGGTCGCTGAAAAACATATTTTTTTGTACCTCCTCAATGAGGACCCGACTGCGTTTTCACGGGCCTTCCTCTTCGAAGGCTTGCCCGGCGCAGGAACCGATCTCTTCGGAATCGCCGAACGCCTACCCTGTGGAGCATGATACAGTGCGGTGGGTAAGGCAAGATAAAAGCACCATTGTAGAAAAGGCGTTTCTGGATCACTTACATGTGAAGCAGGGAGAAGGCCAGGGTAGTCGGCGGTGATGGCCACTTATGTGCCATCATAGCTCGCCTGGTAAAATACCCCCCTTGCGAGTATCACAAATATGTCCGGATCCTCTTCAAACCCGGGATCAAGCTCCCGGTTGTGGTTCTCCGGTTGTGGGGCAGGACTATAAAGTCCTTCGGTGACCGTCCGCCAGTGCTGTTATAACAGACGGATTTGAAATTTGTCAAAAATAACACGGAAGCGGAATGAGTGAAACAGACGGGTTGAGGCTTACCCAACTGGGAGGATTATACATAGAATACCCATCTCTGCACTTAATGTGAAGAAATTCCTCTTCTTCTCCTTTAAACAGCTCGGCCAATATCTTGGCCAGAGCGGCGGAGGTGTCCGGCCCTTTCCGGCCACAGCGGGAGGCGTCATCCTCTCCGTTATAGTCCCACATTGGCAGCCCTCTGTATTGAAGTGGCTGAACCCCTCACACTATGGAAATCGCCATAACTTCAACTATTGTAAGTCCGGACTGAGCGAGAGTCTTTATCTTGTTCAGAAGCTGACAAACTTCCGCGTTGTCATCCTCTTCAAGACTCCGGGGACGCCAAGTGTGGCGTTTCTTTAGCGGAACACTCGCAAATTCAGGAAGACCCTTGCGAACCGGGTCAGGAAGTGCGACGTCCTCAATATAGAACCATTCGGAAGGCCATTCTTCGGATGCCTTCCTTGGTGTGCCGGATGGATATCCGGTATCAGGGATACGCCACACTTCGGCTCTGCCCACCTCAAATATCGACCCCTCATGATTGCGTAGGACGAGACAGAACAATTTCCTCCACAACTCAAAATGGGCTTCTATGCCTAGGAATAATTCGCATAAAGCGACATAACCCACAATGTGCAGAATGGAGGCGGGGTGAACTTGTGCAGCTGGAGGTCATAGTATTCCAGAAGCCCTTGGAGGAATGGATGGATGGGAAATCTGACGCCTCTTAGCAGGTAGAGGACGAAACATACTCGCTCTCCCCCGGATGAATTGGGAGAGTTCTCTACCTGAGTCTCGCCGTTGAAGAAGTCTAGCCCCGCTCGGACATGGACTAGATCTGCAGGAGGAAGAAATCCCTGTGTTTGCAGCTTCGTCAATTGGATGTGGGACACTGAACACCTCTCCCACTCGCCTCTCTCTAGGCCGGAATGGGTGAATGAGCTGGGGATGCTAGCCATCTGGAATAGTTTCTCTTGAACAGTCTCTGGGGATTTTCTCTGTGTGGTGCCCGATGGATCTGGAATCCAATCTCTTTAATAGGCGCTCTTCCCTGCATGGACAGGGTGTTATCTGCAAAGGTACCCTGACCTTCCACCTTCGCTCGACGCGTGGAAGACGAAGTTATTTAATGCACAGAAGCCGCGGGGAGCAACATTGGATCAATGGCCGAATGCTTTACTTGGAGATCATTAAAGGAGGAACCCGCCTTGCAATGCCGAAGACAATTTATGTGCCGAGCACCTCGCAATTGAAGACTGGTTCGGGGGCTACTGAGGGAGTCCTGCACTAAGGGGTCCTCGGGCGTCCGGCCTGTTATCCATGGGCCGGACTGATGGGCAGCGAAGACGTGAAGGCCGAAGACTGTATCCGTGTCCGGATTGGACTCTACTTGGCGTGGAAGGCAAGCTTGGCGACCGAAGATTCCTTCTTATGTAACCGACTCCATGTAAACCCTAGATCCCCCCGGTGTCTATATAAACCGGAGGGGTTAGTCCGGAAAAGACACACGTTACCATAGTCATATAGGCTAGACTTCTAGGGTTTAGCCATTATGATCTCGTGGTAGATCAACTCTTGTAATACTCATATTCATCAAGATCAATCAAGCAGGAAGTAGGGTATTACCTCCATAGAGAGGGCCCAAACCTGGGTAAACATCGTGTCCCCCGTCTCCTGTTACCATCGATCCTAGACGCACAGTTTGGGAGCCCCTACCCGAGATCCACCGGTTTTGACACCGACAATACCCGCCACTGAGAAGCCTATAGCAGTGACGAGTGAGTTTTTACGCCTGCCACTGGTAATTTTTGTCAGATTGGCCAGCGCTAGGTCGTGCCCGCCACTAATGTTCGTTCACCTATAAGCCTTTTCTCAGTGTGAATAATCCTCTCAATCAAAGAAGCCATAAGGGCTCATTTTATTCACATGAATCCCACAACTCATATATAGGAAAAACATAGGATTATTGTCAGGATTTTCGATTCGTTTGATAGCATCACGGGAAAGAAAAGAATTATTTTCAAGATGTTAGAGTGGATGTTAAAATTTCTATGAAATATATAGTACAAAGAATTCTTTAGGAAAAATCCCTACATGATTCAATCCTATAAATGAACAATTAACATAGGAATATTTTCTCTAATAATTTCCTTTTTGAGAAAAAAATCTTATAAAAATTCAAATGAATCAAAGTGTCCCAAGTACACATGCCTCCGTTAGAAGTGGATTTTTATATCAGTTTTGCTATCTGTCGTGTCACGCTACTCAATTTTGCAACTAGAAGGTTCATTATTCAAAAATGCCATCATTTTGTTCGGTCTGTGCTAAAAAATGCCACTCGGCACCGTTGTTGTCCGGTCAAAGGCCATTGACGAGGGTAAAGTGACCAAAATACTCTTAGACCCCACTTATCAATATTTCCTCTAGAACTCGCTATAACCTATGGGTCTTAGTTCAAAAAGAATAAAATTAGAAGGTAAAATAGCTTCACGCGCGGGTGCTTGAATCCTCGTGTGTCGTTATTTTTTCTTCTAATTTAATTATCCATGTGTTGACAATTAAGACCCATTACTAAACAGTAAAACCGAGCTAGCTAGTGGCAACCACAGCGATTTGACATTCTTAACCGTGTGATTTAGTTGACGCTTCTAATATTCTGGCATCCTCGGTCATTTTTTAGGCAATCCAAGGCCATTTCTACCTCTCAACCATTGTGTCCCGGGCCGGCCCAACGTTACGGGGCTGCTGCTCCGACGACCGACCTGAAATCCTTCTCATTCACCGATCCGGCTTATCGTTCGATCTTGAATTGATGGTTGCAATCGGCGCGGGGCTAGGGCATCACACGTGGTCCGCTTTTCTCCGATTTCAGAAGGAAAGAAAAAACCTTCGTGCAAGCGGAGCTGGTGGCGACGTCCCAAAACCATAGTGCTGACTGCTGCATCTCATACACCCTCAATCCCACAGCGGTTAAGTTCCCGGCGACAGGCAGTAGCGGGAATAGTCTGTCAAGGAGAGATGCCGCCGTGGCGGCTGCCTTCTGGCCATCACCTCCGGTCAGTTACTTTCACGTATTGGATTCAATCCTTACAAGTGACTTTGGAAGCGAGATCTCTAGCATGGTGGTGGATTTCTTGCGAATCGCGGAGAAAAAGGTAGGGATGGAAAGAGAGACCCTTGTGCGGGTGCGACCAGCCGACCACCACCTATTTGTGTCCCGTAGCCCTTCCCACCACAACCATCCGCCCAGATCTCATTCTGCCCTTCCTTCTGCTTCTTCTCAACTTCAATCAAGGGTATGTGCATGTTTTTCCTAGGTGGTTACTACACCACAGGAATGATGCAGAGTAGAAGTCTTCTCTTCGATTTGGTGAAGGTATTTTGTTTACTAATTCTTACAGATCAATTCGAGTTTGTTCTGTCATTTTCATGTTCCGCGTATTGCTGCAGCCTCAACCCCTAATCAACATCAAGGGCGAAGATTAGGTGTTTTCTCTCTCTCAATTCTTATTTGATGGATGCTCCTTGTGTTGAGTGCTATTCTCCTATGGTTATCTTTACAAAGGGGGCATTTTTTATTGGGCGATTATTTTGTTTACTATCACATTTAGGCAATCTACTATTTCAGAAGTCACGGGCCAGGGCAGGTGAAGTTTGATTTACCATCATGTGGTGACCATAAACTTGTAACTAAAGTATATCAAGAAATTGCATGGTGATATGATTTTTTTCCATGAAACTTGCATATGGCATTTCAGGTATACTTTTCCATGACAGTAGTTTTATGCCACGAGGATGTAACTGATGTAATGCGTGAGTTCTGATACAATCATGTGATCTCTATTGTTGTTCTTGCATATGGATACCGGTGTGTGGGAATTAGGCCTTTATTTTATGTATTTCCGTAGTAATGAGCTTTAAGGTCTGCGAAAAATTCATTAAATGAACTGCAAATTTGATCACCCCTGTCGTGGTTTTGTCACGGGAGATGTCCTAGCTAAAGGACTTAGTCGTGGAGCCATCGCAACGGGTTAACTCGAAGGGGTTAAAGCGGACACAAGGACACATAGGGTTTATACTAGTTCGGCCCCTTCGATGAAGGTAAAAGCCTACGTCTAGTTGTGATGGAATTGATGGGGTTTCGAGGATTAGGGAGCAAACAAGCTTCGCCTAAGTCTCGAGCTGTGATTGTCTGTCCTTGAACCGCTGTCGGGTCGTCCCCTTATATACACGGGTGACGCCCGTCGGTTCACAGAGTCCCAATCTCCGATTCATATTCGTGCCCGGGTTGGTCTCTCCTTATTCCTAACTAATAATACAAGTTTACATACAAAGTCGGTTTACAGCCACAAGTGTTAAAACGACTACGGCCTTGGGCCCTCATCTATCTTCTTGGGCTTTAACGCTCTGGGGCTACTGATGAAGTTAACTCGGCCGTGGTAGGCCGGTTTACGCCTAGTAGTAATATCCCCAACATTAGGCCCCAGATTGATTTGAACGTTTTCATGTCAATCCTTAGCAGAAATCTTCATCTTTATCACCTTCTGGTAATGGCTGAACCGTCTTGACGTCATCTTCTCCACTTGCTGTTAAACTGGGGTGACGTCATCTGTCATAAAGAAAGTATTCATAATACCTCATCATTTTAATAAGGTTGCGAAAATCGAGGCGACAGCTTCGTTCGGTGGCCCCTGGTTTGTCGCGCCTGACTCATATCCTTTTGCCTTATAAATAGGACCGAAGGGTCATTTCCTTTTTCCCCCTTCCTGCCTTCTCATCTTCGTCTTCCTCGTCGTCAGCTTCGAAGCTCCGCCGCCGCCGTCGCCTTCAACCTCGACCTTGGCCGCTGCATCGACCTGAACGCACCAGAAAACTGCGGTGCTCTTCCGCACTTTCCTCAACTCTGGTAAGTCCTCTGTTCCTTTTAACCTAGATCTGTTCTAGGGTTCTCTGTTCTTGAGATGTTCATCGACAGCTCCAGCTCGTGCATTAGCCTCCGTATGGATCTGTAAAACTTTATCCTGAATGCCATGTAGCTTTCCACGTCCACCTATAGTCTCGTGTTTAAAGTCCGTGGATCTCATCTGTATATCTACCCATTGATTCACTTCCGCCCTGTTTTGAAGCCTTTGAATATTTCTTCTATTTTTCTGAAGCTACCTTAGATCCATTGCTGTAACGAAACTTTTGTGAAACATGTTTCTGCATGCTTAGCCATTTCGGAACCTCAAATGCCTTCAATATTTAGATCAGGCGGTTTAGCTTCCCGTAGGAAAAGTCAATAAACCGGCATATACCATTAGTCCCCTTATTGAACCGCTAGGATCCCTTAGCTATAGTCCATCGCTTTACGGAGCTTCGGTTTGAATATAGTTATCCTCGGTTTAATCCCGATCATATCAGTGTATATATTGTACCCAACACAATCTCAAACCGGGATTGCTTATTTTGTAGACTCCATCATGGCCAAGCAAGTATATGAGTGCAACTGGGCTCCTTCTCGTGTTACAGAGACACAACTGAATAACTTAGTTTTGACTGGCGCTTTGAGCAGCAAAAATACCATCCACTGGAGGGTCCCAGGCAAAGAATGTCCTCCCACACCTCAAGAAGGAGAGGTTGTAGTTTTTGCGGATCACTTAGCCCGAGGCTTTAATCCACCCGGTTCGAAATTTTATCGGGACATCTTGGCCAACTTCCAGCTTCGTCCGCAAGACACCGGCCCCAATTCTATCACCAACATATATCATTTCCAAGTGCTCTCCGAGGTGTTCTTTCAAGAGGAACCTTCAGTCGAGTTATTCCGAGATTTGTTCCATCTAAACCGTCGCACAGAATTTACTGATAGTTCTAACATGGAATTGGGTGGCATGGCGATCCAAAAGCGGAAAGAGGTCACGTATCCTCATGAAAAGCTGCACAGCCATCCCCAAGAATGGAATCAATCGTGGTTATATTGCAAAGACACCTCTCCTACCAATGAAAATCCCTTGCCCGGTTATCGTCCGGAACGGCTTAGCAACACACACCCCTTTCCACAGAGGTTGACGGCCAAAGAGAGGAGTAAATATGCTCCCCGACTGTCCAAGCTCAGAGCCTTTATGGCCAACGGTTTAACAGGAGTGGATCTCGCTGGATATCCTGGAGCATACTGCCTCTCAGCCAACGCTCCGGTTTAATGTGTGAATATACGGGCAGTGTTAACGACCCTCTGCGGCATGTAAACATCCAGCTTACTGACGAAGAAGTCACCGAAGCTGTGAAGAAAATTCTGAACGAACCAGAATACGTTTGTGCTCGAACCAGCCTGCTTCCTTTCTGTGCTACCAACAAACCGCCAGCTGTAAGTCTGAATTTTTCCCTTTCATTAATTCTGATGATGTTACCTCTGCTTAATACTTGATACCAATATATGTGAAATCAGGGTGATGATCCGTTTTGGAGCAAGAAGCTTTTGCAGGAGAAGGCAGACAAATCAGAGAGACCGACCCGTCCAAAGACAAAGGTCCTTAAGAAACCTGCTCAGAAAAGGAAAACCACTGCATCTTCTGATCCGCCTGCGGATGATGATGTGAGTAATCCGGACCTTGAGGTAAAATTCGATTTACTTGGCTTTCTTTTACACGCCTTATTGATGATAACACTTGTTAGGATGATGCCGAAGCTAGCCATGCTGATGATGCAGAGGTAATTATTCTCTCTTCTGACTCGAACTCTTTGCCTTCACTAAAAATTCGTCAGGCAATCCGGAAAGTTAAATTTTCTAATCCACTTGCTCATTTGGATGCCAAATTTCTTATGAAGACCCAACAGCATGAAGTGCACCGCACAACTCGGCATAGCGGCCAGGTAGTTACCTCCGCCGGTTTACCGAACAATCCGGTTCGGAGACGCCAATCAGAGGTCCTTAATTTGCTTGTCAGTACTTGTTCTAAAGCGGGCTGTTTTCGTCAACCGCTTAACCCATCTGACTCCGATTATCAGGTTACCTCCCATTCATCCTCCGGCGAGTCCACAGGTACTCAGCTGCCACCGCTTAAAACCGTGCTTGGGTAAGCTTACATTTATCATAATTTTCTTGATTTTGTAGCTGTCAACATATACTGTTTTTGATTTTGTTGTTCTTCTCAGGGCCAAACCGAGGCCGAGCAAGAAGGCTCGCCTGGACAAAGCGGCCGAAGAAGAAACTGTCCCTGAACCGGGCGCCGCTCCAGATGTTGAGGCAGCCGTTCATGAATATATGCCAAATGACCCGCCAGCACAAGATGAGGTCTTTATTGCTGAAGAGAGGCATGTTGATGCTTCTGGTCCTGCTGACCATCCTGGAAGTCCCGTCCGGAATGAAAAATCCACAAGTCCATCCAAAGCTACTGACAAACCGACAGCCACAGTGCAAACCGGTGATGCCCAGGATGATGAAGTTGTCATCACTAGTATTGGTCACACCGAACCCAGCAATCCTGTCGCTTTGTCCAAACACACTGCCAAGGATGAATTTGCTGCAATGGGCAAGGGCAAGTGGAACGTCGACTTGGCAACTTATGCTGCACTGAGTGCTCAAGATCTTCATTCTGGTTATCTGAACCGTCTATACACCAGTCGCGACCATGAAGATGGCCTAGTGAACATGATGAAGGAAAAATTTGAGGTAATTTTCATATGCCTCTTCCTGCTTGTCTATCTTTTATCCTTGCTGTCTTCCCTAGCCCCCAAGGGTCGGTTTGTAATCTTCTTTCAAACCGGAACTTTGTAAAATAGAAGACCGCATACTTTCAGAATTCACCGATGTAGCCCCCAAGGGTCAGTTCAACTTAATGTAGTTGAACCGGGACTTAATAATATAAGCCTGAAAAACTTCAAATTTCACTGATAACTGTTTGAGCAAATAGCCATTAGCCCCCAAGTGCCAAGTTGAATACTCGTATTGAGCTTGGGACTTTGCAATCAGTTGATAGTTGTAGATTAAATAAGCATTAGCCCCCAAGTGCCAAGCCCATAACTCGTTATGTGGTTGGTACTTTAATATCCATACCGTTTTTTAAACCATATAACTGTCTGAATGCAGGCTGAGCTGAAGACCAAGGAAAATCAACTCGCCGATCTTCAGGAGAACTTAAAATCTCAACAAGCGGAAACCTCCAAAGCCAAAGAGGAGTTGACCGGCGCTTTAAGCATCATGGAACAGCTGAAGGAGGGCTTTAAGAAAGATCGGGCGGATTGGGCCATTGAGAAAATTGCTTTGACCAAAAAGATTGAAACTGCTGAAGCTGCCCTTAAACCGGTGACAGATGAACTGACCAGCGTAAAGCGACAAGTGCATGCAATGACTGCTGCCATCTTTGGTAAGCATTCCTTGACTCCTGTGATAATTTTGGTCTTCCTATGATAGGTCCGGTTTGTGAATTGTTCCATCATACTGCAGGCACCCGCATTAGCCACTTGGGGTCAGATGTTCGAATGAAATTGAAGGCTGCCTACACATTAATCGAACAGTTGTACACTGGAGCGCAGCGGATCATCTTAAGAGATTGTCAATGCTTCCCGCCCGGATTGAAGAGCTGAAGAAGTCTGCTGCTCGAACTGGTGCCATCAACGCTTTAATCCAAGCAAAAGCATGGGTGCCCGACTTCGACCCTGTGGAGGCAGCTCAGGGTTATCCTAGTTTGAAGGAAGACGGATCGGAATTCAGTGAAGATGATCTGAGAGCCATAAACCGGGCGGTGCGCCCTCTGGCTTGCCAATTAGTAGAAGAGGCAAATTTGACGCATTATCAAGCCCAGTACAATAACCAGAACAAGCGAGTGGCTGCACCAGTTCCCGAAGCGGAAAATCTGATCCCGCCAATCCGTAAGCATACTTATGCTCCTGATATTGAACCGTCTTCGCTGATCCATGATGAAGCTGTTTTTCAAGCTTTAATGGGAATCGACTGGACCACTGTTGACTTCCAGCCGCTGGGTAGGGCAGAAGACGCTGAAGCGACGCAGGACGACCCGCGATCATCAGACCAAGGTGGTGACCAAGCTTGAACCGGAGATCGGTTTAATAGGCTGCCTTGTGATACTTTGCCAGAAAACAGTGATCTTATTTGGGCACCATGTTGCCTTGTAATAGGATAGCCAATACTTTTGCTTCTGAGATGCTTTCGTGCATCTGAACCGATACTTTTGGTTGAAAGATCAAAACTGCCAATCTATACCACCTGCAATCATAAAATCTTAAACTACCAGGGTGGTTGTACCACCAGCCGGTTTATAAACTTCATATATATATATATATATATATATATATATATATATATATATATATATATATGCAAGGAGATTGACATATATGATCAAATTTTGTGATACAAAATACCTTCCATCATTGGGCATGGACTAGGCTTAGCCAATCTTGACACGGCGGTTTAATAAACCTGCACTGTCATGGGAGAAAACAGCTCCTGTATATACAATGATGGTTTACTATGTAAACCATGCTTGGTCATAATGAACAATTTGTTACTCCAAAAAAGGATGTTAACAGAAAAAATCAAACCGGGCAAATAACCTCAGGTTAAAAAATGGATCGTGTACTGCCAAATTAGCAGTTTGAACCGGCGTAAAACGTCTGTCGGTTTAAGAACGCAATCAAGATAAAACAGTAGTTTTTTAAAAAAAAAAATATTGAAGCAAAGGCAATGATAAAACCGTTTGCAAAAAAGGGGCTTTACTGAGCTGATCAGATGGTGTTACCTTGGTCGGACACGACCAAGCTCCCAATAGGTGTAGCTATGGTTCAAGTCAGCTAGGTCCCCAAATGAAACCGTGGCATTACGCCGATCAAGTGGCATGGCAATGGTTCGGGTTCGACCAAGCCCCCAAGTGATTCTATGGCCTTTAGGCCGATCAAGAGGCGTGACTGGTTCAGACTTGACCATGTCCCCAAGTGATCTGGTGGCTTTCGCCTATCAAAAGGTGTTGCATCGGTTCAGACATGACCGAGCCCCCTAGTGATATTTATAATTGTTTCAAGGGGTAAACCGAAAGCCGTTTTGAGACAGAACAACCCCATGTAACCACACATGATATAAAAGAACGGATACCCCGCTTTAGGCTGAGGGCCCGGTTTATTGCATTTATAATATGTACATTGTCATAATATATACATAAGCAGAGCCAATGGCTCAAGTATAGTAAGGCCGAAGATGAGCTATGTTCCACGGCCTGTTGGTCTCCTCTTCTGATTTGCGTGAGTCTTTTTGCTCTCGAACATCGATCAGATAGTATGACCCGTTGTGCAGATTCTTGCTGACCACGAAAGGTCCCTCCCAAGGTGGGGATAACTTATGCATATCAGTTTGATCTTGAATGAGCCGAAGCACCAAATCTCCTTCTTGAAAGGTTCTGGTTCTGACTCGACGACTATGATAGCGACGAAGATCCTGTTGGTAAATTGCTGAGCGGGCAGCTGCTATGTCTCGCTCTTCATCCAACTGGTCCAAAGCGTCTTGTCGAGTTGTCTCGTTGTCTGCTTCAACATAAGCCGCCACACGAGGTGAATCGTGACGGATGTCACTAGGAAGAACCGCCTCCGCTCCATAGACCATGAAGAACAGTGTGTATCCTGTTGATCTGTTGGGTGTGGTATTAATGCTCCATAATACAGATGGCAACTCTTCTACCCAACAACCCGGCGTCCTTTGCAGAGGAACCATAAGCCGCGGTTTGATGCCTCTCAAGATCTCCTGATTAGCTCTTTCTGCTTGACCATTGGACTGTGGGTGCGCCACTGATGAAACGTCAAGGCGGACGTGCTCCCGTTCACAAAACTCCTTCATGGCTCCTTTGGACAAATTGGTACCATTATCTGTGATGATACTGTGTGGAAAGCCAAACCGGAAAATCACTTTTTTGATGAACTGAACCGTCGTGGCTGCATCACACTTGCTGACAGGCTCCGCTTCCACCCACTTTGTAAATTTATCAACCGCCACCAGGAGATGTGTCTTCTTATCCTTAGACCTTTTGAAAGGCCCAACCATATCTAGCCCCCAAGTTGCAAACGGCCAAGTGATTGGAATCATCCTCAATTCTTGAGCCGGTACATGAGCGCGTCTTGAGAACTTTTGGCAGCCATCACATCGTCTGACCAGATCCTCCGCATCAGCATGGGTAGTTAGCCAATAGAAACCGTGACGGAACGCCTTGGCCACCAAAGACTTTGAACCGGCGTGATGACCACAATCCCCTTCGTGGATCTCACGCAAAATTTCACAGCCTTCGTCAGGAGATACACAGCGTTGAAACGCTCCTGATACACTGCAATGGTGCAACTCGCCATTGATGATTGTCATGGATTTGGACCGCCGTATTATTTGTCTGGCCAGAGTATCATCCTCTGGTAACTCGCCCCGGTTCATGTATGCCAGGTAAGGAAGCGTCCAATCCGGAATGACGTGAAGAGCTGGCACCAATTGAGCCTCCGGGTCAGGAACAGCCAAATCCGCTTCACCTGGGAGCTTGACCGACGGGTTGTGCAACACATCAAGAAAAACATTAGGCGGGACCGGTTTATGCTGGGAGCCCAACCGGCTCAGGGCGTCCGCCACCTCATTCTTTCGTCGGTCCACGTGGTCCACCTGATATCCCTTGAAATGACCCGCAACAATATCCACCTCACGGCGATATGCAGCCATGAGTGGGTCTTTAGAATCCCAAGTGCCAGACACTTGTTGAGCCACTAGATCCGAGTCACCGAAGCACTTAACCCGGCTTAGATTCATATCCTTAGCCATCCGGAGACCATGGAGCAAAGCTTCATACTCAGCTGCATTATTAGTACAAGGGAACATTAAGCGGAGAACATAACAGAACTTGTCACCTCGTCGGGAAGTTAATACGACTCCAGCCCCCGAGCCCTCCAATTGCCGTGATCCGTCAAAATGGATGGTCCAATATGTGTGATCCGGCTTCTCTTCAGGGGCCTGCAGCTCCGTCCAGTCATTGATGAAATCGACCAACGCTTGGGACTTCACCGTCGTCCGAGGCACGTATCTTAAACCGTGCGGTCCAAGCTCTATAGCCCACTTGGCAATCCGGCCCATCGCCTCACGGTTCTGGATGATATCACCCAAGGGGGCAAAACTGACTACTGTGATAGGATGCCCTTGGAAGTACTGCTTCAGCTTCCGGCTTGCCATAAAAACTCCATATACCAGCTTCTGCCAATGCGGTACCTTTGTTTGGATTCAATAAGCACCTCGCTGATATAATAAACCGGACGCTGAACCGGATACTCCTTGCCTACCTCCTTCCGCTCCACCACAATAGCCACGCTGACCGCGCGAGCATTAGCAGCAACATACAGCAACAATGGCTCCTTATCAATGGGAGCGGCGAGCACGGGCGGATTGGCCAATTGCCGCTTTAAGTCTTCGAATGCCTGATCAGCAGCAGAACTCCAGACAAATTGATCCGTATTTTTCAACATCTGATACAAGGGGATTGCTTTCTCACCAAGGCGGCTGATAAACCGACTCAACGCGGCAATCCGGCCAACCAATCGTTGAACATCATTGATACACTTCGGTTTAGCCAAGGAGGTGATGGCCGTAATCTTCTCCGGATTAGCCTCGATTCCCCTGTTGGACACCAGAAAACCCAACAACTTGCCTGCCGGTACACCGAAGACACATTTGGCCGGATTGAGCATCATCTTATACGTCCTCAGGTTGTCAAAGGTCTCCTTCAAGTCGCCGACCAAAGTTTCCTTCTTCCTTGACTTAACCACAATATCATCCACATAGGCATGTACGTTGCGGCCAATCTGCTTGTGAAGACAATTTTGCACACACCGTTGATAGGTCGCCTAGGCACTCTTGAGCCCAAAAGGCATAGATACATAGCAAAAGGCTCCAAAGGGAGTTATGAATGCTGTCTTCTCCTGGTCCTTAATTGCCATCTTGATCTGATGATAGCCGGAATATGCATCCAAAAAACTTAAACGCTCGCAACCCGCCGTAGCATCAATAATTTGATCAATACGGGGGAGGGCAAAAGGATCTACTGGACAAGCTTTATTAAGATCGGTGTAATCCACACACATGCGCCAGGTGCCGTTTTTCTTAAGGACCAGCACCGGATTAGCAAGCCACTCAGGGTGGTAAACCTCAACAATGAAGCCAGCTGCCAGGAGCCTGGCCACTTCTTCTCCAATAGCTTTGCGTCTTTCCTTGTTGAACCGGCGGAGAAACTGTTTCACCGGTTTGTATTTAGGATCCACATTAAGAGTGTGCTCAGCGAGTCACCTCGGTACACCTGGCATGTCAGAAGGCTTCCATGCAAAGATGTCCCGATTCTCACGGATGAACTCGATGAGCGCGCTTTCCTATTTCGGATCCAAATTGGCACTGATGCTGAACTGCTTGGACGAATCGCGAGGTACGAAGTCAACGAGCTTAGTCTCAGCCACCGATGTGAATTTCAGGGCCGGATCATGCTCCATGGTAGGTTTCTTCAAAGGAGTCATATCCGCCGGATCAACATTGTCCTTGTAATACTTCAGCTCCTCGGTGGCACAAACAGATTCTGCATAAGCCGCATCTCCTTCTTCGCATTCCAAAGCGACCTTACGACTTTCATGAACCGTTATGGTTCCCTTATGACCCGGCATCTTGAGCTGCAAGTACACATAACAGGGCCGTGCCATGAACTTGGCATAGGCCGGTCGCCCAAACAGGGCGTGATACGGGCTTTGGATTTTTACCACCTCAAACGCCAGCGTCTCTGATCTGGAATCATGATCATCTCCAAAGGCCACTTCCAACGCTATCTTACCCACGGGGTATGCTGACTTGCCAGGTACCACACCATGGAAAACCGTATTCGACGGTCGGAGATCTTTGTCTGTTAGTCCCATACGACGGAAAGTCTCATAATACAGGATATTAATACTGCTACCCCCATCCATGAGTACCTTGGTGAACTTATAACCTCCCACCTAAGGCGCCACCACCAGAGCCAGCTGACCCGGATTGTCAACCCGGGGCGGGTGATCCTCTCTACTCCATATGATTGGCTGCTCTGACCAGCGTAGATATCCTGGTACGGCCGGTTCAACAGAATTAACTACCCGCTTCTGGACCTTCCGGTCTCGCTTGTCCAAGCTAGTGGTGAATACGTGATATTACCCACTATTTAATGGCTTCGGATTGCTCTGATAACCCGACTGTTGTTGTTGCCGATTGTAACCTCCCTGGTTATTCTGATTGTTCTGATTGCTACCTTCGCCCGGATTACCATTAAATCCTGAACCGGAGTTTCCTCCATCGGAACCCGGCCCGGATCCACCGCCGGAGCTGGGATCATACCGGAAAGCATTAGAGCTCTTGAACTCCTGCATAATGTAGCAGTCCTTCCAAAGGTGGTTTGCTGGCACCTCCTTCGTCCCGTGCTTTGGACAGGGCTGGTTCAACAGATAATTCAGTCGGTCCGGATTAGGACTAGGTGCTCCACTGCGGTTCTGCGATTTACCCTTGTGTCGCTGGCCCTTGTCCTGTGCATTGGTGTTGGCCACAAAGTCCATGTTGCCATCCGCTTTACGTTTGCCTCCGCCGCCATTACCTGCTGAGTGATGTTGCTGACCCTTGGAGTTGCCGTTCCTCCTTCCCTTCCATGTCTTTTCATCGTCAGACTCGGGATCCTTGGTACTATCAGAATCATCATACTTTACCAAAGCGGCCATAAGAGTCCCCATGTCAGTGCAATGGCGCTTCATTCGTCCTAACTTCAACCTTAGGGGTCCAAACCGGCAATTGCCCTCCAAGGTTATGACTGCCGTGTCAGCATTGATGCGGTCTGATGAGTGTAGAATTTGTGAGACCCGGCGTACCCAATGAGTGGTTGATTCTCCTTCTTCCTGGACACAGGCAGCTAAATCTACTATCGACATGGGCTGCTTACATGTGTCTTTGAAGTTATTGATAAACCAGACCCGTAACTGGGCCCATGAACTGATAGAATTGGGCGGCAGGCTCTTCAACCAGGTACGGTCCGTTCCTTCAAGCATCATGGTGAAATACTTTGCACATGCTGCCTCATCCACATCAAGCATCTCCATGGCCATCTCATAGCTCTCCACCCATGTCTCTGAGGGTTGATCTGCCGTATAGTTCGGTACCTTGCGCGGGCCATTGAAATCCTTTGGCAGGCGCACATTGCGTAAAGCGGGAACAAGGCAAGGTACCCCCAATGCGCTAGAATTAAGCCCAGGCTCAACCGAAGTGGTCGGACGAACCGGCGTAAGCTGACGAGCTTGATGCTGCGTCGCTAACTCAGCCTCCCTGCGCGCTCGGGCCCGGTCCACCACCTCCTGGGCGTTGTCGACACCACCGGCCGGATTGTTGCCACTGGGCGCTCCACGCCGCGCATTACTTGACACAGCTGGTTCCTCCATATGCCTGCTATAACTCCGGCTTGGATGTGGGGTAGAATGAATCCGGTCGCGGCTGTATGAATACGCTTCCTGTTGGACCAAAGTCGTCCTAAGGAGCTCCTTGACCCGGCGCGTCTCTATCACCTGTAATGAATCACCTTCGACTGGAATAGCCTCCAACCGTGTTGCGGCTGCGACAAGGTTATCCAGCGGGTTGGAGTAATGACCCGGAGGTGTGGGCACAGCCTGCGGTACCCCACTGTTATGACAGGGCAGATCTATCAAGCGAGGCTGGACCAGCTCGCATGTCGCAGGCACCTCCGCCCGGTTTACCGCCGGCGGATTACTGGCTCCCGCTCCAGGGGTGTTGAAAATTTCCCTTGCTTCGAAAACTGAGGGCAAACGAGATCAGTATTTCCTCCTCATGACTTCCTGTGATGCGCTCTGGTCCAGCATGAGTTTATAAGCTTGTGCGTCCAAAGCGGCCCGCTCCGCAGTCATCCTGACCTCTTCAGCTGCCAAATCCGCTTTGGCCCGAGTGATCTGCTCCCTCACCTTTGCAATCTCTGCGTTGTGGGCGTCTTGATCCGTCGGGTTAGCTTCTGCCATGAGCGCAGCCAACGCATCGAACAGATCTGATAAGACTTGAGCCGGCGGGCGCACAGGGCCTCCTGCCCCGGCAGCCATTGCCGCTGCTGAACCGGAGACCATCGTTGTGGCAGTTGATGAATGAATCGCTGCTTGCGTACCGGCCATGAATATTCCAACCCGGTTGGGCAAATCAGAGGGGTCCGGAATACTATCGCCGTCGGAACAGCCCCCGATCCGGCCATCTTGTAGCTGATACAAAGACTCAGTTTCTCCGGTTGACGATTCATCGCCAGAGTAAACGACGGTTTCACCACCAGATCCTGATCCATCCTCACAGCTTCCTCCATGGATGACTCCCACGAAGGCACGCTTCACGGCCGGCTTAACCCGGGCAGGCTGCGCACGCTGAGCTGTCTCGATGAGGTCGGTGCAGATGTCCAGCTCAGGGGTTCACCGATTTTGCCGATGAAAACGTGTATGCCACCAAAGGGGACCCGGTACCCGTACTCGATCGAGCCGGCCTCGGGGCCCCAGCCTTCATCGTCGATGTAGATCTTGCCGCGACAACTCTTGGTCATCCGGCCCACAGCGTATCCCTTGAGTCCTTCGAAGCGGCCCCCCAAGAATTTGAAACCATCGTGCGATAGCCCCACGGTGGGCGCCAACTGTCGTGTTTTTGTCACGGCAGATGTCCTAGCCAAAGGACTTAGTCGTGGAGCCATCGCAACGGGTTAACTCGAAGGGGTTAAAGCGGACACAAGGACACAGAGGGTTTATACTAGTTTGGCCCCTTCGATGAAGGTAAAAGCCTACGTCTAGTTGTGATGGAATTGATGGGGTTTCGAGGATTAGGGAGCAAACAAGCTTCGCCTAAGTCTCGAGCTGTGATTGTCTGTCCTTGAACCGCTGTCGGGTCGTCCCCTTATATACACGGGTGACGCCCGTCGGTTCACAGAGTCCCAATCTCCGGTTCATATTCGTGCCCGGGTTGGTCTCTCCTTATTCCTAACTTATAATACAAGTTTACATACAAAGCCGGTTTACAGCCACAAGTGTTAAACCGACTACGGCCTTGGGCCCTCATCTATCTTCTTGGGCTTTAACGCTCTGGGGCTACTGATGAAGTTAACCCGACCCTGGTAGGCCGGTTTACGCCCAGTAGTAATATCCCCAACAACCCCCCTTTCAACATTCTTATTCTACACGTCTAGATTGGGTGGAGCAGGCTAAAAACTCTTGGAATAAACCATTGTTCATGGAAATCTTTATGCTTGCTGCATGGAGCATCTGGAAGGAACGAAATAATAAGCACTTCAAAGGAGTGCTCCCATCGCAAGCCTCCTGGCTTGCTAGGCTCAAGGAAGATCTTTTTCTCCTTACTTATAGTGTAGGAGATAAACATAAACCCTTTCTCATCCTTCATTACCTCCCTGTAAAAAGTCTCCCCCCCCCACCCTCATTCCCAAAGGGGATGATTTGTAAATGATCTCATGTAACATACTTGCATTCTTTAATTAAATTTGCAGTAGGAGACTCTCCTACTGTTTGAGGTGTCAAAACATTCTTATTTTACTAAAGTTTTTACTGTGTTGCACATGATCATCTACGTACTTTAAAAAAGCAAATACATGTCAACATTTATTTATGAACATACTTACACATTCGTATTAAAATTGATTATAATATTGTGCCTATGTTACATCCTTGCTAAAAACACATATTGTGTGCAAACAAAGCATTTTCATGTGAGACGATGAACATATGTCCAAACATCCAAACAAATAACAGTTTAAGTTATATCAACAATTTCTCAAATATTTATGCTATTCCTTCTTTACAAAGGCGGGCGCGGCAACGCGCGTCATCATGTTCTAGTAGATTATAGGAAAGCACTAGCAAATGGGGTCCTAGGGTATTTTGATCACTTCACCCTGATCAGTGGCCTTGAACCGAATGATAACATATTTTTTCTGAGTTTGTGGATTATTTTTGAGATAGCTCCCAGTCATTCCAAGTGCTAACCAGACGACAACATTGGCAAGTGGTATTTTTGAGCACACACTTAATAAAATGATTAGGGCGAGCTTGGATTGGGTGTATTTGAATAAACCGGTATTTAATTTACAGGTGTAATTTACCGGGCCAATAGCGATTTTTGGCTGGCAGCAAAACGACGGATGGAGAGGTGTATTGTTTACATGTGTATTGCTAAGCAAAACGACATTCCAAACACGGCCTTATATAGTTTAAGTAGTTGAAGTTTCTAATGATAAAATTGAGTAGTGCGACACAACCATGGGCAAAACTGATAAAAAAACAAAAAATAATGATCAATGTATTCCAGCGGACACTGACAGTGTGGGCCCACCCTACTCGTCCATCGCCCCCTTCCCCTCCCATCCCAACTGCAGCTCACACGACACGGGACGCGGACCAACGCCCAGCACACGACACGCCCCCCGCCCGCCGCGGACCAGCAGCGACCTCCAGAGAAACCCGCCGGAGCGCGCGGCTCAATGGCGCTCGCGCTCTCCACGCTCCCCTTCGCCCCGTCCACCCCGGCGCCCGCCTCGTTCCGCCCCCGCGGGGCCCACTTCGCCCCCTCCCCCGCCGGCAGGAGCGTCGGCCTCCCCCTCGCGTGCGCGGCGCCGCGGAAGAACCGCGGGCGGAGGCGGCGCGGCGGGGGCCTGGTGGTGTTCGCGGCCGCCGACTACTACGCGACGCTCGGCGTGCAGCGCTCCGCGACCATCAAGGACATCAAGGCTGCCTACCGGAAGCTCGCGCGCCAGGTGTTCGACGCTTTGTCCCCCTCCCACTTAAGCCATATCTCTGCTCGTTTTATGGGGTTCTATCTATTTAAAAGTAGTGCCCATCAGCCTGTCATACTGTCTATTTAAAAGTAGTTCCTTGAATCACACATGATGCATTGCTTTGTTTGGATAAAGTGTGGATAGACGCACCCTAGCGAACTGTATATAACCCTAGCAGTGTTATCCTGCTACTTACAATAGACCAACTTGTCACCCCCTCATGTAAATTGTGACCCATATTAATGTTGGTGAATATTGGATGATATGGTGACTAGTGTTTGAGTTTCATTTTTGTTATACCATCATATCAGTATCATCTAGAGCTTTGTAGCCGCAACTCACAATGTAACTCAGTCCAATCTCTTTGCTGGCTCAATTTGATTTGCATGTGCAAGGTCTTTGCGTTTTGGAGTGTTGAATGTTTCGCAATTATCACTCCCTACTTTCTATGTTTGTGCATCTTTGATATTGCAGAGGTTCGTTTTATACATGAAAATCCCTTATTAGTACAGATAATAACACCACCAGGTCTGACAGCTGCTTTGTAATTTTTTAGATGAGAGGTAATTGTCTTCCAGAGATTGAGTCGTGACACCATTTAGAGGAATGTTGTGTGAGATCTTCACAGTTACATCCACATGACCGCATCATGGTGTTTCATTAACTTTCTAGCATTATAAATTTTCTCACTGCTCCAGCAATGTTAATAGACAATGCAACGTTTAACACTGGAAAGTCTGATTCTCCTACCCAATGGCATCAGCATGCCATGTAAAAATCACCAGCACCATTGCTAGTTGCTGCCACGCTAGGAGCCTGAATCACGTATTGATGCTTTTAGGGCAAGGCCTAACATCCAATCCAACAGTTTTGTCTTCAACCACGTGCCATTTACAATGGCTATTTTTGGGGCCGTTGGAGTTGGCTTTGGGCATAGGAGGGGGATCAGATGTCATGCTCGTGAGTTGAGAATAAAGGTTGATCCCCAAAGGTCCTTCTGCTTCACCTATATCTGGTTGAGCAAGGGTGTTGGAATCTGGAATACTATTGGAAGTCTACAAAAGTCTGATTTTGGACTAGGACATGATCTTGTATTGGGCCTAGATTATAGCAGACCTAAAGCACCCTCCTTGATAGATATGAAAAATCTTCATTCATACCTTTTTTTAGAACATAGACACGGTTGACTTTCATGATTTAAAATTTGGTGTGAAATTTATCACGGTCACCAACTGACATGGTTTTGCTCTATTTCTAGGTTTCTCACGCATGATGTATACATTAGATTCAACTTCCATTAAAAACTACTGAGTTTTGACAATTTGTTTCTCTTCTTACTTTGTCTTTGCCTTGTAGTATCATCCTGATGTTAATAAGGAACCTGGAGCAACTGACAAGTTCAAAGAAATAAGCTCAGCCTATGAGGTATGCACTACATGGTCCCGTAAATATTTTGGCTCCATGTGTTTCTATGCTGGTCTGACTCCTGACTATTCTGAGGATATGTTAAGTATGGGCCATTGTGAAAATGTACCTAAAACATCCCTTCCTAACAGGCCCTCAATGTCTTGATTCATAACTAGCTTTCTTTGTTAAGAGTTCCAGTTATGAATTATCACCTTACCAAGTGGCAAGTGATGGCTTTTAGCTTTTACTCTGCAACCCAGAAATCAAATGTATTTACGAACAGAGACACTCACAGAGCAATTTGCACAAAACCTAAAGCACTATTCTAAGTAATGGAGTAGTGGGTGGTTGCAAATCAACCCCTTCATCTAAACTTGCACTTTACACTTTTAGGATAGAGAATATAAAAGCACACATATTCCAAATATTTTGAACTATATGTTTTCGATAATAGTTTGCCATTATCAGCAAAGTCATTTTATCAACCTTAGAAACATGTTGAGTTTTTATTGTTTACCCAGTCGTCTATCGCCACTCTATACATACGCGGTCTCAAATAAAAGATAAAGATTGGTCAGGTTAGTTAGTGGAGTAGCTTCTTGAGTTTACCCTTATTGATTCATGTTAAAATGAAAGTATTTCATCCAACTATGAGGTATGGTGTGAAAACTCTTGACTTCTTTACGGAACTTTGTCAATGTCTACTTTGGAGATACTTGCCGCCCTGGTAAGATTATAGGATATTGACTGCCTTAAGAAGATAGGATTCAAAGATCCTACAATGTGATGTTGAGAACCTTCGCTAGGAACATGAATTATATCCCTGAAGGTCTGAACTACCATAGTGAGTTGGGGGCTTAGGCAAGGTTAATTTCCAGATTAGGCTATATGTCTTGGAACCTAATTTTTTTTAGCGAGTTGGCATACTCTGAACCAAGTTTTATGTGGGTATAGTTCTTTGGCTCACCATTGGTTTATGTGGAAAATGTCTTATCTGTCATATTTCTTCTCAGTCTTAAGCTATGGCCCCGCAAACTTACTGATATATATTGCTTCATGGCACTGAAACTACGGAATGTCTATGTCTCCACTCACACATTTTAGTAATTTGTGTGTATTGTACAAAGTACTGTGTGTGTGTCTACAATTCAACCTACTTAGGAATCAATTTGGATGGCATGGCCTATCTGAGTAATGAGTTACTTTGTCTTGCTCCACTGTTTACTAGATTTCATCAATGTTTAATGCCGTTTTGATTCCATTTTTGTGTTTTATTCCATGTTTTGAGGTACTGAATCTCATTATCATCAGGTTCTGTCAGATGATAAGAAGAGGGCGTTGTATGACCAATATGGTGAAGCCGGCGTTAAGAGTGCGGTTGGGGGCAACGCTGGAGCTTATACAGTACTGCTTTTCAACTCTTTGTTCTAGCATTTACATCACAGTATCTTTAAATTTGATTATATTTTGGTTACTAGAGTTTCTTGGCTTGTAAGAATACTAGACTTAAGTAACTACTGCATGCCTTTTCTGCTTAAACAAGGTTTGAATTCTTTCCCATTTCTCTGTGCAGTCGAATCCATTTGATCTGTTCGAGACATTCTTCGGAGCAAGCATGGGTGGTGGTGGTGGCTTTTCTGGTATGGACCAGAGTGCATTTAGGACACGCAGAAGGAGCACGGCTGCTCAGGGTGAAGACATCAGGTTTGTTGTAAGAAGGGTTGAAGTGAAATACTAATATTCGGACCCCAGCTGTTTATCCAGTTAAAAAGACTCGCTAGATCGGTTAAGACAATAAGTTAATGAACAGTAATTATCATGTTTACTAATCTGCACGAATTTGGTCACAACTGCATACTTTTTAGGTCCGGCATTATTTGCGTCAAAGTAATACTTAAGCATTTATGCTGTGATACTGCATGGAATAAGCGGTTGCCTGTAGACAAATGTATATTATCACTATTATGAAATTATAGTATCTTTGTTGTCTTATGTTTGTTATGCAACAAATATTGTGGTTGGCGATGCTGGCACATTGCCTGTGGCCGGAGATAGTTTGAGGAAAGAAACCAATATCACCGTTCCATCAGATTCTTCTACAAAGTTGTTATGTAGCTGCAATTTATAACATTTCTTATATATAAAGAATGAATCTAGTGTGAATTCTAGACTTACACAGATTTATTCCACCAGATATGATGTGATTCTAGGGTTCTCAGAGGCAATATTTGGAACAGAAAAAGATATCATATTATCCCATTTGGAGACTTGTGATGCTTGTAGCGGCTCTGGTTCAAAGGTTGGCTCAAAGGCAAAAATATGCTCCACATGTGGTGGGCGAGGGCAAGTAATGCGAACCGAGCAGACACCATTTGGTCTCTTCTCCCAGGTAACCATGGAGCATAAATGTTAAAACCCTTTATAATGTTATTCCAGATCTTAACCATGAGTGCATGCTGGCAACTGTGTGACAGCTTCATATAACAATAAATAGCTTTGGTCCTATATTTCATTGGGAGGTAGTGTTACAGCAAAACAAGATTTAGACAAAGCAAAGTGAGGTCAAAAGCAAAGAATTGAAAATGAGATATCATGAAACTAAAGAAAATATACTTGCACCATACACTGGGGTACAAACAAGTTCTCTTTTGTTTTAAGTGAATAACAAGGGCTGGAAAATTACAGAAATGGATTCTCACCATTTAGAGTAGCAAACAAGAAAAGGTGAGCAAGAACAGGGGGCTAAAGCATATTTACTTTGGAATGCACCTATGAGCTTAGCACCGACGCAAGTTGTGTTCACGCCTGAATTGTTTTGGGTGGAGTTCCTTTTTATTTAAAAAATGAATAATTCTTTTTCGAGAGCGCCTCTAAACAAATTTTAATGGGTTGAAACAGCCAGAAGATGTCAATTTGCACTAATTTAGCATCATGTAGAACATGACAGATCTCATGTTTGTCCATTTATCTTGTCATCCTTGTTTGATGCTAGTTGGTGCTGAGTTATACTGATTCTATCTTCGAGTCTAGTTCAATTTGATTATTTACTGCAATTTGCGATTATTATATAAGAGCTTTTCTTTTCTCTTATTTTGTAGGTTTCTATTTGCCCCACTTGTGTAGGAGAGGGTGAGGTCATTTCAGAGTATTGCAGGAAATGCTCTGGAGAGGGGCGTGTTCGTGTCAGAAAAGAGATCAAAGTAAAAATCCCTCCAGGAGTTAGTAAAGGTAGCACTCTTCGTGTACGTGGTGAAGGTGATGCAGGACCAAAAGGGTAAGCAAAGCAAGATCAAACATAAAGTTTATACTTTGTCCCTCAAACATTTTGAAACAATCGCAAGTGATCATTTCGGTCTTGGAAATTATGTGGATCTTTTCAATAGTATTGCTGCGCTATGCTTAAGTTTACTTGTAGCCTATGTTGCATATGTTTGGAATTAACTATTGTCAAAACACGGTAATTGGGCCATGGAGTATCGCCAACGGCATTCACATAAGATGCACACGTCATTGTTGAATTGCTTTGTTGTCTTTCTGCTAGGTTAGTGGAAGTTTGTGGCCACCAGCGAGCAGTAGTTTTTTTTTTCAGATCTCGGACTGTGCATGTGTGTTGTGCAGACACTATTTCAATATTATTTTGTATTTGTAGAGGGGTATTGAAAGAATTTATGATTTATAACACATGCAGTTAAGAACAACTTTCAGGAAATGTTCAGATTTATTTGTTCGTTATGCGCCTTGCTTTAGCTTTCATGCAATTATTGTAGTTCCCCATTTTCTGTTTTGCAAGTTTTTATATCTTCATTGCGTGGATATCCAAATAAATCCGTGCTGAAACCCTTTTTTCTTTTGGGAAACAGAGGGCCTCCTGGAGATCTTTTTGTCTGCCTTGATGTAGAGGAGCCATCCGATATTAAAAGGGATGGTATCAACTTGTATTCAACTGTGTCGATAAGCTACATTGAAGCTATTTTGGGTACAGTTCAAAAGGTAAATCTTTCTCTTTAGGAGTTTCCTTCTCTTCATGATCATCAATTATGATATTTTCTTTCAGAAATATTTCTTTGCCTTTCTTCAGTAAGCACATATTCGGTTGAATGTATGAAGTTCTCACTTTACCTTTTAACTGGTGATTAGAACCAACCCAGCAAGCAAAAAATGAGATCTAGACCTTACTAAAGTAAAATAGCTTTATTGCAGTTTTGATGTAACCACCAAATTTCAAGTGGAGGTGTATGTGTTGATCACAACCCAAGTACTTGGGAGTTCATTCCCACGTTGCTGTTGCATGTATTTGGCATATTTCCTTTGAAACCAAAAAAATTAGTTGACAGCCACCTGACTCACAGTAATCATCAAACAGAAGAACCGATAGTGTTTTAATATTAATGCTAAGCTTAACTATGTCTTGGACTGTTCAGCTCTTATTTATTGCTAATCTTTCCTGTTTTTTCTGTTAAGATAATTAACTCAATCACTCAAACTTTAAATCATTGTGAATGAAATGAAAGCAAGGTTTTTCACTCTATTAGTGTGTCATTAACTCATTATACCGACCTAAGCTAAATCCAAAACCAGAGGAGGTGATACTTTGATCTTGACCTGGCGCCACATTTTTTTGAGCGAATTTGATGCCACGTTTGCCTGGAAGCAAGTCTGTACTGGCCATGGTTTTGGTTTGTTAACCAACTTGGCTTGAGCCAGGGCCAATGCTAGAGCTGCTGTTATGCGAGGCCTAGTCAAATCTGTTTCCTTGAACTGATTTAAATCTTTGTGCCTTCATTAAACCATGTATGGTTCAGAGCAAAGTGACATGTTGGTGGATGTTTGTTTCAAGTATGATGGCAATATTGTAATGGTTCTTTCATGTATACTGCCTACTGTCTAAATTATGTTGTTGATATCGTTAAAAAACAAATAAAGTATGGTGTTGTGTAGTCATTCCTTTTGAAATTTTGTTGCAAGCAGGTCAGAACTGTTGAGGGAAGTAGTGAACTTCGAATACCTCCAGGCACCCAACCTGGTGATGTATTGGTCCTAGCGAAGCAAGGTGTTCCATCGTTGAATAGGCCATCTATACGCGGTGATCATCTATTCACTGTTAAGGTCTCTATACCCAAACGTATAAGGTGAAAATACACTTCCCCTCTTGAGCCTTTTTATTATGTATACACTAGTACCCTAGAGCTACATAAGCATTCGATCCTTATTTCTCTAAATTACTGCTATACAGTGGACGAGAAAAGGAGTTACTTGAGGAACTTGCATCGTTGAAAAATGGTGGTTTTGCCCGTGCACCTGTGAAGCCAAAACGTAAGTATGCAATATATATGCAATATATAAGGGAATAGGAACTTTTGTAGGAGAAACTAAACTTACATGTCTGTGTTGCAGCTGTACATAAAGAGAATGGAAGCCGTGCTGCTCCAGAAGTATCAGATCAACCTGATGATGGGGAGGTTGACTGGTTGAAGAAACTTTCTGATTTTGCTGGGTAAAAATGCTGAACTTGATTTCGTTATTCTGCAATTGCTGATGGGTGTTTGGTCTTGTTTACATGTCATCAATGCCAGAGGGCCTTATATCCTTCAGTATATTCTCATTGATCATATCTTGTTACATGTTGTCTGAAAAGATTTGTTGATGTAGAAATTCATGTTCAGTTCCTTTTTATTGTACTGAACCTATTAATGATTATACTGATTTTTTATCGACTTGGTTCTGCAATCAATTGCATTTACATTATCTCATGTATTATGTCCTCATGTTGACCAAGTTGTTTGTTGAATTCTTTCAGATCCATTGTCAACGGGGCATCCAAGTGGCTGAAGGACAACCTGTAGCCTGTAAATATTTATTGCACGATGCATTCTCTTCAAACACCAGTCATGGTGTTATCCAATCTGCAATTCTTCAATTCATCAGGATTCGACGAGCTGTTGCATGCATGTGTTCTGTTGAAGAGGCTCATCTTTTACGGCCTGTGGGCTGTGAAGTGGCAACGCAGAGGTTTAGTGTCAACTAATTTTATTGACGCCGTTTTTATTTTTTGAGAGGATACCCTTGTAAAGCGTGAATTTTGCTGTAGTCGCCCTCGTATTTCCTAGAGCATGTAACAGTCGTCACGGCTGCAGATATTGAAATAGATGAAGCTACATCCTCTGTAAATACATATATATCTTTTCCCGGTAGATCATCTCGGTACAACATCAGGCTGTGCAGGTGAATATTCTTCTCGTTGCTACAAATTCAGAATAAACAGGCATCCGCATCCTCGAGTGCAATTTTTGCAATAGAACACAAGATTTCCGGACAGAATACAATTTTGTGCATATTCTGTTCTTGTTCGTCTTACAAGGCGTGTTGAGTTGCAAAACGAAATTAAATAAAGGCACATGATATTATCTGAACTTGAAAGGATGTTCAAGCCCTAGTCCTGTGTCGAAGTGGAGCTGAGCTTGAGCAAGACGAGGACGGCGGCCGCCATGGGCAGGGACACCATGAGCAGCGCCTCCACGATGTTGGGCCGCGTGATGTCGGGGAGCAGCACGCTGCCGTACTTGACGGCCGCCGCGCCGCCGACGGACCCGAGCCCCAGAGTCAGGAGGTAGCCGGAGTCATCCTGGTCGATTGAAGCAGAATGTAAGGCTAGATGGACCAGGGGGTGGACAGAATGGCTGCTGAGCATGACTGAAGATAAGATTCTGCGCACAACACACAAGGGTTGTGACATAGCACGAGGGGGAGGAGGAGCGCTGACCTGCGGGGTTCGCCCCTTGCTGTCCGGCTCAGCCTCGGCGCCGTTGGTGTCGCGGGACGCGCGAGCGCGTCTCCTCGCCGAGCGCCGGCAGCTCACGCGGAAGCCGCGCCCCGGCGGCGGGGCTGCGCCGGGGCCGGAGGCGGTGGCCCGGGATGGCGCGGCCACCGCGCACGCACACGCCATGGACACGAGCAGGGCGCGACAGGAAGCAGAGACGGGAAGGCCTTACGCGTAGCGCGGCTCCTGCGTTCGTTATCCACAGCCGAGGCACGTTTTTTCTTTCTTTTCCGTGAGAGTGAGCATGCAGTTTTCGTACAGGTACCCGGAAAACTAGGGGGATTGATCTTCTGTCCCACGCTTGTTGGAACTTTGGGCGTGTTTGCTTCATGCCATAGTGCCCTGCCATTTTTTGCCGAGGGGTCCACCTGTCGTGTCGCGGGTATTTAGGGGCGGCTGTTAGGCCTTGTACGGTGTTGGGTGCTTAGGGCATCTCCAGCCGTTGGCCCCAAAATCGCCCCCTGGGGGCGAGCCGGCGATTACTCGGCGCTGGGGGCGGTTTTGCGCCCAGTCGTCGCCCCCAGCCGCCGAAATTGACCCACTTTGCAGCCCAATTTCGGCGAATAAACGGCCCATATGGACGAGAATAGGCCCATATTCGGTGTGGTTTCGCCGTGTCTCGGCGTTCAATTATCAACACAATTATTTCTTATCACATATTTCATCACAGAAAAATCAAATACTTCAACAAAATACTACAACAACAAATAGTTCAATACAAATTATATAGTTCAACAAATAAAAACTCGTATTTCATCACGCGGCGTCCCCCTTGAGCCTCCATAGGTGCTCAATCAGATCTTTCTGCAGTTGATGATGCACCTGTGGGTCTCGGATCTCCTGACGCATACTGAGACAGGCAGTCCAAGTTGCCGGTAGCTGGTGATCAACTTCGGCTAGAGGACCCTGCCTGTAGTATGGTTCAGTGTCAAACATTGGGTCTTCTTGCTCGCTCTCGATGATCATGTTGTGCAAGATGACACAGCAAGTCATAATCCCCCACATTTGATCTTTGGACCAGGTCTGGGCGGGGTACCGAACAACAACAAATCGAGATTAGAGCACACCAAATGCCCTCTCGACATCCTTCCTGCAAGCCTCCTGAAGCTTCGCAAACCAGGCGTTCTTGCCTCCCGCCACAGGGTTTGAGATCGTCTTCACAAATGTCGACCATCTCGGATAGATGCCGTCAGCTAGATAGTACCCCTTGTTGTATTGGTGCCCATTGATCTCGAAGTTCACCGGAGGAGAATGGCCCTCAACGAGCTTGGCAAAAACAGGAGAGCACTGCAGCACGTTGATGTCATTATGAGTTCCTGACATACCAAAGAAGGAGTGCCAAATCCAGAGGTCCTGTGTGGCTACCGCCTCAAGCACCACACTGCAACCGCCTTTGGCGCCTTTGTACATCCCCTGCCAACCAAATGGACAATTCTTCCATTTCCAATGCATGCAGTCGATGCTTCCAAGCATCCCAGGAAATCCTCTTGCTGCATTCTGGGCTAGGATCCGAGCAGTGTCTTCCGCATTGGGTGTTCTCAAGTATTGTGGCCCAAACACTGCCACCACTGCCCGACAGAACTTGTAGAAACACTATATGCTGGTGGACTCGGCCATGCGCCCATAGTCGTCGAGTGAATCACTGGGAGCTCCATATGCAAGCATCCTCATCGCTGTCGTGCACTTCTGGATGGAGGTGAATCCAAGAGCGCTAGTGCAATCCATCTTGCACTTGAAGTAGTTGTCGAACTCCCGGATGGAATTCACAATCCTGAGGAAGAGCTTTCGGCTCATTCGATAACGGCGCGGAAATGTTCTCTCGCCATGAAGTGGAGCATCGGCGAAGTAGTCGGAGTAGAGCATGTGGTAGCCTTGGAGACGATGACGGTTCTTTGCTTTCACCCGCCCCGGCGCCGAGCCACCTCGCCGCGGCTTTTCATTGCTCGCCAGCAGCTGGGCGAGGGCGGCGAGCACCATGAGATGCTCTTCTTCCTGGACGTCGGCCGTGGCTTCCTCCTCCAGCAGCGCGGCGAGCTCTTCCTCCTCATCCGAGTCCATCGCCGAGACAGGCAAAACGCCGAACACCTTGCGCTCGGTGGGCGTGTACCCGCCGTTAAACCGCGCCTCCGCGGCCGGAAACGGCGGCCGGAAACGCCCAGCTGCTATGGGAGGGGCTGCCGCGGCGAAGCGCTGCTATTTTCCGGCGGGGAATGGCTATCTAGCGGAGTAGGGCGCGGTCGTCGCCGGGATATAGCTAGTGGTGGCCGAGGGCGCGGGGGGTGCGAGGCGAGTCGGGGGAAGAAAACCTTGACTTTTCCCCTGTCGGTGTGGGCCAGGCGTGCTTTTCCCTAGCGGCGGAGCCCCCAACTGCTCCCTAGCGCGCCGGGTTCGGCCTGTGACCGCCGGGCGGAAAAAAGGTCCGAACCGGCGATTTTCGGCGTCCTGGGGGCGCGACTGGGCCGTTTTATCTGCGTCGGCGCCGAAAAAGTGGCCTGGGGGGCCCTGTTGGGGGCGCGGCTGGAGATGCCCTTAGGGGCGGCTGTTAGGCCAACTCCACCGCGACCCTATCCTGTCCGTCCCCGTCCATTTGCGGTAAAAGGGACAAACCAGGCGGCCCAGCGCGCGGGAGCAAACGGACTTTTGTCCGTTTCGTGTCCCCTTTCGACTCATCCCCGGCCCAAGTTTGCGCCGGTTTTGGGGTGAAACGGACAGCGCGCGGACGGGCGGGATGCGCGCGCTTGTCCACCCCTGGCCCGCCTGTCGGTGGCACAAAGCAAAACCCCCCGCCCGCCTATTTGGCGCCATTTCCAGCAAACCCTCCCACGTCCCTCCCGCCACCCCCTCCCTCCCCCGTCCATGGCCGACGCCCAGCCGAATTCTGGTGGCCTGGCCATCGACCCGCCCGGAAAGGTGAAGAAGAAGGCGGCCAAGGCGCCAAGGAAGCCACGATCGGAGTGCACGCCGGAGGAGATCGCCAGGTTGGACGCGGAAGCGGCGAAGAAGAGGAGCCGGAGAGCGGCCGTCAAGGGCAATGCCGCCGCGGCCAAGTTCGCCGCCGAGCGCGATGCGATTGAGGCCGCGTGGCGCAAGGCCGCGGCCGACGAGAAGGAGGACATCGTCAACAAAGCGCACGCCCTCCTCATGCTTAGCATGGGCCGTCCAGCCGGTTTCACTACAGCGGTCGTCGGCCCGGCGAGCACAGGCTCGTCGGTCGCCCGGCCTGCGCACTGCCAATCGCCGACGTCGCGGACCAAGCCCATGTCACCTGGCTTTCTTCCGCCAAGGCACGACGGTCACACCCGTTTCTCGGGGTCGCCGGACGCTGGCTTGTTCGCGCCGTCCACACCGCGCTCTGCGGCCGTCATCGACCTCAACGTCACGCCTGGGTCCAGCAGTGGCGGCCGGCCGTCCGTCGAGATGCAAAGCAAGCAAGCACGGGTACCGTTCACGGGCACCATGCCGGCCCCCCGCGCGCGTGTTGCTTGATGGAATGCCAACAACAACGGCACCGATCGACGACCCCTTCTACAACCAGTACATGGAGAACGTGATCTTCGAGGCTGTGCACGGACGTGCCTACGACCCCGAGGAGACCCAAAGTCAGGATGGCCGCGCCCAGTACATCGCCGATGAAGAGGCCGACGACCGTGCAGACTACGACCATGGTGACTCGTGGCATGAAGACGATGACATCTATGTCGAAGGTGATGGTGATGATGAAGAAGAAGAAGGCAATGACGTTGATATTAGTGGCGCGCCATTGTTCATCGACGAGCTGACCCAAAGAGCGGAAGCACAAAAGAAGAGGAAGAGCATTCGCACGGGTTCATACACACAAGATGAGGACAAGTTGATTTGCCAAGCTTGGATGGAGATTAGCCAAGATCCGAGGACCGGCGCGCAACAAAAGGGCATTGTTTTTTGGACGAGAGTCCACAAAACATTCCATGAAAGGAAGATGTTCGAGCCCTACCAAATTACAAGCAACCGTGGCATCGGCTCGATTCAAAAGAGATGGTTGTTCATCCAATAAAAGTGCAACAAGTATCAAGCCGCATTTGAGAGCGTTGAAGCACGGCCCGTGAGTGGTCTCGGCGTTGGGGACACGGTATGCTCTCCTCTTCCTAGCCCTTTTCTTGCTACGGCCATGAGACTTCGGCCTTGTATATGTTTGCATGTTCACTTCTTGTTGATCATGTGTTGTAGGCATTTCAATCTTTGGAGGCATTCAAGGCCCGGCACAATGACAAGCCATTCACTCTTACGCATTGTTGGACGCTCATCAACAGTTGCCCTAAGTTCAAGGACCAATACCATGAACTACAAAGGAAGAGAGGAGTGAAGATGGCCAAGTTCGCCGGAGGTGGAGATGGCGAGGCGTTGAAGAGGCCGAGGGGCAAGACCAACTCCAAGGTTGATGACATACGTGATGCCTCATCCATGGCATTGCATGATACTTTGCATGGCATGATGTCTCAAAAGGATGTGAGGGACGAGAAGAAGCGGCAAAGAAAGAAGCTTGAGATGGAGGAGGCGACCAAGAAGAGGAAGATCGACAAGGAGGAGGCGGCCCGGCAAAGGCAGCTCGACATGGAAGAGGCCGCCCGGCAAAGGCAGCTCGACATCGAGGCCGACAACGTCAAGGCCAGGCAGAGGCAGCTCAACATCGAGGCCACCAATGCCGCCACCGAAGCGAAGGAGGTGGCCCTTGCGATCATGAGCGTGGACTTGTCGAAGATGAGCGACAAGACGAGGGCTTGGTTCGAGGCCAGGCAGAAGGAGATGCTCAACGTCGAAGGCCTGAACTAGGTCGTCCGATCGGCGTGGCCGTTCTTTTTGGAGGCTGGCATGGGTGCCGCCGCCCGCTGGGCCGCTCGCAGTGTGCCGGCGAGAAAACATTCATTTTGGAGGCTGACTGTGTTGCTGGCCGCTGGCCGATACCGGCGATGGACGTGTAGGCCGCTGGCTTTGTTGCCGGCGTGATGAACTAGGGCTTGACATTTGAAACGTTACTCTTTTTTTTAAATA
Source organism: Aegilops umbellulata (assembly GCA_032464435.1). Classification (NCBI taxonomy): domain Eukaryota; kingdom Viridiplantae; phylum Streptophyta; class Magnoliopsida; order Poales; family Poaceae; genus Aegilops; species Aegilops umbellulata. The sequence continues at coordinate 22,300,367 of CP136057.1, forward strand.
GACGCGGACAGGATGGGGCAAACGGATGCGGCCGCGCGCTGGGCGCACGGCCACCGCATCCCAGGACACACCCGGACACGACCCCAAATCCCTACCCAAATGGACAGAATCCGGACAAAACAGACGTCCGTTTGGGGTCACGTAGTGGAGTTGGCCTTAGGCCTTGTACGGTGTTGGGTGCTTATGCACCGGTGCTTAAAGAGATAGAGTACTGTTGCATCACAAGGAAATTTTGTCACACAATGAAGAGTGCTTCCAGTAGGTGCTTACTTGCTTCAAATCTGTAGCATCTGTGAGGGAAGGAGGGCAGTTAACTCCCATAAGCACCGGCTGGCATCGAAGCCAAAGTTTGCTTCCGTACCACTTAATAAGCACCTGTGTAAGCATCTGCATGGAGAAAAAATGTTTTTTTTCTCTGAGACACCTGTGTAAGCGCTTGCGTTGTACATGGGCTTAATGGCTAATCGTAAGGGGTCCACCTGTCGGTGGCCCACGCCGGAGTTTAACGCGGCGGCGCGCGCCGGTGGTCTCCGGCGACCCAAAACGCGCCGGAGTGCCACTGGCCTCGCCGGAATATCGCTACGGGCCATTGATTAGACGGCCGCGACTACCCACGAGATGCAGGGGCTCGCGTGCATCCATTGCCGCAGACGGCAGCAACCAGGAGGCACTGAGCTCGCCATAGACGAGATCGCAGCGGCGGCCGAAGCACCGGCCCGAGTGGCATGAGGCTGAGTATGGCTTGAGCTTTGTGATAGTAGCTATTTGTCATGTCAGCTACATGTTCTATGTCCTATGCGTAGGTGATTCTAAGTAGGATGAGCAAACATAGATGATGTTGAGCATGCATGTGCGTCGATTTTTTTTGTAGGGAAAGTGTAATTATAATGTTTGTGAAGTCAATCAACATATATTGATCAGTGGCTCCCTGGGTAATAAATAGCTTGTATGCATTCTGCCATGTTATGCTTTGCCTTTGCTTGTTTCCAAGGTTCCCTCCCTGTTTATTTAGGCTCCGTTCGGTTCAGAGGGAGAAAAAACGAAGGAATAAATAACTGCATAGGTATAGAGTTGAGTGGGAAGAGCAAACCTATGGCCTGTTCGCTTTGCAGGAGAAGGCACTATTGAGAAGTACGATGGAGAAATGGGTGTCAGTACTGATTATAGTTGTTTATTGTCTTGAAAAGGAGTAACCTCTCACACCTCTCATGCAACTGCATTGTTTATTCGGCTGCACCACCCTAGAGCCAGCTCTTAGCCTCGGGCCTCCACGTGAACATGAGGTTTTAGTGGATTTTAGATTTCCTGTGAAAAGTACAGGTTTGTGTGACTATCCGGTGGAACAGACGACTGAGATTCCTCTAAAACGAACGCACTACAGGTAGGAATTCCTATGGTAACCCTTCCTCCAAAAGTTCCTGCAAAATTCCTGTATACCGAACGGGGCCTTAAAAACATCGAAACTGTAGGTAGCAACTAGAGTTTCTCATTCTTCTTCTGAAATGAAATAGGGCTTGTCACCTTGCTGGAATATATAGAGTTTACTTTCTTAAGAGAAATGTCAATGCCTACTTGGCATTGACAGTGTGGCTTTATTCATTAGCATTATGCCAAGTTTTCGCTTCACTGCTCTAGCATAGTTTGTAGACACTAACTGCTACTGTTCATAGTGAGAGTTAAAGAGGGTCAAGTAACCGAGTAACCAAGCAAAACAGGGTCGAGTAACCGAGTGTCTTTACTTCAGGATTTATGTTTTAACTCAACTAGCAACCAAAGTTCCTTCTCTGATGATTTATTTTTGATTAGGCTAGACTAGAAGGACAATTAGTGGGAGTTAGCAAAGCAAATTAGCAGGTTACCCTTTGGCTCTGTTTCCCATGGCATTGGGGTTGTTCTACTGCTTGTAGATTAACATCCTGGTTAACCACTGTTGGCAGGCCACTTCTTTGGTGGCTGGCCGGGAGGGGCTAGGGCAACATCTCTCCCCCCCTGATTCTTGTTTGATTAGGCGTTCAATTCTGTTTGCACGGTTGCACCTGCTGCATTCTCATTGATGCTGAGATTATGTTGCTTGTTGTTGAATTCTAATGAAGTAGGCGGAGCCATGAACTACTTTGTTGTCACTTATTTCCTTAGTATTTTTCTTTGTCTTGTCTTGTGTTGCTAGAGAAACCTGACTTGGTTCTTTGGCTATTAGTTACAGGAGGGAAAGCATATGGGATCTACACGATGTGATGAGGAGATCTATCTGGGTTGGGTTGTCGAGGAAAAGTAAGGAGGGGGAAATCCCAATTTAATAGGTTACCCTCACTGAGTGTTTGCTACAATCTTGCTTGTGTAGTCATCCCTATGTAAAGAAATATAAGAGCGTTTAGATCACTAAAGTAGTGATCTAAACACTCTTATATTTGAGTACTTGCAGTATTGGAAATTGTAGTGTGGCCTCCTTGAAGAGAGGTTGTTTCTTTCTCTGTTCGTTACTGGGAATCAGAGATGTTGTCAACAACAATGAATGAATGCATGTACATGATGAATATAAATATTGTCAACAGTCATGTCTTTGAAAGATGCAATAAAAAACCAAAAGTTTCCTTTTGGATTTTCTAAACAAAGGCTTGTGTTTGGAAGATGACAAAATCAGTATGAGGATTCATTTGTTGTCACCTGCATGCCAATGGTCCATTTACTTGTAAACTCTAGATAGCTAGCATACACACTTGGTTGCTTTTGGTTCCTGTGAAGATAAGAGAAAAACCGCCAAATAAGGCTTGCTAGTAGTAAAAAACAAAATCACTCTAGAACAATTGAGTGTAATCCACCTTGTATATTTCTGGCATCCTCAAAGAAAAAAGCGACCAAATTTGAAATTTAATTTGCTAGAAAACAGAGGAAGTTGAACATTTTTTAGACCATAATAGCAGCAACTTTGGTGTAATTACTAATACCTTGGCACTGGAACGATGATAATGAGCAAACAATTTTCTCTGCATCGTCAGTCTTCGAATCAGACCGGTAAATTAGTGGGGGGGGGGGGGGGGGCTGCTTTGGCAAATCGACCAACCGTGAGCGAAACCGTTGTTGCACATGTCATCGTTAACTTGTGATTAATCAGTGCGGTCTTTGCATGCGTTGGAATGTGGTGCTCAATTGACGTGGGGGCATACACACAAGCAATTTTTTAATGCCGCCAGTCTCATGCATTGGCAGCTAAGGGGGTGTTTGTTTCCAGAGACTTTTTTGTGTAGGGACTAGAAAAGGTCACTCTTAGAGACTTTTTTATCAAACGGAAGGGACTTTTTAGGGACTAAACTAGCCATTTGGGACTAAATGAAGCAGACTCTCAAGGAGAGTCTTTTTGGGACTTTTCTAACAATGCCCCTCCATGCAAACATTGCCCTGCCACCCCATGGTGTTGTTTGATTGTTATTTTTCTATATACTAAAGGCAACATGGTCATTTAATAACCTCTAGAAAGGGACTAGGGACTTTTTAATCTCTGGAAACAAACAGAGAGGGACTTTTTAGGGACTAGAGACTTTTTAGTTGGGACTAGAAAATGTCCTAGGACTAGAGAACCAAACACCACCTAAGGATGCGGGAGAGACATCAACCAATAATTAAGGTAGAAACGAAACGGCCTGGAGGGAACATGCGTCATAAAACGAAATGAATGTGCACCTACGGATGCCCATTAGCGGCCTGGACTGCGCTACCTCACATATCTATTGTTGGAAATATGCCCTAGAGGCAATAATAAAAGCATTATTATTATATTTCCTTATTCATGATAATTGTCTTTATTCGTGCTATAATTGTGTTATCCGGAAATCGTAATACATGTGTGAATAACAGACAACAATATGTCCCTAGTGAGCCTCTAGTTGACTAGCTCATTGATCGACAGATAGTCATGGTTTCCTGACTATGGACATTGGATGTCATCGATAACGGGATCACATCATTAGGAGAATGATGTGATGGACAAGACCCAATCCTAAACATAGCATAAGATCGCATAGTTCGTTTGCTAGAGTTTTCCAATGTCAAGTATCCTTTCCTTAGACCATGAGATCGTGTAACTCCCGGATACCGTAGGAGTGCTTTGGGTGTGCCAAACGTCACAACGTAACTGGGTGACTATAAAGGTATACTACGGGTATCTCTGAAAGTGTCTGTTGGGTTGACATGGATCGAGACTGGGATTTATCACTCCGCTTGACGGAGAGGTATCACCGGGCCCTCTCGGTAATGCATCATCATAATGAGCTCAATGTGATAAAAGTGTTTGATCACGGGATCATGCATTACGGTACGAGAAAAGTGACTTGCCGGTAACGAGATTGAACGAGGTATTGGGATACCGACGATCGAATCTCGGGCGAGTAAAATACCGATTGACAAAGGGAATTGTATACGGGATTAATTGAATCCTCGACATCGTGGTTCATCCGATGAGATCATCGTGGAGCATGTGGGAGCCAACATGGGTATCCAGATCCCGCTGTTGGTTATTGCCCGAGAGCCGTCTCGGTCATGTCTGCATGTCTCCCGAACCCGTAGGGTCTACACACTTAAGGTTCGGTGACGCTAGGGTTGTGAAGATATGTATATGCAGTAACCCGAATGTTGTTCGGAGTCCCGGATGAGATCCCGGACGTCACGAGGAGTTCCAGAATGGTCCGGAGGTAAAGAATTATATATAGGAAGTGCTGTTTCGGTCATCGGGACACGTTTCGGGGTTATCGGTATTGTACCGGGACCACCGGAGGGGTCCCGGGGGTCCACCAGGTGGGGCCACCTGCCCTGGTGGGCCACATGGGCCTTAGGGGGTGCGCCTTGGCCTGCTTGGGCCAAGGGGAACCTGCCCCAAAGGGCCCATGCGCCTAGGGTTCCATCTAGGAGGAGTCCTAGTGGTGGAAGGCACCTCCTAGATGGCTTGGGGGGAGGGAAACCTCCCTGGCCGCCGCCCCCTTGGGAGATTAGATCTCCCAGGGCCGGCGCCCCCCCAAGAGGCCTATATAAAGGGGGGGAGGGGAGGGGGGCAGCGCACCCATAAGCCCTGGCGCCTCCCTCCTCCCTGCAACACCTCCTCCTCCTCCCGTAGTTGCTTAGCGAAGCCCTGCCGGAGTTCTGCTGCATCCACCACCACGCCGTCGTGCTGCTGGATCTTCATCAACCTCTCCTTCTCCCTTGCTGGATCAAGAAGGAGGAGACGTCACGCTTTCTGTACGTGTGTTGAACACGGAGGTGCCGTCCGTTCGGCACTAGATCATCGGTGAATTGGATCACGGCGAGTACGACTACCTCATCCACGTTCACTCGAACGCTTCCGTTGCAATCTACAAAGTGGTATGTAGATGCTATCTAATCTGAATACTCGTTGCTAGATGAACTCATAGATGGATCTTGGTGAAACCGTAGAAAAAATTTTAATTTTCTGCAACGTTCCCCAACATCTATGCCACAGCCTTCCTGTTGACCATGGACCGTGCACGCGGTTGCATCCCTCTAGAGCCTGTTCTCTCCACCATGCCGCTATCACTCTCTACATATCGAAGAAGTAGTCTTTCATCCGCGTGCGGGGTTCGCGTGCAACTTGGAGTTGGCAGCGAGTAATAAACATGCATTAACTTGAAGAAATTCAAACACATAAACGGAAGCGTACGTGGGGGTAGTAGGACACCATATATACCTTCTATGTTGTTTCCAACAAGAGGAAATATCCCAGAGTTGAATGGGTAGAGAGTGTCGTCGAGGTCTACATTATTTTCACGCACAGTAGCCAAACATGATCAAAAATTGAGAACTTTGGCACTCGTAATAAAGAGAAACAAAAACAAGGACTAGACATTAGCAAAGTGGAGGCAGTCAAACTTTTGCTCCATGACACATACAGACGGATGGCACACAACTGGGTGTGGGTATACAGATGGAGAGAGAGCGAACTATCGAGGAGGAGGGTTGTTGGAGAGGGAGAGAACTATCGGATGAGAAGAAGATGAATTCCAAGGATGAGGTGTTTAAATAGGCGGGCAGTTAACCTAGTGCATTGCATGATGGACCATCTGCCACGAGGGAGAGGCTTATCGATTTAGAATATAACACAAAAAACATTTATGAAGAGTAAAACACACCATTACTGTAGTCTAGAAACACAAAATCTTTTTTGTTGTTCTGTGTGTGTTGGTGGGGGTGGGGGGGGGGGGGCAGGTACCCCCCTCCCACTAAGTTTGGCCAATGCTCATATTTTTTATGGAAGATTATCACCTATGCAGACATATCCGTCTAAGTTTTGGTGTGTCGACTAGTGCAATGCAGACATATCCGTGCGAGTTTTGGTGTGTTGACTAGTACAACAAGACTCTCCCATGCACCACTCTCACGTCTCACAATTCAATTTTGTTCTCAGTCCATCGGATACGATATTGATTACAACGACTTTTATAGGTATACACATACATGAGCGCACTAATTAAACACCCTTCCTCAATCCTCATACGAATTTTACTCTCTAATGTTTTGCTCTAACATCCGCTTTGTCCTGCTTCTCAAATAAATAAATCATGTTCATGTCTGACAGGTTTGTCCATGGAAGTGAACTACCCTACAATAGCATCAAACACGACGATCTTCTCTGTAACATGCTTAATAAAATGTGCATCCGTCAACTCGTACGAAAGAGTGAAGTCAGTATTCATATAACAGACACAGGAAGAAAGAAGGCAATGGTCCAACAACAGAAAACTAACTACAAGAAATTCAGTTACTGGTAAGTCTGCCATATATCACCAGCTTCCTCGTTTTCTTGCCTTGATGGACTTCCTCATTTACTCTCTATGGTCATCCTCTTTAGTTATAACTTTTCACACACTTTTGTTGTACCTGGAGACCGTGCCTTTATCCTTCCTCATTGAACCATCTTTTTACTATTATTAGGCTTCGCCATGACCCGTTGCACGGTAAGCTACATCTAAATGAACCGAAAACTTCACCTTGACGTACAATTACACCAAAAAATGGGGTTAATCTAAGCACTTAGTAAACTATAACTTGACTACAATTACATACGGAAAATATGGTTTATCTACATCGAAGTGAACAGTAACAGCATCTATACGTACAAACTTCCATGTTGTAGTCAAGTTACATCCGGGTGAGATAGTGAACAACATCATAATGTATCAATTTCATCCAAAAATGTGCTTGAGTTACGTCTAACAATTGTACATCTGAATGAGCTGATCCTCAAACCTAAAGTCAATTGATGCTAGAATGGTTTGAACCTAGTGCCCAGCAATCTCACCAGAGAACGACAGCCATACTGCTGAGGAATTAATCAAGTCGTTCCTTTGCTGCTCCATTAGGCTAGTCATAGTGGGAGTAACTTAGCTAGTAACATAGCGCACTCCGAGAAATTTTTGCTTACATGGCATGTAGTTAATGAGAAGTGGTAACTTAATATGTTATTGTAACATAGCGCTTCCCAAGACAATATGAGTCTATAAACTAATTAATGAAGTTTTCTATGACACTACTACTATGTTATTTTGCACTATAAAATTAGTAATTTAGACTAGTGTCATATGCATGACACTACTCCCCACTATGACCAGCCTTAGCTTTGCAAAATCCCCAACGTGTAGCATATTTATTGATTGTGTGCAACCCAATGCAGATGGCAGCTGATTTTCCACACCTCCGTTGTCCTGCGTACGTGTCCTCTATTGGCCAACAACAAATAACCATTGGAATAAGCATGCATATTCATTAACTGAAAACAATGAACAGGTTGTAAAACACTGAAGGTACAAACAGAAACTGCGCGCAGTGGTCAAAAAATAGAGCACCTATGCATAATAAACATTGAGAAATTATAACTGCAGAATGCATCAGCAAGTGCAGTGGCATGTATAAACCATAATGGGACAGAATTACTTCCAAGCATTAACAAAACTACATCAGTGGTCGACATTGCTGCATCCACCAAACCAAATTGAACCACTTGGCTTACTCAGACTGTTAAGGAGGACAGCGGGGAGAAGATCGTATGGAAAAGAGGCAGCCGTTAGTCCTGGCCATGGGCAGCCCGGCCCGAACAGCCCGGCCCGACCCGGCCCGACGCTGCTCCCGGGCCGGGCCTGGGCCTAGGTTTTGAGCCCGAAGACTAGGTCGGGCCGGGCCTGGGCCCGCTGTTTATGACATTTACTGAAGAGGCCCGGCCCGAGGCCCGACGTGTTTTTTGCTGTGATGGGCCGGGCTCGGGCCTGAAAACTAGGCCCGACGGCCGGGTCGGGCCGGGCTCAGGCCTGAGTTTTCTACCTCGGGCTTGGTCAGGCCCGGCCCGAAGCCCGGCCCGGCCCGGAGGATGGCCAGGTCTAGCAGCCGTGCTTGTCGTTGTTGGACACGTGGCGTCAGGGAATCATCAACTCACGCGGCCGTGGCTGACAGGTTAGAATCCCGAGTATTGAGCGCCCGCCCACATCCTCCGTATGTATGCAGCACCACCGATCCGTATCCGTTCCTCTCTCGAGCGGATAGTTTTTCTTTGCGGAGACGAGAGGGAGCATAGCGCCCGCCGCCGTTGCTCACCTCAGCACATCCCTGTGCGGGAGAAAGGAGCGGCAAGGTTTGGGTTTCACGGTGCTGCCCCCTTTTTATAGCCCTTACGTGAAATGACGAAAATGCCCCGGTGGGGGCAAGGAAATTACGTTCAGTTGCAATTGGAAGTTTATTACTCCAACCTCTCGGGACTCGTACAAGAGCTTGGGCTCTAGCCCTAAAGCAAACCATAATCCTTTCGATAGAACCTTGCTTTTACTGCTTTTTGATCTGGCAGGCTAGAGAATCGAGTTCTTTCTGGGCGATACTATAAATTCGGCAGGTCGGTGTTTTTTTTGTAGCATCAAGGTGATAGTAGGAGGCCCAGTCTTAACTCTGTACTAGATCGCTTTTTCTTTCCTCTCCCTCCCAAGGCGACTTGGGAAAGCCTTCCTCCCCTCAATCTTCGCCAGGGAGTCCATGGATTCGCCTCCCCTCTGCTTGCCGCTCCGGGTCCGGTGGCAGGGAGGAGAATCCTAGTGTCTCTAATTCTTACACTGGACAATTTAAATTCAACTTTTTTTGAACCATTGTTCTATGCTGATTTTCATTAATTATAAGTTAAATATTTACAGCAAATTACAGGTTGAAGAGAACTTCTTCTTTTTTGTCGACGGGAAAAACACCAAAAGAAAAAGGAGTTTTGGATTGTTCTTAGTACTCCCTCATTTCTGGTTTACTAGGCTCATCTTGCAAATCACATCAATCAAGAAAGATATATTTAAATGACAGATAGCACATCAGTGCTACAGTAACTTTGACGCAGACGGGGTCACGAGGCTCGATATTGGCCGATGGGTTATGATGTGATGAGATTGCAATTGGTCTTGCTTCCCTTTTCACTGCAATTCTCTCAAGGGGATATTTTCTAGATAGACTAGGGGGGTGCTCGAAGCTCCGCCATTGATTTACTAGCTCTTTCCTATGGAGGATTGGAGGCCGGGTAAGAATCAGAAATCATGGCGATGCATTTCAAGAGGCCGACAAAAAGTATGTTGCTAATTTTGGCATAATGTGAGATAAAGATGCTTTTCCTCCCTCCTTAGTTTGCGTTAGAGAGAATCAAAAACTCCAGCTGTACGAGTACCAAACAAGCCAAAACTACACCGTGTGCGGGTCTGGATGCTCGAAGCTCCGCCGCCTGATTTAGTAGCACTTCCCTATGGAGTAGTGGAGATCGTGTGACAATCGAAAATCATGGTGTACACATGCTCAGGGCTGCATGAGATAGGTTTGTTGCTAATTTTGGCACAACATAGCATAAAGATACTTTTCGTCCCTCCTTAGCCGTGCGTCCAAGAAAATCAAAAAGCCCAGTCGCCTTTTCTGATTAATTAGGTAGAAAAAACCATGCTCTCCGGTTCCAATTACTTATCTTAGATTTGTCTATATACGGCCGTCAGCCGTGCACCGGAAGCATCTCAAATCCGCATGGAGCATCACACGGCCGGCTCAGACTGAAACTGAAGTGGCAAAAGGGCGGCCACGTACGATCGAGACGTGATAAGTGAAGCACTCTTGGTCCCATCTCCAAAAGCAAAGCTGAAGGCGCGATCAACCACAATACTTTTGTTGTTATATTTTTGTTGTTGTTGCTCTAGCTTTGTGCTTTTGCACAACAACTGGTCCTTATCATCTTATGTGTCTTGTCACGTTTGTGATCCATGGCGTACAGCAGCAACATTCCACGAACAAACAACCTACCTTTGGTTTCATCAGGCGAATGGTACGAGTACAAACTACAAAGCCTTTTTCTTGCGTGAACACAACCGTGGTACTCACCACGCGACATATTCTGGTACCGTAAAGCACCTGGCGTCCTGATCCAACGGTGAGGCTGACCACGTGTAGCTCCTTGCTAGCCACCGACCGACTCCATAAATCGAGCCCCCGTGCGATCCATCATTCATCTCGAGCTCCTTCCCCGGACACAGTACGTACTGTCGACTGTGGTGACTTCTCTCTCTCTCTCTCGATCCTGCTTGGCAACAACAACCATGGCAGCCGCCGGCCACCTCATGCTCCTGTCCTGCGTGCTCCTCCACGCCCTCCTCGCCGGTCCCGCGGAGGGCCTGGTCCGCGTGGCGCTGACGAAGAGGCCGGTGGACGAGGTTGACGGCCCCGTCTTCGCCGGAGAGGACGCCCAGCGCCTCCTCGCGTGGCGGCACGGCCTCGTCTACGACGCCGACGTGCCCACAACAGGTGAAAAGGGCCACGTCGTGGCGCTGAAGAACCACCTCAACGCGCAGTACTACGGCGAGGTCGGCGTCGGGACGCCGCCGCAGAACTTCACCGTCATCTTCGACACGGGCAGCGCCGACTTCTGGGTGCCCTCCTCCAAGTGCTTCCTCTCGGTGCGTAGTGTTGTTGGCTTGCTCCGATTTGGGACGGGTCTTACACATTTTGGTTACTACTTACGAAGTTACGATACACATTTTGGTTACTACTTACGATAGTGATTTGGAGAGTGTGCGTTTTTTTGTGAATCCTTGCTGCAGATTGGATGCTATCTGCACGCGAGCTACAAGGCCAGCAAGTCCGCCACGTACAAGAAGAACGGTTTGTGTCTTGCGCCTTCCTCTTTTATACAGTGAGAAATAATTACATCGTCTCTTCCTAAATGTAAGACGTTTTTGCAGTTATTCCCTTAAAAAAAGACATTTTTGCAGTTCAAGTACTATATACATTTAATGTATAAATCAAGCATATTCTTGCAATCATTAAGAGATAAGGATAACATGATGCTATCCTAACACGTTGTCCATGCACGTATTTCCTTCAGTTGGGCATTAGGTAGACGTCTTTTATAGTATTATTAAAGCTGGAGCCAAATCCAAAAAAAAAAAAAAGCTGGAGCCACCAGACCCTAACTCTATTTTCATGAATCTAATTTTCATTTCCCCTCTTGGCAGGAAAAAGGGTCGCAGTTCGTTACGGAACCGGTGCAATTTCTGGCTATCTTAGCCAGGACAATGTGCAAGTTGCTGGTGTAGTTGTAAAAAATCAGGTTTATGCCCGGAAGTGCACACTTCTTTATGTTCTCTAACCATCTATCATGTGCATCCCATTTCAGAGTATACTAACTTTATTATGGTACTCTGCTAGGATTTCATCGAAGCTACAAGGGAACCAAGCATTACTTTCATGTTCAGGAAGTTCGATGGCATTCTCGGTCTTGGATTTAAAGAAATCGCCAGGGGCGGTGTTGAACCTGTCTGGTGAGCAAAGCTATTTGTATGAATATCCCAGTTATAGCTTTGTTTGGTAATATATGGTATCAACATTGGATATTAATTAATATTTCATTACTTATATGCTTGCCGTATGCATGGTGTGTTATTAAGATCTAGATATTGCACTGAGGGTTCTCCTAATTTGTTTGATGCCATATTGCAAAAATGTAAAGTATCATGGAATTGGCACCCTCGAATGTGAAGCATATAACCATATCCATTATCACTGACATAGCAAGAATATTTATAGGTACAACATGGTTAACCAACATCTGGTTAGTAGCCCTGTTTTCTCGTTCTGGTTCAACCGGAATGCTGGCAAAGGGCAGGGGGGAGAAATTGTGTTTGGAGGAATTGATCCTAAGCATCACAAGGAAGAACATACATACGTTCCTGTTACTAAGAAGGGATACTGGCAGGTGGGTCTCTTTCAGTTAGTTCAGTAGTTTTAACATTCAAGAAGTGGAAACTAATTGTTGCCGAGAAGTTTTGACTCACTTGTTGCTCTTTTTTTTTGTGTCACTTGTTGCAGTTTGATATGGGTGATGTCTTGATTGGAGGAAAGTCCACAGGTACCAACTTGCCAAAAAATAACAATGCCTACTATTGTGATTACTATACTTCTATACAAATAAAAAGTGTTTACAACCATTTTACTTATACTCTCTATGTATTAGGATTATGTACATCTCGCTGTGCAGCTATAGCAGATTCGGGAACTTCGTTGCTTGTTGGTCCCACTGTATGTCTTGGAGCTCTGTTTATCTTTATATACATAAGCAAGGAAAAAGGCTCTACATCATCTGGTCATTGATTGCTATATAAAATTGAATAATCAACATTTCTAGTAAACCAATTTTGACGATCCTTGCCCCAAAATTTTGGCATAAGTTTTACTTTTTGCCATAGAAAATGTGTATTGCTACAAGTAAAGATGCATCCTATGATAGATTTAATTTATAGCTTTTTTTTATTAAACTTTTGATGACTACACTTGAAGGGCAAGCACTAAAGCAAACTGAAGCATAATGCATATAAACTCCCGAATAAATTTGGAAAATAATAACTTCTACAAAGTAAATATGCACCAATAGGTACATTACATAATGTGAATGTTAGTGAAACAGAGCCCGATAGACCACTTGAATCATAACACATGCAATATAATTATCAATGCCACATAGTTTCTACTAGGGAGGGTGCATATTCTATTTTTAGTTTAATATTTGTGTGTCTTATACAACCAAATCAACAATGAAATATGCAGGCAATAATTACTCAGATAAATGAAAAGATTGGTGCACCTGGGATTTTCAGCCAAGAGTGCAAGGAAGTTGCTTCTCAGTACGGACAACGGATCTTAGATCTATTGCTAAATGAGGTTTGCATATTTCCAAAGGCTTCTTTCTTATTTGATTATTCATATATTGGGATTATAAAATTATTTTGTGTGGGTCTATGATGCAGATCGACCCAACAAAAATATGTCCTTCTGTTGGTCTATGCACTCACAGTGGAACTCAGGGTGTAAGGTAAGAGTTGTGAACTCGTGAACAACAACAAAGCCTTTAACCTCTCCTACTATTTACAGGTTCAAGAAAAACAAGTTGGGGTAGGCTAGAGGTGAAACCCATAAGATATCGCAACCAACTCAAGATTCTGACACATGGATAGCAAGCTTTCACGCACCCTTGTCCATGGCTAATTCTCTAGTGATACTCCAGTCCTTCAGATCCCTCTTTACGGACTCCTCCCATGTAAAGTTTGGTCTACCCCGACCTCTCTTAACATTATCGGCACGCTTTAGCCGTCCGCTATGCACCGAAGCGTCTGGAGGCCTGCGCTGAATATGTCCAAACCATCTCAGACGATGTTGGACAAGCTTCTCTTCAATCGGCGTTACCCCAACTCTTTCATGTATATCATCATTCCAGACTCGGTCCTTCCTTGTGTGGCCACATATCCATCTCAACATGCGCATCTCTGGCACACCTAACTGTTGAACATATTGCCTTTTAGTTGGCCAACACTCAGTGCCATACAACATTGTGGGTCGAACTGCCGTTCTATAGAACTTCCCTTTTGGCTTTTGTGGCACTCTCTTGTCACAGAGAATGCCAGAAGCTTTGCGCCACTTCATCCATCCGGCCTTGATTCAATGATTGACATCTTCATCGATATCCCCATCCTTCTGCAACATAGACCCCAAATATCTAAAGATGTCCCTCTGAGGCACCACCAGCCCATCAAGGCAAACCTCCTCCTCCTTGTGCCTATTAGTACTGAAACCACAAATCATGTACTCGGAGACCTTTGGATTTCAAGGTTTGTCTCCATAGCTCTAACTTCCTATTAACCCCCGTCCGACTATCATCGACTAGCGCCACATCATCCGCAAAGAGCATACACCATGGGATATCTCCTTGTATATCCCTTGTGGCCTCATCCATCACTAGAGCGAAAAGATAAGGGCTCAAAGCTGACCCCTAGTGCAGTCCTATTTTAATCGGAAAGTCATCAGTGTCGCCATCACTTGTTCGAACACTTATCACAACATTATCGTACATGTCCTTGATGAGGGTAATGTATTTTGCTAGGACTTTGCGTTTCTCCAAGGCCCACCACATGACATTCTGCAATATCTTATTGTAGGCCTTCTCCAAGTCAATGAACACCATATGCAGGTCCTTCTTTTGCACCCTGTATCTCTCCATGAGTTCGTACCAAGAAAATGGATTCCATGGTTGATCTCCTAGGCATGAAACCAAACTGATTTTTGGTCACGTTTGTCATACTTCTTAAGCGGTGCTCAATGACTCTCTCCCATAGCTTCATTGTATGGCTCATCAGCTTAATTCTACGGTAATTAGTACAACTTTGAGGCATATGTAACCAAGAGGCGGGGTATACATCACATGATATATATACTGGCATATGTAGTCGGGAGAAGGAGTCTAAGAGCACCGTGCACAACAAGGCAAATCTTAAAATCAACCTAAAAATGATGTAATTGATACATCAAGGAGATGTAACGGAAAATTATTTTATAATATTAAAAGTGTACTTGTGGAAGTAAGAGAGCAATTCATGAGTAATTATAGAGTGCAAGATTTCAAGTTATTTTCTCATCCGTTCGACCAATCTTCTTAGATGGTTCGTATTGATTCATTAAAAACAAGTTGCGCCTTCTATATTGGTATAGAGATTCAATGTTTACACGTAAAATTATTTTCAAATTAGTGGTCACTTCATTGTGAATGATACCATTGGTAGTACAAGGCTATGCAATTTCCAAAAAAAGGCAAATTTAATATCAGACGCTTAAATTTTCTTCAAATATATCTTCTATAACCAAGGACGTGTGATTTTACATTAAGACCAGAAACAACAATGTCAAACAATTCGATGACCACAAGGACTTTTTGTGTTAAAAAATATATTTTTGAATGAGTTTTGAAATTATACCCAACTCCTTCGCCACAATTTCCAAATTTTGCAACCTACCAAATTCTATCCAAAATTCCACCAAAAATATTTTGCTATCTAGCACAGAATAAATATAATATCTTGTTGGTAGAAATGTTGGCGTGCATGAAGTTAGTTTTATGCCATTTTTACCTTTCACATTGGTTTACTTATGTCTTGATGGTTGACATTGTTTCCTCCTGCAACGTAATGGCAGCTTTGGTATTCGGACTGTGGTAGATGATGAAACCGGGAGATCGAATGATGCCATGTGCCATGTTTGTGAGATGGCTGTTATGTGGGCAAAGGACCAACTTGCACAGGATCAAACACGGGATCTTATATTGAAGTACATTAATACGGTATGTTTTCTATCTCTTATACCAATGAGATTCACACCATAACACATTTGAGTTGTACAAACTTTGCTAAATTAGCTTACCTTGTAGCTATGTGGCTATATCCCTAGCCCTATGGGAGAATCATCAGTGGACTGCAAAAGACTTGCATCCATGCCTGACGTCGCCTTCTCCATCGGCGGCAAAAAGTTTGCACTCACACCAGAGCAAGTATTGATTTTCTCTATGATTACTACCTTCGTGTTTTTGGTTTGAATTTGATTGAGAATAGCTACCAAGTCCACCACTTTATTGAGTGTCATTATATTAAAGATTTCAGATGTTCTTTTTTCCCACTACCTTTTTGAAACTTTACTCCTAGGTCCATAATGTTGGTTTTCTCCTTAATTTTCTTAGGCCACCTATGTACTCTAGAAATTTCATTAGATATTTGTAGTATTGTATGCTTCGTGCCCCCCCCCCCCCTCTTTCTATAAATGTATATTTGGTCAAAGGAATGGTACCACGCAAGGTTTAGTACTGTACACATAGTTAAAACTTTGGTTATTTAGTGCAACCAGAGGCGGTACAACTGGAAGGAAACAAACTATAGAGATCATAGTGGAACTAAATGATGGCAAAGTATGCATATTAGATTCTTTGCTTCTGGGAATAATTATAAGTGTTTGAAGAAAATCGATCTCATGCATTCAGATTTATATATTTCTTGCACTCTCCTTCTATTATGGTAAACTAATATGGCTCCACACTATTTACATTGTTTAGTACATCCTTAAGATTGGCGAGGGAGATGCTACTAAGTGCATCAGTGGATTTGTAGCTATGGACATTCCTCCTCCCCGTGGTCCTATCTGGTAAAATTATGCATGTCTTATGTTCTCATAGCTTTTTCCTATATATATAAGATCGATGTTAATCCTTTTCAAGTGTAGAACTTAAGTTTCATCATACAATTGTGTTAGTTTTGTTGGATAATGGAACCTTTCATTACTACATCATTTATTAGAAAGTCGCCAAACAGTGATCCCACCCGAAAGTGGGAAAGAAGCCAACAATACTAGCCAACATAAGTAGAGTGTAATATGACATTCAAGATTACTCTCAATACTAGGAAGCCTAACATTGACACTCCATCCAAATCGAGACATAAACTTGTTGGTAATACACTCGAGGTTCTTAGTGGCAAGCTCCATCAGCCCAACATTGCACCTTCTGTAGCAACACCCATGACCACAACAAACTGCTATGCGTGTACCAAGAATTATTCCGATAAAATGACATTCTCATCCACCTAAACATGATGTAGCTCATCTAGGGAAATCTGATTATCAACATGATGTCGTGGGACTCGTGAAACTTGCGCCTCTCAACTCTGACAAACATTCAAACTTTTAGGAA
This sequence comes from Aegilops umbellulata, assembly GCA_032464435.1. Lineage (NCBI taxonomy): Eukaryota > Viridiplantae > Streptophyta > Magnoliopsida > Poales > Poaceae > Aegilops > Aegilops umbellulata. The sequence goes on from CP136057.1 coordinate 22,317,420, forward strand.
TTTATGAGACTTATTTGATTATATCTAGTCTTTTGTTTTGTTACAAACATTCCAAATACTGGGACTCGTGGAACTTGCGCCTCTCAACTCTAACAACCGGAACTTTTTATGGCAGGATCTTGGGTGATATATTCATGGGAGCATATCACACTGTCTTTGACTATGGTAAAATGAAGGTTGGCTTCGCGAAGGCGGCATAGATAACCGGATGAGCTGCAGAGGATCCGGCTTTTCAGGCCAATTTCATGCTCATAGATGCTTCATAATGCATGTGTGGTCTGAGATTAATAAGTGTGTATATTTTGATTTGGCCAAGATATAGTAATGATTCCATATAGACATTGTTACTATTAATTGTCCCAACAAGGTGTGCATGCCTCCGGTATTACTACTCTTACTAAGGTGGATTGTAAACTGAAAACTGAGGCAACATGAACTTGCATCACAAATAAAACTCAAATGCGAGACCACCCCTATGCACTTGGGTCGGCACCCCTGGTTGTCGTTAGGCCGCCGCTACCCTACTGTTCAGTTGCCGTCCCATCTTGCCTACGCCGCCAGGCACCCTGGAGCCAGTCATTGTTGCCCTACATCTCGATCTTCCGCCACCGAGAGGGTGGATGCAGAGAGAGAGGGGGGAGGGAAGGACCTACCTAGGTTGTCGCGTGTCATTGGCTTAGTTCCGGTCACGGCCGCCCGCATCTTGATCTCCCACTACTGTTGCCACATGTTGGTGAGAGGAAAATGAGATGGGTAGGTAACAAGCCAGAAGAACACACTGTGTGAGGCTATCATGCAGAACCGAGAGTGGCTACTGTCATCCGACACTCTTTGGTGTACGGGCACAACCACTATTTTGGGGAATATTCTATGAATATTGGCTTTCCCTATCTCTTCCCATTCCTAACCTAACACGTGGTAACCACCCAAAAACTGGGACTTCAAGATAAATCTGATGTCAGATTTTTAGGGCTAAAAATTTGATGCCCTTAGGTAGGTCGGATCCTGACCGAACGCATGGCAATTAATCATTGCATCATGGCAAGTTTTATGTTGATTTTTAATGCTACATGACAATTTTCACTGTAGAACATGACAATTCATGTACACAAAGCATGGTAATCTATCTGTTTTCGTATAGCAAATCTGATCATTCGATTTATAGTGGCTATACCTGCCCCAAGGACAACCCATGAACCAAATGCACCCTAGTTCACAGGCCCTTTCCCTGTAGGTGAGCGTACATGAACGGGCCACACCGGATACTCTCGCCGTTTATTTTCTGCGGGGAAGAAAAAAGCGTTCAACAAAAAATCTGTTGGAATGGAGATGAAAGGTATCGATCCCATTGCCTCTATACATGCATTGAAAAGCGCACTTTGTTAGCTTCTGGTTGGAAGTTATAATAGCTGCTAAAAATCATCTCACATCGCGGTTTGTGAGCGGCACACGTGGTAGACAATCCAAATTTGATGGGAAAAAAAGACTCCACTTTCTTCAATATGAAAATGGGGTTGTGTCCTGTGTGGCCCATGTAACAAAAATAATTACTGAAATATAGTGCCGATCGATTCTAGTCACAGATAGAATCTTTTCAGCCAAAAAAATCAAAAGAAAAATCTTTTCAACTCTTTTTTGAACCAATAAGACTTTATTTCCCAAATAATAGCAAGTCATTTACAATGGAGTGAGAAATAAAATCAGGGATAAACGATTCCCAAAAAATAGAAGATTTATCACTAAAGGATTTTTGCGCTAATGTGTGTGCCACCTCATTCGCCTCGCGGAAGCAATGTGAGTAATCAACGCTAGCAAAATCCAGAGCTAGCTCTGCCACCATGACCCCATCAAGTCCAGCATGAGCATCCGGTTTTTGTACTGATTCAACCACAAATCAGTTGTCTGATTCAACCACAAATCAGTTGTCTGATTCAATTAGGAACTTATTGCATCTGATCTTTCCCGCTAAGTATAGGCCATTACGGATTGCCGCTGTCTCCGCTGAGTCAACAGTGCTAACCTGAGGGATGTACCAAGTTGCAGCAGCGATAAACTTCCCTCGACTGTCGAGGGCGATCGCACCTGTTGCTCCTGACAAAGTTTCAGCTTGGAAGGCCGCGTCGACATTGATTTTAGTCACGTCGCTGAGCGGACGCTTCCACATGTGATCATGGCTTCTATCTGGCTGCTTCTTCGTGTATGCTCTAATGAAATTTGTAGCTAAAACTCTGATTGATGTAGCAGCTCTGTCCGCAGTTTGGATCGCTTCCCCCTTCACGTGTTGGCGGCGCTGCCACCACAAGTACTAAGCAGCCACCATAATAAATTCTGCAGTGGGTATACCCCCTGACCGTTTAAATTTGGCTAAGAACCTCGACTGTAATCGAACCTGAGCGATCCTGGGCAACTGCATCCGAGATGATTTCCTGCAAACCCAATTCAGTCCATACTTCCTTCACTCGTTTGCACGTAAACAGGCAATGTGGGATGTCTTCGTCCAGAAAGAAACTTCTGCGCGGGTGGACCCCACCCATCCCTGGTCTGAAGAATAAATTGCAGAAAACCACCAGTTTGAAGGTTAGGTTTGCGAAAATAGTTTGTCTAATTCACATCTAGATGTTTTTTAAGGATGTCACATCTAAGCTCCCACAAGTATATAATGTAGCAACAAAAAATAAAAAAAACTAGGACAAAAGAAATAGATCACAAACAGAGTGGACATCAACTTATGTCACATCTAGATGTGTCACATCTAGATGTGTCCTAGACAGACCCTTGCGAAAAACACTACAATACTTTTTTTGCGGAAAACACCATGTCTTCAGTAATCTTTTTGCAAATAACATTGATGGGCAGATTTGGCTCCACTGAGCACGCTTATGACAGTTGGGGCCCTTTTTGCCTACTTGGCGTAACATTTCGTGCCAGATCACTTTTATTCTGAATTTATAAACTAGCCCTTAGTTTTTACACTGAAACCCCTGAATCAAACAGAAAAACGCAATTAGCCCACTCCCTTCGCCCCCTTCGATCCCCATCTCTCCCGCTAGATCCTCCCCCCGGCGCCGACACACAGGAGGCCGGGCAGCCCCTCCCTCGCCTGAGACACCGCATCTTACTCTCTCCTTCTCCGTCTTCAGTGGCCGCGGAGCGCAGCCTCCTCTCTCCATCTCCCTCCTCGGAGCGCGGCGGTGGCGAGCAAAGCAGGGCGGCGGCGGCGTGGCTGGCAGTGCGGCAGCGGACGCGGGCGGAGCAGGGCGGCAGTGGACGCGGGCGGAGCAGGGCGGCGGTGGCGTGGCTGGCATGGCGGCGGGCGCGCGGCCGAGCATAGGCGGGAGCACTGCAGGGCAGGGAGGTGAGCACGGCGGCGGCTGGCGCATGGTGGTGACCGGCGCCATCGAGGCCGAGGAAGGCAGCGGCCGGCATGCAGTTCGCTGGCTTTGTCTTCTCCCTGGCAACCCTCGCCCGGAGGAGGGAGGTGGCGGCGCAGAGAGAGAGAGAGAGAGAGAGAGAGAGAGGGGGGGGAGGGCAGGCGAGGTTGAGGGTTGGAGCTCCGCCGGGCAGCTACGTGCGGCGGCACGCGGGATGGGCGGCTCCTCTCCTCTGGCGGCTGACTGTGATGGCAGGACAGGGCAAGGGCCTAGGCAGCACAGGGGAAAAAACTTGCGAGTGTTTTTTGCTTTTTTACTCGTCTAGCGCTGTCTTTGGTAAAACGTTATTCCACATCAGTGAAAAATAGGACAGATCTGTCATAATCTCACTTAACAGAGCAAGATCCACCGATCAGTGGTATTTTGCAAAAAGATTACACAAGACGTGGTGTTTTCTGAAAAAAAATATAACGTAGTGATTTCTGCAAACCTAGCCTGGTTTCCTGTAATTTACTGAAAGGAAACTTGCCCTCGATCGAATCTGGCGTGCACCCAGAATCTCCTTTCAAACCGATCCCTTGTTCCATTATCTCGATCCTGCCTTACTAGATTTTGTCCCTACAAAAAAGAATCAACTTACTAGATTTTGAGCAGGAAATTGAGGAATTATTATTACTCCGATCTTGCCATGGCATCCTGAATTCCTGATGCGTGCGCGTGCGTGCGTGCATGCAGCATCAAGATCAAGCAGATCTGGAATTCATGATGCGTGCCTCTGTAGGTATAGCTCCATCTGGTACGTATACGTAGGTGGGTCTGCGAAGCACACGCCTCAACGATGGCCGCGCATCTCCATGCGATCCTGCGCACGATGCTCAGGTGCCGCCTGACCCTGCACCCCGCCGCCGTCCCGCACATGAGGCCCCCTCCTAGTCCTATCTCCCCTCCTCCTACTCATCATACCAGCTTCTTCATGCCGGCGCGAGGGCTCGCCACGAGAGCGAGCAAGATGAATAAGGACGCCGCTGCTGCCATAGGCGGCACGCCGCTCCCGACGGCCCCTGATGCCGCCGCCGTTGCAGCGAGAGGCGATGGGAAGAAGCACTGGTAGAAAAAGGGGCTTCCATACGCCGCCATTAGTCCCCAACAGAACCGAACCGCGACCAAAGGGCTCTTTAGTCGCGGTTCGGGAGAAGGCCCGCGACCAACTACCTGGGCCCCCGCGTTCGGTCGACAGCTGGCCGACGGGAGGGTCTTTAGTCCCGGTTGGCCAGGCCAACCGGGACTAAAGGTCCCCGAAGGCCTTTAGTCCCGGTTGGCCAGGCCAACCGGGACTGGACTAAAGGCCCATCCAGCTGGCGGACGGGAGGCCTTTAGTCCCGGTTGGCCTGGCCAACCGCGACTAAAGGCCCATCCCTATATATACTCAGCTCACTCCACTTCACTCAGCTCATCACACTTCACAATAATAGCTTTTGGTTTCTCCTATGCACACAAGGTGTTTGATGAAATGCCCGAGAGCCTGAAACAAGCCACACTTGAGCTTTCTCATTTATTTTTCCTCCGCGATCGCGGTTAGCAACTCGAACCTTTCATGTGTCATTGATAAAATACGCATGTGTGTAGTTCATTGTTTAATTAGTATTATTTCTAGCTACTTAGTTTAACAAATGCATGATGGTTAATTATATACTTTATATAATAATAATGCAGATGAATCGGCAATGGATGTACGGTTCCCGACTCTCCGGCGAGTTCACTACGGGTTTGAAAGATTTCCTCGTAGTGGCAAATGCGAACAGGCAGCAAGGTTTTATTATCTGTCCATGTGCTGTCTGTAAGAATGATAAGGGTTACTCCTCGCCAAGAAGAGTTCACATGGACCTGCTTATGCATGGTTTCATGCCAAGCTATTATTGTTGGACCAAGCATGGAGAAAGAGGGGTCAGAATGGAAGACGATGAAGAAGGGGATGATATCGATGACAACTATCGTGATCATTTCGGTGATACTTTCATGGAGGATGATGCTGAAGGTGGGGAAGGGTTAGGTGAAGGTGAAGAAGAGGCACATGATGAGCCCGCTGATGATCTTGGTCGGACCATTGCTGATGCACGGAGACGCTGCGAAACTGATAAGGAGAGGGAGAATTTGGATCGCATGTTAGAGGATCACAAAAAGTCGTTGTATCCAGGATGCGATAATAGTCTGAAAAAGCTGGGCTGCACACTGGATTTGCTAAAATGGAAGGCACAGGAAGGTGTAGGTGACTCATCATTTGAAAATTTGCTGAAAATGTTGAAGAATATGTTGCCGAAGAATAACGAGTTGCCCGCCAGTACGTACGAAGCAAAGAAGGTTGTCTGCCCTCTAGGTTTAGAGGTTCAGAAGATACATGCATGCATTAATGACTGCATCCTCTACCGCGGTGAATACGAGAATTTGAATGAATGCCCTGTATGCACTGCATTGCGTTATAAGATCAGAGGCGATGACCCTGGTGACGATGTTGAGGGCGAGAAACCCAGGAAGAGGGTTCCCGCCAAGGTGATGTGGTATGCTCCTATAATACCACGGTTGAAACGTCTGTTCATGAACAAAAAGAATGCCAAGTTGTTGCGATGGCACAAAGAGGACCGTAAGTCCGACGGGCAGTCGAGACACACCGCTGATGGAACGCAATGGAGAAAGATCGACAGAGTTTTCAAAGATTTTGCAGCTGACGCAAGGAACTTAAGATTTGGTCTAAATACTGATGGCATTAATCCTTTTGGCGAGCAGAGCTCCAGCCATAGCACCTGGCCCGTGACTCTATGCATCTACAACCTTCCTCCTTGGTTGTGCATGAAGCGGAAGTTCATTATGATGCCAATTCTCATCCAAGGCCCTAAGCAACCCGGTAACGACATCGATGTGTACCTAAGGCCATTACTTGAAGAACTTTTACAGTTGTGGGCGAAACCTGGTGTACGTGTCTGAGATGAGCACAAAGGAGAGGAATTTGATCTACGAGCGTTGCTTTTTGTAACCATCAACGATTGGCCTGCTCTCAGTAACCTTTCGGGACAGACAAATAAGGGATACAATGCATGCACGCACTGCTTACATGAGACTGAAAGTGTACGTTTGGTTAATTGTAAGAAGAACGTGTACCTGGGTCATCGTCGATTTCTTCCCCGAAATCATAACGTAAGAAAGAAAGGCAAGCATTTCAACGGGAAGGCAGATCACCGGCCGAAGCCTGCGGAACGTACTGGTGCTGAGATATTTGATATGGTCAAGGATTTGAAAGTCATCTTTGGAAAGGGTCCTGGCGGACAATCAGTTCCGCGGGGAGTTGACGGGCACGCACCCATGTGGAAGAAGAAATCTATATTTTGGGAGCTAGAATATTGGAAAGTCCTAGAGGTCCGCTCTGCAATCGACGTGATGCATGTTACGAAGAATGTTTGCGTGAACCTGCTAAGCTTCTTGGGCGTGTATGGGAAGACAAATGATACAAAGGAAGCACGGCAGGACCAGCAACTTTTGAAAGACCCAGATGACCGGCATCCGGAATGGTTTCAAGGTCGTGCCAGCTACGCTCTTACCAAAGAAGAGAAGGTCATTTTTTTTGAATGCCTGAGCAGTATGAAGGTCCCGTCTGGCTTCTCGTCGAATATAAAGGGAATAATAAACATGCCGGAGAAAAAGTTCCAAAACCTGAAGTCTCACGACTGCCACATGATTATGACGCAATTGCTTCCGATTGCTTTGAGGGGGCTCCTACCGGAAAATGTTCGAGTAGCCATTGTGAAGCTATGTGCATTCCTCAATGCAATCTCTCAGAAGGTAATCAATCCAGAAGATCTACCACGGTTACAGAACGATGTGGTCCAATGCCTTGTCAGTTTCGAGTTGGTGTTCCCACCATCCTTCTTCGATATTATGACGCACCTCCTGGTCCACCTAGTCGAAGAGATTTCCATTCTCGGTCCTGTATTTCTACACAATATGTTCCCCTTTGAGAGGTTCATGGGAGTATTAAAGAAATATGTTCGTAACCGTGCTAGGCCAGAAGGAAGCATCGTCAAGGGCTATGGAAATGAGGAGGTAATTGAGTTCTGTATTGACTATGTTCCTGACCTTAAACCGATTGGTATTCCTCAATCGCGGCACGAGGGGAGACTAAGTGGAAAAGGCAAGATCGGAAGGGATACCACGATATGTATGGACGGTCATTCTATGACTGAAGCACACCACACAGTCCTGCAAAATTCCAGCTTGGTGGCTCCGTACTTCGAGCAATACAAGAATATTTTACGCTCGGACAACCCGGGGAAGCCTGAATCCTGGATTAGAAAGGCCCACATGGAGACTTTCGGCAGTTGGTTGCGAAAACATTTCATGAATGACAATGATGTTGGAGATCAGCTGTACATGTTGGCCAAGAAACCATCTTCGACTATAACGACTTTTCACGGGTACGAGATAAATGGGAATACATTTTATACCATCGCCCAAGATAAAAAGAGCACCAACCAAAACAGTGGTGTCCGCTTTGATGCAGTAACCGAGAATGGGCAAAAGGTCACATATTATGGTTACATAGAGGAGATGTGGGAACTTGACTATGGACCCTCCTTTAAGGTCCCTTTGTTCCGGTGCAAATGGTTCAAGCTAACAGGAGGTGGGGTAAAGGTGGACGAGCAATACGGAATGACAATGGTGGATTTCAACAATCTTGGTTACCTTGACGAACCATTCGTCCTTGCCAAAGATGTCGCTCAGGTTTTTTATTTGAAGGACATGAGTAGCAAACCGAGGAAACGGAAAGATAAGAAAACGATCAGTACATCATGCGATGATCCAAAGCGCCACATTGTTCTTTCAGGGAAAAGAAACATCGTGGGAGTGGAGGACAAGACAGACATGTCAGAAGATTATAATATGTTTGGTGAAATTCCGCCCTTCAAAGTGAACACTGACCCAAGCATTAAGTTAAATGATGAGGATGCTCCATGGATACGGCACAATCGTAAGCAAGCAGGGACGTCCAAGGGAAGATCTGATGTGTAATAATGTATAATTGTACCAAACTTTGTATTTGGTCGATGAACTGAATGATGTATCAAACCTTTTGTCAAACCTTCAAGGGATTTTAAGATTTTTTTTGATATATAATTGTATTTTTAAGCTTATAAAAGGAATTAGTTTTATTTTTCTGATTTTTTGATATATAATTGTATTTTTAAGTTTTTAAAATGAAAATATGCCACCACGGACCTTTAGTCCCGGTTGGGGAGGCGGACCGCGACTAAAGGGCACCCTTTAGTCCCGATCCGCCTCCCCAACCGGGACTAAAGGGTCGGTCTGCGCGGGGACGAAAGCGGCGCCAAACACCTTTAGTCCCGGTTGGGGAGGCGCACCGGGACTAAAGGCCACCTTTAGTCGCGGTCCTCCTCCCCAACCGGGACTAAAGGTCCTACTATATATATACCACTTAGCAGTTCGCCTCCTCATTCTCTCCGACCCGACGCCCCGACGCCCCGACGCCCCGACGCCGACGCCCCGACGCCCCGACGCCGACGCCCCGCCTCGCCGTCGCCGCGCCGTCCCCGCGTCCCCGCGCCGCCGTGAGCTCCTCCTCCTCCCTTCCCCCTCTGTCGTCGGCGCCGTCGCCCCGCCTCGCCGTCGCCGCGCCGTCCCCGCGCGCCGTCCCCGCGCCGTCCCCGCCTCGCCGTCGCCGCGCCGTCCCCGCGCCATCCCCGCCTCGCCGTCGCCGCGCCGTCGCCGCGCCGTCCCCGCGCGCGCCGTCCCCGCGCCGTCGCCCCGCCTCGCCTCGCCCCCTCTGTTCGATCGTCCCCACGCCGTCGCCCCGCCTCGCCCCCTCTGTTCGATCGTCCCCGCGCCGTCGCCCCGCCTCGCCCCCTCTGTTCTGATGTGAACAGAAGAAAAAAGAAGAAGAAAAAAAACAAGAAAGAAAAAGAAAGAAGAAAAAAGAAAGGAAAAAGAAAAACAAAGGAAGAAGAAAAAAAGAAAAAAGAAAACATAAAAGAAAACATAAAAGTGCATAAAAGTGCATAATTAAAAGTGCAAAAATGGTGGTATAAAAGAAAACAGAAGAAAAAAGAAGAAGAAGAAAAACAAGAAAGAAAAAGAAAGAAGAAAAAAGAAAGGAAGAAGAAAAACAAAGGAAGAAGAAAAAAAGAAAAAGAAAAAGGAAGAAGAAAAACAAAGGAAGAAGAAAAACAAAGGAAGAAGAAGAAAGAAAGAAAAAAGAAAAAGGAAGAAGAAGAAAGAAAGAAGAAAGGAAAGAAGAAGAAAGGAAAGAAGAAAGAAAGAAGGAGAAAGGAAGAAGAAGAAAGAAAGAAGAAGAAAGGAAAAAGGAAGAAGAAGAAAGGAAGAAGAAGAAAGAGGAAGAAGAAAGGAAGAAGAAGAAAAAAAGAATTTTTATTTAAAAAATCTTATTTTTTAATTCCTCCTCCTCTATGTCCCCTTAATCTTATTTTTTAATTCCTTTACACTTAAAGAATTTTTACTACATGCAGGAGTGACATATGGCGGACGACAGAACCGAGCCGCTTAGGGATCCGGAGGCTGAACGTTATTTAATGGGCATCATCAACAACGAGATTCCTTATGTGCCGGGCTCAGAAGATGAGCAACAAGAGGATGATGTAGTCTCTTCTTATCTGAACCTTGCCGGTGACGATGATCAAGAAGGTGAAGGAACGGACATTGTCGACGGAGGTCAACCGTCAACAACCGACGATCTCCAATTGCAAGTAGCAACAACCACCTCCGGCGAGGTATTTATATACATTGAGAGCCTCTCGTGATACAAACTTACTGAAATGTGAATACATATGTATTAACGCGCGCGACTCTCTTTCTTTTTTTAGCCCTCCGGATCCGGATCGAGTACGACAAAGCATCGTGGCAAATCCAAGGCGATGAGAACAGGAGAAACATATGCCATTGAGTCTGTCAGTGAAACCGGCAAGCCCCTACAGCACACCTCAAAGTTTGTCAACCAATGCGGAGTCGTTGTTAGAGACAACGTCTCGATCACCGTCCAGGAATGGAATGAGCCAAAGAAGGCACATCTTGGTTTCAGTTTTGTCGACAAGAGAACGAAAAAGGATTGCTGGAGAAAGCTTATGGAACATTTCATTCTACCTCCGGAATACAACAAAGTCGATGAATTCGGTAACGAGGTTCCGGATGGACGTCAGAGGAGGAGGCTAGTTAAAGAGTTCGCTCTTCAGAAGATGGCCGATGCATTCCGGAACTTCAAGAAAAATTTAACCCGTGACTATGTCAACAAGGGCAAGACTCCGGATTTCAATGGACAACATGAGAAACTGAAAGATGATTGGCCAGAATTTGTGAGGCAAAAGCAATCGGACCATTTCAAGGAAATATCGAAAAAAAATAAGGATAATGCGGGTAAGAAAAAGTACCATCATGTTATGGGGCCAGGAGGATACCGCATTGCGGACCCTAGGTGGCAGAAGATGGAGGAGGACCTGAGGGTGCGAGGAATCCCTCTAGGTACAGAGGGATGGGACCCAAGGGCCAAAAGCTGGTGGTACGGGCATGGGGGGTCGCTAGACCCGGAGACAGGGGAGTGTGTTCACCGGCATCGACACTTTGCTCCGACCCAAGCCCTTATTGACGCAATGACCCAAGCTCAAGCGGGCTTGATCAAGTTCAACAGAGAGAAAGACGCACTGACTTTAGCCCTCGGGAATGATGAACACGGAGGACGTGTACGAGGCAAAGGCAAAGTTCCGTGGAAAGTAGGGTTTTCCCAGGACAATGACCCGTACGGTTACAGAAGCCGTAAGAGAAAGACGGACCGGGATGCAGATCTTATGACGAAGTTTGCATCGGAACTCCATGAGTTGAAGCAGACCGTGCATGTACTAATGAAAGAAAAATCGGCTGCAGGGCCGCATGAAGATCATGAAGCGGATCGCGAAAGCCAGCAGCGGAGAAGCAGCGTGGCTTCCACGGATGCCCCGCCTTGTGCTAGTGCACCGATGATCGAGATTCGTGCACCGGAGCCTCACTACCCCGTGGATGATGTAAAGGAGATGAAAGACTGTGATCTGCATTATCCCATGGGGAACATTTCCATGAAGGTAGCTAGCGGCAGTGCTTTACCCTGTACACCTGGAGCACTCCACCACAACAACCCCATTGCATATGGCTATGCTCGTGTCACGGTGGAAGACATAGTCCAAGGGTTTGAGGACCTCGAGATTGACAAACCTACACCCGAAGGGGAGAGAAGACTTGGAGATGTCAAGTGCCAGTACATTCTATGGAAAAAGAAGTACATAGTGTTTCCAGGCGAGGCGCCAAGGCCAGCAAGTCCACCCCCCTCCGATGGTGGTGGTGGTGGTGGTGGCGGTGGTGGCGGTGGTGGTGGTCGTGGTGGTTCACCTACACCTCCTTCACGCCATTCGACGCCGTCCCCCGATCCACAACATCCGGCGGGTACGACGCCCCCCAATCCACCTCCGGCGGGTAAGCAGACGCCCCCCAATCCACCTCCGGCGAAGAAGCAGAAGCAGGCGGACAGCAAGGAAACCCGCTCCTGGACTATTAACCCGGACCCTTATGTACCTAAGACCACAAGGGTACCGGAGCCATCACTGAAGCCTCTCCTCCCAAGGCCTGGGGAACTTAGTGAAGCTGACCTCACATTGGCCGCGGCTGCTGATTATGAGAAATGGAAGGCGGATATGAAGGCCAAAAAACAGCCTGAGCCCAAGCAAGTATTCACTGAGAAGCAAAAGAAGTGGACTAAGGATTTTTTGACGACACCGTCCCAAGCCGAGCTGAATATGCCTGACGACTATGGACATGAACTTCGTAAGCAAGCAAAAATGTTGAAGGAGGAAGAAAGTCGTAAAAAAAGCGGGAAACAAGTTGACCAGCTCGGGATGCAGAAGAAACAATCGATCCCCCCGCTCATAGTGAAAGCCGGTCCGGAAGAGGACCCCGAGATCATAGCAGCTGCGGCAGCACTTGGATTGACTGTAGCGGGTGCCATGCAACAAGCGTCCGAGATGGGTTTGACTCTTCGTGCCTGCTTAGACCTTGAGGATGCGCCTGTAGGTGAGATAGCATTCTAATATGTGCGGAAGGGGCCTCTCGTCGAGCCTGAGCAGGAAAATAGTCTACCACAACAAATGCGAAATCTGCTACGTTGGTACAAGCAATTCATATCATGGGCCGACAAAGAATATGTTTATGCGGATGTTACAGAACAGCATCACACCAAACGGTACTCTGTAGAAATTCATATGAGTGAATTGTTCCAGCTGTTCAATCTGCGCGCCCTCGACAAATCTATGCTGAGTTGCTACGTTCTGTAAGTGATTTATTTCTACCTCATCTCGTTCTTCATTATTGCCTGCACTATATATATATATATATATTGTCCTAACTATATTGTTTGGTACGCTATTATGCAGAATGAAGATTTGGGAATGCAAAATAAGAAACATCCATGATGTTGGGTTCATTGACCCACATATCGTTAATGGACATGTGTTAAAACATCACCCCAACGACGTGGAGAAAGACCTGTACAACTTTCTTACAAAGCATCAACTCAAAAGTCATATTCTATTTCCTTACCATTTTGGGTGAGTGTTTTCTCTCTTGTGCCCATTCTCTTTTGTTTACTCCATGCATGGTATGTCTAATCGATGAGTTATGCATGACTGTGCATGTAACGTGTCCGCAGGTTCCACTGGATTCTGCTAAATATTGAACTTCACACCTCCACAGTTCTAATCAGCGACTCTAAGGATTCGGATCCAAAGCATTGGGCCGACATGAGAAAAATGCTGAAAAAGTAATTATTTTCAATCATTTGAGCTCTATATCGATCGGTCTCTTTCGTTCATTTCCTAATATCAACTAACTAATATAACTCCCTTATTCATTTGATTTTCTTTGCCCTGTAGGGTTTGGAGACGGTTTTCAGAAGAAATTGTCGGTGAATTCAAACATGAGCTAGATTTCAGAAAGTTAGTTAATGTGGATCAGCAGCCACCGGCGACCGATCTATGTGGATACTATGTTTGTGAGAACATCCGGAGAGAAACCACTGAGCGGAAGGAATCAGCTAGCGTGCGGAACGCGAGGGATAACTTGCGGAGGAGGCTTAGTCCAGAAGCTCGCTTCCGACCAATTCAAGAAGAATTAGCAGGATTTTTAATGAGGGAAGTCATCGATCCTAAAGGACAACACTATACCGAGGACGTAGAAATTTATATGCATACCCGAGATTGAAACTTGTTCGAAGTTGTATATGGTCATCCATCGTAATTGTGTATGGAAACTTGTTCAAAGTTGTATATATATATTATATATTCCTCTTGAATTCTTCTTGTTTGAAATTTCATATGCATGTATATATATAGTAACGTAGAATATGTGTACTGAAACTTCATCAAAAATAAAATAAAACACAAAATAAAATATAAAACAAATAAAACAATACAAATTAAAAAGAAACCAGGTTTAGGGGGGCTAAAACCCTAAACCTGCGGAGGAGGCCTTTAGTCCCGGCTGGCCACGAGAGCCGGGACTAAAGGTCCTCGGCCCCGACGGACCACGGGCGCCCACGTGGCGGGCCTTTAGTCCCGGTCAGCCACAAGAACCGGGACTAAAGCCTTTTATCGCGGTCCGGAAGAGCCGCGGCTAAAGAGGGGGGGGGGGCTTTAGTCGCGACTCTTTAGTCCCGGTTGCGCAGCCGGGGCTAAAGGCTGTTGCGAACCGGGACTAGAGGGCTTTTTTCTACCAGTGAAGGCCGAGGCCGCGAAGATGGTGACGGCCACGAAGAAGGGCGCGGCGGTGCTGGACCCGCAAATCCCCGACGACATGAAGGGGTCCTGGCACGTCCTGCAAGTGGTACGCACGCATCATCCTGCTTGAGCTCAGAGCAGAAACACCTTATAGGGTAAAATATGCTACTGTATTTATGTTCCACGCAGGATGATGAGATCTATGACGCGACCTTGAACCAGACCAACGTCGGGGCCAACAACAATAAGTTCTTCATCGTCCAAGCTCTAGGTTTGTCACACACAAATTTGAGTTTATATGATTTCATATAGTTCCGGAAACGCTAGCTGGGCACATCTGAGTTTATAGGAATTTGATCCACAAGAATGTCATGGTAGGGGAAACTTGTATGAGATCTCACATTAGCCTGAGATCAACCTCAAAAATTCATATTTATACATTTTGAGAAAATCTGAAATTATTTGACAACATCCCTGTAGGGTACGTCCACAACTGTGAAAAATATCAGCTCAAAACTTGATGTACATTTAGAGATTCAAAAAAGAAAATTTTGAATGTGAATAGTGACAGCTTTGGGTGAATATCACTTTGACACTATTCACATTCGATTTTGTCTTTTTTGTTTCTATTAATTTAGGTCGAATTAGGAGCTGAAACTTTTTTAGGTTGTACATCAAACATTGACGCGTGTCTACAAATTTTTTGAGAATGTTTGAACACGTTTTTTTTTCAAAAAAAAAATCGATCTCATTGATCTCATCTAATGAGATCTCACACAAGTCTCCCCCTGGTTTCTTGGACACTGCTTTTTGCTGCCATGTAATTCACCACTATCGTCTTTTCGAAACACACTGCATACATCGAGTTAAATGTACCTTTCAAAACTCAGGTTCATGTGCTCAGTTTATGATCGATCGATCATATTATTATATGAAACACTAAATGGTACTTGTTAATTCTAGAATCTGACGATGGCCGAAGCTTCCGGGTTTACTGTAGATATGGGAGAGTAGGCTCCCAAGGTCGGACCGAGCTACTCGGCCCCATGCCACGGCACGAAGCGATTCGTGCATTTAAATTCAAGTTTTGGCAGAAAACTAATAATGAATGGTCCAATCGCAAGAACTTCAGGTGTCACTCAAAGAAATACACCTGGCTTGAGATGGACTATGGTAGAGGTGACAAGGAAACAGTAAGATATATTCACTAACTTAAAGTTCTCATCAGTGACTTCATTGCAATTAATTTAGCACCTTTCTAAATCTTCTTAACGCTTTGGTCTTGTATTTTTTAATTCTTTCCAGAAGAAAGAATTTGTTGCCAATCAAGAGACAAAGCTTGAGACTCGAGCTGCGCATTCCATATCCGTCAGCCGCGACATTAGCATGATGAAGCAGCAAATGGCGGAAACCGGTAAGCTACTCGATTAATGTTGCTTTTTCAACTGATTTGAGCATCATAGTATTAGCATACTCAAAGTCTACACCTGGATTTTGTGAGCACTTCCAAATAAAATTTAATTTTAAAAAACACAAAAGTTTTTTGTGCATCTGTAATCTGTGTGAATTATATTTGTTGTGTCCTGCAAAACATACAAGAATGAAAGAGCGCCCATAGCGACTTTTTGTGTGCCATTTGTTTTTGCATACAAGTACACCCAGTATTCAAACATGAACATGGATGAAGCTTTTGAAATAAATTGAAATGCAATATTTTGATTTAGATATCCTATAATGTGGGTACTGTAGGACTTAATTATATAAGGAAATCGAGACTACACCAAGGGACTGAACATATTTCATTGCGAAAGAGGCAGACACTCACGATCTGCTCAAATAAAGCACTTGGATTAACTCATTTGAAAAGTATATTTAGATTGTTTAGTGCTATCCTACGGGGTTTTTTTCCTGGTAAATTCCTGTTGACTACTCATGTATCATTTACTTGTACTAATTCATTCATCTTTGGCTATCTAATTAGGTTATGATGCCAATAAACTTCCTCTTGGAAAGATAAGCAAATCTACCATACTGAAGGTGAGTTATTTTGGCGCTTCTCTGTTCAGGATTATCAATTCAATGTGGATACATTATTACAGGTTGAGGAACATTGTGCATAACTAAAGTTCTGTTGGATGCACATCCAGTGTTGTATGCAGTTAAAGCTTGGATATCGAGGTCTTGGTTTCATATTACATTCATCCTATCTTTCTCTCTTATGATGATGACTTTTCTATCTTTCCATAGGGCTATGACATTTTAAAGAGGATCTCTAATGCTATTTCAAAGGCTGACAGTCAAAGGATACAGCTAGAACAATTGAGTGGGTGAGTCCAAACTTTTCCTTTTATGTGCCTTCGAATATGTTTTTACTTACTGATATACTCCTCGATTACTCTTGGTTTCAGGGAATTCTACACTGTGATTCCTCACAACTTTGGTTTCAAAAAGATGCGTAAGTTTCAAACTTTCTGCTTAATTCACCCCATAGTCATGATCTTCTAACAAAATTTTATGTGGCAGGCGAATTTATCATTGACACTCCTGAGAAACTAAAAGCTAAGCTGGAAATGGTAATAGGCTACTATCTTTCTGGCTATTTTCAAGGATAATGTAGAACAATGATTGTTCTGAAGAGATTCAGAACCAGAGTCTCCTTTTGTCCACTGTAATATGTGCTTGTCCTTCCTATAAAAGTTTGAAGTGCATTGAATATTCACAAAAAAAATTAAGAACATTCATATCCATAACTTCATACTCCCTGTACTAATTCCACCTTCATAATTTCATATTGCCTATACTAATTCCACCTTCATATCTAATATTACCACTTCTCTTGCTCTTTCGAAGGTCGAAGCGCTTGGTAAGATTGAGACTGCGACCAGACTTCTGGAAGACGATTCAAGCGGTTAGGTAAGACATCGGTAAAGAAATGTGGTGTGCACACATGAAAACTCTGGACTTGCAAGTTCATTTCATTTTGTGATCTAGGAGGATCCATTTGTATGCTCGATACAAGCCGCTTCGGCGTGGGAGATTTGGTGCGAGAGAAACTCCCGGGTCTTTAGAAATTGTTCATCCACGCCGTTCAGTTTCAGAAAAAAATTCAGCACCAACCGAAATCGCCGAAATTCAGTGAATCTCGGTGATTTCAGTTTGTATTTCGGCCAAAGGGCCAAAATATTCACTTGAATTCAATTAAATATTTGAATATTTTTAAAAAATAATTGAAGTCCTGTGCACTACTGAAATTTCTGAAATATTTTGACCGGAAATTAAATATTTCAGTATCTACTGAATTACTAAATTCAGCAAATTTCACTGAAATCTCACAGAAAGTGAAAACCAGGCGTGTTTAGTAAGATCAAAAGAGAGGCTCTTTTCTGGGAGAAGGCAGGGGCCAAACGCTTAGGATCTTTGATGCGATGATGTCGCGATAGAGCAGTTCATTGTAGCACGGGTGGTTTAGAAAACAAAGATTGATGCCTAATTTCAAAGAACCATGTCGAGAGATCTTACTAATGCGGTCTTTTCTCTGTTGCTTGTTGGATTCCTTGGCAGTCCTAGAAAGAAGCAGGGTGCAACAAGCTCTACGGCTGGTATCTAAGACTAAGAGATCAGCTCAAGTGACACGCGATTTGGACGCGTGCACGGCTGGGCAATTGAGAATTGGAGGCTCTGCAAAGGCTGATGCTGTAGGGAGCCTGATTGTGGTCGCCCAGCGTGCCCAGGGGTTTGTCTCTCGGCCCCTGTATATGCCGAAGTTGATCAGTCGCGACTTTCGACTTATGTTAGTTTAGGTTGTTGCTCTGTTAGCTTCTTCAGGTTGGAAGTTGGCCGTAAGAAAGTTAATACTAGCAGTTAAAAATCATCTCACGGCGCCGTTTGTGAGCCGGGATGAACGGGTGGGCGTATGTGTTCCCAGACTCCATTTTCTTCAGTGAAAACAAATGGTGTTTTGTGGCGGTGTGGGCTGTGGCCCTTGTAAAAAGAGTACTGAAATATGCTGTCAATCCATTCTAGCTCGAAACGGGCTTGCGCCCCGCTATATTAATATAGCAAACACCCAATACAGCCAACGATAGGTGTTGGGGCGGAAGCAGCACAATCACGCCAAAAAAAAAAGAAAGAGAAAATACAAAAGGAACAAATGCAGACAACGCGGGATCAACAAAAACAAAGAAGCCTCGTGACCGTTGCGCCCACCGGAGATCTCCCACCAAGCTCCTAGACTCCAAAGCACCGGTATCAATCAACACCTCCAAGAAAAGAAGAGGCGATGATGACATTGTTGCCAAGGGTTCCCCCCGGTACGCAGCGAGAAGAAAGGAAGGGTAGCACCGACGCCCTCAGGAAGGTCCGGCGGCACCCTCATGCGCCACCGCGTCGGTGTCGAACAGGCCGACAGGGATTTCTCCCGATTCCAGCTATCACCCCGAGCGCTCCGGAGCACTCCACCATACCGCCCACCACCCTGCGTCAGCACGATCTTGAAGTCACCCACGCTGTCTCACCACGTCACCGAGAAGTGGGGCCTGCACAACAAAGAAGAAGAGTCGGGACTAGGGGTGGCAGCACCATCGGCAAGCGGGAGGGCCCGACCTCCACCGTGACCGACCGGACGCAACAACAGGAGCATACCAGGCCCGGCCGGGCCCTAGAATGCTCGTAAAGCTCCCGCCGCGCTGCAGCAGGCACGCCCTTGTCGTCGCGGCCCCCCAGCCGAGCCGCCCCTCCTCTTCACCATGCAGTAAGCAGCGAGATCGCGTTGGAGCACTGGTAGAAAAAAGCCCTCTAGTCCCGGTTCGCAACAGCCTTTAGCCCCGGCTGTGCAACCGGGACTAAAGGGTCGCGACTAAAGCCCCCCCCCTCTTTAGCCGCGGCTCTTCCGGACCGCGACAAAAGGCTTTAGTCCCGGTTCTTGTGGCTGACCGGGACTAAAGGCCCGCCACGTGGTCGCCCGTGGTCCGTCGGGGCCGAGGACCTTTAGTCCCGGCTCTCGTGGCCAGCCGGGACTAAAGGCCTCCTCCGCAGGTTTAGGGTTTTAGCCCCCCTAAACCTGGTTTCTTTTTAATTTGTATTGTTTTATTTGTTTTATATTTTATTTTGTGTTTTATTTTATTTTTGATGAAGTTTCAGTACACATATTCTACGCTACTATATATATACATGCATATGAAATTTCAAACAAGAAGAATTCAAGAGGAATATATAATATATATATACAACTTTGAACAAGTTTCCATACACAATTACGATGGATGACCATATACAACTTCGAACAAGTTTCAATCTCGGGTATGCATATAAATTTCTACGTCCTCGGTATAGTGTTGTCCTTTAGGATCGATGACTTCCCTCATTAAAAATCCTGCTAATTCTTCTTGAATTGGTCGGAAGCGAGCTTCTGGACTAAGCCTCCTCCGCAAGTTATCCCTCGCGTTCCGCACGCTAGCTGATTCCTTCCGCTCAGTGGTTTCTCTCCGGATGTTCTCACAAACATAGTATCCACATAGATCGGTCGCCGGTGGCTGCTGATCCACATTAACTAACTTTCTGAAATCTAGCTCATGTTTGAATTCACCGACAATTTCTTCTGAAAACCGTCTCCAAACCCTACAGGGCAAAGAAAATCAAATGAATAAGGGAGTTATATTAGTTAGTTGATATTAGGAAATGAACGAAAGAGACCGATCGATATAGAGCTCAAATGATTGAAAATAATTACTTTTTCAGCATTTTTCTCATGTCGGCCCAATGCTTTGGATCCGAATCCTTAGAGTCGCTGATTAGAACTGTGGAGGTGTGAAGTTCAATATTTAGCAGAATCCAGTGGAACCTGCGGACACGTTACATGCACAGTCATGCATAACTCATCGATTAGACATACCATGCATGGAGTAAACAAAAGAGAATGGGCACAAGAGAGAAAACACTCACCCAAAATGGTAAGGAAATAGAATATGACTTTTGAGTTGATGCTTTGTAAGAAAGTTGTACAGGTCTTTCTCCACGTCGTTGGGGTGATGTTTTAACACATGTCCATTAACGATATGTGGGTCAATGAACCCAACATCATGGATGTTTCTTATTTTGCATTCCCAAATCTTCATTCTGCATAATAGCGTACCAAACAATATAGTTAGGACAATATATATATATATAGTGCAGGCAATAATGAAGAACGAGATGAGGTAGAAATAAATCACTTACAGAACGTAGCAACTCAGCATAGATTTGTCGAGGGCGCGCAGATTGAACAGCTGGAACAATTCACTCATATGAATTTCTACAGAGTACCGTTTGGTGTGATGCTGTTCTGTAACATCCGCATAAACATATTCTTTGTCGGCCCATGATATGAATTGCTTGTACCAACGTAGCAGATTTCGCATTTGTTGTGGTAGACTATTTTCCTGCTCAGGCTCGACGAGAGGCCCCTTCCGCACATATTAGAATGCTATCTCACCTACAGGCGCATCCTCAAGGTCTAAGCAGGCACGAAGAGTCAAACCCATCTCGGACGCTTGTTGCATGGCACCCGCTACAGTCAATCCAAGTGCTGCCGCAGCTGCTATGATCTCGGGGTCCTCTTCCGGACCGGCTTTCACTATGAGCGGGGGGATCGATTGTTTCTTCTGCATCCCGAGCTGGTCAACTTGTTTCCCGCTTTTTTTACGACTTTCTTCCTCCTTCAACATTTTTGCTTGCTTACGAAGTTCATGTCCATAGTCGTCAGGCATATTCAGCTCGGCTTGGGACGGTGTCGTCAAAAAATCCTTAGCCCACTTCTTTTGCTTCTCAGTGAATACTTGCTTGGGCTCAGGCTGTTTTTTGGCCTTCATATCCGCCTTCCATTTCTCATAATCAGCAGCCGCGGCCAATGTGAGGTCAGCTTCACTAAGTTCCCCAGGCCTTGGGAGGAGAGGCTTCAGTGATGGCTCCGGTACCCTTGTGGTCTTAGGTACATAAGGGTCCGGGTTAATAGTCCAGGAGCGGGTTTCCTTGCTGTCCGCCTGCTTCTGCTTCTTCGCCGGAGGTGGATTGGGGGGCGTCTGCTTACCCGCCGGAGGTGGATTGGGGGGCGTCGTACCCGCCGGATGTTGTGGATCGGGGGACGGCGTCGAATGGCGTGAAGGAGGTGTAGGTGAACCACCACGACCACCACCACCGCCACCACCACCACCACCACCATCGGAGGGGGGTGGACTTGCTGGCCTTGGCGCCTCGCCTGGAAACACTATGTACTTCTTTTTCCATAGAATGTACTGGCACTTGACATCTCCAAGTCTTCTCTCCCCTTCGGGTGTAGGTTTGTCAATCTCGAGGTCCTCAAACCCTTGGACTATGTCTTCCACCGTGACACGAGCATAGCCATATGCAATGGGGTTGTTGTGGTGGAGTGCTCCAGGTGTACAGGGTAAAGCACTGCCGCTAGCTACCTTCATGGAAATGTTCCCCATGGGATAATGCAGATCACAGTCTTTCATCTCCTTTACATCATCCACGGGGTAGTGAGGCTCCGGTGCACGAATCTCGATCATCGGTGCACTAGCACAAGGCGGGGCATCCGTGGAAGCCACGCTGCTTCTCCGCTGCTGGCTTTCGCGATCCGCTTCATGATCTTCATGCGGCCCTGCAGCCGATTTTTCTTTCATTAGTACATGCACGGTCTGCTTCAACTCATGGAGTTCCGATGCAAACTTCGTCATAAGATCTGCATCCCGGTCCGTCTTTCTCTTACGGCTTCTGTAACCGTACGGGTCATTGTCCTGGGAAAACCCTACTTTCCACGGAACTTTGCCTTTGCCTCGTACACGTCCTCCGTGTTCATCATTCCCGAGGGCTAAAGTCAGTGCGTCTTTCTCTCTGTTGAACTTGATCAAGCCCGCTTGAGCTTGGGTCATTGCGTCAATAAGGGCTTGGGTCGGAGCAAAGTGTCGATGCCGGTGAACACACTCCCCTGTCTCCGGGTCTAGCGACCCCCCATGCCCGTACCACCAGCTTTTGGCCCTTGGGTCCCATCCCTCTGTACCTAGAGGGATTCCTCGCACCCTCAGGTCCTCCTCCATCTTCTGCCACCTAGGGTCCGCAATGCGGTATCCTCCTGGCCCCATAACATGATGGTACTTTTTCTTACCCGCATTATCCTTATTTTTTTTCGATATTTCCTTGAAATGGTCCGATTGCTTTTGCCTCACAAATTCTGGCCAATCATCTTTCAGTTTCTCATGTTGTCCATTGAAATCCGGAGTCTTGCCCTTGTTGACATAGTCACGGGTTAAATTTTTCTTGAAGTTCCGGAATGCATCGGCCATCTTCTGAAGAGCGAACTCTTTAACTAGCCTCCTCCTCTGACGTCCACCCGGAACCTCGTTACCGAATTCATCGACTTTGTTGTATTCCGGAGGTAGAATGAAATGTTCCATAAGCTTTCTCCAGCAATCCTTTTTCGTTCTCTTGTCGACAAAACTGAAACCAAGACGTGCCTTCTTTGGCTCATTCCATTCCTGGACGGTGATCGAGACGTTGTCTCTAACAACGACTCCGCATTGGTTGACAAACTTTGAGGTGTGCTGTAGGGGCTTGCCGGTTTCACTGACAGACTCAATGGCATATGTTTCTCCTGTTCTCATCGCCTTGGATTTGCCACGATGCTTTGTCGTACTCGATCCGGATCCGGAGGGCTAAAAAAAGAAAGAGAGTCGCGCGCGTTAATACATATGTATTCACATTTCAGTAAGTTTGTATCACGAGAGGCTCTCAATGTATATAAATACCTCGCCGGAGGTGGTTGTTGCTACTTGCAATTGGAGATCGTCGGTTGTTGACGGTTGACCTCCGTCGACAATGTCCGTTCCTTCACCTTCTTGATCATCGTCACCGGCAAGGTTCAGATAAGAAGAGACTACATCATCCTCTTGTTGCTCATCTTCTGAGCCCGGCACATAAGGAATCTCGTTGTTGATGATGCCCATTAAATAACGTTCAGCCTCCGGATCCCTAAGCGGCTCGGTTCTGTCGTCCGCCATATGTCACTCCTGCATGTAGTAAAAATTCTTTAAGTGTAAAGGAATTAAAAAATAAGATTAAGGGGACATAGAGGAGGAGGAATTAAAAAATAAGATTTTTTAAGTAAAAATTCTTTTTTTCTTCTTCTTCCTTTCTTCTTCCTCTTTCTTCTTCTTCCTTTCTTCTTCTTCCTTTTTCCTTTCTTCTTCTTTCTTTCTTCTTCTTCCTTTCTCCTTCTTTCTTTCTTCTTTCCTTTCTTCTTCTTTCCTTTCTTCTTTCTTTCTTCTTCTTCCTTTTTCTTTTTTCTTTCTTTCTTCTTCTTCCTTTGTTTTTCTTCTTCCTTTGTTTTTCTTCTTCCTTTTTCTTTTTCTTTTTTTCTTCTTCCTTTGTTTTTCTTCTTCCTTTCTTTTTTCTTCTTTCTTTTTCTTTCTTGTTTTTTTTCTTCTTCTTTTTTCTTCTGTTTTCTTTTATACCACCATTTTTGCACTTTTAATTATGCACTTTTATGCACTTTTATGTTTTCTTTTATGTTTTCTTTTTTCTTTTTTTCTTCTTCCTTTGTTTTTCTTTTTCCTTTCTTTTTTCTTCTTTCTTTTTCTTTCTTGTTTTTTTTCTTCTTCTTTTTTCTTCTGTTCACATCAGAACAGAGGGGGCGAGGCGGGGCGACGGCGCGGGGACGATCGAACAGAGGAGGCGAGGCGGGGCGACGGCGTGGGGACGATCGAACAGAGGGGGCGAGGCGAGGCGGGGCGACGGCGCGGGGACGGCGCGCGCGGGGACGGCGCGGCGACGGCGAGGCGGGGACGGCGCGGCGACGGCGCGGCGACGGCGAGGCGGGGACGGCGCGGCGACGGCGAGGCGGGGCGACGGCGCGGCGACGGCGAGGCGGGGCGACGGCGCCGACGACAGAGGGGGAAGGGAGGAGGAGGAGCTCACGGCAGCGCGGGGACGCGGGGACGGCGCGGCGACGGCGAGGCGGGGCGTCGGCGTCGGGGCGTCGGGGCGTCGGGTCGGAGAGAATGAGGAGGCGAACTGCTAAGTGGTATATATATAGTAGGACCTTTAGTCCCGGTTGGGGAGGAGGACCGCGACTAAAGGTGGCCTTTAGTCCCGGTGCGCCTCCCCAACCGGGACTAAAGGTGTTTGGCGCCGCTTTCGTCCCCGCGCAGACCGACCCTTTAGTCCCGGTTGGGGAGGCGGACCGGGACTAAAGGGTGCCCTTTAGTCGCGGTCCGCCTCCCCAACCGG
Source organism: Aegilops umbellulata (assembly GCA_032464435.1). NCBI lineage: Eukaryota > Viridiplantae > Streptophyta > Magnoliopsida > Poales > Poaceae > Aegilops > Aegilops umbellulata. Next base: position 22,341,862 of record CP136057.1, read on the forward strand.
GACTAAAGGTCCGTGGTGGCATATTTTCATTTTAAAAACTTAAAAATACAATTATATATCAAAAAATCAGAAAAATAAAACTAATTCATTTTATAATCTTAAAAATACAATTATATATCAAAAAAATCTTAAAATCCCTTGAAGGTTTGACAAAAGGTTTGATACATCATTCAGTTCATCGACCAAATACAAAGTTTGGTACAATTATACATTATTACACATCAGATCTTCCCTTGGACGTCCCTGCTTGCTTACGATTGTGCCGTATCCATGGAGCATCCTCATCATTTAACTTAATGCTTGGGTCAGTGTTCACTTTGAAGGGCGGAATTTCACCAAACATATTATAATCTTCTGACATGTCTGTCTTGTCCTCCACTCCCACGATGTTTCTTTTCCCTGAAAGAACAATGTGGCGCTTTGGATCATCGCATGATGTACTGATCGTTTTCTTATCTTTCCGTTTCCTCGGTTTGCTACTCATGTCCTTCAAATAAAAAACCTGAGCGACATCTTTGGCAAGGACGAATGGTTCGTCAAGGTAACCAAGATTGTTGAAATCCACCATTGTCATTCCGTATTGCTCGTCCACCTTTACCCCACCTCCTGTTAGCTTGAACCATTTGCACCGGAACAAAGGGACCTTAAAGGAGGGTCCATAGTCAAGTTCCCATATCTCCTCTATGTAACCATAATATGTGACCTTTTGCCCATTCTCGGTTACTGCATCAAAGCGGACACCACTGTTTTGGTTGGTGCTCTTTTTATCTTGGGCGATGGTATAAAATGTATTCCCATTTATCTCGTACCCGTGAAAAGTCGTTATAGTCGAAGATGGTTTCTTGGCCAACATGTACAGCTGATCTCCAACATCATTGTCATTCATGAAATGTTTTCGCAACCAACTGCCGAAAGTCTCCATGTGGGCCTTTCTAATCCAGGATTCAGGCTTCCCCGGGTTGTCCGAGCGTAAAATATTCTTGTATTGCTCGAAGTACGGAGCCACCAAGCTGGAATTTTGTAGGACTGTGTGGTGTGCTTCAGTCATAGAATGACCGTCCATACATATCGTGGTATCCCTTCCGATCTTGCCTTTTCCACTTAGTCTCCCCTCGTGCCGCGATTGAGGAATACCAATCGGTTTAAGGTCAGGAACATAGTCAATACAGAACTCAATTACCTCCTCATTTCCATAGCCCTTGACGATGCTTCCTTCTGGCCTAGCACGGTTACGAACATATTTCTTTAATACTCCCATGAACCTCTCAAAAGGGAACATATTGTGTAGAAATACAGGACCGAGAATGGAAATCTCTTCGACTAGGTGGACCAGGAGGTGCGTCATAATATCGAAGAAGGATGGTGGGAACACCAACTCGAAACTGACAAGGCATTGGACCACATCGTTCTGTAACCGTGGTAGATCTTCTGGATTGATTACCTTCTGAGAGATTGCATTGAGGAATGCACATAGCTTCACAATGGCTACTCGAACATTTTCCGGTAGGAGCCCCCTCAAAGCAATCGGAAGCAATTGCGTCATAATCACGTGGCAGTCGTGAGACTTCAGGTTTTGGAACTTTTTCTCCGGCATGTTTATTATTCCCTTTATATTCGACGAGAAGCCAGACGGGACCTTCATACTGCTCAGGCATTCAAAAAAAATGACCTTCTCTTCTTTGGTAAGAGTGTAGCTGGCACGACCTTGAAACCATTCCGGATGCCGGTCATCTGGGTCTTTCAAAAGTTGCTGGTCCTGCCGTGCTTCCTTTGTATCATTTGTCTTCCCATACACGCCCAAGAAGCTTAGCAGGTTCACGCAAACATTCTTCGTAACATGCATCACGTCGATTGCAGAGCGGACCTCTAGGACTTGCTAATATTCTAGCTCCCAAAATATAGATTTCTTCTTCCACATGGGTGCGTGCCCGTCAACTCCCCGCGGAACTGATTGTCCGCCAGGACCCTTTTCAAAGATGACTTTCAAATCCTTGACCATATCAAATATCTCAGCACCAGTACGTTCCGCAGGCTTCGGCCGGTGATCTGCCTTCCCGTTGAAATGCTTGCCTTTCTTTCTTACGTTATGATTTCGGGGAAGAAATCGACGATGACCCAGGTACACGTTCTTCTTACAATTAACCAAACGTACACTTTCAGTCTCATGTAAGCAGTGCGTGCATGCATTGTATCCCTTATTTGTCTGTCCCGAAAGGTTACTGAGAGCAGGCCAATCGTTGATGGTTACAAAAAGCAACGCTCGTAGATCAAATTCCTCTCCTTTGTGCTCATCCCAGACACGTACACCAGGTTTCGCCCACAACTGTAAAAGTTCTTCAAGTAATGGCCTTAGGTACACATCGATGTCGTTACCGGGTTGCTTAGGGCCTTGGATGAGAATTGGCATCATAATGAACTTCCGCTTCATGCACAACCAAGGAGGAAGGTTGTAGATGCATAGAGTCACGGGCCAGGTGCTATGGCTGGAGCTCTGCTCGCCAAAAGGATTAATGCCATCAGTATTTAGACCAAATCTTAAGTTCCTTGCGTCAGCTGCAAAATCTTTGAAAACTCTGTCGATCTTTCTCCATTGCGTTCCATCAGCGGTGTGTCTCGACTGCCCGTCGGACTTACGGTCCTCTTTGTGCCATCGCAACAACTTGGCATTCTTTTTGTTCATGAACAGACGTTTCAACCGTGGTATTATAGGAGCATACCACATCACCTTGGCGGGAACCCTCTTCCTGGGTTTCTCACCCTCAACATCGTCACCAGGGTCATCGCCTCTGATCTTATAACGCAATGCAGTGCATACAGGGCATTCATTCAAATTCTCGTATTCACCGCGGTAGAGGATGCAGTCATTAATGCATGCATGTATCTTCTGAACCTCTAAACCTAGAGGGCAGACAACCTTCTTTGCTTCGTACGTACTGGCGGGCAACTCGTTATTCTTCGGCAACATATTCTTCAACATTTTCAGCAAATTTTCAAATGATGAGTCACCTACACCTTCCTGTGCCTTCCATTTTAGCAAATCCAGTGTGCAGCCCAGCTTTTTCAGACTATTATCGCATCCTGGATACAACGACTTTTTGTGATCCTCTAACATGCGATCCAAATTCTCCCTCTCCTTCTCAGTTTCGCAGCGTCTCCGTGCATCAGCAATGGTCCGACCAAGATCATCAACGGGCTCATCATGTGCCTCTTCTTCACCTTCACCTAACCCTTCCTCACCTTCAGCATCATCCTCCATGAAAGTATCACCGAAATGATCACGATAGTTGTCATCGATATCATCCCCTTCTTCATCGTCTTCCATTCTGACCCCTCTTTCTCCATGCTTGGTCCAACAATAATAGCTTGGCATGAAACCATGCATAAGCAGGTCCATGTGAACTCTTCTTGGCGAGGAGTAACCCTTATCATTCTTACAGACAGCACATGGACAGATAATAAAACCTTGCTGCCTGTTCGCATTTGCCACTACGAGGAAATCTTTCAAACCCGTAGTGAACTCGCCGGAGAGTCGGGAACCGTACATCCATTGCCGATTCATCTGCATTATTATTATATAAAGTATATAATTAACCATCATGCATTTGTTAAACTAAGTAGCTAGAAATAATACTAATTAAACAATGAACTACACACATGCGTATTTTATCAATGACACATGAAAGGTTCGAGTTGCTAACCGCGATCGCGAAGGAAAAATAAATGAGAAAGCTCAAGTGTGGCTTGTTTCAGGCTCTCGGGCATTTCATCAAACACCTTGTGTGCATAGGAGAAACCAAAAGCAAACCATCACCACCCCACCACCACCTTCTGAAAATTGTGAAGTGTGATGAGCTGAGTGAAGTGGAGTGAGCTGAGTACATATAGGGATGGGCCTTTAGTCGCGGTTGGCCAGGCCAACCGGGACTAAAGGCCTCCCGTCCGCCAGCTGGATGGGCCTTTAGTCCCGGTTGGCCTGGCCAACCGGGACTAAAGACCCTCCCGTCGGCCAGCTGTCGACCGAACGCGGGGGCCCAGGTAGTTGGTCGCGGGCCTTCTCCCGAACCGCGACTAAAGAGCCCTTTGGTCGCGGTTCGGTTCTGTTGGGGACTAATGGCGGCGTATGGAAGCCCCTTTTTCTACCAGTGGAGCCGTCCCACTAGGACCCAGATGGGGCCCAGATCTGGGCCGGGAGCGTGCCGCCGGCCATCCTCGCGTCACCATGCCACCCCACAACCAAGGAGTAGTGTCACCACCTCTCCGGCCGCTGGCCATCGCCTCCAGGTTGCCGGACCGCAGCCTGCTGACCCGCACTGCCGCCGACCTCCTACCCCGAGAAGGAGGGCCGCGCGCAGGTAAAGAAGATCCTGCTGCCGCCGACACCACCCGGGCCAGATCCGGGGGCGCCCGCCGCGGCAGTAGCGGGGGCAAGAGGAGGAGGGCCGGGTCGGGAGGGGAAGGGAGGGGAGACGCCCCAATCCATTCTAGCTAGTCACGGATGAAATCTTTTGGGCCAAAAAAATAAAAAATAAAAGAGAGAAAAGAAAAATCAGCCGTCTATTGCCGAACCACTTTTGCGCCTATATATTGAAGAAAAACAAAATGACCCTTCGGACAAAGAAACTTCTCTGCGGGTGGACCCAACCCATAATCATGTGCCTGAAAAGGAAACCCGGCCCTCGAATCTGGCGTGCAACCAGCAGAATCACTTTTCAAACCGATCGATCTCCTTCCATTATCCCGATCCTTGCTTGTTATTTCGAGCATGGTATTTTCAAGAGATCAAGTGCATCCATCCGCAGATTCTGCCTGCCAGCCGGCCCCCTGCACTCCTGGTACGTAGGCCTGCGTGAAGCTCAACGATGGCCGCCCATCTCCATGCCGTCCTGCGCGCCACGCTCGGCTGCCGCCTGGCTCTGCACCCCCGCGTCGGCACCGGCACCGGCACGAACTTCTTCACCCTGCACACAGGGAGGCCGAGGCCCCCTCCTCCCCCTCTTCATCATGACCGTGCCAGCTTCTTCGTGCCGGCGCGGGGGCTCGCGGCGAGAGCGAGCAAGAAGAAGGACGCAGCTGCTGCCGCCATTGCAGCGAAAGGTGGTGACGATGCGAAGAAGGCGGACGCGGCCACGGCGGCGGTGGCGAAGGCAAAGATGGTGACGGCCACGAAGAAGGGCGCGGCGGTGCTGGACCCGCAAATCCCCGACGACATGAAGGAGTCCTGGCACGTCCTGCAAGTGGTACGCACACTAGTGTTAGTTGGGTTCAGAGCAGAAACACGTACGTGCGTAGGGTAACATATATGCTATGTTTGTTGCCCACAGGATGATGATATCTACGACGCGACCTTGAACCAGACCAACGTCGGAGGCAACAACAACAAGTTCTTCATCATCCAGGCCTTAGGTTTGTCCTCGATCCCCTCATTATAATTCCAAGTTCAAATATTTGGGTTAGATGTTCTTTCAGTTACGACTGAGGCGGCGCGAGCCCATGACACATATTACCTCTGTCCCGAAATATAAGTCGCTGGGGGAGTTCACTTACACTACCCCAATGACTTATATTTAGGAACGGAGGGAGTATAAAATTTTGAGTCTATGTATGAATTCGGACACATGCACCTTTTCGCTGTCATGGAGTACTTCACTACTATCTTTCTGAAACGTTAAGGTTCCTGTGTTCAGTTTATGAGGCATCACTAATATACAGTACCACTACATAAAGGGCTAATAATTACAAATAAAACACTAACTGTTGCGTGTTCGCCGTAGAATCTGATGGTGGTGCAAGCTGGATGGTCTACTGGAGATATGGGAGAGTAGGCCACCGAGGCCGGAGCGAGCTGTGCGGTCCCATGACACGGGACCAAGCGGTCGATCTATTTGAATTCAAATTTAAGGACAAAACCGGCAATGATTGGTCCTATCGCAAGAAACTCAGCTGCCGCCCAGACTACTACACCTGGCTTGAAATGGACTATGGTAAAGGTGACGACGAAACGGTAAGGTTTGCCTCAAGTTTTCATTAGTGATACTCAAAATTTTGCACCTTTCTAATTTTAACGCTTTGGTCTTGTAAAAAAAAATTCAGGGTAAAACTCAGAAGAAATACTCCATTGCCGATCAGATAAGAGAGACAAAGCTTGAGACTCAGACTGCACGTTTCATATCCGTGATCTGCGATATTAGCATGATGAAGCAGCAAATGATGGAAATCGGTAGGTTGACCGATTGACGTTGCTCTTTGAACGCATTAGAGCATCATAATATTAGCCTATTTTCAGTATACACATGGATTCGGTGAGCCCGGTAGATCCTATAATGTGTGTGTTAAAACTACATGGATTAATTTTATGAAAGAATATATACTAAAACAAGGGTCTGAACATAGTTCATGGCCAAAGAGGCAAATACTGACGATCTACTCAAATACAGGAGTATTGTTTTTAAAGTAGATTTCTATTGATTATTCATGAAGCATATGCTTTTACTAATCCATTCGTCTTCGACTAACTAACTAGGTTATAATGCTGAAAAACTTCCTCTTGGAAAGATAAGCAAATCTACAATACGTAAGGTGAGCTTTTCTTTGTTGGGGATTATCAATTCAGCATGGACAAAGATTACATGTTGAATAACAATATGCATAAACAACTTGGACCTAATTATCTCTCCAAGCTAGCCAAAAAACTTATATAGGGTTGCATTTTATCGTACTTTCAAGTAAATGACTTAAAACCTGTAAGAAAAAGTAAATGACTTAAATACACTATGCACTCTAAAAGATCTATTGGGTGCACATCCAGTCTTGCATGCAGTAAAAGTGTATCTTTCTCCAAACTTTCCACAGGGTTATTCTATTTTGAAGCGGATCTCTAGTGCTCTTCCAAAGGCTGACCCGATACAGCTGGAAGAATTGACTGGGTGAGTCATAATTTCCTTTTTACTTTCATAAATAGTGTAACGAAGCTTGATGATAGTTGTGGAATGCATAATGGCATCCACCATCAGTGCTACACTTGTACTTTCTGACCTTTGAATATGTTGAAACTTAGCGAATATTCCTGTACAACCACTTGGTTTCAGGGAATTCTACACCGTGATTCCTCACGACTTTGGTTTCAAAAAGATGTGTAAGTTTCAAACTTCCTGCTTGGTTCATTCTACAGTCAGGATCTTCTAACAAAATTTATCTGGCAGGTGAATTTATCATTGACACTCCTGAGAAACTGAAAGCTAAGCTGGAAATGGTAATAGGCCACTATCTTTTGCTTTATTATAGCTTTGATCTATTATGAAATCTTGTATGCATTAAGAGATAATGACAATTTTCAAGGATAATTTAGAACATTGGTTCTTCTGAAGAGATTCAGAACCAGAGCCTCTTTTGGCCCTTTATAAATATGTACCTGCCATTCTTATCAAAGTTTGAAATGAATTATAACTTAATATTAGTACATTTTTTCAAGAACACTCATATTCATAATTTGAAATTTCATGTACTAATTCCAGCTTCATATCTAATATCACCACTTGTTTTGCTCTTTCAAAGGTTGAAGCCCTTGGTGAGATTGAGATTGCGACCAGACTTCTGGAAGACAATCAAAGCGATCGGGTAAGACATTGGTAAAGAAATATGATGTGCACACATGAACACTCTGGATTTATAAGTTCGTTTCATTTTGCCATCTAGGACGATCCTTTGTATGCTCGATAGAAGCAGCTTCATTGTGACTTTACACCTCTGGAAGTTGATTCAGAAGAATACTCCATGGTAATACTTCTACCAAAAATCTAGGCCTTTATAACAACTTCATTATGGGAATACCATTTACTTTCTTCGTTAAAAAGATGTCAAATTTCTTATGACCAAGAACTGTCTTGGCATGGTTGAATGAGTTATGTTCCACTCTTCTTCACTGACGCGATGTTCATGACTTTTACCTTGTATGGACATTTCTGCTGTCCAGATAAAAACATATTTGACGAACACACATGCCAAAAGACATTCGGGTTATACGGTCGACATAGAGCAGATATTTAAGGTGACAAGGCAGGGCGAAACAGAGCGGTTTCAGAAGGTAAGTGGATCTTGCTAATCAGCTATGTGGCGGCCAAAAAAAGCTGCAGTACTTACTGCAATGAAATTGTCAGATGACTAACTCTGAAAGTGTTCTTGCAGTTCATCGGCGCAGGAAACAGGATGCTTCTATGGCATGGCTCTCGGTTGACCAACTGGACCGGGATATTTTCCCGGGGTACTATATATTATATTGTAAACATCAAATTATGTCAGATCTGACTAGATAGGTCAATGCTAGTATATTAGTTAACGCTAATCTTTCTCCCAGGTTTGCGAATCGCTCCTCCTGAAGCACCTAGCACCGGCTACATGTTTGGGAAAGGGGTTTACTTTGCTGACATGTTCTCCAAGAGTGCAAACTACTGCCATCCTTCACAAGCATCTAGATCTGGAGTGCTGCATCTATGCGAGGTCTGTTTTGCCAAGCTATCAAATGTTCACCACATACCTTTACATGAAGTGCCGTAGTCTCCGCTCAAGTGTGTTTTTCTCCATTTATGGTGTCATATTGAGTTGTTTGCTGTAACTTACCATCTCAGGTTGCGCTAGGCGAGATGAACGAGCTACTAGATGGCGATATAAATGCTAATAACCTGCCCGAGGGTAAACTAAGGTCGGTTGGTGACGCGAGCCCTTTCTATAAAAGCCCTACACCCACTTACTGATTCAACAGTAACCCTGAACCTACCATTCTCTTGAATTATGTTGTTTTGATATGGCGTTGGCAGCAGTAGTAGACTAGTAGTTGTTGTTGTTGTAAACAACACAAAGAGTAAATACTTATCATTGCAAAACTATATATGTTGGTGCAGCACGAAGGGGGTTGGGAAGACGGCACCAGACATGGCGGAATCCAAGATCACCGATGACGGCGTGGTTGTTCCGCTCGGGAAACCTAAGAAGGCGTCCCGCGATAACGTATGCGCGGTCCAATTCAACCCTGTGTAGTTTTTCGGGCTTTTCTGCCTATTGGTTTCCTGTTTGTGTGCTCTGCGCCGTCTTGCCGGTCTCTTTCTGATACAACAAGGCATGCATTGCAGGGCGCCCTTTACTACAACGAGTACATAGTGTACAACTTGGACCAGATCAGGATGCGGTATGTCCTCCATGTTTCCTTCAACTACAAACAGTAGTAGATGGTCTCGTGCCGAGGGTGAACAAGTGCCAAGATCCTGACATCTCCTTTGTGGAGTCCAATTTCCCATGGCACATTATTAGCAGCAAATAAATGTGGAGGAAATTGGAGTTTGTGGAGAAAGTTTGAATATCTCAAGGTAGCATTTGGCAGTGCAGGCTCTTACGGAGATCAAGTACTATCTTGTTTCTACCTAATATTGTAATAGAAGTGACAAAGTATTTGTGGTTTTCACTTCTTTTTTATGCGTGCAGTCAGGTTAAAAATTTACACAAACAACATGAAACCAATCATGTCATCATGTGGTATTACAAACATTATAGCATAGTTACCAAAATGTCACAAAAGGGATAGGCTAGAGTTCAGACCTTTCACTGTTAAACCAAGAACAACAGGCAGGTACTCTTCAAGGGCGCGTTGCAATTCAATGACAACCGACATCCCTATGATCTTCAGAGAAAAATCAACAGTTCAGAAAAATAGCATGGACCTGATCCTTACTACTCACTCATCACTAGTCAAGTAATCCATGACAGGCAAAGGGCAGTGATCAACATACAGATATCTTCAGTCAGTAGGACGATGTTGGAACGGAGGGTCGCGAGGTGATCGACGAGCTGCTTGGAGACCAGAAATGGGGAACAGGAATCTAGATGCACCGTGTGAGCATGTATGTTTAATTATTCCACTGCCTGCAAAAAATCAAGTTTAATTGATACAGAGTCAAATTCACTGTCAGGTTTAGTTAACTCATAGTCAAAATAAAAATCGAGTTCAATTGATACAGACTTTTTCTGAGCACTTCTGGACTTTTTCTGAGTATTTAGATGAAGAGCACTAGCTCACTTACTACTCCATTTCTGAACTTTTGCTCTGTAACTAACACTGGCTCACTAATGTGTTCATGATGCCATGCATTTGTTTATTTCTTTCTACTCCAATGTGATATCCAATTCACTAATGTGTTCGGAAATAAACATTAGTGTGTTCAGGACCGGAATCATGGGTAGACTTCACCATAGATTCCATTTGCTACTGAACCAAATGCAATGCAATGCAATCCCTTGCTAAAAGGTCTGATTCTCTTGTAAAAGATGTTTGGTGCATCCACAGCTGAATTTTGGAGTATGTATCAGTGGAGTACTCTAGGAGCAGTCACAAACAAAGATTTGCAAGCAAAGAGCAGTCACAAACAAAGATTTGCAAGCGACAACACCGATTTGCAGCACACCTTTCTTCTTCTTCTTTCTTGGAATTAACAACACAAAGCAAACCAAGAAATAAAGCAAACTACACGACCTCGTCCCATGAAGATTGATTTTACATGAAAAAAGGAGCAAGAATTGCAGTTGCTACTGGCAGAAATTTAGAGCTGACCTAACCTAACCGGCTGAAGCTCCAATCACAGCCGAACTGAACTGACAAGACTAAGAGCAGAGCAAGCTTAATTTGCAATTTTAACTGACGGCTGATCCATGAACACTCTGTTTTTAAGCACTCCGCCGCAGAAACCTACTCCGGAGCACAGAACTCATGGAAGTCGTTCCAGGAACCAACCACAAGTCCAAATTCCTTTATTACTCTCATGTTCCAAGAGATAATTGTCAACATCATACAGTTTTGCTAGATCTATCTTTATTTACACAATGCACTAGGGAAATCTCACAGAGATCTCTTTAATTTTGTTAGACTAATAACAAGATTTCCTCAAGAATCACAACCTAACCAACTCAATGATTTAGGCCAAAAGTTGCAGGCCTCATCACCTCTGAACAAGCTTGGCCTGAGTAGGAGAAAGAGCTATGAGTTAGCATGCCCAACTGACAATTATCAGCAGAGAAAGTTCTTCCAGTAAAACAAGATTCTCACCATAAGTTAAGAAAGCTCCTCAGGGCAGCTAAGAAGAATCCATGATACTGTCTATTTGTCAGAAAGTTGACTTCCAGATGTGCTACTGCCAAAGTAGTCCCGGATAGTTTTCCTTTTCAGCAAAGGCGGTGGGTTCAGGACCAAAGAGGAACTGCTCGTTTGAGCTCCTGGGCTGTTCCTAGTATCCAAGGCCTCCTCCCGGAATACTGAAAAGGCTCTCTTTTTCACAGTCTCAGGCGTGCCAAACTCCAGTACTCTGGGCCGGAGGGGGGAGTGTGAACCAGTTGGCAATTCACTGCCAGCACTGGTGCAGGCTGCTACATCTCTTGAAGTAGTCGCTTGCTCATGGTTAGCCCATCTTGGACAGTCGATGTTGGAGCAGTTACCCTCTTATGGATGACTGTTGGGGAACTTATGTTGATGCAGTCTATTTTCTTGGTATTCCATACACGAACCTGTTGCACAGAGCAACATGTCAGCAGCAGTTTAAAGTTTCTAACCAAACTCATGTTCTTTCCATTTGTACATTAGATGCCAACAAATACTATAGATGCCCCTAGTCATATGAGATGAGTGTGTCCATTTTGTTGTAGCGTTTGACAAGGCAAGATTAAGATGAAACTTGTTAACTTTTAACAAGAGTACAAGACTAACCGTGGAATAATCAGATCATGATACTATCTTTCCAACCTCCAAAGCACACCTGAAATTGTGAAATTCGCATTACAACATGAGAATTTAGTGACAGTAAGACAACAAGTAACGAAACCATTCTTGATGATAGATCATACCAGTCATCACTCTCGTGGCCTTTCAGAACTATAGGGGCACTTTCAGGTTGATCCACCTACGTAAGTGAAAAGGAATTAGCAATTTAGCATGAATACAGTGTATGAAATGTAAAAGAAAAGGTAATAGGAATGCAACAAGTACCTGCCACAGGTATACATTGCCATCGCTCGAGCCACCTAAAATATGAGTCCCATCAGGACTAATAGCAGACTGCAATCAAGCACCAAAGCATGTGTTAAATAAAACACATGAAAAAAACTAAGAATATACAGTTGGCAGAGAAGGCTAAACCAGTTGACCACTCACCTTATTGGACCCTTGTCCATGTGGAGAGTACTATACAGATAGATCCTGGAAGTGGAAAGCTTATGAAGTCAGAAGCAATCCCCTCCAGTGACATCAGTTTTTTGCAGTTCTGTATAGTGGTCAAATGTTATGCTCACCTGTGATCCATGCATGACGCAGCAATATAAGCACCATATGACTCCTGATACAAGCAAGAGATCCCATGTGTCACCCCCTCCTGAATAAAAGGATCAGTCAGCCTTAAAGCAGAATTACAAAAATATTCTGTTGTAATTGCGCTGCTTGCTTACCGAAGGTTGTACTGTTGATTGAGAGGTTTTGTTGGAGACAGGGGCTTTAAGGTTCCGTGTATCCCAAAATTTCAGCCTTAAAGCAGTGAAGGATAAGCGGGAGGAGGACCATATCTCGGCCAAAATTATTTGATGTCAGTTGATAGCTGGCCAATAACAAGAGATCAGTCGACCAGAAGACCAGCTGCCTGGAGTTTTTCTCTTCTTAAAAAGAACAATACCTGCATGTTTATAAGCCATGGAGGCGGTGCACCTTCTGGCATACCAAGAGCTTCTTTTAAGTTCTCGGGACAGCATACCTGGCTTCATTTTCCTAAGTTTGGCCTGTTGAGTTCATACATGTATTATGCTCGGTGAGCCAGGTTTGAGAACACAGACATATGGATGTTCCAAACAATTAGCAGTTATCTGTGTTCCTGACATTAAGAAGAGAGCGAAGCAAAAGAAGTACCTCAAACTCTTTCCTTCATGGTAAAGGTCACCATGACTAGTCAATTTTGGTTTCCGTGTAAAACCTGCACACAACAAAATTACGGTGAGGCTTGCTTTCCTGCACATTCAGAAGTTAACTCATGTCTAAAATTTGAACATACAGAAGAAACACATCGTACTTATCAGCTATGATATTTTACACGTGTACATCAGCAGTATTAGTGCCTAAGTGGCAGGTGATAGAACACCTGGCAAACCAGATATGCATGTAGAGAAGTATATTACAAGGAGAAAACTCAGGCATGTGTTATTCAACACCTAAGTAAAATCAGCTGGAAAATAAATAGTGCTCTGTATCCATCTTTGCCCATTATGGAAAACACAAATATATATGGCATGTGCTTCTATGTGCAACTCAGATTGGCCTCAACAGGAATTAACTGACCTGATAATCTATATCCATCTTGCCCATTTTTGGCTGCATACGCCCCCGCTGCTTCTGCTTCAACTTTTTGCTATCCTCTTTCTCGATATATGCCTGAAAATGCATTTGGAAAGCTACTTACAATTTGTCCATCTTGCCCATTTGTGGAATAAAAACTAAAGTGCTAATAAAACAAAACTCCCAAAGTTACCAAGTTGACAAGGGAGATATAATGTCCATAGCATTGCTACAAAGGACCAAGATATTAAGATATCTGTCTTATTTTTTCTATTCCACTTGCAGCAATGAAGTCATGAAGTTTGAATGGTTGTTTTCGGATACCTTTCTTACCCTGAAAGAAATAACATGGTGATGTAAAATCTATTCGACAAGATATAGATAATATGAAGCAAAGCGTAATTTCATGTTTTGAAGATATAAAAAAGTTGCAAAGGCCTGGGCAAATGATATACTTGTATACACAAGCAAAGGAGGACCAAGGATCAAGATCCTAGATGGACCTAAATGTCTTTCAAGGGAATGCCTAGCATGAACAAACACTTCAGCATTCATACTACAGCAATCACTCAAGTACAGTACCACCAAGACCTTGCTCCCAGGAACTTGCAGCACCCCTGCAAGAATTATATATCTGTATAAGAGGGAGGGGGAAAACCTTGTCGACTTCATGTTCCCTCCCCCCTTCGAATAACACCCACCCAGGCACTGCCATGACACTTCACAATGAGTTACACTAGCTTATGCATGCTGGCCCGAATAGTTGCAGTTATGGGCTTACACTTTTCAATGATGCAAGGACAAAACCCAAGTGTCCTCAGCATTAAGTGAATTTGGGCCTGGCATGGTCTGTCCCTTGGCCCTTGTGTTTTGTTTCTCTTTCCTGTTCTGCATAGCTTTTTTGGTCTTGTTTTGTTTCTGGTTTTCTGTCTGTTTTTGGTCAGCTTGTATCTGGTTGTTGTAATCATGGTGCTCTATTTTACAAGTGAGTTACTTCGAATACAAAATGAGACGCATTTAGATACAACATGCATTTAGATGCAGGCCCATGGGAAAAACAAACTTCTGTAACAATACATGGAAGCATGCAGTATTAGTTAGATGACAGATACTAATTGAGGGAGATGCTCCAACACTTTTACAAGTGGAGTTCAAAGAAACTAGTGATCTGTTTGCATCTGCCTACCAACTCCACTACTAACAACACTATTTTCTGATTGTGCAGTTTATTTCTCAGAGGTGCATCCAAGTACTCGTTACGAAATTATGCATAACAAGATTATTCATGGTACATGTATTACAAACCTGCAAGAATTTCCTCTTTTGAGACCAGTGCCTTGGGACAGGTACTGTGTTCCTGTAAGACTTCAGATAGACAAGTAACTTGGGTTCTGATGCAGTCGCATCCCAAACCTGGCAGGAAGAGCATAATTGCATCAGTTGAAGCTAATTCATAATCAACTTTACACTGCTAATAGCAATGAGTTAAAGAAGATGGCACACAACAAAGCGTGTATAAAGAAGATGTCTGCAAAGCGTATATAAACATACTGCATGTAAGAGCATTACACCTCAAAACATTAAGCACTAAGCACATGAATGGATGTCATAATCATATTTTCCAGGCTTCCAGTAAATTGATGACTTGTAAAATATATTACCTCGCTGACGAGATTTCAGTGGATATAACTGCAGCGAAATCATACATGTCACTTATACTGCCTTTCCCTCAAGGTTTTCTGATTTAATACAGAAAAGGCCAGTACACCTGGTTTTATTCCCCTGTCTACCATTTCTTCAAAAAGATCTTGTGCCTTCTCTATTTCGCCCTGGCTGCAATATCCACATATCAGAGCTGTGTATACATGTTGATCAGGAGTCAGCCCTTTCTGCAACACTTCATCAAATTCTCCCCGGGCTTTCTCAAAATCTCCGGCTTTGCAGTACCCATCTATCAATACAGTGTAAAAGGGTACATCGGGTTCGATTTCCATTTTTTTCATAGAGCTGAGCAACCTGTTCTGCTTTGTTCTAAGAACATAGATCCTTCTCTCCTTACTAACGCCCTCCCAGCACTGCCGCAGGTACTCTTTTAGGTGACCATCTAGTAGCATGGTATATGCAATTACGTCAGGCTTGATACCTAAACTTGTCATCTGATCAAACAATTTGCAAGCTTCTTCCATCTGGCCAACCTTGCAGTAACCATTCATTAGTACAGTGTATACAATAACATCAACAGAAAGTCCTCGCTGAACCATATCATGAAACCATAAGAGAGCATTGTGCATATCTCCTGTCTGACAATAGGCTGATATGAGAGTGGTATATGAAATTACATCAGGAATAACATTATTTTCTAACATCATGCTGCAAACTGTTGAAGCTCCCTGGGCATTTCCATCCCTACAAAGGTCATTCATCAACTTTGAACATGCGAAACGATCCACAAATTTTCCTTGCTTAGCAACCCTAAGAAAAAGCATGTAAGCATGATCTGTCCAGCCTGAATGCAAATAGCCACAAACCATTGAACTGTACAATACTTCGATGCGTTCGATTCCTTTCTCTTCTACTATATTAAATAACACCTCTGCTTCACTAAGGTTGCCACTTCTGCAAAACCCATCAACTATTATACCATAAGTGAGTGAATTAGGCTCTAACCCTCGATCCGCCATATGGTCTAGAAGGTCAAACACCTCCGTAACAAGACCATTCTTGCAAAATCCACTCGCCAATATGTTATATGTAACTACGTCTGGCTTTACATTGGCCTTCAGCATCACTTCAAATGCTTGACGTGCATTTGGTACATCTCCCTTCAAGCAATAACCCTTGATCACGCATGTATAGTGAACTCTGTCAGGTGTCAGACCCTCAGCCTTCATTTCTCTCAGTAGCTTAACCGCCCCATCCATGTTCCCATCCTTGCAATAAGCATCCATAGCAATGTTATACAGAACGCCATCTAGATGGAGTCCCGAATCTCTGAGTTTCTGGAAATGCTCTGTAACTTGAGATGTCATGCCTAACTTCATAAAGCATTGTAGAAGATAACTCGCAATGTGGCAGTTTGTTTCGAAACCATGGGATACCATGGCTTGATAATGGTCCAACACCTTGAGTAGGTCGCCCGCTTTGCCATAACTCCGAATGAGATAGCTATAACCATATGTATCTGGTGTGAGCCCTTGTCTGGTCTTGTTCTCCAAGAGCATTTCAGCCTCCTGCAGTCTCATTTTCTTGCATAGCCCATCCATTACCATGTTATAAGCCATGTCCTCAACTTGAATCCCCTCCCTGTTGATCTCTTGCAGAATCGCATAAGCCAAATCAACCTTTCCGCAATCACACAGACCAGTTATAAATGATGAGTATGCAATTACATCTGGTTTCACCCCCATTTCAATCATCTCAACCCACATTTGGAATGCTTTGTCTGCCTTCTTTTCTCGAAAGAGAGACCTAGTGATAAGGACTAACGCATGAGCATCCAAAGTCAATCCAAATTCCTTGATTTGATCATAAGCCGATAGAACAACCTCCGAGTCACCGCCCTCAGCTGCAAATTTGAGAAGTATGTTGCAAGTCCAGACTGCCGGGACGATTCCAAGCCTGCAGAGGTCACCAAACAGCCCTATTGTGTCCTGTGCACTGCAACAAGTGGTGCATGTTGTGATCAAGCAGTCTGTCGCAAACAAGAGAGCATATGAAGCAGTGCACGTACTTCTGAGCTGATCCATGAGCGGCACGATCTCAGGGCCGCCGCCGCCGCCATCGGCCGGCGAGAGGATGTCACTGAACAAGGAAAACAGCATCCTCCCCTGGCCCTTGTGTGACAGGACGCGGATGATCTCCGCATAGGTGGCAAGGTCATGGCGAAAGCCGATGCTCTCGGTGTCCTTGAAGTAGGCGAACGCGACGGCGGGCTTCCTCTCCAGGCGCTGGAGCGTCCTGACGACGCCGGCGGAGCTCAGGCTCGGAGCAGAGCTCCTCCTCCGGGCAATCTCGCCGGGAGCGCAGCCCCTTCTCCAGAAAACCTCACGGGGAGGAGCGCAGCTGGGCGTCTCCTCGCCGCTGGAGGTGGCGCCGTCGTCCGGCTGGTGCGCCCAGGCGGCGAGCACGGAGAAGCGGCGGAGGCGGCGGCGAGGGGGTGGGGACGGTTGCGCCGCGGGCGGGGCCCGGGCGTGCCTGCGGCACTCGGCGACGCATTTGCGGCGCCACAGGAGCATGGGGATCTAGGCGGCGCGCATCGTGGAGTGGGATTGAGCAGGAGGGTCGCCGGAGGAGGCGACCTAGCTCGCACCTCGAGGCTCGGCGGCCAGAGACCGCGGGCGGGGCGGGGACGGCAGGAGCACGCCGCGCGATGGCCCGAGGAGGAAGGGCGGGACGGAGGCGGCCGCGGGGGAGTTTGGGGGGCGGGGGGAGGGGAGGGGATTGGGTCGTCGGCGGCGACGACAAGGGACGGAACGGAACGGCACGGCGGCTGGGCGGGGCGGAACGGGGGGGCTAGGGCTTTGGGGAGATTCTAGACAGTCTTTTTTTTTCACCACCAATTCATCGATTCGTTATGTAGTTAACCCCCCAAAAATGAAATGTCTAGTGAAATTCAGTGATGATACAAGAACTTGTCCCGGGTGATCGCTTTAGTTCACGGAATCATAAAATAGAATTTTATCATGCTAAATGTGTCCTACATGTTCACTTTGGTCGAAATCGTTTGAAAGTAAGGTCGTGACGATTAAAATTTGTCGCCCCCCTCGATGACACCACTTGTAGATCCAGCGAAGGGGAGGTGCCTTTGACCGCGCTCCCCAGGAGACGATGACTACATCGATCGAATTTCGGTGTCCCCTTCAACTCAGCCCGTGGACTTCATTGGACAAATTCATCTCACCCGGTGAATCTCTTTCAAAATTTTCGCACAGGCCGACTCCTCTAACTGCCGCATAGCTCCTGGACAATTTTGAAGCCCCTAGGTGTCATCTGGGGCGAGTGGTTTTCGCGTCGATGTGCGATCAACAAATGGAGGTAGAGGGTAGGCTCGTAGAGGTTACATGAGTGGTGACCTGGTGAGGAGTGGGTGTGGGAGGGCTAGGTCTGTCTGGATTTGGTTGTGGTGGCTCGTTGGTAGGCTTGCGAATATGTGGTGTATGTGGCTTGGGAGGTGGATCCAACTAAAAGTCTGGTCTCCGGTCATTACCACAGCTGACCATGAGGCTTGGGAGGTTGTTTCCTTCTTGTTGGCGTCGTCTAGGTGATACTTCTAGCCACAACCTTTGCAGCTTCAGGGGGAAACTCTAGATCTGCGTGATCAGTCGTTGGTGGCTCGTATGGGCAACAGTGGGGAACCTTGGACAATGGGCAAAAGATTGATCCAGCAATATCACGTGAGTGGAGAAGAGCAATGCCGCTTGTAAAACTCTTTCGTCGAGTGCACGATCATGACAGGACTCGAGGAAGAAGCCCTGGCTTTCTCCGTGCCAGCGGCATTGTTTTCTTTCCAGATTTGTTCAGAATATTTTTTTCTATCCGTGGGCCTAGCGAGAAAGGTGAAACACATGGCGTCGACATCGGTTTTTCCGATTCTTCTCTTCTAGTGGTTGTGACATCCCATCTCAGAACCACACCGAGCGGCTCGCTGTGGTCCCTCATTTCCTCCACCTTTCCTCGCTCCTCGAAGACAACATCTCCTTCTTCGCCCACCATCTCCTGTCGTCTGCCACCATGGAGTGTTTGAGGGTAGTTTATTTGCGCGGAGATCGGGTCGACGACCGGAGACAAGTAGGAAGGAAGTGAGAGGATACTCACGGAGGCAGCGGGTAACGCTCCCATTCTTCCAACGTCCTGGGAAGGAGTGATGCGCTCGCCGCGGTGGGAGGCGTCGGCGTCCACTCATGTAATGGGGATCATGTGGTACATTGTGCATCTTTAGTCCAAATCAGTAGTCCGGTGCAATTTTCATGGTTTTATTAGGTTGGGCTTCAACAAGAGTGTCATCAAGTAGGAATACGATGAGATAGTACTAGTGTACTATATACGATAGAGAGTCTAGTATGCGGTACTGGATACAGGTCAAAGGTTGCATGGGAGGAGGTGTAGAGGGAGTTATGCCCGGTAGGATGGCTGGGGGCGAGGTATAGGGGGGAGGTATGTTCGGCGGGACGGCCATCCGGTGGGGCTAAGGGGTGCGTGGGCCCGACATGGGGACGCCGGGTGGTTTTGGGGGAGATGTGTCTAGCTTGACAGCCGGCCCACAGGGGCAGCATGGGGGATCTATGCCTCTCAGGGAAATTGCCAATAAGGGTTTTTTTGGGGGGGGGGGGTGTGAACTTAAAATCCCTCAAAAAAATCCCTTCAGAAATTACTTCGGGAAAAAAGATCCCTATAAGCAAGCTATGCACCAAACGAATACAAGAAGTATTTTGTACTTGGGTATATATAAGAAGGGAAAGATAAATAATAAATACCCACTTGGAAGCCCCCCACCACAAATTCAACTAGTTTTCGGTTCTCCTCGGTTCTTGCAAGGGCAGCTAATTGAACACATAAAAGGGGATTTTGTTTTTATGCGACAATGTGCATTATGAGCAATGTATGATATATATTATGATGTCACTACTTAAAGTTTATTAGATATCAAAATATTAATATAGTTAGCATTGTGGTAAATGATGATCCGTGATGTTCGATGTTGTGCTGCTGAAGTTGGACAGGATATGATCAATTAGATGGCTGATGATGAGGTTAAAGGAAAAGTATGAGTGATATCTTAACAGGTCTTACACGAAAGGTAATATAGGAAGGCAAGTTGCACCATTTTGGTATGAGCAGAATTAACAAGATTCAATACGTAATCTTTCTTACCATCCAAGAAAAGTGAAATATGAGAAAATGAAAGTCAAAGGCCACATGTTATAATGTCCTTGCCATTAACACATTCAGCAATAGACAAGTTGTTATTCCACAAGAACTTCTTTTTCAAGGATACATCAAAGGTTGACGTATCGAGATCATAGATGGAAAAAGCCTAGAAAGGCAGATAGTTTTACAACTTATCCACGGCTAGCATAGCCAATATTCGGCATGCGAATTACTCACTACTGGCCCACTCATCTACTCTAATCGGGGCTGATTCTGCCTCGCGCAGAAGGCCGGCCGCCCTCCAATCTGGCCCTTCCTACTCGATCTTCCTAAGAAGCTCACTCGTGGAAGGAGTGGCTCCATCAAACACGACCTCATTCATATGCTTCCACAACATCCACGCAACCAGTGCAATTACAGTCCATGTCTCCTTCCTGAGCTTTGGTTGCAATGCTTACTTGGTGAATATGAAGAACTTCTCATCATTGTGAGTGCAATTACAGTCCATTTTAGTGGAATGCATGGGAGATACATTAATTTTTTCAGCATGCTAACTTTATTCCACGAACTCGCAAAACTGCAGTTTCGTCATGTTGAACTTGTCTCGATCTGAATCTCTCACAGACGAGGTTAGGTTAGGTGAATTTGCATGTGTGGTACACCGAGTCGTTTCTTTCTCGAAACGGGTGAAAAAGAAGAGAATTGCTCAGTTAATTAACAAAAAACCGACAGAGACCGCCAGAAACCGCAGAATGACAGACAACATACTCCACACACAATACTACGAAAAACCGACAGAGACCACCACAAACCGCAGAATGACACACAAAACATACTCCACACAATACTACGGAGAAGAGGCCTCATCGAGGTAGCACACTGACGTCATTGTCACCACTTCTCCCTCGAGCAAGCATCATCACAATCCCATCTCCATGAGCAAGGACTCTGAATTCACCGCAGGCGAGTGCCGACCCAACCCATGTTGTAGAGGATGCGCAAAGTCACATGAAGGTCCATGGCAAGTTCTTAGTCAAGCGCAACGCGGCATCATAGCTCCGATTGTGACATACACCATGCATGATTTCGTATTCCATGAAAAACAGCTCATGCATACAATACAATACACAAAAACAGAAATTTTTATGTTGCGTTGTTTTTGCGCCTAGTGCGCAGTCTAAGAAAATAATCTCCAAACCATTTTGTTTCAATATCTACACATGCTTACAAATAACACAAAGGGTATATCATCGCGATTACTGCCAGATACAAAATTGTGCATACTTTCACAAATCCATGCAAACATGAAACAACCAACAATGTCATCATTACATATATCCTCACAAACATGACACTACTAGCATTTGCCAAAACTGCTGCATATCTTAAGAATAGCTCTCGGTGGTATACAACGGAAGCGCGATACAGCCAACTCTTCAGACATAAACACTCTTGCTGCTTCTGACAAGCTAAGCTAAATGACTGCTGAACACCGACTTAGAAGCGGGTTTTCCGCTTCCGCCCCGTGTATTTCGTGTCGGCGGGGACGTCGCGTCCTCTTTTCCTCATCTGCTCCTTTTTCCTCAGCAGCCAATCCTTGCCCCTGCCGTTCTTCTTGTTCACCTTCTGCCTCTTGTTTGACCTGTTCCGTCCATATGTGCCAACCTGCAATGGCAAAAATACATTATTATCATGTATGCACTGCCAGTACATGGGAGGACAATCAGCGATGGACTATAAGTGAGGGAACAGAATAAGACAAGTATGATGCAAGTCGATTCTTGATCAAGCACATAAAGTTAGCTCACTGCGTCCAAGTTAGCAACAGTTTTCAGATCAAGTAAACATCTGGAAATTATTGGGTAGAACTGAAGATGCTAGCAGCTGACACAGGGAATACATAGACAGTTTTTTTTTTTGAGGAATCATGACAGTGGAAAAAAAATACATAGACAGGTAGAAAGATCACCACAAAAATAACAAACATTTCCATCCCATAATAAGAGAGTAATGGCCTATTTGGTCATGTCATTAACAATAACAACATTTCTTATGCAACTGGTTTGCGTACACATCAACTGGGTCACATATAGTTCCGTTGATCAAGGTGGAATGAAGCAGTAGACAAGACACAGAGATTAAAAGCAGTCAAGCTCAAAATGTATAAACAGGAAACATATCTTGTTAAGAGTGAGCTTACTGTTTGGTCATCGTTGCTCTCATCATCATCACCGTCATCATCACTGCTGCACATCTCACCGTTTTCACCTTTCCCCTTTGGAAGAGATGCAACAGAAGATGTACCACAAGTGAGGACAAGGTAGGACTTCTTTGCTTTCGAACTGTCAGAGGAAAGGCATCCACATAAGTCCACAGCAGAAAAGAAATCCGTAAGACTGTTCATACAACCATGGCTCCAAGGCAGTGAAATCCTTACCTATGAGGCCAGTCAATAACCACTCCACCAGCAAATCCAGCTTTCATGGCAAATGATACGAGCATTTCGGTTTGTTTCACATTATCAGCATAAAACTGTAGAACAGCCCTTGCTCCCCTTGCTAAGCATCTATATAGTGATCCAAAGAAAGCCCTGGAAATTATGCACATGAAGGTTAAGAATTGGTTGCAGATAACCCAAGGGATACGTTACAAAATAGCTTCACGTACTTTAACCGCAATCTTGGTTCATGAGAAGACTTGTCAGCATTGCATAACCACTGCACAACATTGTCAACAAAGGGCATAGTTATGAACAAACCACTAAACACGATAATTTAGTTGCAGAAACAAAACAAAAACTTGAAGAATCACCTGGACTGCTGAAATACTAATTGCACCATCCATAACTCCTGGGCGCAAGCCTAAGCCCTGGAAGTTGCGTTATTATAAACATATTAATATTAGCTCAAGTAACGGCAAACTGTGGTTGCACAGCTGTGCAAAGGTCGACGCAGTTGTGTGAAGAGAAGATTGGAAATCATGGTAATTTCTTAATTTTCATAATAACTCAGGTCCAGCATGTGCAATAGAAGATACCACTGGGCAACCACACGATTATATAGAGAAAAGGCAGTGCTGAAATGTTCAGGTTCTTTGGATTCACACTCCTATTTTCCCCACTAGACATAGGTCTGAAGGCCCATTTACTTTTACAGTGTCAATCAGGTTTGACTTCGAGATCATGTTGAACACAAGTCATGCACATCATTATCATTACCAAGGATGCCTTCTAACAATTATAATACATAAAATTCAAACTGTAACAAGAAGAATTGCATAAGACAAGCTTATGAGCTGTGACCCAAAACATAGCATCTGGAACTAAAATTCTCGACTAATCCAATGCCGTAGCAGGCATTTTACCTCGCCCATGTCTGCGAGCAGGAGGTCTCCCTCGGTCTCCCGCTCCAGAGCAACATCTGCAAGGGGAAAACAAAACTGAAGCTGTCAAACAGAAACCCGAGTGACACACCAACATGCCCAGAAGAGCGAGAAACGAGGCGAGCTCCTCACCAAGCATGGACTGTGAGATATCACAGCCGATCCAGTGGTGCCCGTGCTCGGTCAGCGTCTCGCCGCTAAGCCCAGAACCGCACCCTGCGATTCACAGTGGTCAGGACCATGATTGTAAACGCCAGCAATTCACCAAGAAGCATGGTTTTTCTGTCAAAGCAACAGATAATCGAGTAATTCTATGGTACTGTGGGTGAGCGTAGAATGAAGCTTACCGATGTCGAGCAGCATCTTGGGGAGGCCGTCGTCGGGGAGCGCGAGCAGCTCCAGCGCCCTCTCGGAGATCCTCGCCTGCGAAGGAGAAGGAGATAACCCGGGTCAGCCTCACCACGAACGGCCCGAGCACGACGAGAGGGGGGCTTGGGTTGCTCAGCCGCTTGCCTGGATTTCGATGATGCGGGAGGAGGTGGTGTACTTGCGCGCCTCCGACTCGTTGTAGAATATCTCCGGCGGCGCCTGCACCTCCGGCCGCGGCATCTCGCCTCCTCCCTTCCAAACTTCTCCCCGCACCCCGCCGCCGAGCTCGCTCCTGTGCTCGTGCGCCGCCGCCGCCGAGGGTTCTGTTCTCTCTGGGTGGAGGAGGAGGAGGGAGGAGGTTCCCACTTCCCACTCCCCACGTCTTTTACGGGCCCCTAACGGGCCACGGGTTCTCGGCCCAACACGGGACCACTTCCCACGGGCCCGCCAGCCCACGGCCCGCATAACAACGGAGCCCTCGCCCCTATAAAAATCCCCCACCCGTCTAGGGCACACCTCCCATCAGCAGAAGCCGCCGCCGCCGCCCGAGCGCCCGCCGTTCTCCTCGCCGAAGCGCCGCCGCTCCACCGCCGCAGCCGCCATGGGTAACGATCTGCTCCGCCCCTCCGATCCCTATCCTACTGTTGTCGTGGTTGTCGGTGCTGACGCGGCGGTGCCGACCTTTACCTTCAGGTAAGGTGCACGGATCTTTGGCTCGTGCCGGGAAGGTGCGCGGCCAGACGCCCAAGGTGGCGAAGCAGGACAAGAAGAAGCAGCCGCGCGGCCGCGCCCACAAGCGCATCCAGTACAACCGCCGCTTCGTCACCGCCGTCGTCGGCTTCGGCAAGAAGCGCGGCCCCAACTCCTCCGAGAAGTAGATCTAGGTCGTCTCGCCCCTTACCAACTCCTCTCGATCGCCCCCTTTTTTTGTGTGTGTTTCACAGTAGCTGTGATCCGTTTCAGTACGCATGCTAAGAAGACCTAATCAAGTATCTGTAATTGACTGATGTTGGTAATGGAAATCTCACTGCATTGTCCAGTTAATATTTGCCGTATGCCTATTTATCTCATCTTATATTATCCTGCTTGTGGCGATCTGCTTCTACTATTTTATCGTTTGTAAGCTAGAATAGCTGTATATTAGAGTGCTGTTAGTGGTTAGAACGATCCGGCAATAGTGTGCCAGCAAGTTTTTTTAGCTCTTGTTGCTGATGATTTGTCTTGATTTGATAACTTCTGAACTTACTTTATTTATTTGGAGTTGCTTCTTTTCCGATTTGTGCTGATGGCAGTGACGATTTGCAAATATTCAAGCTCAACAGACCAAATCACAGGTCATCTCTTTCGAGATTGATTTGTATGCCGATTATCCCGCTGAACCGAGCCATCACTTTGAAGTTCTCAATTTTTTTCTTTTGAAAAATGGTGCATCCTTGCGCGTGTTTTTCCGAGCCTTCTCTGCCGTGTTGTGGTAACATTTCTTCTTTTTGATTGATTTTTTCCAGTATCAGGTGATGAAACCTTGAAACAATCTTAGGACACCTTCTGACACAGTGCTGTTTTCCTGTGAATAAGAAGTCATTTATTTTCTGATGATACGAAACTGGCTCACATTGTCCTCAATGCATTTATTTATCCCTCTTTAATATTTTAGTTTACAGGTTTTCAATTGAAATTTTATGCGGCTCTCTGATCTTTTTGTCATTTAATTGTTTTATGTTCCATTTGACTTTTGTGGTCTGTCTTTGTTGGAAACCCCATTTCATTGCTGCGTGATTTTATGTTTATCCTTGTGGGGTTCTCTCTGACTTAGGTTGCTCTTTTATTCATTAGTTGTTTCTGAGGTAATCTAACTTGTGCCCAATGGTCCTTCTCTGGTAGCTACAGGCATTGACCAGGGGATCTATAATTGGGCCGAGAATCAGTTTTCACTCATTGATAGGATCCTGGAACTTCATTTTGTTAGTCCGCGGAGCCTATTATTGTGATTAAATTGCCTACCTAATATAGTTGAGTTGATTTGCTTGTAATTTACGGCAATGATGATAAATTTAAGGCTTGTTTCTCAAAACATTCGCAGTTGCCGCCTAAGAGCTTTCGCCTTGCAAGGCTTGAGAGCTGATGCTGCTAATTCCTTCCTTGGATGTCTGAGCCTTGTTATTTTTGCATCTCAATATAACTTAGCTGTATAGTATTCCCTCTGTAAACTTATAAGATCTTTTAGATCACTAAAGTAGTTATCCAAAAGATCTTACAAAAGTTCATACAAAGGTAATATATTGAAAATGTTGCTGCATTGCAAATGATGATAAAATCAAGGCTTGTTTCTCAAAACATTCGCAGTTGCCGCCTAAGAGCTTTCGCCCTGCCAGGCTTGAGAGCTAGTGCTGTTCGATCCTTCCTTGGATGTCTGATGCAATGCTGGTCATATATTTGCTTTAGTTGTTGTAAGCCCGCTGATGATTAGTTTAAGGCTTGTTTCTCAAACATTCGCAGTTGCCGCCTAAGAGCTTTCGCCCAGCCAGGCTTGAGAGCTAATGCTGTTAGATCCTTCCTTGGATGTCTGAGGGCATAATGTCAGCTCACTGTTAGTGTCATTCCTCTCCTGTCTTCTTTTGTCAGATTTTGTTTTCTGTAGTAATTTAAGTTCTGTTTTGTTGACATGTTTGTTTGTGTTTGTTCTGTTTGTCCGGTGATGAAAAACCTGTTAATCATACCATCTTTCGGGACTGATTGGTCGCTGTGCGCCCATGCTGTCATTCTGCAATTCTGAGGACAAATTGAATATCTTAGCGTATTTTTTCTGAGTACTTCTGAACTTTTATGTTATCTACTTTTCAGTTTTTTTATTTTTTGTTCACTATTTATATAATATGACTGGACAATGATGAAAACCATGAACAAAACACACCATCTTTCGGGACTGATAGGTGCACTCTGTGTGCCATGCTGTGAAAATCTGCAATTCTGATTTCCACATTGGCTATGACTTAATTTTGGTGACTGAATTTTATGGCGAAATGTTAATTGGGCTAGACTTTTTCATATGGTTTATCCTTTTGGTGGATCTTGAGTTGCTTATCATGCTATTCTTATTGTTTTATGGCTTTTTAGTTTGCGATGTTCTCTGCAGGTCATTCTTTGAGTCCAGTGATGGCACATCTTTGAGACCTGAGATTTCTTCCTTGATGAAAATCATAAGCATAATCCCTGAGGGCTACTGATTTGATCTTCTGTTGTTCCTGGTCCACTGATTTTATTTCTATTGTTAGTTGATTCTCTTCACTTTTGCTTGGCTATTGTTTGCTTGTATATGTCTTGATTTCATGGATGATGATATGCACTGGGCTCCGAGCAGTGAACATCGCTGCAGTCTGATGGAGATGCATTTGCCTAGAAAGCATTGTCTGACAGCTCAACCATCTGTTACGAAACTCTTTAAATATTCTTATTTGAAATGAGGATTCTGTGTAACGTTTCTGTTTGATTTTTCTTTCCTAATTGGAGATTGTTGTCTATGGATCCTGGTGATGACTTGTGATGTTAAAAAGTAGTGGCCTGATTCATACATTGATGAGATCTATATTATCACTCTGAGGGATCTGTCCAACAACATATCCAACTTTTTTTTTATGTTCATGTTTTTTGGTGATATTTCTCTTATCTGGACACAAATGTTAATAAATTTTTTATTTGCTTTTATCTTTGTTATTAATTTTTGGTTTTTAATCTTTCTCTATGAAGAGAGTACAAGCAGACGGGCGGTCTGAACTGATGCCATGTTGATATGTCTGCATCATCCGTGCTGCCCTTGTGGTTGGCATCTGAGAGAAAAAATGTCCCATCTTTATTCTTCTGCTTTTTTGTCATGTTTGCGCTTAGCTTCTAGTGTCCCTCTTAGTTGCACTCGGATATGAGGGGGCAATAGCAGGCGCGGATAGAGAAATGGTTTACTTACCAACCCTTTGCAGCGTTTGCCATTGCTCTTGGGTCAAATGGTCTAACCAAGATTTTCTACTCGGATATTGTTCTCAAGATTTTAGAGTTATTTGAATTTTCGAGCGGGCAAGTGATGATCTGATATCCTACACTCTCAATGGAAAATTCCATGTGTGGACTATTAATCTCATCTTATTATCTGATGCACAAAGCGCTCTATTTGTCTTCCTTGTTTTTCCATTTCAAGACTATCAAACCTAGGGTGGCAAATGATGTTAAATATTATATGCTAAACACTGAATCTTTCATATGTTTACAAAACTCCGCTTATTATCTGATGGCACCCATCAACTTCAAATGACTTTTATCATGTTATCTTGTCTGCACATATGCCCATCTCTTATGTTGGTTTCTTTTGATTAGTGGCAGTGATTTGAATCTTACCCGCGCTTCTGATTAGTTCATGAAGGACAAGGTAAAACATGGTTGAATTTCTTAATATGAGCCAAAAGATTAACTCTCATTATTGTTGTTCTTTTAGATTTGTGTGTTCTGGTTGACCATGGCTGTGATGATAAACCCTTTCAGCAAACATGCCAGTTCTGCTTCTGAAAAATCATGACTGAAAAAACTATTATACAAAATCTGAGCCTTTGCGTCTTCTTTTATATTTGTATGTGTTCTGGTTTGAGCATTGTTGTGATGATAAACACTTACATCAAACATGCAAGTTCTGCTTCTTTTGTTGATTGTCATGTTTTCTGCTTGTTGTTTGCAATGAGAATATTTTGTGCTTTTTTATCTGATGTTGGAAGCTGTCCGATGATGATCAAACTAAATACTTTCGTTCTTCTGATGCACTAAGGTGCGATGCGGAAGCAATTTGGAGACCTGAACTGAGGATGTCGTTGATCATGTTGTTCATCCCGCAAAGCTGTTTTTTTTTTGTTTTTTCTGCTTGATTGCTGAACAATGTCTTGTGTATGTTGCTTCACAACTGGAAGGATGGCCTGTTGTTTACAGTTTGGTCATCCTGTAGAGGGAAGCATAGATCTGCGGAAACACCGGCCAGCATTAAACAGCACAGGGCTTTATAAAACCGCCCCGTGTTACCTGTCTTCTGGCACATTTTGCAACATTAGTAAATATGCATGTTTATCCAGGTTGAATGTAGGTAGTGCTAAACTAAACAATTTGGAGAGGTTTACTGAGTTTTTTTGTTGGAGATTGCTTTTTTGGTTTAGATGGAAGTGAGGATCCTTTCCCCAGCTGATCGACCATGATTATACAGTGCGCAGATGAAATCCTTTATCAGAGGATTCCAAGCCAGAAATCTGATCCATATTGTCTATCCCCCTCTTCTTTCTATGTTTTTACTCCCTGGTGCTATTTTGACTTTGTTTTTCTACTCTGATTTGTAAATTGAATGGAAGTGAAGATCCTTTCCCCAAATGATCGACTATGATTATACTGTGCGCACATGAAACCCTCATCAGGGGGTTCCAAGCCAGAAATCTGATCCATTGATTTCTGCTTCCTTTGTTCTCTTCGAACATTTTGTTTCCTTTGTTGTCTTTAAACATTCTGTTTTTTTGTGTTTCTCTTGTGAATGGAAACTATTCCCTCTGTCCCACGATATAAGAATGTATTTGGGAGTAGTGTCCAATTGGTTTCTCTCTTTTGCTGTATTATTTAAATCATGTAATGTGTGATACAGTTGTGTGTTTATAGCAGGTGGTATTTTAATAAATTGGTTTTGGACTGCTTTCCAACAGAGAACTGCCAGGTCATCTTGAGGCAGTCATAGATGAATGTAACGTATCAGCCACTAGGCGCCTTCTCGATGTACTTCTCCACGAGCCTGGCCGGACATTATGAGAACCATTGTGTTTGAGCCTCTTGTGAATGCACTTTTATGTTACCATCTATATGGCTTTTGCTGCGGACTGTTCTTGTGTGCTACAATGGATTTAATCGCTCATGAGAACTTGTTTACTTGAAAATAGTAAGTTCTGTCAATGCAATCTGCTCCAACCTATTTGTGGTGTGTATTGAGGTAGTATGTTCTCCGCCGTGTCCCATTCTTCTGAACAAACATAATGCGTTAGGTTAGCTAAAGCAAGGCGCAACTTACGATACCTGCAACTAAATCATCAATAAGGGATAACGGTTTTCATAATTGTTCATTCTCTCTCGGTTCTCTTGTGTGACGGCGTGGTAGATGTCCCCCGGCCGCCATGCTCTTCAGTGTTGTGCGCCGGTCTTGATAACAACCCAATGCAACGGTGCTCAAAAAACTTAAATTGATGACGTATTTTGATAAAAAAAAAGCAAAAAACAAGAACCGACACTAGTCATTAAATTGAAAAATAATATAAGTTGCTAACATAATAATATTAAACATATTTTTGAGACATCAAAATCAGCAAGGTTGATATTAGAAACAAATATATTTTATGTTGAATGCTACCCCAACATGATTCAAATGATGTAACAATGGTCTTATAATTAAGTAACATTAAAATGTGTAAGCGGGCCATGAAAATACGTAATGATCTATCTTTTAAAAATTCTGAACAATTAGGAGGTGACAGATTCTCTTTCTAAAAAATACTGTGTAAAAAAGTCAAAAAATTGATCATGTTCCCAACAGAATGAAAATTCAGACACTGGACACAGAACCTAACAAACATGCATTTGTAACATCCCTTACGCTTAATTGCACAAAAACAAAAAGAGAAGATAAAAACACAATTACTACCTTTTTTTTGCAAAAAAGGATCGGATCTATTATAAAGATTCATCGGGAAGTACAAAACACCTCAAGCATAATAAAATTACATCGAGGTCCACGGACCATCGAATGACCACTGTTGCCGCCGCTGTCGCTGCTCCCATACCGGAGCTGGCCTGACCTTGTCGCTGTCAGCCAGGAAGTCTTCATGCACGCCCTGGAGCCATAGTGGCCGCGAATCGATCCGAAGAACCTGATGCCAATCGCCGTTGTGTATGCCGCCCCGAGGAGCTGACAAGAATCAACCCCGGAGCTCAGTCTAATCCGTCTCAACAGACGAACTTGAGGATGAAAAGCTCTCACGTCACACAATAGTTCAGTAGGAATAATTATGTAGACCCACTAAATAGAATAAAAATATAAAGATACATATTGGGTTGCCTCCCAAGCCTCCCAAGCGAGGCGTAATGCAAATCTAAAGTTTTATCAAGAGATAGATCATATGTGGCTCTCATAAGGAGGCTTAACTAACTTTTTAGGGAATTGCTCCATACCTTTCTTCAATGGGAATTGGATCTTATGTTGCCTTCCTCATATCAACAATTGCACCTACAGTTACTAACAAAGATCTGCCAAGTATGATAGGACATGCCGGATGACATTAAATATCAGAAAGAATAGAGTCCACGGGAACATAATTTCTATTAGCAACAAAGAACATCATTTATTTTTCCTATAGGCTTTTCAATAGTAGAATCCGCAAGGTGCAAATTTTGTGAACATTCACTCATAGAATCAAAACCAAGAACATCATATAGTGCTTTAGGCATAGTGCACACACTTGCTCCTAAATCTAATTATTAATCTTGATTTTAATAGTGGGTTCCCATCTATCATCTAATTTTCTAGGGATGGAAGTTTCAAGTTCAAGCTTTTCTTCATTAGCTTTAGTAAGTGCTTCTACGATATGTTTAGTAAAAGCTTTATTTTGATCATAAGCATTGGGTGAATTTAACAAGGGTTGCATCAAGGAAATACATATAGTAAGAGAACATTTATCATAATTACAGTCCGTAAAATCCAAAATAGTGGGTGCAACACTAGTAAAGTCTTAGACCTCTCCAAACCCACTTTTACCATTTTTAGCATCAAGATTTTCACCCTCTGAATAATGGGGACTCCTAGTATCTAAAGTTGACTATTCTCCAACCCCTTTATCATCATTTTTAACATGTTAATATTTCTAAACAAACATTCAATGGGTGTCACACTTATAGTTTTAACATCCTCATCATTACAAGCAAGATAACGCAATTCAACCTCTTTTTCCTCTTGCTCTCTTCTAGATCTAAGCATATCAATCATTTTCCTATTGTAATCAATAAATATGTCAATTTCTTTCAAAGATTCAGACATTTCATCTTTATTAGGTGGCAAAATATTAATCTTAAGCATATCCACCTCATGAACAAGTCTATCAACAGTTCTACTCATAGCATCAATGTTACTCATCCACCTCAATTTTTCCTCTCTAGTATTGGAAGTCTTTTGAGAATTTATGAAATCTTTAATGTTACTTTTAACATCAGTAGGTATCCTATTACTATTACTATTACATTGCTATTACTATTACTATAATAATAATAATAATAATAATAATAATAATAATAATAATAATAATAATAATAATAATAATAATAATAATAATAATTACCATAAGTATTTGAAGGATCACTGCGATATGGTCTTAGAACTATTATTAAAATTACCCCTATAAGTATTGTTGTTGAAATTACTTCTAGAAATAAAATTCACATCATCATCTTTATCTTTCTCAACAAGGTGGTCAATGGCATATCATTTGGATCAATAGTAGCACTCTAAGTAGAAAGCATGGACGTAATGGCATTAACTTTTTCATTGAGAGAGAAAATTTCCTCGACAGAATTTACTTTCTTACCACTTGGAGCTCGCTCGGTGTGCCATTGGGAATAGTTTGCGGTCATGTTATAAAGAAGCTTGGTAGCCTCTTCAAGAGTTATCCCCATGAACGTACCACCCACGACAAAATCCAGAAGGTTTATGGAAATAAAGTTTAGTCATGCATAGAAATTTTGTACTACCATCCGATGACTCAATCCATGAATAGGACAACTTTTTAGCAGAAGTTTCATTCTTTCCCAAGATTGGGAACATGTTCTTGATCAAGTTGTTTAAAATTCACAATTTAAGTCTAGCACACTTCCTCAGCATAGGCACGTTATACGAAAACAAATTATTAAGGAAAGCAATACCTAGCATAAGCAAGTAGGAAGAATGAAAATTTCTATAACCATGCTTGCCTCTCTCATAATAATTACATGTAGGATCAAAATTAAATTCAACAATATAACTACAAATATGAAACATGAGGTGGCCACAAGGTCGGGGGGCGCGCCCAAGGGGATAGAGCGTGCCCTCCACCCTTCTGGTGGCCTCGTGTCTCTTTCGGACTACTTTTAATTTTCCTAATTTTTTAAATATTCCAAAATGGAGAAAAAATTGCTACTGGAAATGTTTTGGAGTCGGTTTACTAACCGTACCACATATGTATTCCTTTTCGGAGTCTGAAACATTCTGGAAAGTGTCCCTTATGTACTCCTCTGATATTACGGTATTAATTATATTGGTCTCAACATTTATGGGAGTACCTGAGATATAATGTTTGATTCTTTGACCGTTTACCACCTTCAGATTTGTGCCTTCGGCGTTGTTGATTTTGATGGCACCGGAACGATAGACGTCCTCGATGATGTAAGGACCTTCCCATTTAGAGAGAAGCTTTCCTGCAAAAAATCTTAAACGAGAGTT
Organism: Aegilops umbellulata; assembly: GCA_032464435.1. Classification (NCBI taxonomy): domain Eukaryota; kingdom Viridiplantae; phylum Streptophyta; class Magnoliopsida; order Poales; family Poaceae; genus Aegilops; species Aegilops umbellulata. Next base: position 22,375,350 of record CP136057.1, read on the forward strand.
GTATAGCAAAACATGATAACCTACATTAAACTCACGCTTTTGTATCCTTTTGTCATGCCATCTTTTAATTTTTTCTTTAAATAACTTGGCATTCTCATAGGCTTGGGTTCACCATTCATCAAGTGAGCTAATGTCAGATAACCTTTTCTCATCGGCAAGTTTGAAATCATAATTGAGCTCTTTAATAGCCCAATATGCCTTATGTTCTAGTTCAAGAGGTAAGTGACATGCTTTTCCATAAACCATTTTATACGGAGACATACCCTTAGGATTCTTATAAGCAGTTCTATAAGCCCATAATACGTCATCCAGTTTCTTAGACCAATTCTTTCTAGATCTATTAACAGTCTTTTGCAAAATTAATTTAATCTCTCTATTGCTCAATTCCACTTGACCACTAGACCGAGGATGATATGGAGATGCAATTCTATGGTTGACATCATATTTAGCAAGCATTTTACGGAAAGCACCATGAATAAAATGTGAACCACCATCAGTCATTAAATATCTAGTGACTCCAAACCTCGGAAAAATAACTTCTACCCACTTAATAGAAGTGTTATGATCAGCACTACTAGTTGGAATAGCTTCTACCCACTTAGTAACATAGTCAACATCAACTAAAATATGTGTATACCCATTAGAGGAAGGAAAAGGTCCCATAATATCAAAACCCCGAACATCAAATGGTTCAATAACAAGTGAATAGTTCATAGGCATTTCCTGACATCTACTAATATTACCAATTCTCTGGCATTCATCAGAGGACAAGACAAACTTATGAGCATCCTTGAAGAGAGTAGGCTGATAAAAACTAGATTGCAATACCTCATGTGCAGTTCTATCTCCAGCGTGGTGTCCTCCGTAAGCCTCGGAGTGGCACTTGCGTAGGATCTGTTCCTGTTCATGCTCAGGTACACAATGTCTAATAACACCACCTACTCCTTATTTATAAAGGTGTCGATCATCCCAAAATTAATGTCTTAAATCATTGAAAACCTTTTTATTTTGCTGGTATGTGAAACTAGGTGGTATAAATTTAGCAACAATATAATTAGCATAATCAGCATATGATGCGGAGCATCCCTCGACTACCCGCACCGACACTTCATCACCACCGCAAGCACCGAGAGGACCGATGACAAGGGCACGCACACGCAACATCGAGAACGAGGTCAATTCTATCCTCTTCGAGTTTCTTTTAGATTCACTTGAGAATTGGGTTCTACCTCAAAGAGACTCGCTATGCATTCTTAGGCACCAGGGAGATGATTGTGAGAAGGAGAAGATGGAGACTCGAGCGACCATGAATCAAGGGAAAGGAGTGAAGAAGGAGAAGAAGGAAGGGCCACAACCCCTGGAGACAACCTGGAAGGCGCCCCAGCCGGCCCCGGGTGCCCGGCCCCTCCACCTGGGCCTCGCCCAACCCGCCCCGGGTGCCCGGCCTGCCACTTGGGCCGCGCCCAGCTCGCCCCCGGGTGCCCGGCCTGCCACTTGGGCCGCGCCCAGCTCGCCCCCGGGTGCCCGGGCCCTCAACCCCGGGTGCCCGGCCTGCCCTCCCAGCCACCTGCGGCCACCCCCGGGTGCCCGGTCCACTCCGAGGGCCTGCGTGCCTCTTTGGGTTTTTACCCATGTATCCCCCTCCTCCTCTTACTTGGTCTCTAAACTATATAAGGACATCCCCTAGCTCATTTGGAGGATAGCAAAGTATTTAGAACACCAAAGAGAGCTTTGCTCCTTGTATCCCCTCCTCTTGGAGATCAAGCCCCCACCTAGGGAAGAATCCTTGGGATTATCAAGCCCTCCTCTTGGAGAAGATCAAGATCAAGGCCTCACCTAGTGGGAAGAACTTACCTAGTGCTATTTTCCTTGAATTGTTCATGTAATCTTATGGATCTCATGTATGCTACTCTAGTGGATGTGATATTTGCGTTTGTTTGAGTGATTTGTGCCTTGTGTTCTTGAGTGTTCACCCTCTTTTCCCCCTCCAAGTGTGAAAAGATCCCCTCCAGGGTTTCACCCTACAACAGCATACCATGGAGTATTACGAGAAGCATTTATGACAGCTAATTGTTCATCAGGAAAGCTATCAGCAATAGGTAGTGGGTCATCAAGAACATTTTCTAACCTAGACAAGTTGTCTGCAACAGGGTTCTCAGCTCCCTTTCTATCAATAATATGCAAACCAAATTCTTGTAGTAGGAGAACCCATCTAATAAGTCTAGGTTTAGCATCTTTCTTTTCCATAAGATATTTAATAGCAACATGATCAGTGTGAACAGTTACTTTGGAATCAACAATATAAGACCCGAACTTATCATAAGCAAAAACAACTGCTAAAAATTCTTTTTCAATAGTGGCATAATTTCTCTGGGCACTATCTAGAGTTTTACTAGCATAATATTAACATTCAGTTTCTTATCAACTTTTTGTCCTAGAACAGCACCAACATCATAATCACTAGCATCACACATAATTTCAAAGGGTATCAATCATGTGGCTGAACAATAGGAGCAGAAATCAAAGCTTTCTTAAGTATGTCAAATGCTTCTACACAATCATCATAAAAAACAAAAGGAACATCTTTTTGTAAGAGATTGGTGAGAGGTAGAAATTCTAGAGAAGTCTTTAATAAACCTCCTATAGAAACCAGCATGACCAAGGAAACTTCTTATACCTTTGATATCTTTAGGACACGACATCTTTTCAATAACATCTACTTTAGCTTTATCAACTTCAATACCTCTTTCAGAAATTTTATGCCCCAAGACAATACCTTCATTAACCATAAAGTGACACTTTTCCCAATTCAAGACAAGATTAGTTTCTTCACATCTCTGCAAAACTCGATCAAGGTTGCTTAAGCAATCATCAAAAGAAGTTCCGTAAACGGAGAAATCATCCATGAAAACCTCAACAATCTTTTCACGAAAATCAGAGAATATAGCAGTCATACATCTTTGAAAGGTAGTAGGTGCATTACATAAACCAAAAGGCATACGTCTATAAGCAAAGGTACCGAAAGGGCAAGTAAAAGTGGTTTTCTCTTGATCATCTTTTGACACAAGTATTTGAGAGAAACCAGAATAACCATCTAGAAAGCAAAAATGAGTATGTTTGGGTAGTCTTTCTAGCATTTGATCGATAAAAGGTAGAGGGTAATGATCTTTTCTAGTAGCTTTATTCAATTTGTGAAAATTAATTACCATTCTATAACCTATAACAATTCTTTGTGGAATCAATTCATTCTTATCATTAGGAACAACAGTAATACCTCCCTTCTTAGGGACACAATGAACATGGCTTACCCATTGTCTATCGGCAATAGGATAAATTATACCTTCCTCTAGAAGCTTTAGTATTTCATTTCTTACCACTTCTTCCATCTTAGGATTTAACCGTCGTTGATGATCAACAACTGGTTTTGCATCTTTCTCCAATTTTATTTTGTGCTGACATAGAGTGGGACTAATGCCCTTAAGATCATCAAGAGTATATCCAATAGCGGCACATTGCTTCTTCAGAGTTTTCAATAATTTCTTTTCTTCGTGCTCTGAAAGGTTAGCACTAATATTGATAGGATATATCTTCTTTTCATCAAGATAAGCATATTTCAGAGTATCAGGTAATTGTTTAAGCTCAAACACGGGATCACCCTTGGGTGGAGGAGGATCCTCGAGGATTTCAACAGGCAAATTGTGGTTCAAAATAGGCCCTTGATTAAAGAATACTTCATCTATTTCCCTTATTTCATTCATAAACATATCATTTTCATGGTCTAGCAAATATTGTTCAAAAGGATCTGCAGGAGGCACGACAATAGAAGCAAGACCAATAATTTCATCCTTACTAGGAAATTATTTATCATGAGGTTGTCTACGAAATTTAGAGAAATTAAAATCATGAGACATATCCCCTAAACCAACAGTGACTATATCTTTCTCGCAATCTATCTTCGCATTAACAGTATTCAAGAAGGGTCTACCAAATATAATGGGACAAAAATTATCTTGTGGGAAAGCAAGAACAAGAAAATTAGTAGGGTATTTAATTTTCCACAAAAGACTTTAACATCTCTAACAATCCCAATTGGTGAAATAGTATCTGAGCGGGTGCAATATCATCATGATTTCTTTATATAGAGTATAAGGAATTGCACTCACACTAGCACCCACATCACATAAGCCATGATAACAATGATCTCCTATTTTAACAAAAACAACAGGCATGCCAACAACATGTCTGTGTTTATCTTTCATATCGGGTTTAGCAATTCTAGTAGCTTCATCACAGAAACAAATAACATGCCCATCAATATTATCAACCAAGAGATATTTAACCATAGTAATACTAGGTTCAACTTTAATTTGCTTAGGGGTGTAGGTGTTCTAGTATAACTCTTACGAACCACAGTTGAAGCTTTAGCGTGATCTTTTATTCTAACATGAAAAGGTGGTTTCTCAATATAAGCAGTAGGAACAATAGGATCAACATTGTAAATAACAGTTTCTTCTTCAACTTTAATAGGTTCTACTACTTTAAATTCAATGGGAGGATGATATTTAAACCAATTCTCCTTAGGTATATCAACATGAGTAGCAAAAGATTCACAGAAAGAAGCTACTATCTCAGAGTCAAGTCCATATTTAGTGCTAAAATCATGAAAAGCATCGGTATCCATAAAAGATTTAACACAATCAAACTTAAGGTTTATACCTGACTCTTTACCTTCATCGAGTTCCCAATCTTCAGAGTTGCATTTAATTATTTCCAATAAATCCCATTTGAATTCAATATCCTTCTTCATATAGGAACCAATACAAGAAGTATCGAGCATGGATCGATCATTATGAGAAAGTCGAGCATAAATTTTTGAATAATAATTTCTCTCGAGAGCTCATGATTGGGGCATGAATATAACATTGGCTTAAGCCTCCCCCAAGCTTGAGCAATACTTTCTCCTTCACGAGGCCAAAAATTATATATATAATTCCGTCACGATGAACCAGATGCATAGGATAAAACTGCAGATGAAATTCCAATTTCAATTGATTGTAGTTCCATGATCCAATATCATCCAATAGCCTATACCATGTCAATGCCTTTCACTTCAAAGATAAAGGGAAGACCTTCTTCTTGACAACATCCTTGGGCATACCTGCAAGCTTAAATAATCCACAAACTTCATCCACATAGATTAGGTGCATATCGGGATGTAATGCTCCATCTCCTTTATACGTCCATTTTGCATCATGCTTTGATATTTATATTTATTGCATTATGGGCTGTTATTACACTTTATATCACTATACTTATGCCTTTTCTCTCTTATTTTACAAGGTTTACATGAAGAGGGAGAATGCCGGCAGCTGGAATTCTAGGCTGGAAAAGGAGCAAATATTAGAGACCTATTTTGTACAACTCCAAAAGTCATGAAACTCCATGGAAATCATTTTTGGAATTGATAAAAATTCCTGAGCGAAGAAAATACCAGAGGGGCCCCACACCCTGGCCATGAGGGTGGGGGGAGCCCTACCCCCTGGGCGCGCCCCCTGCCTCGTGGGCCCCTTAGCAGGCCTCCGGTGTCCATCTTCTGCTATATGAAGTCTTTTACCCTAAAAAAAGTCAGAAGCAAGCTTGCGGGATGAAACTCCGTCGCCACGAGGCGGAACCTTGGCGGAACCAATCTAGGGCTCCGGCGGAGCTGTTCTGCCAGGGAAACATCCCTCCGGGAGGGGGAAATCATCGCCATCATCATCACCAACGATCCTCTCATCAGGAGGGGGTCAATCTCCATCAAAATCTTCACCAGCACCATCTCCTCTCAAACCCTAGTTCATCTCTTGTATCCAATCTTTGTCCAAAAGCCTCGGATTGATATTTATAGGTTGCTAGTAGTGTTGATTACTCTTTGTAGTTGATGCTAGTTGGTTTATTCGGTGAAAGATTATATGTTCAGATCCTTAATGCATATTAATACCCCTCTGATTATGAACATGAATATGATTGGTGAGTAGTTACGTTTGTTCCTGAGGACATGGGAGAAGTCTTGTTATTAGTAGTCATGTGAATTTGGTATTCGTTCGATATTTCGATGATATGTATGTTGTGTTTCCTCTAGTGGTGTCATGTGAACATCGACTACATGACACTTCACCATTATTTGGTCCTAGAGGAAGGCATTGGGAAGTAATAAGTAGATGATGGGTTGCTAGAGTGACAGAAGCTTAAACCCCAGTTTATGTGTTGCTTCGTAAGGGGCTGATTTGGATCCATATGTTTCATGCTATGGTTAGGTTTACCTTAATACTTCTTTTGTAGTTGCGGATGCTTGCAATAGGAGTTAAACATAAGTGGGATGCTTCTCCAAGTAAGGGCAGCACCCAAGCACCGGTCCACCCACATATCAAATTATCAAAGCACCGAACGCGAATCATATGAGCGTGATGAAAACTAGCTTGACGATAATTCCCATGTGTCCTCGGGAGCTTTTTCCTTCATATAAGAATTTGTCCAGGCTTATCCTTTGCTACAAAAAGGATTGTGCCACCTTTCTGCACCTTATTTACTTTTGTTACTTGTTGCTCGTTACCAATTATCTTGTCACAAAACTATTTGTTACCGATAATTTCAATGCTTGTAGAGAACACCTTACCGAAAACCGCTTGTCATTTCCTTCTGCTCCTCGCTGGGTTCGACACTCTTACTTATCGAAAGGACTACGATATATCCCCTACACTTGTGGGTCATCAAGACTCTTTTCTGGCGCCGTTGCCGGGGAGTGAAGCGCCTTTGGTAAGGAAAAAATTTATATAGTGTGCTGAAATTTACTGTCGCTTGTTACTATGGAAAGTAATCCTTTGAGGGGCTTGTTTGGGGTATCTTCACCCCATCTAGTAGAGAAAAGAGTTGCTCCTCAACCTACTGAACCTACTGAAAATGTTTACTTTGAAATTCCTTCGGGTGTGATAGAGAAACTGCTAGCTAATCCCTTTACAGGAGATGGAACATTGCATCCCGATTTACACCTAATCTATGTGGATGAAGTTTGTGGATTATTTAAGCTTGCAGGTATGCCCGATGATGTTATCAAGAAGAAGGTATTCCCTTTATCTTTGAAGGGATAGGCATTGACATGGTATATGCTATGTGATGATATGGGATAATGGAACTACAAACGACTGAAATTGGAATTTCATCAGAAGTTTTATCCTATGCATCTTGTTTATCGTGATCGTAATTATATATATAATTTTTGGCCTCGCGAAGGAGAAAGCATCGCTCAAGCTTGGGGGAGGCTTAAGTCAATGTTATATTCATGCCCCAATCATGAGCTCTCAAGAGAAATAATTATTCAAAACTTTTATGCTCGGCTTTCTGACAACAATCGCTCCATGCTCGATACTTCTTGTACTGGCTCTTTTATGATGAAGACTATTGAATTCAGATGGGATTTATTGGAAAGAATTAAACGCAACTATAAAGATTGGGATCTCGACGAAGGTAAGGAGTCAGGTATAACACCTAAGTTTGATTGTGTTAAATCTTTTATGGATATCGATGTTTTCCGTAAGTTTAGCACTAAATATGGACTTGACTCTGAGATAGTAGCTTCTTTCTGTGAATCATTTGCTACTCATGTTGACCTCCCCAAGGAGAAGTGGTTTAAATATCATCCTCCCATTGAAGTAAAAGTAGTTGAACCTATTAAAGTTGAAGAAAATACTATCACTTATAATGATCCTATTGTTCCTACTGCTTATGTTGAGAAACCACCTTTCCCTATTAGAATAAAGGATCATGCTAAAGCTTCAACTGTTGTCATCAAAAGTAATATTAGGACACCTAAACCCCCTGAGCAAGTTAAAGTTGAACCTAATATTGCTATGGTTAAAGATCTCTTGGCTGATAATATTGATGGGCATGTTATCTACTTCTGTGATGAAGCTGTTAGAATTGCTAGATCCGATACTAAAAATAAACATAGACCTGTTGTAGGCATGCCTGTTATTTCTGTTAAAATAGGAGATCATTGTTATCATGGCTTATGCGATGTGGGTGCTAGTGCTAGTGCAATACCTCATTCTTTATATGAAGAAATTATGCATGATATTGCACCCGCTGAGATAGAAGATATTGATGTTACAATTAAGCTTGCCAATAGAGATACTATATCACCGATTGGGATTGTTAGAGATGTCGAAGTCTTGTGTGGGAAGGTTAAATATCCTGCTGATTTTCTTGTTCTTGGTTCCCCACAAGATAGCTTTTGTCCCATTATATTTGGTAGACCCTTCTTGAACACTGTTAATGCTAGGATAAACTACGAAAAGGATATTGTTACTATTGGTCTAATCGATATGTCTCATGAGTTTAACTTTGCTAAATTTCGTAGACGACCCCGTGACGAGGAATTTCCTAGTAAAGATGAAATTATTGGTCTTGCTTCTATTGCCATGCCTCCTAATGATCCTTTAGAACAATATTTGCTTGACCATGAAAATGATATGTTTATGAATGAAAGAAGGAAAATAGATGAGGTATTCTTTAAATAGTGACCTATTCCGAAACACAACTTGCCTATTGAAATCCTAGGGGATCCTCCTCCACCCAAGGGCGATCCCGTGTTTGAGCTTAAACCATTGCCTAATACTCTTATATATGCTTATCTTGATGAAAAGAAGATATATCCTGTTATTATTAGTGCTAACCTTTCAGAGAAGGAGGAAGAAAAAATATTGAAAACTCTGAAGAAGCACCGTGCTGCTATTGGATATACTCTTGATGATCTTAAGGGCATTAGTCCCACTCTATGTCAACACAAAATAAATTTGGAGAAAGACGCCAAACCTGTTATTGATCACCAACGACAGCTAAATCCTAAGATGAAAGAAGTGGTAAGAAATGAAATATTAAAGCTCCTTGAGGCAGGTATAATTTATCCTGTTGCTGATAGTCAGTGGGTAAGTCATGTCCATTGTGTCCCTAAGAAGGGAGGTATTACTGTTGTCCCTAATGATAAAGTTGAATTGATCCCACAAAGAATTGTTACAGGTTATAGAATGGTAATTGATTTCCGTAAGTTAAATAAAGCCACTAAAAAGGATCATTACCCTTTACCTTTTATTGATCAAATGCTAGAAAGATTATCCAAACATACACATTTTTGCTTTCTAGATGGCTATTCTGGTTTCTCTCAAATACCTGTGTCAGCTGAGGATCAAGAAAAGACCACTTTTACTTGCCGAGGGAGTCCTGGATTAGGGGGTGTTCGGATAGCCGAACTATACCTTCAGCCGGACTCCAGGACTATGAAGATATAAAGTTGAAGACTTTGTCCCGTGTCCGGAAGGATCTTTTCTTGGCGTGGAAGGCAAGCTAGGTGTGCGGATATTCGAGATCTCCTACCATTGTAACCGACTCTGTGTAACCCTAACCCTATCCGGTGTCTATATAAACCGGAGGGTTGTAGTCCGTAGGCCAACCATCATCATACACAATCATACCATAGGCTAGCTTCTAGGGTTTAGCCTCCTTGATCTCGTGGTAGATCCACTCTTGTACTACCCATATCATCAATATTAATCTAGCAGGAGTAGGGTTTTACCTCCATCGGGAGGGCCCGAACCTGGGTAAAATAAAGTGTCCCTTGTCTCCTGTTACCATCCGACCTTGACGCACAGTTCGGGACCCCCTACCCGAGATCCGCCGGTTTTGACACCGACATTGGTGCTTTCATTGAGAGTTCCTCTGTGTCGTCGCTTTTAGGCTGGATGGCTCCTTTGATCATCAACAATGATGAGGTCCAGGGTGAGACTTTCCTCCCCGGACAGATCTTTGTCTTCGGCGGCTTCGCTCTGCGGGCTAATTCGCTTGGTCATCTGGAGCAGATCGAAAGCTACGCCCCTGGCCATCAAGTCAAGTTTGGAAGCTTAAACTACACGACTGATATCCGCGGAGACTTGATCTTCGACGGGTTCGAGCCGCAGCCAAGCGCGCCGCGCTATTTCGAGGGGCACGATATAGCTCTGCCTCCGAATAGCACCCTGGAGGCCGCACACACTCCGGCCCCGATCTTTGACACGGAGCCCGCTGTGTTGTCTGAGGATGAACGGTTGGACGTCACCTCGGGGGCTGCGATCTCAAAGGCGATCGAGCCGAACGCCAGCCCCGTACTCCGCACGGCCCAGGACTCCAAGGAGCCGGACTCTTCTCCGAACTCCGAGCCTTCCGCGCCCCCGCCGATCGAATCTGATTGGGCGCCTGTAATGGAGTTCACCGCCGCGGACATCTTTCAGTGCTCACCTTTCGGTGATATCCTGAATTCTCTCAAGTCTCTCTCTTTATCAGGAGAGCCCAGGCTGGACTATGGTCTGTGAGGTTGGGATTCGGACAACGAAGAAATTCAAAGCCCACCCACCAACCACTTAATAGCCACTGTCGACGATTTAACCGACATGCTTGACTTCGGCTCCGAAGACTTCGACGGTATGGACGACGAAGGAGGAGACGAACAAGAACCATCACCTGTAGGGCGTTGGACCGCCACCTCGTCATATGACATATATATGGTGGATGCTCCAAAGGATGCGGATGGCGATGGAGCAGCGGAAGATGACACATCGAAAAAACTGCAAAAACGCCGGCGCTAACGGCGCCGCTCTAAATCCTGCCACAGCAGAAACGGTGATTCCGGCACGGGAGATAATGCTACCCCGGATAGCGCCGAAGAACACCAGAACCAGCAAGATTCGGCGCAGGAAGATGGAAAAGCCAACCCTCAGGAGAGAGCGGCAGAGCAAGAGGTTGAGGATGATAACTACATGCCTCCCTCCGAAGACGAGGCAAGCCTCGACGACGACGAATTCGTCGTACCATCAGACCCCGCCGAACAAGAGCGTTTTCAACGCAGGCTTCTAGCTACGGCCGACAGCCTAAAGAAAAAGCAGCAACAGCTTAGAGCTGATCAAGATCTGTTAGCTGATAGATGGACGGAAGTCCTTGCGGCCGAAGAGTATGAACTCGTGCGCCCCTCCAAAAATTATCCTAAGCGCAGGCCGCTACCCCAATCAGAGGGGGAAGCATATGACATGGCAGACCGGCCACCCCGTGGCCGCGACAGAGAGGTCTGTCGAGCCCCTAAGCAAGCCATGCCCCGACGCCGCTTGAATAAGGCACGGGAAAACGAGCCAGACCTGTGAGACGTACTGGAGGATAAAGCAAAGCAAACAAGATCGATCTATGGATCGCGCGGACGCCTGAAGACACGTGATGATCTTCACTCCGGACATAATAAATCCGGCCGGGCCGAACACAGCAGGAACAACTCTTCCGAACTGCGTCGCGACATAGCCCAGTACAGGGGCGCCGCACACCCACTATGCTTCACAGACGAAGTAATGGATCATAAAATCCCAGAGGGTTTTAAACCCGTCAATATCGAGTCGTACGATGGTACGACAGATCCGGCAGTATGGATTGAGGACTATCTCCTTCATATCCACATGGCACGTGGCGATGATCTGCACGCCATCAAATATCTACCTCTCAAGCATAAAGGACCAGCCCGACACTGGCTTAACAGCCTACTAGCGGACTCAATCGGTTCTTGGGAGGACCTGGAAGCCGCATTCCTCGACAACTTTCAGGGGACCTATGTGCGGCCACCGGACGCCGACGACCTAAGCCACATAATTCAGCAGCCAGAAGAATCGGCCAGGCAATTCTGGACACGGTTCCTAACAAAGAAAAATCAGATAGTCGATTGTCCGGACGCAGAGGCCCTAGCAGCCTTCAAACATAACATCCGTGACGAGTGGCTTGCCCGGCACCTGGGACAGGAAAAGCCGAAAACCATGGCAGCCCTCACGACACTCATGACCCGCTTTTGCGCGGGCGAAGATAGCTGGCTAGCTCGCAGCAACAACTTATCGAAGAAGCCCGGTAATTCGGATACCAAGGACAAAAGTGGCAGGTCACGTCGAAATAATTAAAAGCGCCGCGTTAGCAGCGACAGCAATGAGGATACGGCAGTCAATGCCGGATTCAGAGGCTATAAATCCGGTCAGCGGAAAAAGCCATTTAAAAAGAATACCCAGGGCCCGTCCAGTTTGGACCGGATACTCGATCGCTCGTGCCAGATTCATGGCACCCCCGAAAGGCCAGCCAATCACACCAACAGGGATTGTTGGGTGTTCAAGCAGGCAGGCAAGTTAAGAGCCGAACATAAGGACAAGGGGCTGAACAGCGACGATGAGGAGGAGCCCAGGACGCCGAACAACAATGGACAGAAAGGGTTTCCCCCACAAGTGCGGACGGTGAACATGATATACGCGACCCACATTCCCAAGCGGGAGAGGAAGCGCGCGCTACGGGACGTATACGCGATGGAGCCAGTCGCCCCAAAGTTTAACCCATGGTCCTCCTGCCCGATCACTTTCGATCGAAGGGACCACCCCACCAGCATCCGTCACGGCGGTTTTGCCGCACTGGTCCTCGACCCAATCATGGACGGATTTCATCTCACAAGAGTCCTCATGGACGGCGGCAGTAGCCTGAACTTGCTTTATCAGGATACAGTGCGGAAAATGGGCATAGATCCATCAAGGATCAAGCCCACAAGGACGACCTTTAAAGGCGTCATACCAGGTGTAGAGGCCAATTGCACAGGCTCGATAACACTTGATGTGGTCTTCGGATCTCCGGATAACTTCCGAAGCGAAGAGTTAATCTTTGATATAGTGCCGTTCCACAGTGGCTATCATGCCCTGCTTGGACGAACCGCATTCGCTAAATTCAATGCGGTGCCGCACTACGCATATCTCAAGCTCAAGATGCCAGGCCCTCGAGGAGTAATTACGGTCAGCGGAAACACAGAACGCTCCATCCGTACGGAAGAGCACACGGCGGCCCTCGCAGCGGAAGTACAAAGCAGCCTTTCAAGGCAACTCTCCAGTCCGGCCGTTACAAAACCGGACAATGCAAAGCGCGCCCGGAGTAACCTGCAACAAGACCACCTGGCACGATCAGAGCAAGCGTAGCAATACGGCCCCGACCCCAGCCATCGCAACATAGCGGAGCAAGTACCTCGAGTACACAATTACGCCCTTAAAATTCCATGGGCACAGGGGGAGGGGCACATTAACGGCATGCCTACAACACGGCGTCAAACGTACTAGGGGCTGCCGGATTTTTTCCTTTTTAATTTCAGGACTCCATACTCTGGACAACCTGTTCGGCTGCGTTGCCGCACAGTCGATGCAAGACCCAGGAAAGCAGACAAATCTACGCCGCATTCCGGAACTCTCAGGTGGTCTCTATTTCGAGCGATATATCTGTTTCTAAATTCCGCGGCCTGTGCCTGGTCAGGACATGTTAAATAGTCTAATATCTTCTTTATCGCACTACTTGTATCGTTCGGCTTTGATAAAAAACCTCTTTATGAAACAATGCATAGCTTTTTGTCTATTTTTTGCATTGTCCCCTTTGAATATATGTGTTTATGATATAACATGATCGCACCCGTACACCATGGTACGGCAAACCACGCCAGGGGCTTCATTACCCTTTTATCTGGTGTGAGAAGTCCGTACACTTTCACAAGTGCGGCACCCCGAACTTATAGCACTATATGCATCGGCTCCGAGTCATGATTTTGGTCACATGTTGGGTTTGCCCGGCTCCTATGTTTTGGTACCTTACGTTCCGCTCTATCGGCTAAGGTAGCACTAGGAGAACCACTGCGATTGTGCCCCAGATCAGGTGGGTTGAGCACCTTAGTGGAGAAAGCTAAAACAGACTGTCATGATAAGGCGTGAGACCGGTCGCTGTTCGAGAGGTTTTTCGAGTCCTTAAAGGCTTATGCCGCTTTGAGCGAGGAGCTGGCTATGTCCGGCCACAGGCGTGGATAGCGCCCCGAATTCGGCCTTCCGAACTAGGGGCTTCGCCGAAATTTAAAATTATAACGTTCTATGGCTAAGTGAGAGTGTTCAAGCATTATAGTCTGATTGCCTGGTTCGCTGTGCTGAGCGCCTCCCTCGAAGGACCCAACTATGGGAACAAGAGCCCTCAGGTTTATCCCGAACACCCTAGCACTAGTGGCATGGGGGCAGAAGCCGACGACTCGCCATCTCTCACTTTTTTATAAACGGCCGCACAGAAAATAATATTTTAAATTAAACAAGCATTGCTTTGCGCATATGAACAAGTTTTCAGCGCACATGATACAAACGAGCGAGTTCACTCAAATATTACATCTTTAGCACATTCATCCGCGACAAGGCGGGCTCCGGCAAGAACGTCCTTGTAGTAGTTCCCGGGCTTGTGATGCTCCTTCCCCTGCGGCGGCCCGTCCTTCACCAGCTTCTCTCCGTCCAGCTTACCCCAGTGTACCCTTACACGGGCAAGGGCCCTCCGGGCACCTTCAATGCAGACGGAGCGCTTGATGACCTCAAGCCGTGGACAGGCCTCCACCAGCCGCCGCACCAACCCGAAATAGCTCCCAGGCAGGGCCTCTCCAGGCCACAGCCGAACTAGTAAGCCCTTCATGGCCTGTTCGGCCGCCTTGTGGAGCTCGACCAGCTGTTTCAGCTGATCGCTTAAGGGCACAGGGTGTCCGGCCTCAGAATACTGAGACCAGAACACGCTCTCCGTCGAGCTTCCCTCTTCATCTCGGTAGAACGCGGCGGCGTCGGATACGCTATGGGGAAGATCGGCGAACGCCCCTGGAGAACTCCGGATTCGGGTAAGTAATAGGTAGTTTAATTTTATATTCCTACTTTGCATTGAGAATGCCTTACCCATTGCTATCATTTTCACCTCCTCCAACTCTTGGAGGGCCTTTTGGGCTTCGGCCTTGGCACTCTTGGCGGTCTCGATGGCCGACGCGAGCTCGGATGCTTGCGCTTTCGCCTCAAGCTCCAAACCCTCATGTTTTTTCATGAGAGTTTGCAGCTCTTGCTGCGCCTCGCCGACCTGAACCCCAAGCCTCTCGCTCGGCGCGCTCCTCGGCCGTTTTCTTCTCGGCCTCAGCCAGCGCCTTCTTCAGGGTTGTCACCTCGGTAGTGGCCCCTACAATAAGCAGTACAATCCTGTTACTTCTTTCTGCAATCAAGCCTCTCTAGAGGCACTTTTTTTCTTCTTTTTCTTTTTTAGGTATTTCTTACCTTCCTTCTCCTCGAGCTGCCGTTTCGCAAGGCCGAGCTCTTGCTCGGTCCGCCTGAGGTCCTGTTTCAGGACATCCACCTGCGCAGTCAGTGCGACGGTGGACAGCAGTGAAGCCTGCATACGCATATTTGACATTTTTTTGTTAGACTCCTGCGAAAATTATTAGATCCTCTATCCGGCTTTTCTTTCCAAACACCGAACAGAGCATCAGGGGCTACAGTCTATGCGGTAAATAAATTGACATATTTTTGCTTACCTCGAAGCCTGTTAGAAGGCTAGCGCAAGCTTCATTCAGTCCGCTCTTGGCGGACTGAATCCTTTGGATCACCGTACTCATAACAGTACGGTGCTCCTCATCGATGGCGGCGCCCTTAAGCACCTCCAGCAGGTTGTCCGGCGCCTCCGGTTGGACGGAGGCCGCCGGCTCAGATGGCTTACTCCTCTTGGAAGGAGTTCGCCCACCGCGGACCGGGACTGTCGAGTCCGGCGCGGTGTCCGGCACAAAGCCGGACTTGGAGCCCTGGAGGGTTTTATCCCCTTCACTCCTGGGGTCCGGAGGATTGCCTTGTGGCTCCTCCAGGACCGTCTCCTCCTGCCCCGAAGCTTGGCGGGGCGCCACTTCGGCGTCGTCCGCCCCGCGGGGGGAGACCGCGGGCGGAATAGAGTTCACATCCGACGAATCCAGGGAACCGCTCGACGAGTCGTCGAGTTCGGCCCGGGGCGGGCTGCATAAAATACGTGCGATATCAGGGAAAGCCGTACACTAAAAGGATATCATGAATCACCCTGGTATAAAATACTTACGATTTCGCCGGACGCTTGGTTCTGTCCGGCCACTCCTCTCCGCCCTCTTCGGCGTCGTGGGAGTAGTCCGGCGGAGGGGTCTTCCTTTTCCTTGACCCCTCGGCCTCCCCTGTTGGGGCGGCCTTCTTCTTCTTTGCTCCCCTCGCTGGAGGGGGAGAGCTTCCTTGTTCCTCCTCCTCGTTTTCGCGAGAGGAGGGCGTTGCGGACTCGTCGGATGACGAGTCCGACACCACCATGTCGCGGGAACTTTTTCGAGTCCCGGTGGTTTTCTTCTTCTTGGCCTTCCTCTCCGGCACCACGTAAGGTGCCGGAGCCATTAGCTTCACCAAGAGAGCTGGGGCCGGGTCTTCGGGCAGAGGAGCCGGACAGTTAATCGATCCGGATATCTCCAGCCAAGCCTGTCAAAGGTAAAAGGGAGTTTAGACCCCGCATAGAGATAATCTATGAAGAAGAGCTTAACGAACCTATCAAAGGTATAGATAGCTTACCTCGCCAGCGATACGCTGCGAGCTGTATCCGCGATCCTCGGAGGCGGACGCAGGGGACTCGTCGCCTTTGGTCAGCACCTTCCAAACGTCTTCATACGTCGTGTCGAAGAGCCTACTAAGGGTCTGGTGCTACGCCGAGTCGAATTCCCACAAAGTAAAATCCCGTTATTGGCACGGGAGGATCAGGCGAACGAGCATGACCTGGACTATGTTGGCAAGCCGGGTTGGCTTGTTCACCAGGGACTGGATGCATGTTTGCAACCCAGTCACTTCTTCCTCGTTGCCCCACGACAGGCTTGTCTCTTTCCAGGACATGAGCCGCGTGGGGGGGTCCGGATCTGAACTCAGGGGCCGCGACCCATTTCGGATCGCGGGGCTCGGTGATGTAAAACCACCCAGCCTGCCACCCCTTTAGGGACTCCACGAGGGAGCCATCGAACCAGAGGACGTTGGCTATCTTGCCAACCATAGCGCCTCCGCACTCCGCCTGGGTGCCGGACACCACCTTGGGCTTGACGTTGAAGGTCTTGAGCCAGAGGCCGAAGTGGGGGCGGACGCGGAGAAAGGCCTCACACACGACGATAAACGTCGAGATGTTGAGAACGAAGTTCGGGGCCAGATCGTGGAAATCCAGGCCGTAGTAGAACATGAGTCCCCGGACAAAGGGGTGAAGTGGAAAGCCCAGTCCGGAGAGGAAGTGGGGAAGAAAAACTACCCTCTCATGGGGCCTTGGGGTAGGAAGAAGTTGCCCCTTATCAGGAAGCCGATGCGGGATGTCCTTGGACAAGTATCCGACTTTCCTTAGCCTTTTTACTTGAGCCTCCGTAACGGAGGAGACCATCCACTTGCCTCCCGCTCCGGACATTGTTGGAGGAGATTGAGGAAGGAAGAGCAGACTTGGGCGTTGGAGCTTAAGTGCGCGAGAGATGGATGGGCAAAGGAGGAAGGAGGCGTAGGTTAAAAAGGTGAATCCTTATCCCTTTATATAAGTAGGTACGGTTAGGCGTCCTCACCTACCTAATAAAACTCACTTGCCTCCCAAACGCCGCGGTAAATGGCGTGGTTGGGTTACCCACGTCCGTATTAATGAGAATCCCGTTAAAGGGGGGCACATGATCTCTGCTTCGAGAAGACGTGCCAAGGGAACCGCCTCGCTAAACGAGCTGAGGTGGAACAATGAAAACAATTTATATAAAGGGCTTGGCCGCAGTGTTATGACGCACTGCGGAATACGTCAGCAGATTTGATTTGTGCTAATATTATTCTCTGTATGGCAATATGTGGAAACTTATTTTGCAGAGCCGGACACTATTCTGTGGTGTTTACTATCTTCTTGAAGAACTTGGAGGAGGAACCCGCCTTGCAATGCCGAAGACAATCTGCGCGCCGGACTCGTCGTCATTGAAGCCTGGTTCAGGGGCTACTGAGGGAGTCCTGGATTAGGGGGTGTTCGGATAGTCGAACTATACCTTCAGCCGGACTCCAGGACTATGAAGATATAAAGTTGAAGACTTCGTCCCGTGTCCGGAAGGATCTTTTCTTGGTGTGGAAGGCATGCTAGGTGTGCGGATATTCGAGATCTCCTACCATTGTAACCGACTCTGTGTAACCCTAACCCTATCCGGTGTCTATATAAACCGGAGGGTTGTAGTCCGTAGGCCAACCATCATCATACACAATCATACCATAGGCTAGCTTCTAGGGTTTAGCCTCCTTGATCTCGTGGTAGATCCACTCTTGTACTACCCATATCATCAATATTAATCTAGCAGGAGTAGGGTTTTACCTCCATCGAGAGGGCCCGAACCTGGGTAAAATAAAGTGTCCCTTGTCTCCTATTACCATCCGACCTTGACGCACAGTTCGGGACCCCCTACCCGAGATCCGCCGGTTTTGACACCGACACTTGCCCTTTCGGTACTTTTGCTTATAGACGCATGCCTTTTGTTTTATTTAATGCACCTGCTACCTTTCAAAGATGCATGATGGCTATATTCTCTGACTTTTGTGAAAAGATTTGTGAGGCTTTCATGGATGATTTCTCCGTTTATGGATCCTCTTTTGATGATTTCTTGAGCAACCTTGATCGAGTTTTGCAGAGATGTGAAGAAACTAATCTTGTCTTGAATTGGGAGAAATGCCACTTTATGGTTAATGAAGGCATTGTCTTGGGGCATAAAATTTCTGAAAGAGGTATTGAAGTTGATAGAGCTAAAGTTGATGCTATTAAAAAGATGTCGTGTCCCAAGGACATCAAAGGTATAAGAAGCTTCCTTGGTCATGCCGGTTTTTATAGGACGTTCATTAAGGACTTCTCAAAAAAATTCTCGGCCTCTGACTAATCTATTACAAAAAGATATACCTTTTGTCTTTGATGATGATTGCGTAGAAGCATTTGAAATACTTAAGAAAGCTTTGATTTATGCACCTATCGTTCAACCACCTGATTGGAATTTGCCTTTTGACATTATGTGTGATGTCAGTGATTATGATGTAGGCGCTGTTCTAGGGCAAAGAGTTGATAAGAAGTTAGATGTTATCCAATATGCTAGTAAAATTCTAGACGGTGCCCAGAGAAATTATGCCACTACTGAAAATGAATTTTTAGCAGTTGTATTTGCTTGTGATAAGTTCAGACCTTATATTGTTGATTCTAAAGTAACTATTCACACTGAACATGTTGCTATTAAATATCTTATGGAAAAGGAAGATGCTAAACCTAGACTTATTAGATGGGTTCTCTTGCTACAAGAATTTGATTTGCATATTATTGATAGAAAGGGAGCTGAGAACCCCGTTGCAGACAACTTGTCTAGGTTAGAGAATTTTCTTGATGACCCACTACCTATTGATGATAGCTTTCTTGATGAACAATTAGCTGTCATAAATGCTTCTCGTACTGCTCCTTATGCTGATTATGCTAATTACATTGTTGCTAAATTTATACCACCTAGTTTCACATACCAGCAAAATAAAAAGTTTTTCTATGATTTAAGACATTACTTCTGGGATGACCCACACCTTTATAAATAAGGAGTAGATGGTGTTATTAGACGTTGTGTACCTGAGCATGAACATGAACATATCCTACGCAAGTGTCATTCCGAGGCTTATGGAGGACACCACGCTGGAGATAGAACTTCACATAAGGTATTGCAATCCGGTTTTTATTGGCCTACTCTCTTCAAAGATGCCCGTAAGTTTGTCTTGTCTTGTGATGAATGTCAAAGAATTGGTAATATTAGTAGACGTCAAGAAATGCCTATGAATTATTCACTTGTTATTGAACCATTTGATGTTTGGGGCTTTGATTATATGGGACCGTTTCCTTCCTCTAATAGGTATACACATATTTTAGTTACTGTTGATTACGTTACTAAGTGGGTACAAGCTATTCCAACTAGTAGTGCTGATCATAACACTTCTATTAAAATGCTTAAAGAAGTTATTTTTCCAAGGTTTGGAGTCCCTAGATACTTAATGACTGATGGTGGTTCACATTTTATTCATGGTGCTTTTCGTAAAATGCTTGCGAAGTATGACGTTAATCATAGAATTGCATCTCCATATCACCCACAGTCTAGTGGTCAAGTAGAATTGAGTAGCAGAGAGCTTAAATTGATTTTGCAAAAGACTGTTAATAGATCTAGAAAGAATTGGTCCAAGAAACTTGATGATGCATTATGGGCTTATAGAACTGCATACAAAAATCCTATGGGTATGTCTCCATATAAAATGGTTTATGGAAAAGCATGTCACTTACCTCTCGAACTTGAACATAAGGCATATTGGGCTATTAAAGAGCTCAATTATGATTTCAAACTTGCCGGAGAAAAGTGGCTATTTGACATTAGCTCACTTGATGAATGGAGAACCCAGGCTTATGAAAATGCCAAGCTGTTTAAAGAAAAAGTTAAAAGATGGCATGACAAAAGGATACAAAAGCGTGAGTTTAATGTAGGAGATTATGTGTTGCTATTCAACTCTCGTTTAAGATTTTTTGCTGGAAAACTTCTCTCTAAGTGGGAAGGCCCTTACGTTATCAAGGAGGTCTATCGTTCCGATGCCATAAAAATCAACAACTTCGAAGGCACAAATCCGAAGGTGGTGAATGGTCAAAGAATCAAACATTATATCTCAGGTAATACAATAAATGTTGAAACTAATATTATTGAAACCGTAACCCCGGAGTAATATATAAGGGACACTTTCCAGAACGTTTCAGACTCCGAAAAAGAATAGGTATGTGGTACGGTAAGTAAACCGACTCCAAAACAGTTCTAATGGTAATTTTTCTCCGTTTTGGAATATTTGAGAAAATAGGAAAATAAGAAGTAGTACGGGAAGGACACGAGGCGTCCATGAGGGTGGAGGGCATGGCCTACCCCCCTGGGCGCGCCCCTGCCTCATGGGCACCCCGTGCGCTCTCCGGACTCTGGTTTCTTGCACGATACTTCTTTCGGTCGGTAAAAATTCATTATATAATATCCTGAGGGTTTTGACCACCGTATCACGCAAATATCCTCTGTTTTCGTTTGGAGCTGTTTTCTGTCAGAGTTGTGAAGGCCAGGCGCCATGTCGTCCCCCTCCTCCAACGATCAGGGCAATGATGCTTGGCTAATGAAGATAGAGCTGAAGAGAGAAGAACCCGGGGAGATCAACAAGGACTATGGGATCAAGAAGGCCATGGAGGATCAAGCTCCAACAGCAGAAGAAGAAGACATCCTTCCACCTCTCTTTACCCTGACTGAGATTGAAGCTTTCAAGATGATTGAGTTAGCTCGTATACAAAACAAGTATCTCACAAGTGAAAATATTTTGTTGAAGGAGCATATTGTCGCACTCAAGGGCATCATTCGCAAGTTGGAGGATCTCTTATGCTCGATGTGCGACTATCCATCATCACCACCATCTTCTCCGCCTCCGAGGAAGGATACATAATACATGAGTATGGGCACTCCTCTTGGCAACTGCCAAGCTTGGGGGAGGTGCCCCGGTATCGTATCACCATCACACTCCTATCTTTACCGTTATTATTAGTTCGATCCTTTTGGTAATATCTTGATATAGTAGAATAAAATTTTAGTATGATCTAATTTTGAGTTTTGCTTTATGATCCTTCTTTGCAATCTAGTCCGTGACTTATATATAATAAATATCAGTGTTGAATCAAGGGCTTGATTATGTTGCCATGATCTTGAGTGAATAAAAGAAAGAGAAAGAAGTAAAAAGAAATAAAGAGATCATATTTATCTTATGGAGAGTAATGACTTCACATATAAAGAGTATGATGATTAAAAGTTGTTGAGAGTTGACAAACGTAGTTTTGGTCATCGTTGCAATTAATAGGAAGTAATAAAGAAAGAGAGGCTTCACATATAAATATACTATCTTGGACATCTTTTAAGATTGTGAGCACTCATTAAAATATGACATGCTAAAGAGTTGATGTTGGACAAGGAAGACAACGTAATGGGTTATGTTTTCTTATATCCGAAATAAAGTATAGTGTCATGGATCATCCAACATGTTGAGCTTGTCTTTCCCCCTCATGCTAGCCAATTCTTTGCACCAAGTAGAGGTACTACTTGTGCTTCCAAATACCCTTAAACCCAGTTTTGCCATCAGAGTCCACCATATCTACCTATGGATTGAGTAAGATCCTTCAAGTAAGTTGTCATTATTGCATGCAATAAAAATTGCTCTCTAAATATGTATTATTTATTAGTGTGGGAGAAAATAAGCTTTATACGATCTTGTGATGTAAAAGTAATAAAAGCGACAGACTGCATAATAAAGGTCTATATCACAAGTGGCAATATAAAGTGACGACCATAATAAAGGTCTATATCACAAACGGCGCCAGAAATTCTTCTTGCTACCTCTTGAGCACTGCGTTGGTTTTCCCTTGAAGAGGAAAGGGTGATACAACAAAGTAGCGTAAGTATTTCCCTACGTTTTTTAGAACCAAGGTATCAATCCAGTAGGAAGCCACACCCAAGTCCCTCGCACCCACACAAACAAATAAAAACCTCGCAACCAAAGCAATAAAGGGGTTGTCAATCCCTTCACGGTCACTTAAGAAAGTGAGATCTCATAGATATGATAAGATACTATTTTTGGTATTTTTATAATAAAGATGCAAAGTAAAATAAAAGGCAATAGAAATAGCTAAGGTTTGGAAGATTAATATGATGGAAAATAGACCCGGGGCCATAGGTTTCACTAGTGGCTTCTCTCAAGAGCATAAGTATTACGGTGGGTGAACAAATTACTGTTGAGCAATTGACAGAGTTGAGCATAGTTATGAGAATATCTAGGTATGATCATGTATATAGGCATCACGTCCGTGACAAGTAGACCGACTCCTGCCTGCATCTACTACTATTACTCCACACATCGACCGCTATCCAGCATGCATCTAGAGTATTAAGTTCATAAGAACAGAGTAATGCTTTAAGTAAGATGACATGATGTAGAGGAATAAACTCATGCAATATGATATAAACCCCATCTTGTTATCCTCGATGGCAACAATACAATACGTGCCTTGCTGCCCCTGCTGTCACTGGGAAAGGACACCGCAAGATTGAACCCAAAGCTAAGCACTTCTCCCATTGTAAGAAAGATCAATCTAGTAGGCCAAACCAAAATGATAATTCGAAGAGACTTGGAAAGATAACCAATCATACATAAAAGAATTCCGAGAAGATTCAAATATTGTTCATAGATAAAATTGATCATAAACCCACAATTCATCGGTCTCAACAAACACACCACAAAAGAAGATTACATTGAATAGATCTCCACGAAAATCATGGAGAACTTTGTATTGAGATCCAAAGAGAGAAAAGAAGCCATCTAGCTAATAACTATGGACCCGAAGGTCTGAGGTAAACTACTCACACATCATCGGAGGGGCTATGGTGTTGATGTAGAAGCCCTCCGTGATCAATGCCCCCTCCAGCAGGACACCGAAAAAGGCCCCAAGATGGGATCTCACGGGTACAGAAGGTTGCGGCGGTGGAATTAGGTTTTCATGGATGCTTCTGTTGGTTTGGGGATACGTAGGTATATATATGAGGAAGAAGTACGTTGGTAGAGCAACGTGGGCCCCACGAGGGTGGAGGGCACGCCTAGGGGGGGTAGGCGCGCCCCCTACCTCGTGCCCTCCTGGTGGCTTTCTTGACGTAGGGTCCAAGTCCTCTGGATCACGTTTGTTCCAAAAATCACGTTCCCGAAGGTTTCATTTCGTTTGGACTCCGTTTGATATTCTTTTTCTGCGAAACACTGAAATAGGAAAAAAAAACAACAATTTGGGTTGGGCCTCCGGTTAATAGGTTAGTCCCAAAAATAATATAAAAGTGTATAATAAAGCCCTTAAACATCCAAAGCAGAATATAATATAGCATGGAAAATTAAAAAATTATAGATACGTTGGAGACGTATCAAGCCGCTATCTTTCTCTGTGTCCGATTAAAACTCCATACCCATAAGTATTGCGTGAGTGTTAGCAACTGTGAAAGACTAGATGATAGTTGAGTATGTGGACTTGCTGAAAAGCTCTTACATAGACTCTTTCCTATGTTATGATAAATTGCAATTGCTTCAATGACCGAGATTATAGTTTGTTAGTTTTCAATAAAGTTTTGATTCATACTTGCCATTGTGAATAGATTGTTACTTTACCATAAGAATTCATAGGACAATATTCATATATGTTGCTGTTATAAGAATGATCATGATGCCCTCATATCCGTATTTTATTTTATCGACACCTCTATCTCTAAACATGTGGACATATTTTTCGGTTTCGGCTTCCGCATGAGGACAAGCGAGGTCTAAGCTTGGGGGAGTTGATACGTCCATTTTGCATCATGCTTTGATATTGATATTTGTTGCATTATGGGCTATTATTACACTTTATATCACAACACTTATGCCTTTTCTCTCTTATTTTACAAGGTTTACATGAAGAGGGAGAATGCCGGCAGCTGGAATTCTGGGCTGGAAAAGGAGCAAATATTAGAGACCTATTCTGTACAACTCCAAAAGTCCTGAAACTCCACGGAAATCATTTTTGGAATTGATAAAAAATACTGAGTGAAGAAAATACAAGAGGGGGCCCACACCCCGACCACGAGGGTGGGGGTGCGCCCCCTGCCTCGTGGGCCCCCTGGCAGGCCTCCGGTGTCCATCTTCTGCTATATGAAGTCTTTTACCCTGAAAAAAAATCAGAAGCAAGCTTGCGGGAGAAACTCCGCTGCCACGAGGCGGAATCTCGGCGGAACCAATCTAGGGCTCCGGCGGAGCTGTTCTGCCGGGCAAACGTCCCTCCGGGAGGGGGAAATCATCGCCATCATCATCACCAATGATCCTCTCATCGGGAGGGGGTCAATCTCCATCAACATCTTCACCAGCACCATCTCCTCTCAAACCCTAGTTCATCTCTTGTATCCAATCTTTGTCCAAAAGCCTCAGATTGGTATTTGTAGGTTGCTAGTAGTGTTGATTACTCTTTGTAGTTGATGCTACTTGGTTTATTTGATGGAAGATTATATGTTCAGATCCTTAATGCATATTAATACCCCTCTGATTATGAACATGAATATGATTTGTGAGTAGTTACGTTTGTTCCTGAGGACATGGGAGAAGTCTTGTTATTAGTAGTCATGTGAATTTGGTATTCGTTCGATATTTCGATGAGATGTATGTTGTGTTTCCTCTAGTGGTGTCATGTGAGGTCGACTACATGACACTTCACCATTATTTGGGCCTAGAGGACGGCATTGGGAAGTAATAAGTAGATGATGGGTTGCTAGAGTGATAGAAGCTTAAATCCCAGTTTATGCGTTGCTTCATAAGGGGCTGATTTGGATCCATATGTTTCATGCTATGGTTAGGTTTACCTTAATACTTCTTTTGTAGCTGCAGATGCTTGCAATAGGAGTTAATCATAAGTGGGATGCTTGTCCAAGTAAGGGCAGCACCCAAGCACCGGTCCACCCACATATCAAATTATCAAAGTACCGAAAGCGAATCATATGAGCGTGATGAAAACTAGCTTGACGATAATTCCCGTGTGTCCTCGGGAGATTTTTCCTTCATATAAGAATTTGTCCAGGCTTGTCCTTTGCCACAAAAAGGATTGGGCCACCTTCCTGCACCTTATTTACTTTTGTTACTTGTTGCTCGTTACCAGTTCTCTTATCACAAAACTATCTGTTACCGATAATTTCAGTGCTTGCAGAGAACACCTTACTGAAAACCGCTTGTCATGTCCTTCTGATCCTCGTTGGGTTCGACACTCTTACTTATTGAAAGGACTACGATAGATCCCCTACACTTGTGGGTCATCACTCCTGCATACGTATTAGCTAGCAGTTTCACTATCATACCCGAAGGAATTTCATAATAAGTATTTTCAGTAGGTGCAGTAGGTTGAGGAGCAACTCTTTGCTCTTCCGGTCAAGGTGAAGATACCCCAAACAAGCTCCTCAAAGGATTATTTTCCATAGTAGCAAGCGACAGTAAATTTCAGCACACTATATAAATGTTTCCTTACCAAATTCCACTTACCAAAGACGCTTCACTCCCCGACAACGGCGCTAGAAAAGAGTCTTGATGACCCACAAGTATAGGGGATCTATCTAGTCCTTTCAATAAGTAAGAGTGTCAAACCCAATGAGGAGCAGAAGGAAATGACAAGCAGTTTCAAGCACTGAAATTATCGGTAACAGATAGTTTTGTGATAAGATAAATCATAACGGGTAACAAGTAACAAGAGTAAACACGATGCAGAAAGGTGGTCCAATCCTTTTGTAGCAAAGGACAAGCCTGGACGAACTCTTATGTAAAGCAAAGCGCTCCCGAGGACATATGGGAATTGTTGTCAAGTTATTTTTCATCATGCTCATATGATTCGCGTTCGTTACTTTGATAATTTGATATGTGGGTGGACCGGTGCTTGCGTGCTGCCCTTCCTTGGACAAGCCTCCCACTTATTATTAACCCCTCTCGCAAGCATCCGCAGCTATGAAACAAGAATTAAGGTAAACCTAACCATAGCATGAAACATATGGATCCATGCCCCTTACGAAGCAACGCATAAACTAGGGTTTAAGATTCTGTCACTCTAGCAACCCATCATCTACTTATTACTTCCCAATGCCTTCCCCTAGGCCCAAATAATGGTGAAGTGTCATGTAGTCGACGTTCACATAACACCACTAGAGGAAAGACAACATACATCTCATCAAAATATCGAGCGACTACCAAATTCACATGATTACTTATAACAAGACTTCTCCCATGTCCTCAAGAACAAACGTAACTACTCACAAAGCATATTCATAATCAAGATCAGAGGAGTATTAATTATCATTAAGGATCTGAAAATATAATCTTCCACCGGATAAACCAACTAGCATCAACTACAAGGAGTAATCACCACTACTAGCAACCCACAGGTACCAACCTGAGATTTTGGGACCAAGATCGAACACATGAGATGAACTAGGGTTTGAGAGGAGATGGTGCTGGTGAAGATGTTGATGAAGATTGACCCCCTCTCGATGAGAGGATCGTTGGTGATGATGATGGCAATGATTTCCCCCTCCCAAAGGGATGTTTCCCCGGCAGAACAGCTCCACCGGAGCCCTAGATTAGTTCTGCTCAGGTTTCGCCTCGAGACGGCTACGCTTTGTCACGAAAGCTTCCTTCTGATTTTTTCTGGTCAAAACACACCATATAGCAAAAGATGGGCGTCGGAGGCCTGTGAGGGGGCCCACAAGGATGGGGGACGCGCCCTCCACCCTTGTGGCTGGCTGGTGGCCCCCCTCTGGTATTTTCTTCGTCCAATATTTTTTATATATTCCAAAAACATGCCCCGTGATGTTTCAGGACTTTTGGAGTTGTGCAGAATAGGTCTATAATATTTGCTCCTTTTCCAGTCCAGAATTCCAGCTGCCAACATTCTCCTTCTTCATGTAAACCTTATAAAATAAGAGAGAAAAGGCATAAGTATTGTGATATAATGTGTAATAATAGCCCATAATGCAATAAATATCAATATAAAAGCATGATGCAAAATAGGCGTATCAATGAAGGCCATAACATTGACGTAGATTGTGCGGATAGGATGGGCCAGTGTGTTGATGTTGACCCGACCTGCCCCATCGGTGGAGGTGAGGGAGCGAGAAATTATGCTTTATACCGAGAGTTGTTCTATGAGAGAGTAGCTGGGAATGAGAGGCCCCTAGCCTCCCCTCATAAGCATGGTGGAGGCTAGGGTTTTACAATGTGATAGATGTGATCTAGGTCGTCGCCAGCATAGACTTCAGGGCCAAGATTGTCTAGGGTTTCCTATCCTCTCCTTTGGGCTCCTTCAGCTAGTCGGGTGCGTAGTAGGCCTCCCGGGCCCTTGGGTAGGCCTGTTGCTGGGCTCCCTATAGGTGATCCACCCCGGTGTACTACACCATCAGTAGCTACGAAGTCTCCAAGGTTTTGTGCCATGTTTTTTTGGGGGTTTTCAATGAGAACACAACTAGAAAAATAAATAAAGACAAGAACAAATACTGAAATAAAAACTCTAATGTAGTGACTTGTGACACGATGCCTCCCCGGCAACGGCACCAAAAAAGGTGTCTGGTGCCTTTGAGATCTTGTTTGGATATTTCCCCAAGGAGTGAACCTGAGTTATTGAACGCACGAGAGGATGTGCACTGCGACAAAGGCTCTGACAAGTTATTGCTAGCGAATTAAATTTAGGTTTTTAGTCGGACCTTTAACAACCTTAGAGGTGTAAACACTAGTATTAAAAACAGGAGTGGGTATGCGCTGTTACCCGCACAACCTTATATTTGTGCTCGGGATCTTAATGATATGAATTTGTGCTATGAAAGACAACCGCTATGATGTGCTTACAACGCGAAGATGTGGGGGATGTGTCTGAAGTATGGCTTGATTGGTGTGTGACCTACATCAAGAGTCAGTTGTCCAATCGCAGGCCCTTACCTTCTCGTGGGGTTACCTTAATTATTAAGAATAAATATTCGAACAAAATCATTGTGCATTTAATGAGTACACCTCATTCATCCCGAAGGAATTGCTTTCCACTACCATACTAGCCCCTTCTCTCACTGTTGTTCGGGATAGCGTTCCACGTCCTCCTCTCTCCTTATCTTCTCCTGGATCGATCTATGGGATCCTAGGCACCTGCATGGCCTTAGATTGAGAAGAAGACAAGAGACATTTGCAATTAGACACATACAAATAATGTCAAACATACAAAGTCATTCCAATGATCCCTTCCAATAATACATAAGGTTGCAATGCCTTGCCTCAACCCATTGCCTTAGTGAATTACTCACACATGAATATTGGATCGCAAGATGAACTCATTGAAAAAGACATAAGTATGACTTATTGATTGATAATATGTCTTACAATAATTGCCGGATGTGATATACGGTTACAAGTATGAATAACTTGGAGAGGGATTGTTGTGGTGATGGTGGTGTTGGTGGTGGTGGCTGTGGAGATGAGATGGGAAAGGGTTGCGGCTAGGGTTGGAAGATGGTTCTGGTGCTTTGTATTGTGAATGGTACTCTCTCTATTCAGTTTTGGCGTCGGCCCTTTTACAAAGGTTGATCAGGTGGACTTCCTAGCAGTGTTGGCAGCTGGTATGAGCATTGGTACGAGCGTGTTTGCTCGTACCAAACGTCGTCTTGTGCTCTGTTTCTTCTGGTGCGCTCCAATTCCTCCCACTCTTCTACCACACTTCTTGTTTTCTCATATATGATTTTACTTTTCATGTTTAGGCCATTTTTCCTGCGTAAACACATTAAACAAAGATTTCACAATCTCCCGCATTTATTAGTCATTAGTGGCAATATCATAGTAATTTTCTCAAAAATTCAGGGATGATCTGGTTTAAACAACCGTGTGATGAGCGCAAAAATATCAGTCATCAAGACTCGCCGCCGCCGAAGGACGTGCGCGACCCCACCATTGGTCGTTGTCGGCGGTGAGTGCCCTCGCCCTCCCTCCTCAGTTGCATTGCTCATGCTGCATCAGCGACCTTTCATGCGAGTGCCACTCGCACTGCCCTCCTCTCCTATCAACCTCCCCGTTCCTTCCCTTTTTATCTTCTTGCCGACTCCGCCTAGCTCGCCTCGTGCTGCCACCAGCATACGGGGGTAACTCCCTGGGGAGGTGGGTGGTAATCCCCTGGTGGCTCGAAACCTTCGGAGTAGCCAGCAAGTTAGGCGTCGTACTGGCCTGTCGTAGCCCCTTACAGAGATGGTAGGCTCCGATTCAGAGTCACCAGCTCTTGATTCGGGTGCCGACCCGCTAGGTGGTCTCCTGGACTTGTTTTTTATTAGTTATATATAGGGGTCGGGTCATTATAGACCTTCTAGTTCTTTTTTTTTGAGGATATAGACCTTCTGGTTCTAGTCCATCAAATGGGCGTCTGTAATGGGTAGAATCCAGCTGTAAAGAGAGAACATGTACGGATACCTATAATGGGTCAGCGGTTCCTCCCTGAGTGAAATCTTTTCAAAAACTATGTCCGTGATTATGGACAAACTGGAACATTGTAACAGTTCATATAACAACTTCAACTAATAACTAAAACTTGCCAACATGTGAGTGCCTTGACTATCTCTTCTTCATAGGGTGATGCGAAGGGGCGGACAAGGTAGTGTTTGTTTGTGTAGGCAGATGAATAGGATGATTAGTTCACAAGTTACTGATGTTCGAATTACGCTTCTCATGTTATATATGTTTAGATGTAAGTTGTAGTTGTTGCTTAGTGCTTGCGGCTTCACCACTTTACCTTTCCGAACCCATTGTATTGTTAGTGCTAGTACCCTTGGTAATGAGACTTGTTCAGTACCCCGTACTCATCCCTGCCACAAAAACAACTTGTAAAGTTTTACAATTGGGATGCAGCTTCTGGTCGTTACTATGTTGATTGTTGAGTTCGATGACATCAACGAGTAGAATAGTGGATCCCGGCCGACAATCTGGAACCATCGGGAGAGTTCACCAGCTTTACTTTCCAACCTCTTAGGCAAATGTGGATTTTGTCTGTACCCAGACTTATACTATCTTCCGATGTGTAAATGTAATGTTGGACCAAGTGGTCTCTAATTGTAATACATTTGGACCATGACACTTGTGTTGCCCTATTCATATATATTATTTTGCATCTTCTGTACTGGAAATGTTATGATATTTAATTTGTAAAGTCTGCGACATATGAAAATGTGTGTATGATATGAAGTCATACGTTTGGTGGTACTATATGCGTTTCTATTCTAAATATGGATCGAAAAGTCTATATTTGGATTAACATATGGGCCATAGTATCACATATGGGGCTTAGAGCATCTACAACTAGATACACCAAATCCGGCCCTCAAACGTCCGTGACTGACTGGTCACATC
The DNA here is from genome assembly GCA_032464435.1 of Aegilops umbellulata. Classification (NCBI taxonomy): domain Eukaryota; kingdom Viridiplantae; phylum Streptophyta; class Magnoliopsida; order Poales; family Poaceae; genus Aegilops; species Aegilops umbellulata. Next base: position 22,406,261 of record CP136057.1, read on the forward strand.
TTAAATATTCGTTTCCACATCTGGGTACCTCAATTAGCAAACCACAAATCCACATTACACATGCATCAAAACATGCCATCGGACTACCAAAATTTGGCATGTTTATACCTACATACTAAGCCATGGACAAAGATCATCCATGTTTTCCCTTTTCAGTGCCCTTATCGTCTGTCGTAGAAGTAGCGCCCAAAGATGCAATACTGACCAAGATGGATCTCCTCCTCGCCGGAGCCGTCTGCCCCGTCCCTGTCCTCCTTCTCCTCTTGGGGGGGGGGGGGGGGGAGGCAGCCCATCCATGGCACAGACCGCTCGGTCCTGCTCTTGGGCGAGCGTGTTCCTCCTCTGCCACTTCTGGAGGATGTGGCCATGGATGGCTGCCTCTTCCGCAACAGTGTGCGCAGCCGCCTCCGCCCCATCGGCAGTGAGGCAAGCCTCACGCTCCGTCACCCTTTGCTTGTTACGGTGGGTACACCGCTCCCTATAGCACTCATACACGATGGACGAGAGATGGCATGGGAGACGGACTTTGAGCCTCCAGCACCGGCAAATCCGAGCGCTAGGTGTGCCGACGCAATGGATTCATGCCGGACAGACTCCGACGTCGGTTGGGAGCACTCCTCGCGTGAGCGGCCGAGGGCCAGGCGAACGTCCATAGCCTTCTTCAGCCCGCATGGACGATGCCCCAGTCGACGGATCGTTGGTGGTCGGAGTCAGAGTCGCTGTTCGACATGCCGGGGATTGCTGGAAGGGAGATTGGGGACGGAGTGAAGTAGAGTGACTAGGGTTTGGTCTGGGGAACAGATGAGGATGAATATATGTGGGGTTGAGATGGGCCAGTGTGGGCCGGATCCGACGTGGCGAACGCGTCAGGGCCATCCTATATCCGCCCCAGTTTTGGGCTGGATATGAGAGGTGCCGGTCATCTCGGGTTCATTACGTGGCTTCCGTCTAGGTCGTTTTTTTTATATTTTGCTCGGTCAGTTACTGAGCCGTCCGTTCATGACGTATAGTGTGTGTATGAAGAGAAATCAATATTACTCCCTCCGTCCCATAATTTAAAAACGTTTTTGACGAAAAAAGTGGATGGTTACTGTAAAGTGTGAACTGGTGGACAGGAAGCAGATTCTGCCGCTGATATTTTGCAGGCGCTTGTGGCGCTTTCAGAGATCTCTAGTTGAGTTTTGAGTTTTGACAGGTGTTTGGCAGAGTTCCGCAGCTCGGTGATATTTCGAAATTGTATTACGTTCGTCCTACCCAAATATTCTCAGTCAATCAAAATATCACTACCGGCAGGTATACCCCAACCAACCAGGCAACCACTCAGGTATAAACCCAGACACCCGAGAGGCCGAGAGTTCAAAGCAAATTGGTTGTGGCCATGACTAGTTGGGGGGAAAAAGATCAGATTGAGGCGTGTGGTGTCACGAAGAAACCGACAAAAGTGCAAGTGCAAATCAAAGAAAAATCTGAGCTGAATGAAACACCAGCCACAAACCATCTTGAGTGGATGGGTTTTGATTGGAAGCCAACTCCCCTCTCATCCTTCCTATTCTTCAAGCCTTCTCCCCCCTTCTCTAGCTGCAGCAGTACTCGCTCGCGGCCATCATCACTAGCTAGCTCGATCGATTAAGCACAGACAGATAGTGCATCAATGGCCTCCACCGCCCAGCTTCTCGGCCACCTCGCCAGCTCCACGGCCACAGCCAGCCTTAGCGTCGCGCCTGTGGGCGGCGGCAGCAGCAAGGTCAGGTTCCTGCCGGCGACGGCGCAGAGGCGGCGCGTGGTGGCGCGGCCGCGGGCGTCGGTGTCCGGCGCGGAGAAGGAGAAGGCCAAGCCGGCCGAGTCCGGCGGCAAGGAGGACGAGCGCGTGGTGCAGGTGCACAGCGCGGAGGAGTTCGACGGCGCGCTCCAGAAGGCCAAGAACCGGCTGGTGGTGGTGGAGTTCGCTGCGAGCCACAGCGTCAACAGCAAGCGCATCTACCCGTGCATGGTGGACCTCAGCCGCACCTGCGGCGACGTCGACTTCCTCCTCGTCATGGGCGACGAGTCGGAGGCCACGCGGGAGCTGTGCAAGCGGGAGGGCATCACCCAGGTGCCGCACTTCTCCTTCTACAAGGGCACCGAGAAGGTGCACGAGGAGGAGGGCATCGGCCCCGACCAGCTCGCCGGCGACGTGCTCTACTACGGGGACAACCACGCCGGCGTCGTGCAGCTGCACAACCGGGCCGACGTGGAGGCGCTCATGGCCGAGAACAGCGGCGAGGACGGGAGGCTGCTGGTGCTGGACGTCGGGCTCAAGCACTGCGGGCCCTGCGTCAAGGTCTACCCCACCGTCGTCAAGCTCTCCCGCTCCATGGCCGACACCGCCGTCTTCGCGCGCATGAACGGCGACGAGAACGACGCCTGCATGCAGTTCCTCAAGGACATGGAGGTCGTCGAGGTGCCCACCTTCCTCTTCATCAGGGACTCCAAGATCGTGGGCCGCTACGTCGGCTCCGGCAAGGGCGAGCTCATCGGCGAGATCCTCAGATACCAGGGCGTCAGGGTCACATACTGACATACTGAACCACCAAGATATCACCAGCCCAATTAAGTTGGATGTTCATCCCTGTTACCCCTACACATGCATGCAGCAGATAGAATTACTCTACTTGTGAATTTGGCCAAAAGTGTAAAGGACTGCTAGCTCCTGTTACTGCATGCGGCATCAATCGATGCTATTTATAGGTTCATACATATTTAGACAATTTTAATGTTTATGCTCTTATCCTGTATTATTACAATCACATACGGCTGTAGCAGTAATAGAATTTTCGAGTACAACTTGTAAGTTTATAATGTTTACTCTTCACTGTGATGATCAGAGATTTCCCTTGTCTTCGCATGCAGTTTCTGTTTCCATGTTTCTTCTACGCTCATGGTGGCTGGGGAAACTCAGGTTTGCCCTTGCCAAGGTTTTGGATACGGAGCGAAAAAAATCGTTTACCGAGCGGTAACCGCAAACCCCAGTAACCCACGAGAAATCGCCTTACGTCCGACTCAAAAAATCATGATTTTTGGATTCGGATAAAATTCGAATTTTATCCGGATTCAAAATTCATTCAAAAAATTCGTCCAGTAACCGCATTCATCCGGAATCCAGAACCTTGACCCTTGGTCAGTTCCATGTTGGCCACCATCTTCACCCCGCCACCTCCAACAGCTGATGCCAGGGAAGATGGTCCACCATGAACGTTGCAGCACTACCTCCCCATAGGCTTCCGTCGGGAGGAGGAAGGTGAGCTCGCATCGATCCAGACACGTCCGCTCCTTGAGCACTAGTGGTGTGTCACATCCCTATAGCTTGGTCATTACTTGTCATTGCATAATCATCATGCGTCATTTTAATTTCAAGGAAATTGAATTGAGGGAAATTCAAAAGGCTCAGAAATCATTTTAAAAATGATCAAGTTAGAAATCTCTTCAATGAGCCCAAGAAAATGTTCCTATTAAACCTTGAAAATATTGGCAAGAGGTAAACTTCAACCCAATATTTCTGGAGGCTGGAAAATATTTATTTTGGGCCTTTTAGTTAAATCAATAACTATTTGAATTGGATTTACATTTAATAAATAGAATATGGATCCAATAATTCTGAAACTCGATGTCTGGATTTGGGTCTGTCCATTTGATCCGCATGCAAATTTTCAGAATTTTATAAATTGGTTTGGTATTATAAACAAACAAAAACAGAAAAGAAATACTAGAAAAACAGAAACAAGAATAAAGAAAGAACTCACCTGCCCAGTACTGTGCTGCCGGCTCAGCCCAGCTGCCAGTCACTCCCAACCTCCCGCCACGAGGATGAGAGGCGCATGACGTTGTCCTGTATTAGGGGGTGCTCACCACGTCGGCCTGGCATTCATGGGTCGGGCCAAGGACCCATCAACAATTGAAGAATGGGCCACGCAGGCCGTGGCCCTCGGCGTACTTAAGATGAAATCTTTCGAAGACTTGGCGTATACTCCAAGGCATATTCAAATGATCGGCATGTTATTTTTAGGTGTAGCCGGCATACTTGTCATCCTAGATACTCTAATTGGACGGCTTCTAGCAAGTTCATAAGTGAACACTGGACACTGGTTTGTATTTTTCTTCTTCCTTTTTGAACACTAGACGACTTCTTATGATTTTGTGACTGTGGAGTCCATATGTGAGGTATGTACGTATTGTCCATATGCGAGGATTGATTTGTATTTTTTCCGCCCAGTGTTCAAATGGCAAAAATCATTTCACCCTAGTGTCATTTTATTTTTGCAGGATACATGTGAGACTGTATTTCCTGGAGACGGCTTGTTGTTCATGTTTTTTTTTTCATTCTAATGAAAGACGGCTATGTTAAGAGGCGATTCTTGCTCACTCGTAATTTTTTTGCAGTCTTGCTAATCTTCACAACTAAAAACTTTTTTAAGATCTAAACGCTCTTATATTTCTTTACACAGGGAGTATATTCATGTCGATTCTAACACGCCCCACTGAGTGCTTGCCAGGACCGAGCACAATGGTGCAGCTTACCATAGTATTGCCAAAGGGAGGTGAGTCAAGGCTTCAGATACGGGAAGATTGCCGGCGATTGACGTGATATAAAGGGATCGCGGGGAGGCGACGGCTCGAGCATGGCAGGGTGGTGAGGCAGAGCGCAACAGCGCCCACTGGCCATGGGAGCAGGCGGCTGGGCCAACGGTACGGTTGAGGGAGGAAGAAAAGTGCACTCTTGCAATGGGAAAGAAGAACAGTGCACCGCGTCGGGGGAGAAAGATGACCAACAGCCTTTGCCGTTGGATCGTTGGATTTCAATCCAACGGCTGAGACAAAATTGACTAAAATAAGATTTTATTTGAGGCAAAGATTGATTGAATAGTCGTCCCATTTCTAAATTTCAGAATTAAGAGGATAAAGCATGTGGAGGCCGGAGTCCAACGCGTCCGATTAACACGCCGTGTAATATTTGCAAATGGCAGGCAATATAAACCACATGCAACACAAATGCAAAAAACAAAAGATATCACCAAGATGCGGAACTCAACCAAACACCTGTCAGAACTCAACTAGAGGTCTCTGAAAGCGCCACAAGCGCCTGCAAAATATCAGCAGCAGCATCTGCTACCTGCCCAGAAGTTCACATTTTATACTATTCGCAATCATTTCTTTAAATTGTGAACATTCTGTTTAACAATTTTCTTGAATCGGCGAATATTTCTAGAATGGACGAACATTGTTTTGGAAATTGGTGGAACAATTTTTCAATTTCATGAATATTTTTTTGATTTAACGAACATTTTTTAAGTATATGATCATTTCGTGAATCAATGAACATTTTATGAATGAATAAAATATTTTGTAACTCACAGACAGTTTTTGAATTTTTAGAATATTTTTCCATTAATGAATATTTTTGAATTGGCAAATTTTGGCTCAATTTCACTAAAAAGAATCATCCATGAATTTCAGAAAAACATGAACATTTTTTGGTTTCCCGAACATTCGTTTTCAAAATTTTGAACATTTTTTAATGCAAATTTTTTTAATAAAATTGTGAAGAATCTTTGGATCCAATTTTTTTTATGATTTATTAAACGTTTTATTTCACATTCTCATTTTTTAATTCAGAACTTTTTTGAAGTCCCAAATTAGTTAAAGTAGAAAAAAATGAAAACAAAAAAGAAAAATGAAAAATAGGCCGCCCGAACCTGGGGCGGCCAAAATGGGCGCACTGCGTCTTCTCCCGGCGCGCACAACGCAGTATAGGAGGTCTCTACTGCATGGGCTGGCCCGAGAAGGGGATTCCTCTGTGTGAAATGTTTTTATGGCTTATAGGTGACATTGATGGGTCATATTTTGCAACTTTGGGGCCAATTTCCATGACATAGATGAGGCATAGACACGTACGCCGACGAACTTTACCCAGGTTCGGGGCTCTCCTAGGAGATAACACCCCTAGTCCTGCTCTGCGGGGTCTCCGCATGCTCACTATATCAACAAGTAGCTACAAGATGCTCCTTGAGCTGTTTTGCTAGAGGAAGAAGGGCCAGGCTAGCTCTCTCCTCTCTCTATATGTGTGGTTGTGTAATCTAAGGGTCTGAACCCTTTGCATGGGTGCCTTGTGGGGTTTATATAGGCCTACCCCCAGGGGTACAATGGTAATCCGGCCGGGTGTAGGCCCAGGCCGTCAGTGTCTCTTGTCGCTGGCTTCTCCGCTGGCTGCTGGGGCCCGCCGACTGTCTTGTACTTGGCCGACAGGCCATGCCCGCCGCTTAAGGGTCTTGCCGGCTGCTCATCACTGTAGCCGTGCTTCTAATAACGCTTGCTTTGTCGGGGAAGGCGTGGCTACAGTCCGCCGCCTTGGCGGGCGTTCACTGTAGCCATTCCCCATCTCTTCTGGTTAATGGCACACAAACTCCTAGGGAGGGGGAGAGCCGCCTGCCGGGTGCCGACCTCCCCCCAAGCCGACTGGCCAGGCTTGCCGCCTTCTAGCTTCTCACAGGCAGGTAGGGCCCGCCGCCTGCGGGCCGTACCGACAGCCCTTCATGGGAGCATGGTCCTTCTGACTTGGGTGATGTCACGGGCGGAGGGGCTATAGTGCCGCGCCGTGCAGGAGATCTCCGGCTGGTACGACGCACTATGGCCACGACCCGTCCTGGATTCGGGGGCGGCAGGCTTCGCTGTAGCCACGCCCCGTCTCATCGCATTCATGGGGGTGCAGACTTTGAGGGCTCTTGGGGCCGCCTGCCAGGAGCCGGCCTCTCTGGAGGCCGCCTGCTAGGAGGTGGCCCAATTCTTGGCCGTCTTTTGGAGTCCGCCGCCTTCCGGCAGCGGGCCTCTTGGACCAGCTGGCCTAAAGAAGGTGGCGGCCAATGTTTGATGCATGAGGGGCACAGTCGACCCCGATGTCATGAAATGCCATGGGGGGCGGATGAGGCTACCCATGGCCAATAACTCCGACAGTAGTCCCCGAAGCTAGTGAGTCACTGCGGCTTGACAAGGCGAGGTGCCCCAGCAGCTTCCTACTCCGAGTGGCCCTGGTCGCTTGTTTTGTCCGTCTTCTAGGAAGCCGACTACCAGGAGTTGGAGGCGGCGGATGGCCGCCTGGTGAATTTTGAACCGCTGAGGCGGGAGCCAGGTGGCGTGCTAGCTAGGCATCTAGGCTTGCGGCCCACCGCTCGCAAGCCACGCGGCGTCAGCCAGTCAGGCCGGCCTGCAAGCCCACGCGCGTGACGGGACGCGCTGCAGGTCGGGCCCGCCACTACCAGGCCTCGACACGCGCGCGGATCCGCTGCGGCCTAGGCGGGGCGGTTGGGATCCCACGCGCCTTTACCGCACGGTAAATGCGGGGTCGTGGGGACGTGGGCACAGTTAATCCCACGACCCCACGCCCCTCCCCCTCAGCTTCGCAACCAGGGGCTATAAATCGGGGGAGGAGGGGAGCGGCAAAGGCACGCGTGCTCTCCTCTCCCTCACATCTTCTTGCTTCTCCCTCTTCTTTGCCACCGCCGCACTCGCGCTCCGTTGAAGTGCTGCCGCAGCTCGCCGTCGTCTTTGAGCTTCTCTTTTCTGAGCCCCTTCTCTGCTCCGCCGTGAGCTCGCACGCTCGTCACCGTCCCTCGTCTTCGTCGAGCTCAAGCCGCCATGGAGCTCTCCAACGACCGGGACGGCTCCAACGTCCATGAAGACCACCTCACGTTCCTCCGCGACACACGACGGCTACCCGGCGCGGGCTACATCGAGGTTCGCGTGCCACCCGCCACCGAGATCTCGTCGGTGCCGGAGGAAGGCGAGCGCGTCATCTTTTGCTCGCACTTCCTCCGCGGCTTCGGCCTGCCGGCGATCGGCTTGCTCCGATCCTTCATGAACTTCTACCGCCTCCAGCCGCACGACCTTACCCCAAACACGGTGGTGCTGCTGTTGGCGTTTGTCACCCTGTGTGAGGGTTATCTTGGCATCCTCCCCATCATCGAGCTCTGGGGGGCATTCTTCTACACCAAGCTCGGTACCACCATCAAAGACGAGGCGGCCCAGTGCGGAGCCTTCATTGCGGTGCGGCGTCCGGGTGCTGGGAACGCCTTTCCAGCCATCAAGCTGATACAGTCGGTGAAGCTGTGGCAGAAGTCATACTTCTACATGAAGAACATCAACCCGGCAATCGACTTCCTCAACCTGCCGCATTATGTGGCCGGCCCGCCTGCTGAGCCTCGCGTCAACTGGAATTATAAGCCAAAACCGCTGTCGGCCGACACCTCCGCTGCCATCAGCCGCCTCAAGGTGATGACGGAGTCGGAGGGCCTCAAGGCGTTGGACTTGCTAGTCTCCTTCGTGGTGCGCCGGGTCCTCCCGCTTCAAGGCCGGCCTCATATGATGAGCCAGATGAGCAGGCATCGCGACCCGTGCCGGATGTGCACCAAGGAGATGCCAAATGCAAAGGTAGCCCACCTAGTGAACAAGATCGCCAACCTCAAGCTTGAGGAGGAGGAGTGGCGGTTCGGCAAGCGGCCGTACTCCCGCGCAGATCTGCCGCCTGTGGTAAGTTCTTGATTCTTTTCTTTCTCTCTTGCCGAGCTCTGTCTTGCCGGGTTCTTTCTTGCCGGGTTCTCTCTTGCCGACTGACCAGCTCGACCATGATGCAGATCCTCCCATCCCAGCCGGAGGCCAATGTTGACTACATGCCAGACCGGGAGGTGAGCGACGTGGTGGACCCCAACTTGGGGGCGGCCGCCTTGGAGGACGACGCCACAGGCGGAGGTGGCAGGGCAGGCGGCTCCGAAGGAGGAGGCGACGGCGTAGAGGACTGGCCGGACGACTATGAGGAGGAAGAGGAGGAGCCGCGCCGCCCGCCGCCTGCCGGCAGGGCGGGTCCGAGCTCCTCAACCGTGCCGACTGCACCAGGCGGTGGGACGAAACGCCGGGGCGCACTGCTTTTTGACAACCACCCCAAGAAGCCCAAGCACACGGCCGCCACTACCAAGAACACGGCCGCCGCGACCACGCGGCGTGAGGCCGCTGCGAAGGCGGCCAAGTTCCAGAGGGCCCCCGAGCAGCCTCCGATGGTGTCGACGTAAGTTTCCAACTCCTCTTGTGTCTTCTTTTATTCTTTTCGACTCCTTCTTAGTCTCCTTTTACTTTTTCCTTTTGAGAAGGGCCCCGCTCTCTCTTCAGCGGTCAGCCTCAGGCTCTGCCATTGGGGCAGCGGAGGGTTCCACCAACGTCTGCCGTATAGACCCGGCCGCCGATCTCCGGGAGGCGCAGGAGCGGAACGCACGGGAGGAGAGGGAAGCCGCCGCCAAGAAGGCGGAGGCCAATAAGGCAGAGCAAGCGGACGCGGACGCCGCGGCCAAGGCCCAAGACAACGCCGCGGCGAAGAAAAGGGCAGAGGATGCCGCGCGCCAGCATATCCCGCATCTCATCACCCCCTGCGCTCTGCGCCACCAGCACCAGAGATCTCAGCGCCGACTGGAGGAGCCGGCGATGAGCAGCCGGTCGTGGAGAGGGAAGGCGGAGATGCCGTATTGCTAGAGATAGGGGCGCCTCCGCAACCGCCGACTGCGGATGTGCAGGCCAGCCAACCGGCTGCCCCATTGGTGCTGCCAGCCGGAGGCGAGCTGGTGATCGGCTCGGCTCCCACGGCCCGTACTCCGATGCGCCGCCGTGTGGAGAAGGCAGCATCGGCGCCGAGGCCGATGGAGGTCAGGAGCGCCAGTTCGTCGGCCCCTGAAGCCGAAGCCACCAGCGCTGCGCCGATAGAATGGGTGCACGGGGGCGGGACGAGCGCCTTGATCAAGGCAGCGCAGGACGTCCAGGTTGATTTCAAGGCCGAAGTTGCCGCTCTTGCGCAGTGCATGAAGGTGATGTGAAGACGCGGGCCACAGTCCGGGTACGTAGCTTGCTTCTTGCTTTTGATTCTTGTAATCTTTGGTGGGGGCGCGTCAGCGCACCCACTAGGTGTAGTCCCTGAGTTCTGGGCCGGCTGCTGAGCAGGCGGCCTGGAACTTCATAGTGGGTTCTGAGCTTCTGACTCACTTCTCTTTTTGTTGCTTTGTTGCAGGATTACCACAACGTCCGCGCGGCCACCTTCAATGCCCATGTCCGGGAGTTGGACCGACGGACCGCCGACCTGACGGAAAGCCGGAGTAAGCACTTCATCTTTTTTCTCCACGGGGGCGCGTCAGTGCACCCGCGGGCTGTAGTCCCCGAGATGCGGGCCGACTGCTGAGCAGTCGGGCCGGATCTTCCGGTAATTACTTTTCTTCTTTCTTGATTGTTGACATCTTTTGTTTCTTGTCCTTGCAGAGGCCAACGCCACCTTGCAGCAGCAACTGGGCTAAATCAACACCGCGCTGCGCGCCAAGGAGGATGAGTGCAACAAGGCGGCCCACGAGTGTGACCGCCTGAAAAAGGATCTCGCGGACCAGACGGAACTTCACAAGACGGCCCTGAAACAGGTGGAGGATAACGAAGCCCGTCTCCTAGCCGAGTTCGAGACTGAGTGCACGAGTTGGGCTGAGAAGGAGGCGGCGCTGACCGCCGGCTACCGCCAACTTGAAGACCTGGTTGATGGTCGGTTATTTCTTCTCTTCTCTCAACTCTCGGCTGTCGAGCGAGCCGGCTTCTAGCTTCTGATTTCTGACTCATTGTTTTGCTTGTGCAGACTTCTTTCCCGGCCATTCCGTCGCCGCCAACCAGCCCATTAAGGCTCGCCGCGAGGAGCGAAGTGCAACCAGCCCTTGGACCCTTGGTGAGCAGCTCCTTGGCATTCAAGCTCATCTCCAGCCGGCCCATTGAATGCTCCGCCGGCTGCAGCATGCTGGGGCTCAGGCGATCGCCGCCCTCTAGCCAGATAGGCAAGCCCCACGCACCCCCAGTCGGACTGCCGACGGGTTGGAAGCGGCTGCCGGCCGTCTTGAGGCGTGGAAGGGCTCTGCGGCATGAGCGGGAGTGAAACGGGCCTTGGAGTTTGCCAAGGCGTGGTATCCTGGGCTAGATCTAGGCTAGTTGGCCACATTTCAGTAGGAAGCCATCGCCGAGTTGGTGGTGGTGGAGCGTGCCCTCAATATTCGCGCATCGGCGATCGCCGAGTACACCAACACCGGTGACTTCGTCCCTGAGCTGAATGAGAATGGCGCCGAGGCGCCGCCAGAATGGTTCGGGCTGAACCTGGATGATGGCGAAGACTCGGCAGAGGAAATTGCCTCCAGCGACGAAGGGAAAGAAGAGGAAGACAAGGATGAGGAAGACGGCGTGCCGGAGGTCGGAGCGGACGGCCAGCCTCAACTAGACCGCGCCTCTAGCACCGAGTCGCGTGCAAGCACGCCGACTGTTGCTGAAGGCGACCAAGTCGAGACTCGCCAACCGGCCACTCCACCAGCCGGCGCCCCCGACTCCAACAACCTGCGGGACTCGCCTGCTGCTCCTTCGGTCTAGGCTGCTGTCGGTGTCAAAACCGGCGGATCTCGGGTAGGGGGTCCCGAACTGTGCGTCAAGGTCGGATGGTAACAGGAGACGAGGGACACATTTTACCCAGGTTCGGGCCCTCTCGATGGAGGTAAAACCCTACTCCTGCTAGATTAATATTGATGATATGGGTAGTACAAGAGTAGATCTACCACGAGATCAAGGAGGCTAAACCCTAGAAGCTGGCCTATGGTACGATTGTGTATGATGATGGTTGTCCTACGGACTACAACCCTCCGGTTTATATAGACACCAGATAGGGTTAGGGTTGCATAGAGTCGGTTACAATGGTAGGAGATCTTGAATATCCGCACGCCTAGCTTGCCTTCCACGCCAAGGAAAGATCCTTCCGGACACGGGACGAAGTCTTCAATCTTGTATCTTCATAGTCCTGGAGTCCGGCTGAAGGTATAGTCCGGCTATCCGAACACCCCCTAATCCAGGACTCCCTCAGTAGCCCCTGAACCAGGCTTCAATGATGACGAGTCCGGCGCGCAGATTGTCTTCGGCATTGCAAGGCGGGTTCCTCCTCCAAGTTCTTCAAGAAGATTGTAAACACCAAAAATAGTGTCCGGCTCTGCAAAATAAATATTGCCATATAGAGAATAATATTAACACAAATCAAATCTGCTGACGTATTCCGCAGTGCGTCATAACACTGCGGCCAAGCTCTTTATATAAATTGTTTTCATTGCTCCACCTCAGCGTGTTTAGCGAGGCGATTTCCTTGGCACGTCTTGTCAAAGCAGAGATTGTGTGCCCCTTTTAACGGGATTCTCATCAATACGGACGTGGGTAACCCAACCGCGCCATTTACCACGGCGCTTGGGAGGCAAGTGAGTTTTATTAGGTAGGTGGGGATGCCTAACCGCACCCGCTTGTATAAACGGATAAGGATTCACCTTTTTACCTACGCCTTCTTCCTCCTTTGCCAATCCATCTCTCGCGCACTCAAGCTCCAGCGCCCAAGTCCGCTCTTCCTTCCTCAACCTTCTCCAACAATGTCCGGAGCGGGAGGCAAGTGGATCGCCTCCTCCGTTACGGAGGCTCAAGTAAAAAAGCTAAGGAAAGCCGGATACTTGTCCAAGGACATCCCGCATCGGCTCCCCGAGAAGGGGCAGCTTCTTCCTACCCCAGGGCCCCATGAGAGGGTAGGTTTTCTTCCCCACTTCCTCCGCGGACTGGGCTTTCCACTTCACCCGTTTGCCCGGGGGCTCATGTTCTACTACGGCCTGGATTTCCACGATCTGGCCCCGAACTTAGTCCTCAACATCTCGGCGTTTATCGTCGTGTGTGAGGCCTTCCTCCGCGTCCGCCCCCATTTCAGCCTTTGGCTCAAGACTGTCAACGTCAAGCCCAAGGTGGTGCGCGGCAGCCAAGCGGAGTGCGGAGGCGCTATGTCTGGCAAGATAGCCAACGTCCTCTGGCTCGAGGGCTCCCTTGTGGAGTCCCTAAAGGGGTGGCAAGCCGGGTGGTTTTACATCACCGAGCCGCGCGATTCAAAATGGGTCGCAGCCCCTGAATTCAGATCTGGACCCCCCACGCGGCTCATGTCCTAGAAAGAGACGGGCCTGTCGTGGGGCAACGAGGAAGAAGTGACTGGGTTGCAAACGTGCATCCAGTCCCTGGTGAACAAGCCAATCCGGCTGATCAATGCAATCCAGGTCATGCTCGTTCGCCGGATCCTCCCGTGCCAACAACGGGATTTTACTTTGTGGGAGTTCGACCCAGCGCAGCACCAAACCCTCAGTAGGCTCTTCGACACGACGTACAAAGACGTCTGGAAGGTGCTGACCCAAGGCGCCGAGTCCCCCACATCCGCTTCCGAGGACCCCGGATTCAGCTCGCAGCGTCACGCCAGCGAGGTAAGCTATCTATACCTTTGACAGGTTTGTTAAGCTCTTCTTCATAGAGTAACTCTATGCGGGATCTAAACTCCCTTTGCCTTTGACAGGCTTGGCAGGCGATATCCGGACCAATTAACTGTCCGGCTCCCCTGCCTGAAGACCCGGCCCCAGCTCTCCTAGTGAAGCTGTTGACTCCGGCACCTTACGTGGTGCCGGAGAAGAAGGCCAAGAAGAAGAAAACCACCGGGACTCGAAAGAGTTCCCGAAATATGGTGGTGTCGGACTCGTCATCTGACGAGTCCGCGACACTCTCCTCTCGTGAAAACGAGGAGGAACAAGAAAGCTCTCCCCCCCCAGCGGGGGGAGAAAAGAAGAAGAAGGCCACCCCAACGGGGGAGGCCGAGGGGTCGAGGAAAAGGAAGACCCTCCGCCAGACTACTCCCACGACGCCGAAGAGGGCGGAGAGGAGTGGCCGGACAGAACCAAGCGTCCGGCGAAATCATAAGTACTTATATACCAGAGTGACTCATGATATTCTTTTAATGCGCGGATTTCCCTAATATCGCTCGTAATTTATGCAGCCCGCCCCGGGCCGAACTCGACGATTCGTCAAGAGGCTCCCTGGATTCGTCGGACGTGAACTCTGTTCCGCCCGCTGTCTCCCCCTTCAGGGCGGACGACACCGAAGTGGCGTCCCGCCAAGCTCCAGGGCAGGAGGAGATGGTCCTGGAGGAGCCGCAAGGCAATCCTCCGGATCCTAGGAGTAAAGGGGACGAAACCCCCCAGGGCTCCAAGTTCGGCTTTGTGCCGGACACCGCGCCGGACTCGACAGTCTCGGTCCGCGGTGGGCGAACTCCTTCCGAGAGGAGTAAGCCGTCTGAGCCGGTGACCTCCATCCAACCAGAGGCGCCGGACAATCTGCTGGAGGTGCTTGAGGGCGCCACCATCGACGAGGAGCATCGTACTGTTATGAGTACGGTGATCCAAAGGGTTCAGTCCGCCAAGAGCGGACTGACTGAAGCTTGCGCTAGCCTTCTAACAGGCTTCGAGGTGAGTAAAAATATGTCAAATTATTACCGCATAGACAGTAGCCCCTGATGCTCTATTCGGTGTTCGGAAAGAAAAGCCGAATAGAGGATCTAGTAATTTTTGCAGGAGTCTAACAATAAAAAGTCAAATATGCGTATGCAGGCTTCGTTGCTGTCCACCGCCGCACTGACTGCGCAGGTGGATGTCCTTAAAAAGGACCTCGGGCGGACCGAGCAAGAGCTCGGCCTTGCCAAACGGCAGCTCTAGGAGAAAGAAGGTAAGAAATACCCTAAAAAAAGGAAAAAGGTGCCTATAGAGAGGCTTGATTGCAGAAAGAAATAACAGGATTGTACTGCTTATTGTAGGGGCCACAACCGAGGTGGCAACCCTGAAGCAGGCGCTGGCTGAGGCCAGAAAGAAAACGGCCGAGGAGCGCGCCGAGCGAGAAAGGCTTGGGGTTCAAGCCGGCGAGGTGCAGCAAGAGCTGCAAGCTCTCATGAAAAAACATGAGAGTTTGGAGCTTGAGTCAAAAGTGCAAGCATCCGAGCTCGCGTCGGCCCTTGAGACCGCCAAGAGTGCCAAGGCCGAAGCCCAAAAGGCCCTCCAAGAGTTGGAGGAGGTGAAAAAGATAGCAACGGGTAAGGCATTCTTAATGCAAAGTAGGAATATAAAAGTAAATTACTTGTCACTTACCCGAATCCGGAGTTCTCCAGGGGCGTTCGCCGATCTCCCCCACAGTGCATTCGCCGCCGCCGCATTCTACCGAGCTGAAGAGGGCAGCTCGACGGAGAGTGTGTTCTGGTCTCAGTATTCTGAGGCCGGACACCCTGTGCCTTTGAGTGATCAGCTGAAACAGCTGGTCGAGCTCCACAAGGCGGACGAACAGGCCATGAAGGGCTTACTAGTTCGGCTGTGGCCTGGAGAGGCCCTGCCTGGAAGCTATTTTGGGCTAGTGCGGCGGCTGGTGGAGGCCTGTCCACGGCTTGAGGTCATCAAGCGCTCCGCCTGCATTGAAGGTGCCCGGAGGGCCCTTGCCTGTGTAAGGGTACACTGGGGTAAGCTGGACGGAGAGAAGCTGGTGAAGGACGGGCCGCCGCCGGGGAAGGAGCATCGCAAGCCCGAGAACTACTACAAGGAAGTTCTTGCTGGAGCCCGCCTTGTCGCGGATGAATGTACTAAAGATGTAGTATTTGAATGAACTCGCTCGTTTGTATCCTGTGTGCTGAAAACTTGTTCATATGCGCTAAGCAATGCTTATTGAATTTAAAATATTATTTTCTGTGCGGCCGTTTATCAAAAATTGAGAGATGGCCAGTCGTCGGCTTCTGCCCCCATGCCACTAGTGCTGGGGTGTTCGGGATAAACCTGAGGGCTCTTTTTCCCATAGTTGGGTCCTTCGAGGGAGGCGCTTAGCACAACGAACCAGGCAATCGGACTATAATGCTTGAACACTCTCACTTAGCCATAGAACGTTATAATTTTAAATTTCAGCGAAGCCCCTAGTTCGGAAGGCCGAATTCGGGGCGCTATCCACGCCTTTAGCCGGACATAGCCAGCTCCTCGCTCGAAGCGGCATAAGTCTTTAAGGACTCGAAAAACCTCTCGAACAGCGACCGGTCTCACGCCTTATCATGACAGTCTGTTTTAGCTTTCTCCACTGAGGTGCTTAACCCAGCTGAACCGGGGCACAATCGCAGTGGTTCTCCTAGTGCTACCTTAGCCGATATAGCGGAACGTAAGGCACCAAAACATAGGAGCCGGGCAAACCCAACATATGACCAAAATCATGATTCGGAGCCGATGCATATAGTGCTATAAGTTCGGGGTGCTGCACTTGTGAAAGTGTACGGACTTCTCACACCAGATAGAAGGGTAATGAAGCCCCTGGCGTGTTTTGCCGTACCATGGTGTACGGTTGCGATCATGTTTATTTAATGAACATATATATATTAAAAGAGGACAACGCAAAAAATAGGCGAAAAGCTATGCATTGTTTATAGAGAGGCTATTTATCAAAGCCGAACGATACAAGTAGTGCGATAAGCAAAAAGATATTAGACTATTTAACATGTCCTGACTAGGGGCAGGCCGCGGAATTTAGAAACAGATATATCGCTCGAAATAGAGACCACCTGAGTTCCATAATGCGGCGTAGCTTTGTCTGCTTCCCTGGGTCTTGCATCGTCTGTGCGGCAACAAAGCCGAACAGGTTATCCAGAGTGTGGAGTCCTGAAAGTAATAAAAAAAAAAATCCGGCAGCCCCTAGTACGTTTGACGCCGTATTGTAAGCATGCCGTTAATGTGCCCCTCCCCCTGTGCCCATGGAATTTCAAGGGCGTAATTGTGTACTCGAGGTACTAGCTCCGCTATGTTGCGATGGCTGGGGTTGGGGCCGTATTGCTACGCTTGCTCCGAACGTGCCAGGCGGTCTTGTTGCAGGTTACTCCGGGCGCGCTTTGCATTGTCTGGCTTTTTAACGGCCGAACTGGAGAGTTTCCTTGAAAGGCTGCTTTGTACTTCCGCTGCGAGGGCCTCCGTGTGCTCCTCCGTACGGAGGGAGCGTTCATTGTTTCCGTTGACCGTAATTACTCCTCGAGGGCCTGGCATCTTGAGCTTGAGATATGCGTAGTGCGTCACCGCATTGAATTTAGCGAATGCGGTTCGTCCGAGCAGGGCATGATAGCCACTGCGGAACGGGACTATATCGAAGATTAACTCTTCGCTTCAGAAGTTATCCGGAGATCCGAAGACCACATCAAGTGTTACAGAGCCTGTGCAATTGGCCTCTACACCTGGTATGACGCCTTTAAAGGTCGTCCTTGTGGGCTTGATCCTTGATGGATCTATGCCCATTTTCCACACTGTATCCTGATAAAGCAGGTTCAGGCTACTGCCGCCGTCCATGAGGACTCTTGTGAGATGAAATCCGTCAATGATTGGGTCAAGAACCAATGCGGCAAAACCGCCATGACGGATGCTAGTGGGGTGGTCCCTTCGATCAAAATTGATCAGGCAGGAGGACCATGGGTTGAACTTTGGAGCGACTGGCTCCATTGCGTATACGTCCCGTAGCGCATGTTTTCGCTCCCTCTTGGGAATGTGGGTCGCGTATATCATGTTCACCATCCGCACTTGTGGGGGAAACCCCTTCTGTCCATTGTTGTTCGGCGGCCTGGGCTCCTCCTCGTCGTCGCTATGCAGCCCCTTGTCTTTGTGTTCGGATCTTAACTTGCCTGCCTGCTTGAACACCCAACAATCCCTGTTGGTGTGATTGGCTGGCCTTTCGGGGGTGCCATGAATCTGGCACGAGCGGTCTAGTATTCGGTCCAAACTGGACGGGCCCTGGGTATTCTTTTTAAATGCCTTTTTCCGCTGACCGGATTTATAGCCTCTGAATCCGGCATTTACTGCCGTATCCTCATTGCTGACGCTGCTAACGCGACACTTTTGCTTGTTTCGACGTGTCCTGCCACTTTTGTCCTTGGTATCCGAATTACCAGGGTTCTTTGATAAGTTGTTGCTGCGAGCTAGCCAGCTATCTTCGCCCGCGCAAAAGCGGGTCATGAGTGTCGTGAGGGCTGCCATAGATTTCGGCTTTTCCTGTCCCAGGTGCCGGGCAAGCCATTCATCGCAGATGTTATGTTTGAAGGCTGCTAGGGCCTCTGCGTCCGGACAATCGACTATCTGATTTTTCTTTGTTAGGAACCGTGTCCAGAATTGCCTGGCCGATTCTTCTGGCTGCTGAATTATGTGGCTTAGGTCGTCGGCGTCCGGTGGCCGCACATAGGTCCCCTGGAAGTTGTCGAGGAATGCGTCTTCCAGGTCCTCCCAAGAACCGATTGAGTCCGCTGGTAGGCTGTTAAGCCAGTGCCGGGCTGGTCCTTTGAGCTTGAGGGGGAGATATTTGATGGCGTGTAGATCGTCGCCACGTGCCATGTGGATGTGAAGGAGATAATCCTCAATCCATACTGCCGGATCTGTCGTACCATCGTACGACCCGATGTTGACGGTTTTGAAACCCTCTGGGATTTTATGATCCATTACTTCATCTGTGAAGCATAGTGGGTGTGCGGCGCCCTTGTACTGGGCTATGTCATGACGCAGCTTGGAAGAGCTATGCCTGTTGTGTTCGGCCCGGCCGGATTTATTGTGTCCGAAGTGAAGATCATCATCACGTGTCGTCGGGCGTCTGCGCGATCCATAGATCGATCTTGTTTGCCTTGCTTTATCCTCGAGTACGTCTCGCAGGTCTGGCTCATTTTCCCGTGCCTTAGTTGAGCGGCACCGGGGCATGGCTTGTTTAGAGGTTCGACAGGCCTCTCTGTCGCGGCCGCGAGGTGGCCGGTCTGCCATGTCATGCATTGGTAATGTAGGTGCTTCCCCCTCTGATTGGGGTAGCGGCCTGCGCTTAGAATAGTTTTTGGAGGGGCGCTCGAGTTCATACTCTTCGGCCGCAAGGACTTTAGTCCATCTGTCAGCTAGCAAATCTTGATCAGCTCTAAGCTGTTGCTGCTTTTTCTTTAGGCTATTTGCCGTGGCTAGAAGCCTGCATTTGAAACGCTCTTGTTCGGCGGGGTCTGATGGTACGACGAATTCGTCGTCGTCGAGGCTTGCCTCGTCTTCGGAGGGAGGCATGTAGTTATCATCCTCAACCTCTCGCTCTGCCGCTCTCTCATGAGGGCTGGCTTCTCCATCTTCCTGCGCCGAATTTTGCTGGATTTGGTGTTCTTCGGTGCTATCCGGGGTAGTATTATCTCCCGTGCCGGAATCACCGTTTTTGCTATGGAGGGATTTAGAGCAGCGCCGTTGACGCCGACGTTTTGGCTGTTTTTTCGAGGTGTCATCCTTTGCTGTTCCATCGCCATCTCCATCCTTTGGAGCGTCCACCATATATATTTCATATGACGAGGTGGCGGTCCAGCGCCCTACAGGTGCTGGTTCTTGTTCGTCTCCTCCTTCGTCGTCCATACCGTCGAAGTCTTCGGAGCCGAAGTCAAGTATGTCGGTTAAATCATCGACAGTGGCTATTAAGTGGGTGGTGGGTGGGCTTTGAATTTCTTCGTTGTCAGAATCCCAACCTCGCAGACCATAGTCCGGCCTGGGCTCTCCTGATAGAGAGAGAGACTTGAGAGAATTCAGGATATCACCGAAAGGTGAGTGCTGAAAGATGTCCGCGGCGGTGAACTCCATTATAGGCGCCCAATCGGATTCGATCGGTAGGGGCACGGGAGGCCCGGAGTTCGGAGAAAAATCCGACTCCTTGGAGTCATGGGCCGTGCGGAGTGCGGGGCTGATGTTCGACTCGATCGCCTTCAAGATCGCAACCCCCGAGGTGACATCCAACCGTTCATCCTCAAAGAACGCAGCGGGCTCCGAGCCGAGGATTGGGGCCGGTGCGTGTGCGGCCTCCAGGGCACTATTCGGAGGCAGAGCTATATCATGCCCCTCGAGGTAGTGTGGCGCGCTTGGCTGTGGCTCGAACCCGTCGAGGATCAATTCTCCACGGATATCTGCCGTGTAGTTTAAGCTTCCAAACCTGACTTGATGGCCAGGGGCGTAGCTTTCGATCTTCTCCAGACGACCAAGCGAATTGGCCCGCAGAGCGAAGCCACCGAAGACGAAGATTTGTCCGGGGAGGAAAGTCTCACCCTGGACCTCATCGTCGTTGATGATCAAAGGAACCATCAGGCCTAAAAGCGACGACACAGAGGAACTCTCAATGAAAGCACCAATGTCGGTGTCAAAACCGGCGGATCTCGGGTAGGGGGTCCCGAACTGTGCGTCAAGGTCGGATGGTAACAGGAGACGAGGGACACTTTATTTTACCCAGGTTCGGTCCCTCTCGATGGAGGTAAAACCCTACTCCTGCTAGATTAATATTGATGATATGGGTAGTACAAGAGTAGATCTACCACGAGATCAAGGAGGCTAAACCCTAGAAGCTGGCCTATGGTATGATTGTGTATGATGATGGTTGTCCCACGGACTACAACCCTCCGGTTTATATAGACACCGGATAGGGTTAGGGTTGCACAGAGTCGGTTACAATGGTAGGAGATCTTGAATATCCGCACGCCTAGCTTGCCTTCCACGCCAAGGAAAGATCCTTCCGGACACGGGACGAAGTCTTCAATCTTGTATCTTCGTAGTCCTGGAGTCCGGCTATCCGAACACCCCCTAATCCAGGACACCCTCAGCCGCCGACTTATCGTAGCTTTTCCTGCTTAGTAGTCTTTTCAACAAACTTTTGTTAAATTTGCACAATTCCACCCGCGGGGTGTATTCAAGCAATGTTGAATGTTGGCCGAGGGCCTTTTGGTATGTAACTTATTTCCCACACAAGCTGTGCTTTTGCCGAGTTCTGACTTTTCTTGCTTTTTGTTCCTTGGCTTTTTCCTTTGCCGCCCTCCCTTGGTTGCCTTCTGGCCAGCCGGACAGCCGCTCGGCGGACTGCGGCTTGGTCAAGTACTTCACCATTTTGGGAGGGCAAGTACTTTGGCTGACTGGAACGTCACAAGCTAAGTAGGAAGCCGGGTACTTGTCCGACTGCAGGAAACATTGACATAGTACAAGGCGGCAAGCCCCCGGGTCGACTGGTCGAACCCGGTTTCAGGCGGAAGAATGAAATAACATATTCATAGGCATAACACTTATCATATACTCCCTCCGTTAGGAATTACTTGTCGCAGAAATAGATGTATCTAGACATATTTTAGTTCTAAATACATCCATTTCCGAGACAAGTAATTTCAAACGGAGGGAGTAGATAAAAAGGGGTAGCCCCCGAGTGCTCCTCGCGGGACCCGAAGTCTTCGTACTTAACACAAAAGGTAGCATGGTACATACTGCATTAACTGTAAAATCTTCGCAGGAGATTTGCATTCCATGGGCGCTCTGTTTCCTTGCCGGAGTCGTCCCTCTTGCGTGCCCTGGGCTTCTGAGCATCGATCAGGTAGTAGGAGTCATTGCCCAAGGCTTTGCTGATGATGAAAGAGCCTTCCCAAGGGGCCGAGAGCTTGTGCTGGCCGGCTGTTCGCTGGATCAGCCGGAGCACAAGGTCTCCCTCTTGGAAGGATCTTGGCTTGACCATCCGACTGTGGTAGCAGCGTAGACTCTTCTGGTAGATGGCAGACCGGCCGAGTGCCAACAACCGACCCTCTTCCAGCAGATCGACGCCGTCTTCTCGTGCTTCCTTCGCCTCCGCCTCGGTGTACATGGTGACACGAGGTGAGTCGAACTCGATGTCAGTTGGGATGACAGCCTCGGCACCATATACGAGGAAGAAGGGTGTGAAGCCGGTTGACTTGTTTGGAGTGGTGCGCAGACTCCAGAGGATGGCCGGCAGCTCATCGAGCCAGCAGTCGGCCGAACGCTCTAGAGGCTCGACCAGTCGGGGCTTGATTCCGGACAAAATGAGGCCGTTTGCTCGCTCGACTTGACCGTTTGACTATGGATGGGCAACATATGCTAAGTCTAGTCGGATGCCCTGCGTCGCACGGAAACGGGCCAAGGCGCCTTTGGCAAAATTTGTGCCATTGTCGGCGATGATGTTGTGAGGTACGCCGTACCGAGTGGTGATATCTGTGATGAAGGTCACAACAGTCGGACCGTTCAACTTCTTAATTGGCTTCGCTTCGATCCACTTGGTTAATTTGTCCACGGTGATGAGTAGATGCGTCTGCCGCCGCGAGCTGTCTTAAACGGTCCCACCATGTCCAGTCCCAGACGGTAAAGGGCTAGGCAAGGGGAATGGTCTTGAGTGCAGAGGCCGGCAAATGTTGCTTGGAACTGAACTTCTGGCAACCCTTGCATTTCTTGACCAAGTCTTTTGCATCTTCTAGAGTAGTCGGCCAGAAAAAACCTTGGCGAAAAGCTTTGTTAACAAGCGATCTTGAGGCCGTGTGGTGGCCACACTAGCCTTGATGGATATACTTGAGGATTGCTTGGCCCTTCTCCGGCTCTATGCAGTGCTGGTATACACCAGTGACACTGCGCCTCACAAGTTCTATGTTGACGACGGTGTATGCTGCTGCCCGACGTTGCACCTGTCGGGCCGAGATCTCATCGGCTAGCAGCTCTTTGTTCACCAAAAAGTTGAGGATGGGCTGATCCCATGATGGTGCTGTGACTTCCTCCACTGTCAGCACTGCTACTTGTATTGGGGTGGTTCCGTGTTTGGGTTGGGAGGTGGCGGGTTGGAGCCGGCCACCGCCTGCTGTGCCGTTGAAGTCCCCGAGCCGACTGCTGCAGTCTCCGGGCCGGGATCCGAAGTCCCCGGGCCAGGTGCGACTGCTGCAGTCCCCGAGCCGCCTGCCGAAGTCCCCGAGCCGACTACTGCAACCTTTGAGTCGGATCCGACTGTTTCAGGAGCAACCGGCACGAAGATAGAATCTGATTCTGGCGAAGGCTTCATGGGCGGCTTGAGGAGGCGCTAAAGGGACACGCCGGCTGGTATGGCTTGCCGGGTGGAGCCAATCCGTGCCAAGGCATCTGCTTGCTCGTTGTCATTTCGTGGCACATGAAGGAACTCGCACCCCTCAAAATATCCGCTGAGCTGCTGGACGAGGAAGCGGTAGCTTGCCATGTTTGCATCCTTGGCATCCTAGTCACCAGACGACTGTTGGACGACCAAGTCGGAGTCACCGTAGCACAGAATTCGGCGAATGCCGAGCTCTTTGGCAAGCCGGAGTTCGTGTACTAGTGCCTCATATTTGGCCACATTGTTGGAGGCGACAAAATGGATTTGCAATGTATATCTGAGCTTGTCGCCTTTGGGAGAGGTGAGGACGATGTTAGCTCCCAAACCGGTGCGCATCTTCGAACCATCAAAGTGCATCCGCCAATGGGTGGAGTCCGGCGCTAGCGGCAGGTACCGAGTCTCGGCCCAGTGAACAAGGAAGTCGTCCAGTTCTTGGGACTTGATGGTGGTGCGTGGCTGGTAGAAGATGGTGTAGGGGGCCAACTCGATGGCCCATTTGGCCACTCGGCCTGAAGCATCTCGGCTGCCTATGATCTCGGCAAGTGGAGCAGTGCACACAACCGTGATAGGGTGCTCTTGGAAATATGGCTTTAACTTCTTGGCGGTAAAGTGCACACCATAGCACATCTTCTGGTAGTGAGGGTAGTTCTGCTTGGAAGCCGACAACACTTCACTTAAGTAATACACCGGTCTCTGGACCGGCAGAACCTTGCCGTCTTCCTTGCGCTCAACTACAATGACTGTGCTGACCACCCGGCTGGTGGCGGCGATATAGAGGAGCATGGGCTCCTTAGCAGCTAGCGCGGCCAGGACAGGCGGCGTGGTCAACATCTTCTTGAGCTGGAGAAAAGCCTCATCTGCCTTGTCATTCCACTAGAAGTGAGTGGTTTTCTTCAGGAGTTGGTACAGAGGGAGGGCCTTCTTGCCCAGCCGACTGATGAAGTGGTTGATGGATGCCAGACAGCCGGTGAACTTTTGGACATCTCGCAGTCGGGTGGGTACTTTCATCCCCTCGATAGCCTTGATCTTGACAGGGTTGCACTCAATGCCACGTTCGGAGACCAGGAAGCCAAGGAGCTGGCCGGTTGGTACTCCGAACACACACTTCTCTGGGTTGAGCTTGATCTGAAACCGGCGCAGATTTTCAAAAGTTTCTTTGAGATCTTCTAGGAGGGTCCAACGCTTCTCCGTCTTCACCACAACATCGTCCACATAGACGTGGGCATTCCTGCTGAGCTGCTTGAGGAGGCACTTCTGCATGCAACGCTGAAACGTGGCGCCGACATTCCTCAAGCCGAACGTCATTGTCAGGTAGCAGAAGGCTCCGAACAATGTGATGAAGGAGGTCTTCAGCCTATCAGCCGGATTCAACTTGATCTGGTGGTACCCTGAATATGCATCCAAAAAACTCAACAGCTCGCATCTGGCTGTGGAGTCTATCACTTGGTCAATCCGTGGCAAGGCGAATGGATCTTTAGGGCAAGCTTTGTTGAGGCTGGTATAATAAATACACATGCGCCACTTGTTGTTCTTCTTCAGTACAAGGACTGGGTTGGCTAGTCACTCTGGATAGAATACTTCCATAATGAAGCCGGCTGCTAGAAGCCGGGCTATCTCTTCACCGACAATCCTTCTCTTTTCCTCCGACAGGCGGCGGAGGGGTTGCTTGATCGGCTTGGCGTCAGGTCGGACGTGTAGCTTGTGCTCGGCGAGATCCCTTGGAACACCCTGCATGTCCTTAGGAGACCATGCAAAGATGTCCCTATTCTATTCTCACGGAGGAAATCGACGAGCTCGCTTTCCTATTTGCTGTCGAGGTTTGCGCCTACGATAGCGTACCTCTCCGGGTGCTCCGAGTCCAGTGGTATCTTCTTTGTCTCCATGGTTGGCTTGAAGGAGCCTTCAACTTCCGACTCCTTGGGGTCAGGGGACATGTCCGGCTGCTTGCCGGCCATGGCCACAACCCGGTCAAGGAGCCGCTTCTCAGCAGTGATCACGAGGGACACGGCCAGCCGAATGTTGGCTGCCGCACATGCGGATACTTCAGGTAATCTCCGGAGACGGTGATAATCCCTTTGGTGGTTGGCATCTTCATCTTGAGGTAGGCATAGTGCGGCACCGCCATGAAGTTGGCCAAGGCAGGTCGACCAAGCAGTGCATGGTAAGGGCTCTCAAGGTCAACTACTTCAAACCAGATAGGCTCTCGGCGGATCTTTGTCTCCAAAGAGGACATCTATCCTGATCTTGCCGATTGGAGAGTGCGAAAGGCCGGGCACTATACCATGGAAGACAGTCCGACTGGGTTGAAGCTGCTTCTGCATGATGCCCAACTTCTCCATGGTGTCGCGGTACAAGATGTTGATGCTGCTGCCGCCATCTATCAGGACTTGGGAGAAGCGAGCAGCTCGCCTCTCTGTAGCAAAGGTGGCATCCAACACCAGAGCGTAGGAACCCGGGGAAGGCATCACTTCTGGGTGGTCAGCTCGGCTCCAACTGATCGGCTTCTCGGACCAGTGCATGAACTCTGGAGCTTCAGAAGCTACATCATTCACCTCTCGGGACTGTTGGCATCAGCTGTGCTTGTCGTCAGCCACACTGGTGAAGACGACATAAGCTCCTTGTTCTTCAGGGTACTCATCTTGGATGGCAGCGACGGGCCGGGCCGCCTGCTGCTGCGGAGGAGGCGGCGGCGGCTGGCCAGCAGGCGGAGGAGGCAGCAACCCCTCGCCCTTGGAGATTCGGGTGAGCCAGTGACACTTCCGAGTGATGTGGTTGGATGGCTTCGTGCCGTTGTGGAACTTGCAGGGTGCATCAAGGGTTTGCTCATAGGAGAAGGTGGGCAACCAATTTGACTTGCCGCCCTTTTGTCGCTTGGGGGCAGGCTGCCCCTCTAACTGCTGGTCTTCGACTGTCGCCACTTGCCGGCTGGTGGAACCCGACTGTGGTGTTGGAAATATGCCCTAGAGGCAATAATAAAAGCATTATTATTATATTTCCTTATTCATGATAATTGTCTTTATTCGTTCTATAATTGTGTTATCCGGAAATCGTAATACATGTGTGAATAACAGACAACAACATGTCCCTAGTGAGCCTCTAGTTGACTAGCTTGTTGATCGACAGATAGTCATGGTTTCCTGACTATGGACATTGGATGTCATCGATAACGGGATCACATCATTAGGAGAATGATGTGATGGACAAGACCCAATCCTAAACATAGCATAAGATCGCATAGTTCGTTTGCTAGAGTTATCCAATGTCAAGTATCCTTTCCTTAGACCATGAGATCGTGTAACTCCCGGATACCGTAGGAGTGCTTTGGGTATGCCAAACGTCACAACGTAACTGGGTGACTATAAAGGTATGCTACGGGTATCTCTGAAAGTGTCTGTTGGGTTGACATGGATCGAGACTGGGATTTGTCACTCCGCTTGACGGAGAGGTATCACCGGGCCCTCTCGGTAATGCATCATCATAATGAGCTTAGTGTGATCAAAGTGTTTGATCACGGGATCATGCATTACGGTACGAGAAAAGTGACTTGCCGGTAACGAGATTGAACGAGGTATTGGTATATCGACGATCGAATCTCAGGCAAGTAAAATACCGACTGACAAAGGGAATCATATACGGGATTAATTGAATCCTTGACATCGTGGTTCATCCGATGAGATCATCGTGGAGCATGTGGGAGCCAACATGGGTATCCAGATCCCGCTGTTGGTTATTTCCCGAGAGCCGTCTCGGTCATGTCTGCATGTCTCCCGAACCCGTAGGGTCTACACACTTAAGGTTCGGTGACGCTAGGGTTGTAGGGATATGTATGTGCAGTAACCCGAATGTTTTTCGGAGTCCCGGATGAGATCCCGGACGTCACGAGGAGTTCCGGAATGGTCCGAAGGTAAAGAATTATATATAGGAAGTGCTATTTTGGCCATCGGGACAAGTTTCGGTGTTATCGGTATTGTACCGGGACCACCGGAGGGGTCCCGGGGGTCCACCGGGGGGGTCCACCTGCCCCGGGGGGCCACATGGGCTATAGGGGGTGCGCCCTGGCCTATATGGGCCAAGGGCACCAGCCCCAAGGGCCCATGCGCCAAGGAGACTTGGAGAGGGGAGAGTCCAAAGAGGGGAAGGCACCTCCGAGGTGCCTTGGGGAGGATGGACTCCTCCCCCCCTTTTGGCCGCACCCCTTCCTTGGAGGAAGGGGCAAGGCTGCGCCCTCCCCCCCTCTAATGCGCCTATATAAAGGGAGGGGAGGGAGGGGTGGCCGCACCCTATGCCCTGGCTCCTCCCTCCTCCCTGCAACACCTCCTCCTCCTCCCGTAGTTGCTTAGCGAAGCCCTGCCGGAGTTCTGCTGCATCCACCACCACACAATCGTGCTGGATCTTCCTCAACCTCTCCTTCCCCCTTGCTGGATCAAGAAGGAGGAGACGTCTCCCGTCCCGTACGTGTGTTGAACGCGGAGGTGCCGTCCGTTCGGCACTAGATCATCGGTGAATTGGATCACGGCAAGTACGACTACCTCATCCACGTTCACTCGAACGCTTCCGTTGCGATCTACAAAGTGGTATGTAGATGCTATCTAATCTGAATACTCGTTGCTAGATGAACTCATAGATGGATCTTGGTGAAACCGTAGGAAAAATTTTAATTTTCTGCAACGTTCCCCAACAGTGGCATCATGAGCTAGGTCTATGCGTAGTTCTTCTTGCGCGAGTAGAACACAATTTGTTGTGGGCGTAGATGTTGTCAACTTTTCTTGCCGCTACTAGTCTTATCTTGCTTCAGCGGTATTGTGGGATGAAGCGGCCCGGACCAACCTTACACGTACGCTTACGTGAGACCGGTTCCACCGACTAACATGCACTAGTTGCATAAGGTGGCTGGCGGGTGTCTGTCTCTCCTACTTTAGTTGGAGCGGATTCGATGAAAAGGGTCCTTATGAAGGGTAAATAGAAGTTGACAAATCACGTTGTGGTTTTACGTAGGTAAGAAAACGTTCTTGCTAGAACCCTAATTCAGCCACGTAAAACTTGCAACAACAATTAGAGGACGTCTAACTTGTTTTTGCAGCAAGTGCTTTGTGATATGATATGGCCAAAGTTGTGATGTATGATGAATGATCTATATGTGATGTATGAGATGTTCATGCTATTGTAATAGGAATCACGACTTGCATGTCGATGAGTATGACAACTGGCAGGAGCCATAGGAGTTGTCTTTATTTTTTGTATGACCTGCGTTTCATTGAGAATCGCCATGTAAATTACTTTACTTTATTGCTAAACGCGTTAGCCATAGTAGTAGAAGTAATAGTTGGCGAGCAACTTCATGGAGACACGATGATGAAGATCATGGTGTCAAGCCGCTGACAAGATGATCATGGAGCCCCAAGATGAAGATCAAAGGAGCTATGTGATATTGGCCATATCATGTCACGTTTATTATTTGATTGCATGTGATGTTTATCATGTTTTGCATCTTGTTTACTTAGAACGACGGTAGTAAATAAGATGATCCCTCATAATAATTTCAAGAAAGTGTTCACCCTAACTGTGCACCGTTGCTAAGGTTCGTCGTTCCGAAGCACCACGTGATGATCGGGTGTGATAGGTCCTTACGTTCGCATACAACGGGTGTAAGCCAGATTTACACACGCAAAACACTTAGGTTGACTTGACGAGCCTAGCATGTACAGACATGGCCTCGGAACACAGAAGACCGAAAGGTCGAGCATGAGTCGTATAGAAGATACGATCAACATGAAGATGTTCACCGATGTTGACTAGTCCGTCTCACGTGATGATCGGACACGGCCTAGTTGACTCGGATCATGTAATACTTAGATGACTAGAAGAGGGATGTTTATCTAAGTGGGAGTTCATTAAATAATTTGATTAAATGAACTTTATTATCATGAACTTAGTCTAAATATTTACAATATGTCTTGTAGATCAAATGGCCAACGTAGTCCTCAACTTCAACGTGTTCCTAGAGAAAACCAAGCTGAAAGACGATGGTAGCAACTATACGGACTGGGTCCGGAACCTGAGGATCATCCTCATAGCTGCCAAGAAAGATTATGTCCTACGAGCACCGCTGGGTGACGCACCTATTCTCCCTGCAGAACAAGACGTTATGAACGCTTGGCAGTCACGCTGCGATGATTACTCCCTCGTTCAGTGCGGCATGCTTTACAGCTTAGAGCCGGGGCTCCAAAAACGTTTTGAGAGACATGGAGCATATGAGATGTTCGAAGAGCTGAAAATGGTTTTCCAAGCTCATGCCCGGGTCGAGAGATATGAAGTCTCCGATAAATTCTTTAGCTGTAAGATGGAGGAAAATGGCTCTGTCAGTGAGCACATACTCAAAATGTCTGGGTTGCACAACCGCTTGACTCAACTGGAAGTTAATCTCCCGGATGAAGCGGTCATTGACAGAATCCTCCAGTCGCTTCCACCTAGCTACAAGAGCTTTGTGATGAACTACAATATGCAGGAGATGGTAAAGACCATTCCTGAGGTATATGCTATGCTGAAATCAGCAGAGGTAGAAATCAAGAAGGAGCATCAAGTGTTGATGGTGAATAAAACCACTAAGTTCAAGAAGGGCAAGGGTAAAAAGAACTTCAAGAAGGACGGCAAGGAAGTTGCCGCGCCCGGTAAACAAGTTGCCGGGAAGAAGCCAAAGAATGGACCCAAGCCCGAAACTGAGTGCTTTTATTGCAAGGGAAGTGGTCACTGGAAGCGGAACTGCCCCAAATACTTAGCGGACAAGAAGGTCGGCAAAACCAAAGGTATATGTGATATACATGTAATTGATGTGTACCTTACCAGTACTCGTAGTAGCTCTTGGGTATTTGATACCGGTGCAGTTGCTCACATTTGTAACTCAAAGCAGGAGCTGCGGAATAAACGGAGACTGGCGAAGGACGAGGTGACGATGCGCGTCGGGAATGGTTCCAAGGTCGATGTGATCGCCGTCGGCACGCTGCCTCTACATTTACCTACGGGATTAGTTTTAAACCTCAATAATTGTTATTTAGTGCCAAGTTTGAGCATGAACATTGTATCTGGGTCTCGCTTAATTCGAGATGGCTACTCATTTAAATCCGAGAATAATGGTTGTTCTATTTATATGAGAGATATGTTTTATGGTCATGCTCCGATGGTTAATGGTTTATTCTTGATGAATCTCGTACGTGATGATACACATATTCATAGTGTGAGTACCAAAAGAGTTAAAATTGATAACAATAGTCCCACATATTTGTGGCACTGCCGCCTTGGTCACATAGGTGTCAAACGCATGAAGAAGCTCCATGCAGATGGACTTTTAGAGTCTCTTGATTATGAATCATTTGACACGTGCGAACCATGCCTCATGGGTAAAATGACCAAGACTCCGTTCTCAGGAACAATGGAGCGAGCAACCAACTTATTGGAAATCATACATACCGATGTGTGCGGTCCAATGAGTGTTGAGGCTCGCGGTGGCTATCGTTATGTTCTCACCCTCACTGATGACTTGAGTAGATATGGGTATATCTACTTAATGAAACACAAGTCTGAGACCTTTGAAAAGTTCAAAGAATTTCAGAGTGAGGTTGAAAATCAACGTGATAGAAAGATCAAGTTTCTACGATCAGATCGTGGAGGAGAATACTTGAGTCATGAATTTGGCACACACTTAAGACAATGTGGAATAGTTTCACAACTCACGCCGCCTGGAACACCTCAGCGTAATGGTGTGTCCGAACGTCGTAATCGCACTCTATTAGATATGGTGCGATCTATGATGTCTCTTACCGACTTACCGCTATCTTTTTGGGGCTATGCTTTAGAGACTGCCGCATTCACTTTAAATAGGGCTCCGTCGAAATCCGTTGAGATGACACCGTATGAATTATGGTTTGGGAAGAAACCTAAGCTGTCGTTTCTAAAAGTTTGGGGATGCGATGCTTATGTCAAGAAACTTCAACCTGAAAAGCTCGAACCCAAATCGGAAAAATGCGTCTTCATAGGATACCCTAAAGAAACTGTTGGGTATACCTTCTACCACAGATCCGAAGGAAAGATCTTTGTTGCCAAGAATGGATCCTTTCTAGAGAAAGAGTTTCTCTCAAAAGAAGTAAGTGGGAGGAAAGTAGAACTTGATGAAGTGTTGCCTCTTGAACCGGAAAATGGCGAAACTCAAGAAATCGTTCCTGAGGTGCCTGCACCGACTAGAGAGGAAATTAATGATTATGATCAAGATACTTCTGATCAAGCTCCTACTGAAATTCGAAGGTCCACAAGGACACGTTCCGCACCAGAGTGGTACGGCAACCCTGTCTTGGAAATCATGTTGTTAGACAACGGTGAACCTTCGAACTATGAGGAAGCAATGGCGGGCCCGGATTCCGACAAATGGCTGGAAGCCATGAAATCCGAGATAGGATCCATGTATGAAAACGAAGTATGGACTTTGACTGACTTGCCCGTTGAATGGCGAGCCATAGAAAATAAATGGATCTTTAAGAAGAAGACAGACGCGGATGGTAATGTGACCATCTATAAAGCTTGGCTTGTCGCTAAGGGTTATCGACAAGTTCAAGGAATTGACTACGATGAGACTTTCTCACCGGTAGCGAAGCTGAAGTCCGTCCGAATCATGTTAGCAATTGCCGCATACTATGATTATGAGATATGGCAAATGGACGTCAAAACGGCATTCCTTAATGGTTTCCTTAAGGAAGAATTGTATATGATGCAGCCGGAAGGCTTTGTCGATCCTAAGAATGCTGACAAGGTATGCAAGCTCCAACGCTCGATTTATGGGCTGGTGCAAGCGTCTCGGAGTTGGAACATTCGCTTTGATGAGATGATCAAAGCGTTTGGGTTTACACAGACTTATGGAGAAGCCTGTGTTTACAAGAAAGTGAGTGGGAGCTCTGTAGCATTTCTCATATTATATGTAGACAACATACTTTTGATGGGAAATGATATAGAACTCTTGGACAGCATTAAGGCCTATTTGAATAAAAGTTTTTCAATGAAGGACCTTGGAGAAGCTGCTTATATATTAGGCATCAAGATCTATGGAGATAGATCGAGACGCCTCATAGGTCTTTCACAAAGCACATACCTTGATAAAATATTGAAGAAGTTCAATATGGATCAATCTAAGAAAGGGTTCTTACCTGTATTACAAGGTGTGAAATTGAGCTCAGCTCAATGTCCGACCACGGCAGAAGATATAGAAGAGATGAGCGTCATCCCCTATGCCTCAGCCATAGGTTCTATTATGTATGCCATGCTGTGTACCAGACCTGATGTAAACCTTGCCATAAGTTTGGTAGGAAGGTACCAAAGTAATACTGGCAAGGAACACTGGACAGCGGTCAAGAATATCCTGAAGTACCTTAAAAGGACTAAGGAAATGTTTCTCGTTTATGGAGGTGACGAAGAGCTCGTCGTATAAGGTTACGTCGACGCTAGCTTCGACATAGATCTGGATGACTCTAAGTCACAAACCGGATACGTGTATATTTTGAATGGTGGGGCAGTAAGCTGGTGCAGTTGCAAGCAAAGCGTCATGGCGGGATCTACATGTGAAGCGGAGTACATGGCAGCCTCGGAGGCAGCACATGAAGCAATTTGGGTGAAGGAGTTCATCACCGACCTCGGAGTCATACCCAATGCGTCGGGGCCAATCAAGCTCTTCTGTGACAACACTGGAGCTATTGCACTTGCAAAGGAGCCCAGGTTTCACAAGAAGACCAGGCACATCAAGCGTCGCTTCAATTCCATTCGTGAAAATGTTCAAGATGGAGACATAGAAATTTGTAAAGTGCACACGGATCTGAATGTCGCAGATTCGTTGACTAAACCTCTCCCTAAGGCAAAACATGATCAGCACCAGAACTCTATGGGTGTTCGATTCATCACAATGTAACTAGATTATTGACTCTAGTGCAAGTGAGAGACTGTTGGAAATATGCTCTAGAGGCAATAATAAAAGCATTATTATTATATTTCCTTATTCATGATAATTGTCTTTATTCGTGCTATAATTGTGTTATCCGGAAATCGTAATACATGTGTGAATAACAGACAACAACATGTCCCTAGTGAGCCTCTAGTTGACTAGCTTGTTGATCGACAGATAGTCATGGTTTCCTGACTATGGACATTGGATGTCATCGATAACGGGATCACATCATTAGGAGAATGATGTGATGGACAAGACCCAATCCTAAACATAGCATAAGATCGCACAGTTCGTTTGCTAGAGTTATCCAATGTCAAGTATCCTTTCCTTAGACCATGAGATCGTGTAACTCCCGGATACCGTAGGAGTGCTTTGGGTATGCCAAACGTCACAACGTAACTGGGTGACTATAAAGGTATGCTACGGGTATCTCTGAAAGTGTCTGTTGGGTTGACATGGATCGAGACTGGGATTTGTCACTCCGCTTGACGGAGAGGTATCACCGGGCCCTCTCGGTAATGCATCATCATAATGAGCTTAGTGTGATCAAAGTGTTTGATCACGGGATCATGCATTACGGTACGAGAAAAGTGACTTGCCGGTAACGAGATTGAACGAGGTATTGGTATATCGACGATCGAATCTCAGGCAAGTAAAATACCGACTGACAAAGGGAATCATATACGGGATTAATTGAATCCTTGACATCGTGGTTCATCCGATGAGATCATCGTGGAGCATGTGGGAGCCAACATGGGTATCCAGATCCTGCTGTTGGTTATTGCCCGAGAGCCGTCTCGGTCATGTCTGCATGTCTCCCGAACCCGTAGGGTCTACACACTTAAGGTTCGGTGACGCTAGGGTTGTAGGGATATGTATGTGCAGTAACCCGAATGTTGTTCGGAGTCCCGGATGAGATCCCGGACGTCACGAGGAGTTCCGGAATGGTCCGGAGGTAAAGAATTATATATAGGAAGTGCTATTTTGGCCATCGGGACAAGTTTCGGTGTTATCGGTATTGTACCGGGACCATCGGAGGGGTCCCGGGGGTCCACCGGGGGGGTCCACCTGCCCCGGGGGCCACATGGGCTATAGGGGGTGCGCCCTGGCCTATATGGGCCAAGGGCACCAGCCCCAAGGGCCCATGCGCCAAGGAGACTTGGAGAGGGGAGAGTCCAAAGAGGGGAAGGCACCTCCGAGGTGCCTTGGGGAGGATGGACTCCTCCCCCCCTTTTGGCCGCACCCCTTTCTTGGAGGAAGGGGCAAGGCTGCGCCCTCCCCCCCTCTAATGCGCCTATATAAAGGGAGGGGAGGGAGGGGTGGCCGCACCCTATGCCCTGGCTCCTCCCTCCTCCCTGCAACACCTCCTCCTCCTCCCGTAGTTGCTTAGCGAAGCCCTGCCGGAGTTCTGCTGCATCCACCACCACACCGTCGTGCTAGATCTTCCTCAACCTCTCCTTCCCCCTTGCTGGATCAAGAAGGAGGAGATGTCTCCCGTCCCGTACGTGTGTTGAACGCGGAGGTGCCGACCGTTCAGCACTAGATCATCGGTGAATTGGATCACGGCAAGTACGACTACCTCATCCACGTTCACTCGAACGCTTCCGTTGCGATCTACAAAGTGGTATGTAGATGCTATCTAATCTGAATACTCGTTGCTAGATGAACTCATAGATGGATCTTGGTGAAACCGTAGGAAAAATTTTAATTTTCTGCAACGTTCCCCAACATGTGGCACTTTGCGGTTGTTGTTGTTCTGCTGCTGTCGCCGACTGGTGTCACCAGCCGGAGTCTGAGGAGCCTGAGGGGCCACTTCACCGGATGTATCAACTTGAATCTCCGCCTTCATGGAGGAGTCGGCCGTGGCGTACCTGTCCGCTATGATCAGCAGCTCGTCGAGGGTTGCGGCTCGTCGCAGAGAAGTCGGTGCTTGAGGAAGGTGCCTTCTCTGCACCCGGCGGTGAAGTACTCGATAGCCTGCACCTCATGCACGCCTTCGCAGGAGTTGCACAGCTCGGCCCAACACGTGAGGTAGTCGCGAGTCGATTCAGTGGGGCCTTGGACGCACAAGGAGAGCTGGCGAGACTTGGGCGACCGCTTGTACGTGCTGGTGAAGTTGCGGACAAAGGCTTCAGTGAAGTCTACCCAACTGTTGATGCTGCGGGGCTTCAGGTTGTTCAGCCATGTCCAGGCGGTGCCCTGGAGCATGAGCGGAACATATTTCATGGCAACGCGCTTGTTGCTGTTTGCTATGTTGACGGCCGTGGAATGGTCGACCAACCAGTCTTCCGTCTTCACAGAGCCGTTGTACTTGGGCGTATCTCTTGGGAGCGTGAACCCTTTGGTGAAGGGCTCATCGCGGATGCGGGGGCCGAACCAAGGAGGGCCCAACGCGTCTTCTTCTTCCAGCGCCAGGGATCGTTTGAGACGGTCGATCCGGTGGCGGGCATCATTTTCTCCGATTCCTTCTCGGGGGCCAAGCCGGACACCTAGACTCGGATGATCAACGGGCGGCAGGGAGACGCGCCTTTCTCTATGCTGGGGAGGCTGATAGTCTCCCGGTCGTTCCACCGCCCGTGGGCGGCCGTCTTGGTCGTGCTCGATGGAGATATGCATCCGGCTGTGGCTTGCAGCCGGATCTCGATATCTTCGTCCGCGGTTGCCGCCAGTCGGCGTCTGGGACGTCGCGTCGTGCTCTTGGCGAGGGGGCCAGTTCTCAGCTTGCAGGCCGGGCCCCACCACTCGGTGGCCGGTTTCCTGTTGCGCAATAGCCGCGTCAAGGAGCTGCTGCACTCGCTCCATCATGCAATGACGCTCGTCGCCCTCCAAGTGCTCCAGCTCTTCTGTTGCCGCTTGGGCAGCTCGTATGTTCTCCTGGGGCGTGGCGTAAGTCGGGCGGTCAGCCCCCAGCATGCTGGCGATGGCGGCTCCGCGTTGCCGAACAACACCCACATGGCTGGGCTCGCCAGTAGCCGACGTGAAACCAATGGCGCGGTCGACTTCACGCTGGTAGGCCTCAGAGAGGCGTCTCATGGTGGCCAACTTTTTGGTGCTATCGAAGAGCGCCTTGCGATGCGCCTCTAGTGCCTCGCCATCAGCGTCTTCGGGGATGGGTGCAGCCAGGTCCCGCAATGCTGCCTGCAGCGGATCCTGGCCGTCTCCGCCAGAGTGCTTGCCATGGCCAATGACAAGTACCTTTGTGACGGTGCTGCCGCCGCTGTCCGTGCAAGGAAGCGGATCATCGATGACCACCACATTGGTGGGGAATGCATCGAGTGACGCCGTGTTGGAGTCGACAAGCATCGGGTCGGTGGAACCAACCGACTCCAAGTCGACGGCCAGCTCGTTGGCGATGTGGAGCTGGTCGAGGAGGCTAACGAGGCGGCTTTCGAGGCCATCTGTGCCTACGTCGGACGCAGGCTCGTCGGAGAGGCGGATCACGCCAACAAGGTCAGTGAGGCAGCCCGCCGCGCAGGCGACCTCCGCGCCATGCAGCGCGTCGGCGCAGACGCCGTCTGGCGTGCCGGGCTGGCTGCGCTCGCCAGGAAGGAAGAGGGTTCCCGTCCAAAACAGATCTCCGGACGATGGTGCACCTAGCCCCAAGGTGGGCGCCAAATGTCGGGGTTTTGGTGCGACATATGCCAACGGGTGGCTTATCATGGTGGAGGATAGTAAGACGTCGCCGGTGCCAGGAAGCGGGATGAGGCATAGACACGTACGTCGACAAACTTTACCCAGGTTTGGGGCTCTCCTAGGAGATAACACCCCTAGTCCTACTCTGCGGGGTCTCCGCATGCTCACTATATAAACAAGTAGCTACAAGATGCTCCTTGAGCTGTTTTGCTAAAGGAGGAAGAACGGCCAGGCTAGCTCTCTCCTCTCTCTATATGTGTGGTTCTGTAATCTAAGGGTCTGAACCCTTTGCATGGGTGCCCTGGGGGGTTTATATAGGCCTACCCCCAGGGGTACAATGGTAAACTGGTCGGGTGTAGGCCCAGGCCGTCAGTGTCTCTTGTCGCCAGCTTCTCCGCTGGCTGCTGGGGCCCTCCAACTGGTGGGCTCCGTCGGCTGTCTTGTACTTGGCCGACAGGCCATGCCCGCCGCTTGCGGGTCTTGCCGGTTTCTCATCACTGTAGCCGTGCTTCTAATGACGCTTGCTTTGTCGGGGAAGGCGTGGCTACAGTCCGCTGCCTTGGCGGGCGTTCACTGTAGCAATTCCCCGTGTCTTCTGGTTAATGGCACACAAACTCCTAGGGGGGAGAGCCGCCTGCCGGGTGCCGACCTCCCCCCAAGCCGACTAGCCAGGCTTGCCGCCTTCTAGCTTCTCACAGGCAAGTAGGGCCCGCCACCTGCGGGCCGTACCGACAACCTGTCATGGGAGCATGGTTCTTCTGACTTGGGTGATGTCACGGGCGGAGGGGCTACAGTGGTGCGCCGTGCAGGAGATCTCCGGCTGGTACGACGCACTGTGGCCAGGACCCGTCCTGGATTCCGGGGTGGCAGGCTTCGCTGTAGCCACGCCCCGTCTCATCGCATTCATGGGGGTGCAGACTTTGAGGGCTCTTGGGGCCGCCTGCCAGGAGCCGGCCTCTCTGGAGGCCGGCTGCTAGGAGGCGGCCCAATTCTTGGCCGTCTTCTAGAGTCCGCTGCCTTCCAGCAGCCGGCCTATTGGACCAGCCGGCCTCAAGAAGGTGGGGGCCAATCTTTGATGCATGAGGGGCGCAGTCGACCCCAATGTCTTGAAATGCCATGGGGGGCGGATGAGGCTACCCATGGCCAATAACTCCGACATACTGCAAGAAGCAATAGTCCCTTTGTTATTAAATATATAGAAAAGAACACACATAGCTTACGAAACTCTTGACTGCCTTTACGGTAAACACAATCGTTATCAGGCTGCTATTGAACTATGCTAAACAGAATTAGTTGCATGACCTAAGTGATTAACCAACCCAAACAACTAATGCTTTGTAGTAATTTACATGTAGGGAATGCTCAACTAAAAAAACATGTTGGTAACGCTCGTTTCCTCAGCTGATTAATCAGTTGCACTGGTCATTCGAACTAACACGGGACGTCGGGACCCATGTATCAACGGCAAGAGAGGTGCTCGCCATTTTTTGGCGACTGATTCCGACACCGTCGACACGCCCATGCATTGATGGAAATAACACGGTGCCGTTCGGGGCTGGCCGGGTGAGCCAATATTTTGGCAACCATCCAAATAACATCCAAATCCCATGGGTGAGCCAAAAAATTAGTAGGGTCGTCATTGGTGGTAATCCAAACAACCCCCCTTAGCTTCAATAGGATAATGATTGTGAATGCACTGAAAACTGAAGTGACCAATATTATTGCAACATTCACAAGCTGTCAGGACCCCGATCCTAAGCCACATCGATCCAGCATGTAACACATCGTATCACTTTGCGGCCTCACGCACGGTACTCCCACGGGTGCCACCTTACCTGGCCCGGGACCGTTTGCGCCTTTTGGCTCACGTATATGATAGTGTCGCTAGCATCCATATGACAGAGAACCCGGACCGACATGGCTAGTCGTGAACCCAAGGCGGCACTAACCCATGAGGACAGGCATACATGAATCACCTCGAGCATGTCGGTCAACAACGTATAAATTCGGGATGTAGCACTGGGCTAACAGGACTCCGGTGACCCGGGCTGTAGCAGGCTAGGCAGGACTCCGGATAACACCGCGTGACATTTCCCCGAAGGGACAGACACAGGAACGAAGTGAATCACATGCCGGCCAGTCAAGTGTTCCAAGCAGTAGTGCTGGGCTAGCAGGACTCCGGTGAACCGGGCTGTAGCGGACTACTATCGCTCAGAAGCACTAGACTACATTTCCCCATATGATAGGCTGCCAAGGATAAACAACTAGATAGTCGGATCCCACTCATACCAAGCATTTCAATCATACACACAATATGCCCGATATGAGTAAATACAACATTGCATCACAACAAAACTCTACAACTCAAGTACTTTATTTAGGAGGCTCCGAAGAGCCATACATATCATCCATACAGATAGGGGTCACATGACCTGACACTCAAGTCATACAAACATACAAGCACATGCGGAAGCAAAGTAGTCTGAGTACAGACACTAGAAAGAAAGAAGGCTTGACGAAGCCTGTCTATCTACATCGACCCTTCACAAGCCTTGGGTCACCACCTGGGTGGTAAGTCACTCGTCAATGCCGAGGTCTACATAGAACCCATCGGAGGGGTTGGCGTTGTTGTCTGAAAACATTAATTAAAGCAACATGAGTATGAAGGTACTCAACAAGTCTTACAACAGAATCCTACTATACTTGCACATTCTCAAGAAGGTAGTGGAGTTATTGCAGCAAGCCAGCTTTGACTCTTGGCTAAGCTATCCTACGATAGACACAACTGGTAAATCATTTGTCGCACATGAGTCCACTATCACCAACACAATACTCCACCGCGGATCCTCTCTCGCCATCCTACGAGAGGGCCATCCGCGGTACTCACACTTATCTTGAGAGTTTTAGTAGAACCCATTTACTTGTCTATGAACTGTATAGATGACCAAGTAGTCCTTTACCGCGGACGCGGCTATTCGAATAGTTTTATACCCTGCAGGGGTGTACTTCTTCACACACGCTCTCACCACTTATCGCCGTTTACACGACATGTACTCGGCAACCTTCAAGCGGAAGCCCAGCGAGGGTGTCGGCCACGACCTGACTAAACACACAAGTCCCTAGTCCAGGTTTATCGCCTATTCGGGTTCCATCCGCAGGGAGTCCGGCCGAGGTTTCCACTAACGGCCCCGAACGATGTGAACAGGGTTCCCGAGACACCAAACGGGCGAATCGGTACACCGTGCCACGTGCCTACCGCAACACAGCCCACCCCTATGGTCAGCGCTGCGTGCGGCCCCCAGCATACTACAAACACCAGAAACTACTTTGCAACTCCCGGACAGAGGACAAGTGTGGTTAATAAGCCGAGAGGGTCCATTGGTTTCGGGCCCAATGCGTGGTAGTAGCTGAATCTTAAATCACACACACAGATCTCAGTTCTTAAGGACGGCCTCAATGAAACAACCCACCATGTACTCCTACATGGCCTCTCATCGATTCCTTTACCAAATCGTATTCAACACTTTCATACTCTCGACACCGTCACAACCTTTCACTCTAGTTCATCATCCCGATGAGCCAGACCTGACACAACTCTAAGCATAGCAAGCATAGCATGGTAGGAAACACACACACATGGCTCAATCAACGCCTACACATGCTAGTGGGTTTCATCTAGTTACTGTGGCAATGACAGGTCATGCAAAGGAAGTGGGTTCAACTACCGCAACACACAGCAGTTTGAATCGCGTTGTCTTAATGCAGTAAACGAGAGCAGAAGCGAGAACATGGGTTTGTATCGGAATGATCAATGGGTTGCTTGCCTGATGGAGTGGTAGTGGGATACTGCCCTTCAGTTGGATACTCGTGAATATCCTCGGAGGCAGAACCTACCACGAAGAACATATCGGAACACAATCAACACATGACGATATGCAACAATATGATGCATGCTATGACATGGCAATATGAATGTGTCTTGGCCTAATGCAAGATAAAATAGAAAGGGATGAACTCATTTGAATCTTTGATTCAAATATTAGCTCATTAAACATGGCCTTAATAGTGCATTTCCTTATTCTGCTTAAACAGCAAGGTAAACTTGTTTTGTCATGCACGGTACCATTACAGATGGATAGATTGAATTTTTCTGATAATTTTTCATATATAAATTATTTCATTTGGAGTTACGGTTGAATTTCTATGATTTTTAGAAGTTTTAAACATTTTCTGGAATTTCCTGAATAAAAATAAATCCAGAAAATGCATTACCGCGTCAGCATTGCGTCATGCTGACCTCAGCAGGTCAAAGGCGCCAGTCTAGGTCAAACCTGACTGGTGGGCCCCTTCTGTCAGTCTCTCAGTTAAATAACAGGATTAGATTAACACTAATTAGCTGTCAGTGGGGCCTGGGCCCACATGTCA
The DNA here is from genome assembly GCA_032464435.1 of Aegilops umbellulata. NCBI lineage: Eukaryota > Viridiplantae > Streptophyta > Magnoliopsida > Poales > Poaceae > Aegilops > Aegilops umbellulata. Next base: position 22,447,134 of record CP136057.1, read on the forward strand.
GTGACTGATTAAAATAAAATTAGTTAAAACTAATCCTAGATTAGTTAGCAGACCGGCCCCACCTGTCATAGACTCAGGGGGGGTCTACCTGGGCCCACCCAGGGTCAAACTGGGTCAAACTCGCCGGCGTTGAGCCGCAGGCGAGGCTCGAGACGGTGGCGCAGCTCGGAAAACGCCTACAGGGCACAAGCGAGGCCGTTCTTAGGCTCGTTGGAGAGCTCTTGCAGTCGCGCATCTAGTGGTGGTGGTGGCCGGGCCTACGGTGGACGGAGACGGCGACGGCGAGCTCCAAGGCGGCGGCCGGAGTTCGGCCATGTGCGGGGTGTGGGCTGCGGCGTGCAAACGTGGAAACTGAGGCGCTAGCGAGGCACTACGTGATGCGGCAAGCACGTTGCGTAGCACGGGATGACTAAATGGTCGCCGGAGTGGCGCCGGCGACAAGCTCGAGCGGAGACGAGCTTCGGCCATGGTGGAACTATGGCCTAGAGGGTGCAAACGTGTGGAAAAGAAGAGGGGAAAGGTGGCGGAGCTCACAGGGAGGTCGATGAGCAGCTCAGTGGGCTCGGGGGCGACCGGAGTGAGGCGAATCGATGAGCGGCGTCCGGCGGGTACCGAGGTTGAAGACGATCTGATGGCGGCGATGCAGGGCCTCCGGCGATGCGTGGCTCGGTGGGGAAGGCGAGGGCGTCACGGCAGAGCTTCTGGACAGGTCAGAGAGGCGAGGGGTGACAGAGGGCGCGGCTACGACGGTGAGACGGCGACGGGTGCGTCGGCCATCACGGGAGAGGGAGAGGGAGACGAGGGGGAGAGTGAGAGAGGATGAGGGGGGGGGGGGACGTGGCATTCCCTGGACGTCTCCCGGCGTCAGCGGAAGCAGGAGGTGGCCGGCGTGTGGCCACGGGCGCCGGCCACGTGCTCCGCGTCCTTCTGGCGCGAGGAGGACGACGACTGGCAGCGCCAGTAGGCTGGGCCGAGCCAGGTGGGCTGGCCAGCACAGGTAAGGCCCAGGTGGGCTTCTCCCTCTCTTTTTTTAGTTTGTTTCTGTTTTCTATTTAACTGTAACTGTTGGGCTTTATTTAAAATACTAAAACATTTCCAAAAATCCTAAAATGATTGTGGGCTCTGTTTGGATTATTTCCAACAGCAAACATTTATTTCCAGAATTATTTGAGCATTTAAATTATTTAATAGCATTTAAATGCCCAAATTCAAATACTTATGATTTAAATCAATGACCTTTTGTTGACCTAGAAAATTGTGCACCTATTTTGCCAGAGGTTCTATCCCAAGACAATGAGGGTGAACATTTTAGAAGGGCATTTCAGGTTCATTGAAAATGCTTTTAGTAAACCCTAGTTGATTTCAGGGGGGGTGTTGGGGGGTTCTGCCTTCCCCATTTCAAGTTTCTGATGAAAAGTAAACATGATGCAACACTCTAATGCATGACTAGCTAGGGTGTGACAACTCTCCCCCACTCGAAAGAATCTCGTCCCGAGATTTAGGATCCGTCGAAAAGAAGGTGGGGTACTCGAGTCGAAGACGATCCTCCCTTTCCCAAGTAGCTTCTTGCTCGGAATGGTGTGACCATTGAACTTTGAGAAACTTGATATTCTGGCGTCGAGTGGTACGCTCGGCTTGATCAAGGATACGAACGGGGTGTTCTCGATAGGTGAGGTTATCTTGGAGATCAAGCGTTTCGTGGTCCACTCCACGGATAGGATCCGAGAAGCAAAGCCTGAGTTGAGAAACGTGGAAGACATCATGAACTCTGGAGAGAAGCGAAGGTAGTTCCAGTTGGTAGGCAACTTCCCCTCGTTTGGCAAGAATGCGAAAGGGTGCAATATAACGAGGAGCCAATTTGCCTTTGATACCGAATTGATGGGTTCCCTTTAAGGGTGTAACCCGAAGGTAAGCCATCTCGCCAACTTCGTAAGCCATCGGCTTATGCTTGCGGTCATACTGACTCTTTTGTCGAGATTGGGCGGTTTTCAACTTCTCACGAATAATGCGAACCCGCTCTTCTGCTTCCTGGATCATATCCGGGCCAAAGAGTTGTCTCTCGCCGGTTTCTGACCAGTTAAGAGGCGTTCGACATCTTCGTCCATAGAGAACTTCGAAAGGAGCTTTGCCCAAGCTAGCTTGATAACTGTTGTTATAAGCGAACTCGGCGAATGGAAGGCACTTCTCCCAATTCATACCGAAAGAGATGACAGAAGCTCGGAGCATATCCTCCAGAATTTGATTGACTCGTTCTACTTGACCACTTGACTGAGGATGGAAGGCGGTGCTAAAGGAGAGACGAGTTCCCATAGCATTTTGGAAACTCTCCCAAAATCGAGAGGTGAAAAGACTTCCACGGTCTGAATTAATTTCCAATGGAACACCATGGAGAGACACTATTCGAGAGATGTACAAATCAGCTAGCTGGCTAGCGGTTATACTCTCGCGAACCGGTAAGAAGTGGGCTACTTTGGAAAGAGGATCGACAACAACGAAGATAGCATTATTCCCTCTTTTGGTTCTGGGAAACCCGGTAATGAAATCCATACCGACTTTATCCCATTTCCATTCAGGAATTTCCAATGGTTGAAGGGTGCCAGCAGGCTATTGATGCTCTGCTTTAACGTGATGACAGACGTCGCAATTTGCAATGTATTGAGCGATTTCTCTCTTCATCCTAGTCCACCAAAACCTCTGGCGTAGGTCTTGATACATTTTAGTACTACCGGGATGAATGGTGAGAGGGGATTCATGAGCTTCTTTAAGGGTCAATTGCCTCAGGTTGCGTACTTTGGGAACCACTAGGCGGTCCCCAAAGAACACGACACCTTGATCATCAATGGAGAAACAATCTGCAACTCCCTTTTTGATGTTTCTCTTGATACGGGAGATTCCCGGATCCACCTTCTGTGCCTTAATGATCTGATCCGTAAGGGTAGGTTTCGCCACCAGGGTGGAAAGGAATCCTCGAGGAACAATGTGAAGGTTAAGCTTACGAAATTCCTCGTGGAGAAGTGGTTGATTTTGTTGTAACATTAGGTTGTTACAATAAGACTTACGACTTAGTGCATCAGCCATGACATTGGCTTTGCCTGGGGTGTAAGTTATTCCTAAGCATTAATCTGTGATCAACTCGACCCAACGTCTTTGCCTGAGATTCAAATCCGGTTGGGTGAAGATGTATTTCAAACTTTGGTGATCAGTGTAGATTTCGCAACGATTACCAAGAAGGTAATGTCGCCAGGTTTTGAGTGCATGGACTACAGCTGCAAGCTCTAGATCATGTGTGGGATAGTTAGCCTCATGTGGACGCAACTGTCGAGAAGCGTAGGCAATCACATGACGATCTTGCATGAGAATGCAACCTAAGTCCTTGTCGCGAGGCGTCGCAATAGATGACAAAGTCCTTAGAAAAATCTGGTGGTACCAGTACGGGAGCAGATGTCAGGCGTCTTTTCAGTTCCTGAAAGCTGAACTCGCACTGTGGGGTCCACTCGAACTTTTTATCTTTCTTGAGGAGTTCAGTTAGAGGCTTAGCAACTTTGGAGAAATTCTCGACGAAGCGGCGGCAATAGTTCGCTAAACCAAGAAAACTCCGAACTTGCTTGACCGTTTCAGGTGGAGTCCAGTCAAGGACGGCTTGAACTCGCTCGGGATTGACAGCAACGCCCTTACCAGAGATTACATGGCCCAGATAGGTCACTTCTGGCAACCAAAATTCGCACTTGGAGAATTTGGCATAAAGGCGATGCTCTCGAAGTTTCGTCAATACTAGCCTTAGATGTTCGGCATGTTCCTCCTCATTCTTGGAGTAGATGAGTATATCATCGAGGTAAACCACGACGAATTTATCCAGGTACTCCATGAAGATCGAGTTCATTAACCGAGAGAAGGTGGCTGGAGCATTGGTTAAACCAAAGGACATGACAGTGTACTCGTATTGGCCATAACGAGTAACAAAAGCCGTTTTGGGAATGTCCCCGTTCTTGATTTTGATTTGATGGTAACCCAACCTCAAATCCATCTTGGAAAAGACTGAGGATCCAGTGAGCTGGTCATACATGTCATTGATCCTGGGGAGCAGATACTTGTTCTTGATAGTGACCAAATTGACAGGTCGGTAATCCACAACCATCCGATCCGTTCCATCCTTCTTTTTGACAAAGAGAACGGGGCAAGCCCATGGAGAAGAACTAGGACGGATGAAACCCTTTTGCAAGGACTCATCGAGTTGTTTCTTGAGCTCGGCTAATTCTAGGGGTGCCATCTTATAAGGTCTTCTAGAGATTGGGATGGTTCCTGGAACAAGGTCTATCACGAACTCGACATCTCTGTCAGGTGGAACACCTGGCAGTTCCTCTGGAAAGACATCCGGGAAGTCACGAACTACCGGAATATCTTCAAGGTCTAGAAGGGGGTTGGCATTTAGAGAGTAGAGCTGACGCTCCGACACTCGGGTCAAAACATGGATTGTCTTGCCCGATGGACGGGTGAGTTGAACGGTTCTAGTAGAGCAATCAATCTTAGTGTAATGGGCTGACATCCAGTCCATACCCAAGATGATGTTTATGTCCGAGGACTTGAGAGCTATTAGTGACGCGAGGAAGACCAATCTGTCGACAAGAATTTCATTTCCATGGCTGATCCTAGAGGTTTGCCACTTAGAACCAGGGGTTTGAATTACCATGGAGGTGGGCATGTCACAAAATGTGGTGTTGTGCAATCGAGCATAGCTCTCAGAAATAAATGAATGAGATGCTCTAGTATCAAAGAGAATAGTTGCCGGATGGCAATTAACAAGGAGCGTACCGAGAACAACGTTGGGGTCCTCCTGAGTGTCCTCAGCTGAAACGTAGTTGACATGGCCACGAGCAGTGGTGACCGGCTTGGCGACAAGCACCTTTGCTGTTGGCTTACCACGGCCAACAGACTTCCCGAACTAGTTGGGGTTGTTCTGGGGACACTCGCGGATGTAGTGACCCGGCTCTCCACACTTGAAGCAAGTTATCATATTGGGGCGTGGAGCAGCATTAGCAGCGGGACCACCATAAGTCTTGGGCGGTACATACTGCTGGTTGGGGCGAGGCGCCTCAAAGGATGGCCTCGGAGTGAACCTGGATGGCACAGCAGTGTTTGGGATCCAGACCCGGCGCTTCTGAGATCCAGAGCCGGATGAAGATCCAAAGTCACGGGAGTGTTTGCGTAAAGCTTCAAAGTCATTCTGCCCTGTCTCGGCATTGATGGCCTTGTTGACCAACTTCGGAAAAGAGGTGCAATCGTGCAGACGAAGGTCACGGCGAAGCTCGGGGCTAAGTCCCTTGCGGAACCTTGCCTGCTTCTTGGCGTCGGTGGATACCTCTTCGGGAGCATAACGTGCTAACTTTCCAAACTCGCGACTGTATGCATCCACAGTCAGTCTACCCTGGGTGAAGTTACAGAACTCCTCCCTCTTGCGATCCATGAGGCCTTCCGGAATGTGATGCTCACGGAAAGCAGCACTGAAATCAGCCCAAGTAGTGATTTGGCCGACCGGGCGCATAGCCTCATAATTTTCCCACCAAAGGCTAGCAGGTCCTTCGAGGTGATAAGCAGCAAAGGTAACTTTATCATCTTCGGCTACGTTGGCAGAACGTAGCTTGTGGGCGATGCTGCGAAGCCAGTCATCGCATCGAGAGGTTCGATGGAATGGTTAAACTTTGGTGGATACAGCTTGACAAAGTCATTGATTGACACTGGAATGTTTCTCTGCTGGCGTGCAGTATTCTGCTCAATCCGCTCCAGCAAGCGGTTAGTCTCACGCTTGTTTCATTCTGCCTCCAGCATCACTTCGGCCAGAGATGGCGGTTGAGGCAGATTTTCATCCCTAGCTGCGCTAGCTTCACCCTGCTCTGGAGCAGCAGGGTTGCTGCGGGTGTTGACCATCCTAGGAAAAACAAAACAACGATTTAGACCAGGATGGCAAAAAGAAATCTGGGCAAGGAAGTGCGGAATGTAATGTATAACAAGGAATGCAGAGATGTTCATCCGTATGACAGGGTAGTTTAGAAACTGCCATATATTAACCAACAGTCATACACACCATACATAGTTTAGTACAAGCCCAAGCTAAGGTACAACTATGATGAAAGGCGTTACATCTCATCGGAGGCATTCCAAGCTCCTATACATTATTTTTCTACACCTCCGGAATGGATACACACTAAGTCATATCCCACAAGTCACGCAGGACGGTGGACATACAACTGTTACAATACTAGCGAAAACTACTACTAGCTCAGACAGCTCCGTAGTAATCCTCGTAGAAGTCACCACCCAAGCCTGGAAGCGGAACATGATCATCTGGGAACAGACGGTCCTGAGGAGCTTGCGGACCATAGGGAATCGGGTGTGGCCTTGGTCCAACAAACGGCGGCAGACGAGGTCCACGAGGAGGAGTGATGCCTCCCACCTCACGCCACTCCATGAAATCTGGCAGGCTGGCACGCACAGGATACAAGTCCCTCATGTCCATGTATCCGGCTTGCACCGCAGGGGCAAACCGAGTCAAAGTGGCCCAGTGATCAGAACGAGCATTAAAGAGTTCCATACGCAAGGCCCGATTTTCACGGTCCTTGTCTCCCAGCATCTCAGTAGTGGTGCGGAGAAGTGAGTCCTCATGGGATGCGTCGCTATACATACCCTGAAGGTAACCATGCGCCCCAGGGAGGGATGCTGGCATGTAGCGGAAATCAGTGTTGCTCAGCAAGGCAGTTCTGGCTCGAATAATAGTCATCATCGAGTAGGCTGCATCCTGCACACATCCCAATAGTGATCCCAAGTCCATAAGAACAATGGAGCGGTTTAGTAGCTCCGGGATAAGATGGATATATCCTGACCGTGCACAGATGTTGGCTTTGATTAAAGTCTCTAAACTGTTCCTCGACGGTATATTCAGGATACCATCGGTAACCTGTCTCGACCATCACTCGAACCAACATGGCTGTGTGTCCACACACATCAATGCAACGGGTCAGACGAACCACTTGGTTCTGGGAACGGGTGGCCATCTGAAAGCACAAAATAATGCAAAGGCATTAGAATTTTCTAGGAGAATTTGGACAGCATAACGGCTGTAAATGCTCAGAAAAAGAGATGAGACATCCACAACAGTTTGCAAAACCACTCAACAACATCATATCAAGGTTCTGGTTCAACTGGCAACATACTAAAATTTAGTAGAAACTGAACTGGGTTGTATCCAACAATCCTATAAGTTACTACGGATTAGTAACACGTGAACCTGATAGAGAGAAGAGAGCCTAGTCCTTAACCCACGTAGAATGAGAAGAGAATGACTCATAACAGAGGGCATAAGGTAAAGGAGTAAAAGAGCCTTACGTTCCCTCCCACAATCAATTCCCCTACATGTAACTAAAGCATTTCTAGACTCGACATCGACCAGTTTGGCTTAGCGAACCTACAGGCAGTCCAGCTCTGATGCCAACGCTGTCAGGACCCCGATCCTAAGCCACATCGATCCAGCATGTAACACATCGTATCACTTTGCGGCCTCACGCACGGTACTCCCACGGGTGCCACCTTACCTGGCCCGGGACCGTTTGCGCCTTTTGGCTCACGTATATGATAGTGTCGCTAGCATCCTTATAACAGAGAACCCGGGCCGACATGGCTAGTCGTGAACCCAAGGCGGCACTAACCCATGAGGACAGGCATACATGAATCACCTCGAGCATGTCAGTCAACAACGTATAAATTCGGGCTGTAGCACTGGGCTAACAGGACTCCGGTGACCCGGGCTGTAGCAGGCTAGGCAGGACTCCGGATAACACCGCGTGACATTTCCCCGAAGGGACAGACACAGGAACGAAGTGAATCACATGCCGGCCAGTCAAGTGTTCCAAGCAGTAGTGCTGGGCTAGCAGGACTCCGGTGAACCGGGCTGTAGCAGACTACTATCGCTCAGAAGCACTAGACTACATTTCCCCATATGATAGGCTGCCAAGGATAAACAACTAGATAGTCGGATCCCACTCATACCAAGCATTTCAATCATACACACAATATGCCCGATATGTGTAAATACAACATTGCATCACAACAAAACTCTACAACTCAAGTACTTTATTTAGGAGGCTCCGAAGAGCCATACATATCATCCATACAGATAGGGGTCACATGACCCGACACTCAAGTCATACAAACATATAAGCACATGCGGAAGCAAAGTAGTCTGAGTACAGACACTAGAAAGAAAGAAGGCTTGACGAAGCCTGTCTATCTACATCGACCCTTCACAAGCCTTGGGTCACCACCTGGGTGGTATGTCACTCGTCAATGCCGAGGTCTACATAGAACCCATCGGAGGGGTTGGCGTTGTCGTCTGAAAACATTAATTAAAGCAACATGAGTACGAAGGTACTCAGCAAGTCTTACAACAGAATCCTACTATACATGCACATTCTCAAGAAGGTAGTGGAGTTATTGCAGCAAGCCAACTTTGACTCTTGGCTAAGCTATCCTATGATAGACACAACTGGTAAATCATTTGTCGCACACGAGTCCACTATCACCAACACAATACTCCACCGTGGATCCTCTCTCGCCATCCTAGGAGAGGGCCATCCGCGGTACTCACACTTATCTTGAGAGTTTTAGTAGAATCCATTTACTTGTCTATGAACTGTATAGATGACCAAGTAGTCCTTTACCGCGGATGCGGCTATTCGAATAGTTTTATACCCTGCAAGGGTGTACTTCTTCACACACGCTCTCACCACTTATCGCCGTTTACACGACATGTACTCGGCAACCTTCAAGCGGAAGCCCAGCGAGGGTGTCGGCCACGACCTGACTAAACACACAAGTCCCTAGTCCAGGTTTATCGCCTATTCGGGTTCCATCCGCAGGGAGTCCGGCCGAGGTTTCCACTAACGGCCCCGAACGATGTGAACAGGGTTCCCGAGACACCAAACGGGCGAATCGGTACACCGTGCCACGTGCCTACCGCAACACAGCCCACCCCTATGGTCAGCGCTGCGTGCGGCCCCCAGCATACTACAAACACTAGAAACTACTTTGCAACTCCCGGACAGAGGACAAGTGTGGTTAATAAGCCGAGAGGGTCCATTGGTTTCGGGCCCAATGCGTGGTAGTAGCTGAATCTTAAATCACACACACAGATCTCAGTTCTTAAGGACGGCCTCAATGAAACAACCCACCATGTACTCCTACATGGCCTCTCATCGATTCCTTTACCAAATCGTATTCAACACTTTCATACTCTCAACACCGTCACAACCTTTCACTCTAGTTCATCATCCCGATGAGCCAGACCTGACACAACTCTAAGCATAGCAAGCATATCATGGTAGGAAACACACACACATGGCTCAATCAACGCCTACACATGCTAGTGGGTTTCATCTAGTTACTGTGGCAATGACAGGTCATGCAAAGGAAGTGGGTTCAACTACCGCAACACACAGCAGTTTGAATCGCGTTGTCTTAATGCAGTAAACGAGAGCAGAAGCGAGAACATGGGTTTGTATCGGAATGATCAATGGGTTGCTTGCCTGATGGAGTGGTAGTGGGATACTGCCCTTCAGTTGGATACTCGTGAATATCCTCGGAGGCAGAACCTACCACGAAGAACATATCGGAACACAATCAACACATGACGATATGCAACAATATGATGCATGCTATGACATGGCAATATGAATGTGTCTTGGCCTAATGCAAGATAAAATAGAAAGGGATGAACTCATTTGAATCTTTGATTCAAATATTAGCTCATTAAACATGGCCTTAATAGTGCATTTCCTTATTCTGCTTAAACAGCAAGGTAAACTTGTTTTGTCATGCACGGTACCATTACAAATGGATAGATTGAATTTTTCTGATAATTTTTCATATATAAATTATTTCATTTGGAGTTACGGTTGAATTTCTATGATTTTTAGAAGTTTTAAACATTTTCTGGAATTTCCTGAATAAAAATAAATCCAGAAAATGCATTACCGCGTCAGCATTGCGTCATGCTGACCTCAGCAGGTCAAAGGCGCCAGTCTAGGTCAAACCTGACTGGTGGGCCCCTTCTGTCAGTCTCTCAGTTAAATAACAGGATTAGATTAACACTAATTAGCTGTCAGTGGGGGGACGTGGCATTCCCTGGGCGTCTCCCGGCGTCAGCGGAAGCAGGAGGTGGCCGGCATGTGGCCACGGGCGCCAGCCACGCGCTCCGCGTCCTTCTGGCGCGAGGAGGACGACGACTGGCAGCGCCAGTAGGCTGGGCCGAGCCAGGTGGGCTGGCCAGCACAGGTAAGGCCCAGGTGGGCTTCTCCCTCTCTTTTTTTAGTTTGTTTCTGTTTTCTATTTAACTGTAACTGTTGGGCTTTATTTAAAATACTAAAACATTTCCAAAAATCCTAAAATGATTGTGGGCTCTGTTTGGATTATTTCCAACAGCAAACATTTATTTCCAGAATTATTTGAGCATTTAAATTATTTAATAGCATTTAAATGCCCAAACTCAAATACTTATGATTTAAATCAATGACCTTTTGTTGACCTAGAAAATTGTGCACCTATTTTGCCAGAGGTTCTATCCCAAGACAATGAGGGTGAACATTTTAGAAGGGCATTTCAGGTTCATTGAAAATGCTTTTAGTAAACCCTAGTTGATTTCAGGGGGGGTGTTGGGGGGTTCTGCCTTCCCCATTTCAAGTTTCTGATGAAAAGTAAACATGATGCAACACTCTAATGCATGACTAGCTAGGGTGTGACAACTCTCCCCCACTCGAAAGAATCTCGTCCCGAGATTTAGGATCCGTCGAAAAGAAGGTGGGGTACTCGAGTCGAAGACGATCCTCCCTTTCCCAAGTAGCTTCTTGCTCGGAATGGTGTGACCATTGAACTTTGAGAAACTTGATATTCTGGCGTCGAGTGGTACGCTCGGCTTGATCAAGGATACGAACGGGGTGTTCTCGATAGGTGAGGTTATCTTGGAGATCAAGCGTTTCGTGGTCCACTCCACGGATAGGATCCGAGAAGCAAAGCCTGAGTTGAGAAACGTGGAAGACATCATGAACTCTGGAGAGAAGCGAAGGTAGTTCTAGTTGGTAGGCAACTTCCCCTCGTTTGGCAAGAATGCGAAAGGGTGCAATATAACGAGGAGCCAATTTGCCTTTGATACCGAATCGATGGGTTCCCTTTAAGGGTGTAACCCGAAGGTAAGCCATCTCGCCAACTTCGTAAGCCATCGGCTTATGCTTGCGGTCATACTGACTCTTTTGTCGAGATTGGGCGGTTTTCAACTTCTCACGAATAATGCGAACCCGCTCTTCTGCTTCCTGGATCATATCCGGGCCAAAGAGTTGTCTCTCGCCGGTTTCTGACCAGTTAAGAGGCGTTCGACATCTTCGTCCATAGAGAACTTCGAAAGGAGCTTTGCCCAAGCTAGCTTGATAACTGTTGTTATAAGCGAACTCGGCGAATGGAAGGCACTTCTCCCAATTCATACCGAAAGAGATGACAGAAGCTCGGAGCATATCCTCCAGAATTTGATTGACTCGTTCTACTTGACCACTTGACTGAGGATGGAAGGCGGTGCTAAAGGAGAGACGAGTTCCCATAGCATTTTGGAAACTCTCCCAAAATCGAGAGGTGAAAAGACTTCCACGGTCTGAATTAATTTCCAATGGAACACCATGGAGAGACACTATTCGAGAGATGTACAAATCAGCTAGCTGGCTAGCGGTTATACTCTCGCGAACCGGTAAGAAGTGGGCTACTTTGGAAAGAGGATCGACAACAACGAAGATAGCATTATTCCCTCTTTTGGTTCTGGGAAACCCGGTAATGAAATCCATACCGACTTTATCCCATTTCCATTCAGGAATTTCCAATGGTTGAAGGGTGCCAGCAGGCTATTGATGCTCTGCTTTAACGTGATGACAGACGTCGCAATTTGCAATGTATTGAGCGATTTCTCTCTTCATCCTAGTCCACCAAAACCTCTGGCGTAGGTCTTGATACATTTTAGTACTACCGGGATGAATGGTGAGAGGGGATTCATGAGCTTCTTTAAGGGTCAATTGCCTCAGGTTGCGTACTTTGGGAACCACTAGGCGGTCCCCAAAGAACACGACACCTTGATCATCAATGGAGAAACAATCTGCAACTCCCTTTTTGATGTTTCTCTTGATACGGGAGATTCCCGGATCCACCTTCTGTGCCTTAATGATCTGATCCGTAAGGGTAGGTTTCGCCACCAGGGTGGAAAGGAATCCTCGAGGAACAATGTGAAGGTTAAGCTTACGAAATTCCTCGTGGAGAAGTGGTTGATTTTGTTGTAACATTAGGTTGTTACAATAAGACTTACGACTTAGTGCATCAGCCATGACATTGGCTTTGCCTGGGGTGTAAGTTATTCCTAAGCATTAATCTGTGATCAACTCGACCCAACGTCTTTGCCTGAGATTCAAATCCGGTTGGGTGAAGATGTATTTCAAACTTTGGTGATCAGTGTAGATTTCGCAACGATTACCAAGAAGGTAATGTCGCCAGGTTTTGAGTGCATGGACTACAGCTGCAAGCTCTAGATCATGTGTGGGATAGTTAGCCTCATGTGGACGCAACTGTCGAGAAGCGTAGGCAATCACATGACGATCTTGCATGAGAATGCAACCTAAGTCCTTGTCGCGAGGCGTCGCAATAGATGACAAAGTCCTTAGAAAAATCTGGTGGTACCAGTACGGGAGCAGATGTCAGGCGTCTTTTCAGTTCCTGAAAGCTGAACTCGCACTGTGGGGTCCACTCGAACTTTTTATCTTTCTTGAGGAGTTCAGTTAGAGGCTTAGCAACTTTGGAGAAATTCTCGACGAAGCGGCGGCAATAGTTCGCTAAACCAAGAAAACTCCGAACTTGCTTGACCGTTTCAGGTGGAGTCCAGTCAAGGACGGCTTGAACTCGCTCGGGATTGACAGCAACGCCCTTACCAGAGATTACATGGCCCAGATAGGTCACTTCTGGCAACCAAAATTCGCACTTGGAGAATTTGGCATAAAGGCGATGCTCTCGAAGTTTCGTCAATACTAGCCTTAGATGTTCGGCATGTTCCTCCTCATTCTTGGAGTAGATGAGTATATCATCGAGGTAAACCACGACGAATTTATCCAGGTACTCCATGAAGATCGAGTTCATTAACCGAGAGAAGGTGGCTGGAGCATTGGTTAAACCAAAGGACATGACAGTGTACTCGTATTGGCCATAACGAGTAACAAAAGCCGTTTTGGGAATGTCCCCGTTCTTGATTTTGATTTGATGGTAACCCAACCTCAAATCCATCTTGGAAAAGACTAAGGATCCAGTGAGCTGGTCATACATGTCATTGATCCTGGGGAGCAGATACTTGTTCTTGATAGTGACCAAATTGACAGGTCGGTAATCCACAACCATCCGATCCGTTCCATCCTTCTTTTTGACAAAGAGAACGGGGCAAGCCCATGGAGAAGAACTAGGACGGATGAAACCCTTTTGCAAGGACTCATCGAGTTGTTTCTTGAGCTCGGCTAATTCTAGGGGTGCCATCTTATAAGGTCTTCTAGAGATTGGGATGGTTCCTGGAACAAGGTCTATCACGAACTCGACATCTCTGTCAGGTGGAACACCTGGCAGTTCCTCTGGAAAGACATCCGGGAAGTCACGAACTACCGGAATATCTTCAAGGTCTAGAAGGGGGTTGGCATTTAGAGAGTAGAGCTGACGCTCCGACACTCGGGTCAAAACATGGATTGTCTTGCCCGATGGACGGGTGAGTTGAACGGTTCTAGTAGAGCAATCAATCTTAGTGTAATGGGCTGACATCCAGTCCATACCCAAGATGATGTTTATGTCCGAGGACTTGAGAGCTATTAGTGACGCGAGGAAGACCAATCTGTCGACAAGAATTTCATTTCCATGGCTGATCCTAGAGGTTTGCCACTTAGAACCAGGGGTTTGAATTACCATGGAGGTGGGCATGTCACAAAATGTGGTGTTGTGCAATCGAGCATAGCTCTCAGAAATAAATGAATGAGATGCTCTAGTATCAAAGAGAATAGTTGCCGGATGGCAATTAACAAGGAGCGTACCGAGAACAACGTTGGGGTCCTCCTGAGTGTCCTCAGCTGAAACGTAGTTGACATGGCCACGAGCAGTGGTGACCGGCTTGGCGACAAGCACCTTTGCTGTTGGCTTACCACGGCCAACAGACTTCCCGAACTAGTTGGGGTTGTTCTGGGGACACTCGCGGATGTAGTGACCCGGCTCTCCACACTTGAAGCAAGTTATCATATTGGGGCGTGGAGCAGCATTAGCAGCGGGACCACCATAAGTCTTGGGCGGTACATACTGCTGGTTGGGGCGAGGCGCCTCAAAGGATGGCCTCGGAGTGAACCTGGATGGCACAGCAGTGTTGGGATCCAGACCCGGCGCTTCTGAGATCCAGAGCCGGATGAAGATCCAAAGTCACGGGAGTGTTTGCGTAAAGCTTCAAAGTCATTCTGCCCTGTCTCGGCACTGATGGCCTTGTTGACCAACTTCGGAAAAGAGGTGCAATCGTGCAGACGAAGGTCATGGCGAAGCTCGGGGCTAAGTCCCTTGCGGAACCTTGCCTGCTTCTTGGCGTCGGTGGATACCTCTTCGGGAGCATAACGTGCTAACTTTCCAAACTCGCGACTGTATGCATCCACAGTCAGTCTACCCTGGGTGAAGTTACAGAACTCCTCCCTCTTGCGATCCATGAGGCCTTCCGGAATGTGATGCTCACGGAAAGCAGCACTGAAATCAGCCCAAGTAGTGATTTGGCCGACCGGGCGCATAGCCTCATAATTTTCCCACCAAAGGCTAGCAGGTCCTTCGAGGTGATAAGCAGCAAAGGTAACTTTATCATCTTCGGCTACGTTGGCAGAACGTAGCTTGTGGGCGATGCTGCGAAGCCAGTCATCGCATCGAGAGGTTCGATGGAATGGTTAAACTTTGGTGGATACAGCTTGACAAAGTCATTGATTGACACTGGAATGTTTCTCTGCTGGCGTGCAGTATTCTGCTCAATCCGCTCCAGCAAGCGGTTAGTCTCACGCTTGTTTCATTCTGCCTCCAGCATCACTTCGGCCAGAGATGGCGGTTGAGGCAGATTTTCATCCCTAGCTGCGCTAGCTTCACCCTGCTCTGGAGCAGCAGGGTTGCTGCGGGTGTTGACCATCCTAGGAAAAACAAAACAACGATTTAGACCAGGATGGCAAAAAGAAATCTGGGCAAGGAAGTGCGGAATGTAATGTATAACAAGGAATGCAGAGATGTTCATCCGTATGACAGGGTAGTTTAGAAACTGCCATATATTAACCAACAGTCATACACACCATACATAGTTTAGTACAAGCCCAAGCTAAGGTACAACTATGATGAAAGGCGTTACATCTCATCGGAGGCATTCCAAGCTCCTATACATTATTTTTCTACACCTCCGGAATGGATACACACTAAGTCATATCCCACAAGTCACGCAGGACGGTGGACATACAACTGTTACAATACTAGCGAAAACTACTACTAGCTCAGACAGCTCCGTAGTAATCCTCGTAGAAGTCACCACCCAAGCCTGGAAGCGGAACATGATCATCTGGGAACAGACGGTCCTGAGGAGCTTGCGGACCATAGGGAATCGGGTGTGGCCTTGGTCCAACAAACGGCGGCAGACGAGGTCCACGAGGAGGAGTGATGCCTCCCACCTCACGCCACTCCATGAAATCTGGCAGGCTGGCACGCACAGGATACAAGTCCCTCATGTCCATGTATCCGGCTTGCACCGCAGGGGCAAACCGAGTCAAAGTGGCCCAGTGATCAGAACGAGCATTAAAGAGTTCCATACGCAAGGCCCGATTTTCACGGTCCTTGTCTCCCAGCATCTCAGTAGTGGTGCGGAGAAGTGAGTCCTCATGGGATGCGTCGCTATACATACCCTGAAGGTAACCATGCGCCCCAGGGAGGGATGCTGGCATGTAGCGGAAATCAGTGTTGCTCAGCAAGGCAGTTCTGGCTCGAATAATAGTCATCATCGAGTAGGCTGCATCCTGCACACATCCCAATAGTGATCCCAAGTCCATAAGAACAATGGAGCGGTTTAGTAGCTCCGGGATAAGATGGATATATCCTGACCGTGCACAGATGTTGGCTTTGATTAAAGTCTCTAAACTGTTCCTCGACGGTATATTCAGGATACCATCGGTAACCTGTCTCGACCATCACTCGAACCAACATGGCTGTGTGTCCACACACATCAATGCAACGGGTCAGACGAACCACTTGGTTCTGGGAACGGGTGGCCATCTGAAAGCACAAAATAATGCAAAGGCATTAGAATTTTCTAGGAGAATTTGGACAGCATAACGGCTGTAAATGCTCAGAAAAAGAGATGAGACATCCACAACAGTTTGCAAAACCACTCAACAACATCATATCAAGGTTCTGGTTCAACTGGCAACATACTAAAATTTAGTAGAAACTGAACTGGGTTGTATCCAACAATCCTATAAGTTACTACGGATTAGTAACACGTGAACCTGATAGAGAGAAGAGAGCCTAGTCCTTAACCCACGTAGAATGAGAAGAGAATGACTCATAACAGAGGGCATAAGGTAAAGGAGTAAAAGAGCCTTACGTTCCCTCCCACAATCAATTCCCCTACATGTAACTAAAGCATTTCTAGACTCGACATCGACCAGTTTGGCTTAGCGAACCTACAGGCAGTCCAGCTCTGATGCCAACGCTGTCAGGACCCCGATCCTAAGCCACATCGATCCAGCATGTAACACATCGTATCACTTTGCGGCCTCACGCACGGTACTCCCACGGGTGCCACCTTACCTGGCCCGGGACCGTTTGCGCCTTTTGGCTCACGTATATGATAGTGTCGCTAGCATCCTTATAACAGAGAACCCGGGCCGACATGGCTAGTCGTGAACCCAAGGCGGCACTAACCCATGAGGACAGGCATACATGAATCACCTCGAGCATGTCAGTCAACAACGTATAAATTCGGGCTGTAGCACTGGGCTAACAGGACTCCGGTGACCCGGGCTGTAGCAGGCTAGGCAGGACTCCGGATAACACCGCGTGACATTTCCCCGAAGGGACAGACACAGGAACGAAGTGAATCACATGCCGGCCAGTCAAGTGTTCCAAGCAGTAGTGCTGGGCTAGCAGGACTCCGGTGAACCGGGCTGTAGCAGACTACTATCGCTCAGAAGCACTAGACTACATTTCCCCATATGATAGGCTGCCAAGGATAAACAACTAGATAGTCGGATCCCACTCATACCAAGCATTTCAATCATACACACAATATGCCCGATATGTGTAAATACAACATTGCATCACAACAAAACTCTACAACTCAAGTACTTTATTTAGGAGGCTCCGAAGAGCCATACATATCATCCATACAGATAGGGGTCACATGACCCGACACTCAAGTCATACAAACATATAAGCACATGCGGAAGCAAAGTAGTCTGAGTACAGACACTAGAAAGAAAGAAGGCTTGACGAAGCCTGTCTATCTACATCGACCCTTCACAAGCCTTGGGTCACCACCTGGGTGGTATGTCACTCGTCAATGCCGAGGTCTACATAGAACCCATCGGAGGGGTTGGCGTTGTCGTCTGAAAACATTAATTAAAGCAACATGAGTACGAAGGTACTCAGCAAGTCTTACAACAGAATCCTACTATACATGCACATTCTCAAGAAGGTAGTGGAGTTATTGCAGCAAGCCAACTTTGACTCTTGGCTAAGCTATCCTATGATAGACACAACTGGTAAATCATTTGTCGCACACGAGTCCACTATCACCAACACAATACTCCACCGTGGATCCTCTCTCGCCATCCTAGGAGAGGGCCATCCGCGGTACTCACACTTATCTTGAGAGTTTTAGTAGAATCCATTTACTTGTCTATGAACTGTATAGATGACCAAGTAGTCCTTTACCGCGGACGCGGCTATTCGAATAGTTTTATACCCTGCAAGGGTGTACTTCTTCACACACGCTCTCACCACTTATCGCCGTTTACACGACATGTACTCGGCAACCTTCAAGCGGAAGCCCAGCGAGGGTGTCGGCCACGACCTGACTAAACACACAAGTCCCTAGTCCAGGTTTATCGCCTATTCGGGTTCCATCCGCAGGGAGTCCGGCCGAGGTTTCCACTAACGGCCCCGAACGATGTGAACAGGGTTCCCGAGACACCAAACGGGCGAATCGGTACACCGTGCCACGTGCCTACCGCAACACAGCCCACCCCTATGGTCAGCGCTGCGTGCGGCCCCCAGCATACTACAAACACCAGAAACTACTTTGCAACTCCCGGACAGAGGACAAGTGTGGTTAATAAGCCGAGAGGGTCCATTGGTTTCGGGCCCAATGCGTGGTAGTAGCTGAATCTTAAATCACACACACAGATCTCAGTTCTTAAGGACGGCCTCAATGAAACAACCCACCATGTACTCCTACATGGCCTCTCATCGATTCCTTTACCAAATCGTATTCAACACTTTCATACTCTCGACACCGTCACAACCTTTCACTCTAGTTCATCATCCCGATGAGCCAGACCTGACACAACTCTAAGCATAGCAAGCATAGCATGGTAGGAAACACACACACATGGCTCAATCAACGCCTACACATGCTAGTGGGTTTCATCTAGTTACTGTGGCAATGACAGGTCATGCAAAGGAAGTGGGTTCAACTACCACAACACACAGCAGTTTGAATCGCGTTGTCTTAATGCAGTAAACGAGAGCAGAAGCGAGAACATGGGTTTGTATCGGAATGATCAATGGGTTGCTTGCCTGATGGAGTGGTAGTGGGATACTGCCCTTCAGTTGGATACTCGTGAATATCCTCGGAGGCAGAACCTACCACGAAGAACATATCGGAACACAATCAACACATGACGATATGCAACAATATGATGCATGCTATGACATGGCAATATGAATGTGTCTTGGCCTAATGCAAGATAAAATAGAAAGGGATGAACTCATTTGAATCTTTGATTCAAATATTAGCTCATTAAACATGGCCTTAATAGTGCATTTCCTTATTCTGCTTAAACAGCAAGGTAAACTTGTTTTGTCATGCACGGTACCATTACAGATGGATAGATTGAATTTTTCTGATAATTTTTCATATATAAATTATTTCATTTGGAGTTATGGTTGAATTTCTATGATTTTTAGAAGTTTTAAACATTTTCTGGAATTTCCTGAATAAAAATAAATCCAGAAAATGCATTACCGCGTCAGCATTGCGTCATGCTGACCTCAGCAGGTCAAAGGCGCCAGTCTAGGTCAAACCTGACTGGTGGGCCCCTTCTGTCAGTCTCTCAGTTAAATAACAGGATTAGATTAACACTAATTAGCTGTCAATGGGGCCTGGGCCCACATGTCAGTGACTGATTAAAATAAAATTAGTTAAAACTAATCCTAGATTAGTTAGCAGACCGGCCCCACCTGTCATAGACTCAGGGGGGGTCTACCTGGGCCCACCCAGGGTCAAACTGGGTCAAACTCGCCGGCGTTGAGCCGCAGGCGAGGCCCGAGATGGTGGCGCAGCTCGGAAAACGCCTACAGGGCACAAGCGAGGCCGTTCTTGGGCTCGTTGGAGAGCTCTTGCAGTCGTGCATCTAGTGGTGGCGGTGGCCGGGCCTACGGTGGCCGGAGACGGCGACGGCGAGCTCCAAGGCGGTGGCCAGAGTTCGGCCATGTGCGGGGTGTGGGCTGCGGCGTGCAAACGTGGAAACTGAGGCGCTAGCGAGGCACTACGCGATGCGGCAAGCACGTTGCGTAGCATGGGATGACCAAATGGTCGCCGGAGCAACGCCGGCGACAAGCTCGAGCGGAGACGAGCTTCGGCCATGGTGGAACTATGGCCTAGAGGGTGCAAACGCGTGCAAAAGAAGAGGGAAAAGGTGGCAGAGCTTACAGGGAGGTCGATGAGCAGCTCAGTGGGCTCGGGGGCGACCGGAGTGAGGCAAATCGATGAGAGGCGTCCGGCGGGTACCGAGGTTGAAGACGATCTGATGGCGGCGATGTAGGGCCTCCGGCGATGCGTGGCTCGGTGGGGAAGGCGAGGGCGTCACGGCGGAGGTTCTGGACAGGTCAGAGAGGCGAGGGGTGACAGAGGGCGCGGCTACGGCGGTGAGACGGCGACGGGTGCGTCGGCCATCGCGGGAGAGGGAGAGGGAGACGAGGCGGAGAGTGAGAGAGGATGAGGGGGGACGTGGCATTCCCTGGACGTCTCCCGGCGTCAGCGGAAGCAGGAGGTGGCCGGCGTGTGGCCGCGGGCGCCGGCCACGCGCTCCGCGTCCTTCTGGCGCGAGGAGGACGACGACTGGCAGCGCCAGTAGGCTGGGCCGAGCCAGGTGGGCTGGCCAGCATAGGTAAGGCCCAGGTGGGCTTCTCCCTCTCTTTTTTAATTTGTTTCTGTTTTCTATTTAACTGTAACTGTTGGGCTTTATTTAAAATACTAAAACATTTCCAAAAATCCTGAAATAATTGTGGGCTCTGTTTGGATTATTTCCAACAACAAACATTTATTTCCAGAATTATTTGATCATTTAAATTATTTAATAGCATTTAAATGCCCAAATTCAAATACTTATGATTTAAATCAATGACCTTCTGTTGACCTAGAAAATTGTGCACCTATTTTGCCAGAGGTTCTATCCCAAGACAAAGAGGGTGAACATTTTAGAAGGGCATTTCAGGTTCATTGAAAATGCTTTTAGTAAACCCTAGTTGATTTCAGGAGGGGTGTTGGGGGGTTCTGCCTTCCCCATTTCAAGTTTCTGATGAAAAGTAAACATGATGCAACACTCTAATGCATGACTAGCTAGGGTGTGACACAAGCAATATGATAAGAACCACAAAGCTTCAAAGCAAGAAAATCAACATCATCAAGCCACTACTAATTTTCAAACTTTCTGATTATGATGTTATCTCATCAGGCACAACCATAATCGGAGCAATATGCTTTGGGGGAGATACCATTTCCTCTTTCTTTTTCTTTTTCATTTTTTCTTCTTCACAACCTTAGGAGTGACAATCCTTTTTCCGAGCTTCTATGCGAAGAGAGTGGTTGGAAAGGAAGCTTCACCATATCACCTAATTCTTCCTTTAAAACAATAGGAGAGATTTTGGAAAAAAGAAAGATAGCATAAATTACTGCTTGGTCCACATAACAACCCATTATGCCTAATTTCAGGGTACAAAATGGAAGATACTACAGGTATTCCATTTCTTGCATCACACATTGTGTCGTGGAATTGTCACGGCAGATGTCCTAGTGCAAGGACTTAGTTGCGGAGACATGGCGACGGAGTTATCTTAAAGGGGTTAAAACGGGACAAAGGACACGAGGAGTTTATACTGGTTCGGCCCCTTGCGGTGAAGGTAAAGGCCTAATCCAGTTTGAGGTGGTATTGCTAGGGTTACGATTACCAGGGAGCGGATACGCTTTGCCTGGCTCTCGATCTGTTGTTTCTTGCCCCAAGCCGCTGCCGGGTCGTCCCCTTATATACATGGGTTGACGCCCTGCAGCCTACAGAGTCCTGGCCGACTCATACAAACGTGTCCGGCTTGGTGACTTATCTTACATGCCTTACAATACAAGTCTACATATACATGGCGGTTTACACTTACGGTCCTAAAGCCGCCTTCGGGTTTGGGCCCATTAACAAGCCTGTCTTATGAACCGCCATCTTTAATATACTCTTGGGCTGGTAGACTAAGGCATAGCCTAGTGGTGGGAAGGGGTTGATGCCTTCCCGCCCACCCAGGTTCAAGGCATGGTACTTGCAATTTGGGTTTGTTGCACCAATTATACTGTAGGGGGTTCCCTTACAGTCTTTTTGTCAAAAAAAAACTATTGGGCTTCATTTAGATGAACCGCCATAGGGATGACTCGGCTCCTCCTGGGCAGGTCATATCTGATAGTCATATCCCCAACATTAGGCCCCAGGTTGATTTGAACTTGTTCGTGTCAATCTTCAACACTTAGAAAAAATCCTTCTTCGTCTTCCTGTGTTATTTATAACCCGCCATGACGTCATCTCCTTAAATTGTGGTGACCTGCCGTGACATCACCTTTCATTAGCATTATATACGGTCCAATCTTAATAAATCTTTTTCATTTACTGATCTTCTGAAAATCGAGGCGTCCGCGCCGTCACATATCCATTTTCTTGTCTCCTCGATTCCCGCGCATGCCACTTATCCTTCCAGCCTTATAAATAGGGCCACGAGGCCTCTTTTCACTCTCCCCCTTTTCCTTCTCGCCTTCTTCTTCCTCCTTGCAACGCCCCAGCGCGCCCAAGCTCTGCCGCCATCGACCTTCGTCCCCTGCTTCGACTCCGGCTGCTACATGACCCTGAACGAACCAGAACGTCGCGCCGTTCCTTCTCTGTCAACCAGCGTCGGTAGGTCTTCCCCTCTCATCTTCATAGATCTATGTTAGGGTTTCTCTGTTCATTGGTGTTCATTACCGTTCCTCCCCTTCTTTCTTAGATTGCATAGTATTGATCCAAAAACGATACCAATCCTGTGCGGTAGCAGTCTTAGCACTTGATTTTTAATATCAGAGTATATCCTCATAGCAACAGACCTCATCTAGTCATTTCCATTTTTCTGCCGCCGCCAACTTAGGTTTAGATTTTATTTCTTTTTTCTGAACAGCTACAGATCCAATTTCATAACTTTAATCTGTGAAACCTGTTTGTCCTAATACTTAGTAAAATTTGCTCTTGTCAGATCTCGAGTACCAGTACTTGTCATGGCGGCTTACATCACCGGCTTATAATTACTCATATATCATTAGTCCTCATATAAGCCACCATTCTGAATATATACTGTAGCTGTTAAATTGTAGTTTCACAAATTGATTTGAACCGGCAGAATTTTCCTTTCCTTTAGGTTTTCTCTCTTCACAATGCCGCCAAAGACAGTCTATACATGCAATTGGGTTCCTTCTGTCATCACTGAAGGTTCACTCAAAGACTTTGTCAAAATCGGGTACTTTCCTGCA
Organism: Aegilops umbellulata; assembly: GCA_032464435.1. Classification (NCBI taxonomy): domain Eukaryota; kingdom Viridiplantae; phylum Streptophyta; class Magnoliopsida; order Poales; family Poaceae; genus Aegilops; species Aegilops umbellulata. The sequence goes on from CP136057.1 coordinate 22,470,262, forward strand.
AAGAGTGTTATGCATTATCGTGCCCCTGAACCGGGCGAAGAAAGACATCAGCCAAAGGATGGCGAAGTCATTGTATTCACTGATCACATGAACCGGGGCTTCTCACCACCTGGCTCTAAGTTCTTCCAAGATGTTCTGCACTTCTTCCAACTCCATCCTCAAGACATCGGACCCAATTCCGTGTCAAATATTTGCAACTTTCAAGTCTTCTGCGAAGTATACCTTCAAGAGGAGCCCACCGTCGTACTCTTTAGGGAATATTTTTATTTAAACCGGCAGAATGAGGTTACGAACGGACCCAGGTTGGAGCTTGGCGGAATCTCAATTCGGCAAAGAAGAGACGCCATCTTCCCCTATGCTCGCCTGCCGAGTCACTCCAAGGACTGGAACCAGACGTGGTTTTATTGCAAAGACACCTCTCCGGCTGTTGAGAATCCTTTGTCGGGTTATCGTGCCGACCGTCTTGACCCGAAGCATCCTCTTCCTAATAAACTTACCGTTGTTGAATGTACGAAGCTTGCCCCTACTATTGCAAAGTTCAAGGCCCTACTGGGGAACGGGTTAACCGACATTGACTTGGTTCGGTGTTGGGTTGCCTGGCGGATCATACCCTTGAGTCGCCGACCCGGCTTAATGTGTACTTATACCGGTGGCATAAAAGATCCATTGCGCCACAACTCTGCACATTTAACTGAGGAGGCAATAACTGAAATGACTAAAACCCTTCTGAATGAAGATTCAGAAGATTGAAGTAAAGTGGGTCTGAGTCCTTTCTGCAAGCTTAGCCCGCCACCGGATGTGAGTCTCTAACTTTCTTAGTTTTATCTCATCATTCAAATATTTGTATTAACTCAACTTTGCTGACTTCCACAGGCTAAATTTGATTTTTGGAAGGCAAAATATGACCATGAAGCCGTCAAAAAGGCCAGGGCTGCCAAGAAAGCTGCCAAGAAAACCACCAGGAAGCACAAGAATAAACCAAGCACCTCTGAACTGCTTGATCTAGATGACACCTCTAAGTCGGAGGTAGCCCTTGACTCCCTTGGCTCTTTTTTCAATTATCTTATTGACATTGATTACTCTTAGGATGACACGGGGGCCAGCCAAGCAATTGAAGAAGAGGTAACTATTATTCCCTCCGGCTCAGCACATTTGCCAAGGCAGAAAATTCAACGAGTAACCTAGAAAGTAAGCTTTTCACACCCTTTAGCTTATTTGGGTCCTCACTTTCTTTTGAAGCAACAGCAGCACGAGAGCCGGCGCCAGACTCGGAACAGTGGAGGTGAAGAATTGTCCTCCGGCTTACCGAACACTCCAGTGCCACGTTGACGCCAAAACGAGGTCCATTCAAACTTAACTTCTTTTTATCCACTGGTGGGTCTCTTTCGCCAGCCACTCAATTCCTCTGATCCAAACTACTAGGAGGTTTCTCGCTCTTCTTCTGGCGACCCATCACAGACCCAGCTGCTGGCTTTCAAGACTGCCCCTGGGTAATGACAATTACTTTTTACTCTGTACCTCTTTATATTATTATACTGATACCGACTTATCATAACCCGTGCAGTGGACAAGCAAAGCCTAATAAGAAGGCAAAGGTGACAAGCCGACTGAGGCACCTAAAATTACTGATCTGGAGTAGCAAGCATCTGCACATGAAGTTTCTAAAAAACAGCCAGAAGAACCTGCCTCTGATGCTCCACCTGAAATTCCTAACCTCTCCATTGACTAGACCAACATTGAGTCTTTGAACACTGAACCATCAAGCTCGCTTAAGCCGTCAGAGACTCATGCTGATGATGTTCTGATTACTGGCACCGGTTTTACAAAGCCGGGTAATCCAATTGTTTTGGCCAAGCACTCCGCCAAGCAAGAGGTTATTGAGAGGCAGAAAGTGAGGTTTGACGTCTCCCAGTATGCACAATTAAGCAGCAGTGAAATTATGTGTGGCTACCTCAATCAAGTACACTCCAGCCGTGATCTTGAAATTGATATGGTGAAGCAGATGCATCAAAAGTATGAGGTATGACTTCCGGCTTTAAATAAGTTATGTACATCTTGCTAGACCCCAAGTCTACTGGTTATGATAAGATTGAATATGATGTACACTTAGAATAATCCATAAGCTTCTGTAGCAGAATCCCTCCAAAGCTGGTTGCCATAGTTAAAATTAAACCGAATGTTTAAACAATTTAGCATTGCATCCGTAGTCCCCAAGGGCGGCTTAATCAGCATGAATGAGACGGTCCTATTGATGATTGTTGAAAAATGAAAGCTTATCTGTGTAGCCCCCATGAGTCGGCTGTGATTGTTTACTGCACAACCAGATCATCAGAAAGTAGTAGGAAGATACAAGCAATATGCATTAGCCCCCAAGTGCCAAGTAGCTTGCAAAGTGCATGGGACTTTATTCATATGAACCGTTTACTTGAAAAATTTCTTTGACATACATTAGCCCCCAAGTGCCAAGTGTTGTTGCTTGCAAAAGACTTGGGACTTATATTCTTGTAACCCTGATATAAACGTGTTGACAACTCTGTGCTTTATACAGGATGCTACTGTTGAACTTGAGTCACAGTTAAACGATGCAAAGACCCAGCTGGCGACTCAGGAATCCGAGACCCGGAAGACCGAGTCAAAATTCTAGTTTAGCGTAGCTGAATCGGAAAAGCTGAAGACCAGTTTTGAGGCGGAGAAAAGCACTTGGGCTGAAGAAAAGACTGCTTTAACGCAGGGGGCTGAAAAAGCAGAGGCGGCTCTTCAAGAGGTGACTACTGAGCTCACCGGCTTAAAACACCGTGTATCTTAGATGGTTTCTGCTATCTTTGGTGAGTCACCTTGCTAGTCATCAAAAGTTAATCCTTGTCGTGATAATATAAACCGCCATTTAACCAATCTGTGATGTATCCATGTCCCAGGAGCAGCAACCTTAACCAAGACATGCTTGTGAAGCTCAAGGCTGTCTACACACTTGTCGAACAGCTGTACACCGGAGCTCAACGTGCACTGGCCGCAATTTCTCCAACGAGTCAAGCGCCTACTTTGTTGATAGATGTTTTGAAAAAACTTTCTGTGCTGCCTGCCAGGTTTGATGAAATGAAGCAGTCGTCTACAAGAGCCGGTGCCCTGACGGCTTTGAGCCGGGCCAAGGCATGGGTACCAGAGCTTGACCCGTCTGAGGTAGCCACTGGATACCCAAGCTTGAAAGAAGATGACACTCCGTTTGATCAGAAGGACTTCTCGGCTTGCGTGAAGGAAATACGTCCAATGGCGACTCTGATTGCCAATGATTCGGATCTTTCAAAGTATCATCCGGCTTATAACAAGGGGAATCAGAAGATGCCGACCCTGGCATATAGAGTGATGGACTTAATCCCCCCAATTCGTAAGCATACTTTTGCCCCTGAAGTTGAGCCGTCTGATCTTATAGATGACGAGGATGAATTTCAAGCTTTATCTGGCATTGATTGGTCATCACCAAATTTTCAGACGACAGAGGAGGACGAAGAACTGGAAAGGGATGACCCAGAGGCCTCCAATCAATAAGGCCAAGAAGAATCAACCGCCAGGAGGTTTATATATTGGTCCCTCTGAAAACACTTGATCTTATTTGGCTCGTGGAGCCATGTAATAGGGTAGTAAAACTTTAATCGGCCGTGCCATCATGCACTTTTCTGTTTTGAGCAATACTATTGATCCGCCAGTTTGAGAAACCAGTACCTTATGCGTATGACAACATTTGATATATGCAGATCTGATTGGTTATTATCCTGCACACAAAGAAAGTACAAATGCCCTGGCGGCTTACCGCCGGGTGGGTCATGATATCCAATTGAAGCCACTGGAGACGAATAGTCCATAACCAGGGCTGGTCTGACAATCATTAAATAAAATGGCATACCTGTAGCGTATGTTTAGACTGCCGGCTTAACAGCTTCGTACAGTTAGAGGTGTTAAAACAATAACTCTAGACATAAGATTATTATGCTCTGGCGACTTAGAGTCTGCCATCTTGGCGGGTTGCAGAAACCCAAGAAATGCTTCAAATATGAGCCATAAATAGGGCAGCTTGGCCCGATTTATAAAACCAAACGGCAAAAAAGAGATAAAAAATAAGAAATCAAAAAATTTGAGGCTTTTGTTGGCCGCCAAGCCAAAGTGTCTTCTTCGATGAAACTAGCCTGAGCCATTGGAAGGTACGTGCTTTCCGTGAGCCGGCACTCACAGTACCCAATCGACATTTGAACCCAGATAAAGTCAGGTCTTGTTTAAAGAAAGACTTATGAGGAGTACGCGGGGTCAGAGTAGCAGCATGCATCACGGGCCGATTTATCCAAGTTTCAAGGAAGGTGGCTTATGAAGCCTGAATCTATCCTGACTATCTGTAAGCCGTGCTCTCGCATGACAAACCGCCGTTTGAACCTTAACAAGCTCAGGGTCTTTGGTCGAATACGCTGTAAAAGACTGATTGTTTAAGAGTTCGGCGGGTCAATCAGGATGACCTGATGGAGTTGAAGCAGCTGGTTTATAGGTAGGATGACCCGGAAATGATATGTCCTCTTTGGTCGAATACGCCTATGTTTGGACAAGATAACCTGGTCACGAGGATAGTAATGCTATGTTCTCTTTGGTCGAATACGCCTACGTTTGAACAGGAAGCCCCCAAGTGACATACTGACAAATCGTGCTCGTCAGGGACCTATGTTTGAGCTGTGCTGTGCATCCAACTCTCTTTGGTCCCTGTAAGTTTGGGCATCAAGCCTCTTCAATGAACATGTAAGATGATGGTAAAGACTCAGCTTCAAAGAAGTGAAATGACAAGGGCCCTAAATTATCAGGGATGCCGGTTTTATTATACTGTTTATAATATATACATCATCTGACTATGTACATCATGAGAGCCGGTGGCTCAAGAATAGTAGGGCCAAAGATGAGCAATGTTCCACGGCCGACGGGTCTCCTCCTCCGACTTGCGTGAGTCCTTGTGGTCTCGAACATCAATAAGATAGTATGACCCGTTATGCAGATTCTTGCTGACCACAAAAGGTCCTTCCCAAGGCGATGAGAGCTTATGCATATCCGTTTGATCCTGGATGAGCTGGAGCACTAAGTCGCCTTCTTGAAACACTAGTACATCGAGCTCCTAAACAAATGGTTTAAAACCCCTTTCCGCGATGACATTTGGAACCGTCTCCAAGTGAGTGTGGGCGATAGGGGGGTCCTTCCCACACGACCCAGAAATCGTCGGGGATATGCCCTCCTGGCACACACGTTTGGCAAAATGAGGTCGTGTGCGACCGGCGAGCGCTCAAAAAACGGAAATACGTATAGTAGAGCTAAAAAATACAATTATACGATGAAATTGTTTTCGGTTGCAAGTACATCCCACATAGACAGTCCCTGCTAAACATTTCCGTTCGTATGTACATCCCACACAGTCGCTCGAAGGAAAACGTTTCCGTTCGTATGTACATCCCACACAGTCGCTCGAAGGAAAACGTTTTCGTTCACAGGTACATCACACACAAATTTTCCCGTTAAATCTCTTGCGTTATTGAATATATCACACACGGTCCGTGGAAGAAACTGTGTGGCAAAGGCTGTCCATTACACACAATTTTCATGTGCTAAACGTTTGCGCAAGGTGGCCTAACACAAACAGTTTTCAAGAGAAAGTCGTGTGTGATTGTTCATTGATCCAACATGGTTTATTCCTAGAAACTGTGTGCGTTGCCTAAGGTCATCGCCCACAGTATTTTTTCGACAACCGTTTGCAATAGCAAAACCCAATTAGCAGGCTAATTATCCGATAATTCATAATCCATTTATTAATCTAATTGGCAGTTCATATTAAGCACACACTATATTTCATTTTCATAATTGAAATATATGAGAGTACATCATCATATAGCTTCATCACTCAGCTACTGCATTAAAAAACTACAATAGGACCAAGTTTTAGATGCAACATCTGTAACCTTTCGAAATTAGCATCATAAATGGTACATAGATATATGTATCTCATCTGGAAAACTGCTGAAGCAGAAGGCGAATATTGAGCCTTCATTGATGTTGAAGGTCTTTGTAACTTTAGGCCAGTGCCTGTGGATGATTAACCATCCATCCTTCGTCCTCTTCAGGAACACTTCAATATTGAACCGTGGCGGTTGTATGAATACCTTCCTCGCCTCCTGACCATACAGGTGGTTTGAGAGGTAATCATCAGTGAACTGCTTTGGAAAGGCCTGAAAACAAGGATGTGCATAAATATCTTCTCTATATTGGAAATGGGTAAAGGAATTAAAAAGGCAAGGTATAATAGTTAGTACCGTCCTATAGTGAACTGATATCTTCTTCATTGTGCAGACAAAGATCTTGTTGTTTTTTGTCACTAATTTCTTTATCCTAACAATCTTTTTGAGTTTCTTGACTTGACTAATATTGATGGACAACTCATTTTCCCATATGCAAAAAGGGTCGAACAGTGGGTCAAAACCTCTGACAGCAGGACCTACATGTGCAAGACCAAATTGTTAAAAATCTAAATAGCAATTGCACAATAATGTGCTATTAGACAACGGACCATGCACGTGCTAACCTCGATTGTAAACCTCAGTGCTTCCCATTGTTTCCCTGCAACACATAGAAGGTAGTTAGTCATCAGGTTAAGTAAGGGTTCACATGCTATCAGTAAAAGTATGTTGATGAAAAATAATCACATTGCAGATTCATCACATTAATTCAAGCCACAGGGAAAACCAATTTACCCAAACCAAGCATGATTAAGAACTAGGAAATATAGCACTTGTATATGTTTCTCATGTATTAAGTGAAGCCAAATTAGATTTATTCCTCACATGCACAACAATACAAAATTCTACCCACGACAATTGGACATCGCATTGCAGAATTGAACCAAGCAGTTAGCTAAACACCACAACAAATGAACCAAACATTAACTGAGCACCACATTGCACAATATAACATTGAACCAAGCAGTTAACTAAACACCACAACAAATGAACCAAACGTTAACTGAGCACCACATTGCACAATATAACATACTCCTAATAGAAGACCGGACAGTTAACCAAACAGTTAACTACAACCAATTGTAGCAATTGTATTTGTTTCTCATGTATTTACTACAACCAAATTCAATTTATTCCTCACATGGTATACAATAACATAATGCACCCACAATTTTGTAAAGATAAATTTGATTTATTTCTCACATGGAAGACAATACAAAATTGCAGCCTGAAGAATTGAACATCACATTTGTAGAATTGAACCAAAACTGAAGGCGACAACTAATTAACGAAACAGTTAATAGGTGAGCACCACACTGCACGACATATAGAACATATACACTAGAGCAACATATTGCATGGTAAAATTAGATAGCACAATTCACTAGAATTTGTGAAGGAAAGGCAGGAGCAACACATGCAACGGGTAAACAGAGCATGCTTAACCGGCGTAGCTAGAAAATGGCTAGGTGCTCCTTCAAGATCTGGGGGTCGGCACGAGGAGCCATCGTGACCTCATCCGCGCATGCGGCCGCGATTTGCTTTTCCGCTGCCAAATGCTCCTTGAGGTCCTGGCTATACTGCGTGCACCATGGCTTAGGTCGACGCTTATTTGGTGGAGGGGTCGGTGATTTGGGTGGAAGGTGTCGCGCTCGCGCCGGCGGTAGGGGAATGTGGGATGTGGAAGGAGGAGGAGGATGGGGGTCGGGTGTGGATTACCTGCCTGGATAGGCGAGGCCGAGGAGCGTGAAAGAGGGTCGCCGGCGAGGAGGCGGCGGCGCTGCAAGCAAGGAGTGAAGGTCTCAACTTGTAAAGGAAGGCGGAAAGAGGGGAAATGTGGCTTTTGGTAAGGGGGCGGGGGCGGGGAGGTAGATATTTCTGTGGAAACCGAAAATTTGGAATCGCTTCAGCCAAAAAACGGGCGCGCAAAGTGTCATCAGACACGGTCCCTTATTCAGAAGTGTGTACGATATGTGAATGTCACAAACGATTCAGATAGCTTAACCCGTGTGTGTTGAGTTTGAACGTCAGAAATTTTGGTTCGAATTTCCCTGGTTACAGTGGTCATCCACGTCATTGCATAATTTGGGTACACAAAGGAGACTAACTTCATAATCGAGAAAGTTCAGCAATTAAACAGATCTAGCTGACCTATACATTATTCTAACAAATTAAAGACCGACGCTCTTAATTAAACAAAACAAAGAGTACTACTACAGCTGGTGCTCATCGATCTCCGCCGCCGCCTCCATGTCCAGCTCGCGCCCGACGGTCTCCTGGGGAAGGGGCTCCATGGCATCAATTGCACCATACTCGGCAAGCATCTTGCCATCTGCGTCCGCCATATCTTTGGAAAAGGCCGCCATGAGCTGGGTGATACGTCTCTGCCCTATCTACTTTTCCAAACACTTTTGCCCTTGTTTTGGACTCTAACTTGTATGATTTGAATGGAACTAACCTGGACTCACGCTGTTTTCACCAGAATTGCCATGATGTTGTTTTATGTGCAGAAAACAAAAGTTCTCGGAATGACCTGAAACTCCACGGAATATCTTACAATAAATAATAATAAAAAATCCTCGCCAAAGATGAAATCCAGGGGGCTCACACCCTGTCCACGAGGGTGGGGGCGCCCCCCTAGGGCGCGCCCCCTACCTTGTGGGCCCCCTGGAGACTTTCTGAGGCCAACTCCAACTCTAAATAATTGCTTTCGGGGAGAAAAAAATAGAGGAGAAGAAATCATCACGTTTTACGATACGGAGCCGCCGCCAAGCACTAAAACCTCTCGGGAGGGCTGATCTGGAGTCCGTTCGGGGCTCCGGAGAGGGGGATTCGTCGCCGTCGTCACCATCAACCATTCTCCATCACCAATTTCATGATGCTCGCCGCCGTGCGTGAGTAATTCCATCGTAGGCTTGCTGGACGATGATGGGTTGGATGAGATTTATCATGTAATCGAGTTAGTTTTGTTAGGGTTTGATCCCTAGTATCCATTATGTTCTGAGATTGATGTTGCTATGACTTTGCTATGCTTAATGCTTGTCAGTAGGGCCCGAGTGCCATGATTTCAGATCTGAACCTATTATGTTTTCATGAATATATGTGAGTTCTTGATCCTATCTTGCAAGTCTATAGTCACCTACCATGTGTTATGATCCAGCAACCCCGAAGTGACAATAATTGGGACCACTCCCGGTGATGACCATACTTTGAGGAGTTCATGTATTCACTATGTGCTAATGCTTTGTTCCAGTTCTCTATTAAAAGGAGGCCTTAATATCCCTTAGTTTCTATTAGGACCCCGCTGCCACGAGAGGGTAGGACAAAAGATGTCATGCAAGTTCTTTTCCATAAGCACGTATGACTATATTCGGAATACATGCCTACATTACATTGATGAATTGGAGCTAGTTCTGTGTCACCCTATGTTATGACTGTTACATGATGAACCGCATCCGGCATAATTATACATCACTGATCCGATGCCTATGAGCTTTCCATATACTGGTTTACGCTTATTTACTTTCTCGTTGCTACTGTTACAATCACTACAAAACACCAAAAATATTACTTTGCTACTAAACACTTCGCTGCAGATACTAAGTTTCCAGGTGTGGTTGAATTGAGCACTCAGCTGCTAATACTTGAGAATATTCTTTGGCTCCCCTTGTGTCGAATCAATAAATTTTGGTTGAATACTCTACCCTCGAAAACTGTTGCGACCCCCTATACTTGTGGGTTATCAAGACCTTTTTCTGGCGCCGTTGCCGGGGAGCATAGCTCTATTCTTTGAGTCACTTGGGATTTATATCTGCTGGACACTATGAAGAACTTGAAAGACGCTAAGACAAAATTTTATCCCTCAACTACGAGGGGAGGTAAGGAACTTCCATCTAGCTCTGCACTTGATTCACCTTCTGTTATGAGTAAGCTTGCGACACCTAAACCTGCTTCTGCTATTCGTTCCGATATGTCACATGTTATTGATGATGCCACTTCTGCTATGCATGATACTTATGATGAAACTACTTCTATGCTTGATACTACTGTGCCCCTTAGTGAGTTTCTTGATGAACAAATTGCTAGGGCAAGAGAGAAAGAAATTATTGAATCTGATAATATTGATGAAAACGATGATGAGGATAGGCCTATTATTCCTGAAGGTTATATTTTTGATAGAGGGGCTTCTGCTGCCATTTTATCTTGCAATGATAATGATGAGCTTAGAAGGTTAATAGCTAAATGGAACAAAGAATCACTTAGAGATAAGATGAGGCCTGATCCTGCTTTTGCTACTTCACCTATTTGTGTTCCCGATAAGGATTATGAATTCTCTGTTGATCCTGATATAATTACTTTGGTTGAATCTGATCCTTTCCATGGTTATGAATCTGAAACTGTTGCGGCACATCTTACTAAATTAAATGATATAGCCACCCTGTTTACTAATGATGAGAGATCGCGCTACTTTTATATACTCAAAATATTTCCGTTCTCATTAAAGGGTGGTGCTAAGATATGGTTTAATTCTCTTGATCCTGGTTGTGTGCGTAGTCCCCAGGATATGATTTATTACTTCTCTGCTAAATATTTCCCTGCTAAATATACAACTTTGTGCAAATTGAAGAAGAGAGTCTCCCACAAGCTTGGGGGAGGCTTCTCAAGTTACTTAATGCTTTGCCTGATCATCCTCTTAAGAAACATGAAATACTTGATATCTTTTATTATGGACTAACCAATGCTTCCAGGATTACCTGGATAGTTGTGCTGGTTCTCTTTTCAGGAAAAGAACACCGGATGAAGCTGAAATTCTATTGAATAATATGTTGACAAATGAAAATAATTGGGCACCTCCTGAGCCAGCTCGTGAGCCAGCTCCTGCTCCAGTTAATGATCCTATTCCTAAACCAACTCCGAAGAAGAGAGGTGTTCTATTTCTCAGTCCCGAAGATATGCAAGAGGCAAAGAAATCTATGAAAGAAAAAGGTATTAAAGCTGAAGATGTTAAGAATTTACCTCCAATTGAAGAAATACATGGTCTTAATTTACCGCCTGTTGAAGAAACATATGATCTTGATCCCTTATTTATTGAAGAACCTCCTGATCCCAATGACCCGACATAGGTAGTAAAGGTAAATTCTCTCTATAGATTTGATGAAGGTGATATTCCTCATTATAAGTCTGCTAGACAAATGCCTTGATGAGTTTGATAATTTTATTGTCAAGCAAGAAAACTTCAATGCTTATTTTGGTAGACAATTGAAATATGATTCCAATATGATTAAACAGTTGGGTGATTGTATGGCTAATATTAAAGGTGAACTTAAACTTGTTAACATCTATGGTTACCACTCAAGTAGAACAAGTACTTAAAGCTCAAAAAGAAGTGCTCGATGAAATGAATAGTAAGAAAAATGATTATGCTGTTAGAGTGGCTACTAGAACTGGTAGAATGACTCAGGAACCTTTGTATCCTGAAGGCTACCCTAAGAGAATTGAGCAAGATTCTCAGAGAAATAATATTGATGCACCTAGTTCTTCTAAAAGGAAGAAAAAGAAAAATGATAGAACTGTGCAAACTTCTAGTGAACCTATTGCTGAACCACCTGATAATCCAAATGATATATCTATGTATGATGCTGAAACACAATCTGGTAATGAACATGAACCTAGTGAAAACATTAATGATGATGTTCATGATGATGCTCAACCTAGTAATGATAATGATGTAGAAATTGAACCTGCTGTTGATCTTGATAACCCACAATCAAAGAATCAACGTTATGATAAGAGAGACTTTGTTGCTAGGAAACATGGTAAAGAAAGAGAACCTTGGGTTCATAAACCCATGCCTTTTCCTCCCAAACTATCCAAGAAAAAGGATGATGAGGATTTTGAGCGCTTTGCTGAAATGATTAGACCTATCTTTTTGCGTATGCGATTGACTGATATGCTCAAAATGAATCCTTATGCTAAGTACATGAAAGATATTGTTACAAACAAAACAAAGATACCGGAAGCTGAAATTTCCACCATGCTTGCTAATTATACTTTTAAGGGTGGAATACCAAAGAAACTTGGAGATCCAGGAGTACCTACTATACCATGCTCCATTAAAAGAAACTATGTTAAAACTGCTTTATGTGATCTTGGAGCCGGTGTTAGTGTTATGCCTCTCTCTTTATATCGTAGACTTGACTTGAATAAGTTGACACCTACTGAAATATCTTTGCAAATGGCTGATAAATCAACTACTATACCTGTCGGTATTTGTGAGGATGTGCCTGTTGTGGTTGCAAATGTTACTATTTTAACGGACTTTGTTATTCTTGATATTCCCGAGGATGATAGTATGTCTATTATTCTTGGAAGACCTTTTCTTAATACTGCAGGGGCTGTTATTGATTACAACAAAGGCAATGTCACTTTTCATGTTAATGGTAATGAGCATACGGTACACTTTCCGAGGAAACAACCTCCAGTCCACAGTATCAACTCTATTGGAAAAATTCCATCGATTATATTTGGAGGTTTTTAATTTCCTCTTCCTACTGTCAAGAAGAAATATGATATACTTATTATTGGGGATGTGCATATCCCCGTTGAGGTAACCTAGTGTTATTCGAAATTTCTCTGGTTTCATGATTATCGGAATGGGTTTGTTAACAAGACTTGATCAACCTTGTTAGTGGATTCCTTTTGATGAGCATGAGATGGATGAAACTAGAAGTACAACCTTCTGTACCCTCTCTATACTTTCTGTTATTTAGTTGAAATAAAGTAAAAATAGTATTTTCTGTCTGTTTCCTGACTTATCTGTGCAATATAAAAATATCCTGAAAATAAAAGTCCTCAGAATGACATGCCAATTTAATATGATTTGTTCGGGAATATTTGAGGATTTATGGTGCAAAAATTACCGCGGGGGGAGCTGCCACCCGGCCACGAGGGTGGAGGGCGCACCCTACGCCCCAGGGCGCGCCCCCTGCCTCGTGGGCCCATGGTGGCCCTCCTCCACTTATTCCAGCACCCATCTTCTTCCTCTTCCTCACACAAACACGAAAAACCAACTCAAGCACGAGTTCCAGCCCTCTTTGCTGTGATTTTCGATCTCCTTGCTCAAAGCACCTCTCGCAAAACTGCTTGGGGAGGTTGTTCCTTGGTATGTGACTCCTCCATTGGTCTAATTAGTTTTTGTTCTAGTGCTTTATTCTTTGCAAATTTGTGCTGCATAGGTGACCATGTTCTTGAGCTTGCATGTCAAATTTATATGGTTCCAAGTAGTTCTAATGCTTAATATAGGCTCTAGGCACTTGTAGGAGTAGTTGCGATCAGTTTTATTGAAGTTGGTTCACTTTTGTTTAAAGTTACTAAAAATTTCAGAAAATTTTCAGAGAAAAGCAATATGCTTAGGAAGATGTTCCAAGGTGGTTCCTCTAAGAAGCAAGGACCCAGGCTCGCTATGCATGATGCTGACGAGGAACCACCAAGAGACGCTCTAGTGCGGCCTTGCGAATGGCCATCAGAAGATTTTATGGATCGTGCAGGAATTAAAGAAGAATTTAACGCATACTTGCGTAATGCCGGTCTTGAGGACTTTGAGGCAGACAAATTCCCCCAATATCATGATCTCACGAGCTCGTTTGTGAGGAGGTTTGAGTATTCATCTTCGCGTAATTCTCCTTCAGTCATGTTTGATCTTTATGATAAATCTTACACCATGGACTTAGAGGATTTCACTTCTGCTTGCAAACTTCCACAATGGGGTAGTGTTAGGGATCCCCCTAAATCTGAATTTAGAAACTTTCTTGCTAGTATAACTGTAGGGGAATCTAGAGATATAATGCAAGCTACCATAGGGAGCATTCACTTTCCTATTATACATTATTTTGCTCTCTTCATAGGTAGATGCATAAATGCTAAGGATGAAGCATGTCACATGTGTGTCCCTGACCTTAGCATTCTCAGGAGTGCTGTGTCAGGAGACCAATCTTATCATATGGGAGCCATTGTAGCTCGTAGGTTGCATCATAATAGACATAATGGAGATTTCTTTGGAGGAATTTATGCAACCCGCTTAGCTAAATTTCTTGAGATAGACGTTCGTGAAGGAGACATGGAATTGCCTCCTACTTATTTAGAATTTGATTCTATGGTTTCTCACCATTTTGTTGAGAGGACTGAGTCACCTCTCCAGTATCGATTAATCTTTAACAAATGGCATGTTGTCCGTATTACTCTCCTTGCTCCTGCCTTTTTTGATTACCATGCAAACGGAAGATATACTATTACCAGAGACAAGGCAGATGAGTACGAGAGGAGAGCGGAGGCAGCCCGACTCCACGCTGCAGCTCAGGATGCGATAGCCGCTGCATCACAGTACAACCCCAACTATTCTTCGTCGCAGTATGACCCCAGCTACACCTACGGGTATCCGCCAGGCTATCCCTGGCAATAAACCAACCTAGGTCAAAAGCCTAAGATTGGGGGAGTACGTATTTCTCACCGACATTACATTTATGTTCACACACACTCATTGCTAGATGTCGTTGCTCATACTCTTTCACTGTAATATCCATGCTAGTTTATTTTCTTTTTCCTGCTTTCTTCTTGTGTGTTTGATAAACCTTAAGAAAAAACCAAAAAAGTTAGTAGTAGTTTATTTTTCTGCTCTAGTAGTAATAATTAAAAAGAAAACCCAAAAATATTTCCCGATTCTTCTTTTGCTTGTTGGGAGCTTTCCCGTGTAAATAGTTTTTATTTCTTTTCTTTTCTTTGTGTGACACCCCAAAATTTTAACTTTGTTTGTTAATTAAAATTTTGCCAGGAAATTTAAAACTTTTATTTTCTGGACTCCCTTTTCATTTTCGAACCTTTTTTCTCCCTTGTTATTATGGAGTTTTTCCACAAAATGAAAACTTTTCAATTATGTTATTGGACTTGTTTAGCCTCTCAAGAAAAACTTTTCTTTTATTAGTAGAACTAGTTACATAATTAATTTGCTTGATCTTTATTTTCTTGAAAGTTGGTTTTTCAAGGTTTTATGGCCATATTTGAACTATAACCATTTGATAAATTCACTTAAAATTCCATCCAAAATTTGGAGATGTCATGTGATGTTATTAAATCACTTTTATGCAAAAACATCTTTTATACATGAAATATTTTGAGCTCTATACCCAATTCTCTTCTCTGGTCCAGAGTGCAAATTTGCACTACAGCCTATTTAAATATTTCTTTCTAGCCCCCACCAAAATTATGGGATGTTGGTAGTAGCTTATGATTCAACTTTATGCAAAAACCTAATGATGTTATTTGAAAAATATGAGTGTATCAACCTCATTTTCATTCTGGTCCAACTTGATGGTTTGTACAACAACCATATTTTTGCTTACTCTTTGGCTATTGATTCCTTTTCCTACTTGTAGTCCTCCCTACTAAACCCCTAAGTCCAAGAGCATGCACCCATTGGATCACTTCTGGTTCATGGAATAATGCCATTCATCTCCTGTCCAGAATTGAGGTTTTACAAAACTTGCACTAACAAGTTTGTGCTTTTCACAGACTAACCTCACCACCCTCTTTTTCACCTAATGAGACCACCATCTGGAGATTTTGGCCCCTCCAAGAATAGCCTAGGTGCCTGTGGCATTTAGTCAAACACCTGGAATGCATGGACAGAACTGGCCTGAGTTTTTGTTTGCTTTGTGAACTTGGCCTCCTGACCTAACCACCTTGTCCCTTGATCACCCCTCTATCAATAGCCTAGTCCTGTTGCTTGCCAACCCCGCCCGAGCGCTCTGGAGTGCCATGGCATTTCGCCGAGCAGCTGGTGGGCGTGCACTGGGCGCGCCCAGAGCGCGCCAACTGCAGCCGCGCACACGAGCCGCCGCGTCGTGCCCCTGGCTTGGCCCACACTGCAAAACCACGCCACGCGCTCCCCTTCTCGCCACAACATGCCAGCCCGCCCTGGCGCCCTACAGCGCCACCGCCAGAGCACCCTTGGCGGCACACCGGCGTCCGCAACGCGCCTCTGCCAGGTCGGTGCCGCCCAGGCCTCTCCCGCTCGCCACCTGCCCCTGGAATAGCTCATCCTCATCCACTCGAGTGTCCCCTAGCTCTCGTCATTGCCACGATGCCCTGACGCTTCAGGGAGGTGGTTCGCCGGCGAACTTATCCCCGGCCGCCGCAAACCGACATGGCCACGCTATAAAAAGGGACCCCGAGCCCCTCCGAGCATGCACGCAACCTCAGTCCACTCCTCTAGTTCCCCCCATGGCAGCCAATCGACCCGAGGAGGTCGTCTTCTTCCTCTCCGGAAACTCATGCCGCCGCTACTACCCCGGCCATTCCGGCGCAACCAGAGCCTCTCTGGTCCTCCCAATGCCACCAAACGACTCCAATCCATCTTGCGGAGCCGCCCAGACCCCCAGCTGCGACGGAGAGCCACTGGAGCCACAAAACCACTTTGCTCCCGAAACTACCGGCCGTCGCGAAGCTCGTCGACGGCGATTCCCTCCATCTCCGACGACTCCACAACCACCGGAAGGACCGCCCTCGATCCACGGATCCGTCCCCGCCCTCAACACCCCGCAAGGACTCGCCGTTCGCCGGCGACCCTCGCCGAAGTTCCGCCCCGCTCGGGCAGAGAGAAAGGAGGGGAGAGAAGACTAGTCAAACCTGACCAGTGGGCCAGGCGGGCCCACTGTCAGTGACACCGCGCGCATCCACGCTGGATAAGTGGAGGCGTAAGTTCAAAATACGCCTTCGACGTGGTCAGTTCGAAACGTTTTTATTTTTCTGTTTAATTATTTAAAACATATTTTGACTGGTTATATTTTTTTAAGTATAACTCCAAATGAGTTGATTCTTTTTCCAACGTCTCTCAAATTCTGTCTAGTTTATTTTAATATTTATTTGAAAATTTTCCAAACAACTTTTTTGTACTGTTTTTGAAATATGTGTTATTTGCATATTTTTGAAAATAGGATTTTTGATGAGAAGAAAGCTCTCAAAAGATTTGGAGTGCACCCTGCCCTTCCACACCTTGAAGGCAAGCATTCTGAACCCCGGCATAATATTTTTAGTGTGTTGGTTGACACATTTATAACAACATCTCATTTCGGAGAACTTGTTATTTCATGTGATATGATCATTTGCATGGATGCATATTAGTGATTTCCCTTGCTCAAGTGCCTTGCATGCATGCCGGAAACGAATCCGGGAAAGCCTCCGCCTTGTGTAGGTGTGAGCTTGTCGCCGGTCTCCGTCGGGACGATTATGTCTGGTATGGCATAGTTGTCGGGGAACGTAGCAGAAATTCAAAATTTTCCTACGTATCACCAAGATCTATCTATGGAGAAACCAACAACGAGGGGAAGGAGAGTGCATGTACATACCCTTGTAGATCGCTAAGCGGAAGCGTTCAAGTGAACGGGGTTGATGGAGTCGTACTCGCCGTGATCCAAATCACCGATGACCAAGTGCCGAACGGACGACACCTCCGCGTTCAACACACGTACAGCCCGGTGACGTCTCCCATCCCTTGATCCAGCAAGGAGAGAGGGAGTGGTTGAGGAAGACTCCGTCCAGCAGCAGCACAACGACGTGGTGGTGGTGGAGGAGCATGGCAATCCTGCAGGGCTTCGCCAAGCACCGCGGGAGAGGAGGAGGGAGAGAAGCAGGGCTGTGCCAAGAGAGAGATTGAATCGCCTGTTGGGCAGCCCCAAACCTCAAGTATATATAGGGGGAGGGGAGGGGGCTGCGCCCCCTCTAGGGTTCCCACCCCAAGGGGTGCGGCAGCCCCAGATCCCATCTGGGGTGGCGGCCACAAGGGGGAGAAGGGGGAGGCGCGCCTGGGGTGGGCCTTAGGGCCCATCTGCCCTAGGGTTTGCCCCCTCCCCTCTTGGAGGCGCCTTGGGCCTTGGTGGGAGGCGCCCCAGCACACCTAGGGGCTGGTCCCTTCCCACTATTGGCCCATGTAGGCCTCCGGGGCTGGTGGCCCCTCCCGGTGGACCCCCGGACCCCTCCGGTGGTCCCGGTACACTACCGGTGACGCCCAGAACACTTCCGGTGGCCAAAACCATACTTCCTATATATAAATCTTTACCTCCGGACCATTTAGGAACTCCTCGTGACGTCCGGGATCTCATCCGGGACTCCGAATAACATTCGGTAACCACATACAATCTTCCTTTATAACCCTAGCGTCATCGAACCTTAAGTGTGTAGACCCTACGGGTTCGGGTACCATGCAGACATGACCGAGACGTTCTCCAGTCAATAACCAACAGCGGGATCTGGATACCCATGTTGGTTCCCACATGTTCCACGATGATCTCATCGGATGAACCACGATGTCGAGGATTCGATCAATCCCGTATACAATTCCCTTTGTCTAGCGGTATAGTACTTGCCCGAGATTCGATCGTCGGTATCTCGATATCTTGTTCAATCTCGTTACCGGCAAGTCTCTTTACTCGTTCCTTAACACATCATCCTGTAATCAACTCCTTGATCACATTGTGCACATTATGATGATGTCCTACCGAGTGGGCCCAGAGATACCTCTCCATCACACGGAGTGACAAATCCCAGTCTCGATTCATGCCAACCCAACAGACACTTTCGGAGATACCCGTAGTGCACCTTTATAGCCACCCAGTTACGTTGTGACGTTTGGCACACCCAAAGCATTCCTACGGTATCCGGGAATTGCACAATCTCATGGTCTAAGGAAATGATACTTGACATTATAAAAGCTTCAGCATACGAACTACACGATCTTTGTGCTAGGCTTAGGATTGGGTCTTGTCCATCACATCATTCTTCTAATGATGTGATCCCGTAATCAATGACATCCAATGTCCATGGTCAGGAAACCGTAACCATCTATTGATCAACGAGCTAGTCAACTAGAGGCTTACTAGGGACATGGTGTTGTCTATGTATCCACACATGTATCTGAGTTTCCTATCAATACAATTCTAGCATGGTTAATAAACGATTATCATGAACAAGGAATAATAATAACCTATTTATTATTGCCTCTAGGGCATATTTCCAACAGTCTCCCACTTGCACTAGAGTCAATAATCTAGTTCACATCGCCATGTGATTAACACTCACAGAGTTCTGGGTTTGATCATGTTATGCTTGTGAGAGATGTTATAGTCAACGGGTCTGAACCTTTCAGATCCGTGTGTGCTTTACAAATCTTTATGTCATCTCCTAGATGCAGCTACCACGCTCTATTTGGAGCTATTCTAAATAACTGTTCTACTATACGCATCCAGTTTCTACTCAGAATAATCTGGATTAGTGTCAAAGTTTGCATCGGCGTAACCCTTTACGATGAACTCTTTTACCACCTCCATAATCGAGAAAATTCCTTAGTCCACTAGTTACTAAGGATAACTTTGACCGTTGTCCTGTGATCCATTCTTGGATCACTCTTGTACCCCTTGACTGACTCATGGCAAGGCACACTTCAGGTGTGGTACACAACATAGCATACTGTAGAGCCTACGTCTAAAGCATAGGGGACGACCTTCGTCCTTTCTCTCTATTCTGCCGCGGTCAGGTTTTGAGTCTTACTCAATGTTCACACCTTATAACACAGCCAAGAACTCCTTCTTTGCCGATCCATTTTGAACTCCTTCAAAATCTTGTCATGGTATGTATTCATTTGAAAGTACTATTAAGCGTTTTGATCTATCCTTATAGATCTTAATGCTCAATACTCAAGTAGCCTAATCCAGGTTTTCCATTGAAAAACACTTTTCAAATAACCCTATATGCTTTCCAGAAATTCTACATCATTTCTGATCAACAATATGTCAACAACATATACTCATCAGAAATTCTATAGTGCTCCCACTCGCTTCTTTGGAAATACAAGTTTCTCATAAACTTTGTATAAACCCAAAATCTTTGATCATCTCATCAAAGTGTACATTCCAACTCCGAGATGCTTACTCCAGTCCTTAGAAGGATTGCTGGAGCTTTGCATACTTGTTAGCATCTTTCAGGATCGACAAAATCTTCTGGTTGTATCACATACAACCTTTCCTCAAGAACAAGGAAACAATATTTTGACATCCTATCTACAAGATTTCATAAATAATGCAGTACCTGCTAATTCCAACAGACTCTTAGCATCGCTACGAGTGAGAAAGTCTCATCGTAGTCAACTCCTTGAACTTGTTGGGAAACATCTTAATGACAAGTCGAGCTTTCTTAATGGTGACATTTACCATCATTGTCCGTCTTCGTTTTAAAATCCATCTGTACTCAACAGCCTCACGACCATCGAGCCGTTTTGCCAAAGTCTACACTTTGTTTTCATACATGGATCCTCTCTCGGATTTTATGGCCTCGAGCCATTCATCGGAATCCGGGCCCACCATCGCTTCTCCATAGCTCGTAGGTTCATTGTTGTCTAGCAACATGAGTTCCAAGACAGGATTACGTACCACTCTGAAGCAGTACGCATCCTTGTCTTCCTACGAGGTTTGGGAGTGACTTGATCCGAAGTCTCATGATCACTATCATAAGCTTCCACTTCAATTGGTGTAGGTGCCATAGGAACAACTCCTGTGCCCTGCTACACACTAGTTGAAGTGACGGTTCCATAACCTCATCAAGTCTCCACCATCCTCCCACTCAATTCTTTCGAGAGAAACTTTTCCTCAAGAAAGGACCCTATTTGAGAAACAATCCCTATTGCTTTCGGATCTAAGACAGGAGGTATGCCCAACTGTTTTGGGTGTCCTATGAAGATGCATTTATCCGCTTTGGGTTCGAGCTTATCAGCCTGAAACTTTTTCATATAAGCGTCGCAGCCCCAAACTTTTAAGAAATGACAGCTTAGGTTTCTCTAAACCATAGTTCATACGGTGTCATCTCATCGGAATTATGTGGTGCCCTATTTAAAGTGAGTGCGGTTGTCTCCAATGCCTAACCCATGAACGATAGTGGTAATTCGATAAGAGACATCATGGTACGCACCATATCCAATAGGGTGCAACTATGATGTTCGGACACACCATCACACTATGGTGTTCTAGGCGGTATTAGTTGTGAAACAATTTCCACAGTGCCAAACTCGAAACTCAGATATTCATTTCTATGATCATATCATAGACATTTTATCCTCTTATCACGAAGATCTTCAACTTCATTCTGAAATTACTTGAACCATTCAATAATTCAGACTTGTGTTTCATCAAGTAAGTATACTCAGTATCTACTCAAATCATCTGTGAAGTAAGAGCATAACGATATCCACTGCGTGCCTCAGCACTCATTGGACTGCACACATCAAAATGTGTTACTTCCAACAAGTTGCTTTCTTGTTCCATTTTACTGAAACCGAAGCTTTCAGTCATCTTGCCCATGTGGTATGATCTGCATGTCTCAAGCGATTCAAAATCAAGTGAGTCCAAACGGTCCATCTGCATGGAGTTTCTTCATGCGTATATACCAATAGACATGGTTCACATGTCTCAATCCTTTTCAAAAATGAGTGAGTCCAAAGATCCATCAACATGGAGCTTCTTCATGCGTTTTATACCAATATGACTTACATGGCAGTGCCACAAGTAGGTGGTACTATCATTACTATCTTATATCTTTTGGCATGAACATGTGTATCACTATGATCGAGATTCAATAAACCATTCATTTTAGGTGCAAGACCATTGAAGGTATTATTCAAATAAATAGAGTAACCATTATTCTCCTTAAATGAATAACCGTATTGCAATAGACATAATCCAATCATGTCTATGCTCAACGCAAACACCAAATAACAATTATTTAGGTTTAACACCAATCTCGATGAAAGAGGGAGCGTGCGATGCTTGATCATATCAACCTTGGAAGCACTTCCAACACATCTCGTCAGCTCACCTTTAGCAAGTCTCCGTTTATTCCGTAGCTTTTATTTCGAGTTACTAACACTTAACAATCGAACCGGTATCTAATACCCTGATGCTACTAGGAGTACTATTAAAGTACACATTCACATAATGTATATCCAATATACTTCTATCGACAGCCTTCTCATCTACCAAGTATCTAGGGTAATTCTGCTCTAGTGGCTGTTCCCCTTATTACAGAAGCACTCAGTCTCGGGTTTGGGTTCAACCTTGGGTTTCTCCACTAGAGCAGCAGCTGATTTGCCGTTTCATGAAGTATCCCTTCTTGCCCTTGCCCTTCTTGAAACTAGTGGTTTTACTAACCATCAACAATTGATGCTCCTTCTTGATTTCTACTTTCGCGGTGTCAAACATTGCGAATATTTCAAGGATCATCATATCTATCCCTGATATGTTATAGTTCATTACAAAGCTCTAGCAGCTTGGTGGCAATGACTTTGGAGAAACATCACTATCTTATCTGGAAGATCAACTCCCACTCGATTCAAGTGATTGTAGTACTCATACAATCTGAGCACATGCTCAACGATTGAGCTTTTCTCCTTAGTTTGCAGGCTTAGGAAACTTGTCAGAGGTCTCATACCTCTTGACGTGGGCACTAGCCTGAAGTCCCAATTTCAGTTCTTGGAACATCTCATATGTTCTGCGATGTTTCAAAAACGTCTTTGGTGCCTCAATTCTAAACCATTTAGCATTACGCACTGAACTATCATGTAGTCATCAAAACGCGTATGTCAGATGTTCGCAACATCCATAACCGACGTTCGAGGTTCAGCTCACTGAGCGGTGCATTAAGGACATAATCCTTCTGCGCAGCTATGAGGACAATCCTCAGTATACGGACCCAGTCCGCATAATTGCTACTATCAACTTTCAACTATATTTTCTCTAGGAACATATCTAAAACGGTAGAACTAAAGCGCGAGCTTACGACATAATTTGCAAAGATCTTTTGACTATGTTCAGGATAATTAAGTTCATCTTATGAACTCCCACTCAGATAGACATCCCTCTAGTCATCCAAGTGATTACATGATCCGAGTCAACTAGGCCGTGTCCGATCATCACGTGAGACGGACTAGTCATCATCGGTGAACATCTTCATGTTGATCGTATCTACCATACGACTCATGCTCGACCTTTCGGTCTCTTGTGTTCCGAGGCCATGTCTGTACATGCTAGGCTCATCAAGTCAACCTAAGTGTTTCGCGTGTGTAAATCTGGCTTACACCCGTTGTATGTGAACGTAAGAATCTATCACACCTGAGCATCATGTGGTGCTTCGAAACGACGAACTTTCGCAACGGTGCACAGTTAGGGGGAACACTTTCTTGAAATTTTAATGAGGGATCATCTTATTTACTACCGTCTTTCTAAGCAAATAAGAGGTATAAACATGATAAACATCACATGCAATCAAATAGTGACATGATATGGCCATCATCACTTTGCTCCTTTTGATCTCCATCTTCGGGGCTCCATGATCATCGTCGTCACCGGCATGACACCATGATCTCCATCATCGTGTCTTCATGAAGTTGTCACGCCAACTATTACTTCTACTACTATGGCTAACGCTTTAGCAATAAAGTAAAGTAATTACATGACGTTTATGTTGACACGCAGGTCATAAATAAATTAAAGACAACTCCTATGGCTCCTGCCGATTGTCATACTCATCGACATGCAAGTCGTGATTCCTATTACAAGAACATGATCAATCTCATACATCACATATATCATTCATCACATCCTTTTGTCCATATCACATCACATGGCATACCCTGCAAAAACAAGTTAGACGTCCTCTAATTGTTGTTTGCATGTTTTATGTGGCTGCTATGGGTTTCTAGCAAGAATGTTTCTTACCTACGCAAAACCACAACGTGATATGTCAATTGCTATTTACCCTTCATAAGGACCCTTTTCATCAAATCCGATCTGACTAAAGTGGGATAGACTGGCACCCGCTAGCCACCTTATGCAACTAGTGCATGTCAGTCGGTGGAACCTGTCTCACGTAAGTGTACGTGTAAGGTCGGTCCGGGCCGCTTCATCCCACAATGCCGCCGAATCAAGATTGACTAGTAACGGTAAGCATATTGAACAAAATCAACGCCCACAACTACTTTGTGTTCTACTCGTGCATGGAATCTACGCAATAGACCTAGCTCATGATGCCACTGTCGGGGAACGTAGCAGAAATTCAAAATTTTCCTACGTATCACCAAGATCTATCTATGGAGAAACCAGCAACGAGGGGAAGGAGAGTGCATCTACATACCCTTGTAGATCGCTAAGCGGAAGCGTTCAAGTGAACGGGGTTGATGGAGTCGTACTCGCCGTGATCCAAATCACCGATGACCAAGTGCCAAACGGAAGGCACCTCCGTGTTCAACACACGTACAGCCCGGTGACGTCTCCCATGCCTTGATCTAGCAAGGAGAGAGGGAGAGGTTGAGGAAGACTCCGTCCAGCAGCAGCACAACGGCGTGGTGGTGGTGGAGGAGCGTGGCAATCCTGCAGGGCTTCGCCAAGCACCGCGGGAGAGGAGGAGGGAGAGAAGCAGGGCTGTGCCAAGAGAGAGATTGAATCGCCTGTTGGGTATCCCCAAACCTCAAGTATATATAGGGGGAGGGGAGGGGGCTGCACCCCCTCTAGGGTTCCCACCCCAAGGGGTGCGGCAGCCCCAGATCCCATCTGGGGTGGCGGCCACAAGGGGGAGAAGGGGGAGGCGCGCCTGGGCTGGGCCTTAGGGCCCATCTGCCCTAGGATTTGCACCCCTCCCCTCTTGGAGGCGCCTTGGGCCTTGGTGGGAGGCGCCCTAGCCCACCTAGGAGCTGGTCCCTTCCCACTATTGGCCCATGTAGGCCTCCGGGGCTGGTGGCCCCTCCCGGTGGACCCCCGGACCCCTCCGGTGGTCCCGGTACACTACCGGTGACGCCCAGAACACTTCCGGTGGCCAAAACCATACTTCCTATATATAAATCTTTACCTCCGGACCATTCCGGAAGTCCTCGTGACTTCCGGGATCTCATCCGAGACTCCGAACAACATTCGGTAACCACATACAATCTTTGTTTATAACCCTAGAGTCATCGAACCTTAAGTGTGTAGACCCTACGGGTTCGGGAACCATGCAGACATGACCGAGACGTTCTCCAGTCAATAACCAACAGCGGGATCTGGATACCCATGTTGGTTCCCACATGTTCCACGATGATCTCATCGGATGAACCACGATGTCGAGGATTCGATCAATCCCGTATACAATTCCCTTTGTCTAGCGGTATAGTACTTGCCCGAGATTCGATCGTCGGTATCTCGATACCTTGTTCAATCTCGTTACCGGCAAGTCTCTTAACTCGTTCCGTAACACATCATCCCGTGATCAACTCCTTGATCACATTGTGCACATTATGATGATGTCCTACCGAGTGGGCCCAGAGATACCTCTCCATCACATGGAGTGACAAATCAAAGTCTCGATTCGTGCCAACCCAACAGACACTTTCGGAGATACCCGTAGTGCACCTTTATAGCCACCCAGTTACGTTGTGATGTTTGGCACACCCAAAGCATTCTTACGGTATCCGGGAGTTGCACAATCTCATGGTCTAAGGAAATGATACTTGACATTAGAAAAGCTTCAGCATACGAACTACACGATCTTTGTGCTAGGCTTAGGATTGGGTCTTGTCCATCACATCATTCTTCTAATGATGTGATCCCGTAATCAATGACATCCAATGTCCATGGTCAGGAAACCGTAACCATCTATTGATCAACGAGCTAGTCAACTAGAGGCTTACTAGGGACATGGTGTTGTCTATGTATCCACACATGTATCTGAGTTTCCTATCAATACAATTCTAGCATGGATAATAAACGATTATCATGAACAAGGAATAATAATAACCTATTTATTATTGCCTCTAGGGCATATTTCCAACAATAGTAAGGTATAGTGTGTGGTGATTTCGTTGGTTGAAATATATTTGATGTACATGTCATGCAGGGAATCTATAAGCCTCCTGAGTCGACCATAGATCGAGTCTTGTTCCGGTAACCTCCATGCTTGTTTCGTACTACCACTTGTCCCTGCCATAGGTAGGGTACGGTTTAGTAAGTTGTCAACCCCTTTCCTAGCACACACCGTACAGAGAGGCCATGGTGGAAGATACCGGAGGCATCCGGTAGGCATGCCACCTGACCCGGGGGCATTGGTGTTTCGGTTGTAGCCGAAGGGGTAGCTCCCCTAGTTTGCGCACGGTATAAATTTTGTGATCCCATGCTACGTCGAGGTTGTAGCCTCCCCACTTAGAGTTTTGCTTGACGGGTGTCGTGGGTGATTTCCAGACACTGGTAAGTTAGGCTGGTGTGTGCGGATAGGTGTGTTTTCAATTAAAAGACCGTAGATGGTATTAGTCTCGATGGACTAAAGGAATCCATTACTAGTGGGTAAAGAGTACACCCTCTGCAGAGTTTAAACCTATTCGAATAGCAATGTCCATGGTTAAGGATTTCAGTCTGGGATGGGTCAAGTGTCGGTCTTAGTGTCGGTCTTCGTAGGAGAAACTACTACACCCGAATATTGATTATGACTTGTGATATATGATGGTTATTATCATTGTGGACTAACCGTTTGCATTATTTGAAATAATGAATATCCCTGGGACGGTACCACCTCCTGGATATTCACTATGATTATGTTATTTTATAAGCCCTTTATGTGGCGTCGCTCAAACGCCCGACTGTGGCATGTTTGTTATTTCCCTTTCATACAAGCCCTTTCTGTGGTGTCGCTTAGACGCCCGACTGTGGCATGCTTGTTATCATATTTACCTTACAAGCCCTTTTTGTGGTGTTGCTTAGACGCCCGACTGTGGCATGCTTGTTATTTAATTACCTTATAACCCCTTTATGTGGCGTCGCTAAGACGCCTGACTGAGGCATGCCCATTTTACTATCCTTTCGAGCCGTCACTTCAGACATCCGATCGGTGCATTTTATTACTATTCTGTCATTACATATTCCTGTTGCATACATAACCTGCTTGCATGCATAAAAGATTTTTATTTATGATTGACGATGTGATCATAAAATATTTCAGAGCATGATTATCAGTGGTTATATTATACCTATGTTCTTAATGTTTGCGAGTACATTCAAAGTACTCACTGGCTTGTCCCTGGCTATTGTCTTGGCCAGATTGCTTGCTTGGAGAGGAGCGTTGCGATGACAGCTCCGGAAACTAAGCAACGGTGATAGCAGCCTCGCGAAGATAGGAGTAAACCTGGTCAGTTGTTCCTGTGGGAAATGGAGTCCCATAGACCATGGTGAACCACAAACCGCTTCCGCCATCAACCACTAGAAACCAATTGTTGTACTCACAGACCCGAATGGTCTTGTACTACATATTTTGTATTTATGCTTGGAATTTCTGTACAAGTTGGTGCCTCATCAGCTAACAGTAATCCTGGGGCTGGTGAGCACAACGACCATTTTCTCGAATTTAATACCCAGAAAACCGGTCGTGACAAACTTGGTATCAGAGCCAGGCTGACCATTGGCTAATCCTATCTTAGCCAGGTCAATAAATCTAGGTAAACCAACCCACCAGACCTTAGCCAAACCCCTGCCAAGCTTCCCTTGCAAGATAGCCCCACAGTGACCCGACACCTTTTGGCAGTCGGTGCCCAACCTATCAACCTAGCCTGTCGATCATGCGCCAGTGATCGGCCCCTAAATAGTCCTTTTTCACAAGCGTGCGAAGGAAGACTCCGTTCCCTTTTCCTATAAAAAGGGCACGCTAGCCCCTGCCCAGCACATCACAACCTCTACCCCAAGCCAAGCCCCAATGCCTGGCCCTGTCGTACACAATGAGACCACAGCAACCAACCTTGGAGGTTTTGTGACCATACTCGCAAACCTCACCCGTCGTGCCTATGCGTTGGAAGAGCCCCCAGAATATGTTGTGTACCAAGGACCCATGAACGGTGAGAGCCATCAATTCTGGCCCACTGTACACATCTACGGTAGGGGTCTAGCACCCGAACGCCACTACAGGTTCACCGGAAGAACAACTTCCTTTGAGCCACAAGCCATCTGAGGGAGTCCTGGATTAGGGGGTGTTCGGATAGCCGAACTATATCTTCAGCCGGACTCCAGGACTATGAAGATACAAGATTGAAGACTTCGTCCCGTGTCCGGAAGGTTCTTTCCTTGGCGTGAAGGGCAAGCTAGGCGTGCGGATATTCAAGATCTCCTACCAATGTAACCGACTCTGTGTAACCCTAAACCTATCCGGTGCCTATATAAACCGGAGGGTTGTAGTCCGTAGGACGAACACATCATAACCATCATCATACCCATAGGCTAGCTTCTAGGGTTTAGCCTCCTTGATCTCGTGGTAGATCTACTCTTGTACTACCCATATCATCAATATTAATCTAGCAGGAGTAGGGTTTTACCTCCATCGAGAGGGCCTGAACCTGGGTAAAATAAAGTGTCCCTCGTCTCCTGTTACCATCCGACCTTGACGCACAGATCGGGACCCCCTACCCGAGATCCGCCGGTTTTGACACCGACATTGGTGCTTTCATTGCGAGTTCCTCTGTGTCGTCGCCTTTAGGCCCGATGGCTCCTTTGATCATCAACAACGATGAGGTCCAGGGTGAGACTTTTCTCCCCGGACAGATCTTCATCTTCGGCGGCTTCGCTCTGCGGGCCAACTCGCTTGGCCATCTAGAGCAGATCGAGAGTCACGCCCCTGGCCATCAAGCCGGGTGGGGAAGCTTAAACTACACGGCAGATACCCTCGGAGACCTGATCTTCGATGGATTCAAGCCACAGCCAAGCGCACCGCACTATCTCGAGGGGCATGATATAGCTCTGCCTCCGAACAGTGTCCTGGAGGCCGCATACGCTCCGGCCCTGATCCTCGATCCGGAGCCCGCTGCGTCCTTTGAGGATGAATGGTTGGACGTCACCTCAGGGGCTGCGATCTTAAAAGCCATTGAGCCAAACGCAAGCCCCGCACTCCGCATGGCACATGACTCCAAGGAGCCGGACTCTTCTTTGAACTCCGAACCTCCCGCGCCCCTACCAATCGAATCAGATTGGGCGCCGGTAATGGAGTTCACCGCCGCGGACATCTTTCAGTATTCGCCTTTCGGTGATATTCTGAAATCTCTCCAGACTCTCTCTTTTTCAGGAGAGCCCAGGCCGAACTATGGCCTGCGACGTTGGGATTCGGACGATGAAGAAATTCAAAGCCCACCCACCACCCACTTAATAGCCACTGTCGATGATTTAAACGACATGCTCGACTTCGGCTCCGAAGACTTCGACGGTATGGACGACGAAGACGGAGACGAACGGGAACCAGCGCCCATAGGGCACTGGACCTCCACCCCACTTAATGACGTATTCATGGTGGATACACCTGAAAAAACTCACAATGAGGAAGAAGGGGGCGAAAAGAAGGGTAAACCCTCCGAAAAGCACTCAAAGCGGTGACGTAAACGCCGAGCGAAGCCCCGCCTCGATCAAGACCCAGCCATAGAGCAGGACGAGCCGGCAGATGACGAACGCATCCCAGAACAGCCGTCCGAACAGGTTAACACGGGCAGAGAGGACGAACAGTCCTCCCCCGGTCATAACAGAACTCCGGACGATACCACGCCGGATAAAATCATGGAGCAGAAGAATCTCCAAGAAAGGCTCGTCGCCACAGCACGAAGCCTGAAGAAGCAGAAGCAAAAGCTAAAGACGGCGGAAGATGCACTCAAAACAAGATGGAGCAAAGTAATCAAGACCGCAGACAAATACGGCGGCAGCCGCCGCACCAAAAGCTATCCGAAGAGAAAGCTACTGCCCGAATTCGACCAGGAGGCCCTAGAGCCCCCAAACTCGAAAAACAAAAAGGCTACACGGTCGAATAAACGACCTCTCGGCCACTACAATACGGCAAACGGCACCACACTCAACGCGGCATGCGACACAATCAAAGACTCGCATCATGGCCCAGCCAGGTCCATTTACGGGCCAAGAAAGCAAGCTCTCGCAAGCAATGCAAAAAATCCACCATCAGAATCCGGCACACCCAAATATAGGGGTGCCGCACACCCTCTATGCTTCACCGATGAGGTCCTGGAATATGAATTCCCAGAGGGATTTAAACCTGTTAACATAGAGGCGTACGATGGAACAACAGACCCGGGAGTCTGGATCGAGGATTATATCCTCCACATACATATGGCTAGAGGAGATGATCTAAACGCCATAAAATATTTACCACTTAAGCTTAAAGGGCCAACCCGGCACTGGCTTAAAAGCCTTCCCGAAAACACAATTGGAAGTTGGGAAGAGCTCGAGGATGCTTTCCGAGCAAATTTTCAAGGGACCTACGTCCGTCCCCCGGACGCAGACGACCTCAGTCACATAACTCAGCAATCCGGAGAATCAGCTCGGCAGTTCTGGAACAGATTCCTCACTAAAAAGAATCAAATAGTGGATTGTCCGGACGCCGAAGCCCTAGCGGCTTTCAGGCACAATGTCCGAGACGAATGGCTCGCCAGACACCTCGGCCAGGAAAAGCCAAGAACAATGGCCGCACTCACAAGCCTCATGACCCACTTTTGCGCAGGAGAGGACAGCTGGTTGGCACGATGCAGCCCCAGCGACTCAAGTACATCAGAAATCAGGGATGGAAACAGGAAACCACGGCGAAACAAGGACCTTCGCCGAATCGAAAGAAAAAGTCCGAAGAGCACGACAGCCAATGCCGGATTCAAAGGCTCACGGCAAAATCAGACAAAATCACCCCCTCAGGATAATAGGGAAGATCTGTCTAGTCTAAAGAGAATCATGGACAGGATATGTCAGATACACAGTACTCCTGGAAAGCCTGCTAATCATACCCACAGAGACTGTTGGGTTTTCAAACAATCCGGAAGGCTTAACGCCGAACACAAGGTGTCGTGGATTTGTCACGGCAGATGTCCTAGTAAGAGGACTTAGTCGTGGAGCCATCGCAACGGGTTAGCTTGAAGGGGTTAAAGTGGACACAAGGACACGGTTTTTATACTAGTTCGGCCCCTTCAATGAAGGTAAAAGCCTACGTCTAGTTGTGATGGGATTGATGGGTTTCGAGGGCTTAGGGAGCGATAAGCTTCGCCTAAACCTCGAGTTCTTTTTTCTCCGTCCTCAAACCGCCGCCGGGTCATCCCCTTATATACATGGGTGACGCCCGTCGGTCTGCAAAGTCCCAACCTCCGGCTAATAAACGTGCCCGGGTCGGTCTCTCTATTCCTAACTTACAATACAAGTTTACATCAGGCCGGTTTACACCATAAACCTTTAAACCGATTATGGGCCTTAGGCCCTTCTATCTCTCCTTGGGTTTTAACATCTCGGGTCTGTTGACGGAGGTAACCCGGGCCCTGTAGGCCGGTTTACCCCGGATAGCAACATCCCCAACATTAGGCCCCAGATTGATTTGAACAGGTTCATGTCAATCCTTAATAAGAATTTCTGTCTTCAGATGTCTTCCAGTGATTTGTTAAACCGTCGTTTCTCCGTCTCCTCTTGCTGTGGTAAACCGATATGACGTCAGCGCAAGCTACCGTCTCCTTTCGCTAATCCGCAAGAATCAGGGCAACGGCTGGGCTTCCGAAATCTCCGGCCCCTGGATTCGCGCGCCTGACACGCGCGCCGCGCCTTATAAATAGGACTTGAAGGCCATCTTCCTTTCCTCCCCTTCTTCGTCTTCCTCGCGACCCAGACCTCAAAGCTCCGCCGCCGCCGCCAGCTGCTGCATCAACTCCGGCCGCTGCATCAACCTGATCGGATCAGAGCACCGCGGCGACTTTCCACATCTGTTTGGACCCCGGTAAGGCCCCTGTTCTTGTTGCTTTAGATCTGTTCTAGGGTTCATCGTCCTGCTACTGTTTCTTGCTCATCCCCATAGCAGCCTTTGCGAACAGATGATGCTACCTGTATCTGGATTTGTAGTTCCTCTTAGCAGTCGCCATAAATCTGCACTCATTTCCTTAGATCTCATTCTTGTTCCTGCTTGTCGAACTTATGTTGTTCTGCTGTGAGCCCGACTTCATATTACCTGTTTTTATTTCTTTTTCGCCCTAGCTGTAGATCCATTGCTTTGAAAGAATCCGTACGGGATCTGTTTCTGCTTTCATACTCACAACTGTTTAGATCTGGTCGGTTTAACTCTTAGCAAAGCGAACAAACCGATCTACACATCCATTAGTCCCCTTGATGAACCGCCGGTTGATATTATTGTAGATAACCTGATTCTATATAAGAGCATCTTCGGTTTACAATCATACTTGCTCTCAAACCGGAATACCTTTGCCTTGTAGATTTCCTCATGGCAAAACAGGTGTACGAATGCAACTGGGTTCCCTCCTGCATCACTGAGACCCAACTAAATAACTTAGTTCTGACTGGTGCTTTGAGTAGCAAAAATACCATCCATTGGAGGGTTCCAGGAGACGAATGTCCTCCTACCCCGCAGGAGGGAGAAGTGGTGGTGTTTGCGGATCACCTGGCCCGGGGGTTTAACCCGCCCGGTTCAAAATTTTATCGGGACGTCTTGGCTAATTTTAGGTTGCGCCCACAAGATGTTGGTCCAAATTCAGTCACGAACATCTGTCATTTTCAAGTACTTTGCGAGGCGTACTTTCAAGAGGAACCCACTGTAGAACTGTTCCGGGACTTTTTCCATCTGAACCGACGTACTGAATTTACCGATGGCCCTAATATGGAACTGGGTGGTATGGCGATTCAGAAGAGGAAAGAGGTGACTTATCCTCACGCCAAGTTGCATAGTCATCCGCAAGAATGGAATTGCACTTGGTTCTATTGCAAGGATACTTCCCCTGCTGAAGAAAATCCACTGCCCGGTTTCCGCCCAGAGAGACTTAGCAATACTCACCCCTTCCCCCCACGGCTAACTGCCAAAGAGAGGAGTAAGTATGCCCCTCAGCTGTCCAAGCTCAGAGCCTTCATGGCTAACGGTTTAACGGGGGTAGATCTTGCTCGTTGCTGGATTTCGTGGAGCATCCTGCCCCTTAGCATCCGCTCCGGTTTAATGTGCCAATACACGGGTCGGGTTGATGATCCTTTGAGGCACTGCAACATTCAGCTGACGGAGGACGAAGTCGCTGAAGCTGTGAAGAAGATGCTGAACGAACCGGCCTGCTTCCATTTTGTGCCACAAACAAACCACCTGCTGTAAGTAACTCCTCTGTTTATAGAATCTTTGATCTCCTTATATATATGTTGTTAACTCCAGTCCTTCCTGAGACAGGGAGATGATCCATTTTGGAGCAAGAAGTTACAAGAGCCGACCGAAAAGGTAACCCGACCCAAGACGAGGGTGAAGAAGCCTGCTCAGAGGAAAAGGAACACCGCTTCCAATACTCCGGATTTAGAGGAGGATGATGTGGGTAATCCGGACCTCGGGGTAGACCTCGATTCAGTTGGTTTGCTTTTTATACGTCTTATTGATGATGATATTTGTCAGGACGACGCTGAAGTGAGCCATGCCGAAGGCCCAGAGGTAACTATTCTTTCTTCTGATGCCGTTCCTTTGCCTTTGAAAAAACCTCGCCAAGCAAACCGGAAACTTAAATTTTCTCACCCTCTTGCTTATTTGGATCCCAAATTTCTTGTGAAGACCCAGCAACATGAAGCTCGACGCACCACTCGGCATAGCGGCCAGGTAGTCACCTCCGCCGGTTTACCGAACAGCCCGGTTCGGAGACGCCGCTCAGAGGTCTCCAATTTATGCGCTAGCTTTCCTCCTAAAGCAGGTTTAACTCGTCAGCCTCTAAATCCATCTGACTCCGATTATCAGGTCACCTCCCATTCCTCTTCCGGTGAATCTTCAGCCACTCAACTTCCACCGTTGAAGACAGTTATTGGGTAAGTTGGACCGATCACAACACATCTCTGTATGAGTTTCTTAATCCATCTTATACCGTTTTTTCAATCTTTGGGCTTTTTCCAGGGCCAAACCTAGACCGAGCAAGAAGGCTCGTCTGGATAACCCGGCTGGAGGAACTGCCGCTCCTGAACCGGAGAAAACTCCTGGTGCTGACGCTCCGGGTCGTGAGGACACTCAGAGTTATCTATCTCCGCAAGATGACACCTGTGCTGAAGAAAGGATTATCGAACCTGCCAGCCATACTGATCCGCCTGCCAGTCCTGTTCGGGTTGAGGAATCCATCCCCCCTTCTGGAACTGCTGATAAGCCGACAGGGCCACTGCAGAGCAGCGATTCCAAGGATGATGATGTTGTGATTACCGGCGTCGGTCACTCTGAACCGGGGAACACTGCTACCTTAGCCAAGCATACTGCCAAGGACGAAATCTCGGCCATGAAGGGCAAATGGGACCTTGACTCTTCTACGTACGCCGCTTTAAGCGCCCCGGATCTTTATTCCGGGTACCTGAACCGACTGTACACTAGTCGGGATTATGAAGCTGGCATGATCAAGATGATGAAGGAGAAACTTGAGGTAATTCCCTTGTGCTTCATTCCATTGCAACTTAGCTTATCAATATTTCCAAACCGAGATGGTAAACCCGGATCAGGCTGTCTTGACAATTAAAGTCCGGTTTAGAAAACCCAAGGCTTCAACTTAGGTCATAACCAGAAAACATCATTAGATAACTATTAGCCCCCAAGTGCCAAGTTTAAATACTTGTATTAATCTTGGGACTTTTTGCAATGGGAAACTTGTGTTAAAATCAAACATGCATTAGCCCCCAAGTATCGAGCACATAACTTGCTTGTGTGGTCGATACTTCCAAACCGTGCAATATTTTCTGAACACTGTTGATGACCCGCTGCAGGGGGATTTGAAGACCAAAGAGAACCAAGTCTCGGACCTTCAGGAAGCTTTAAAAGCCCAGCAGATTGAAACTGAAAAGGCAAAGGAGGAATTGACCAAAGCCTTAACTGTTATGGAGCAGCTGAAAGCAAGCCGCAAAAAGGAGCAAGCCGATTCGGCTACTGAAAGAGCTCTTTTGACGAAGAGGGCTGAAAATGCCGAAGCTGCTCTTAAACCGGTGGTTGATGAGTTATCCACCGTGAAGCGACAAATACACTCCATGACCTCTGCCGTCTTTGGTAAACTTTTCGATGCCCTTCTTCCAATTTGTACCTTGTTTGCTACACCCTATGTCCGGTTTGTAATCCACCTTGAAACACTGCAGGCTCACGTATTGGACACTTGGGTTCTGATGTGCGGATGAAACTCAAAGCTGCTTATACTCTGATTGAACAGTTATACACCGGAGCACAAAGAGCTATCACCACTGCATCGCATAACAACCCTGCGCCGTCTCTGATTCAAGACACATTAAAGAGGCTGTCCATGCTTCCGGCCCGGATTGAAGAGTTGAAAAGATCAGCTGCTCGAACTGGAGCCATCACTGCCTTGATCCGGGCCAAAGCGTGGGTACCAGATTTCGATCCTGTCGAAGCGGCCCAAGGATACCCCAGCTTGAAGGAAGACGGTTCAGACTTTGGTGAAGACGATTTGAGGGCAATAAACCGGGCGGTGCGCCCCCTAGCTTGTCAATTGGCTGAGGAAGCAGATCTGTCACGTTACCAAGCCCAATACGACAACCAGAACAAACGAGTGGCTGCTCCGGTCCCTGAAGCGGGAAACCTTATTCCTCCAATCCGTAAGCATACTTACGCCCCTGATATTGAACCGTCTTTGCTGATTCACGAAGAAGCCGTCTTTCAAGCGCTAATGGGAATCGACTGGACCACTGCTGATTTCCGGCCAATGGGTAACCAAGATAGAGCTGAAGCGGCGCAAGACGATCCCCAGCCTTCGAACCAAGGCAGCGAACAGGCCTAATCAACGCTCCGGTTCACCTTACTTGGTGACGTTTTAATCCGTCAACGAACAGTATATTCAGGCACTATGTTTGCCTTGTAATAAGATAGTTTGATACCTCTGCATTTGAATGTGCCTTCGCGCACGGGTACTGATGCTCTTTTCCAATGACGTTTTCCAACTTTGTTTCCTGTCTTTATTGAGTACACAAGATCTTCCGGCCCTATGAACCGTGCTGCGCCCTTGCCAAACCGGGCAACTTGCCTCTGGGTTAAAAAACGGACCAGGCTATGTCAGCTGAATCGGTTTAAAAACACTTGACGTTCCGAAGAACAAAAAACACCACAATAAAGGCAGAAAACAAAAACCAAATATGAAAAGGCAACGCGATAGTAAAACGCATGCAAATAGTGGCTACTATGAACCGTTCAGAAGGCGTGACCATTGTCAAGACCAAACCGAGCCCCCAAGAGGTGTAGCTACGGTTTAGGTCGACCAGGTTCCTAACTGAATCATGGCAAATATGCCGGCCAAATGGCATTGCATTGGTTTCGTCAACCAAGCCCCCAAGTGACTCAATGGCCAAGGGCCGATCAAGTGGCATTGCGTTGGTTCGGACACGACCAAGCCCCCAAATGATTCATTGGCTAAAAAGCCGACCAGAAGGCATTACCATCATCAAGACATGACCGAGTTCCCATAAGGCGTAATCTACGGTTCAAGTCGATTAGGTCCCCAACTGATTCAGTGGCAAATGTGCCAGCCAGAAGGCATTACCGTCGTCAAGACATGACCAAGCCCCCCGGAGGTGTAGCTACGGTTCAGGCCGACTAGGTCCCCAACTGACTTTATAGGGTTTAGCTATGTTCTCTTTGGTTCGAACCCGACCTATGTTTGAACAGGAAGCCCCATGTTTGAATAGCTATGTTCTCTTTGGTTCGAATACGACCTATGTTTGAACAGGAAGCCTCATGCTGAATGGCTATGTTCTCTTTGGCTCGAATACGGCCTATGTTTGAACAGTAAGCCTTATGCTTGAACCGGTATATTGAACCGGATATTAAGAGCTTCACAACCCTGTGGGAGACATCTTCCCTTGAACCGGCCTTTAAACCAGAATCTATAATTTGAACTTCTGTGAAGCGACCTCCAGGGGTAAGCACACATGATGTGACGAACAGAAGAGACCCCGTTTTACTCGAGGCTTCGGTTTATTGTATTAATCATAATATATACATGGTCATGATATGTACATAAACAGAGCCCAGGGCTCATGTATAATAAGGTCGAAGATGAGCTATGTTCCACGGCCTGCTGGTTTCCTCCTCTGATGTGCGTGAATCCTTGCGCTCTCGAATATCAATCAGGTAATATGACCCATTATTCAGATTCTTGCTGACCACAAAAGGTCCCTCCCAAGGCGGGGATAATTTATGCTGATCAGATTGATCCTGGATGAGCCGAAGCACCAAATCCCCCTCCTGAAAGGTTCTGGTCCTAACCCGACGGCTGTGGTAACGGCGAAGATCTTGCTGGTAAATCGCTGAACGGGCAGCTGCCAAGTCACGCTCCTCATCCAACAAGTCAAGAGCGTTCTGCCGTGCCTGCTCATTATCCGCTTCAACATATGCTGCCACGCGAGGTGAGTCATGTCGTATATCACTTGGGAGAACCGCCTCGGTTCCATAGACCATAAAAAACGGCGTAAACCCCGTGGATCTGTTAGGCGTGGTGTTGATGCTCCATAATACAGACGGTAGCTCCTCCACCCAACAACCCGGTGTCCTTTGCAAAGGGACCAGAAGCCGGGGTTTGATACCTCTCAAGATCTCTTGGTTCGCTCGTTCTGCCTGACCATTAGACTGTGGGTGCGCTACCGAAGAAACATCAAGCCGTATATGCTCCCGTGCACAGAACTCTTTCATGGCCCCCTTGGATAGATTGGTACCATTATCTGTGATGATGCTGTGCGGAAATCCAAACCGGAAGATCACCTTCTTTATAAACCGAACCGCCGTAGCAGCATCACACTTACTGACAGGTTCTGCCTCCACCCACTTTGTAAATTTGTCAACCGCCACCAGTAGGTGGGTCTTCTTATCTTTGGACCGCTTAAAAGGCCCAACCATATCAAGCCCCCAAGTCACGAACGGCCAAGTGATTGGAATCATCCTCAATTCTTGAGCCGGTATGTGCGCTTGTCTGGAAAATTTCTGGCAACCATCACATAACCGGACCAGGTCTTCCGCATCAGCATGAGCAGTTAACCAGTAGAAACCGTGGCGGAACGCTTTAGCCACCAATGATTTTGAACCGGCGTGGTGGCCGCAATCTCCTTCATGTATTTCTCGTAATATCTCGCACCCCTCCTTAGGGGATATGCACCGTTGCAGCGCTCCTGACACGCTGCGATGATGTAATTCTCCTTGGAAAATGGTCATAGATTTGGACCGTCGTACTATCTGTCGAGCCAAGCTTTCATCCTCTGGCAACTCACCCCGGTTCATATATGCCAGGTAAGGGAGCGTCCAATCCGGGGTGGCGTGAAGAGCCGCCACTAACTGAGCCTCCGGATCAGGAACAGCCAACTCCAGCTCACCGGGCAGCTGCACCGATGGGTGGTACAATACATCCAAGAAAACATTGGGTGGGACCGGTTTGCGCTGAGAGCCCAGGCGACTTAAAGCATCCGCTGCCTCATTCTTTCTGCGGTCCACATGATCCACTTGATAGCCTTTGAAATGCCCAGCCACCATATCTACTTCACGTCGGTATGCAGCCATAAGCGGATCCTTAGAATACCAGGTGCCAGATACCTGCTGAGCCACCAGATCCGAATCACCAAAGCACCTAACTCTGCTCAGATTCATCTCTTTAGCCACCCGAAGACCATGAAGCAAAGCTTCATACTCCGCCGCATTATTTGTACAGGGGAACATTAAACGGAGGACATAACAAAACTTATCTCCTCGTGGGGAAGTTAAAACGACTCCAGCCCCCGAGCCTTCCAATTGTCTTGATCCGTCAAAATGAACGGTCCAATAGGTGTTATCTGGCTTCTCCTCAGGCGCTTGTAACTCTGTCCAATCGTTTATGAAATCGACAAGTGCCTGTGACTTTATGGCCGTTCGGGGTACGTACCTTAAATCGTGCGGCCCGAGCTCGATAGCCCACTTGGCAATCCGACCGGTCGCCTCCCGGTTCTGTATAATGTCACCCAAAGGAGCAGAACTGACCACCGTGATTGGGTGTCCTTGGAAATATTGCCTCAGCTTCCGGCTTGCCATAAAAACGCCATATACCAGCTTCTGCCAATGCGGATACCTTTGTTTGGACTCGATAAGTACTTCACTGATATAGTAAACCGGTCGCTGAACCGGATGTTCCTTTCCAGCCTCCTTTCGTTCTACCACCATCGCGACACTGACTGCTCTGGCATTCGCTGCAACATATAACAGGAGTGGCTCTTTATCTACAGGGGCTGCCAACACTGGCGGATTGACTAGTTGTCGCTTCAAGTCCTCAAACGCTTTATCAGCCTCCGGACTCCAGACAAACTGATCCGTCTTCTTGAGCATTTGATACAAAGGGATCGCCTTTTCACCAAGGCGACTGATAAACCGGCTTAACGCTGCAATCCGCCCGGCCATGCGCTGAACATCATTGATGCATTTCGGTTTGGCCAGGGAGGTGATGGCTGTGATCTTTTCTGGATTGGCCTCAATTCCTCTATGGGACACTAAAAATCCCAACAGCTTGCCTGCAGGTACACCAAAAACACATTTAGCCGGGTTGAGCATCATTTGGTACACTCTCAAGTTATCTAAAGTCTCCTTCAAATCGTCAACCAGGGTCTCCTTCTTTCGTGACTTGACCACAATATCATCCACATAAGCATGCACATTACGACCAATCTGCTCGTGGAGGCAATTTTGCACACATCGTTGATAAGTAGCCTGCGCACTCTTAAGCCCAAAGGGCATAGACACATAGCAGAAGGCTCCAAAGGGAGTAATAAACGCTGTCTTCTCCTGGTCCTTAACTGCCATCTTGATCTGATGATAACCCGAATAAGCATCCAAAAAACTTAAACGCTCGCAACCTGCCGTAGCATCAATGATCTGATCAATCCGGGGGAGAGCAAAAGGATCTGCTGGGCAAGCTTTATTCAAGTCTGTGTAGTCCACACACATGCGCCAGGTGCCGTTTTTCTTAAGAACTAGCACCGGATTAGCGAGCCATTCGGGATGAAAAACCTCAATGATAAACCCAGCTGCCAGGAGCCTGGCCACTTCCTCACCAATTGCTTTACGTCTTTCTTCGTTAAACCGCCGTAAGAACTGCTTTACCGGCTTGTACTTAGGATCCACATTAAGGGTGTGCTCAGCGAGTTGCCTCGGTACACCAGGCATGTCAGATGGCTTCCATGCAAAGATGTCCCGATTCTCACGGATGAACTCGATGAGCGCGCTTTCCTATTTTGGATCCAAGTTTGCACTGATGCTGAACTGCTTGGATGAATCGCCAGGTACGAAGTCAACAAGCTTAGTTTCGGCCGCTGACTTGAACTTCAAGGCCGGATCGTGGTCCGTAGTTGGCTTTTTTAATGAAGTCATATCCTCCGGATCAACACTGTCTTTGTACTGCTTTAGCTCCTCCGTAGCACAAACCGATTCAGCATAAGTCGCATCTCCTTCCTCGCATTCCAAAGCGATTCGGCGGCTCCCATGAACCGTTATAGTGCCCTTGTAACCTGGCATCTTAAGTTGCAGATATACGTAGCAGGGCCGTGCCATAAATTTTGCATAAGCTGGCCGCCCGAACAAAGCGTGGTACGGACTTTGGATTTTAACCACCTCGAACGTCAGCGTCTCTGATCTGGAATCATGACTATCGCCAAATACCACTTCGAGGGCTATCTTACCAACCGGATACGCAGACTTGCCAGGCACCACCCCGTGGAACACTGTATTGGTCGGTCTGAGATCCTTATCTACCAGTCCCATACGACGGAAGGTCTCATAATACAAGATGTTAATGCTGCTCCCTCCGTCCATGAGCACCTTGGTGAGCTTATAACCTCCCACCTGAGGCGCTACCACCAGTGCTAACTGACCCGGATTATACACCCTGGGAGGATGATCTTCTTGGCTCCATATGATAGGCTGTTCCGACCAACGCAGATAGTGA
Organism: Aegilops umbellulata; assembly: GCA_032464435.1. Lineage (NCBI taxonomy): Eukaryota > Viridiplantae > Streptophyta > Magnoliopsida > Poales > Poaceae > Aegilops > Aegilops umbellulata. The sequence continues at coordinate 22,511,305 of CP136057.1, forward strand.
GGCGTGGCCGGTTCGACAGCACTGACTGCCCGCCTCTGAAGCTTCCTATCTCGTTTATCCAAGCTCGTAGTAAAGACATGATACTGTCCACCACTCAACTGTTTCGGGTTGCTCTGATAACCACTTTGATTACTTTGATTATTCTGATTATTTTGGCTGACCTGTCCGCCCGGGTTACCCTGGAACCCTGGACCGGAATTCCCGCCACCGTACCCTGATCCGGAACCGGAACCGCCACCGGAGCTGTGATCATATTGGAAAGTGTTTGAGCTTTTGAATTCCTTCATGATATAACAATCCTTCCAAAGATGGGCTGCTGGTTCCTCCTTTGTTCCGTGCTTCGGACAGGGCTGGTTTAAGAAAAAGTTCAAACGCTCCGGATTAGGACCGGGATGTGCGCGGAAACTTGGCTGTTTCCCCTTACGCCGCTGGCCTTTATCCTGTGCACTTGTGCTGGCCACCAAGTCCATGCTCCCGTCCGGTTTACGCTTTCCTCCGCCTCCATTACCTGTCGGCCGATGCTGCTGGCCTTTGGTGTTGCTATTCTTCTTTCCCTTCCCTGCTTTGTCATCACCAGAGTCAGGATCCTTGGTACTGTCAGAATCCGCATACTTCACTAAAGCGGTCATGAGCGTTCCTATATCTGTACAATCACGCTTCATCCGGCCCAGCTTTAGCTTCAAAGGGCCAAACCGACAGTTGCTCTCCAACAGCACCACGGCGGTGTCTGCGTTGATGCGATCTGACGAGTGCAAAACTTCTGATACCCGCCGTACCCAATGGGTAGTTGATTCCCCTTCTTGCTGAACGCAGGCTGCTAGGTCAACTATTGACATTGGCTGTTTGCACGTGTCCTTGAAATTCTTGATAAACCCGGCGCGTAATTGGGCCCATGAACTAATTGAATTAGGCGGTAAGCTCTTTAGCCAAGTCCGGGCCGTTCCTTCTAACATCATAGTGAAATACTTGGCACACGCCGTGTCATCCACATCCAGCATCTCCATAGCCATTTCATAGCTCTCCACCCATGTCTCCGGAGGCTGATCTGCCGTGTAGTTTGGTACCTTGCGGGGGCCTTTGAAGTCTTTGGGCAGGCGTACGTTGCGTAAAGCGGGAACAAGGCACGGTACTCCCAAAGAACTGGAAACCACCCCCGGTTCAACCGTAGCTGCGGGGAAGATAGGTGTAAGCTGACGAGCCTGATGCTGCGCTGCTAATCCGGCCTCCCGTGCACGGGTGCGATCCAAATTCTCGTGAGTATTGTCGACGCCCGCCGGATTGTTGGCGCGGAGCGGTTCACGCCTGGCGTTACTTGAAACGGCCGGCTCCTCCACACGCCTACTATAGCTCCTGCTGGGGCGAGGGGTGGAGTGAATCCGATCACGGCTTTGCGAATACGCTTCTTGCTGGGCCAACGCGGTCCTAAGGAGCTCCTAGACCCGGCGTGTCTCTTCATCCTGCGGTGAATCTCCTTCGATCGGAATGGCTTCCAACCGAGCCGCCGCCGCGACGAGGTTATCCATCGGGTTGGAATAATGACCTGACGGCGTTGGCATGGCCGGCGGCGTATCAGTGTTATGACGAGGCAGGTCTATAATCCGGTGCTGAACCGGGGCGCCGGCTGTCGCCTCCGCACGGTTTACCCCCGGGGTGTTGAAGAGATTTCGAGCGTCGAGGGCGGCGGGCAACCGAGACCGGGATTTTCTCTTCAGGACCTCCTGAGATGCCTTCTGGTCCATCATGAGCCTGTAAGCCTGTGCCTCTAAAGCGGTGCGCTCCGCCGTCATCCTGATCTCTTCTGCTGCCAGCTCCGCTTTAGCCCGAGTGATCTGCTCTCTCACTTTGGCAATCTCAGCATTGTGAACCTCCTGATCCACCGGGTTGGCCTCCGCCATGAGCGCTGCTAGTGCGTCAAACAGGTCTGACAAAACTTGGGCTGGTGAACCGGTAGGGCCTCCTGCCCGCGCAGCCGTTGCTGCTGCCGATCCGGAGATCGCTGCTGCTGCAGTTGATGATCGTGGCGTCGCCTGTGTCCCAGCCATGAAGATCCCAACCCGATAGGGCAGATCAGAGGGGTCCGGAATACTGTTGCCATCGGAGCCGCCCCCAACCCGATCATCTTGTAGCTGGTAAAGAGATTCGGTCTCCCCGGTCGACGTTTCATCGCCAGAGTAGATGGCGGTTTCGTCACCAGATTCGGATCCTTCCTCGTAGCTTCCCCCGTGGATGACTCCCACGAAGGCGTGCTTCCTGGTCGGTTTAGCCAGGGTCGATCTCGTGTACTGAGCTGTCTCAATGAGGTCGGCGCAGTCGCCTAGCTCGGGGCCCGGTTCTCCGATCTTGCCGATGAAAACATGGATGCCGCCAAAGGGGACCCGGTACCCGTACTCGATCGAACCGGCGTCGGGGCCCCAGCCTGTGCTGTCGATGTAGAGTTTTCCACGGCGGCTCTTGGTCATCCGTCCCACAGCGTAACCCTCGAGTCCTTCAAAGCGGCCCTCCAAGAACCTGAAACCATCTCGCGATAGCCCCACGGTGGGCGCCAACTGTCGTGGATTTGTCACGGCAGATGTCCTAGTAAGAGGACTTAGTCGTGGAGCCATCGCAACGGGTTAGCTTGAAGGGGTTAAAGTGGACACAAGGACACGGTTTTTATACTAGTTCGGCCCCTTCAATGAAGGTAAAAGCCTACGTCTAGTTGTGATGGGATTGATGGGTTTCGAGGGCTTAGGGAGCGATAAGCTTCGCCTAAACCTCGAGTTCTTTTTTCTCCGTCCTCAAACCGTCGCCGGGTCATCCCCTTATATACATGGGTGACGCCCGTCGGTCTGCAAAGTCCCAACCTCCGGCTAATAAACGTGCCCGGGTCGGTCTCTCTATTCCTAACTTACAATACAAGTTTACATCAGGCCGGTTTACACCATAAACCTTTAAACCGATTATGGGCCTTAGGCCCTTCTATCTCTCCTTGGGTTTTAACATCTCGGGTCTGTTGACGGAGGTAACCCGGGCCCTGTAGGCCGGTTTACCCCGGATAGCAACATCCCCAACACAAGGGGCTCGACACACCAAGTGAGGAAGAGGACGAACCCCAAAAGCAGAACACCAGGAAGCAAAAGAACTTCCCGCAAGAAGTCAAAACAGTGAACTCACTTCACATAACAAGGCATGAGGCACCCATAAAGGTCCACACATTCAAGCCTATCCCTCAGGAGTCTGGCCACTGGTCACTAAAGCCAATCATTTTTGATCAGCTAGATTATTCTCGCAATATCAAACACGCAGGCCGGACTGCCCTGATACTTAATCCAATAATAGATGGATTCTAGTTTACCAACGTCCTTATGGACGGTGGCAGTGGACTAAATCTGATATATCAGGATACAATTCACCGCATGGGCATAAACCCAGCACGAATTCGTCACAGTAAAACCTCCTTTCAAGGAGTAGCACCAGGCCCGGACACCCACTGTATGGGTTTTCTCCGGCTTGTGGTCATATTTGGCTCTGCCAATAACTTTCGTCACGAAAAGCTTATCTTCCACATAGTCCCGTTTTCAAGTCGCTATCAAGCACTAATGGGACACGGAGCTTTCGCTCGCTTTAACGCAATACCGCATTATGCATCCCTCACGCTAAAGATGCCCGGTCCTCGAGGCATCATCTCTTTAAAGGGAGCATACTAAACTACATCTCCTCCAAACGGAGGATTGTGCGGCCGCTTAAACGGCCGTCCAACAAAAATGGCCTCGCCAGCCAAAAGACTTTTTCGATGTAAGTCACAAAAGGCCGCGGACCCAGACTCAATGAGTTCGGCACAAGCCCATTTTCGTTATAGGCTTGGTACGCCTCACCAGGGGCTGTACGCAGAGACAATAAAACTCGACCGTATCTATTTCTCACTTCACATTTTATTTATTATTCTTTTTGATCCACACGACCCATTTTTCAATTTAGTTCTTCCCTTTTACAGATGAACGTCGTACGGCGCCCGTCCAGGACACGGCACAACGGAGACACAGGCGCAGACGTGCAGTAGGGACCCGCCCCAAAGGATTCTTCTTAGATTAAGACCCCGCGTAAACCTTTTTTACTGTCTCTTGCTGCTATACATCCCCTGGTTTACCTCACTATAACCATGGAGGAGACTGGCGTTTTGGCATGTGGCCACGCCAGAATTCTTGCTCGTACCTGGACACAAGGGGCTTTTTTTTCTTTTTCAAGGGTGTTGTTTCACACGCACCCACAAAGACCGAACACCTTAGGGAGTGTTCGGCGTCACGAGTTTTGGCACTATATGCATCAGCTCCGAGTCATGATTTTGGTCACATGTTGGGTTGCCCGGCTCCTGAGTTCGGCCACCTTACGTTTCGTTCTGTCGGCTAAGGTTGCACCAGGAGAACTACTGCGATTGTGCCCCGGTTCGGCCGGGCGAGCACCTCAGTAGAGAAAGCCGAAAACCGACTGTCATGATGTAGCACGAGACTGGTCGCCACTCGATGACTTATAGGAATTTATCGAATTCCTCCGTTTTGACGAAGGGCCGCTTCCCAGTCAGGCACATATGCGTCCCGAATTCGGGTAAACGCAGTCGCCATTTAAGGGCTACCTAAAGAGTCCCACTGTCAAGCTCCTATGGCTAAGTGAAAGTGTTAAAGCATTATAGTCCGGTTGCCTAGCCCGCGGCGCTATCACCTCCTTTGTAGGACCAAGACGTTGGGTTAAGTGTGAAAATGCGTTCTCCGCGCGCACCCCCGCACTATGTGCGTGGGGGCTGAAGCCAACGACTGCAATCTTTCAGAATTTATATATTAAAACGGCCGCACAGGAGGTGTTATTAATACTTGAAGGCACAAGTCTAAATTACGCCATTACAATTTATAAAAATATTGATCTACGATTACATATGCTGTCATAAAACAGCATCTTTCGAACACCGCGTCTCTATTATACGAGCGCCCGCGAGGACTTCCTCAAAATAGTGCTCGGAAGGAATTCGGCTTTTATCCGAATCATGGGACGCAACAACGGTGGGCTCCATATCTGCCCAGTATGTCTTGACACGGGCAAGAGCCAGCCGCGCGCCCTCTGTGCAAGCGGACCTCTTTAGAGCTTCAATCCGAGGCACCACGTCAAGAAATTGCTGCACCAAACTGAAATAGCTTCTCGGCTTCGATCTCCCCGGACACAAGTGGTCCATGGCATATGTCATGGCGAGTCCGTACAACCTATTCAGCTCGGCCCATTGGGCCAGGCGAACATCCACTGATAGTGGACGCTCTGGATTAGTGAACTGCGACCAGAAGAGCTTTTCCACTTCATGATCTTTCTTATCTTGAAAGTACCTGGTCGCATCAGCGGCACTAGCCGACAAATCCAGATAGGTGTCCTCCGCGCTCCACGCTCGGTCCAACAGGGCGAACTTCGGATCACAGAATTTTCTCCGCAGCAGGAAGGGCTTTCCATCCGCAATTAGTCCGGCTTGACGCAACTCTTCCCTTGACGCTCTCATACCAGAGCGGGCATCCTTGGCGTCGGCGACGGCCTTCTCTAAATCCGTCTGCCGGGCTCGACCTTCCTCCCCAAGAAGTTTGCAACGGTCAGTAGCACTTTTCAACTTCACGGCTATATCAGCCATCTCCTCCTTGCTTCGGCAATGGGAAGCCTGTTCGGCTTTTAGCTCTTCACGGGCTCTTCCGGCAGCCGCATCGCTTTATCTGGCTTGTTCCTTTGCTTTGGCGAGCTCAGCCCTAAGTCCTTCTACGACTGCCGCACCATCTGCATCAAGCATAGACAAGGTAAGATATTGACATAAAGCTCCTCTTACTAACAATCGCCAAATAAACTCAATACCTTGAGCATCATCAAGCCGCTTGTTAACAAGCACGATGTCGGCTTCTGCCTCATCGAGTTGCCGTTTCATTTCGGCAAAATCTCGAGTCCGGCTCGACTCCGGACAACCTGCCACCTACATACAAAGGTGCCACTTAAAGGACCTGGGATTAAGATCCTCTGCGCGCCGCTAATCTTTGCGGCACACAGAGTCTCAGGGGCTACTATCTATACAGGGCGCATGTTATTATACGCAATTAACACTAATGTTCGTTATTCAAAACGTACCTCAAGGCCCGCCAGTAAACTCTTGACGGCCTCGTTCAGTCCGCTTTCCGCGGATGAAATCTTTTCAATCACCGTGTGCATCAACGCATGGTGCTCCTCTGAAACAGAGGCTCGGCCCAGCGGAACCTTCAGCTCCTCCGACCGAACACCAGATGGTGCCGGACTCGTCCCATGGCCTTCTTCGGAAGCCGGACACGGAGAACCCCGGGGGGCCACATGATCACTTTCTGCCTCTGGCAGATTCGGAGAAATCCTCTGCGACGACACTTTGGCGTCGCCCGCCTTGCTAGGCGATGAAGGAGGAGGCGTTCCGCTCTCCATCATCTCCGGAAGAAGATCCCCCGATGACAAGCTCTACCGAGAAGGGTCGAGGTCCGAACTACAAGGTAAGGTTTCGGTTAAAACTTTTCAGATATAAATTAAGGATTTCTCTTAAAATAATGACTCTCTTTCTACTTATGGCTCGTTGGAGGGCTGCTCCTTTTGAGGATTTAGTTTGGCCGAGGGGCTCCCCGGCGTCGGGTCCTCTGACGCGGATTCTTTCCCCCGCTTTGGAGCTACGGCTCCCGGGTCGTCAGAGGCGGCCCTTTTCTTCCCCTTTGGAGAGGAGTTGTCGATTCCCCCCTTTGGGATGGCCCCTTTCGAAGAGGCCACGGTTTCCTTGTCCGCCCCTTCATTTTCCTCCCGAGGCGCCACCTCCAACATCCTGACTAGCACAGGATCTAGCCTGGTCTCGGGAAGGGGAGCCGGACACCGGACCAGCTTCGCCTTCGCTATCCACTCCTGCGTAAAAAGGAGAATTACTGTTAAAAAATAAGTCAATTATACGGATAGAAGGTCCGGGCGCAAGGTCACCTACTTTTGTATCCGGGCGGTTGCGGCTTAAACCAGCATCCTCGGTCAAATCCGGACTCACTCCTTGTGGTCCGAAGAACAGTCTATGCATCTCCGTAGGCTTCACGCCCATGAAATTTTGGAGAACTCGCGGCCCCTCTGGGTTGAACTCCCACAAGCGGAGGGGGCGACGTTGGCCGGGCAGTGTCCGGCGAATCAGCATAACTTGTGTCACCTTGACCAGGTTGAGGTCTCCTTTTAGGAGATCCTTTATGCGGCCCTGCAACAGAGGAACGTCTTTGGGCAAGCCCCGATCTAACCCTGTGTTGATCCACGATGTTAAACGTGGTGGGGGGCCCGAGCGAAAGGTGGGAGGCGCTACCCAAGTGGTGCCCCGAGGAGAGGTGATGTAGAACCACTCCTGTTGCCATAAGCCGAGCTCCTCTTGAAAAGTGCCCTCGGGCCATGGAGCATCGGTATTCCTTTTTATAACAGCACCTCCGCACTCTAAGTGACGCCCCTCGATTATCTTCGGTTCTACCTTGAAGGTCTTGAGCCATAATCCGAAGTGAGGAGTGATATGGAGAAACGCTTCACACACAACAATGAAGGAGGAGATATGGAGGATGGACTCCGGAGCTAGGTCATGGAATTCCAGCCCATAATAAAACATCAGCCCCCTTACGAAAGGATCCATTGGGAAGCCTAATCCCCGAAGGAAGTGGGAGATGAATACTACGCTCTCACCAGGCTCAGGGCTTGGGATCGCTTGTCCTTGAGCAGGCAACCTGTGTGGGATCTCGCTGGTCAGGAACCTAGCCTCCCTCAACCTTGATACGTCCTCCTCCGTAACGGAGGAGGGCATCCATTGGCCTTGAAGGCCGGAGCCGGACATTGTCGATGGTCCGGTGCGCATAGAATCTAAAAGCCTGGGGTGTTGGAACTCGAGGCTATGGACGAGCTTGTTTTGAGAACACAAGAGGGGAGCAACGTCTCGGTCTCTTTATAAGAGGCAGAATATCAAGAGCCCTCCCCGTAACCGTCTTGGACTAGCCTTTAATCAAGGCAGGACGTGCTCAATGGGCATGGTTGGGTTACCCACGTCCGCATTAATGAGAATCCCGTTAAAAGGGGCACACGATCTCTGCTTCGACAAGACGTGCCAAGGAAACCGCCTCGTTGAACGTGCTGCGGTGGAACAACAAAAAATAATCCATACAGAAGGCTTGGTCGCAGTGTTATGACGCACTGCGGAATACGTCAGCAGATTTGATTTGTGTTTGTATTATTCTCTATATGGCAATACGTGGAAACTTGTTTTGCAGAGCCGGACACTATTTTTTGGTGTTTATTATCTTCTTGAAGAATTTGGAGGAGGAACCCGCCTTGCAATGCCGAAGACAATTTGCGCGCCGGACTCGTTGTCATTGAAGCCTGGTTCAGGGGCTACTAAGGGAGTCCTGGATTAGGGGGTGTTCGGATAGCCGAACTATATCTTCAGCCGGACTCCAGGACTATGAAGATACAAGAGTGAAGACTTCGTCCCGTGTCCGGAAGGTTCTTTCCTTGGCGTGAAGGGCAAGCTAGGCGTGTGGATATTCAAGATCTCCTACCAATGTAACCGACTCTGTGTAACCCTAAACCTATCCGGTGCCTATATAAACCGGAGGGTTGTAGTCCGTAGGACGAACACATCATAACCATCATCATACCCATAGGCTAGCTTCTAGGGTTTAGCCTCCTTGATCTCGTGCTAGATCTACTCTTGTACTACCCATATCATCAATATTAATCTAGCAGGAGTAGGGTTTTACCTCCATCGAGAGGGCCCGGACCTGGGTAAAATAAAGTGTCCCTCGTCTCCTGTTACCATCCGACCTTGACGCACAGATCGGGACCCCCTACCCGAGAACCGCCGGTTTTGACACCGACACCATCCAACTAGTTGCTCGAGAAGCTATAGTTCATCTCCGGCACTTGTCGCCCAGAGTTAATTGTCGCTCGTTCCACTACTACCCCAGACGTGAAGGGTATGGTAGACCACCCCAAGTTGCCAACGGAGATCACGAGACAGATCCTGCATTGTTGCACCTAGTGCGCTATGTAAGTGCACTAGAGGAACTGTGCGAACAAATCACTATTGATCTAATCGCAGCTCATGGAGAGCTGGTTCGTCGAGCCCCGGCGAGAGAAGAGGACGAGCCCAACGCCGACAACCCAGTCGTGCTGTTTGGACAACCGATCGAGTCCCTGAGGTCTGCCCCAGCCAACGGCCAAGGTGCTGCGATAACCCCAGAAGTGCTTCATCGCATATTGGGAGCACACTCCAACGGGGTTGTGGCCAGCAATCCCCGAGATGGTCGTCATCGCTACCCCGAGCCTGCAGCCCCTCAGCCCACTCCAGCTAATTCCGACGGCGAGACCCGTGGAGAAGCCTCAACATCCACAAGGCACGCCCGCTTGGATGTAAACGAGGTAGACTAAGTCACCCGAGTCGTATCAAGTTCCAGTGTATCCCTGCTTTGTAATCGCGTGACCTTGTAAATAAACGCCGCCTGTCGTTGTGCCTCTGTATCCTTGCATGGAAATGCCAGCATGCATTATAAATTTCTACCCCAGACACAGTTGCCAAAAACCTCCCCGACAACCCCCACAGTATCACATCACCTCGGTGAAATATGTGTATCTGTGGCATTGACCTCGACCCGTGGGACAGAGCTGGAAATTTCTTTACCATTCACAATGTTAAAAATAACCCAGCTCTGGTGCTATAAGAAGGCCATCGCGTGACCCTGCCAAGAACCCCTCATCTTGTGCACCATCCTTACAAACATTTCTTACCATACCGAGCCCTAGTATTTATCTGAGAACTCGAGATGCAATCCCGGATAGTTTTGTCAAGATATAGTGGGATTTTACCTGCAGTACCATGGGCGCTACCCAGCCACCCCAGTACGAGCTGTTCAAATCGAGAATCACTTCTTCCACCTCGAGATATTGGGCAGCAGTGCACATCCCTCCGGTAAACTCAAACCAAGACCCAACAGAGGTCTCCTTCATGGGGAAATCTATGCCAACCCCTCAGATGGCCGTAGAAGCTGCTGCATACGAAGCGCTTGCTCGCCTTCGATTCGTGGTACCCTATGCCAGCGAACGAGGGTATTATTACTTCCCGAGCCATGCAGCGCCCGGAGGAGTAACATCTTTTCCCGGTGGGCGAATTGAGAGAGACCTAGTCCTGGCCAACCTTGTCCAGTACGTCATCGCTCAAGAGCATTTAACCCAACGCATGATGAGTTATCTCCAGAGCCTCGCAGATTTAAATCCTCAGATCGCCATCGGCAGAGCACTAAGGCCCGACCAGGAGAGACACGTGCATCGACTAGTCAATCCACTTTCCCCGATAGAAGAAGAGTGCATCCCTGTACCAAAGACGTTTTCACGGGACCCCGTCCCGTTACCGTTTTCATTGTAGACGTCGATGCTGTGTTTATTATTGCAATATTTATTTATGAGATGTAACTTATGCGTCGTACCCCGAGTTTGCGCAGCAAGTAAATCTTTAGTTTCAATTAATGTGAGTGATTCTGTTGCATTACTGTTTTCTTCCACGAATAATCCTGGGGTGAGACTTCTTCTCCCTAAGTTGCTACATCTGCACCTTCTCACGACGTGGATTATTTGATTTCACATAGCAACCCGCCAGCAGACTCACAACCGCTCGAACGCTTGCTAAAACACGTGACCGTGGAGTATTTGTTTTTCAAAAACAACCCTTATCAAATCTCGAGGACGAGATTTTTCTTAAGGGGGGTAGTGTTGTGACACCCCAAAATTTTAACTTTGTTTGTTAATTAAATTTTTTCCAGGAAATTTAAAACTTTTATTTTCTGGACTCCCTTTTCATTTTCGAACCTTTTTTCTCCCTTGTTATTATGGCGTTTTTTCACAAAATGAAAACTTTTCAATTATGTTATTGGACTTGTTTAGCCTCTCAAGAAAAACTTTTCTTTTATTAGTAGAACTAATTACATAATTAATTTGCTTGATCTTTAATTTCTTGAAAATTGGTTTTTCAAGGTTTTATGACCATATTTGAACTACAACCATTTGATAAATTCACTTAAAATTCCAACCAAAATTTGGAGATGTCATGTGATGTTATTAAATCACTTTTATGCAAAAACATCTTTTATACATGAAATATTTTGAGCTCTATACCCAATTCTCTTCTCTGGTCCAGAGTGCAAATTTGCACTACAGCCTATTTAAATATTTCTTTCTAGCCCCCACCAAAATTATGGGATGTTGGTAGTAGCTTATGATTCAACTTTATGCAAAAACCCAGTGATGTTATTTGAAAAATATGAGTGTCTCAACCTCATTTTCATTCTGGTCCAACTTGATGGTTTGTACAACAACCATATTTTTGCTTACTCTTTGGCTCTTGATTCCTTTTCCTACTTGTAGTCCTCCCTACTAAACCCCTAAGTCCAAGAGCATGCACCCATTGGATCACTTCTGGTTCATGGAATAATGCCATTCATCTCCTGTCCAGAATTGAGGTTTTCCAAAACTTACACTAACAAGTTTGTGCTTTTCACAGACTAACCTCACCACCCTCTTTTTCACCTAATGAGACCACCATCTGGAGATTTTGGCCCCTCCGAGAATAGCCTAGGTGCCTGTGGCATTTAGTCAAACACCTGGAATGCATCGACAGAACTGGCCTGAGTTTTTGTTTGCTTTGTGAACTTGGTCTCCTGACCTAACCACCTTGTCCCTTGATCTCCCCTCTATCAATAGCCTAGTCCTGTTGCTTGCCAACCCCGCCCGAGCGCTCTGGAGTGCCATGGCATTTCGCCGAGCAGCTGGTGGGCGTGCACTGGGCGCGCCAACTGCAGCCACGCACACGAGCCGCCGCGTCGCGCCCCTGGCTTGGCCCACACTTCAGAACCACGCCACACGCTCCCCTTCTCGCCACAACACGCCAGCCCGCCCTGGCGCCCTACAGCGCCACCGCCAGAGCACCCTTGGCGGCACACCGGCGTCCGCAGCGCGCCTCTGCCAGGTCGGTGCCGCCCAGGCCTCTCCCGCTCGCCACCTACCCCTGGAACAGCTCATCCTCATCCACTCGAGTGTCCCCTAGCTCTCGTCGTCGCCACGACGCCCTGACGCTTCAGGGAGGTGGTTCGCCGGCGAACTTATCCCCGGCCGCCGCAAACCGACATGGCCACGCTATAAAAAGGGACCCCGAGCCCCTCCGAGCACGCACGCAACCTCAGTCCACTCCTCTAGTTCCGCCCATGGCAGCCAATCGACCCGAGGAGGTCGTATTCTTCCTCTCCGGCAACTCATGCCGCCGCTACTACCCCGGCCATTCCGGCGCAACCAGAGCCTCTCTGGTCCTCCCAACGCCACCAAACGACTCCAATCCATCTTGCGGAGCCGCCCAGACCCCTAGCTGCGACGGAGAGCCACCGGAGCCACAAAACCACTTTGCTCCCGAAACCACCGGCCGCCGCGAAGCTCGTCGACGGTGATTCCCTCCATCTCCGACGACTCCACAACCACCGGAAGGACCGCCCTCGGTCCGCGAATCCATCCCCGCCCTCAACACCCCGCAAGGACTCGCCGTTCACCGGCGACCCTCGCCGGAGTTCCGCCCCGCTCGGGCAGAGAGAAAGGAGGGGAGGGAAGACTAGTCAAACCTGACCAGTGGGCCAGGCGGGCCCACTGTCAGTGACACTGCGCGCGTCCATGCTGGATAAGTGGAGGCGTAAGTTCAAAATACGCCTTCGACGTGGTCAGTTCGAAACGTTTTTCTTTTTCTGTTTAATTATTTAAAAACAGATTTTGACTGGTTATATTTTTTTATGTATAACTCCAAATGAGTTGATTCTTTTTCCAACATCTCTCAAATTCTGTCTAGTTTATTTTAAGATTTATTTGAAAATTTTCTAAACAAATTTTTTCTACTGTTTTTGAAATATGTGTTATTTGCATATTTTTGAAAATAGAATTTTTGATGAGAAGAAAGCTTTCAAAAGATTTGGAGTGCACCCTGCCCTTCCACACCTTGAAGGGAAGCATTCTGAACCCCGGCATAATATTTTTAGTGTGTTAGTTGACACGTTTATAACACCATCTCATTTCGGAGAACTTGTTATTTCATGTGATATGATCATTTGCATGGATGCATATTAGTGATTCCCTTGCTGTTGGAAATGAATATAATTGTGATGGTAATCATCCTCATGTGCCTTGCATGCATGCCGGAAACGAATCCGGGAAAGCCTCCGCCTTGGGTAGGCGTGAGCTTGTCGCCGGTCTCCGTCGGGACGGTTATGTCTGGTATGGCATAGTTGTCGGGGAACGTAGCAGAAATTCAAAATTTTCCTACGTATCACCAAGATCTATCTATGGAGAAACCAACAACGAGGGGAAGGAGAGTGCATGTACATACCCTTGTAGATCGCTAAGCGGAAGCGTTCAAGTGAACGGGGTTGATGGAGTCGTACTCGCCGTGATCCAAATCACCGATGACCAAGTGCGGAACGGACGGCACCTCCGCGTTCAACACACGTACAGCCCGGTGACGCCTCCCATGCCTTGATCCAGCAAGGAGAGAGGGAGAGGTTGAGGAAGACTCCGTCCAGCAGCAGCACAATGGCGTGGTGGTGGTGGAGGAGCGTGGCAATCCTGCAGGGCTTCGCCAAGCACCGCGGGAGAGGAGGAGGGAGAGAAGCAGGGTTGTGCCAAGAGAGAGATTGAATCGCGTGTTGGGCAGCCCCAAACCTCAAGTATATATAGGGGGAGGGGAGGGGACTGCGCCCCCTCTAGGGTTCCCACCCCAAGGGGTGCGGCAGCCCCAGATCCCATCTGGGGTGGCGGCCACAAGGGGGAGAAGGGGGAGGCGCGCCTGGGGTGGGCCTTAGGGCCCATCTGCCCTAGGGTTTGCCCCCTCCCCTCTTGGAGGCGCCTTGGGCCTTGGTGGGAGGCGCCATAGCCCACCTAGGGGCTGATCCCTTCCCACTATTGGCCCGTGTAGGCCTCCGGGGCTGGTGGCCCCTCCCGGTGGACCCCCGGACCCCTCCGGTGGTCCCGGTACACTACCGGTGACGCCCAGAACACTTCCGGTGGCCAAAACCATACTCCCTATATATAAATCTTTACCTCCGAAACTCCTCGTGACGTCCGGGATCTCATCCGGGACTCCGAACAACATTCGGTAACCACATACAATCTTCCTTTTTAACCCTAGCATCATCGAACCTTAAGTGTGTAGACCCTACGGGTTCGGGAACCATGCAGACATGACCGAGACGTTCTCCAGTCAATAACCAACAGCGGGATCTGGATACCCATGTTGGTTCCCACATGTTCCACGATGATCTCATCGGATGAACCACGATGTCGAGGATTCGATCAATCCCGTATACAATTCCCTTTGTCTAGCGGTATAGTACTTGCCCGAGATTCGATCGTCGGTATCTCGATACCTTGTTCAATCTCGTTACCGGCAAGTCTCTTTACTCGTTCCGTAACACATCATCCCGTGATCAACTCGTTGATCACATTGTGCACATTATGATGATGTCCTACCGAGTGGGCCCAGAGATACCTCTCCATCACACGGAGTGACAAATCCCAGTCTCGATTCGTGCCATCCCAATAGACACTTTCGGAGATACCCGTAGTGCACCTTTATAGCCACCCAGTTACGTTGTGACATTTGCACACCCAAAGCATTCCTACGGTATCCGGGAGTTGCACAATCTCATGGTCTAAGGAAATGATACTTGACATTATAAAAGCTTCAGCATACGAACTACATGATCTTTGTGCTAGGCTTAGGATTGGGTCTTGTCCATCACATCATTCTTCTAATGATGTGATCCCGTAATCAATGACATCCAATGTCCATGGTCAGGAAACCGTAACCATCTATTGATCAACGAGCTAGTCAACTAGAGGCTTACTAGGGACATCGTGTTGTCTATGTATCCACACATGTATCTGAGTTTCCTATCAATACAATTCTAGCATGGATAATAAACGATTATCATGAACAAGGAATAATAATAACCTATTTATTATTGCCTCTAGGGCATATTTCCAACAGTCTCCCACTTGCACTAGAGTCAATAATCTAGTTCACATCGCCATGTGATTAACACTCACAGAGTTCTGGGTTTGATCATGTTATGCTTGTGAGAGATATTATAGTCAACGGGTCTGAACCTTTCAGATTCGTGTGTGCTTTACAAATCTTTATGTCATCTCCTAGATGCAGCTACCACGCTCTATTTGGAGCTATTCCAAATAACTGTTCTACTATACGAATCCAGTTTCTACTCAGAATAATCTGGATTAGTGTCAAAGTTTGCATCGGCGTAACCCTTTACGATGAACTCTTTTACCACCTCCATAATCGAGAAAATTCCTTAGTCCACTAGTTACTAAGGATAAATTTGACCGCTGTCCTGTGATCCATTCTTGGATCACTCTTGTACCCCTTGACTGACTCATGGCAAGGCACACTTCAGGTGCGGTACACAGCATAGCATACTGTAGAGCCTACGTCTAAAGCATAGGGGACGACCTTCGTCCTTTCTCTCTATTCTGCCGTGGTCAGGTTTTGAGTCTTACTCAATGTTCACACCTTATAACACAGCCAAGAACTCCTTCTTTGCCGATCCATTTTGAACTCCTTCAAAATCTTGTCACGGTATGTATTCATTTGAAAGTACTATTAAGCGTTTTGATCTATCCTTATAGATCTTAATGCTCAATACTCAATTAGCCTAATCCAGGTTTTCCATTGAAAAACACTTTTCAAATAACCCTATATGCTTTCCAGAAATTCTACATCATTTCTGATCAACAATATGTCAACAACATATACTCATCAGAAATTCTATAGTACTCCCACTCGCTTCTTTGGAAATACAAGTTTCTCATAAACTTTGTATAAACCCAAAATCTTTGATCATCTCATCAAAGTGTACATTCCAACTCCGAGATGCTTACTCTAGTCCTTAGAAGGATTGCTGGAGCTTTGCATACTTGTTAGCATCTTTCAGGATCGACAAAATCTTCTGGTTGTATCACATACAACCTTTCCTCAGGAACAAGGAAACAATATTTTGACATCCTATCTGCAAGATTTCATAAATAATGCAGTACCTGCTAATTCCAACAGACTCTTAGCATCGCTACGAGTGAGAAAGTCTCATCGTAGTCAACTCCTTGAACTTGTCGGGAAACATCTTAATGACAAGTCGAGCTTTCTTAATGGTGACATTTACCATCATTGTCCGTCTTCCTTTTAAAATCCATCTGTACTCAACAGCCTCACGACCATCGAGCCGTTTTGCCAAAGTCTACACTTTGTTTTCATACATGGATCCTCTCTCGGATTTTATGGCCTCGAGCCATTCATCGGAATCCGGGCCCACCATCGCTTCTCCATAGCTCGTAGGTTCATTGTTGTCTAGCAACATGAGTTCCAAGACAGGATTACATACCACTCTGAAGCAGTACGCATCCTTGTCGTCCTACGAGGTTTGGGAGTGACTTGATCCGAAGTCTCATGATCACTATCATAAGCTTCCACTTCAATTGGTGTAGGTGCCATAGGAACAACTCATGTGCCCTGCTACACACTAGTTGAAGTGACGGTTCAATAACCTCATCAAGTCTCCACCATCCTCCCACTCAACTCTTTCGAGAGAAACTTTTCCTCGAGAAAGGACCCGATTCTAGAAACAATCCCTATTGCTTTCGGATCTGAGAAGGAAGTATACCCAACTGTTTTGGGTGTCCTATGAAGATGCATTTATCCGCTTTGGGTTCGAGCTTATCAGCCTGAAACTTTTTCATATAAGCGTCGCAGCCCCAAACTTTTAAGAAATGACAGCTTAGGTTTCTCTAAACCATAGTTCATACGGTGTCATCTCATCGGAATTACGTGGTGCCCTATTTCAAGTGAGTGCGGTTGTCTCCAATGCCTAACCCATGAACGATAGTGGTAATTCGATAAGAGACATCATGGTACGCACCATATCCAATAGGGTGCAACTATGATGTTCGGACACACCATCACACTATGGTGTTCCAGGCGGTATTAGTTGTGAAACAATTTCCACAGTGCCAAACTCGTAACTCAGATATTCATTTCTATGATCATATCATAGACATTTTATCCTCTTATCACGAAGATCTTCAACTTCATTCTGAAATTACTTGAACCATTCATAATTCAGACTTGTGTTTCATCAACTAAACATACTCATTATCTACTCAAATCATCTGTGAAGTAAGAGCATAATGATATCCACTGCGTGCCTCAGCACTCATTGGACTGCACACATCAAAATGTGTTACTTCCAACAAGTTGCTTTCTTGTTCCACTTTACTGAAACCGAAGCTTTCAGTCATCTTGCCCATGTGGTATGATCTGCATGTCTCAAGCGATTCAAAATCAAGTGAGTCCAAACGGTCCATCTGCATGGAGTTTCTTCATGCGTATATACCAATAGACATGGTTCACATGTCTCAATCCTTTTCAAAAATGAGTGAGTCCAAAGATCCATCAACATGGAGCTTCTTCATGCGTTTTATACCAATATGACTTACATGGCAGTGCCACAAGTAGGTGGTACTATCATTACTATCTTATATCTTTTGGCATGAACATGTGTATCACTATGATCGAGATTCAATAAACCATTCATTTTAGGTGCAAGACCATTGAAGGTATTATTCAAATAAATAGAGTAACCATTATTCTCCTTAAATGAATAACCGTATTGCAATAGACATAATCCAATCATGTCTATGCTCAACGCAAACACCAAATAACAATTATTTAGGTTTAACACCAATCTCGATGATAGAGGGAGCGTGCGATGCTTGATCATATCAACCTTGGAAGCACTTCCAACACATCTCGTCAGCTCACCTTTAGCAAGTCTCCGTTTATTCCGTAGCTTTTATTTCGAGTTACTAACACTTAACAATCGAACCGGTATCTAATACCCTGATGCTACTAGGAGTACTATTAAAGTACACATTCACATAATGTATATCCAATATACTTCTATCGACAGCCTTCTCATCTACCAAGTATCTAGGGTAATTCTGCTCTAGTGGCTGTTCCCCTTATTACAGAAGCACTCAGTCTCGGGTTTGGGTTCAACCTTGGGTTTCTCCACTAGAGCAGCAGCTGATTTGCCGTTTCATGAAGTATCCCTTCTTGCCCTTGCCCTTCTTGAAACTAGTGGTTTTACTAACCATCAACAATTGATGCTCCTTCTTGATTTCTACTTTCGCGGTGTCAAACATTGCGAATATTTCAAGGATCATCATATCTATCCCTGATATGTTATAGTTCATTACAAAGCTCTAGCAGCTTGGTGGCAATGACTTTGGAGAAACATCACTATCTTATGAACTCCCACTCAGATAGACATCCCTCTAGTCATCCAAGTGATTACATGATCCGAGTCAACTAGGCCGTGTCCGATCATCACGTGAGACGGACTAGTCATCATCAGTGAACATCTTCATGTTGATCGTATCTACCATACGACTCATGCTCGACCTTTCGGTCTCTTGTGTTCCGAGGACATGTCTGTACAATCTAGGCTCGTCAAGTCAACCTAAGTGTTTCGTGTGTGTAAATCTGGCTTACACCCGTTGTATGTGAACGTAAGAATCTATCACACCCGATCATCACGTGGTGCTTCGAAACGACGAACTTTCGTAACGGTGCACAGTTAGGGGGAACACTTTCTTGAAATTTTAATGAGGGATCATCTTATTTACTACCGTCGTTCTAAGGAAATAAGATGTATAAACATGTTAAACATCACATGCAATCAAATAGTGACATGATATGGCCATCATCACTTTGCTCCTTTTGATCTCCATCTTCGGGGCTCCATGATCATCGTCGTCACCGGCATGACACCATGATCTCCATCATCGTGTCTTCATGAAGTTGTCACATCAACTATTACTTCTACTACTATGGCTAACGCTTTAGCAATAAAGTAAAGTAATTACATGACGTTTATGTTGACAAGCAGGTCATAAATAAATTAAAGACAACTCCTATGGCTCCTACCGGTTGTCATACTCATCGACATGCAAGTCGTGATTCCTATTACAAGAACATGATCAATCTCATACATCACATATATCATTCATCACATCCTTTTGGCCATATCACATCACATGTCATACCCTGCAAAAACAAGTTACACGTCCTCTAATTGTTGTTTGCATGTTTTACGTGGCTGCTATGGGTTTCTAGCAAGAATGTTTCTTACCTACGCAAAACCACAACGTGATATGTCAATTGCTATTTACCCTTCATAAGGACCCTTTTCATCGAATCCGATCCGAGTAAAGTGGGATAGACTGGCACCCGCTAGCCACCTTATGCAACTAGTGCATGTCAGTCGGTGGAACCTGTCTCACGTAAGTGTACGTGTAAGGTCGGTCCGGGCCGCTTCATCCCACAATGCCGCCGAATCAAGATTGACTAGTAACGGTAAGCATATTGAACAAAATCAACGCCCACAACTACTTTGTGTTCTACTCGTGCATGGAATCTACGCAATAGACCTAGCTCATGATGCCACTGTCGGGGAACGTAGCAGAAATTCAAAATTTTCCTACGTATCACCAAGATCTATCTATGGAGAAACCAGCAACGAGTGGAAGGATAGTGCATCTACATACCCTTGTAGATCGCTAAGCGGAAGCGTTCAAGTGAACGGGGTTGATGGAGTCGTACTCGCCGTGATCCAAATCACCGATGACCAAGTGCCGAACGGACGGCACCTCCGCGTTCAACACACGTACATCCCGGTGACGTCTCCCATGCCTTGATCTAGCAAGGAGAGAGGGAGAGGTTGAGGAAGACTCCGTCCAGCAGCAGCACAATGGCGTGGTGGTGGTGGAGGAGCGTGGCAATCCTGCAGGGCTTCGCCAAGCACCGCGGGAGAGGAGGAGGGAGAGAAGCAGGGTTGTGCCAAGAGAGAGATTGAATCGCGTGTTGGGCAGCCCCAAACCTCAAGTATATATAGGGGGAGGGGAGGGGACTGCGCCCCCTCTAGGGTTCCCACCCCAAGGGGTGCGGCAGCCCCAGATCCCATCTGGGGTGGCGGCCACAAGGGGGAGAAGGGGGAGGCGCGCCTGGGGTGGGCCTTTGGGCCCATCTGCTCTAGGGTTTGCCCCCCTCCCCTCTTGGAGGCGCCTTGGGCCTTGGTGGGAGGCGCCCCAGCCCACCTAGGGGCTGGTCCCTTCCCACTATTGGCCCATGTAGGCCTCCGGGGCTGGTGGCCCTTCCCGGTGGACCCCCGGACCCCTCCGGTGGTCCTGGTACACTACCGGTGACGCCCAGAACACTTCCGGTAGTCAAAACCATACTTCCTATATATAAATCTTTACCTCCAGACCATTCCGGAATTCCACGTGACGTCCGGGATCTCATCCGGGACTCCGAACAACATTCGGTAACCACATACAATCTTCCTTTATAACCCTAGAGTCATCGAACCTTAAGTGTGTAGACCCTACGGGTTCGGGAACCATGCAGACATGACCGAGACGTTCTCCAGTCAATAACCAACAATGGGATCTGGATACCCATGTTGGTTCCCACATGTTCCACGATGATCTCATCGGATGAACCACGATGTCGAGGATTCGATCAATCCCGTATACAATTCCCTTTGTCTAGCGGTATAGTACTTGCCCGAGATTCGATCGTCGGTATCTCGATACCTTGTTCAATCTCGTTACCGGCAAGTCTCTTTACTCGTTCCGTAACACATCATCCCGTGATCAACTCCTTGATCACATTGTGCACATTATGATGATGTCCTACCGAGTGGGCCTAGAGATACCTCTCCATCACACGGAGTGACAAATCCTAGTCTCGATTCGTGCCAACCCAACAGACACTTTCGGAGATACCCGTAGTGCACCTTTATAGCCACCCAGTTATGTTGTGATGTTTGGCACACCCAAAGCATTCCTACGGTATCCGGGAGTTGCACAATCTCATGGTCTAAGGAAATGATACTTGACATTAGAAAAGCTTCAGCATACGAACTACACGATCTTTGTGCTAGGCTTAGGATTGGGTCTTGTCCATCACATCATTCTTCTAATGATGTGATCCCGTAATCAATGACATCCAATGTCCATGGTCAGGAAACCGTAACCATCTATTGATCAACGAGCTAGTCAACTAGAGGCTTACTAGGGACATGGTGTTGTCTATGTATCCACACATGTATCTGAGTTTCCTATCAATACAATTCTAGCATGGATAATAAACGATTATCATGAACAAGGAATAATGATAACCTATTTATTATTGCCTCTAGGGCATATTTCCAACAATAGTAAGGTATAGTGTGTGGTGATTTCGTTGGTTGAAATATATTTGATGTACATGTCATGCAGGGAATCTATAAGCCTCCTGAGTCGACCATAGATCGAGTCTTGTTCCGGTAACCTCCATGCTTGTTTCATACTACCACTTGTCCCTGCCATAGGTAGGGTACGGTTTAGTAAGTTGTCAACACCTTTCCTAGCACACACCATACAGAGAGGCCATGGTGGAAGATACCGGAGGCATCCGGTAGGCATGCCACCTGACCCGGGGGCATGGGTGTTTCGGTTGTAGCCGAAGGGGTAGCTCCCCTAGTTTGCGCACGGTATAAATTTTGTGGTCCCATGCTACGTCGAGGTTGTAGCCTCCCCACTTAGAGTTTTGCTTAACGGGTGTCGTGGGTGATTTCCATACACCGGTAAGTTAGGCTGCTGTGTGCGGATAGGTGTGTTTTCAATTAAAAGACCGTAGATGGAATTAGTCCCGATGGACTAAAGGAATCCATTACTAGTGGGTAAAGAGTACACCCTCTGCAGAGTTTAAACCTATTCGAATAGCCATGTCCATGGTTAAGGATTTCAGTCTGGGATGGGTCAAGTGTCGGTCTTAGTGTTGGTCTTCGGAGGAGAAACTACTAAACCCGAATATTGATTATGACTTGTGATATATGATGGTTATTATCATTGTGGACTAACCGTTTGCATTATTTGAAATAATGAATATCCCTGGGACGGTACCACCTCCTGGATATTCACTATGATTATGTTATTTTATAAGCCCTTTATGTGGCGTCGCTCAGACGCCCGACTGTGGCATGTTTGTTATTTCCCTTTCATACAAGCCCTTTCTGTGGTGTCGCTTAGACGCCCGACTGTGGCATGCTTGTTATCTTATTTACCTTACAAGCCCTTTTTGTGGTGTTGCTTAGACGCCCGACTGTGGCATGCTTGTTATTTAATTACCTTATAACCCCTTTATGTGGCGTCGCTAAGACGCCTGACTGAGGCATGCTCATTTTACTATCCTTTCGAGCCGTCACTTCAGACATCCGATCGGTGCATTTTATTACTATTCTGTCATTACATATTCCTGTTGCATACATAACCTGCTTGCATGCATAAAAGATTTTTATTTATGATTGACGATGTGATCATAAAATATTTCAGAGCATGATTATCAGTGGTTATATTATACCTATGTTCTTAATGTTTGCGAGTACATTCAAAGTACTCACTGGCTTGTCCCTGGCTATTGTCTTGGCCAGATTGCTTGCTTGGAGAGGAGCGTTGCGATGACAGCTCCGGAAACTAAGCAACGGTGATAGCAGCCTCGCGAAGATAGGAGTAAACCTGGTCAGCTGTTCCTGTGGGAAATGGAGTCCCATAGACCATGGTGAACCACAAACCGCTTCCGCCATCAACCACTAGAAACCAATTGTTGTACTCACAGACCCGAATGGTCTTGTACTACATATTTTGTATTTATGCTTGGAATTTCTGTACAAGTTGCTGCCTCATCAGCTAACAGTAATCCTGGGGCTGGTGAGCACAACGGCCATTTTCTCGAATTTAATACCCGGAAAACTGGTCGTGACAAACTTGGTATCAGAGCCAGGCTGACCATTGGCTAATCCTATCTTAGCCAGGTCAATAAACCTAGGTAAACCAACCCACCAGACCTTAGCCAAACCCCTGCCAAGCTTCCCTTGCAAGATAGCCCCACAGTGACCCGACACCTTTTGGCAGTCGATGCCCAACCTATCAACCTAGCCTGTCGATCATGCGCCAGTGACCGGCCCCTAAATAGTCCTTTTTCACAAGCGTGTGAAGGAAGACTCCGTTCCCTTTTCCTATAAAAAGGGCACGCTAGCCCCTGCCCAGCACATCACAACCTCTACCCCAAGCCAAGCCCCAATGCCTGGCCCTGTCGTACACAATGAGACCACAGCAACCAACCTTGGAGGTTTTGTGACCATACTCGCAAACCTCACCCGTCGTGCCTATGCGTTGGAAGAGCCCCCAGAATATGTTGTGTACCAAGGACCCATGAACGGTGAGAGCCATCAATTCTGGCCCACTATACACATCTACGGTAGGGGTCTAGCAACCGAACGCCCCTAGAAGTTCACCGGAAGAACAACTTCCTTTGAGCCACAAGCCATCTGAGGGAGTCCTGGATTAGGGGGTGTTCGGATAGCCGAACTATATCTTCAGCCGGACTCTAGGACTATGAAGATACAAGATTGAAGACTTCGTCCCGTGTCCGGAAGGTTCTTTCCTTGGCGTGAAGGGCAAGCTAGGCATGCGGATATTCAAGATCTCCTACCAATGTAACCGACTCTGTGTAACCCTAAACCTATCCGGTGCCTATATAAACCGGAGGGTTGTAGTCCGTAGGACAAACACATCATAACCATCATCATACCCATAGGCTAGCTTCTAGGGTTTAGCCTCCTTGATCTCGTGGTAGATCTACTCTTGTACTACCCATATCATCAATATTAATCTAGCAGGAGTAGGGTTTTACCTCCATCGAGAGGGCCCGAACCTGGGTAAAATAAAGTGTCCCTCGTCTCCTGTTACCATCCGACCTTGACGCACAGATCGGGACCCCCTACCCGAGATCCGCCGGTTTTGACACCGACATTGGTGCTTTCATTGAGAGTTCCTCTATGTCATCGCCTTTAGGCCCGATGGCTCCTTTGATCATCAACAACGATGAGGTCCAGGGTGAGACTTTTCTCCCCGGACAGATCTTCATCTTCGGCGGCTTCGCTCTGCGGGCCAACTCGCTTGGCCATCTGGAGCAGATCGAAAGTCACGCCCCTGGCCATCAAGCCGGGTGGGGAAGCTTAAACTACACGGCAGATACCCTCGGAGACCTGATCTTCGACGGATTCAAGCCACAGCCAAGCGCGCCGCACTATCTCGAGGGGCATGATATAGCTCTGCCTCCGAACAGTGTCCTGGAGGCCGCATACGCTCCGGCCCCGATCCTCGATCCGGAGCCCGCTGCGTCCTTTGAGGATGAACGGTTGGACGTCACCTCGGGGGCTGCGATCTTAAAAGCCATTGAGCCAAACGCAAGCCCCGCACTCCGCATGGCACATGACTCCAAGGAGCCGGACTCTTCTCCGAACTCCGAACCTCCCGCGCCCCTGCCAATCGAATCAGATTGGGCGCCGGTAATGGAGTTCACCGCCGCGGACATCTTTCAGTATTCGCCTTTCAGTGATATTATGAAATCTCTCAAGCCTCTCTCTTTTTCAGGAGAGCCCATGCCGAACTATGGCCTGCGAGGTTGGGATTCTGACGACGAAGAAATTCGAAGCCCACCTACCACCCACTTAATAGCCACTGTCGACGATTTAACCGACATGCTCGACTTCGGCTCTGAAGACTTCGACGGTATGGACGACGAAGACGGAGACGAACGGGAACCAGCGCCCATAGGGCACTGGACCTCCACCCCACTTAATGACGTATTCATGGTGGATACACCTGAAAAAACTCACAATGAGGAAGAAGGGGGCGAAAAGAAGGGTAAACCCTCCGAAAAGCACTCAAAGCGGCGACGTAAACGCCGAGCGAAGCCCCGCCTCGATCAAGACCCAGCCATAGAGCAGCACGAGCCGGCAGATGACGAACGCATCCCAGAACAGCCGTCCGAACAGGGTAACACGGGCAGAGAGGACGAACAGTCCTCCCCCGGTCATAACAGAACTCCGGACGATACCATGCCGGATAAAATCATTGAGCAGAAGAATCTCCAAGAAAGGCTCGTCGCCACAGCACGAAGCCTAAAGAAGCAGAAGCAAAAGCTAAAGACGGTGGAAGATGCACTCAAAACAAGATGGAGCAAAGTAATCAAGACCGCAGACAAATACGGCGGCAGCCGCCGCACCAAAAGCTATCCGAAGAGAAAGCTACTGCCCGAATTCGACCAGGAGGCCCTAGAGCCCCCAAACTCGAAAAACAAAAAGGCTACACGGTCGAATAAACGACCTCTCGGCCACTACAATACGGCAAACGGCGCCGCACTCAATGCGGCATGCGACACAATCAAAGACTTGCATCATGGCCCAGCCAGGTCCATTTACGGGCCAAGAAAGCAAGCTCTCGCAAGCAATGCAAAAAATCCACCATCAGAATCCAGCACACCCAAATATAGGGGTGCCGCACACCCTCTATGCTTCACCGATGAGGTCCTGGAATATGAATTCCCAAAGGGATTTAAACCTGTTAACATAGAGGCGTACGATGGAACAACAGACCCGGGAGTCTGGATCGAGGATTATATCCTCCACATACATATGGCTAGAGGAGATGATCTCCATGCCATAAAATATTTACCCCTTAAGCTTAAAGGGCCAGCCCGGCACTGGCTTAAAAGCCTTCCCGAAAACACAATTGGAAGTTGGGAAGAGCTCGAGGACGCTTTCCGAGCAAATTTTCAAGGGACCTACGTCCGTCCCCCGGACGCAGACGACCTCAGTCACATAACTCAGCAATCCGGAGAATTAGCTCGGCAGTTCTGGAACAGATTCCTCACTAAAAAGAATCAAATAGTGGATTGTCGGGACGCCGAAGCCCTAGCGGCTTTCAGGCACAATGTCCGAGACGAATGGCTCGCCAGACACCTCGGCCAGGAAAAGCCAAGAACAATGGCCGCACTCACAAGCCTCATGACCCGCTTTTGCGCAGGAGAGGACAGCTGGTTGGCACGATGCAGCCCCAGCGACCCAAGTACATCAGAAATCAGGGATGGAAACAGGAAACCACAGCGAAACAAGGACCTTCGCCGAATCGAAAGAAAAAGTCCGAAGAGCACGACAGTCAATGCCGGATTCAAAGGCTCAAGGCAAAATCAGACAAAATCACCCCCTCAGGATAATAGGGAAGATCCGTCCAGTCTAAAGAGAATCATGGACAGGATATGTCAGATACACAGTACTCCTGGAAAGCCTGCTAATCATACCCACAGAGATTGTTGGGTTTTCAAACAATCCGGAAGGCTTAACGCCGAACACAAGGGGCTCGACACACCAAGTGAGGAAGAGGACGAACCCCAAAAGCAGAACACCAGGAAGCAAAAGAACTTCCCGCAAGAAGTCAAAATAGTGAATTCACTTCACATAGCAAGGCATGAGGCACCCATAAAGGTCCGCACATTCAAGCCTATCCCTCAGGAGTCTGGCCACTGGTCACTAAAGCCAATCATTTTTGATCAGCTAGATTATTCTCGCAATATCAAACACGCAGGCCGGACTGCCCTGATACTTAATCCAATAATAGACGGATTCTAGTTTACCAACGTCCTTATGGACGGTGGCAGTGGACTAAATATGATATATCAGGATACAATTCACCGCATGGGCATAAACCCAGCACGAATTCGTCACAGTAAAAACTCCTTTCAAGGAGTAGCACCAGGCCCGGACACCCACTGTATGGGTTTTCTCCGGCTTGTGGTCATATTTGGCTCTGCCAATAACTTTCGTCACGAAAAGCTTATCTTCCACATAGTCCCGTTTTCAAGTCACTATCAAGCACTAATGGGACGCGGAGCTTTCGCTCGCTTTAACGCAATACCGCATTATGCATCCCTCACGCTAAAGATGCCCGGTCCTCGAGGCATCATCTCTTTAAAGGGAGCACACTAAACTACATCTCCTCCAAACGGAGGATTGTGCGGCCGCTTAAACGGCCGCCCAACAAAAATGGCCTCGCCAGCCAAAAGACTTTTTCGATGTAAGTCACAAAAGGCCGCGGACCCGGACTCAATGAGTTCGGCACAAGCCCATTTTCGTTATAGGCTTGGTATGCCTCACCAGGGGCTGTACGCAGAGACAATAAAACCCGACCGTATCTATTTCTCACTTCACATTTTATTTATTATTCTTTTTGATCCGCACGACCCATTTTTCAATTTAGTTCTTCCCTTTTACAGATGAACGTCGTACGGCGCCCGTCCAGGACACGGCACAACGGAGACACAGGCGCAGACGTGCAGTAGGGACCCGCCCCAAAGGATTCTTCTTAGATTAAGACCCTGCGTAAACCTTTTTTACTGTCTCTTGCTGCTATACATCCCCTGGTTTACCTCACTATAACAATGGAGGAGACTGGCGTTTTGGCATGTGGCCACGCCAGAATTCTTGCTCGTACCTGGACACAAGGGGCTTTTTTTTCTTTTTCAAGGGTGTTGTTTCACACGCACCCACAAAGACCGAACACCTTAGGGAGTGTTCGGCGTCGCGAGTTTTGTCACTATATGCATCAGCTTCGAGTCATGATTTTGGTCACATGTTGGGTTGCCCGGCTCCTGAGTTCGGCCACCTTACGTTTCGTTCTGTCGGCTAAGGTTGCACCAGGAGAACTACTGCGATTGTGCCCCGATTCGGCCGGGCGAGCACCTCAGTAGAGAAAGCCAAAAACCGACTGTCATGATGTAGCGCGAGACTGGTCGCCACTCGATGACTTATAGGAATTTATCGAATTCCTCCGTTTTGACGAAGGGCCGCTTCCCGGTCAGGCACATATGCGTCCCGAATTCGGGTAAACGCAGTCGCCATTTAAGGGCTACCTAAAGAGTCCCACTGTCAAGCTCCTATGGCTAAGTGAAAGTGTTAAAGCATTATAGTCCGGTTGCCTAGCCCGCGGCGCTATCACCTTGTAACGCCCTCGATGCGGCTATATCTCCCACGTGTTGAGGCACGACTTAGAGGCATAACCGCATTGAAAGCAATGTCGCAAGTGAGGTAATCTTCACACAACCCATGTAATACATAAGGGAAAAAGATACATAGTTGGCTTACAGTCGCCACTTCACACAATACATAAATAAACATCCATCATTCAAATTACACTCAAGGTCCGACTACGGTACCAAAATGAAAGAAGACTACCCCAAATGCTACACAGATCCCCGAATCACCCCAACTGGGCTCCACTACTGATCATCAGGAAAGGACACATAGTAACGGCCACGTTCCTCGTCGAACTCCCAAGTGAGCTCGGTCGCGTCATCTGCACTGGCATCGTTGGTACCTGCAACTGTTTTGGTAGAATCTGTGAGTCACAGGGACTCAGCAATCTCACACCCGCGAGATCAAGACTATTTAAGCTTATAGGTACGAAAGGTTTGTGAGGTGGAGCTGCAGCAAGCGACTAGCATATATGGTGGCTACAACGCAAAAGAGAGCGAGAAGAGAAGCAAAGCACGGTCGTGAAGCTAGAAGTGATCAAGAAGTGATCCTAGAACAACCTATGTCAAACATAACTCCAACACCATGTTCACTTCCCGGACCCTGCCGAGAAGAGACCACCACGGTTACACACGCGGTTGATGTGTTTTACTTAAGGTCAACTTCGGGTTTTCTACAACCGGACATTACCAAATTCCCATCTGCCTCATAACCGCGGGCACGGCTTTCGAAAGATAATACCCTGCAGGGGTGTCCCAACTTAGCCCATTATAAGCTCTCACGGTCAACGAAGGATATTCCTTCTACCGGGAAGACCCGATCAGTCTCGGAATCCCGGACTACAAGACATCTCGACAGTAATAAAATAAGTCCAGCAAAGCCGCCCGATTGTGCCGATAAATCCTGATAGGAGCTGCACATATCTCGGTCTCAGGGCACATCCGGATGATACTAGCTACGAGTAAAACCAAGCCTCGAGTTTCCACAAGGTGGCCCCGCAGGCAGCTCAGTTCGGGCCAGCACTTAGAGAAGCACTGGTCCGTGGGGGCTAAAATAAAGATGACCCTCGGGCTCGCGAAAACCCGGGGGAAAAAGGTGTAGGTGGTAGGCAAATGGTAAAACCAAAGTTGGGCCTTGCTGGAAGAGTCTTATTCAAAGCGAACTGTCAAGGGGGTCCCATAAATCACCCAACCGTGTAAGGAACGCAAAATCCGGGAACATAACACCGGTCTGACGGAAACTAGGGTGGCAAGAGTGGAACAAAACACCAGGCATAAGGCCGAGCCTTCCACCCTTTACCAAGTATATAGATGCATTAATTAAATAAGAGGTATTGTGATATCCCAACAAGTAAACATGTTCCAACAAGGAACAACATGCCCATGTTCCAACAAGGAACAAACTTCATCTTCACCTGCAACTAACAACGCTATAAGAGGGGCTGAGCAAAGCGGTAACATAGCCAATCAACGGTTTGCTAGGACATGGATGGTTAGGGGCTGACATGGCAATATAGGAGGCATGATATAGCAAGTGGTAGGTATCGCAGCATAGGCATAGCAAAAGAGCGAGCATCTAGCAAGCAAAGATAGAAGTGATTTCGAGGGTATGGTCATCTTGCCTGCAAGGTTCTCAGAGTTGTCGAAAGCTTGGTCCTCGAAAGCGTTCTCAACAGGTTCCTCGTTCACGTACTCGTCTCCCGGCTCTATCCAAGACAAGAACACAAGCAAAAGGAACAACTATCAACCACGATGCAATGCATAAACAATATGATGCAAAACATGGCATGATATGTGAGATGTGATATGCAATGCATATGCATGCTCCGGAAGGACAAGGATGAACAAGGCATAATCTTGGCAAACCAAGTATGCCACTGGAAAGGTGAGGTGATTTCGGTTGAAATCGATATAAAGATTACCGGAATCGGATGCACGGTTTGCAAATGACAAGCAAAACAAGAATGACAATAATCTGCCATTAACAGCATGATGCTACTTAGCAAGCAACAAGAAATTAAGCTACTACACCCAAACATACGAACAAAGCATATGACAGTAATCTACTCAAGATGCTTGAATAAAGATGAACACTGAGCTACGGATAAATCACACCATAACAGGTTCACAGACTTAGTGAAAATAACAACATGCCAGAAATTAACATCAGTATGACATGTTTAGAGCAATGAAACAACATGCTACAGGAACAGGACATAGCAAAACAAGGCATGGCATGAATCTACTCAAAGCACTTGACAAAAGTCCCTTAATGACCATAAGCCCAAAAAGGATCAGAAAATATAATAGCACCCATGTCAAATAAGCAAGTTTCGTTACAGGTTTCAGACTTAGCAGAAAATTGGACATGTCAAAAACAGATAACAAGTAGGCATGTTCGTGAGCTCGATGCACTCACTATAGAGCATTACATGATAAACTAAGAATACATACATCAAGAAGACATGGCATAGAAACTAGACATGGCAAGAATAACATCATAGCATGCAAGGATCAACCACAACAAGCTTGGCAAAATCGAATAACATGTAAACAATCCGCCAGTAACATTTTATAGCAAAAGTAGAGCTCGATTGACTCAAGCTATGGCACTCCATAAATACAAACAAAGGCATGGATGGATAGAGCAAATCCATATGCTCAAAACACCCTACTGATCATGCTCAAAAGAGGCATAGATCTCTCTGAAACAACATGAACACATGGCATAAAAATAACAGCAGGCAGTGACAGTGAAAATACTAAGTCTCTGAAATCAAAAACATTAAGTACCCTAGTTTGCATGCTTGTGCTAGTCACCACAAAGATCACAAAAATACATGGCATAATTCTATGGAAAGGTAACATGGCATATTACAAAACACATGAAGGACTCAACTTCATAGGGTGCACACATCAATCATGGCAAAAATGACAAAAGTGCATGTTCTGATAAGAATCAGAAACTAACATCACATAGCCCTAATCTAACAGCATTTCGGGCATCAAGATGACCTCAAATGAAAATGATGCAATGGAATGAAATGATGTACTCTTCGGGAAGAACAATTTGACATATCATACGCACGAAACGGAGCAATATACAGCAAGTTAAGATGTGATGAACATGTGACAGTGATGCAAAAATTATCTGGGACTTAGTAGAATTTGGAGGGGGAAGAAGTCAACCGTCGACGCGCGGATCGAGGCCGGCTGCGGATCTCGCCGGAGATCCGCTGGAGGGGCTCGGAGTAGGCGGCGGCGGGCAGATCCGGGCCGGATCCGGCCGGATCCGGCGCCGGCAACGGCGGTGGAGGGCGGAGGAGGTGCGGGCGGCGCCGGGACAGGCGGTGGCCGCGGGCGGCGGCCGCGGGCGGCGACGGGCTCCGGCGCGGCGCGCTCGGGGGCGGCAGAGGCGCAAGGGAGGCGAGGGGCGCAGCGGCGGCTCGGGCCGCGGGGGCGCGGCGGCGGCGGCTACGGGCTCGGGGGGGCCCGCCTGGGCCCCGGCGGGCCGACGCGATGGGAGACGGCGATGTGGGCGCGCGGGCCACGTGGCAGCGCGCGGTTCGTCCGGTGGCGCGGGCGGACGTGTCCGTCCGGCCGGATTTTTGTCCGGCGGCGGCGGGAGGGGAAAAAGGGCTATGGTTAGGGTGGTTTTGGACCCAGGATTTCGGAGGAGGGGCTTTATTTATAGGTAGAGGGGGCTAGGAAGCTCCAAATGGAGTGCGGTTTTCGCCCACACGATCGTGATCGAACGACGATGGACATGGGAGTGACTTAGATGGGTTATTGGGCTGTTTTGGAGGGGTGTTGGGCTGCACACAAAAGAGGCCTTTACGGATACCCGGTTAACCGTTGGAGTATCAAACGACCTCCGAATGACCCGAAACTTGACAGGCGGTCTACCGGTGCTTTACCAAGGCCGCTTGACGAACCTCGGTCCATTCCGAGAAAGTTTAATACCCGCACACGGAAAAGGTAAAAGGGGACACTGGGGAACATAGGAGTGCCGGATTGCAAAACGGACAACAGGGAAAAAGCTCGGATTCATGAGACTAACACGTATGCAAATGCGATGCACATGATGACATGATATGAAATGCATGACATGACCAAAATGCAAAATGACGGGAAACCCAACCACGGAGGGGATCTCATATCACATTGCCGAAAATGGCAAGAGTTAGAGTTACAATTATGGCAAGTTACATCCGGGGTGTTACACACCTCCTTTGTAGGACCAAGACGTTGGGTTAAGTGTGAAAATGCGTTCTCTGCGCGCACCCCCGCACTATGTGCGTGGGGGCTGAAGCCAACGACTGCAATCTTTCAGAATTTATATATTAAAACGGCCGCACAAGAGGTGTTATTAATACTTGAAGGCACAAGTCTAAATTACGCCATTACAATTTATAAAAACATTGATCTACGATTACATATGCTGTCATAAAACAGCATCTTTCGAACACTGCGTCTCTATTATACGAGCGTCCGCGAGGACTTCCTCAAAATAGTGCTCGGAAGGAATTCGGCTTTTATCTGAATCACGGGACGCAACAACGGTGGGCTCCATATCTGCCCAGTATGTCTTGACACGGGCAAGAGCCAGCCGCGCGCCCTCTGTGCAAGCGGACCTCTTTAGAGCTTCAATCCGAGGCACCACGTCAAGAAATTGCTGCACCAAACTGAAATAGCTTCTCGGCTTCGATCTCCCCGGACACAGGCGGTCCATGGCATACGTCATGGCGAGTCCGGACAACCTATTCAGCTCGGCCCATTGGGCCAGGCAAACATCCACTGATAGTGGACGCTCTAGATTAGTGAACTGCGACCAGAAGAGCTTTTCCACTTCATGATCTTTCTTATCTTGAAAGTACCTGGTCGCATCAGCGGCACTAGCCGATAAATCTAGATAGGTGTCCTCCACGCTCCACGCTCGGTCCAACGGGGTGAACTTCGGATCACAGAATTTTCTCCGCAGCAGGAAGGGCTTTCCATCCGCAATTAGTCCGGCTTGACGCAGCTCTTCCCTTGACGCTCTCATACCAGAGCGGGCGTCCTTGGCGTCGGCGACGGCCTTCTCTAAATCCGTCTGCCGGGCTCGACCTTCCTCTTCAAGAAGTTTGCAACGGTCAGTAGCACTTTTCAACTTCACGGCTATATCAGCCATCTCCTCCTTGCTTCGGCAATGGGAAGCCTGTTCGGCTTTTAGCTCTTCACGGGCTCTTCCGGCAGCCGCATCGCTTTATCTGGCTTGTTCCTTTGCTTTGGCGAGCTCGGCCCTAAGTCCTTCTACGGCCGCCGCACCATCTGCATCAAGCATACACAAGGTAAGATATTGACATAAAGCTCCTCTTACTAACAATCGCCAAATAAACTCAATACCTTGAGCATCATCAAGCCGCTTGTTAACAAGCACGATGTCGGCTTCTGCCTCATCGAGTTGCCGTTTCATTTCGGCAAAATCTCGAGTCCGGCTCGACTCCGGACAACCTGCCACCTACATACAAAGGTGCCACTTAAAGGACCTGGGATTAAGATCCTCTGCGCGCCGCTAATCTTTGCGGCACACAGAGTCTCAGGGGCTACTATCTATACAGGGCGCATGTTATTATACGCAATTAACACTAATGTTCGTTATTCAAAAAGTACCTCAAGGCCCGCCAGTAAACTCTTGATGGCCTCATTCAGTCCGCTTTCCGCGGATGAAATCTTTTCAATCACCATGTGCATCAACGCACGGTGCTCCTCTGAAATAGAGGCTCGGCCCAGCAGAACCTTCAGCTCCTCCGACCGAACACCAGATGGTGCCGGACTCGTCCCATGGCCTTCTTCGAAAGCCGGACACGGAGAACCCCAGGGGGCCGCATGATCACTTTCTGCCTCTGGCAGATTCGGAGAAATCCTCTGCGACGACACTTCGGCATCGCCCGCCTTGCTAGGCGATGAAGGAGGAGGCGTTCCGCTCTCCATCATCTCCGGAAGAAGATCCCCCGATGACGAGCTCTGCCGAGAAGGGTCGAGGTCCGAACTACAAGGTAAGGTTTCGGTTAAAACTTTTCAGATATAAATTAAGGATTTCTCTTAAAATAATGACTCTCTTTCTACTTACGGCTCGTTGGAGTGCTGCTCCTTTTGAGGATTTAGTTCGGCCGAGGGGCTCCCCGGCGTCGGGTCCTCTGACGCGGATTCTTTCCCCCGCTTTGGAGTTACGGCTCCCAGGTCGTCAGAGGCGGCCCTTTTCTTCCCCTTTGGAGAGGAGTTGTCGATTCCCCCCTTTGGGATGGCCCCTTTCGAAGAGGCCACGGTTTCCTTGTCCGCCCCTTCATTTTCCTCCCGAGGCGCCACCTCCAACATCCTAACTAGCACAGGATCTAGCCTGGTCTCGGGAAGGGGAGCCGGACACCGGACCAGCTTCGCCTTCGCTATCCACTCCTGCGTAAAAAGGAGAAGTACTATTAAAAAATAAGTCAACTGTACGGATAGAAGGTCCGGGCGCAAGGTCACCTACTTCTGTATCCGGGCGGTTGCGGCTTAAACCAGCATCCTCGGTCAAATCCGGACTCACTCCTTGTGGTCCGAAGAACAGTCTATGCATCCCCGTAGGCGTCACGCCCATGAAATTTTGGAGAACTCGCGGCCCCTCTGGGTTGAACTCCCACAAGCGGAGGGGGCGACGTTGGCCGGGCAGTGTCCGGCGAATCAGCATAACTTGTGTCACCTTGACCAGGTTGAGGTCTCCTTTTAGGAGATCCTTTATGCGGCCCTGCAACAGAGGAACGTCTTTGGGCAAGCCCCGATCTAACCCTGTGTTGATCCACGATGTTAAACGTGGTGGGGGGCCCGAGCGAAAGGCGGGAGGCGCTACCCAAGTGGTGCCCCGGGGAGAGGTGATGTAGAACCACTCCTGTTGCCATAAGCCGAGCTCCTCTTGAAAAGTGCCCCCGGGCCATGGAGCATCGGTATTCCTTTTTATAACACCACCTCCGCACTCTACGTGACGCCCCTCGATTATCTTCGGTTCTACCTTGAAGGTCTTGAGCCATAATCCGAAGTGAGGAGTGATATGGAGAAACGCTTCACACACAACAATGAAGGAGGAGATATGGAGGATGGACCCTGGAGCTAGGTCATGGAATTCCAGCCCATAATAAAACATCAGCCCCCTTACGAAAGGATCCGTTGGGAAGCCTAATCCCCGAAGGAAGTGGGAGATGAATACTACGCTCTCACCAGGCTCAGGGCTTGGGATCGCTTGTCCTTGAGCAGGCAACCTGTGCGGGATCTCGCTGCTCAGGAACCTAGCCTCCCTCAACCTTGATACGTCCTCCTCCGTAACGGAGGAGGGCATCCATTGGTCTTGAAGGCCGGAGCCGGACATTGTCGATGGTCCGGTGCGCCTAGAATCTAAAACCCTGGGGTGTTGGAACTCGAGGCTATGGGCGAGCTTGTTTTGAGAACACAAGAGGGGAGGAAGGTCTCGGTCTCTTTATAAGAGGCAGAATATCAAGAGCCCTCCCCGTAACCGTCTTGGACTAGCCTTTAATCAAGTCAGGACGTGCTCAACGGGCACGGTTGGGTTACCCACGTCCGCATTAATGAGAATCCCGTTAAAAGGGGCACACAATCTCTGCTTCGACAAGACGTGCCAAGGAAACCGCCTCGTTGAACGTGCTGCGGTGGAACAACAAAAAATAATCCATACAGAAGGCTTGGTCGCAGTGTTATGACGCACTGCGGAATACGTCAGCAGATTTGATTTGTGTTTGTATTATTCTCTATATGGCAATACGTGGAAACTTGTTTTGCAGAGCCGGACACTATTTTTTGGTGTTTATTATCTTCTTGAAGAATTTGGAGGAGGAACCCGCCTTGCAATGCCGAAGACAATTTGCGCGCCGGACTCGTCGTCATTGAAGCCTGGTTCAGGGGCTACTGAGGGAGTCCTGGATTAGGGGGTGTTCGGATAGCCGAACTATATCTTCAGCCGGACTCCAGGACTATGAAGATACAAGATTGAAGACTTCGTCCCGTGTCCGGAAGGTTCTTTCCTTGGCGTGAAGGGTAAGCTAGGTGTGCGGATATTCAAGGTCTCCTACCAATGTAACCGACTCTGTGTAACCCTAAACCTATCCGGTGCCTATATAAACCGGAGGGTTGTAGTCCGTAGGACGAACACATCATAACCATCATCATACCCATAGGCTAGCTTCTAGGGTTTAGCCTCCTTGATATCGTGGTAGATCTACTCTTGTACTACCCATATCATCAATATTAATCTAGCAGGAGTAGGGTTTTACCTCCATCGAGAGGGCCCGAACCTGGGTAAAATAAAGTGTCCCTCGTCTCCTGTTACCATCCGACCTTGACGCACAGATCGGGACCCCCTACCCGAGATCCGCCAGTTTTGACACTGACACCATCCAACTAGCTGCTCGAGAAGCTATAGTTCATCTCCGACACTTGTCGCCCAGAGTTAATTGTCGCTCATTCCACTACTACCCCAGACGTGAAGGGTATGGTAGACCACCCCAAGTTGCCAACGGAGATCACGAGACAGATCCTGCATTGTTGCACCTAGTGCGCTATGTAAGTGCACTAGAGGAACTGTGCGAACAAATCACTATTGATCTAATCGGAGCTCGTGGAGAGCTGGTTCGTCGAGCCCCGGCGAGAGAAGAGGACGAGCCCAACGCCGACAACCCAGTCATGCTGTTTGGACACCCGATCGAGTCCCTGAGGTCTGCCCCAGCCAACGACCAAGGTGCTACGATAACCCCAGAAGTGCTTCATCACATATTGGGAGCACACTCCAACTGGGTTGTGGCCAGCAATCCCCGAGATGGTCGTCATCGCTACCCCGAGCCTGCAGCCCCTCAGCCCACTCCAGCTAATTCCGACGGCAAGACCCGTGGAGAAGCCTCAACATCCACAAGGCACGCCCGCTTGGATGTAAACGAGGTAGACTAAGTCACCCGAGTCGTATCAAGTTCCAGTGTATCCCCGCTTTGTAATCGCGTGACCTTGTAAATAAACGCCGCCTGTCGTTGTGCCTCTGTATCCTTGCATGGAAATGCCAGCATGCATTATAAATTTCTACCCCAGACACAGTTGACAAAAACCTCCCCGACAACCCCCACAGTAACACATCACCTCGGTGAAATATGTGTATCTGTGGCATTGACCTCGACCCGTGGGACAGAGCTGGAAATTTCTTTACCATTCACAATGGTAAAAATAACCCAGCTCCGGTGCTATAAGAAGGCCACCGCGTGACCCTGCCAAGCACCCCTCATCTTGTGCACCATCCTTACAAACATTTCTTACCATACCGAGCCCTAGTATTTATCTGAGAACTCGAGATGCAATCCCGGATAGTTTTGTCAAGATATTGTGGGATTTTACCTGCAGTACCATGGGCGCTACCCAGCCACCCCAGTACGAGCTGTTCAAATCGAGAATCACTTCTTCCACCTCGAGATATTGGGCAGCAGTGCACATCCCTCCGGTAAACTCAAACCAAGACCCAACAGAGGTCTCCTTCGTGGGGAAATCTATGCCAACCCCTCAGATGGCCGTAGAAGCTGCTACATACGAAGCGCTTGCTCGCCTTCGATTCGCGGTACCCTATGCCAGCGAACGAGGGTATTATTACTTCCCGAGCCGTGCAGCACCCGGAGGAGTAACATCTTTTCCCGGTGGGCGAATTGAGAGAGACCTAGTCCTGGCCAACCTTGTCCAGTACGTCATCGCTCAAGAGCATTTAACCCAACGCGTGATGAGTTATCTCCAGAGCCTCCCAGATTTAAATCCTCAGATCGCCATCGGCAGAGCACTAAGGCCCGACCAGGAGAGACACGTGCATCGACTAGTCAATCCACTTTCCCCGATAGAAGAAGAGTGCATCCCTGTACCAGAGACGTTTTCTCGGGACCCCGTCCCGTTACCGTTTTCATTGTAGACGTCGCTGCTGTGTTTATTATTACAATATTTATTTATGAGATGTAACTTATGCGTCGTACCCCGAGTTTGCGCAGCAAGTAAATCTTTAGTTTCAATTAATGTGAGTGATTCTGTTGCATTACTGTTTTCTTCCACGAATAATCCTGGGGTGAGACTTCTTTTCCCTAAGTTGCTACATCTGCACCTTCTCACGACGTGGATTATTTGATTTCACATAGCAACCCGGCAGCAGACTCACAACCGCTCGAACGCTTGCTAAAACACGTGACCGTGGAGTATTTGTTTTTCAAAAACAACCCTTATCAAATCTCGAGGACGAGATTTTTCTTAAGGGGGGTAGTGTTGTGACACCCCAAAATTTTAACTTTGTTTGTTAATTAAAATTTTGCCAGGAAATTTAAAACTTTTATTTTCTGGACTCCCTTTTCATTTTCGAACCTTTTTTCTCCCTTGTTATTATGGCGTTTTTTCACAAAATGAAAACTTTTCAATTATGTTATTGGACTTGTTTAGCCTCTCAAGAAAAACTTTTCTTTTATTAGTAGAACTAATTACATAATTAATTTGCTTGATCTTTAATTTCTTGAAAATTGGTTTTTCAAGGTTTTATGGCCATATTTGAACTACAACCATTTGATAAATTCACTTAAAATTCCAACCAAAATTTGGAGATGTCATGTGATGTTATTAAATCACTTTTATGCAAAAACATCTTTTATACATGAAATATTTTGAGCTCTATACCCAATTCTCTTGTCTGGTCCAGAGTGCAAATTTGCACTACAACCTATTTAAATATTTCTTTCTAGCACCCACCAAAATTATGGGATGTTGGTAGTAGCTTATGATTCAACTTTATGCAAAAACCCAGTGATGTTATTTGAAAAATATGAGTGTGTCAACCTCATTTTCATTCTGGTCCAACTTGATGGTTTGTACAACAACCATATTTTTGCTTACTCTTTGGCTCTTGATTCCTTTTCCTACTTGTAGTCCTCCCTACTAAACCCCTAAGTCCAAGAGCATGCACCCATTGGATCACTTCTGGTTCATGGAATAATGCCATTCATCTCATGTCCAGAATTGAGGTTTTACAAAACTTGCACTAACAAGTTTGTGCTTTTCACAGACTAACCTCACCACCCTCTTTTTCACCCAATGAGACCACCATATGGAGATTTTGGCCCCTCCAAGAATAGCCTAGGTGCCTGTGGCATTTAGTCAAACACCTGGAATGCATGGACAGAACTGGCCTAACTTTTTGTTTGCTTTGTGAACTTGGCCTCCTGACCTAACCACCTTGTCCCTTGATCTCCCCTCTATCAATAGCCTAGTCCTGTTGCTTGCCAACCCCGCCCGAGCGCTCTGGAGTGCCATGGCATTTCGCCGAGCAGCTGGTGGGCGTGCACTGGGCGCGCCAACTGCAGCCGCGCACACGAGCCGCCGCGTCACGCCCCTGGCTTGGCCCACACTGCAGAACCACGCCACACGCTCCCCTTCTCCCCACAACACGCCAGCCCGCCCTGGCGCCCTACAGCGCCACCGCCAGAGCACCCTTGGTGGCACACCGGCGTCCGCAGCGCGCCTCTGCCAGGTCGGTGCCGCCCAGGCCTCTCCCGCTCAACACCTGCCCCTGGAACAGCTCATCCTCATCCACTCGAGTGTCCCCTAGCTCTCATCGTCGCCACGACGCTCTGACGCTTCAGGGAGGTGGTTCGCCGGTGAACTTATCCCCGGCCGCCGCAAACCGATATGGCCACGCTATAAAAAGGGACCCGAGCCCCTCCGAGCACGCACGCAACCTCAGTCCACTCCTCCAGTTCCACCATGGCAGCCAATCAACCCGAGGAGGTCGTCTTCTTCCTCTCCGGCAACTCATGCCGCCGCTACTACCCCGGCCATTCCGGCGCAACCAGAGCCTCTCTGGTCCTCCCAACGCCACCAAACGACTCCAATCCATCTTGCGGAGCCGCCCAGACCCCTAGCTGCGACGGAGAGCCACCGGAGCCAGAAAACCACTTTGCTCCCGAAACCACCGGCCGCCACGAAGCTCGTCGACGGCGATTCCCTCCATCTCCGATGACTCCACAACCACCGGAAGGACCGCCCTCGATCCGCGGATCCATCCCCGCCCTCAACACCCCGCAAGGACTCGCCGTTCGCCGGCGACCCTCGTCGGAGTTTCGCCCCGCTAGGGCAGAGAGAAAGGAGGGGAGGGAAGACTAGTCAAACCTGACCAGTGGGCCAGGCGGGCCCACTGTCAGTGACACCGCGCTTGTCCACGCTGGATAAGTGGAGGCGTAAGTTCAAAATACGCCTTCGACGTGGTCAGTTCGAAACGTTTTTCTTTTTCTGTTTAATTATTTAAAAACAGATTTTGACTGGTTATATTTTTTTAAGTAAAACTCCAAAGGAGTTGATTCTTTTTCCAACATCTCTCAAATTCTGTCTAGTTTATTTTAAGATTTATTTGAAAATTTTCCAAACAACTTTTTTGTACTGTTTTTGAAATATGTGTTATTTGCATATTTTTGAAAATAGGATTTTTGATGAGAAGAAAGCTTTCAAAAGATTTGGAGTGCACCCTGCCCTTCCACACCTTGAAGGCAAGCATTCTGAACCCCGGCATAATATTTTTAGTGTGTTGGTTGACACGTTTATAACACCATCTCATTTCGGAGAACTTGTTATTTCATGTGATATGATCATTTGCATGGATGCATATTAGTGATTTCCCTTGCTGTTGGAAATGAATATAATTGTGATGGTAATCATCCTCATGTGCCTTGCATGCATGCCGGAAACGAATCCGGGAAAGCCTCCGCCTTGGGTAGGCGTGAGCTTGTCGCCGGTCTCCGCCGGGACGGTTATGTCTGGTATGGCATAGTAAGGTATAGTGTGTGGTGATTTTGTTGGTTGAAATATATTTGATGTACATGTCATGCAGGGAATCTATAAGCCTCCTGAGTCGACCATAGATCGAGTCTTGTTCCGGTAACCTCCATGCTTGTTTCGTACTACCACTTGTCCCTGCCATAGGTAGGGTACGGTTCAGTAAGTTGTCAACCCCTTTCCTAGCACACACCATACAGAGAGGCCATGGTGGAAGATACCGGAGGCATCCGGTAGGCATGCCACCTGACCCGGGGGCATGGGTGTTTCGGTTGTAGCCAAGGGGTAGCTCCCCTAGTTTGCGCACGGTATAAATTTTGTGATCCCATGCTACGTCGAGGTTGTAGCCTCCCCACTTAGAGTTTTGCTTAACGGGTGTCGTGGGTGATTTCCAGACACCGGTAAGTTAGGCTGGTGTGTGCGGATAGG
Source organism: Aegilops umbellulata (assembly GCA_032464435.1). Lineage (NCBI taxonomy): Eukaryota > Viridiplantae > Streptophyta > Magnoliopsida > Poales > Poaceae > Aegilops > Aegilops umbellulata. The sequence continues at coordinate 22,552,664 of CP136057.1, forward strand.
TGTGTTTTCAATTAAAAGACCGTAGATGGAATTAGTCCCGATGGACTAAAGGAATCCATTACTAGTGGGTAAAGAGTACACCCTCTGCAGAGTTTAAACCTATTCGAATAGCCGTGTCCATGGTTAAGGATTTCAGTCTGGGATGGGTCAAGTGTCGGTCTTAGTGTCGGTCTTCGGAGGAGAAACTACTAAACCCGAATATTGATTATGACTTGTGATATATGATTGTTATTATCATTGTGGACTAACCGTTTGCATTATTTGAAATAATGAATATCCCTGGGACGGTACCACCTCCTGGATATTCACTATGATTATGTTATTTTATAAGCCCTTTATGTGGCGTCGCTCAGACGCCCGACTGTGGCATGTTTGTTATTTCCCTTTCATACAAGCCCTTTCTGTGGTGTCGCTTAGACGCCCGACTGTGGCATGTTTGTTATCTTATTTACCTTACAAGCCCTTTCTGTGGTGTCGCTTAGAAGCCCGACTGTGGCATGCTTGTTATTTAATTACCTTATAACCCCTTTATGTGGCGTCGCTAAGACGCCTGACTGAGGCATGCTCATTTTACTATCCTTTCGAGCCGTCACTTCAGACATCCGATCGGTGCATTTTATTACTATTCTGTCATTACATATTCCTGTTGCATACATAACCTGCTTGCATGCATAAAAGATTTTTATTTATGATTGACAATGTGATCATAAAATATTTCAGAGCATGATTATCAGTGGTTATATTATACCTATGTTCTTAATGTTTGCGAGTACATTCAAAGTACTCACTGGCTTGTCCCTGGCTATTGTCTTGGCCAGATTGCTTGCTTGGAGAGGAGCGTTGCGATGACAGCTCCGGAAACTAAGCAACGGTGATAGCAGCCTCGCGAAGATAGGAGTAAACCTGGTCAGCTGTTCCTGTGGGAAATGGAGTCCCATAGACCATGGTGAACCACAAACCGCTTCCGCCATCAACCACTAGAAACCAATTGTTGTACCAACAGACCCGAATGGTCTTGTACTACATATTTTGTATTTATGCTTGGAATTTCTGTACAAGTTGGTGCCTCATCAGCTAACAGTAATCCTGGGGCTGGTGAGCACAACGGCCATTTTCTGGAATTTAATACCCGGAAAACCGGTCGTGACACTTTGTGGGTCAGTAGGAGAAAACCATGATTAAATTGTTGAAGTGGCTCTTATATGCTTTATTGTTAATTTAACTAAGAGCCCATATTGCCTTGTCTTCTCCTGTTTATTGAATGCTAGCAGATTCCAGCTTAGTCCGATGCACATGCACTCTTATTATTATTCACTTCGTTCAGTCATGCAAGTGAAAGGCAATTATGATGATATATGATGGACTGACTGAGATGAGAAAAGCTGGTATGAACTCGACCTCTTTTGTTTTTGTAAATATGATGAGTTCATCATTCTTGATTCAGCTTATTATGAATAAACATGCTCGCAATGACAATTAGAGATCATAGTTGCTTATGCCATGCTTGATTAGCTATGAGTTATAACGGTTTACCTTGCGTGCCAACATGCTATTGAGATGGTTATGATGTGGTATGATGGGGTGGTATCCTCCTTTGAATGATTTAAGTGACTTGACTTGGCACATGTTCACGCATGTAGTTGAAACAAATCAACATAGCCTTCACGATATTTATGTTCATGGTGGATTATATCCTACTCATGCTTGCATCCAATGTTTATTAATTTTAATGCATGCACATGGCTGTTGTCGCTCTCTAGTTGGTCGCTTCCCAGTCCTTTGCTAGCCTTCACCTGTACTAAGCAGGAATACTGCTTGTGCATCCAATCCCTTAAACCCCAAAGTTATTCCAGATGAGTCCACCATTCCTTCCTATATGCGGTATCTACCTGCCGTTCCAAGTAAATTTGTATGTGCCAAACTCTAAACCTTCAAATAAACATTCTGTTTTGTATGCCCGAATAGCTCATGTATCAACCAAGGCTGCCCTTATCTTCCATGTTAGGCGGGTTATTCTCAAGAGGAGTGTACTCCGCTCCTCACTCACGAGAAAATGGCTGGTCACCGGGATGCCCAGTCCCATGCTTTATGCAAACTAAATCAAAATTAATTGCAAACAAAACTCCCCCTGGGACCTGATGTATGTTGGAGGCACTCGTTGTTTCGAGCAAGCCATGGATTGATGCTTGTTGGTGGAGGGGGAGTATAAACTTTACCATTCTATTTGGGAACCGCCTATAATGTGTGTGACATGGAAGATATCGCCATCTCTTAGTTGTTATGTAGACAACGAAAGTATACCGCTCAAAATATTATTTACCTCTATTTCAAAACCGAGCTCTCGAACCTCTACGAATCCCTGCTTCCCTCTGCGAAGGGGCTATCTATTTACTTTTATGTTGAGTCATCACCCTCTTATTAAAAAGCACTAGCTAGAGAGCACAGCTGTCATTTGCATTCATCACTGTTAATCTATATTGGGTATGACTATGATTGGATCTCTTTTACCATGAATTACAATATCTAGCCAGTCCTTGATCTTTAAAGGTGCTCTGCATTTATGTTTTGCGGTCTCGGAAAGGGCTAGCGAGATACCATCTTGTTATATCATATTATGATTGTTTTGAGAAAGTGTTGTCATCCGAGATTTATTATTATGGCTCGCTAGTTGATTATGCTATTGATATGAGTAATTATGAGACCTGAGAATTATTGCAAATGTGGTTAGTTATGATCTTTGCTGAAAACTTGAATGCTGGCTTGACATATTTACAACAACAAGAGCAAACAGAGTTTGTAAAAGTTTTTCTTTTTCTTTCAGTTTGTCAACTGAATTGCTTGAGGACAGGCAAGGGTTTAAGCTTGGGGGAGTTGATACGTCTCTGTCGTATCTACTTTTCGAAACACTTTTGCCCTTGTTTTGGACTCTAACTTGTATGATTTCAATGGAACTAAGCCGGACTGACGTTGTTTTCAGCAGAATTGCCATGATGTTGTTTTATGTGCAGAAAACAAAAGTTCTCGGAATGACCTAAAACTCCATGGAATATCTTACAATAAATAATAAAAAATCCTCCCCAAAGATGAAGTCCAGGGGGCCCACACCCTGTCCACGAGGGTGGGGGGCGCGCCCCCTACCTCATGGGCCCCCTGGAGACTTTCCGAGGCCAACTCCAACTCTATATAATTGCTTTTGGGGAGAAAAAAATAGAGGAGAAGAAATCATCGCGTTTTATGATACGGAGCCGCCGCCAAGCCCTAAAACCTCTCGGGAGGGCTGATCTGGAGTCCGTTCGGGGCTCCAGAGAGGGGGATTCGTCGCTGTCGTCATCATCAACCATTCTCCATCACCAATTTCATGATGCTCACCGCCGTGCGTGAGTAATTCCATCGTAGGCTTGCTGGACGGTGATGGGTTGGATGAGATTTATCATGTAATCGAGTTAGTTTTGTTAGAGTTTGATCCCTAGTATCCATTATGTTCTGAGATTAATGTTGTTATGACTTTGCTATGCTTAATGCTTGTCACTAGGGCCCGAGTGCCATGATTTCAGATCTGAACCTATTATGTTTTCATGAATATATGTGAGTTCTTGATCCTATCTTGCAAGTCTATAGTCACCTACTATGTGTTATGATCCGGCAACCCCGAAGTGACAATAATCGGGACCACTCCCGGTGATGACCATAGTTTGAGGAGTTCATGTATTCACTATGTGCTAATGCTTTGTTCCGGTTCTCTATTAAAAGGAGGCCTTAATATTTCTTAGTTTCCATTAGGACCCCGCTGCCACGGGAAGGTAGGACAAAAGATGTCATGCAAGTTCTTTTCCATAAGCACGTATGACTATATTCGGAATACATGCCTACATTACATTGATGAATTGGAGCTAGTTCTGTGTCACCCTATGTTATGACTGTTACATGATGAACCGCATCCGGCATAATTATACATCACTGTTCCGATGCCTACGAGCTTTCCATATACTGGTTTACGCTTATTTACTTTCCCGTTGCTAGTGTTACAATCACTACAAAACACCAAAAATATTACTTTGCTACTAAACACTTTGCTGTAGATACTAAGTTTCCATGTGTGGTTGAATTGACAACTCAGCTACTAATACTTGAGAATATTCTTTGGCTCCCCTTGTGTCGAATCAGTAAATTTGGGTTGAATACTGTAGGACCTTGAAGTATGTCTAGAGGGGGGGGGATGATTAGACTACTTGACCAAATAAAAACTTAACCTTTTCCCAATTTTAATGTTTGGCAGATTTTAGCTACTTTAGGACAAGTCAAGCAATCATCACACAATTCAAGCAAGCATGCAAAGAGTATATAGGCAGCGGAAAGTAAAGCATGCAACTTGCAAGAATGTAAAGGGGAAGGGTTTGGAGAATTCAAACGCAATTGGAGACACAGATGTTTTTGGCGTGGTTCGGATAGGTGGTGCTATCCTACATCCAGGTTGATGGAGACTTCAACCCACGAAGGGTAATGGTTGCGTGAGTCCACGGAGGGCTCCACCCATGAAGGGTCCACGAAGAAGCAACCTTGTCTATCCCACCATGGCCATCGCCCACGAAGGACTTGCCTCACTAGCGGTAGATCTTCACGAAGTAGGCGATCTCCTTGCCCTTACAAACTCCTTGGTTCAACTCCACAATCTTGTCGGAGGCTCCCAAGTGACACCTAGCCAATCTAGGAGACACCACTCTCCAAGAAGTAACAAATGGTGTGTTGATGATGAACTCCTTGCTCTTGTGCTTCAAGTGATAGTCTCCCCAACACTCAACTCTCTCTCACAGGATTTGGATTTGGTGGAAAGAAGATTTGAGTGGAAAGCAACTTGGGGAAGGCTAGAGATCAAGATTCATGTGGTAGGAATGGAATATCTTGAGCTCAACACAAGGGTAGGTGGTTCTCTCTCAGAACATATGAGTTGGAAGTGTAGATGTGTTCTGATGGCTCTCTCCACGAGTGAAGAGGAGGTGGAGGGGTATATATAGCCTCCACACAAAATCCAACCGTTACACACAATTTACCAATCTCGGTGGGACCGAATCAACAAACTCGGTCGGACCGATTTAGTAAACCTTGTGACTATTAGGATTTTCGGTGGGCCGACATGCAACTCGGTAGGACCGATATGGTTAGGGTTAGGGCATAACGTAATCTCGGTGAGACCGATTACACAAACTCGGTGAGACCGATTTGGTAATAAGCTAACCAGAGGGTTGGTCAGGTAAACTCGGTGGGACCAATTTGTTCTTTCGGTGAGACCGAAATGTTACAAAGAGGAAACAGAGAGTTCACATTGCAATCTCGGTGGGACCGATCCATTCTTTCGGTGAGACCGAAAAGTTACGAAAAGGAAACAGGGAAATTGCAATCCCATCTTGGTGAGACCGAGATCCCTATCGGTAGAACCGATTTGCTTAGGGTTTGGCAGTGGCTATGACATGTGAAACTCGGTGGCGCCGGGTTGAAAGAATTGGTAGGGCCGAGTTTGACTTTGGGTTTAGGTCATATGTTGAAGCGAGAAAGTAGCTGAGGGTTTTGGAGCATATCACTAAGCACATGAAGCAAGAGGCTCATTAAGCAACACCTCATCCCTTCTTAATATTATTGGCTTTTCCTATAGACTCAATGTGATCTTGGATCACTAAAATATAAAATGAAGAGTCTTGAGCTTTTGAGCTTGAGCCAATCCTTTGTCCTTAGCATTTTGAGGGATCCACTTTCATCATCCATGCCATGCCAATCATTGAGCTTTCCTGAAATAATTATCTTGGAATAGCATTAGCTCAATGAGCTATATGTTGTTATGAATTACCAAAACCACCTAGGGATAGTTGCACTTTCAAATACTCAACCCTCGAAAACTGTTGTGATCCCCTATTCTTGTGGGTTATCACTGGGCGTGCGCGGATGCCATGTGGGCTCTGGCGGGCTCCATCGTGGCAAGGTATGCCGCGCAAGAATGGACGGCTGCTCGAACTCTCTCGGCGAGTGCCAGCTCTTTGGTCGTGGGTTGCCGACCGTTGTTGGAGAAGCTTCGTTCAATTTGTGCGGTGACCGCCACGACCTGGGCATGGACGGCCTCGACATGGTAGTGGGCGGCCCCCAGCAGGGCTAAGGCCGCCACTGCGGAATGGACAGCTATTGTGCCGCTGTCGCCAGTTTCTATCCCCGAGGCAGATGCTGCTGCTGCCGCCTAAGAAGCAACAGCGGCCGTTTGGGCTATCTTGGCCGCCCGGACGCAGACTGCGGTCGCCCTCACGAAGCTTGTTAGCACGCGCCTGGCGGCTGCGACCACGCCCTCGCTAGAGTGGGTCGCCAAAGTTGCCCTCACGACGTGGGTCCACGTCCCCATCTTTAACCGGCGACGAATGAACAATGAAATGATATTTGGGGAGTGAGCTAGCTAGTGTATGCTTGACACGCCGGCTGTGGACTGTAGCCGACGCACCTTCTCTCGTAAGCATGGGCGTACTATACATCACCGGTGCTCCAAGATATTTTGTGCTGCATCTCACACGGTTGGTGATAATAAACTATGTGCGATCTACTTGATTTATCATCTTGATCATTTGAATTACGTAATGGGGTCACAGCTACAAAGGATGGTGTTTGAATTGTTAGAACTTTTATCTGCAGTGAACATGCAACTATAGGTGTGTCGTCAAAAAAATTGGAATTATTCAGGGTTTGTTTTTACATTTTTATACATTAACTGGGTTTTCCAGGCATTTTCTGCGCGTAATTCAAATTTGAACTACATGCACATGCTTTAGTGCATATAAACTTACTGAAAAATCAAATATGTGTCCTTGGTTGCTTGCTTAGGTCCCATGCAAGAAATGGGAATGAATTTCAAACACCCTGCCACCGTCACTCGGCCGCAAACATTGAGATACCTTGTTTTTAAATTCTAGTAAATCCAAAACTCGGCTGAAATTCCTGAAACTTGGCATGCTATCATGTAGCGGCATCAACATGCCGTGGTAAATTTTTTGTCCCGTTTGGGGAAGGTTTGGGTATATGTCGGATTTTGGGTTCCGACAGACCCTTGAGGTTCGAACACTGGGGTGCGCGTGGATATCTCTCCCCTACCGATCCACGTCCGATCTCCTGGCGTGATCTAAGCTGGAAACAACGAACAACACAAGGGACACGAGATTTATACTGGTTCGGGCCACCGTTGTGGTGTAATACCCTACTCCAGTGTGTGGTGTGGTGGATTGCCTCAGGGGCTGATGATGAACAGTACAAGGGAAGAACAGCCTCGCGAGAGGTGTTCTTGAGCTGATGCGGAGGTGTTGTACTTGGTCCGGGTCTCTCGTTTTTTTCCTCCCTTACTCTGTGGTGGCTAGCTCTATTTATAGAGGCCCTGGGCCTCTCCCCAAATAATGAGCGGGAAGGGAGCCAACAATTGGCCATTTTGAAGGGGAACATATAGTACAAGTTATCCTGACCAAAGGTGGTCTTCGGCTGCCAAAAGCTCTGGTGATGACGCCGTCTTGGGCTCCACGGTGACCTTCGTCCTGCCGCTCTGCTCGTGTTGGTCTCGTTGCACCGGAATGGTAACCTTTACCCGATGCCTTGGTCTGTGCTTGCTCCCTTTGCACCAAAGGGGAAACATGGACACTGCGCAGGCCGACGCCCGCCTAGACTCGATCGTCATGGCTTGCGTCACGGGCTCCTTGTGAGGTGCCCCATGCCTTGATCTCTCTGCCTCCTCGCGATCCTGCCTGATGAGGCTACCTCTGAGGAAGCTTCCTGTCGCCCACCCCACGAGGCTTGGCCCCTCGCGAGGGTCTTGAGTCTGAGCTGATGAAGATAGGCCGCGCTGGGCCTCCACTTGAGCCACGCCGCAGGTCGCAGGCAGGCAAGTCTGGGGACCCCCATTCCCAGAACGCCGATAGTAGCCCCCGGGCCCAAGGCGCGCCCGGGCTTGGCCTAGCAGAGAAGCGAAGGGGCAAGCGCGAAGCGCCACGGGCCCCAATAACCTGCGGCCTCGGGCACCGCGTGGCGATTGATTGGATGTGGGTGTCTGCGCTTCCCACGACGCCTCAGCAACTGTCCATCTGACAAAAGAGGTGCCCAGGCCAGACTTACTCGCTTTATTCTCGTTCGTCTTGCCCCAGATCCCCTTTCTCGCTCTTATCCTTCTTGGTCCGTGCGCTTGAAGACGTCGTAGACGGCCTTGGCCCACGGTCGAGGCCGAGGCACGCGCCCTGTCTTCTGCGGCGCTGACGCATGTCATCAGCCACGTCTACCTGCGCGACCCCAACGTCGAATTCGACAGCCTGCTGGAACCCGTGAGCGGCGACCTTGCCGCCGCTGCCGCTGAGGCCGTGAAAGGCCGAGCCGAAGCTTTGCTAGGGAGGTTCCGCGCCTTCAGCATCTTGCCCGGGCACGGTGCCGCCAGCGCCGCGGCCTCAGGAGGCGGAGTCGCCCAGCATGACTCCACCACAGGCGGCGGCGCCGCTGGAGAGTGATCCCTTCGCGGCTTCTGTCCTGTTTTTATTCCTGCAACATGCACCATGCCTCACGGAGGCATTTAAACTTGTGTTTGGCGCTGTGAAACACTCTATGGCTTGTAATATTTGCTCGGAATTTCCTGGAATTAGCATTTTTTCCCTCCTATTTGTTTGCGCTCTACGTCGGTAGGGCCTGGCCCCACGCATACCTCAACCGCCGTTAGCCCCGACCAGAAACCAGGATGGGACTAAGGAGTGAGGGGCTACGTGGCAAGTTAGGCTTATGATTCGCGATGCTCAGGAGTCCCCCTTGAGACGCGAGCAACAAGTAGGAAAGGGGGGAGCAAAGGGGTGGATTTGTCATTCTGCGTCGGCAGGGCCCGGTCTTGATAACCCACAAGTATAGGGGATCACAACAGTTTTCGAGGGTAGAGTATTCAACCCAAATTTGTTGATTCGACACAAGGGGGGCCAAAGAATATTCTCAAGTATTAGCAGCTGAGTTGTCAATTCAACCACACCTGGAAACTTAATATCTGTAGCAAAGTGTTTAGTAGCAAAGTAATATGATAGTGGTGGTAACGGTAACAAAAGTAAAGACAGCAAAAGTAATGTTTTTGTTATTTTTGTAGTGATTGTAATAGTAGCAACGAAAAAGTAAATAACCGTAAACCAGTATATGGAAAACTCATAGGCACCGGATCAATGATGGATAATTATGCCGGATGTGGTTCATCATGTAACAGTCATAACATAGGGTGACACAGAACTAGCTCCAGTTCATCAATGTAATGTAGGCATGTATTCCGAATATAGTCATACGTGCTTATGGAAAAGAACTTGCATGACATCTTTTGTCCTACCCTCCCATGGCAGCGGGGTCCTATTGGAAACTAAGGGATATTAAGTCCTCCTTTTAATAGAGAACCGGAACAAAGCATTAGCACATAGTGAATACATGAACTCCTCAAACTATAGTCATCACCGGGAGTGGTCCCGATTATTGTCACTTCGGGGTTGCCGGATCATAACACATAGTAGGTGACTATAGACTTGCAAGATAGGATCAAGAACACACATATATTCATGAAAACATAATAGGTTCAGATCTGAAATCATGGCACTCGGGCCCTAGTGACAAGCATTAAGCATAGCAAAGTCATAGCAACATCAATCTCAGAACATAGTGGATACTAGGGATCAAACCCTAACAAAACTAACTCGATTACATGATAAATCTCATCCAACCCATCACCGTCCAGCAAGCCTACGATGCAATTACTCACGCACGGCGGTGAGCATCATGAAATTGGTGATGGGGGATGGTTGATGATGACGGCGGCGACGAATCCCCCTCTCCGGAGCCCCGAACGGACTCCAGATCAGCCCTCCCGAGAGAGATTAGGGTTTGGCGGCGGCTCCGTATCGTAAAACGTGATGAAACTTTCTCTCTGATTTTTTTCTCCCCGAAAGCCAATATATAGAGTTGGAGTTGGCGTCGGAGGGCATCCAGGGGGGCCACGAGGTAGGGGGGCGCGCCCAGGGGGGAGGGGCGCGCCCCCCACCCTCGTGGACAGGGTGTGGGCCCCCTGGTCTTCATCTTTGGCGAGGATTTTTTATTATTTATTCTAAGATATTCCGTGGAGTTTCAGGTCATTCCGAGAACTTTTGTTTTCTGCACAAAAAACAACACCATGGCAATTCTGCTGAAAACAGCGTCAGTCCGGGTTAGTTCCATTCAAATCATACAAGTTAGAGTCCAAAACAAGGGCAAAAGTGTTTGGAAAAGTAGATACGACGGAGACGTATCACCCGGCCCCGCGCATACCTCAACCGTCGTTAGCCCCGACCAGAAACCAGGACAGGACTAAGCAGTGAGGGGCTACGTGGCAAGTTAGGCTCCTGAGTTGCGATGCTCAGGAGTCCCCCTTGACGTTCAAACGGGTTTTCATACCTTGGCTCCGCTCGGGGAGGGGCGCGTGATGACCGGGTCCGAGGGACCTGACTGTGTGGCGTGCGCTCGGGCAGGGCCCGGGCGTAGCCCCCGTGCCCAGCCCCCTCGCGCGGCGCTCCCGAGGGGAGGCGTTGCGACGATGCCGGACACTAAGCTCTGGGATCCTTGAGGTTGGTACGGCCGTAGGCCGCCCTCAGTTGTTTATCACCATCAAGGAGCATAGCGCTTCCGTATGTGTACGGGCATAGCCGCTCATCGGCAGTGTCGTCAGCCAGCGCGGAGCATGGTGCTTCCACTGGTACGTGGGAGGGGGCTCCCCTCCGGGAGGAGCCCCCGGGCGTGTACAGCCCCGCCCTGACGCGTGGCCGGCACGGTAGGGCTAGGAGAGGTGTATCTGGGCACTCGTGAGCCAGCGCGGGACTCACGAGGCCCTACCTCGAGGCGGGTTGCGCCTGGCTCTGGGCCTTTATCAATGGTGTGTTCCTGCAGGGTGGTTAGAATGCAAATGCTCTACGTCCTCAGGTCCCGGCCCTCGAGCGAGCTCAGCCGCCGCTGGTATGACAAGTCGCGATGCCGTGGGTCAAGGACAGGGGACGAATCCCCCTCTCCGGAGCCCCGAACGGACTCCGGATCAGCCCTCCCGAGAGAGATTAGGGTTTGGCGGCGGCTCCGTATCGTAAAACATGATGAAACTTTCTCTCTGATTTTTTTCTCCCCGAAAGCCAATATATAGAGTTGGAGTTGGCGTCGTAGGGCATCCAGGGGGCCCACGAGGTAGGGGGCGCGCCCCCCACCCTCGTGGACAGGGTGTGGGCCCCCTGGTCTTCATCTTTGGCGAGGATTTTTTATTATTTATTCTAAGATATTCCATGGAGTTTCAGGTCATTCCGAGAACTTTTGTTTTCTGCACAAAAAACAACACCATGGCAATTCTGCTGAAAACATCGTCATTCCGGGTTAGTTCCATTCAAATCATACAAGTTAGAGTCCAAAACAAGGGCAAAAGTGTTTGGAAAAGTAGATACGACGGAGACGTATCAACTCCCCCAAGCTTAAACCCTTGCTTGTCCTCAAGCAATTCAGTTGACAAACTGAAAGAGAAAAAGAAAAACTTTTACAAACTCTGTTTGCTCTTGTTGTTGTAAACATGAAAAGCCAGCATTCAAGTTTCAGCAATTATTATGAACTAACCATACTCACAATGACACGTAGGTCTCACAATTACTCATATCAATAGCATAATCATCTAGCGAGCCATAATAATAAAACTCGGATGACAACACTTTCTCAAAATAATCATAACATGATATAACAAAATGTATCTCGCTAGCCCTTTCTGAGACCGCAAAACATAAATGCAGAGCACCTTTAAAGATCAAGGACTGACTAAACATTGTAATTCATGGTAAAAGAGATCCAGTCAAGTCATACCCAATATAAACCAATCATAATGAATGCAAACGACAGTGTGCTCTCCAGCGGGTGCTTTTTAATAAGAAGGGCGATGACTCAACATAAAAGTAAATAGATAGGCCCTTCGCAGAGGGAAGCAGGGATTTGTAGAGGTGCTAGAGCTCGATTTTTGAAATAGAGATAAATAATATTTTGAGCGGCATACTTTCACTGTCAACGCAACAACTAGGAGATGGATGTACCTTCCATACTACATGCATTATAGGCAGTTCCCAAACAGAATGGTAAAGGTTTATACTCCCCCTCCTCCACAAGCATCAATCCATGGCTTGCTCGAAACAACGAGTGCCTCCAACATTCAACGGGTCCCAGGGGGAGTTTTGTTTAATTATTTTGATTTGCTGTGATCTTTTTGGATCATGGGACTGGGCATCCCGGTTACCGGCCCTTTCTCGTGAATGAGGAGCGGAGTCCACCCCTCTTGAGAATAACCCACCTAGCATGGAAGATATAGGCAGCCATAGTTGCACATGAGCTGCTCGAGCATACAAAACAGAATTTCATTTGAAGGTTTGGAGTTTGGCACATACAAATTTACTTGGAACAGCAGGTAGATACCGCATATAGGAAGGTATAGTGGACTCATATGGAACAACTTTGGGGTTTAAGGAGTTTGGATGCACAAGCAGTATTCCCGCTTAGTACAGGTGAAGGCTAGCAAAAGACTGGGAAGCGACCAACTGAGCGAGCGACAATAGTCGTAAACATGCATTAAAATTAATTCACACCGAATATAAGCATGAGTAGGATATAATCCACCATGAACATAAATATCATGAAGGCTATGTTGATTTGATTCAACTACATGCATGAACATGTGCCAAGTCGAGTCACTCAATTCATTTAAAGGAGGATACCATCCTATCATACCACATCATAATCATCTCAATAGCATGTTGGCACGCAAGGTTAACCATTATAACTCATAGCTAATCAAGCATGGCACAAGCAACTATAATCTCTAAATGTCGTTGCAAATATGTTTACTTCATAATAGTTGAATCAGGAACGATGAATCATCATATTTACAAAAACAAGAGAGGTCGAGTTCATACCAGCTTTTCTCATCCCAATGAGTCCATCATATATCATCATTATTGCCTTTCACTTGCACGACTGAACGGTGTATATAATAATAAGAGTGCACGTGCATTGGACTAAGCTGGAATCTGCAAGCATTCAACTCAAGAGAGAAGACAAGTAATATGGGCTCTAAGTTAAATAAACAATCATGCATATAAGAGCCACTAAGCATTTTCAATATAGTCTTCTCGACCCCCAAAGTAAGGAAAAGAAAAATAAAAACTATTTACACGGGAAAGCTCCCAATAAGCAAAAGAAGGACGAGAAATGTTTTTGGGTTTTCTTTTTAATTCTACTACAAGCATGGAAAGTAGACTAACTATTTTTTTGTTTTTTTCCTAAGGTTTATCAAACACACAAGAAGAAAGCTAGAAAAATAAATTTAAACTAACATGGATATTACAATGAAAGAGTATGAGCACCGACATCTAGCAATGAGTGTGTGTGAACATGAATGTAATGTTGGTGGGAAATACGTACTCCCCCAAGCTTAGGCTTTGGCCTAAGTTGGTCTATTGCCAGGGATAACCTGGCTGATATCCGTAGGTGAAGCTGGGGTCGTACTGCGATGAAGAATAGTTGGGATCATAATGTGATGAAGAGGACTCTGACTGCCACTGGCTGGCAACCGCCTCAGGATCCCAAGAATAAACAGACATTCGTGGAGGCTCCGGTTCCGAGGCTGGTGCAGGATTTCGATAGGCTTGAACAGCCGCCCACGGAACAATGTAAGTACCTGCAGACAAGTTAAAAAAAGAGGGAGCAGGCAAAGTAATAGTCTCAGGGTGATGTTTATCAAAGTACAATTTATATTTAAGCGCCCCTTCGCGATTCTTAACAAGAAAATCATGCGCTACCATACTTTTATAATCTAAATAAGCACGGGGCAGCGCTGTTTCTTCTTTCTCCTCATGCCTAATAGGTATTTCAAAATGTTCAGCTAGGCGTGAAGCATAAATGCCTCCAAAGATGGGGCCCTTAGTACGGTTCATACTCAACCGTCTAGCAACAATTCCACCCATACTAACAGAGTTATTGCGGTATAAACCATGGAGCAAAATAATAATATCAGGAATACTAAGGTTCCCACAGTTCCCGCGACCAATCAAGAAACGACTAGCAAATAAGGCAAAGTACCGTAAAACAGGGTAATGTATGCTAGTAATTCTTGCATCAGAAACCTTCCTGGTTTCTCCCACAGTGATAGTGTCAATATAAGCTTCCACTTCATTACGGTGTGGTTCATCTAAAGAACCCTCGAAAGGTATTTTGCAAACCTCGCAAAATGCAGCTAATGTCATCTCCCTAGCAACATCATATAAATGGAACTCTACTGTTGGAGGTGATTTCTTAGGGAAAAAGTAGAAGTTCTGCACAAAAGTATTTGTGAGTAAGAGATACTGATGACGTTGGTCGCGGAGGAAGTTGGTGAGGCCGGCGTTCTCAATCAATAGATAAAAATCTTCATAAATCCTGACACTCCTCAAGAAGTCATAGGAAGGCCATTCACACGGCCGGACCTCCGCGATACGAGGAAGATTAAATTTGGGCTTCTGTTCTTCTTCCTTTTGTTTCTCCTTAGAACTTCGGCTCGACGTGCCCCTCAAAAGTCTCTTCATTATTTCTGAAACAATCTGAAATTTTTAGTAACTTCAAACAAAAGTGAACCAACTTCAATAAGATTGATAGCAACTACTCATACAAGTGCCTAGAGCATATATCAAGCATTAGAACTACTTGGAACCATATAAATTTGACATGCAAACTCAAGAACATGGTCACCTATGCAGCACAAATTTGCAATGAATAAAGCACTAGAAAAAAAACTAATTGGACCAATGGAGGAGTCACATACCAAGGAACAATCTCCCCAAGCAGTTTTGCGAGAGGTGCTTTGAGCAAGGAGATCGGAAATCGCAGCAAAAGTTGCTGGAACACGAGCTTGAGTTGGTTTTTCGGGTTTGTGCGAGACAGAGGAAGAAGATGGGTGCAGGAATAAGTGGAGGAGGGCCACCGTGGGCCCACGAGGCAGGGGGGCGCGCCTAGGGGGTAGGGCGTGCTCTCCACCCTCATGACCAGGTGGCAGCTCCCCCGCAGTAATTTTTGCACTAAAAATCCTTAAATATTCCCAAAAAAATCATATTAAATTGGCATGGCATTCTGAGGACTTTTATTTTCGGGATATTTTTATATTGCACGGATAAGTCAGGAAACAGACAGAAAAATACTATTTTACTTTATTTCTACTAAGGAACAGAAAATATAAAGAGGGTACAGAAGGTTGTGCTTCTAGTTTCATCCATCTCATGCTCATCAAAAAGAATCCACTAACAAGGTTGATCAAGTCTTGTTAACAAACACATTCCGATAATCATGGAACCGGAGAAATTCCGAATAACACTATGTTACCTCAACGGGGATATGGACATCCCCAAAAATAAGTATATCATATTTCTTTTTGACAGTAGGAAGAGGAAATTCAAAACCTCCAAATATAATCGATGGAATTTTTCCAATAGAGTTGATACTATAAACTTGAGGTTGTTTCCTTGGAAAGTGCACCGTATGCTCATTACCATTAACATGAAAAGTGGCATTGCCTTTGTTGCAATCAATAACAGCCCCTGCAGTATTAAGGAAAGGTCTTCCAAGAATAATAGACATACTATCATCCTCGGGAATATCAAGAATAATAAAGTCCGTTAAAATAGTAACGTTTGCAACCACAACAAGCACATCCTCACAAATACCGACAAGTATAGCAGTTGATTTATCAGCCATTTGCAAAGATATTTCAGTAGGTGTCAACTTATTCAAGTCAAGTCTACGATATAAAGAGAGAGGCATAACACTAACACCGGCTCCAAGATCACATAAAGCAGTTTTAACATAATTTCTTTTAATGGAGCATGGTATAGTAGGTACTCCTGGATCTCCAAGTTTCTTTGTTATTCCACCCTTAAAAGTGTAATTAGCAAGCATGGTGGAAATTTCAGCCTCCGGTATCTTTCTTTTATTAGTAATGATATCCTTCATATACTTAGCATAAGGATTTGTTTTGAGCACCTCAGTCAATCGCATACGCAAAAAGATAGGTATAATCATTTCAGCAAAGCGCTCAAAATCCTCATCATACTTTTTCTTGGATGGTTTCGGAGGAAAAGGCATGGGTTTCTGAACCCATGGTTCTCTTTCTTTACCATGTTTCCTAGCAACGAAGTCTCTTTTATCATAACGTTGATTCTTTGATTGTGGGTTATCAAGATCAACAGCAGGTTCAACTTCTACATCATTATCATTACTAGGTTGAGCATCATCACGAACATCATCATTAACATCTTCACCAGGTTCATGTTCATTACCAGATTGTGTTTCAGCATAAGACATAGAGATATCATTTGGATTATCAGGTGGTTCAGCAATAGGTTCACTAGAAGTTTGCACAGTTCTATCATTTTCCTTTTTCTTCCTTTTAGAAGAACTAGGTGCATCAATATTATTTCTTTGAGAATCTTGCTTGATTCTCTTAGGGTGGCCTTCAGGATACAAAGGTTCCTGAGTCATTCTACCATTTCTAGTAGCCACTCTAACAGCATAGTCATTTTTCTTACTATTCATTTCATCAAGCATTTCTTTCTGAGCTTTAAGTACATGTTCTACTTGAGTGGTAACCATAGAAGCATGTTTGCTAACAAGTTTAAGTTAACCTCTAATATTATCCATATAATCACTCAAGAATTTAATCATAAAGGTATTCTGCTTTAATTGTCTACCAAAATAAGCATTAAAGTCATCTTGCTTAAACATAAAGTCATCAAACTCATCCAAGCACTGACTAGCAATTTTAGTAGGAGGGACTTCAACTTTATCATATCTATAGAGAGAATTTACCTTTACTACCTGTGTCGGGATATCGGGAGGTTCTTCAGTAAATAAGTAATTGAGATCATATACTTCTTCAACAGGCGGTAAATTAAGACCATGTATTTCTTCAATAGGAGGTAAATTCTTAACATCTTCAGCTTTAATACCTTTTTCTTTCATAGATATCTTTGCCTCTTGCGTATCTTCGGGACTGAGAAATTGAACACCTCTCTTCTTCGGAGTTGGTTTAGGAATAGGCTGAATAATTGGCTCAGGAGCTGGCTCAGGAGTTGGCTCGGGAGGTGGCTCAGGAGGTGCCCAATTATTTTCATTTGCCAACATATTATTCAATAAAATTTCAGCGTCATCCGGTGTTCTTTCCCTAAAAAGAGAACCAGCACAACTATCCAGGTAATCTCTGGAAGCATCAGTTAGTCCATTATAAAAGATATCAAATATTTCAGGTTTCTTAAGAGGATGATCAGGCAAAGCATTAAGTAACTTGAGAAGCCTCCCCCAAGCTTGTGGGAGACTCTCTTCTTCAATTTGCACAAAATTGTATATTTCCCTCAAAGCAGCTTGTTTCTTATGAGCAAGGAAATATTTAGCAGAGAAGTAATAAATCATATCCTGGGGACTTTGCACACAGGCAGGATCAAGAGAATTAAACCATTTCTTAGCATCACCCTTTAATGAGAACGGAAATATTTTGAGTATATAAAAGTGGCGCGATCTCAAATTATTAGTAAACAGGGCAGCTATTTCATCTAACTTACAAAGATGTGCCACAACAGTTTCAGATTCATAGCCATAAAAAGGATCAGATTCAACCAAAGTAATTATATCTGGATCAACAGTAATATCATAATAATCCTGATCAGGAACACAGATAGGTGAAGTAGCAAAAGCAGGGTCGGGGCTCATCGTACCTCTAAAAGATTCCTTACTCCACTTAATTAGTAACCTCTTACATTCAGGTTTATCCGGACAAGCAAGAATAGCTTCATAAGATTCATTATTAAAAAGATAACCCTCAGGAATAACAGGCATAGGTTCATCATCACTAACATCATCGTGTTCAGGTTCACTAATTTCTCTTTCTCTAGACTTAGAAATTTGCTCATCTAGAAATTCACCAAGTGGCACAGTAGTATCAAGCATAGAAGTAGTTTCATCATAAGTATCATGCATAGCAGAAGTGGCATCATCAATAATATGCGACATATCAGAATTCATAGCAGTAGTAGGTTTAGGTGTCGCTAGCTTACTCATAACAGAAGGTGAATCAAGTGCAGAGCTAGATGGCAGTTCCTTACCTCCCTTCGTAGTTGAGGGATAAATTTTTGTCTTAGCGTCTTTCAAGTTCTTCATAGTGTCCAGAAGATATAAATTTCAAGTGACTCAAAGAATAGAGCTATGCTCCCCAGCATCGGTGCCAGAAAAAGGTCTTGATAACCCACAAGTATAGGGGATCGCAACGGTTTTCGAGGGTAGAGTATTCAACCCAAATTTGTTGATTCGACACAAGGGGAGCCAAAGAATATTCTCAAGTATTAGCAGCTGAGTTGTCAATTCAACCACACCTGGAAACTTAATATCTGTAGCAAAGTGTTTAGTAGTAAAGTAATATGATAGTGGTGGTAAGGTAACAAAAGTAAAGACAGCAAAAGTAATGTTTATGATATTTTTGTAGTGATTGTAACAGTAGCAACGGAAAACTAAATAAGCGTAAACCAGTATATGGAAAACTCGTAGGCACTAGATCAATGATGGATAATTATGCCGGATGTGGTTCATCATGTAACAGTCATAACATAGGGTGACACAGAACTAGCTCCAGTTCATCAATGTAATGTAGGCATGTATTCTGAATATAGTCATACGTGCTTATGGAAAAGAACTTGCATGACATCTTTTGTCCTACCCTCCCGTGGCAGCGGGGTCCTATTGGAAACTAAGGGATATTAAGTCCTCCTTTTAATAGAGAACCGGAACAAAGCATTACCACATAGTGAATACATGAACTCCTCAAACTATAGTCATCACCGGGAGTGGTCCCGATTATTGTCACTTCGGGGTTGCCGGATCATAACACATAGTAGGTGACTATAGACTTGCAAGATAGGATCAAGAACACACATATATTCATGAAAACATAATAGGTTCAGATCTGAAATCATGGCACTCGGGCCCTAGTGACAAGCATTAAGCATAGCAAAGTCATAGCAACATCAATCTCAGAACATAGTGGATACTAGGGATCAAACCCTAACAAAACTAACTCGATTACATGATAAATCTCATCCAACCCATCACCGTCCAGCAAGCCTACGATGCAATTACTCACGCACGGCGGTGAGCATCATGAAATTGGTGATGGGGGATGGTTGATGATGACGACGGCGACGAATCCCCCTCTCCGGAGCCCCGAACGGACTCCAGATCAGCCCTCCCGAGAGAGATTAGGGTTTGGCGGCGCCTCCGTATCGTAAAACGTGATGAAACTTTCTCTCTGATTTTTTTCTCCCCGAAAGCCAATATATAGAGTTGGAGTTGGCGTCGGAGGGCATCCAGGGGGCCCACGAGGTAGGGGGGCGCGCCCAGGGGGGAGGGGCGCGCCCCCACCCTCGTGGACAGGGTGTGGGCCCCCTGGTCTTCATCTTTGGCGAGGATTTTTTATTATTTATTCTAAGATATTCCGTGGAGTTTTAGGTCATTCCGAGAACTTTTGTTTTCTGCACAAAAAATAACACCATGGCAATTCTGCTGAAAATAGCGTCAGTCCGGGTTAGTTCCATTCAAATCATACAAGTTAGAGTCCAAAACAAGGGCAAAAGTGTTTGGAAAAGTAGATACGACGGAGACGTATCACCCGGCCCCGCGCATACCTCAACCGTCGTTAGCCCCGACCAGAAACCAGGACAGGACTAAGGAGTGAGGGGCTACGTGGCAAGTTACGCTCCTGAGTTGCGATGCTCAGGAGTCCCCCTTGACGTTCAAACGGGTTTTCATACCTTGGCTCCGCTCGGGGAGGGGCGCGTGATGACCGGGTCCGAGGGACCTGACTGGGTGGCGTGCGCTCGGGGAGGCGTTGCGACGATGCCGGACACTGAGCTCTGGGCTCCTTGAGGTTGGTACGGCCGTAGGCCGCCCTCAGTTGTTTATCACCATCAAGGAGCATAGCGCTTCCGTATGTGTACGGGCATAGCCGCTCCTCGGCAGTGTCGTCAGCCAGCGCGGAGCATGGTGCTTCCACTGGTACGTGGGAGGGGGCTCCCCTCCGGGAGGAGCCCCCGGGCGTGTACAGCCCCGCCCTGACGCGTGGCCGGCACGGTAGGGCTAGGAGAGGTGTATCTGGGCACTCGTGAGCCAGCGCGGGACTCACGAGGCCCTACCTCGAGGCGGTTTGCGCCTGGCTCTAGGCCTTTATCAATGGTGTGTTCCTGCAGGGTGGTTAGAATGCAAATGCTCTACGTCCTCAGGTCCCGGCCCTCGAGCGAGCTCAGCCGCCGCTGGTATTACAGGTCGCGATGCCGTGGGTCAAGGACAGGGAGTGAGGGCTGGAGAGCCAGTAGGAGCCCATGAGTCGCGATGCTCAGGTACCCCCCCCCCCTTTTAACGTGCAAGCGCTTTGCATGGGAGCGGAGAAGTCCGCGGTAAACAGCAGGTGACAATTAAGCGCGAAAGAGCAAATACATTTTAAGTGGACATGGAAAAACGCCGCTCGGCCAGACCCGAGCAGCTTGGGGATGATGCAGCCCGAGGGGCGCCCCCAACAAGGTAGGTAAAGAGCATAAGCAAAACGGATACATGCCGTAGGGACGGACCAACGCGACCTGGGAATGATGCGGCCCTGTGGGCGCTCCCAGCTAAAAACGGAATTTGGAAAGATGTCATTGTAGGATCGGAAGTATGTCTAGAGGGGGGTGATTAGACTACTTGACCAAATAAAAACTTAACCTTTTCCCAAAATTAGTTCTTGGCAGATTTTAGCTACTTTAGGACAAGTCAAGCAATCATCACACAATTCAAGCAAGCATGCAAAGAGTATATAGGTAGCGAAAAGTAAAGCATGCAACTTGCAAGAATGTAAAGGGAAGGGTTTGGATAATTCAAACGCAATTGGAGACAAGGATGTTTTTGTCGTGGTTCAGATAGGTGGTGCTATCCTACATCCACGTTGATATAGACTTCAACCCACGGAGGGTAACGGTTGCGCGAGTCCACGGAGGGCTCCACCCACGAAGGGTTCACGAAGAAGCAACCTTGTCTATCCCATCATGGCCATCGCCCACGAAGGACTTGCCTCACTAGCGATAGATCTTCACGAAGTAGGCGATCTCCTTGCCCTTACAAACTCCTTGGTTCAACTCCACAATCTTGTCGGAGGCTCCCAAGTGACACCTAGCCAATCTAGGAGACACCACTCTCCAAGAAGTAACAAATGGTGTGTTGATGATGAACTCCTTGCTCTTGTGCTTCAAATGATAGTCTCCCCAACACTCAACTCTCTCTCACAGGATTTGGATTTGGTGGAAAGAAGATTTGAGTGGAAAGCAACTTGGGGAAGGCTAGTGATCAAGATTCATATGGTAGGAATGGAATATCTTGGCCTCAACACAAGGGTAGGTGGTTCTCTCTCAGAACATATGAGTTGGAAGTGTAGATGTGTTCTGATGGCTCTCTCCACGAGTGAAGAGGAGGTGGAGGGGTATATATAGCCTCCACACAAAATCCAACCGTTACACACAATTTACCAATCTCGGTGGGACCGAATCAACAAACTCGGTCGGACCAAAATAGTAAACCTAGTGACCGTTAGAGATTTTCGATGGGACTGATATGCAACTCGGTAGGACCGATATGGTTAGGGTTAGGGCATAACGTAATCTCGGTGAGACCGATTACACAAACTCGGTGAGACCGATTTGGTAATAAGCTAACCAGAGAGTTGGTCAGACAAACTCGGTGGGACCGATTTGCTCTTTGGGTGAGACCGAAAAGTTACAAAAAGGAAACAGAGAGTTTGCATTGCAATCTCGGTGGGACCGATCCGCTCTTTCGGTGAGACCAAAAAGTTACGAAAAGCAAACAGAGAAGTTGCAATCCCATCTCGGCGAGACCGAGATCCCTATCGGTAGAACCGATTTGCTAGGGTTTGGCAGTGGCATATGACATGTGAAACTCGGTGGCGCCGGATAGGAAGAATCGGTAGGACCGAGTTTGGCTTTGGGTTTATGTCAAGAGTGGATATGAGAAAGTAGCTGAGGATTTTGGAGCATATCATTAAGCACATGAAGCAAAGGGCTCATTAAGCAACACCTCATCCCTCCTTGATAGTAATTAGCTTTTCCTATGGACTCAATGTGATCTTGGATCACTAAAATGTAAAATGAAGAGTCTTGAGCTTTTGAGCTTGAGCCAATCCTTTGTCCTTAGCATTTTGAGGGTTCCACTTTCACCATCCGTGCCATGCCAATCATTGAGCTTTCCTGAAATAATCATCTTGGAATAGCATTAGCTCAATTAGCTATATGATGTTATGAATTACCAAAACCACCTAGGGATAGTTGCACTTTCAATCTCCCCCTTTTTGGTAATTGATGACAAAATATAGATCAAAGCTTCGACAAATGATAATAAGAATGAAATATATCATCGCTTTGAGAAGTATGTGATAAGTAAGAGCTCCCCCTAAATTTGTGCATATTTAAAATTTGCTTTGGACTGCAAATGCACAAAGAGTTAGAATCATGGGTTACTCTTCCATGTCACATACATCTTGGTGGAGCGCTCAAAATGATAGGAATGAAATATATGCACTCATCACCAAGAAAAGTGAATGATCACATAAGATAGATAAGATATATCAAGCATGCATAAGTGTAGCTTATGATCAAACACATGATCATCAATGTCTCACAAGCATATCATAGTATCTCAACCAAAAGCAAACAAAGTTTGAGAAACCACCAAATAAAACAAGAGAGAATAAAAGCAACACTCTCTCTCGAAGCCTATGATCTATACATTTTTCTCCCCCTTTGGCAACAAGTTACCAAAAAGTTCCTAGAAAATGCATAGTGCTAGATCGACTCTCAGGCTTGATCTTCTGGTGGTGGTGGAGTCTGGATCACTCCAAGGACGAAGGCTTCTGTAGACGTGGTTGGAGCTGGAGCTGAAGTAGATGCTGGAGATGGTTGGCTGGTGCTGTGGCTGGAGCTGAGGTGGTGGCTCTGGTGTCAGGAACTGGCACTGCAGTTGACCTCTGAGCTCGTGGCACTCTGGCAAATGCATCAGTTGTAGTCTTCCCTTTCCTCTCCTGCATGTCATCTTGAAGTTGCTCCACTGCAGACTGAATCTCTGTTACTTTGACATCCAAGTCATAGAACTTTTGTTCTACTATTCTCTCTAAGCTCTCCTGATTCTGAGTGAGGGTGGCCAGTCCTTTCTCAATCCTTAGTGTGGACGCAATCAAGTAACTAAGCTGCTCTTGCTTGGTTTTCAAGAAATACTCAATCCTCTTGAGTTGGCATCTTGGCAGCTTTCTCCTTCCTTGCCTTCTCCTTCTTAGCTTGTGCATGAGCTGATGATGGTTCATCCCTGTTCATCACAACTTGATTATCCTCAAAGTCTGGATGAAGAGGCAAATGTTCCTTGTCCAATAAGTATATGCATGTGCCCATCTTGGAGTTTATCAACTCTTGGATCTGAGGGGCATATCCATAGCTCCTCTTCTGATCTGCTGCAGTCCTTTTGATAGTTTCTACCATGAGGCTCATGAACTTGAACTTTTGTGGCACATCAAAGATATGAAGCAAGTTGATTGCATGGCCTCTGATCATCTTGTGATCACCTGACTTGGGCAACAGAGTGTGCCTCAGAATCCAATTGATGGTTGGCAACTCTGACAGAAGATAATGTACCGATCCAAACTTGAAAGTATCAAGTGCCTTGTTTGGGATCTCCTTGTACATGTTGGACATAGAGTTGTGGTCCATCTTCTTCTTGGCATATATATCTAGGTCATCCTCATGCTCCTCTGGGGCATTGATGAGCTGTGCCCACTCAGCAACTGTTGATTGGTACCTCGTACCTTCTGACATCCACACAATCCTTCCATCTGGATAGAAGTGTGATGTGGAGTAGAACTGCATGATCAGCTCTTCATTCCACTTTGTGAGCTTCTGCCCGACAAAGTCAGCTACTCCACAAGCCTTGAAGCTGTCTTGCACTCTAGGCAAGTGCTCTTCATTGTCCTTGATGTATGCCCAGTCAACCCATCTCATGTCACAAACAATGGGCTTCATATCAAGCAATACAGTCTCATAGAAGTCCTGCTGTTCCTTAGTGTGGAACCTGTAGTCAACAGCAGTTCTTCTTCTGGTAGCATATGGGTCTTCTGCTCTCCACTTTCTCAGCCCTGAGTCTCTTCTAATCTTCATGTCCTCAGCCACAGGATGAGCATCATTGTGGTCTGGGATCTTGGGCTTCAACTTTCTGAGTACTTGTCCTTCCTCTTCTTCAGCAGTGTCAGGCACTGGGGCCTTGTTCTTCTCAGCAGCTGGTATGCTCCTTGTGTTTCTCTTTGAAGTTGTCTTGGCCTTTGTTGCAGCCTTCGGTGCTTCCTTGGGCTTGGCTATAGTAGCCCCTGATTTGATAGCATCACCCATCAGCTTTGGCATCTTAGGTGCTGGTGCCGCAACCTCTTCTCCCTCTTCATCAGAAGGATCTTTCCTCATAGAAGGCTTGCCAACAACTCTGGCAGTGGTAGTTCGGACTCTTTTATTTTTCTTGTCCTGGCCAATATCTTCTTCAGATTCCATGGTGAACTTTATAGTTCCTTCAGGTGCAGCCTTTCTAGGCTTGGAGGTAGGAACTCTCCTAGCAGGTGCCTTTTTGTGCAATCCTGGCTTGATGGCTGCAGCTGAGCCATACTCCTTCTTAAGCACAACTCTCTTGGAAGTGGCTTCCTCTTCTGCCACATAGTTCTCATCTTCTGATTCCGAGGTTCTTTTCTTCTTTTGTCTGGTGGCGGCTTTTGGCAAGTTACTAGGGGTGCTCCTGCTGCCTTCATCTGAAGAACTGGAGGGACTAGTGCCCTCACTCATGTGCACTTGCTGTTCTGACACATTCTGGCTGTCACTCTGATCTGACATGATGAACAAGCTGACTGCTGACCCTGTGAATAGTTTATAGATGAGGTAGAGTGGATGAGCATCACAAAATGCAGAGATTTTTGCAAAAGAATGATTCAAAATTTTAGTTTTAGTTTCCCACAGAAATCATTTCGGATCTACCGATTTTTAAACTCGGTGATACCGAAGCAGTTTTTGGAACCTAAACTAGTGAACTCGGTCGGACCGAGTCACAGTTCGGTGGCACCAAGACTGCTAGGGTTTCACAAAGTTCCAAAATCGGTCACACCGATTAGTAATTCTCGGTCAGACCGAGTCTCACTTGTGCAATGGCATGAGCCAAATCGGTGGGACCGAGTTTTTCAACTCGGTGGGTCCGAGATGGTTTCGGCGGAAACCTAACCCTAAAGATTTCGAATCAAACCTATTCTACGAATGCATTGACTGGATAGGAGTGTTTCAAACGTGGCTAGAATCAATACGATCACAATGTGCTAGGAATCGGATTGGGGAATAGCACAAAAATCGAGTCCATACCCTAGTTCAGCGGAGACTTGCTACGGCGGCAACGACGGAGTTGAATTCCGTTGACGGCGATGGAGACCAGCGACTGGAGGCGGCTGGCGGTGAGGAGACGATCCGGAGACCACGTTGGCAGAGCGAGCTATCGCGCGGGCGAAAGGGTTCGGAGAAATTTCCAAATTTTTGCCCGTGTCTATATATAGCCCGACCCTGTCGGTGTGACCGAGTGGAACAACTCGGTGGCACCGAGATGCAAAACTGTATACAGTTATTGCAACTCGGTGTGACCGAATGGTTCAAATCGGTTGCACCGAGATCGAAAACATAGATCGACTTATTGATCTTGGTAGGACCGAAAGGGAGGTATCGGTCAGACCGAGAATCACAAAGAAGTTTTGGAAGTTTAAGTCTATGACGAATCGGGGACTCCAAGTGCTCCTCACACAGAGTGGTTCGAATCTGACTTGATCAAATTTTGTGATGTAGCATGAATAGAGTTTGAGATGAGAAAATCATAGATAGCTAGAGAAGGTTCTTAGGCATTCTTGTCCATCCACTTGGCAAAAGAAAACAAAACCAAACAATCAAAACAACAAGTGGATGTCCTCTAATGAGTAAAATATGCAACCAACATGCTCACACAATAAAATGGCAATTTAAATATGTGACAAGGCATGCACAACAAATTCTAGCATCTATCAAGCAATTGGCAATGACTAGGTCATCTATATATGAGTATATTGACTTAGGAGTCAAATGAGAACACTTGATCATAGGTCATACTCATCGTTTAAGCTCAAGTGGGGTTACCACTTTTACATAAAGCATTGTTGTGTTCACATCATTAGAGTTGCTTTAGCTCAAGTCTTAGAGTAAAGCTCCCCCTAGATGTGATATCCCCCCTAAGAGGGGTGAACTAACCTTGGGTTTTGTCGATGATGACTTCATGTAGATGTTGAACATGTGGATGCTCAATGTTGATGTAGATCACTTGGAGCTATCCATTTGAGTGAATTGCACTTTCAATACCTACATGGGTTAGTCCCACAAGGAACAAACAAGGATATCCGTAGACATAGAATGATGCACACACACAAGATGATGTCTATGAAAGCTTTTAGGTTACCTTGTCCCTTGACTTACCAACAAGAGGGTTTGTGACTCCTTGAACTAGTGCAAGATGTGGAAGTTGATTGCACTTGTTCTTGCCAAAATGATAAGAGTGAAGTATGTTGGCGGAGTCACCCTCAAGAACTTTCTAGTTCTTCTTCTTTTGGATCCACACCATCTTGATGGGAATCCTTGGAGTTGTAGTCGTACTTGATGAAGTGGAACTTGAAGTAGTCTTGGGAATCCACTTGACTAAGGTCTTAGGAGCTTCTTCAAATGCATCAATTTCCTCTTGAACTTTTCCTTGCCTTTTTGCTTGTAGTCTTGTGGTGGAAGATCATCTTGAGTTTGTGTCCCCTTGAAAGAAGTAAGATCATACTTCTCTTGTTGTGGAACAAACTTTGTCTTGGGGTATTGATCTTCTTCCCACTCAACTCCATTGGCATTGAACTTTCGTTCAAAACCAACACCTTGATTCTTCCAGTGCCTTCCTTGCTTGCGTATAATTTTTTCGAATTGCTTACTCCCGGCAACACTTTTGTACACTCCTTTCTCTATAATTCCCTTCAATAGGCTATTTTCTTGCTCAAATGTAACTTGGCTAAGAGAATCATTAGTGGAATCAAGAGAACTGCTAGAAGCAACAATATTGGATTTAACATGATCATTGTTACTACTAGAGGAAGAATCTTTCTTGTTCTTGTTACTAGACTTGACTTGAGGCATGTAAGTGGATAAGAGTAAACGCTTGGCAATGTAAGAAGAACTTTTCTTGCGGAGATCATCATTGATTGCCTTTAAAAACTCATGCTCTTGCTCAAGATTGAGCTTTTCAAAGCGTAACTTCTCATGAGCTCTTAAAAGTTCTTGATGATCTTCGAAGATAGTTTCATGAGCTAACTTAAGAGTGTTTAGTTCTTTAGTTAGAGCCTTAATTTTCTCCTTATCATTGGCATTCGTTTTATCGTGATTAGCATGATTTATTGACGTTTCATCATAGTATTCATCACTAGAGTTGTCAACAAGTAAATCATCATCACCTAACAAGTCATCTTCATCACTATTAAAATCAACATACTCGGGGTGTGTTACCTTAGGACCTTTGGCCATGAAGCATCTTCCAATTCCTTCATTTGGTGAGTCAAATATGTCGTAGGAGTTGGTTGATACAAGTGCTAGACCGGCAACACCTTCATCTTGAGTATATTCGGAATCGGAGTGATAACTTCTCTCGGAGTGGTTGTCGGAGTCGGAGCCGGATACCCATTCACCAACATGAGCTTGATGTCTTTGTTTTGTGTAGCTCCTTGATGATTTTTCCTTTCTTTCTGAATCCTTGCTTCTCCATGAGTATCTTCGCTCATAACGATCATCTCTACTCCTTCTCTCTCTTGGAGGTGATTCTTCTCTTTTGCTTCTTCTTTTTGGAGAATCTTCTCTTCTTTTGTAGGGAGCCGTACACTCATTGGAATAGTGTCCGGGTCTTCCACAATTGTAGCAGTTTCGCTCTCGACTAGACGATCTTTTGTCATTGTAGGATCTTGACTTGGAGCTTCTATCTTTGCTTCTACTCTTGTAGAACTTGTTGAAGTTCTTCACCATTAAGCTCAATTCTTCATTGAAGTTTTGTTTCTCACTTGATGATGTGGGAGCTTCACATGAGGCTTTGTAGGCACCACTTGATTTGTTGTGAAGTTCCTCTTTATCCTTGAGTGACATCTCATGAGCAACAATTCTTCCAATGACCTCCGTTGGCTTGAGATCTTTGTAATTGGGCATCATTTGGATCAATGTGCACACGGTATCATATTTTTCATCCAAGGCTCTTAGGATCTTCTTGATGATGAATCTATCGGTCATCTCTTCACTCCCTAAGCCGGCAATCTAGTTTGTGATGAGAGCAAGCCTAGAGTACATTTCAGCGACACCTTCACCATCCTTCATTTTGAACTTGTCAAGTTGACTTTGAAGCACATCCAATTTGGATTCCTTGACAGAGTCGGTACCTTCGTGCATATCAATCAAAGTATCCCAAATTTCCTTTGCATTCTCAAGACGGCTGATTTTGTTGAATTCTTCAGGGCACAATCCGTTGAAGAGAATATCACAAGCTTGAGCGTTGTATTGCAACATCTTCAACTCAACCGCGGTAGCTTCACGTTTTGGTTCTTTCCCATCGAAGAAGTCACCTTGCAAACCAACACACACAATAGCCCAAACGGCGGGGTTATGTCCGAGAATATGCATTTTCATTTTATGCTTCCAACTAGCAAAATTAGTACCATCAAAGTAAGGACCTCTATGGTGATAATTTCCCTCGCTAGACGCCATACTCTCCTAGGTTGTGAAACCAAGGCTATGACCACCAAAAGCTATGGAGATCAAAGCAAATGGAGACCAAAGCTCTGATACCACTTGTAGGATCGGAAGTATGTCTAGAGGGGGGGTGATTAGACTACTTGACCAAATAAAAACTTAACCTTTTCCCAAAATTAGTTCTTGGCAGATTTTAGCTACTTTAGGACAAGTCAAGCAATCATCACACAATTCAAGCAAGCATGCAAAGAGTATATAGGCAACGGAAAGTAAAGCATGCAACTTGCAAGAATGTAAAGGGAAGGGTTTGGAGAATTCAAACGCAATTGGAGACAAGGATGTTTTTGTCGTGGTTAGGATAGGTGGTGCTATCCTACATCCACGTTGATGGAGACTTCAACCCACGGAGGGTAACGGTTGCGCGAGTCCACGGAGGGCTCCACCCACGAAGGGTCCAGGAAGAAGCAACCTTGTCTATCCCATCATGGCCATCGCCCACGAAGGACTTGCCTCACTAGCGGTAGATCTTCACGAAGTAGGCGATCTCCTTGCCCTTATAAACTCCTTGGTTCAACTCCACAATCTTGTCGGAGGCTCCAAGTGACACCTAGCCAATCTAGGAGACACCACTCTCCAAGAAGTAACAAATGGTGTGTTGACAATGAACTCCTTGATCTTGTGCTTCAAATGATAGTCTCCCCAACACTCAACTCTCTCTCACAGGATTTGGATTTGGTGGAAAGAAGATTTGAGTGGAAAGCAACTTGGGGAAGGCTAGAGATCAAGATTCATATGGTAGGAATGGAATATCTTGGCCTCAACACAAGGGTAGGTGGTTCTCTCTCAGAACATATGAGTTGGAAGTGTAGATGTGTTC
Source organism: Aegilops umbellulata (assembly GCA_032464435.1). Classification (NCBI taxonomy): domain Eukaryota; kingdom Viridiplantae; phylum Streptophyta; class Magnoliopsida; order Poales; family Poaceae; genus Aegilops; species Aegilops umbellulata. The sequence goes on from CP136057.1 coordinate 22,582,490, forward strand.
CGATGGCTCTCTCCACGAGTGAAGAGGAGGTGGAGGGGTATATATAGCCTCCACACAAAATCCAACCGTTACACACAATTTACCAATCTCGGTGGGACCGAATCAACAAACTCGGTCGGACCGAAATAGTAAACCTAGTGACCGTTAGAGATTTTCGGTGGGACTGATATGCAACTCGGTAGGACCGATATGGTTAGGGTTAGGGCATAACGTAATCTCGGTGAGACCGATTACACAAACTCGGTGAGACCGATTTGGTAATAAGCTAACCAGAGAGTTGGCCAGACAAACTCGGTGGGACCGATTTGCTCTTTCGGTGAGACCAAAAAGTTACAAAAAGGAAACAGAGAGTTTGCATTGCAATCTCGGTGGGACCGATCCGCTCTTTCGGTGAGACCGAAAAGTTACGAAAAGGAAACAGAAAAATTGCAATCCCATCTCGGTGAGACCGAGATCCCTATCGGTAGAACCGATTTTCTAGGGTTTGGCAGTGGCTTATGACATGTGAAACTCGGTGGCGCCGGATAGGAAGAATCGGTAGGACCGAGTTTGGCTTTGGGTTTAGGTCAAGAGTGGATATGAGAAAGTAGCTGAGGATTTTGGAGCATATCATTAAGCACATGAAGCAAAGGGCTCATTAAGCAACACCTCATCCCTCCTTGATAGTATTGGTTTTTCCTATGGACTCAATGTGATCTTGGATCACTAAAATGTAAAATGAAGAGTCTTGAGCTTGAGCCAATCCTTTGTCCTTAGCATTTTGAGGGTTCCACTTTCACCATCCATGCCATGCCAATCATTGAGCTTTCCTAAAATAATCATCTTCGAATAGCATTAGCTCAATGAGCTATATGTTGTTATGAATTACCAAAACCACCTAGGGATAGTTGCACTTTCAGTCACCTGATGCCGTTGAACATGAAGTGATGCTGAAGAAGCGGGCGATGCATGATGCAGACATCGGTCCTCACGAGCCCCCAGGCCCGGGTGCCTCGGGAGGCTCCGGGGGCACAGGTGGGTCTTCGAGGGCCATCTCCACCTCCGCCAGGACCGCATGATGCCTGACCTCCCGAGCCTCTAGAATGCTCCTCAGCAGGCACTGGTGAGCGGCGACCATGTTCGGCAGGCCGAAAGGCATGCGAATATAGCTGTGAGGTGGACCCTCGCAACGCCCCGTGCGCGAGGGCCAGAGGCGCTCCTGAGATGCGGCTCGGTTGAGCCCTAGCACGTAGATGCAGACGTGCAGCCCACCATCCTCGCCTGGATGCCGCGCATGACTCTCGACTCCTGTAGCTCCTGGGTGTTTCTTGCGATGAACTCCTGAGGGTTTGGTCTTCCTTGCCTTGTACCTTCCTGAGGGAAACGTGCCTAGAAGCACCCCTCCAAGTGGTGCCCGAGCGCCTCCATCACGACCTTGGCAAAGTCGACGGCTCTCCACGAAAGAGCCCCCGAGCCCTGCCTGAGGAGGGCGCCGGGCGCGCCTTCCTATGCGAGAGGGGGTGGCACTCCCTGAATGGGCGCAAATCCTGACGCAACACCTCTGGAGGCGCCTGCCTCCTTATGGCTTGGGCCAGGCAAAGCCTTCTTCTTCTTAAGGGTCGCCTCGGGAAGTCTTCCGCTCCTGTGGTCTGGGTCCTCGATTGCTGCGGCTTGGAAAGCACGCTCAAGTGAACACACTGCGTCCCTTTCCTCACAGGGTACGGTGATGACTCCGCCGCTTCCCGGCATCTTGAGGACATTCTATCCATGGTGAGTCACTGCCATGAACTTGGCCAGGGCTGGGTACCTGAGGATGGCGTTGTACGGCAGATGGATGTGGGCGATATCGAAGTCGATGAGCTCGGTGCGGTAGTTGTTGCGCTGCCCAAAGGTGACTGGAAGGCGAACCTACCCTATTGGAACAGTGGAACCATCAGTGACTCCTGAGAAAGGCTTGGTCGGCTGAAATTGATCGTACGACACTTGGATATTGTCGAACGTCTCGACGGACAGGACGTTGAGTCCTGCACCGCCATCAATAAGGGTCCTGGTGACCTGCACATTGCTGATGACTCGGGAGCATAGCATCGGGAGAACTCCGACCGTTGTCGTGCACTTGAACTGATCCACTAAGCTGGACGTGATAGCGCATGCAGACCACTTGAGAGGGCGCGTGGCCTCAAGCTTGGGGAGGACTGCATTCACTTCTCGAGCAAACTGCTTGAAGATGCGTTGTGAGGCTGGGGCCTGTGTGCCACCCAAGATGCAAGCGATTGCGCGCGGCTCCTGGAAGCCCCCAGCCCCCTCATCTTGATGTTGGTCTTCGTTCCTTCTTGGTGGCGGCGGCAGAGGAGGGAGGCCTGCGTTGCCGTGCGGGCGATCCTCACGAGGCTGATCTCTCCAGCCTCCCTCGCGAGGTCGGTCACGCCACCCTTGGCGAGGGCCACGGTCTTCCCATCGTCCTCCACCTCTTCCTCCTTCTCAGCCATAGCCCCTGTCGTTGCGCTCGGGGCGTCAGCCAATTCGCCCATCTCGCACGGCCCTGAGCTCTTGACATTCGTTGGTGTGAGGAGGTCGAGGTACACGCAGTACCGGCTGCCCTTGGATGACTCAGGCTGATCCCTGCCTCACTTGGTTTCTGGTTTCGCTACAAGCACGGCAGCCCCCTTGCGCTTCACGTCCTTGGCCTTGGGCTTCTTCTCTTCTGGGTCGGCAGCCGGGAGTTCGAGGTGGGAGAGGCGCCCTTCCTTAGCCCTGGCGCACTTGGTCACCAAGTTGAACAACTCCAGGGACGTGCACAGGTCTTCATGGATTGCTAGTTCCTCCTTCATCTTGATGCCGCGCACGCCATCGGAGAAAGCTGAGATGATGGCTTCCTCAGTCACCTTGGGGATCTTGAGGCGAGCGTTGTTGAAGCGCTGGATGTATTTCTGCAGGGTTTCCCTGGCTGCTGCTTGATGCTGCGCAGGTCGCTCACGGCCGGGGGCCGGTCGCGAGTGCCCTGGAAGTTGGCGACGAAGCGGGTGCACATCTCGTCCCAGGAGGAGATCGTGCCAGGAGCCAGGTTTAGAAGCCAGGTGCGGGCCCCGTCCTTGAGCGCCATGGAAAACCAGTTCTCCATGACCCTTTCATCTCCGTTGGCGGCTTCGATGCATAGCTTGTAGAGCTGTAGGAACTCCGCGGGGTCCGCCGTGCCATCGTAGCGGGGGGCAGATCAGGCTTGAACTTGCCTGGCCATGCGAAGCCGCGTAGCCTAGGGGTGAGGGCGCGGCAGCCGGCTGTGGCCACCGACGCCTTTTGCTGATGCTGGGCTTGTACCTGGGGATTACCGCGCGCCGCCGCTTGGAGCAGCGCGGGGTCTTGGCATGGAAACGCAGGGATGCGATCTTGGCGCGCCGCTGCTGGGAGCGTGCGAGCACCTTCTTGGGGGCGAGGGATCTCTTGGCAGCTCCTTTCTTGCTGCGCAGGCGCTGGATGTGGAGGGTCTCACCCTGGGGCTGCGCACCTTGGAGCCAGGACGCCTTCTTGGGGAGGAGGCGGTGGAGGCGCCTCCTGATCCTCGCCCCCTACGCGGAATGGAGGGCGAGGCAGCGAGAGGGACGGCAAGGGGGAGCCCCCTGCGGTGCTGACGAGCTCGGTGATGCGGGCGAGTCAGTCCTCGTAGAGGTCGACCGGGCAGTAGTGCAGGAGCTCTCTTGCCAGAAGTAGTGCGGTGTGCGTGTCTGTGGGGGCGCGACGGGCATGGGACGACGAAGCAGCTGGAGTCAGCGACGGTGTGGCGGTGCGGCCCTCCCGCCATACTGAAGGATGCAGGGACGAGGCCTGCTGCTCGTTCCCCGCCGGGCCGGTGGCGGCGTTGGCAGCAGGCGACGGGGAACGACGGGGGCATCCGCCGACGGGCGCCGTCTAGGCGACGCGTGTACCGAGAGCAGCCCTGCGCTCGGCGCGAGCCTGACGAGCGTCAGCCATGGACACGACGGAAGATCACACATGATCAGCGGAAGAAAGATTACAGCGCACCCCTACCCGGCGCGCCAAATGTCGGATTTCGGGTTCCGGCAGACCCTTGAGGTTCGAACACTGGGGTGCGAGTGGAGATCTCTCCCCTACCGATCTACATCCGATCTCCTCGCGTGATTGAAGCTGGAAACAACGAACAACACAAGGGACACGAGATTTATACTGGTTCGGGCCACCGTTGTGGTGTAATACCCTACTTCAGTGTGTGGTGTGGTGGATTGCCTCAGGGGCTGATGATGAACAGTACAAGGGAAGAACAGCCTCGTGAGAGTTGTTCTTGAGCTGATGCGGAGGTGTTCTACTTGGTCCGGGTCTCTCATTTTTCCCTCCCTTACTCTGTGGTGGCTAGCTCTATTTATAGAGGCCCTGGGCCTCTCCCCAAATAATGAGCGGGAAGGGTGACAACAATTGGTCATTTTGAAGGGGAACATATAGTACAAGTTATCCTGACCAAAGGTGGTCTTCGGCTGCCAAAAGCTCTGCTGATGACGTCGTCTTGGGCTCCACGGTGACCTCCGTCCTGCCGCTCATCTGGTCTTGGTCTCGTTGCACCGGAATGGTAACCTTTGCCCGATGCCTTGGCCGGTGCTTGCTCCCTTTGCACCAAAGGGGAAACAAGGACACTGCGCAGGCCGACACCCGCCTGATCTCGATCGTCATGGCTTGCGTCACAGGCTCCTCGCGAGGTGCCCCATGCCTTGATCTCTCCGCCTCCTCGCGAGCCTGCCTGATGAGGCTACCTCTGAGGAAGCTTCCTGTCGCCCGCCCCGCGAGGCTTGGCCCCTCGCGAGGGTCTTGAGTCTGAGCTGATGTAGATGGGCCGCGCTGGGCCTCCACTTGAGCCACGCCGTAGGCCGCAGGCAGGCAAGTCTGGGGACCCCCGTTCCCAGAACGCCGACAGTATATGCTTCTCACAAACCGGAGCTTCTCACAACAAGCATGATGGTTTTCGGTAAGGAACGTCCCACCTTTGGGGACGAAACGATATCCATTACCTCTTATTGCTTTCAATTTTTTTCTTGTGTCGACATAGAACAACAGGAGTGTTGTGCGAATTTTTGTGATTTTTTGGGGTTCGTTTGGGCATTTTTATGCATTAACTAAGTTTTGAATGCATTTATCAATTCAAGTTTGAACCACATGCACATGCTCCAATGCATATAAATTGGTTGAAAAAACAAATATGTGTCCTAGGGTGCATGCTTAGGTCCCATGCAAGAAATGGGAATGAATTTCGAACACCAGGGCACCATTGATTGTCGGCAAAATATGGAGATGCCTGGTTTTTAAATTCTAGTAATCCAAAACTCATCTAAAATTCATGAAACTTGGCATGCTATCATGGAGCGGCATCAACATGCCGTGGTACAATCTTTGTCCCATTTGGGGCAGGTTGGGGTATATGCTGCTCACAAACCGGATCTTCTCACAACAAGCATGATGGTTTTCGGTAGGGAAGGTCCCACCTTTGGGGACGAAACGATATCCATTGCCTCTTATTGCTTTCAATTCTTTCTCTGGTGTCAACATAGAACAACAAGAGTGTTGTGTGAATTTTTGTGATTTTCCGGGGTTCATTTGGACATTTTTATGCATTAGCTGAGTTTTCAATGCATTTATGTGCATAATTCAAATTTGAACTACATGCACATGCTCCAGTGCATATAAATTGGTTGAAAAATCAAATCTGTGTCCTCGAGTGCATGCTTAGGTCCCATGCAAGAAATGGGAATGAATTTCAAACACCAGGGCACCGTTGATTGCCGGCAAAACATTGAGATGCGTGGTTTTTAAAATTCTAGTAAATCCAAAACTCGTCTTAAATTCATGAAACTTGGCATGCTATCATGGAGAGGCATCAACATGTCATGGTACAATATTTGTCCCGTTTGGTGCAGGTTTGGGTATATGCTTCTCACAAACCGGAGCTTCTCACAACAAGCATGATGGTTTTCAGTAGCGAACGTCCCACCTTTGGGGACGAAACGATATTCATTGCCTCTTATTGCTTTTAATTTTTTCTTGTGTCAACATAGAACAACATGAGTGTTGTGTGAATTTCTATGATTTTTCGGGGTTCGTTTGGAAATTTTTATGCATTAACTGAGTATACAATGCATTTATCTGCATAATTCAAATTTGAACTACATGCACATGCTCCAGTGCATATAAATTGGTTGAAAAATAAAGTATGTGTCCTCAGGTGCGTGCTTAGGTCCCATGCAAGAAATGGGAATGAATTTCAAACACCAGGGCACCGTTGATTGCTGGCAAAACATTGAGATACCTTGTTTTTAAATTCTAGTAAATCCAAAACTCGTCTAAAACTCATGAAACTTGGCATGCTATCATGGAGCGGAATCAACATGCCGTGGTACAATTTTTGTCCCATTTGGGGCAGGTTTGGGTATATGCTTCTCACAAACCGGAGCTTATCACAACAAGCATGATCGTTTTCGGTAGGGAACATCCCCCCTTTGGGGACAAAACGATATACATTGCCTCTTATTGATTTCAATTTTTTTCTCGTATCAACATAGAACAACATGAGTGTTGTGTGAATTTTTGTGATTTTTCGGTGTTCGTTTGGATATTTTTATGCATTAACTGAGTTTTCAACGCATTTATGTGCATAATTCAAATTTGAAGTACATGCACATGCTCCAGTGCATATAAATTGGTTGAAGAAACAAATCTGTGTCGTTGGGTGCATGCTTAGGTCCCATGCAAGAAATGGGAATGAATTTCGAACACCGGGGCACCGCTGATTGCCGGCAAAACATTGAGATGTCTGGTTTTTAAATTCTAGTAAATCCAAAACTCGTCTGAAATTCATGAAACTTGGCATGCTATCATGGAGCCACATCAACATGCCGTGGTACAATTTTGTCCCATTTGGGGCAGGTTTGGGTATATGCTTCTCACAAACCGGAGCTTCTCACAACAAGCATGACGGTTTTCGGCAGGGAACGTCCCACCTTTGGGGACGAAACGATATCCATTGCCTCTTATTGCTTTCAAATTTTGTTCTCGTGTCAACATAGAACAACAGGAGTGTTGTGTGAATTTTTGTGATTTTCCGGGGTTCGTTTGGACATTTTTATGCATTAACTGAGTTTTCAATGCATTTATGGGCATAATTCAAATTTGAACTACATGCACATGCTCTATTGCATATAAATTGGTTGAAAGATCAAATCTGTGTCCTTGGGTGCATGCTTAGGTCCTATGCAAGAAATGGGAATGAATTTCGAACACCAGGGCACCGTTGATTGCCGGCAAAACATTGAGATGCCTGGTTTTTAAATTCTGGTAAATCCAAAACTCGTCTGAAATTCATGAAACTTGGCATGCTATCATGGAGTGGCATCAACATGTCGTGGTACAAATTTTGTCCCATTTGGGGCAGGTTTGGGTATATACTTCTCACAAGCCGGAGCTTCTCACAACAAGCATTATGGTTTTCAATAGGGAACGTCCCACCTTTGGGGACGAAACGTTATTCATTGCCTCTTATGAAGGAAATATGCCCTAGAGGGAATAATAAAATTATTATTTATTTCATTATATCATGATAAATGTTTATTATTCATGCTAGAATTGTATTAACCGGAAACATAATACATGTGTGAATCCATAGACAAACAGAGTGTCACTAGTATGCCTCTACTAAGACTAGCTCGTTAATCAAAGATGGTTATGTTTCCTAGCCATGGACAAAAGAGTTGTCGTTTGCTTAACGGGATCACATCATTAGGAGAATGATGTGATTGACTTGACCGATTCTGTTAGCTTAGCACTCAATCGTTTAGTATGTTGCTATTGCTTTCTTCATGACTAATAGATGTTCCTATGACTATGAGATTATGCAACTCCCGTTTACCGGAGGAACGCTTTGTGTGCTACCAAACGTCACAACATACCTGGGTGATTATAAAGGTGCTCTACAGGTCTCTCCAAAGGTACTTGTTGGGTTGGCGTATTTCGAGATTAGGATTTGTCACTCCGATTGTCGAAGAGGTATCTCTGGGCCCTCTCGGTAATACACATAACTTAAGCCTTGCAAGCATTGCAACTAATGAGTTAGTTGCGGGATGATGTATTACAGAACGAGTAAAGAGATTTTCCGGTAACGAGATTGAACTAGGTATTGAGATACCGACGATCGAATCTCGGGCAAGTAACATACAGATGACAAAGGGAACAACGTATGTTGTTATGCGGTCTGATCGATAAAGATCTTCTTAGAATATGTGGGAGCCAATATGAGCATCAGTTTCCGCTATTGGTTATTGACCGGAGACATGTCTCGGTCATGTCTACATAGTTCTCGAACCCGTAGGGTCCGCACGCTTAAACTTTCGATGACGGTTATATTATGAGTTTATGAGTTTTGATGTACCAAGGTTGTTTGGAGTCCCGGATGTGATCACGGACATGACGAGGAGTCTCGAAATGGTCGAGACATGAAGATTGATATATTGGAATCCTGTATTTGGATATTAGAAGTGTAAAGGGTGAAATCGGGATTTTACCGGAGTACCGAGGGGTTACCGGAACCCCCCGGGGGGTTAATGGGCCATAGTGGGCCTTAGTGGAGAAGAGGAGAGGCGGCCAGGGCAAGGGCCACGCGCCCCTCCCCCCTAGTCCGAATATATAGGGCAAGGAGAGGGGGCGGCGCCCCCCTTTCCTTCTTCTCCTCCACTTCTTCCCCCCCCCCCTTCTCCTATTCCAACAAGGAAGGTAGGGAGTCCTACTCCAGGTGGGAGTAGGACTCCTCCTGGCGTGCCCCCTCCTGGGTGGCCGCACCTCCCCCTTGCTCCTTTATATACGGGGGCAGGGGGCACCCTAGAGACACAACAATTGATCATTTGATCTTTTAGCCGTGTGCGGTGCCCCCCTCCACCATAGTCCACCTTGATAATACAGTAGCGGTGCTTAGGCGAAGCCCTGCGTCGGTAGAACATCATCAACGTCACCACGCCGTGGTGCTGACGAAACTCTCCCTCAACACTCGGCTGGATCGGAGTTCGAGGGACGTCATCGGGCTGAACGTGTGCTGAACTCGGAGGTGCCGTGCGTTCGGTACTTGATCGGTCGAATCGTGAAGACGTACGGCTACATCAACCGCCTTGTGCTACCGCTTCCGCTTTCGGTCTATGAGGGTACATCAACAACACTCTCCCCTCTCGTTGCTATGCATCACCATGATCTTGCGTGTGCGTAGGAATTTTTTTGAAATTACTACGTTCCCCAACAGTGGTCTCAGAGCCAGGTTTTATGCGTTGATGTTATATGCACGAGTAGAACACAAGTGAGTTGTGGGCGATATAAGTCATATTGCTTACCATCATGTCATACTTTGGTTCAGCAGTATTGTTGGATGAAACGGCCCGGACCGACATTACGTGTACGCTTACGCGAGACTGGTTCTACCGACGTGCTTTGCACACAGGTGGTTGGCGAGTGTCAGTTTCTCCAACTTTAGTTGAACCGAGTGTGGCTACGCCCGGTCCTTGCGAAGGTTAAAAAAGCACCAACTTGACAAACTATCGTTGTGGTTTTGATGCATAGGTAAGAATGGTTCTTGCTAAGCCCGTAGCAGCCACGTAAAACTTGCAACAACAAAGTAGAGGACGTCTAACTTGTTTTTGCAGGGCATGTTGTGATGTGATATGGTCAAGACATGATGCTAAATTTTATTGTATGAGATGATCATGTTTTGTAACCGAGTTATCGGCAACTGGCAGGAGCCATATGGTTGTTGCTTTATTGTATGCAATGCAATCGCCCTGTAATGCTTTACTTTATCACTAAGCGGTAGCGATAGTCATAGAAGCATAATATTGGCGAGACGACAACGATGCTACGATGGAGATCAAGGTGTCATGCCGGTGATGATGGTGATCATGATGGTGCTTCGGAGATGGAGATCACAACCAAAAGATGATGATGGCCATATCATATCACTTATATTGATTGCATGTGATGTTTATCTTTTATGCATCTTATCTTGCTTTGATTGATGGTAGCATTATAAGATGATCTCTCATTAAATTTCAAGATAAAACTGTTCTCCCTGAGTATGCACCATTGCCAAAGTTCGTCGTGCCCAGACACCACGTGATGATCGGGTGTGATAAGCTCTACGCCCATCTACAACGGGTGCAAGCTAGTTTTGCACACGCAGAATACTCAGGTTAAACTTGACGAGCCTAGCATATGCAGATATGGCCTCGGAACACTGAGACCGAAAGGTCGAGCATGAATCATATAGTAGATATGATCAACATAGTGATGTTCACCATTGAAAACTACTCTATTTCACGTGATGATCGGTTATGGTTTAGTTGATTTGGATCACATGATCACTTAGAGGATTAGAGGGATGTCTATCTAAGTGGGAGTTCTTAAGTAATATGATTAATTGAACTTAAATTTATCATGAACTTAGTACCTGATAGTATCTTGCTTGTCTATGTTGACTGTAGATAGATGGCCCGTGCTGTTGTTCCGTTGAATTTTAATGTGTTCCTTGAGAAAGCAAAGTTGAAAGATGATGGTAGCAATACACGGACTGGGTCCGTAACTTGAGGATTATCCTCATTGCTGCACAGAAGAATTACGTCCTGGAAGCACCGCTGGGTGCCAGGCCTGCTGCAGATGCAACTGGCGACGTTAAGAACGTCTGGCAAAGCAAAGCTGATGACTACTAGATAGTTCAGTGTGCCATGCTTTACGGCTTAGAACCGGGACTTCAACAACGTTTTGAACATCATGGAGCATATGAGATGTTCTAGGAGTTGAAGTTAATATTTCAAATGCCCGAATTGAGAGATTTGAAGTCTCCAATAAGTTCTACAGCTGCAAGATGGAGGAGAATAGTTCTGTTAGTGAGCATATACTCAGAATGTCTGGGTATAACAATCACTTGATTCAACTGGGAGTTAATCTTCCGGATGATAGCATCATTGACAGAATTCTTCAATCACTGCCACCAAGCTACAAGAGCTTCGTGATGAACTATAACATGCAAGGGATGGATAAGACGATTCCCGAGCTCTTCACAATGCTAAAGGTTGCGGAGGTAGAAATCAAGAAGGAGAATCAAGTGTTGATGGTCAATAAGACCACCAGTTTCAAGAAAAAGGGCAAAGGGAAGAAGAAGGGGAACTTCAAGAAGAACACCAAGCAAGTTGCTGCTCAAGAGAAGAAACCCAAGTCTGGACCTAAGCCTGAGACTGAGTGCTTCTACTGCAAGCAGACTGGTCACTGGAAGCGGAACTGCCCCAAGTATTTGGCGGATAAGAAGGATGGCAAGGTGAACAAAGGTATATATGATATACATGTTATTGATGTGTAACTTACCAGAGCTCGCAGTAGCACCTGGGTATTTGATACTAGTACTGTTGCTAATATTTACAGCTCGAAATAGGGACTACGGATTAAGCGAACACTGGCCAAGGACGAGGAGGCGATGCGCGTGGGAAATGGTTCCAAAGTCGATGTGATCACCGTCGGCACACTACCTCTACATTTACCTTCGGGATTAGTATTAGACCTAAATAATTGTTATTTGGTGCCAGCGTTGAGCATGAACACTATATCTGGATCTTGTTTGATGTGAGACGGTTATTCATTTAAATCAGAGAATAATGGTTATTCTATTTATATGAGTAATATATTTTATGGTCATGCACCCTTGAAGAGTGGTCTATTTTTGATGAATCTCGATAGTAGTGATACACATATTCATAATGTTGAAGCCAAAAGATGCAGAGTTGATAATGATAGTGCAACTTATTTGTGGCACTGCCGTTTAGGTCATATCGGTGTAAAGCGCATGAAGAAACTCCATAATGATGTACTTTTGGAACCACTTGATTATGAATCACTTGGTACTTGCGAACCGTGCCTTTTGGGCAAGATGACTAAAACGCCATTCTCCGGAACTATGGAGCGAGCAACCGATTTGTTAGAAATCATACATACAGATGTATGTGGTCCGATGAATGTTGAGGCTCGTGGCGGATATCGTTATTTTCTCACCTTCACAGATGATTTAAGCAGATATGGGTATATCTACTTAATGAAACATAAGTCTGAAACATTTGAAAAGTTCAAAGAATTTCAGAGTGAAGTTGAAAATCATCGTAATAAGAAAATAAAGTTTCTACGATCTGATCGTGGAGGAGAATATTTGAGTTACGAGTTTTTTCTACATTTGAAAGAATGCAGAATAGTTTCGCAACTCGCGCCACCCGGAACACCACAGCGTAATGGTGTGTCCGAACGTCGTAATCATACTTTACTAGATATGGTGCAATCTATGATGTCTCTTACTGATTTCCCGCTATCATTTTGGGGTTATGCTTTAGAGACGGTTGCATTCACGTTAAATAGGGCACCATCGAAATCCGTTGAGACGACGCCTTATGAACTGTGGTTTGGCGAGAAACCAAAGTTGTCGTTTCTTAAAGTTTGGGGCTGCGATGCTTATGTGAAAAAGCTTCAGCCTGATAAGCTCGAACACAAATCAGAGAAATGTGTCTTCATAGGATACCCAAAGGAGACTGTTGGGTACACCTTCTATCACAGATCCAAAGGCAAGACATTCGTTGCTAAGAATGGATCCTTTTTAGAGAAGGAGTTTCTCTCGAAAGAAGTGAGTGGGAGGAAAGTAGAACTTCATGAGGTAACTGTACCTGCTCCCTTATTGGAAAGTAGTTCATCACAGAAACTGGTTCATGTGACGTCTATACCAATTAGTGAGGAAGTTAATCATGATGATCATGAAACTTCAGATCAAGTTATTACTGAACCTCGTAGATCAACTAGAGTAAGATCCGCACCAGATTGGTACGGTAATCCCGTTCTGGAAGTCATGTTACTAGACCATGACGAACCTACGAACTATGAAGAAGCAATGGTGAGCCCAGATTCCGCAAAATGGCTTGAGGCCATGAAATCTGAGATGGGATCCATGTATGAGAACAAAGTGTGGAGTTTGGTTGACTTGCCCGATGATCGGCAAGCCATTGAGAATAAATGGATCTTCAAGAAGAAGACTGACGCTGACGGTAATATTATTGTCTATAAAGCTTTACTTGTTGCGAATTTTTTTGACAAGTTCAAGGGATTGACTACGATGAGACCTTCTCACCGTAGCGATGCTTAAGTCTGTCCGAATCATGTTAGCAATTGCCGCATTTTATGATTATGAAATTTGGCAAATGGATGTCAAAACTGCATTCCTGAATGGATTTCTGTAAGAAGAGTTGTATATGATGCAACCAGAAGGATTTGTCGATCCAAAGGGATCTAACAAAGTGTGCAAGCTCCAGCGATCCATTTATGGACTGGTGCAAGCCTCTCGGAGTTGGAATAAACGCTTTGATAGTGTGATCAAAGCATTTGGTTTTATACAGACTTTTGGAGAAGCATGTATTTACAAGAAAGTGTGTGGGAGTTGTGTAGTATTTTTGATATTATATGTGGATGCCATATTGTTGATTGGACATGATATAGAATTTCTAGATAGCATAAAGGGATACTTGAATAAGAGTTTTTCAATGAAAGACCTCGGTGAAGATGCTTATATATTGGGCATCAAGATCTATAGAGATAGATCAAGACGCTTAATTGGACTTTCACAAAGCACATACCTTGACAAAGTTTTGAACAAGTTAAAAATGGATCAAGCAAAGAAAGGGTTCTTGCCTGTGTTAGAAGGTGTGAAGTTGAGTAAGACTCAATGCCCGACCACTGCAGAAGATAGAGAGAAGATGAAAGATGTTCCCTATGCTTCAGCCATAGGCTCTATCATGTATGCAATGTTGTGTACCACACCTGATGTGTGCCTTGCTATAAGTTTAGCAGGGAGGTACCAAAGTAATCCAGGAGTGGATCACTGGACAGCGCTCAAGAACATCCTGAAATACCTGAAAAGTACTAAGGATATGTTTCTCGTTTATGGAGGTGACAAAGAGCTCATCGTAAATGGTTACGTTGATGCAAGCTTTGACACTGATCCAGACGATTCTAAATCGCAAACCGGATACGTGTTTACATTGAACGGTGGAGCTGTCAGTTGGTGCAGTTCTAAACAAAGCATCGTGGCGGGATCTACATGTGAAGTGGAGTACATAGCTGTTTCGGAAGCAGCAAATGAAGGACTCTTGATGAAGGAATTCATATCCGATCTAGGTGTCATACCTAGTGCATCGGGTCCAATGAAAATCTTTTGTGACAATACTGGTGCAATTGCCTTGGCAAAGGAATCCAGATTTCACAAGAGAACCAAGCACATCAACAGACGCTTCAATTCCATCCGGGATCTAGTCCAGGTGGGAGACATAGAAATTTGCAAGATACATACGGATCTGAATGTTGCATACCCGTTGACTAAGCCTCTTCCACGAGAAAAACATGATCAGCACCAAGGCTCCATGGGTGTTAGAATCATTACTGTGTAATCTAGATTATTGACTCTAGTGCAAGTGGGAGACTGAAGGAAATATGCCCTAGAGGCAATAATAAAGTTATTATTTATTTCCTTATATCAAGATTAATGTTTATTATTCATGCTAGAATTGTATTAACCGGAAACATAATACATGTGTGAATACATAGACAAACAGAGTGTCACTAGTATGCCTCTACTAAGACTAGCTCGTTAATCAAAGATGGTTATGTTTCCTAGCCATGGACAAAAGAGTTGTCATTTGATTAACGGGATCACATCATTAGGAGAATGATGTGATTGACTTGACCCATTCCGCTAGCTTAGCACTCGATCGTTCAGTGTAACTCCCGTTTACCGGGGGAACGCTTTGTGTGATACCAAACGTCACAATGTAACTGGGTGATTATAAAGGAGCTCTACAGGTGTCTCCAAAGGTACATGTTGGGTTGGCGTATTTCGAGATTAGGATTTGTCACTCCGATTGTCGGAGAGGTATCTCTGGGCCCTCTCGGTAATGCACATCACATAAACCTTGCAAGCATTGCAACTAATGAGTTGGTTGCGAGAATGATGTATTACGGAACGAGTAAAGAGACTTGCCGGTAACGAGATTGAACTAGGTATTAAGATACCGACGATCGAATCTCGGGCAAGTAACATACCGATGACAAAGGGAACAACGTATGTTGTTATGCGGTCTGACCGATAAAGATCTTCGTAGATTATGTGGGAGCCAATATGAGCATCCAGGTTCTGCTATTGGTTATTGACCGGAGACATGTCTCGGTCATGTCTACATAGTTCTTGAACTTGTAGGGTCCACATGATTAAAGTTTCGATGACGGTTTCATTATGAGTTTATATATTTTGATGTACTGAAGGATTGTTCGGAGTCCCGGATGTGATCACGGACATGACGAGAAGTCTCGAAATGGTCGAGACATGAAGATTGATATATTGGAAGCCTATATTTGGATATCGGAAGTGTACCGGGTGAAATCGGGATTTTACCGGAGTACCGAGGGGTTACCGGTTAATGGGCCATAGTGGGCCTTAGTGGAGAATAGGAGAGGTGTCCAGGGCAAGGGCCGCGTGCCCCTCCCCCCTAGTCCGAATAGGACAAGGAGAAGGGGCGGCGCCCCCCCCCCCCTTTCCTTCTTCTCCTCCACTTCTTTCCCCCTTCTCCTATTCCAACAAGGAAGGGAGGGCGTCCTACTCCCGGTGGGATTAGGACTCCTCCTAGCGCGCACCCTCCTCGCCGGCTGCACCTCCCCCCTTGCTCCTTTATATACAGGGGCAGGAGGGCACCCTAGAGACACAACAATTGATTGTTTGATCTTTTAGCCATGTGCAGTGCCCCCCTCCACCATAGTCAACCTCGATAATATTGTAGCGGTACTTTGGCGAAGCCGTGCGTCGGTAGAACATCATCATCGTCACCACGTCGTCGTGCTGACAAAACTCTCCCTCAACACTCGGCTGGATCGGAGTTCGAGGGACGTCATCGGGCTGAATGTGTGCTGAACTCGGAGGTGTCGTGCGTTCGGTACTTGATCGGTCGGATCGTGAAGACGTACGACTACATCAACCCCGTTGTGCTAACGCTTCCGCTTTCGGTCTACGAGGGTACATGGACAACACTTTCCCCTCTCGTTGCTATGCATCACCATGATCTTGCGTGTGCGTAGGAATTTTATTGAAATTACTACATTCCCCAACATCTTATTGCTTTCAAAAAAATTCTCGTGTCAACATAAAACAACAGGAGTGTTGTGTGAATTTTTGTGATTTTTGGGGTTCGTTTGGACATTTTTATGCCTTAACTGAGTTTTCAATGCAATTATGTGCATAATTCAAATTTGAACTACATGCACATGCTTCAGTCCATAAAAATTGGCTGAAAAATCAAATCTGTCTCCTTGGGTGCATGCTTAGGTCCCATGCAAGAAATGGGCATGAATTTCAAACACCAGGGCACTGTTGATTGCCGGCAAAACATTGAGATGCCTGGTTTTTAAATTCAAGTAAATCCAAAATTCTGTTAACCAGTCACGTGATGCCACGTGTCTTGGTTTTAATGGTTGTAGGAGGTGCCGTGCGGACAGCTGCTTGACCTTGACTGAACAGGAGGCTGACCGAGAGGCGTGCAAGCTGTCCTCGAGTGTGCAGGCTCACCGGGAAGCGTGCGAGCTGTACGCTGCGCAGGCTCACTGGGAAGCGAGCCCTTTGACTTCCATGGCCGCCCGCCTTGCTTGCATCCTCTCCATTAATGGCGCCCAAGCTGCAGTTTAATTCACTTTTTAAATATAAAACACTCATCGCAAATGTTTTAGTTAGAACACACGTATGCAAACCGACAGCTTCCCCAGGAAGCCAAGAGAAAATGTGCCGAGCAGAATTTCTGCAGCTCTTGATCGCAAACGATTTAGATAGAACACCCGTATGCAAAGTGAGAGCAGCGCAAGATTTGTGCATCCCTTCAATGCAAACGGTTGTTCTGGATGACCCGTGTGCAACCACGTACAAACAATTTGGTAAGATTTGCATCTGTCATATTGAGTATGTTGCCATTTGTCAAACTGGAAAGATTTATATTTGTTGATCCAGTAACGTTGCCATTTGTCAATCCTTGTAACACTGCGATTTGTCAAAATATGCAGCTAGAAATCATTAGCACTATGTAATTTTTGCAACTAAAATTCAGTAATTAAGCATAGATTTCATTCATAGATTAAGTAGTCATTCTTAATTATACAAATAGTTCAACTCGACAACTGATCCGACCAAACTTCTCCCCAATTGTTGCCAACCACGTACTGAAATAGCTAGTTCAACTATATATACTAGATAATTGTAAGTACGTTGTACAGTTCGACCACACATCTATAGTCAGATGAACTGAACAAAATAGTCCCTAAATACTACTACAACCACTGAGGGGCATTGTGCTACTTTCGGCAGCCTCTCCTCTGCCAAGCGCGCTCAGTAAGAGGCAGAGGAGGAGGAGGAGCCTACCGACGAGTTGGACAAATGCAATACGGTGCCTGTCGTTGCTGCACATTCAGCGACGCTCGCCAGCTCGAATGTCCACTGCCGCTCCAGACGATCCCTCTCGAAGCGGCCGGACTGCTCGCAGATCTCCTTATTCCTCGCCTCAGCGTTGGCGTGTGCTGCGGCCACAGCTTCGGTAAGGCTCTTTGCGTGCTCCACGAGGCGCTCCTCCTCCTCCTGCAGGAACTCGATGTTGCGCGCAACATCGCTGACGCACATGCGGGCCTCCAGCTCCGCCTCCCTCCTTCGGGCGGCGGTGGCGGAGCGCGTGACGATCTCGGCGGTCGACAGTGGGCTGGCGGCCACGGCGGCCGACAATGGGGTGGCGGCCACGACCACCACCTCCCACCTTCGGGCCGCGGTGGCGGAGCGGGTGATGGCCACAGTGGCCGGCAGTGGGGTGGCGGCCACAACGGCCACCTCCCGCCTTTGGGCCACGGCGGTGGAGCGGGAGATGGCCCAGGCGTTTGACGATGGTGTGGCGGCAACGGCGGCCGGTAACAACTGCCGACGAGCAGCGGCGGCGGAGCGTGTGGTGGGTGTTCCGCTCACACCCAACAGGGACGCCACGTGCACTACACTACGCTGGGGACTGCGCCGCCGCCGTGGTGTAGCCTCCTAGTTGGAGCTATCCTCTGATGACGGCGGAGTGGCTGAGCGACGACGACGGACCGGTGCCATTGGCGATTGTGGGAGAAGCAGACAAGATAAGCTACAGGGAGGGAGGGGAAAATGTGACACATGACTCGCCGGCCGTGAGTGTTTTTATAGCAGGCCGGTAAGCATTGGGATTTTGGGGGATTTCACCGAGTCGAGCGGGAAGCTTGCGCGGGAACCTGCGAGGTTGCGTGGTAACAGGCTCACCGACGATTCATTGGTGCCACCGTTTGGCCAAAAAACTGCCCCCGCGCGCTGCGCAAGATTGTGCTGTAAGCCATCTGCGGCAGCGGGGTGACAAGACGTGCGAGAGGAGGATGAGAGGACACGTACACATACAGTTAATAAAAAATGTTTGCAATTTAATTACCTACTATACCCCGTCCTGATTTATAAGTAGGATTTAACTGATAAAATATGAATGCATGTCGCCATAGATTATATCGTTGGAGTCGTATTTGAACATAGTTTCCAACTATACAATTTTTGTAACATGCATTAACACTTTTTTGGATAAATTTAAGGTTATACACTAGCAGGCGTTTGCCCGCAACACACACAGCTTATTCCATCACAAACAGCTCTGATGGATCAACTGTCTACCATGTATCGCACACACAACTCTAATATGATTCGTGCTTGATGTCTCTGACAATGCTCGCACAGTTTGTCTTATTTGCCACGTATCACTGTGCCATCCTCTGCTCGCGTCCCTCGGCAAGCTCTGCTCGCCGTTAGGCGCCACAGCACGATGTGCTCACCGTTAGGAGCCACGACATGCTCTGTCGCATCCGTTGGCGCGCTCTGCTCGCGTCCGTCAACGCGCTCGGCTTATGGACAACTTTTCCTTGAGGCAAACGTGCATCGCTCTGCTCGCGTCCCTTCGCGAGCGCTCTGCCTATCGTGGTTCTAAGATTGATAGTAGAATGGGGGTAGGTATGAGGAGGCAAGATCCCAGCTATGGTGAAGTTGTACACACAAGGTTTACGAGTTCAGGCCCTTCACGCTGGAAGTAATAGCGCTATGAATCGGTGCCTGGAGGCGGTCGACTGGATTATATGTGTGTGTGGAGTTACAGGGAGTGCGAACCCTTGTCCCTGAGGAGGGGGTGGTTTACATAGAGTTCGGCAAACCCCTCCGGCCCTCAGTTACACATGGTTTAAGGTAAATAAAGAGGGGGCGTTACTGGTAATGCCAGCAATAAAGATACATGAATGACCATTAAGTCTACAAAGTAAA
Source organism: Aegilops umbellulata (assembly GCA_032464435.1). Classification (NCBI taxonomy): domain Eukaryota; kingdom Viridiplantae; phylum Streptophyta; class Magnoliopsida; order Poales; family Poaceae; genus Aegilops; species Aegilops umbellulata. The sequence goes on from CP136057.1 coordinate 22,601,901, forward strand.
TGTCCGACCGTTGCTGTTCAGAGTGGATTTAGACCTTCTGGTTGTCGAGTGACTAATGCTATGGTCGAGTGACATTGAGTCTTCTGAGTGGAATGCTTCTGGTCGAGTGGATGATGCTATGCCTTGAATGCTTCTGACTTTAGGGTAATGTCCCTGGGGAGGGTATCTAGGTCAGGCCTATGACCCTACCCTAGGTACATGTCGTCGTCATTAGCCCTCGAATGGATCAGGGTTTGAGTGGAGGAGTTGAAAATAATTCCGACTCATTTTTTGCGCTTCGGAAGCGTCTCGCTGGGATCAATGAACAACATGATGACTTCAACTTCTTTTTCAGTCGCCTTGATCCATTCTTAGTTTGTCGAGTGAACTTTGCTGCTAAGCTTCGGGTGTTGATATGGAAAAAATCTTCGGTTTGACAAACTGCTTTACTGCTCCCGGATCTTGCGGGATTCGAAATTTTGGGAAGCGCACGGGATGGAGGAGGCCGCAGTAATCGGGACGGATTAGGCAGGGATGCCTCGATATCCGCGTCACCTTTTTCACCACGTACCGAGCGAGCGCCAGTTGCGGGATTTGACAAGATCGCCCGGGCCTAGTGGTGAGCCACTCGGGAGAAGACCTTATATAAGGCGTCGCGGCTGGGGTTTTCTGCACAGTGTGCCCCATTTCCTCTCTTCCTCCTCTATTTTCCATCGCATCCAATTCCTCCCTCGGCGTCGCCACTCTTCCTGAACTCCTCTCCGCAGTGGGGAAGGAGAAGACGGTGGCTCTGGAGCGCGCGAAGAAGGCGACGACGAAGGCGAAAGGGAAGAAGACGAGTCGGGGAGGGTCCTCGTCGAGATCATGTTTGCCGTCCGACTGGATCCAGGGTGATTGGATTCGGTCGATGATCCAGCAGGACGACATGGATGATTTGGTCGAGGGGGGACTGATTCCCCATGGATCTTGGCGGCTCCCTGAGGACGAGACCGAGTCGCGGCCGCAGGAGGTTGAGTGCGTCCTCCTTGCCACTCATGTTGACCGCGGTTTTTCTTTGCCTTCCCATCCTTTCTTCCGAGGCTTTTTGAACTTCTTTGGAGCACAACTTCATCACTTTTCCCCCAACACCATCACGTACCTCGCCGCATTCGTGTCCATGTGCGAGAATTTTCTGGGTTGTCGACCGCACTGGGGTCTCTTCAAACACATTTTCATCTGTCGTTCTCAATCGGTCAAAAAGGCCAACCCGAGTGATGACAGGACGCACATGATCCAGATGTGTGGGGGTCTTGGGATCCAAATGAGGGGCAAGAGTACTTTCCCAGCCATGATTCTTCCCGAGTCAGTCAGAGGGTGGCAGTCGACCTGGTTCTACTGCAAAGATCAGCCGACTCCTGGCCAGTCAACCGGACTTCCCCCCTTTTCCATGGCTCGAGTCGAAAAGCCCTCTACCTTGAAAGTGACTCCGGGGGAGAAAGCGGAGGTGAAGGTGTTGGTCGAGCAACTGGTCCAGCTTGTTCGTGATGGTGTGACTGGCATGGATCTGCTGGAGGTCTTCCTCAGACGACGCATTCAGCCGCTTCAAGCTCGTGACCATCCGATGTGGATGTATTCAGGCATTGATGATACCACTCAGATCCACCCAGAGGAAGTCGTCGAGGATACGGTGGCGCAGTGGCTGAGGACCATCATTGGTAACAAGGATAACCCCAGAGGGTCTAGGAGGATCCCTCCACTCGACAACTCATATGAACCAGACAAGGTCCAACTCTAAATTTCCGAGTGTTTTCTTGATCTATCGTGTAATTGCTTTTTGCCAACCGACTGACATTTGTTCCACTTGTTGTCTTTCAGGCCCTCACTGAGATGTACTCGATGCCCAACACAGAGCAGGAGCAGGATCCGTAAGGGGAGGCGAGCGGAGGCGAGAGCGGCGAGTGGCACTCTGATGGGGAGAAGACAACGAAAGCGATGACTCTGGCGATGGCGAAGAAGTCGACTCACCCCCTCGCACCGAAAGGCGATACAAGCAAACCCACGACCCTGCAAGTATTCGTGGCAAAGCGACTACGTAGACTGGACAAACCTCAAAGCGCCCTCGGACATCTTCTCCAGCTCCGACTGAGAAGGCCCCGAAGCAATCTAAAGCTACGTCGTCAAAACCGCGGAAGGCCTTGCCCAAGATCAAAGTGGTCGTTCCATTGCTTCCGGGTAATAGTTGGACTTGATTTCTTGTTTTAGCATGAATTGAAATTTGGTTGACTCTGGGACTGCTACCTCTGGGACTTTTGACCAACTGAATCTTGAGATTTGCAGTGCTGCTACGTCTGGGACTTCTGTTTACAGGGATGAAGATGAGGAAATGGAGGATGCAGTCACTTCTAATCCGGGTACGACTCTTGTAATCTTGTCTTTGCTTACTCAGCTATTTTACTGGTCGACTGAATTCTGGCGATTGATTCTTTTTGCAGCTCCTCCCAATGTCATTGATCTCCCAGACGACGATGAGGACGTGCCGCTGAGGCCCGTGGGAAGAAGAAGCAGGAAGATATCAACTGGAAAGGTGTCTCAGTCGACGCCAGAGACGGAGCCAGTGATCTAGGAGGCCGGCGATGTCGACCAGACTTCTGTGACTTTTGTCGTACCGTTGTCGAGTGCCCAGCCATCAGTGTCAACTACACAGACTCCAGTCGATCTATCTTCACTCTTTATAGCACACCACGTCCCAGAGGACCAGGTGGGTACTGCTAAGGAGGCTATACGCCAGGCAAACGTCATGATGGAGCAGATGAAGGTGGTTCGGGAGGCCAGTCAAGCTGCTTACGACGCCAGCTCGGCTCTCCAGAGCAACGTCCAGGTTGGTTGACTGCCGACTTATCCTTTAACTTGCCGCTTGTTCTGTTAGGATATGCTACCTGAAAACTTTCCTTGAGCATCTTTTCATCATTCTGCATTTTGCATTTGTACACCCACTGGGTGTTTTAACTTACTTCTGAATAAGTTTGTTTCTTGGAACGACTAGGTTGTGTCGATTGAGTCTTTGAACCAGTGGGGGCACGCTGAGTGCACCCACTAGGTGTAGTCCCCAAGACCATAGTTGACTGCGGGCAGTTGGCTGTGGTCTGAGAATCAGAATTTTCTCACTCGGCCTGGGCGTGCCATGTCGAGTGGAACCTGAACGAGTGGGGGCACGCTGAGTGCACCCATTGGGTGTAGTCCACAAGACCGTAGTCGACTGCGGGCAGTCGACTATGGTCTGAGAACAACTTTCCTCTTTTTTAAAAACTCGGCCTGGGCGGACCATGTCGAGTGGAAACTGGACCAGTGGGGCACGCTAAGTGCACCCACTGGGTGTAGTCCCCGAGACTACTGTTGGATGTTTTGATTCGGCAGTAGTCTTAGAACTTGTTGAATTTATCACTCTGTTGCTCTGAAGTAACCAATCTATTCATCCGTCGACTGTCTGTCCTTTGGTTACAGAAATCTTGTGAACTTGGAGCTCGTTTTGCTGACCTGGAGCAAAAGCAGATTCAGCTCAATCTCGATCTGGAGCTAGCTAAGACAAACTTGCAGAAGGCCAAGGATGAAGCCGCTGGTACAAAAAACTTGTCGACTGACTTGTTCCTGAACCGGGTGTTATTTGCTTTTTCTAAACCGAGCGTTATTTGTTTCAGAAACAATGAACTAGGCTCTGGAGAAGAAGGATCTGGACCTTGCAGCCGCGCAGAAAGCAGCCGAGGAGAAAACTGCACTCGCCGACCAGAAGTTGGCTTCAGTCGGCAAACTGGAGGAAGAGAACGCCAAGTTGAAAACTGCCCTTGATGAAGCCAACAAGGAAGTGACTCGTTTGAAGAAGGACAAGGGTGTCCTGACTGACAAAGTGGAAGGCATCACCCGCAAGAGAGATGACCTGGAGAATTATCTGGGAGGACTTGCCAAGAAGTTGTTCGTCATGCTTGAAGGTGCTTTCCTTTGTCCAACCGAATTGTTGCTGTCGACTCGATATATAACCATTGACTCATCGTTGCATTGCGTGTGTAGAGTTTTGCTAGAACTTCGAGGAAGAGACTGGGCGAGTTGAGACAAGCTTGGACCCCATCCTCTCTCTTGTGAAGGACGAAGCTGCCATGAACGTGCTCCGACTAGAATCCCGTGTCGCTGGTGTTGTCGACTACCTTGCTCGTCTGAAAGTTGCGGTGTCGCGAATCGACGCAGCACTGTGGCCAAGGGCGACGCTCCAAAATGACCTCGAGTCTCTGATGGCTCGACTCAACGAGGTTCCTGGTCGGGTGCAGGAATGGAAGAAGTCTACTGCTCGCTACGGTGCTGACGTGGCTCTGTCTCTGGTTCGCGTCCACTGCAAGGAAGTTTGAGAAGAGAAGCTAGCAACAATCAAGGTTGCCAATACCAAAAAGCATGACTTCCAATCCTTCATGGAAACTTTCATTGCTGATGCCACTCGTATCGCTGACGGTATCGACCTGGACGAGTTCGTCGAGCCAACTAGCCCTCCTCCTATGGAGTGAACAAACTCTATGCCTTGCCTTAAATTTGCCTCGGAATGCTGAGTGATTTTGTAACCGTAAAACTCCTTCGGGCCTGATGCCCGAGTACTTTAATCCGTGGTCTGGAACCTTAGGATTTATCTGAACTTGGTTTTCCTCTGAATATGCTCGTGTTTGCCTTCGAGTGGAACTTGTTTTTTCACTCGGGATAGTCTTTTTACTTGCGATGCAGCTCTAAGGAGAAGGTAATCAGTCGAACTGCACCTCGACGCCCTCGCGGATCAGGATGGAGCACACATTATACTTATGGTGCAGCTTTGAGGAGAAGGTCGTAGTCGACCTGCACCTCGTCGTCCTTGCGGATCGGGATGGAGCATACATTGTACTTATGGCGCAACTCTGAGGAGAAGGTCGCAGTCGACCCGCACCTCGTCGTCCTTGCGGATCGGGATGGAGCGTGTGGCCAAGTCCACGAACGAGAAGATCGGTTCTCACTCGGAACGTGTTTTATACTTAGGCGAGTACTGGAATGCAGCTAAGCCCCCGAGTGAGAGGGTTGCTCGCCACTCGGTAGGATTTTTTATACTTAGGCGAGTACTGGACTGCAGCTAAGCCTCCGAGTGAGAGAGTTGCTCCCCACTCGATAGGATTTTTCAAACTTAGGTGAGTACTGGACTGCAGCTAAGCCCCCGAGTGAGAGGGTTGCTCACCACTCGGTAGGATTTTTTAAACTTAGGAGGGTACTGGACTGTAGCTACGCCTCCGAGTGAGAGGGTTGCTCACCACTCGGTAGGATTTTTCAAACTTAGGCGAGTACTGGACTGCAGCTAAGCCCCCGAGTGAGAGGCTTGATCACCACTCGGTAGGATTTTCTAAACTTAGGCGAGTACCGGACTCCAGCTAAGCCCCCGAGTGAGAGGCTTGCTCACCACTCGGTAGGATTTTTTAAACTTAGGCGAGTACTGGACTCCAGCTAAGCCCCCGAGTGAGAGGCTTGCTCACCACTCGGTAGGATTTTTTAAACTTAGGCGAGTACTGGACTGCAGCTAAGCTCCCGAGTGAGAGGGTTGCTCACCACTCGGTAGGATTTTTTAAACTTAGGCGAGTACTGGACTGCAGCTAAGCCCCTGAGTGAGAGGCTTGCTCACCACTCGGTAGGATTTTTTAAACTTAGGCGAGTACTGGACTACAGCTAAGCCCCCGAGTGAGAGGCTTGCTCTTTACTTGGCAGGATTTTTCAAACTTAGGCGACTACTGGACTGCAGCTGAGCCCCCGAGTGAGAGGGTTGCTCACCACTCGGTAGGATTTTTTAAACTTAGGCGAGTACTGGACTACAGCTAAGCCCCCGAGTGAGAGGCTTGCTCACCACTCGTTACAATTTTTTAAACTTAGGCGAGTACTGGACTGCAGCTAAGCCCCCGAGTGAGAGGCTTGCTCTTCACTCGGCGGGATTTTTCAAACTTAGGCGAAACGGATTCGCAGCTAAGCCTCCGAGTGAGAGGCTTGCTCTTCACTCGGCAGGATTTTCTTTTTTGAAACTTAGGTGAAGCGGATTTGCATCTAAGGCACCCACTGGGGGATTTAGAACATATAAAAAAGGAACAACAATCATTTAGGAGACTGTAAAACTATGTCTTTGATAATCAAACTAGAAGGTATTTCTTATTACATCTCGACGGTCTGAATGCTTAAGTGTAAAAGGGGCAGAGCAGCTCCGCATTCCAAGCGCGTGGCTCGTCTTTATTGTGCTCGACATTGTAGAGGTGGTATGCTCCGTTGTGGAGCACTTTGGTGACAATGAAGGGGCATTCCCAAGCAGGAGCGAGCTTGTGTGGTTTCTGCTAATCCACTCGAAAAACCAAGTCTCCCTCTTGAAATGCTCGACCCCTCACGTTTCTGGCGTGAAATCGACGCAGGTCTTGCTGATAAATGGTCGACCGGATCAGGGCCATCTCTCTTCCTCTTCCAGGAGATCAACTGCATCTTGTCGAGCCTATTCCGCTTCATCTTCTGAGAAAAGTTTGACTCGGGGTGTATTGTGAAGCAAGTTACTCGGAAGCACAGCTTTAGCCCCATAGACTAAGAAGAATGGAGTACGGCCAGTCAACCGATTAGGAGTTGTCCTCAATCCCCAAAGCACTGATGGAAGTTCATCGACCCATGCACCTGCTGCATGCTTAAGGTCACGCATCAATCAGGGTTTCAATCCTTTGAGAATCAATCCGTTTGCTCTTTCAGCTTGTCCATTCGACTAGGGATGGGCGACTGAAGCATAGTCGACCCGAGTGCCTTGGGAAGCGCAAAAGGCTCTGAACTCATCAGAATCAAAGTTCAACCCATTATCTGTGATGATGCTGTGCGGGACACGATATGTGAATGTTAACTCTCTGATGAAGCTGACAGTAGTACTTGCTTCGACGTTTGTGATAGGCTTGGCTTCAATCCATTTGGTGAACTTGTTGACTGCTACGAGCACATGAGTGAAGCCACTCCTGCCAGTCCTCAGAGGTCCAACCATATCTAATCCCCAGACAGCAAAAAGCCAAACGAGCGGAATGGTCTTCAGGGCAGATGCAGGCTTGTGAGACATGTTGGAGTAGAACTGGCAACCTTCACATTTGTCGACTATGTCTTTTGCCATTTCATTCGCTGATGGCCAATAAAACCCCGCTCGGTATGCTTTGGCCACAATGGTCCGAGAGGACGCATGGTGGCCACTGGTCCCCGAGTGGATGTCGTTGAGGATCACTCGACCTTCTTCCGGTGTTATGCACTTCTAAGCGACTCCGGCAACACTTTCTCTGTAAAGCTGTCCACCCATTACTATGAAAGCTTTAGATCGACGGACAATCTGACGGGCCTCTTCTTCATCCTCTGGGAGCTCTTCCTGAGAATATATGCAATGTACGACACTGTCCAATCGGGTATGATGACCAAAACTTCCATGACCAAGTCGACCACGGCCGGGATTTCAACTTCAATCGAATCAGTAGGGCTCTTAGGTTGTGAGGGCTCCTCCGTGAAGGGATCCTCTTGGACAGACGGCGTGTGAAGATGCTCCAAGAACACATTACTATGAATAGGCTCACGCTTGGAGCCTATCTTTGCCAAATCATCAGCTGCTTGATTTTTCAGTCGGGGTATATGATGGAGCTCTAACCCCTCAAACTTCTTTTCGAACTTTCTCACTGCATTACAATAGCCAATCATAGCTGGGCTCCTGATGTCCCACTCCTTCATTACTTGATTAACCAAAAAATCTGAGTCGTCGTAGACCATTAGGCGACGGACGCCGAGTGAAATGGCCATTCGCAACCCGTACAGAAGTGCTTCACATTCAGCCTCATAGTTGGAGGAATCAAAATGAATCTGAAGAACATGGCTGAGCCTGTCTCCTCGGGGGGATACCAAAACCACTCCAGCACCAGAACCATTCAACATCTTGGATCCGTCAAAGAACATGGTCTAGTGTTCCGAGTGAATCTAAGTCGGTTGTTGCTGCTCAACCCACTCGGCGAGGAAACCTGCTATTGCTTGGGACTTGATAGCTTTCTTTGCCTCGAACTTGATATCCAATGGAAGGAGTTCAATCGCCCACGGTGCCACTCGACCAGTTGCATCTCTGTTGTTCAGAATTACTGACAATGGTGTGTTGCTAGCGACTGTAATGGAATGATCTGAAAACTAATGTGCAACCTTCTTCATGGTCATGTAAATTCTGTAAACAAGCTTCTAATAATGCGGATATCTCTGCTTGGACGGAGTCAAAACTTCAGAAATATAGTACACCGGGAGCTGAACTTTATAGGCTTTTCCTTCTTCTTCCCGCTCCACCGTGAGTACTATACTGACAACTTGTCCAGTGGCTGCAATATATAGCAGTAAAGGCTCTTTGCTGATTGGGCCAGCAAGCACCGGCTGGGTGGAAAGTAGGGCTTTGAGCTCTGCAAACGCTGCATCAGCGAAGTTATCAGATTTCTTCATCAGTCGGTAAAGAGGCAATGCCTTTTCACCGAGGCGAGAGACGAATCGACTCAAGGCGGCCAAACAACCAGTAAGCTTTTGAATGTCATGCACACGCACAGGGCGTTTCATCTGGAGTATGGCCCCAACTTTCTCTGGGTTCGCGTCGATCCCTTGTTCGGAAATGAGGAAACCGAGTAACTTTCCTCCTGGAACTCCGAATGTGCACTTCGACGGATTAAGCTTGATATCATACCTTCTCATCTTGGCAAAGGTTTTAGCGAGGTCAGTCAGCAGGTTGGAACCTTTACGCGACTTGACCATAATGTCATCCATATATGCTTACACATTCCGACTGATTTGAGTGAGCATGCACATCTGAATCATCCTCATAAATGTGGCACCAGCGTTCTTGAGACCGAATGGCATGTTGACATAAAGAAAGCACCTGAATGGGGTGATGAAAGTTGTTTTTATCTCATTGGGTCCATACAGTCGGATCTGATGATACCCGGAATAGGCGTCCAAAAAAGACAAACGCTCACACCCCGCAGTTGAGTCGATGATTTGGTCGATGCGGGGCAGAGGGAAATGATCTTTCGGGCGGGCCCGATTGATATGCTTGAAGTCAATGCACATGCGGAGCGAGTCGTCCTTCTTGGGGACCATGACAACATTGGCGAGCCACTCGGAGTGTTAAATCTCTCGGATGAACTCGGCTGCCATGAGCCGAGCCACTTCCTCGCCAATTGCCTTTCTCTTCTGTACGGCGGACCGTCGAAGATGTTCTTTGACTGGCTTCACTTTTGGGTCGACTCGCAAACGGTGCTCAGCCAGTCCCCTGAGTACACCCGGCATGTCAGAAGGTTTCCATGCAAAGATGTCCCAGTTCTCATGGAGGAACTGGATGAGCACTTCTTCCTATTTGCTGTCGAGTGATGTTGAGATATGAGAAGGAGCAGCATTAGGATCGGTCGGGTGAATATGAATCGGCTTTGTTTCACCGGACGACTGAAATGCAGAATCTGTGGCAGGCTTCTTGGCTTGCAACAAATCACTCGGATCTGCATTTTTCTGATACTCTTGCATTTCAACTGCTGCCATTTTTGCATCGGCAATTTTAGAACCCTTCTGGAGGCATTCCTCCGCCTTCTGCCGATTGCTAGTGACCGTGATCACTCCTCTGGGACCAGGCATTTTCAATTGGAGATACACGTAACATGGTCGAGCCATAAGGCGTGCATATGCAGGCCTACCCAAAATAGCATTATAAGCACTCTGGAAATCCACTACTTCAAATGTCAACTTTTCCTTACGGTAATTCTTGGAATCACCGAAAACCACGTCAAGAGCGATCTGGCCGAGTGATTCGGCTTTCTTTCCAGGGATAACGCCATGGAAACTCATGTTGCTTTCACTTAGCTTGGACATCGGAGTGCCCATCCCCTTCCTTGGTTAGTCGAGTGCCTCCAACAACTGGGTCGACTACCAACGCTTGCCTCCCTGGAGTGGCAACGCGTGCAGGATGATCAGATTGGTCAAATGTGACAGCTGTCTGTGACCACTTCAGGTATGTTGTCGTTGCCGGAGCAACCATATTCACTTCCCGGTTTAACACTTTCAGTCGACTTTTGCTCTCAACATCAGCAAAAATCACCAGAGTGGAATTAATGTTGGGAAAACCATCATCACCTTCTTCCTTGTCCTCATCCTTGTCTGACTCCTTTTCCTTTTCATAGGACTGCTTCTCTCGGAACTGCTGGATCAGGAGTCGACACTGTCGAGTGGTGTGCTTAGGATAAATCAGACTACCCTCTTCATCCTTCTTGGTGTGAATGTGACATGGCAAATCCAACACATCATTTCCCGCTTGATCTTTCACCTTCTTGGGGATCCAGGGCCCCTTAGGTTTCCCTTTAAACTTTCCTTGAATCACTGCTGCAGTTTCACCAGGTCCTGCAGGCTCAGCTTTACGTTTCTATTTCCGATTGGAATTGCCTCCACTAGTGTCCTGACTGACTGGTTTGCTCTTTCCACTATGGAGTCGATCTTCTTCTTCTCCATTAGCGTACCGAGTGGCTATTTCCATCATCCGAGTCAGAGACATATCTCTCGTCCGACCGAATTTTAGGACCAGTTCTCGATACTTAACGCCTTCCTTGAAGGCACAAACTGCTTGATGATGGGACACATTTTCCACTGTATGATGCAAAGTGGTCCACCTCTGAATGTAATCCCTCAGAGTCTCATTCGATTTTTGCATGCAATGTTGCAATTCTGTCAATCCTGCTGCCGTTTGTGAAGGAAATATGCCCTAGAGGCAATAATAAAGTTATTATTTATTTCCTTATATCATGATAAATGTTTATTATTCATGCTAGAATTGTATTAACCGGAAACATAATACATGTGTGAATACATAGACAAAAAGAATGTCACTAGTATGCCTCTACTTGACTAGCTCGTTGATCAAAGATGGTTAAGTTTCCTAGCCATTAACATGGGTTGTCATTTGATTAACGGGATCACATCATTAGGAGAATGATGTGATTGACATGACCCATTCCGTTAGCTTAGCACACGATCGTTTCGTATGTTGCTATTGCTTTCTTCATGACATATACATGTTCCTATGACTATGAGATTATGCAACTCCTGTTTACCGGAGGAACACTTTGTGTGCTACCAACATAACTGGGTGACTATAAAGGTGCTCTACAGGTGTCTCCGAAGGTACTCATTGGGTTGGCGTATTTCGAGATTAGGATTTGTCACTCCGATTGTCGGAGAGGTATCTCTGGGCCCTCTTGGTAATGCACATCACTTAAGCCTTGCAAGAATTGCAACTAATGAGTTAGTTGCGGGATGATGTATTACGGAACGAGTAAAGAGACTTGTCGGTAACGATATTGAACTAGGTATTGAGATACCGATGATCGAATCTCGGGCAAGTAACATACCGATGACAAAGGGAGCAACGTATGTTGTTATGCGGTCTGACCGATAAAGATCTTCGTAGAATATGTGGGAGCCAATATGAGCATCCAGGTTCCGCTATTGGTCATTGACCGGAGACGTGTCTCGATCATGTCTACATAGTTCTCGAACCTGTAGGGTCCGCACGCTTAACGTTTCGATGATAGTTATATTATGAGTTTATATGTTTTGATGTACCGAAGGTTGTTCGGATTCCCGGATGTGATCACGGACATGACGAGGAGTCTCGAAATGGTCGAGACATGAATATTGATATATTGGAAGCCTATGTTTGGATATCGAAAGTGTTCCGAGTGAAATCGTGATTTTACCGGAGTACCGGAGGGGTTACCGGAACCCCCCCCCCCCCCCCCGTGGACTTAATGGGCCTTACTGGGCCTTGGTGGAAGAGAGGAGAGGCGGCCAGGGCAAGGGCCGCGCGCCCCTCCCCCTAGTCCGAATAGGACAAGGAGAGGGGGGCGGCGCCCCCCCCCCTTCCTTCTTCTCCTCCACCTCTTTCCCCCTCCCAATTAAGTCCTAATCCAACTAGGAAAGGGGGGAGTCCTACTCCCGATGGGAGTAGGACTCCTCCTGGCGCACCCCCCTTGCTCCTTTATATATGGGGGCAGGGGGCACCTGAGGGAGTCCTGGATCAGGGGGTGTTCGGATAGCCGAACTATACCTTCAGCCAAAATCCAGGACTATGAAGATGCAAAGTTGAAGACTTCGTCCCGTGTCCGGAAGGATCTTTTCTTGGCGTGGAAGGCAAGCTAGGTGTGCGGATATTCGAGATCTCCTACCATTGTAACCGACTCTGTGTAACCCTAACCCTATCCGGTGTCTATATAAACCGGAGGGTTGTAGTCCGTAGGACAACCATCATCATACACAATCATACCATAGGCTAGCTTCTAGGGTTTAGCCTCCTTGATCTCGTGGTAGATCCACTCTTGTACTACCCATATCATCAATATTAATCTAGCAGGAGTAGGGTTTTACCTCCATCGAGAGGGCCCGAACCTGGGTAAAATAAAGTGTCCCTTGTCTCCTGTTACCATCCGACCTTGATGCACAGTTCGGGACCCCCTACCCGAGATCCGCCGGTTTTGACACCGACATTGGTGCTTTCATTGAGAGTTCCTCTGTGTCGTCGCTTTCAGGCTCGATGGCTCCTTTGATCATCAACAACGACGAGGTCCAGGGTGAGACTTTCCTCCCCGGACAGATCTTCGTCTTCGGCGGCTTCTCTCTGCGGGCCAATTCGCTTGGTCATCTGGAGCAGATCGAAAGCTACGCCCCTGGCCATCAAGTCAGGTTTGGAAGCTTAAACTACACGGCTGATATCTGCGGAGACTTGATCTTCGACGGGTTCGAGCCACAGCCAAGCGCGCCGCGCTATTTCGAGGGGCATGATGTAGCTCTGCCTCCGAATAGCACCCTGGAAGCCGCACACGCTCCGGCCCCGATCTTTGACTCGGAGCCCGCTGTGTTCCCTGAGGATGAGCGGTTGGACGTCACCTCGGGGGCTGCGATCTCAAAGGCGATCGAGCCGAATGCCAGCCCCGTACTCCGCACGGCCCAGGACTCCAAGGAGCCAGACTCTTCTCTGAACTCCGAGCCTTCTGCGCCCCCGCCGATCGAATCTGATTGGGCGCCTGTAATGGAGTTCACCGCCGCGGACATCTTTCAGTGCTCACCTTTCGGTGATATCCTGAATTCTCTCAAGTCTCTCTCTTTATCAGGAGAGCCCAGGCCGGACCATGGTCTGCGAGGTTGGGATTCGGACAACGAAGAAATTCAAAGCCCACCCACCACCCACTTAACAGCCACTGTCGACGATCTAACCGACATGCTTGACTTCGGCTCCGAAGACTTCGACGGTATGGACGACGAAGGAGGAGACGAACAAGAACCAGCACCTGTAGGGCGCTGGACCGCCACCTCGTCATATGACATATATATGGTGGATGCTCCAAAGGATGCGGATGGTGATGGAGCAGCGGAAGACGACACATCGAAAAAACTGCAAAAACGTCGGCGCCAACGGCGCCGCTCTAAATCCCGCCACAGCAGAAACGGTGATTCCGGCACGGGAGATAATACTACCCCGGACAGCACCGAAGAGCACCAGAACAAGCAAGATTCGGCTCAGGAAGATGGAAAAGCCAGCCCTCAGGAGAGAGCGGCAAAAACAGAGGTTGAGGATGATAACTACATGCCTCCCTCCGAAGACGAGGCAAGCCTCGACGATGACGAATTCGTCGTACCATCAGACCCCTCCGAACAAGAGCGTTTTCAACGCAGGCTTCTAGCCACGGCCAACAGCCTAAAGAAAAAGCAGCAACGGCTTAGAGCTGATCAAGATTTGCTAGCTGACAGATGGACTGAAGTCCTTGCGGCCGAAGAGTATGAACTCGGGCCCCCCTCCAAAATTTATCCTAAGCGCAGGCTGCTACCCCAATCAGAGGGGGAAGCATATGACATGGCAGACCGGCCACCCCGTGGCCGCGACAGAGAGGCCTGTCGAGCCCCTTAGCAAGCCATGCCCCGGTGCCGCTCGAATAAGGCACGGGAAAATGAGCCAGACCTACGAGACGTACTGGAGGACAAAGCAAAGCAAACATGGTCGATCTATGGATCGCGCGGACGCCCGACGACACGTGATGATCGTCACTCCGGACACAATAAATCCGGCCGGGCCGAACACAGCAGGCACAGCTCTTCCGAGCTGCGTCGTGACATAGCCCAGTACAGGGGCGCCGCACACCCACTGTGCTTCACAGACGAAGTAATGGATCATAAAATCCCAGAGGGTTTTAAACCCGTCAATATCGAGTCGTACGATGGTACGACAGATCCGGCAGTATGGATTGAGGATTATCTCCTTCACATCCACATGGCACGTGGCGATGATCTGCACGCCATCAAATACCTACCCCTCAAGCTTAAAGGGCCAGCCCGGCACTGGCTTAACAGCCTACCAGCGGACTCAATCGGTTCTTGGGAGGACCTGGAAGCCGCATTCCTCGACAACTTTCAGGGGACCTATGTGCGGCCACCAGATGCCGACGACCTAAGCCACATAATTCAGCAGCCAGAAGAATCGGCCAGGCAATTCTGGACACTATTCCTAACAAAGAAAAATCAGATAGTCGATTGTCCGGACGCAGAGGCCCTAGCAGCCTTCAAACATAACATCCGTGACGAGTGGCTTGCCCGGCACCTGGGACAGGAAAAGCCGAAAACCATGGCAGCCCTCACGACACTCATGACCCGCTTTTGCGTGGGCGAAGATAGCTGGCTGGCTCGCAGCAACAACCTATCAAAGAAGCCCGGTAATTCGGATACCAAGGACAAAAGTGGCAGGTCACGTCGAAATAATCAAAAGCGTCGCGTTAGCAGCGACAGCAATGAGGATACAGCAGTCAATGCCGGATTCAGAGGCTATAAATCCGGTCAGTGGAAAAGGCCATTTAAAAAGAATACCAAGGGCCCGTCCAGTTTGGACCAGATACTCGATCGCTCGTGCCAAATTCATGGCACCCCCGAAAGGCCAGCCAATCACACCAACAGGGATTGTTGGGTGTTCAAGCAGGCAGGCAAGTTAAGAGCCGAACACAAGGACAAGGGGCTGAATAGCGACGACGAGGAGGAGCCCAGGCCGCCGAACAACAATGGATAGAAAGGGTTTCCCCCACAAGTGCGGACGGTGAACATGATATACGCGACCCACATTCCCAAGCGGGAGAGGAAGCGTGCGCTACGGGACGTATACGCGATGGAGCCAGTCGCCCCAAAGTTCAACCCACTAGCATCCGTCACGGCGGTTTTGCCGCACTGGTCGTCGACCTAATCGTGGACGGATTTCATCTCACAAGAGTCCTCATGGACGGCGGCAGTAGCCTGAACCTGCTTTATCCGGATACAGTGCGGAAAATGGGCATAGATCCATCAAGGATCAAGCCCACAAGGACGACCTTTAAAGGCGTCATACCAGGTGTAGAGGCAAATTGCACAGGCTCGATAACACTTGATGTGGTCTTCGGATCTCCGGATAACTTCCGAAGCGAAGAATTAATCTTCGATATAGTGTCGTTCCGCAGTGGCTATCATGCCCTGCTCGGACGAACCGTATTCGCTAAATTCAATGCGGTGCCGCACTACGCATATCTCAAACTCAAGATGACAGGCCCTCGAGGAGTAATTACGGTCAGCGGAAACACAGAACGCTCCATCCGTACAGAAGAGCACACGGCGGCCCTCGCAGCGGAAGTACAAAGCAGCCTTTCAAGGCAGCTCCCCAGTCCGGCCGTTAAAAAACCGGACAATGCAAAGCGCGCCCGGAGTAACCTGCAACAAGACCACCTGGCACGATCAGAGCAAGCGTAGCAATACGGCCCCGACCCCAGCCATCGCAACACAGCGGAGCAAGTACCTCGAGTACACAATTACGCCCTTAAAATTCCATGGGCACAGGGGGAGGGGCACATTAACGGCATGCCTACAACACGGCGTCAAACGTACTAGGGCAGGCCGGATTTTTTCTTTTTTAATTTCAGGACTCCATACTCTGGACAACCTGTTCGGCAGCGTTGCCGCACAGACGATGCAAGATCCAGGAAAGTAGACAAATCTACGACGCATTCCGGAACTCTCAGGTGGTCTCTATTTCGAGCGATATATCTGTTTCTAATTCCGCGGCATGTGCCTGGTCAAGACATGTTAAATAGTCTAGTATCTTCTTTGCTTATCGCACTACTTGTATCGTTCGGTTTTGATAAATAGCCTCTCTTTATAAAACAATGCATAGCTTTTTATCTATTTTTTGCATTGTCCCCTTTGAATATATGTGTTTATGATATAACATGATCGCACCCGTACACCATGGTACGGCAAACCACGCCAGGGGCTTCATTACCCTTTTATCTGGTGTGAGAAGTCCGTACACTTCCACAAGTGCGGCACCCCGAACTTATAGCACTATATGCATCGGCTCCGAGTCATGATTTTGGTCACATGTTGGGTTTGCCCGGCTCCTATGTTTTGGTACCTTACGTTCCGCTCTATCGGCTAAGGTAGCACTAGGAGAACCACTGCGATTGTGCCCCAGATCAGGTGGGTTGAGCACCTCAGTGGAGAAAGCTAAAACAGACTGTCATGATAAGGCGCGAGACCGGTCACTGTTCGAGAGGTTTTTCGAGTCCTTAAAGGCTTATGCCGCTTTGAGCGAGGAGCTGGCTATGTCCGGCCAAAGGCGTGGATAGCGCCCCGAATTCGGCCTTCCGAACTAGGGGCTTCGCCGAAATTTAAAATTATAACGTTCTATGGCTAAGTGAGAGTGTTCAAGCATTATAGTCCGATTGCCTGGTTCGCTGTGCTGAGCGCCTCCCTCGGAGGACCCAACTATGGGAACAAGAGCCCTCAGGTTTATCCTGAACACCCCAGCACTAGTGGCAGAAGCCGACGACTCGCCATCTCTCAATTTTTGATAAACGGCCGCACAGAAAATAATATTTTAAATTAAACAAGCATTGCTTAGCGCATATGAACAAATTTTCAGCGCACAGGATACAAACGAGCGAGTTCATTCAAATACTACATCTTTAGTACATTCATCCGCGACAAGGCGGGCTCCGGCAAGAACGTCCTTGTAGTAGTTCTCGGGCTTGCGATGCTCCTTCCCCTGCGGCGGCTCGTCCTTCACCAGCTTCTCTCCGTCCAGCTTACCCCAGTGTACCCTTACACGGGCAAGGGCCCTCCGGGCACCTTCAATGCAGATGGCGCGCTTGATGACTTCAAGCCATGGACATGCCTCCACCAGCCGCCGCACCAGCCCGAAATAGCTCCCAGGCAGGGCCTCTCCAGGCCACAGCCGAACTAGTAAGCCCTTCATGGCCTGTTCGGCCACCTTGTGGAGCTCGACCAGCTGTTTTAGCTGATCGCTTAAGGGCACGGTGTGTCCGGCCTCAGAATACTGAGACCAGAACACACTCTCCGTCGAGCTGCCCTCTTCAGCTCGGTAGAACGCGGTGGCGTCGGATACACTGCGGGGAAGATCGGCGAACGCCCCTAGAGAACTCCGGATTCGGGTAAGTAATAGGTAGTTTACTTTTATATTCCTACTCTGCATTAAGAATGCCTTACCCGTTGCTATCTTTTTCACATCCTCCAACTCTTGGAGGGCCTTTTGGGCTTCGGCCTTGGCACTCTTGGCGGTCTCGAGGGCCAACGCGAGCTCGGATGCTTGCGCTTTCGCCTCAAGCTCCAAACCCTCATGTTTTTTCATGAAAGTTTGCAGCTCTTGCTGCACCTCGCCGACCTGAACCCCAAGCCTCTCTCGCTTGGCGCGCTCCTCGGCCGTTTTCTTCTCGGCCTCAGACAGCGCCTGCTTCGGGGCTATCACCTCGGTTGTGGCCCCTACAATAAGCAGTACAATCCTGTTATTTCTTTCTGCAATCAAGCCTCTCTATAGGCACCTTTTTCTTCTTTTTTTAGGTATTTCTTACCTTCCTTCTCCTCGAGCTGCCGTTTGGCAAGGCCGAGCTCTTGCTCGGTCCGCCCGAGGTCCTGTTTCAGGACATCCACCTGCGCAGTCAGTGCGGCGGTGGACAGCAGTGAAGCCTGCATACACATATTTGACCTTTTTTGTTAGACTCCTGCGAAAATTATTATATCCTCTATCCGGCTTTTCTTTCTGAACACCGAACAGAGCATCAGGAGCTACTATCTGTGCGGTAAATAAATTGGCACATTTTTTACTTACCTTGAAGCCTGTTAGAAGGCTAGCGCAAGCTTCATTCAGTCCGCTCTTGGCGGACTGAATCCTTTGGATCACCGTACTCATAACAGTACGGTGCTCCTCGTCGATGGCGGCGCCCTCAAGCACCTCCAGCAAATTGTTCGGCGCCTCCGGTTGGACGGAGGCCACCGGCTCAGATGGCTTACTCCTCTTGGAAGGAGTTCGCCCGCCACGGACCGGGACTGTCGAGTCCGGCGCAGTGTCCGGCACAAAGCCGGACTTGGAGCCCTGGGGGGTTTCATCCCCTTCACTCCTGGGGTCCGGAGGATTGCCTTGTGGCTCCTCCAGGACCATCTCCTCCTGCCCTGAAGCTTGGCGGGGCGCCACTTCGGCGTCGTCCGCCCCGCAGGGGGAGACCGCGGGCGGAACAGAGTTCACGTTCGACGAATCCAGGGAGCCGCTCGACGAGTCGTCGAGTTCGGCCCGGGGCGGGCTGCATAAAATACGTGCGATATCAGGGAAAGCCGCACACTAAAAAAAAGGGTATCATGAGTTACTCTGGTGTATAAATACTTACGATTCCGCCGGACGCATGGTCCTGTCCGGCCACTCCTTTCCGCCCTCTTCGGCGTCGTGTGAGAAGTCCGGCGGAGGGGTCTTCCTTTTCCTTGACCCAGGGGAGGCCTTCTTCTTCTTTGCTCCCCTCGCTGGAGGGGGAGAGCTTCCTTGTTCCTCCTCCTCGTCTTCGCGAGAGGAGGGCGTTGCGGACTCGTTGGATGACGAGTCCGACACCACCATGTTGCGGGAACTTTTTCTAGTCCCGGTGGTTTTCTTCTTGGCCTTCCTCTCCGGCACCACATAAGGTGCCGGAGCCATTAGCTTCACCAAGAGAGCTGGGGCCGGGTCTTCGGGTAGAGGGGCCGCACAGTTAATCGGTCCGGATATCTCCAGCCAAGCCTATCAAAGGTAAAAGGGGGTTTAGATCCCGCATAGAGATAATCTATGAAGAAGAGCTTAACGAACCTGTCAAAGGTATAGATAGCTTACCTCGCCGGCGATACGCTGAGAGCTGTATCCGTGATCCTCGGAGGCGGATGTGGGGGACTTGGCGCCTTTGGTTAGCACCTTCCAGACGTCTTCATACGTCGTGTCGAAGAGCCTACTGAGGGTCTGGTGCTGCGCCGGGTCGAATTCCCACAATGTAAAATCCCGTTCTTGGCACGGGAGGATCAGGCGAACGAGCATGACCTGGACTATGTTGGCGAGCCAGATTGGCTTGTTCACCAGGGACTAGATGCATGTTTGCAACCCAGTCACTTCTTCCTCGTTGCCCCACGACAGGCATGTCTCTTTCTAGGACAAGAGCCGCGTGGGGGGTCCGGATCTGAACTCAGGGGCCGTGACCCATTTCGGATCGCGGGGCTCGGTGATGTAAAACCACCCAGCCTGCCACCCCTTTAGGGACTCCACGAGGGAGCCATCGAACCAGAGGACGTTGGCTATCTTGCCAACCATGGCGCCTCCGCACTCCGCCTGGGTGCCGGACACCACCTTGGGCTTGACGTTGAAGGTCTTGGGCCAGAGGCCAAAGTGGGGCGGACGCAGAGAAAGGCCTCACACACGACGATAAACGCCGAGATGTTGAGAACGAAGTTCGGGGCCAGATCGTGGAAATCCAGGCCGTAGTAGAACATGAGCCCACGGACAAATGGGTGAAGTGGAAAGCCCAGTCCGCGGAGGAAGTGGGGGAGAAAAACTACCCTCTCATGGGGCCTTGGGGTAGGAAGAAGCTGCCCCTTATCAGGAAGCCGATGCGGGATATCCTTGGACAAGTATCCGGCTTTCCTTAGCCTTTTTACTTGAGCCTCCGTAACGGAGGAGACCATCCACTTGCCTCCCGCTCCGGACATTGTTGGAGAAGGTTGAGGAAGAAGAGCGGACTTGGGCGCTGGAGCTTGAGTGCGCGAGAGATGGATTGGCAAAGGAGGAAGAAGGCGTAGGTTAAAAAGGTGAATCCTTATCCCTTTATATAAGCAGGTACGGTTTGGCGTCCTCACCTACCTAATAAAACTCACTTGCCTCCCAAAAGCCGCGGTAAATGGCGTGGTTGGGTTACCCACGTCCGTATTAATGAGAATCCCGTTAGAGGGGGGCACACGATCTCTGCTTCGACAAGACGTCCCAAGGAAACCGCCTCGCTATACGTGCTGAGGTGGAACAATGAAAACAATTTATATAGAAGGCTTGGCCGCAGTGTTATGACGCACTGCGGGATACGTCAGCAGATTTGATTGGTGTTAATATTATTCTCTGTATGGCAATATGTGGAAATTTATTTTGCAGAGTCGGACACTATTCTGTGGTGTTTATAATCTTCTTGAAGAATTTGGAGGAGGAACCCGCCTTGCAATGCCGAAGACAATCTGCGCGCCGGACTCGTCGTCATTGAAGCCTGGTTCAGGGGCTACTGAGGGAGTCCTGGATTAGGGGGTGTTCGGATAGCCGAACTATACCTTCAGCCGGACTCCAGGACTATGAAGATACAAAGTTGAAGACTTCGTCCCGTGTCCGGAAGGATCTTTTCTTGGCGTGGAAGGCAAGCTAGGTGTGCGGATATTCGAGATCTCCTACCATTGTAACCGACTCTGTGTAACCCTAACCCTATCCGGTGTCTATATAAACCGAAGGGTTGTAGTCCGTAGGACAACCATCATCATACACAATCATACCATAGGCTAGCTTCTAGGGTTTAGCCTCCTTGATCTCGTGGTAGATCCACTCTTGTACTACCCATATCATCAATATTCATCTAGCAGGAGTAGGGTTTTACCTCCATCGAGAGGGCCCGAACCTAGGTAAAATAAAGCGTCCCTTGTCTCATGTTACCATCCGACCTTGATGCACAGTTCGGGACCCCCTACCCGAGGTCTGCCGGTTTTGACACCGACAGCACCCCATAGACACAACAATTGATCATTTGATCTTTTAGCCGTGTGCGGTGCCCCCCTACACCATAGTCCACCTCGATAATACTGTAGCGGTGCTTAGGCTAAGCCCTGTGTCGGTAGAACATCATCATCGTCACCACGCCGTCGTGCTGACAAAACTCTCCCTCAACACTTGGCTGGATCGGAGTTCGAGGGACGTCATCGGGTTGAACGTGTGCTGAACTCGGGGGTGTCGTATGTTCGGTACTTGATCGGTCGGATTGTGAAGACATACGACTACATCAACCGCGTTGTGCTAACGCTTCCACTTTCGTTCTATGAGGGTACGTGTACAACACTCTCCCCTCTCGTTGCTATGCATCACCATGATCTTGCGTGTGCGTAGGAATTTTTTGAAATTACTACATTCCCCAA
Organism: Aegilops umbellulata; assembly: GCA_032464435.1. Classification (NCBI taxonomy): domain Eukaryota; kingdom Viridiplantae; phylum Streptophyta; class Magnoliopsida; order Poales; family Poaceae; genus Aegilops; species Aegilops umbellulata. Next base: position 22,623,426 of record CP136057.1, read on the forward strand.
CAGTTTGCAAGTACCCTCAAAAGTTCTAACAAACTCTCGGGCAAGTTCCTCCCAACTGAATATACTTCCTGGTGTTAACTGAGTCAACCATGCTCTGGCCGAACCTTCCAACATCAGAGGAAGATGCTTCATGGCCACTTCATCATTGCCGCCACCAATCTGCATAGCCACTCGGTAATCCTCAAGCCAAGTGTCAGGCTTGGACTCACCAGTGAACTTGCTGACTCCAATCGCCAACCTGAAGTTGGGAGGAATCTCCGTGGCCCTGATGGCTCCGCTGAAACACTCTGGACTTGAAACATGAACTCTGCTGCCAGTCGGGTGATCTCTGTCAAGGCCCTCTCTGTGTGCTCAGTTCCTGTCGACTAAACCTTGAACGAGAATAGATCTCGCATCAAAGCCTGGCTCCCTTGGGTCGACTAGTATTCTTCGCTTGCCACTGTGAGGGCGTCTGTCATCATATTGCCGAGGCACATATGATCCACTCCTCGGAGGAGGTGTGGGCCCTCGACGACGGTCATCACGGCCGAGTCGGTGATCATACTGCTCATGGTTCCGTCCCACGTGCTGATCCTACCGGTGCCCATGTCCCTCACGCCGCGCATGGGCGATCTTGGGCTGTGGGCCGACTGAACTGTATTTGCCATCACGGATCTGCTATGAATCCTGTTTCGCGACTAAGACACTACTGCGTTCTGTTCTCCTGCTGCCCGGAGTAAGGCTCGGATCTGCATCAAACCCCTACCAGCCTCAGACTGGGAAGGCTGAATTGACTCCGCTATACGGGCCGCAGCTGTGAGATTTTGAATCGGAGTGTGGTATACCTGAGGTTCAGGCAGAAAAAGTTGTCGTCGACTGGACTCAGGAATCCGCTGTCGAGCATGCTCGTCGAGTGCATGCTAAAGGTTCTCCAGTCGAGTGCGCTCAGCCAAATTGGCCAGGCGCGCCTCTTCCAATGCCCGAGCCTCGGAGGTTTCCCCAATGATGGGCGTGTGGAGCGCATCCATGTTGCGGCGGCGAAGCTCTTCCCTTTGCTGCGAAGAAAGGGGTTCGGGGCGGTACTCCTCGTGAACGTGTGACGGATCGCCGCCACCCTCACCGCCGTCGTCACGGCAGAAGCCAGGCGGACTATGTGGTTCGTCGACCATCAAGACTTCAGCCGCAGGATCGCTGCTATCGCACACGGATGCGGTCTCGACGGAGCCAGTCGACAGATCAAACAGGCCGTAGAGAGTTTTGTCGGGCTCGATTGCCGTGACTTGTGGGGTGGCCGGCTGACGAGCCACCACGTGTTTCACCCACCGCTGAAGTCGCGACCGACCGGATCGCTTGCGCCGGTGAACAACGGGGAGCGGGGACACCACGGGAGCCGACCGATACTGGGTCGACGGCTGCCGGAGAAGGACATCGCGAACGCATGCACGAAAGTGCGTCGCCCTGCGGACGGGGAGCGTCTCGACGTCGAGGGGGGCTTCCTGAAGCCAGGCAGAGTCGTCTGCGACGAAGATGAGCGTGCCGAGACGGATCTCGCGGCCCTCAGCCAATCCACCGCCGGACACCATGATGATGGGAATCAGAAAAATCGCAAATTCACCAAAAAATCGCTAAGACATCTGCCCCACGATGGGCGCCAATTGTCGTGGTTCTAAGACTGATAGTAGAATGGGGGTAGGTATGAGGAGGCAAGATCCCAGCTATGGTGAAGTTGTACACATAAGGTTTACGAGTTCAGTCCCTTCACGGTGGAAGTAATAGCCCTACGTCTCGGTGCCCGGAGGCGGCCGACTGGATTATATGTGTGTGTGGAGTTACAGGGGGTGCGAATGCTTGTCCCTGAGGAGGGGGGGGGCTTATATAGAGTTCGCCAGACCCCTCCGGCCCTCAGTTACATAGGGTTTAAGGTACATAAAGAGGGGGCATTACTGGTAACGCCAGCAATAAAGATACATGACCATTAAGTCTACAAAGTAAATGTCCGACCGTTATTGTTCAGAGCAGCTTTAGACCTTCTGGTTGTCGAGTGACTAATGCTATGGTCGAGTGACATTGAGTCTTCCTAGTGGAATTCTTCTGGTCGAGTGGATGATGCTATGCCTTGAATTCTTCTGACTTTAGGGTAATGTCCTTGGGGAGGGTGTCCAGGTCAGGCTATGACCCTACCCTAGGTACATGTCATCGTCACTGCCAGCGGTTGGGCGTGTGCACGATCACGTCGGGGACCCTATATGCATGCGGTTGCGCCGCGCGCATTGCCACGCGATGCAGTTACGTGTGGCACGATGGAGTTACGCGCTGCAAATTACAACTGCCATCAGGGCCTACCGATATTCCTGGCCGTCCGGCTTCCCCTTTAATTCCCACGGCCATTATAACCTTAGTCTCTTCAACCTTTCGATCGTGCCCCACAACACAACAAGCACACCCACGACGACACATAGAGAGGGGATGTCCGGCGGCGCTCCAATGGAGTTCGGCGAGCATAGAGTGGAGACCCACGCGAGGGAGACGGATCTCTTGGTGGTGTACACCATCAACCCGGCCGTGTTGGACGAATACAACAACATTGTTGAGAAGTTGCTTGCTAGAGACAAGTACAAGGTGGTCGGCATCGACCTCCATTACACCGTCGGTCGTCCCGACATAGATCAGAAGGTTGTCGCCGCCCAGTTGTGCGTGCGCCATCATGTCCTCATCTACCACTACTGCATGGCCACAGAGCCTTGCGACCGTTTCAACAGGTTTGTCAACAGCACTGACTACAAGTTCGCTACGGTTGATACCACTAACGATGTAAAAGCGCTTAGCGTTACGGGCTTGGCCTGCAAGAACCTTGTCGAAATTCGTGACCACTACACGGTCTGGGGCAGCATGAAGAAGGACTCCCTGGTCGAACTCGCCCCGGCCATCGAGGGAGTCCTGGATTAGGGGGTGTTCGGGTAGCCGGACTATACCTTCGCCGGACTCCTGGACAATGAAGATACAAGATTGAAGACTTTGTCCCGTGTACGGATGGAACTTTCCTTGGCGTGGAAGGCAAGCTTGGCGATGCGGATATTCAAGATCTCCTACCATTGTAACCGACTCTGTGTAACCCTAACCCTATCCGGTGTCTATATAAACCGGAGGGTTGTAGTCCGTAGGACAATCAACTCCATACACAACTATCATACCATAGGCTAGCTTCTAGGGTTTAGCCTCCTTGATCTCGTGGTAGATCTACTCTTGTACTACCCATATCATCAATATTAATCAAGCAGGAGTAGGGTATTACCTCCATCGAGAGGGCCCGAACCTGGGTAAAAACATCGTGTCCCTTGTCTCATGTTACCATCCGGCCTTGACGCACAGTTCGGGACCCCCTACCCGAGATCCGCCGGTTTTGACACCGACATTGGTGCTTTCATTGAGAGTTCCTCTGTGTCCTCGTCTTTAGACCCGATGGCTCCTTTGATCATCAACAACGATGAGGTCCAGGGTGAGACTTTTCTCCCCAGACAGATCTTCGTCTTTGGGGCTTCGCTCTGCGGGCCAATTCGCTTGGCCACCTGGAGCAGATCGAAAGCTACGCCCCTGGCCATCAAGTCAGGTTTGGAAGCTTAAAATACACGGCTGACATCTGCGGAGACTTGATCTTCGATGGATTCGAGCCACGGCCAAGCACGCCGCACTATCTCGAGGGGCATGATCTAGCTCTGCCTCCGAACAGTGCCCTGGAGGCCGCACCCGCACTGGTTCCGACCCTTAACTCGGAGCCTATTGCATCGATCGAGGATGAGCGGTTGGACGTCACCTCGAGGGCCGCGATCTCAAAGGCGATCGAGCCAAACGCCAGCCCCGCACTCTGCATGACCCGTAACTCCGAGGGTCCGGACTCCTCCCTAGATTCCAAACCACCCGCGCCCCTGCCAATCGAATCCGATTGGGCGCCGACAATGGAGTTCGCCGCCGCGGACATCTTTCAGCACCCGCCTTTTGGCGATATCCTGAACTCTCTCAAGTCTCTCTCTTTATCAGGAGAGTCGTGGCCGAACTACGGTCAGCAAGGATGGGATACGGACGATGAAGAAATTCAAAGCCCACCCACCACCCACTTGGTAGCCACTATCAACAACCTAAACGACGTGCTCAACTTCGACTCCGCAGACATCGACAGCATGGATGACGATGCAGGAGATACCGATGAACCAACGCCCATAGGGCATTGGACAGCCACCTCATCTCACGATGTGTACATGGTGGATACCCCTAAAGGAAGTGACAACAAGGAAAAAGGGGATGGAACGGGAGATCGACCCCCTGGAAAGCAATCAAAGCATCGGCATAAACGCCGACCCAAGCCCCGCCTCAATAAAAACCCAGCCATAGAGCAGGACAAGCCGGTAGACGACGAGCAGGCCTTAGAGCAGCCGTCCGAACAGGGCAACACGGATAGAGAAACCAAAACGCCCTCCCCGGTGAAAACGGCATTCCGGACGACCTTATGCCGGATAAATCCATGGAGCATAAGAGTCTCCACAAGAGGCTCGTTGCAACTGCACGCAGCCTGAAAAAGCAGAAGCGGAAGCTAAAAACAGCGGAAGATGCACTCCGGATTAGATGGAGTAGAGTAATCAACACCGCAGATAAATACGGCGACGGTCATGGCACTAAAAGCTATCGAAAAGAAAGCTACTGCCCGAATTCAACGAAGAGGCCCAAGAGCCCTCGCATTCAAAAAATAAGAAAGCCACACGGTCGGATAGACGACCCCATCAAGCGGCAAGTGGCGCCGCACTTAAATCGGTATGCGATCCACCCAAGGATTCGCATCACGGCCCAGTTCGGTCCATTTATGGGCCAAGAAAGCAAGCTCTCGCAAGCAATGCAATAAAGCCATCGTCAGAATCCGGCACACCCAAATACAGGGGCACCGCACACCCCCTATGTTTCACGGATGAGGTTTCGGACTATGAATTTCCAGAGGGATTCAAACCCGCAAACATAGAGGCATATGATGGAACAACAGACCCTGGAGTCTGGATCGAGGATTATATCCTCCACATACATATGGCCAGAGGAGATGATCTCCACGCCATCAAATATTTACCCCTTAAGCTTAAAGGGCCAGCCCGGCATTGGCTTAAAAGTCTTCCCGAAAACACAATTGGAAGTTGGGAAGAGCTCGAGGATGCTTTTCGAGCAAATTTGCAGGGGACCTATGTCCGCCCTCCGGATGCAGACAATCTTAGTCACATAACTCAACAGCCCAGAGAATCAGCTCGGCAGTTCTAGAATAGATTCCTCACTAAAAAGAATCAGATAGTCGACTGTCCGGACGCCGAAGCCTTAGCAGCTTTCAGGCATAACGTCCGAGACGAATGGCTCGCTAGACACCTCGGCCAAGAAAAGCCAAGAACAATGGCCGCACTAACAAGCCTCATGACCCGCTTTTGCGCAGGAGAGGACAGCTGGTTGGCAAGGTGCAGCCCCAGCAACCCAAGTACATCCGAAACCAGGGATGGAAACAGAAAACCACGAAGCAACAAGGATCGTCTCCGGACTAAGGAAAAAAGTCCAAAGAGCACGGCAGTCAATGCCGGATTCAAAGGCTCACGTCAAAATCAGACAAAACCACCCCTCTAGGATAACAGGGACGATCCATCCAACTTAAATCAAATCCTGGACAGGATATGTCAGATACACAGTACTCCTGGGAAGCCTGCTAACCATACCCACAGAGATTGTTGGGTTTTCAAACAATCTGGCAGACTTAATGCCGAACACAAGGGGCTCGACACACCAAGTGAAGACGAGGACGAACCCCAAAAGCAGAGCACCAGGAAACAAAAGAACTTCCCACAAGAAGTAAAAACAGTGAACTTACTTCACATAACAAAACGTGCGGCGCCCATAAAGGTACGCATCATGAGACCTATCTCCAAAGGGTCCCGCCACTGGTTGTTAAAACCAATCATCTTCGATCAGCTAGATTATTCTAGAAATGTCAAGAATGCACGCTGGACTGCCTTGATACTCGATCCAATAATTGGCGGACTCCAGTTTTCAAATGTCCTAATGGACGGCGGCAGTGGACTAAACCTGATATATCAGGATACAATCCATCACATGGGGATAAACCCAGCAAGAATCCGCCGCAGCAAAACCTCCTTTCAAGGGGTAGCACCTGGTCCGGACACCCATTGTATGGGTTTTCTCTAGCTCGAAGTTATATTCGGCTCTGCCGATAACTTCCGTCGCGAAAAGCTGACCTTCCATGTCGTCCCGTTCTCAAGTCGCTATGAAGCACTACTAGGACGCGAAGCTTTCGCTCGCTTTAACGCAATACCGCATTATGCATCTCTCATGCTTAAGATGCCCGGTCCACGAGGCATCATCTCTTTGAAGGGGAAGCACTAAAATGCACCTCCCCCAAGTGGAGGACCGTGCGGCCGCTTTGACAGCCCCACAGTAAATGGCCTCACCGGCCAAAAAACTTCGAAATAGGTCATTAAAGACCACGAACGCGGATAGACGAGTTCGGTACAAAATCATCATTAATGCAGGCTTCATGGCCATATACCCCCACACTAGGGGCTACATGCAGAGACAATAAAGCTCAATTTTATATATTTTACTTTATACTTTGTTTATTTTAAACTTTTGTTCGGCACGACCGGTTTTCAACTTAGTTCCTCTCTTCTACAGATGAACGTCGTGCGGCGCCCGTCCGGGATACGGCACAACGGAGACACAGGCGCAGACGTGCAGTAGGGACCCGTCCTAAAGGATTATTTTTAGATTAAGACCCTGCGTAAACCTTTTTTACTGTCTCTTGTTGCTACACATCCCCTGGTTTTTTCTGATATAACCAAGGAGGAGGCTGGCGTCTTGGCATGTGGCCACGTCAGAATTTTTGCACGTACCTGGACACTAGGGGCTTTTTTAACAAAGGGTGTTGTTTCGCCCACACTCATAAAGACCGAACACCTTAGGGAGTGTTCGGCGTCGCGAGTTTTGGCATTATATGCATCAGCTCCAAATCATGTCTTTGGTCAAATGTTGGGTTGCCCGGCTCCTGAGTTTGGCTACCTTACGTTCCGCTCTATCGGCTAAGGTAGCACCAGGAGAACTACTGCGATTGTGCCCCGGTTCGGCCGGGCGAGCACCTCAGTAGAGAAAGCCGAAAACTGACTGTCATGATGTAGCGTGAGACTGGTCAGCCACTCGATGACCTATTTGAATCTATCGGATTCCTCCACTTTAATGAAGGGCCGCTTCCCGGTCAGGCACATACGCGCCCCGAACTCGGGCGAGCGCAGTCGCCACTAAGGGGCTACTTAAATAGTCCCACTGTCAAGCTCCTATGGCTAAGTGAAAGTGTTAAAGCATTATAGTCCGGTTGCCTGGCCCGCTGCGCTATCACCTCCTTTGTAGGACCAAGACGTTGGGTTAAGTGTGAAAATGCGTCTTCTGCGAGCACCCCCGCACTATGTGCGTGGGGGCTGAAGCCAACGACTGCCATCTTTCAGATTTTGTATATCTTAAAACGGCCGCACAGGAGGTGTTTCAATACTTGAAGGCACAAGTATAAAAAAGCCACTACAGTTTACCAAAATATTACTTTATCATTACATATGCTATAATAACATAGCATCTTTCGAGCACTACGTCTATATTACACGAGCGCCTTCAAGGGCTTCCTGAAAATAGTGCTCGGAGGACACTCGGCTTTTGTCCGAATCTCGGGACGCAACAACGGTGGTCTCCATCTCTGCCCAGTATGTCTTGACACGGGCAAGAGCCATCCTTGCGCCCTCTATGCATGCTGACCTCTTCATTGCATTTATGCGAGGCACCGCGTCAAGGAATTGCTGCACTAAGCTGAAATAACTCTTCGGCTCCGATCTCCTCGGCCACAGATGACCCATGACGTACTTCATGGCGAGTCCGGACAACCTATTCAGTTCGGCCCATTGAGCCAAACGATCGTCCACCCCAAGGGGACGCTCTGGATTGTGAAACTGCGACCAGAAAAGATTTTCCACTTCGCGATCTTTTTTATCTCGAAAGTGTTCGGTCGCATCAGCAGCACTCGCTGCCAAATCCAAATAGGTATCCTCCACACTCCACATCCGGTCCAACGGAGCAAACTTCGGATCGCAAAATTTCCTTCGAAGCGTAAAGGGCTTTCCAGCCGCAATCTGTTCGGCCTGACGCAGCTCCTCCTTCGCAGCTCTCATCGCAGAGCGCGCATCCTTGGCATCGGCAACGGCCTTCTCTAGGTTCGTCTGTTTCGCCCGGTCTTCTTTTTCAAGAAGTCTGCAATGGTCCGCAGCGCTCTTTAACTTTTCGGCCATCTCGGCCATTCCTTCCTTGCTTCGGCAATGAGCAGCCTGTTCGGCTCTCAGCTCTTCAAGGGCTTTCTTGGCAGCCGCATCACTTTCTCTGGCTTGTTCTTTAGCTCAGGCAAGTTCTGCCCTGAGACTCTCCACGGCGGCCGCACCATCTGCGTCAAGCACACACATCGTAAGATACTGTCGGGGTGGACGGCGTCCCCCGCGAGCACCTATGGGGCCGGAGCCCCTTTCGTTGTCCGGTGAGGGGGGCGGAGGGAGCACGGAGAGCAGATCGAGGCGAGCACACGGGCGGTTTACCCAGGTTCGGGCCGCGATGGACGCGTAAAACCCTACTCCTGCTTGGTTGTATTGAACTGGGGAGCTCGGGAGCTTGGAGAGCTAGCTACACCGAGCGTATGGCTGTCCGGATTCCGAATCTCCGAACCTCCGAACCCCCCGAACCCCCTCTACGTTGCACACGGGCCTCCTTTTATAGCGCAAAGGGGTCACCGACAGGTGTCAACGTAAGAGAAAGGGGTAAAAGTGTAAAAGGGGTGGAAGTTGTAACAGTGCGGGAACGGTGGCGCTACAGTGCGGCACAGTGTTATCATACCTACTTCTGACGGTAGGGGACAAGGGCATTAAATGCCCGTCACGGTCGCCTGGACAGCACCGAGGCGGACCGTTAGGTGCGCCACCGCTCGCCACGGTAGTGGCTGCATGCCACCGCATGCCCCTGGCTGCGCGGTGCCCCGCCACGTGCCTTTGGGGGAAACCCCGGAGCGACGCGTGGGCGGGTGAGCTGGAGCGCAGTCCTGAGGTGGCGATTTGCCGCGGCAAGTGGCTTGCCGCGGGGGTCGTCTTCCTGTGCCTGATAGCTTGCCGGCTATCAGGCCTTGCCGGAGCGCATGGCGCGCCGTGGCGGGCTTCTCTTGTGGTGCCTGGGTTCGGCCTTCCCGACAAGCTCCTCTTGTCGGGGTCTCGACCTTCTGTCTCGTATACTTTGTTCTTGGATGGTATCACATGGGCTTAGTCGTCCCGGCAAGCTCCTCTTGCCGGGGTCTTGTCTTCTTGGCCCGGCAAGCTCCTCTTGCCGGGGGCCTTGTCTTGAACGCTTGGTCTTCTCTTGGCGCTTCCTGGGCGGGCCTCGCCGCAGGGTGCTACAACTGCCCGTGCACATGTCTGGGGTACTAAGGTACCCCTACTTTAGTACACCGACAGGAGCCCCCGGGCCTGGGCCACACACGGTGCCGAGCGTCGTTGGGCCAGGCCCTAACAGTGCACGGGCACGCGTGGCCTTGGTCGCGCTGCTCCTTAACTCCGCATCCATCGCACCTTCCCAAGGCGGCGCGCGCTTATCGCGGCGTCGTGGGGGCGGGGCGTGCGGGGTGAGCGTGACGTGGGTGGCGTGCGCGGGGCTGAATCGCGCAGGCGCGCGTCACGTCGCGCACGATTCTTAATGGCAAGAACGGAGTGTCCGCCACTTCCCCATATAAGGCAGAGGAAACGGGAGCGGCTCCCCTCCTTCGCCTTTACTGCGTCCTCTCCCGTCTGCAGAGATCTCCTTTGTGCTCCGCCTCCATATTTCCTCCGCCGCTCGCTCGTACCTGCGGTGCTACCGGGTTCTTCGTCTCCCTTCCCTCGCCGCCTCCGCCATGGCCCCGAAGACCGAGAAGGCGAAGGCGGAGAAGACCAAGAAGGAGAAATCGGAGCACGCGGCGATGCTCACCTTGCTGCGGAAGCAGAACCTCGTCTTCTCGCCGAAGCTCAGCGCGCGGGAGCTCTGGAACAAGTACTACTTGTTCTGGGCCGAGGAGACCAAGGCGCATCCCCGCACCCGAGCCTATCCGGCCGCCGCCAAGGGCAACTACCCCGGCGGGTATTATTTCTTCGCGGCCTTCTTCCACTGCGGTCTTTGCCCTCCTTTTTCTGACTTCTTCTGCGACATAATGAACACCTTCGGCCTCCACCTTCTTGACTTCACTCCCAACGCCATCCTCACGATGGCGGTTTTCGCGCATATGTGCGAAAACTATATTGGGGTATATCCAAACGTCGCGCTTTTTAGGCACTTCTTCATCCCTAGAGTAGAGGCCGGCGCCCCCCTCGCCGGAGGGATATCTTGGGTCTTTCGCCTGAACAAGAAGGACTCCTACTTGCCGGGGGAGCTCCGCGGCAAATGGGAGGAGTGGCGTGCCGACTGGTGCTGGGTTGTCGAGGACCAGCCGCAACCTTTCACCGCGCCGCGCGCAACACCTATTATGCGTGGCAAGGATTGGAGCGAGCTGGATTCGGACGACCGCAAGCTCGACGTCGCCCTCATCAGGATTCTCCGTCTTCGGTCAGCGAGGCTGTCCGTTGGAGAGGTGGGCGCAGACTTCCTCCGCCGCCGCATCGCCCCTCTTCAAGATAGGAAGAGGCCAGTCTGGGAGTATAGCAACGCGGCGGACATAATGAGGCTGCGCCCCGGGCTCAACTTCAACTTCACGTCGGTGGAGCTGAAGGGGATGGTCCGGGAGCTATTCAAGCATGACCCGGCCCACCCAGAGTGGTTCAGGGAGCCCCGGGGAGTTGTGCCTCTTTGCAACAGCTCGGCCCGGGATTCCCTTCGCGCCATGATGCCCGCGTGCGACTCGCACGGCGTCGACCGCACGTGGATTCCGCCCAAGCCAGACGTCATCATGAACTTCTTCGACAACCTGGCGGAGGTGGCGAAGAAGAAGGACGAGGCCCAGGGGCTGACGCGGGACACCACCGCGCGAGAGGTAGCATGCATAGCTTCTTGGGCCGAAGAGGCCACCGCAGCCGCAGCGGCCGGGGAGTTCGGCTTCTCGCCCGAGGAGGCGGAGGCCGCGGAGGCGTCCCGCCAAGCGGAGGTGGCGGAGATCTGCAGACTGCTGAAGCTGCCCCCCGACGAGCTCGCCGGGGTTCCCTCTCTGAGGCACTCCGGGATCCAGGGGATCTTGATCGAGGCCGCGGCGAGGGCCACCACCGCCGGAGGACAAGGGGCCACAGCGCAGGACGCTGGGTCCAGCGGGCTTGCCGGGGTGGAGGAGGAGGACGGTGGTGACGACGACTCCGACGGATCCTTGGAGCTCTACGCCGATGACCTTCCCTCAGCGTCGGAGACCTCCTTGTCCCGTGTAAGCCCCAGGCGTTCTCCAGCGAAGCGTCTCCGCAGGACGGCGATGGGGGCAAAGGCGCCGGCCTCCCGGCAACAACCACCCCGCCAAGCGGCACGAACCTCCCGGGGGAGCCAGGTTGCGACGAGGGCACCCGGCGCGTCAGCCACGTCGGGGGCGCCCCGTAAGGCAGTGCCGCACGGAAAGGAGCCCTTGGAGGGTGGAGCGGCGGCTCCGCCCGCTCCCCGGGCCCCGGCAACCGTCGGGACCGCCAAGCGCCCGAGGGAGACCTCGCCTCCCGCTCCCCGCGTGACCGCGCGTCAGGTGGAGTTTGATTTCTCCGCCTTGAGCGACGACGAGGACGAACGGGAGTAAGAGCTTTGAGGTCTTGCATCTTCGTAAACTTTGCCTTGATTGTCGCAGGCTCTGATCTTGTTCCTTATCTTAACTTCAGGACCTTGGCGGAGCGAGTGGCGAAGAAAGCCAAGGCGCCCGTGGTCGAGGTTGCGGACGACTCGCCCACCGCGGCAACTGGGGGCGTGCCGGAGCCCAGCCTGCCGGATCCGAGCACTGCTCCGAGGGGCAGCCCCCAGCGTAGCCCCCAGCGCAGCCCCCAGCGTAAGTCTGGGTTCCGTACTTTCGCTCGTCGGGCGTGCTTGAGGGATCGTCCCTGCGCTGGTATCTTGATAATACTGTCTCGTGCAGAGGTGGAGCCGCAGCCGCAGGAGCGTCCAGAAACCGCCCCCGAGGAGCCGCGGGCCCCGCCGTCCCCGCCAAGGCCGAGCTCTCCGGTAAAGGAGAGCATCCCGCCAAGGGCGAGCACTCCGCCGAGGGCGAGTACCCCGCCAGGGGCGGGTAGCCCGGCGAGGGCGGTGACCCCGCCAAGGCAGAGCTCCCCGGCGAGGGAACCCGCCGCTGATGACGTCCGCCAAGGTAAGCTCTGTGACTTAGTCATCTTGGGTTCGTCTCTTTTTTTTTTGGATGTTTGCTTGAATTTCTTTTGCTCTCTATTCTCCTTCTGCTAGATTCCCCTCCCCCCGAGCAGATGGAGACGGAGGTCATCAACATCGAGGAGGAGGAGGGTGCGCGCGGCGGCAGCGGCGACGCCCCTGCCGCTGAGGACGCGGCGGGAGCTGCCGAGCCATCCGCGCAGGAGACCGCCCCAGCGGCGGACGCAACGGCCGGGGAGGGGGACGGCGGTCGCACTGCCGACCCGGAGGCAGCAGGAGCATCAGGTGCTGCGCCGGCCGCCGACCCCTCCGCCGAAAAGGAGCGGGCGGGTCATTACCTTGAAGCCCCCAATGGCATCTTCATCCAGGTGCCATGGGGCTCTTCTGCGCGGGCCCCCGCGGAGGGCGAGGCCCTTGATGGGGAGGTCCTCGCCTCCGCGGGCCTGAGGATTGTCGAGGCGCCCGGCGGGGCCGAAGAGCCCGAGGAGGAGAAGCTGCTTCGCCGGCTCCTAGCCCTTTACCGGGCCAGGCAGGCGAAGCTTGCTTCCCGGGAGACCCTCGCTGCGGAGGCCGCCGTCGAGATGGAGAAGCGTGCGACGGAGCTCCGCGCCGCCAACCAAGCTGCCCTCCGCGGCGTGGCGGAGGAGCGCGAGAGGCTCGCCGGGGAGTACCAGGAGTGGGTGCTGCAGAAAGCCGACGCCGAAGAGCAGCAGCGGCTCGCCGGGGTGGAGCTGTCTCGGCGAGAGGGAGAGCTTGCCCAGCTGCAGGCCAATCTCAACTCCCACGAGGAGGAACTTGCCGCTCGGGAGCGGGCCCTTGGCGAGGAGCTGGAAGAGGCGAAGGCCGCCGCGGCTGCCGCGGAGACCGCCAGGGAGGAGCTTGCCGCCAAGGTCGCGCAGCTAGAGGAGTCGTTGAAGGCGAGCGCGGAGAGGGTCGGCGCGCTCAATGCGGAGCGGGAGAAGGACGCCCACGCCAACTCCGAACTCCAGGCGCGTCTCTCCAAGCAGGGCGACGAGCTGAAGGCCGCCAAGGACTCCATCGAGGCCCTGGAGCTGAAAGTCTCCGCGCTGGAGGAGGGGCTCCGCAAGGAGCGAAGCTTGGCGGAGAGCGCCAACACTGCGGCCGAGGACTTCCGTCGGACCGTCGCGGTGTGGACCGAGGACCTGGTGTCTTCTGCATCCAACATCGACCAGGAATTGCTGGCGTTGAAGTTGGAACACCTCATCTACTCTCCGGACCCGGACCTCCCTCACAGCGCCAAGCTCAGCCTCTTCTTCAGAGGGGTCGCGCCGGCTCTTGCGGATCTTCAGAAGAAGATCCCCGCGCAACTGGCCGAGGAGACGCGCCGGGCCTGCACGGGAACCTTGGAGCATGTGCTGACGAAGATTGTATACCGCAATCCCGGTATAAATCTCATCAACGTTCTTCGCAGCCTGCCGGCCGACGCTGACATGGAGGCGCTGAAGGAGCAGGTCGCCGACATCATCGCTAGAGTGGCAAGATTTCCAGGATTGAGGGCGACCGCGTAGACTAGGCCTCCTTTATCTTATCTCTTTTTGTCGCTGCACACGGCGTTATGAGCTCATTAGTCACTGTGATAGGTTACGTAAGGTTTTTATCTTATCTGAACCAATCAGTGCCTTGTTATCTTCCTTGTCCTGGCCCTTTACTTTGTATGCTTTTCACCCTACGCTCCCGGGGAACTTTCCGGCAAGGGGCCCTTGGGCTTATGGCAGCTTGCCGGCCAAGGCCTCACCGGGAAGCAACCTCGCCGCAGCCAGTCGCAATCGCGCTCAGCTTGTTGAGTGAGCTCGGAAACGAAACAAGGGCGCGGCGCTCATCGCAGCTCACTTAAATCGTTGAGCGTACTCGAAACAAGGTGAGGGTGCGGCTAGCCGCGGGTAGGTTCCTCCGCGCACAGGTTTTCCATACAAAGTGTGACTGTCCAAGGAAGACAACCGAAAATTAAGAATCTGAACTGCTCAAATTCTAATAACTTAGCTTATGTATAACGCTCGTTCCTCGACGAGGCTTCTTTTTCTCGGACAGCACTTGGTTCCAGCACTTGGTTCCTCTCCCATCTCCTTCCCCCGGCAAACTCTGTGCGCGAGGAACGCTCCCTCTGTCTAAGAGGCAAGGAAAATAAAGAGGGAAGCAAGCACATGGCCTTTCGGCGTGCTGATGCTTACTGGACATGCATGTTACGCAGGATGCCAAATAATACATGCAAATAACGAAGAGGAGCATGCAAAAGGCAAAAAGCGCAAAGCATAGGTGCTTTCACTGATGCGCGGGGTCTGCGCCCGCCCCTGCGCCAAGGATCACATGCAACTGCGGCAAGACTTGGGCAGGGAGGTTGGTCGACGGAACGGGTTCCGGCAACCGCGCTGGCGAAACTCCTCCCACGGTTGGCGTCGACTCGTTTGGATCTTGGCGGACGAAACGCGCCGAAGAACGAGGTCGCCTTTTTCGCGGCTTCCGGCGCTAACCGCTGCGGCTACAGGAGCGGCGCAGGATTCGCTGGAGGCGAGCGGTTCGCCCAGTGGCCGGAAGGCGGTCCTCCTCAAGGAGCAGCTGCTTCTTGCCCGAACTCTGCGTGAGTGGGTACTCGAGGAGGGCCGTGCACGATTCCGTAGGGAGGAATGCCTCCGCCCCGCGGAGCGGGGCGGAAAGGTACCTGTTCATACCTGAACTTACCAGTGTTCGCCTGAATCAGATCCGCACAAACTCGACGCAGCCCCCTACCTGGCGCGCCAAAGATGTCGGGGTGGACGGCGTCCCCCGCGAGCACCTATGGGGCCGGAGCCCCTTTCGTTGTCCGGTGAGGGGGGCGGAGGGAGCACGGAGAGCAGATCGAGGCGAGCACACGGGCGGTTTACCCAGGTTCGGGCCGCGATGGACGCGTAAAACCCTACTCCTGCTTGGTTGTATTGAACTGGGGAGCTCGGGAGCTTGGAGCGCTAGCTACACCGAGCGTATGGCTGTCCGGATTCCGAATCTCCGAACCTCCGAACCCCCCGAACCCCCTCTACGTTGCACACGGGCCTCCTTTTATAGCGCAAAGGGGTCACCGACAGGTGTCAACGTAAGAGAAAGGGGTAAAAGTGTAAAAGGGGTGGAAGTTGTAACAGTGCGGGAACGGTGGCGCTACAGTGCGGCACAGTGTTATCATACCTACTTCTGACGGTAGGGGACAAGGGCATTAAATGCCTGTCACGGTCGCCTGGACAGCACCGAGGCGGACCGTTAGGTGCGCCACCGCTCGCCACGGTAGTGGCTGCATGCCACCGCATGCCCCTGGCTGCGCGGTGCCCCGCCACGTGCCTTTGGGGGAAACCCCGGAGCGACGCGTGGGCGGGTGAGCTGGAGCGCAGTCCTGAGGTGGCGATTTGCCGCGGCAAGTGGCTTGCCGCGGGGGTCGTCTTCCTGTGCCTGATAGCTTGCCGGCTATCAGGCCTTGCCGGGGCGCATGGCGCGCCGTGGCGGGCTTCTCTTGTGGTGCCTGGGTTCGGCCTTCCCGACAAGCTCCTCTTGTCGGGGTCTCGACCTTCTGTCTCGTATACTTTGTTCTTGGATGGTATCACATGGGCTTAGTCGTCCCGGCAAGCTCCTCTTGCCGGGGTCTTGTCTTCTTGGCCCGGCAAGCTCCTCTTGCCGGGGGCCTTGTCTTGAACGCTTGGTCTTCTCTTGGCGCTTCCTGGGCGGGCCTCGCCGCAGGGTGCTACAACTGCCCGTGCACATGTCTGGGGTACTAAGGTACCCCTACTTTAGTACACCGACAGATACTGGCATAAAACTCTTCTTACCTAATGCCGCCCGAGGAATTACATACCTTGAGCCTCATCAAGCCGCTTGTTGACAAGCGCGATGTCGGCATCTGCCACGTCCAGTTGCCGCTTTAGTTTGGCAAAACCATTAGTTCGGCTTGATTCCGGACAACCTGCCGCCTACATTCAAAGGCGACATCTTAGACCTGGGATTATGATCCTCCGCGTGCCGTCATTTCTTGACGACGCGCACAGTCTCAGGGGCTACTATCTACACAGGGCGCATCTTATTTATGCACAACTGACAAAAGTGTACATTATCTAATGTACCTCAAAACCCGTCAGTAAACTTTTGACGGCTTCATGCAAACCGCTCTCTGTGGATGAGATCCTTTCAATCATCGTGCCCATCAATGCACGGTGTTCCTCCGAGATAGAAGCTCGCCCCAGCAGAATCTTTAACTCCTCTGGCCGAGCACCATACGGTGCCGGACTCGTCCTACGGCCTCTTTCGAAGGCCTGACGCGGAGAACCTCGGGGGGCCGCATAGCCATCTTCCGCCCCCGCCGGACTCGGAGAAACCCTCCGCGACGACACCTCAGGGTCGCCCGCCTCGCTAGGCGGCACGGCAGGGGGAGGCGTCCCGCTCTCCATCATCTCCGGAAGGAGGTCCCCCGAAGATGAGCTCCGCTGGGAAGGGCTGAGGTCCTAGCTACAAGGTAAAATTTCGGTTAATCTTCTCAGATATAAAATCAAGGATTCCTCTCATCCCTCAAAAGGAAAATCTTTCTCTACTTACGGCTCGCTGGAGGGCTGATCCCTTTGAGCGCAGTTCGGCCGAGGAACTCCCCGGCGCCGAACCCTCTGACGAGGATTTTTTCTCCCGCTTTGAGGCTATGGTCTCCGGGTCGTCAGAGGCGGCCCTCTTCTTCCCCTTAGAAGAGGAATCATCGGCTCCTCCCTTCAGAACAGCCTCCTTCGAGGCCATAGTTTCCTTGTCATCCCCCTTACGTCTCTCCAAAGGCATTATTTTCAACATCCTGACAAGCACAGGATCCGGCCTAGTTTCGGGAAGGGGGCCGGACACCTGATCAGCTTTGCCTTCGCTATCCACTCCTGCTTAAAAGGACAGCTCTTTTAGGGGCAAGTTTACAACAATTATACGGATAGAAGGTCCGGGCACAAGGTTACTTACTTGAGTATCCGGGCGATTGCAGCTTAGGCCTGCGTCCTCGGTTAAATTCGGACACGCTTCTTGTGATCCGAAGAATAGTTTATACATCTCCACGGGCATTGCGCCCATGAAATTCTGGAGAGCTCGCGGTCCCTCTGGATTAAACTCCCACAGGCGAAGGGAGCGACGTTTGCCGGGCAATATTCGGCGAATCAACATGACCTGCGTCACCTTGACCAGGTTGAGGTCTCCTTCCGAGAGATCCTTAATCCGACCCTGCAACAAAGGCACGTCTTTGGGCAAACCCCAATCTGACCCTCTGTTGACCCATGACGCTAGCCGTGGTGGGGGACCCAAGCGAAAGGCAGGAGGCGCCACCCACTTGGAGCCCCAGGGAGCGGTAATATAAAACCACTCTCGTTGCCACAAGCCTAACTCCTCTTGAAAAGAGCCCTCGGGCCATGGAGCATCGGCATTTTTGCTTATAACAGCGCCTCCACACTCTGCGTGCCATCCCTCGATCATCTTCGGCTCCACTTTGAAGGTCTTAAGCCATAGTCCGAAGTGAGGGGTAACACGGAGGAACGCTTCACGCACGACAATAAACGAGGAGATGTGGAGGATGGACTCTGGAGCTAAGTGATGGAATTTCAGCCCGTAATAAAACAACAGTCCCCTCACAAAGGGATCCATTGGGAAGCCCAACCCCCGAAGGAAGTGAGACATGAACACCGCGCTCTCACCGGGCTGGGGACTGGGAATGAGCTGCCCTTGAGCAGGTAACCTATGCAAAATTTCGCCGGTCAGGAACTTAGCCTCCCTCAACTTTAGTGCGTCCTCCTCCGTGACGGAGGAGGGCGTCCATCGGCCTTGAAGGTCAGAACCGGACATTGTCGAAGGTCCGAAGCGCCTGGAATCTGGAGCCTAGGGTGTTGGAACTCGAAGCGACGGGCGAACTTGTTTGAGATTGAAAAAAGTAGTAAGGCCTTGGTCTCTTTATAAGAGGTCGAATACCAAGAGCCCTCCCTGTAACCGTCTGGGACTCGCCTTTAATCGAGGAAACGTGCTAACAGGCACGATTGGGTTACCCACGTCCGTATTGATGAGAATCCCGTAAAAAGGGCACACGATCTCTGCTTTGACAAGACGTGCCAAGGAAACTGCCTCGCAAAACATGCCGAGGTGGAAAAGTAAAAACGATTCGTAAAGGACTTGGCCGTAGTGTGATGATGCACTACGGAATGCGTCAGCAGATTTGATTTGTGTTAATATTATTCTCTCTATGGCAATATGTGGAAATTTATTTTGCAGAGCCGGACACTATTCTGGGTATTTACAATCTTCTATGAAGGACTTGGAGGAGGAACCCGCCTTGCAATGCCGAAGACAATCTGCGCGCCGGACTCGTCGTCATTGAAGCCTGGTTCAGGGGCTACTGAGGGAGTCCTGGATTAGGGGGTGTTCGAGTAGCCGGACTATACCTTCGCCGGACTCCCGGACTATGAAGATACAAGATTGAAGACTTCGTCCCGTGTCCGGATGGAACTTTCCTTGGCGTGGAAGGCAAGCTTGGCGATGCGGATATTCAAGATCTCCTACCATTGTAACCGACTCTGTGTAACCCTAACCCTATCCGGTGTCTATATAAACCGGAGGGTTGTAGTCCGTAGGACAATCAACTCCATACACAACGATCATACCATAGGCTAGCTTCTAGGGTTTAGCCTCCTTGATCTCATGGTAGATCTACGCTTGTACTACCCATATCATCAATATTAATCAAGCATGAGTAGGGTATTACCTCCATCGAGAGGGCCCGAACCTGGGTAAAAACATCGTGTCCCTTGTCTCCTGTTACCATCCGGCCTTGATGCACAGTTCGGGACCCCCTACCCGAGATCCGCCGGTTTTGACACCGACAGCCATCATCGACCCCTACTACGAAAAGATGAAGCAGGATGCCCAGAGAACAAGTCCCGTATCCTGGCACGGGGCCTGGATGCGACAACTAGATGAACCTCACCTTAGGTTTGTGGCCAAGAGCATGTACACATGCTACGAGATGCATAGGCGGATCGTTGACATGAGGAAGTGCCTCGTTGCCCAAATTGATGAGCCCGGATCGAGCCACAAGCAAAGCAAGCGTCACAAGAAGTAGATGATGATCAGATGATCGTTTATAGTAGTTAATCATGCATGTAATATATAGTTTACTTTATTGGTGTGTGGAAATGACATGTGTGTAGTAGCCACCTATGTAATTATGCATGTAATAGTTTACTTTGGTGTGTGCAAATGTCATGGTTGTAGTAGCCACCTATGTAAGTGGATGTTTAATTTGGTTATGCAAGCATGTCCTTATAAGTGTGTGTATATATATGTTGTTGTTCAGTATGCAATCCCATCGCACAACACACATGTCTTATTAGCAGCAACCGTCTGTGTTATTATCGGTCTTCACACACATTTTTTATTACAGACCTGTTTGCCGCGTATCACACACATCTTGTTAAGTTGAACCGTTTCTGTTCTCATGTCTCAACGCAAACAGTTCATCGAGTGAACCGCATGCCGTATATCGCACACACCTTGATCTGGCTGACCGTTTCTTTTGTGTTGCCTAATCACAAACAGTTCATCCGAGTGAAACATATGTTGTGTATCGCGCACGCCTTCATTTGGCTGCCCGTTTCTTTTGTTCCTCCTCATCGCAGATAGTTAATTGAACTGAACCGTATGCCCTTCATCGCACACGCAACTAAAACCTGAACCATGTTTGATGCATCCGTCATCACAAACGTTTTATGCATTTCTGACGGTTTTCATACAGCACCGTTTGCGATTATTGCATCGCACATAGTTTCTCGAAGGGTCTCTGATCGTAGTGTCGTGTTAGCAGCATCCTGCAGTAGTGAAAGGTTCTGGTTTTGACCCGGTGGCTGTGGTAACGACGTAGATCTTGCTGGTAAATCGCCGAACGAGCCGCCGCGAGGTCATGCTCCTCATCTAACAGGTCAAGTGCATCTTGATGTGCCTTTTCATTATCAGCTTCAACGTAAGCCGCCACACGGGGTGAGTCGTGACGGATGTCACTAGGGAGAACCACCTCTGCTCCACAAACCATGAAGAAAGGTGTGTAACCCGTAGATCTGTTGGGGGTTGTATTGATACTCCATAACACTAAGGGTAACTCCTCCACCCAACAACCCAGTGTCCTCTGCAAAGGAACCATAAGCCGGGGCTTGATACCTCGCAGAATCTCTTGATTAGCTCATTCCGCTTGACCATTGGACTGAGGGTGAGCCATAGAGGAGACGTCAAGTCGAATATGCTCCCGTTGACAAAATTCTTTCATAGCGCCATTAGAGAGGTTAGTACCATTATCTGTTATAATGTTGTGTGGAAAGCCAAAATGGAAGATCACCTTCTTGATGAATTGAACCACCGTTGCTGCATCACACTTACTGAACGGCTCTGCTTCCACCCACTTAGTAAACTTATCAACCGCCACCAAAAGGTGGGTCTTCTTATCCTTAGACCTCTTAAAAGGCCAAACCATACCAAGCCCCCAAGTCGCAAATGGCCAAGCGATTGGAATCATCCTCAACTCCTGAGTCGGAACATGAGCTCGCCGTGAAAACTTCTGACAACCGTCACATTTGCTAACCAAATCCTCAGCGTCAGCATGAGCCGTCAACCAATAGAAACCATGACGAAAAGCCTTGGCTACAAGAGTTTTAGAGACGGCATGATGACCACAATCTCCTTTGTGAATCTCTCGTAGAATCTCGCAGCCTTCTTCAGGAGAAACAAAACGTTGAAACGCCCCTGTGACACTGTGATGGTGCAACTCCCCATTAACAATCGTCATCGACTTAGACCGTCGGGTTATCTGCCTGGCCAAGATCTCATCCTTAGGGAACTCGCCCCAGGTCATGTAAGCCAAATACGGTACTGTCCAAATAGGAATAGCATGAAGAGCCGCCACCAATTGTGACTCCGGGTCAGGAACAACAAGGTCCTCCTCCGTAGGTAATTTGACCGAAGGGTTGAGTAGAACATCCAGGAACGTGTTAGGTGGCACCGGCTTACACTGAGACCCTAACCGGCTTAAGTTGTAAGCCGCCTCATTCTTCCTTCGATCAATATGATCAACTTGGTAACCCTTGAAGTGACCCGCAATAGCATCAACCTCTCGACGATAAGCCGCCATGAGCGGATCGTTAGAATCCCAAGTACCAGAAACTTGCCGAGCTACTAAATCTGAATCGCCAAAGCACCTTACCCGGCTTAAGTTCATCTCTTTAGCCATCCGAAGACCATGGAGCAGGGCCTCATACTCAGCTGCCGGATGTGGGGCTCTGGCAAACCCATAAGGTTCGAACACTGGGGTGCGCGCGAAGTCTTTCCCTCCTACCGATCTACGCTCAAGCTCGCTCAGATCTTGTGGACGAACTCAACGAACTCACAACACAGAAAGGGACACAAGGTTTATTCTGGTTCGAGCCACCGTTGTGGTGTAATACCCTACTCTAGTGTGGTGGTGGTGGATTGCCTCTTGGGCTGATGATGAACAGTACAAGGGAAGATCAGTCTCCTGAGGTTGAGGTGTTCTTCTGCGTATGAACTTGTGGTGTGAGGAGTTGATGAACTGCCCTCCCTCTCTCACTACTCTGGTGGCTAGTCCTATTTATAGAGGCCCTGGTCCTCTTCCCAAATATCGAGCGGGAAGGGAGCCAACAACGGTGGGCAAATTTGAAGGGGACAACTAGTACAAGCTATCCTGAACAAAAGCAGTCTTCGCTTGCGAAAAGCCCTGAGGTGACACCGTCTTGGGCTGCATGATGACCTCCGCCTTGCCGTCCTCCTGTTCTTGGTCTTGTTGCACCAATATGGCAACCTTTGCCTGATGCCTCGGTACTCTTTGTCTGTGCTTGCCTCCTTAGCACCAAAGAGGAAACAAGGACTCTGCGCGCACCGGCGCCCGCCTGGCACCGTTCGTCATGGTTCATGTCACCAGTCCCTCGTGAGGTTTGCCCCGCCTTGATATCTCCGCTCCTCGTGAGCCTGCCTAGCTAGGCCACTCCAGAGGAGGCCTTGTGGCGTCCGCCTCGCGAGGCTCGGACCCTCGCGAAGGTCTTGGATGCCTTGTTGATGAAGTTGGGCCGTACAGCCCGCTGCTTAGCCACGCCATGGGCCGCAGGCAGGCAAGTCTGGGGACCCCCGACCCCAGAACACTGACAGTAGCCCCGGGCCCAAGGTGCGCTCGGGCTTGGCTTCGCAGTGAAGCCAAGGGTCAAGTTCGGGGCGGCACGGGCCCCAAAAGCCTGCGGCCTCGGTCGACGCGTGGCGGTTGATTGGACGTGGGCGTCTCCGCTTCCCCATGCTGCCTCGGCAACTACACGACTTGACAAGTCCCTGCGACATGCAAGGAAAACCATCATTACCTGCGATCGTGGGAGACGCCGGTTGGCCTCCTCTCGCTATAAATGGGGAGGGGGCGGAGCCCCCGTTGCCCATCTCTTCCTTGCTCGCTTGCTTCGTCTTCCTTGCTCCACTGCTGACAGTGCCATCGATGGCGCCACGAAAGAACTTTTCTGCTGCCGAGAAAGGGAAGGCCCCTCGCGAAGGTCCTGGCTCCCCAGCGCCTAAGCACGGCCCTGGCCGTCCGTGCAAGCACACCGCGACCCCCGCTGTGGCCCACCGTCGAGGTGGCGCCGTGGCACGCGACGGGGATCATCCCATCCATGGTGGTCCAGCTGATGAGGGGAGGCGCGCGATGGTGGCACGGCCTCCCCGCCCGCGCTTCCATTCTGCTGAGGTGTCGTCGGAGTTCGTTGTCTGGTCGGAGAGCCCGGCCGGCAACTGGCTCCAACTTCTGCGCTTCTTCGCCGGCGAACTGCCGACCTCTAGTCTGGGCGGGCTCTGGCTGCAGGCGGATGGCTGCTGCAGCAGGGCCTCTTGGGTCGTGGCCCAGACTTTCGCCGCGGGCAACATAGCCCTGGCCCATGGCTAGAAGACGTTCGCCCGCGTGCGGGGCCTGGGCAGGCGATGCACCCTCCATTTCAGGTACGATGGTGAGTCGACCCTCTATGTGACCTGCTGTCCCGAGGCGAACGACGGCGAGGAGGTGCTCGGCCTTGGTGACGGTCGCAATGAGGACGAGGGCGAGCCTGCCTTCGGCGACGACCGTGTCTTCTCCAGCTATGGCGGCTCTTCCTCCGGTGACAGCTCCAGCAGCGGTGGCTACGATCAGCCACCACGTCGTCGCGCCCGCCTCGAAGGAGGCAGCGGGTCATCACGTCGTCGCGCCTCCGCGAAGCGCGAGGTGGGGTCTAGCTAGGCTTGGGGCGTCGCCAAGGGCCTGCCTCCGCAGACTACTGCAACGTTACTTTTGCTTAGCTTTTACTTTCTTTCCTGCGTCAGAAAACGAAATCTAGTATGGGCCCGGAGGGGCGCGTATCGAACTATGGTTCTTTGGTTAATGCATTGTGCAAGTTGTTTCCCATGCCTTACTGCTATTTTGTGCAGAGATAACTTAACCTGGCGCACTTAGGAAACCCTTTCCCTCGCGTGGTGTCCGTGTTGCTCGGAAACTGCAAAAAAAATCGTTAGGGGGCGTACCAAAGACCTGCCGTCCACCCAAGCCTTAACTGGGAGCCTTGTATCGCGGTACCCGAGGGGCACGGATTTAGGAGAGGTGTGCCAGCATCCAGGCTCGAACGAGCGTGGCTCGTGAAAAGGCAACGATAAGAGAAACGCTCACGAGGGCATCTGCCTAGCCCCCTCGCGAGACATGCGAGAGAGAGGATAAGAGTAAACCGAAGCCGAAACAAAAGGCAGCGACACAGGGCTGGGAAACCAAATCAGCAACGAACACCAAGAGCAACAATGATTAAGGAAAAGCGAGCCAACTTCGGAAAGCAAATGAAAAAGCCGCATCCGGCGCCTAATCTAGTCTTCAAGTCTTCTCACCAGCGCGGAGCTAAGTGTTGTCCACTAGGCGTGGGAGGGAGCCCCAGGTCCTGAGGCCGATGCTCCTGAGACTCCGGGGCGTGTACAGCCCCAACCCATTATTACGTGAGAGTGTCACGGGCGGCGATTCTTCACTGGCACCGGGCCTTCTTCACAGGCTCTGGGCCTTTCTTCTCAAGCTCTGGGCCTTGCTTCTCAGTCTCTAGGCCTTGCTTCATGGATAAAACTTCCGGAGGTGCTGAATGTTCCAGACATTCTGGATGGGTGCCCCATCCTGCGTCTCCAGGCGCGCAGCACCCGGCCTGGAGACATGGACGACCCTGAACGGGCCCTCCCACATGGGCGAAAGCTTGTGCAGCCCTTCCCTGGAGAGGACCCGCCTCAAGATGAGGTCGCCTACCTCGAGCGTTCTGGAGCGGATGCTGCGGCAATGGTACCGCCGCAAAGCTTGTTGGTACCTTGCCGCCCTCAGTGTGGCTTCGCGATGGCGCTCCTCCCCCAACACGAGATCCATCCCCCGCGTGGCGTCCTGCCACGCTTCGTCGAATGCCAGGACCCGCGCGGAGCGATGCCTGACCTTGTGAGGGAGGACTGCTTCAGCTCCATAGACGAGGAAGAATGGAGTCTCGCCCGTTGGCTTGGTGGCAGTGGTACGAATGGACCACAGCACGGACTGGAGTTCGTCGTGCCAGCCCCTGCTGCAGGCCTCCAGCTTCTTCTTGAAGGTTCTGGTCTTGAGGCCCCTCAGGACCTCAGCGTTAGCATGTTCAGCTTGGCCATTGCTCCTGGGGTGGGCCACTGAAGCATAGCAAATCTGCGTTCCAAGGTTAGCACAATAGGTTTTGAAGAGGTTACTAGTAAACTACGAGCCGTTATCTGTGATGATGCGGTTGGGAACCCCAAAGCGGCTCACGAGGCCCTTGATGAACTTGACAGCGGAGTTGGCCGGAATGGTACGGACGGCTTCCACTTCCGCCCACTTGGTGAACTTGTCGATGGCGACACAGAGGTAGCGGTCGCCCCCTGGCGCTCGTGGGAACGGGCCCAAGATGTCCATCCCCCAGACCGCGAACGGCCACGTGAGCGGAACGGTTTGGAGGCCCTGCGCAGGCTGATGGATCTGCTTGGCGTGGAATTAGCAAGCTTCACAAGACTTCACCAGCTCGGCTGCATCGTTGAGCGTTGTGGGGCAATAGAATCCGCTACGGAACACCTTGCCGATGAGGGTTCGTGACGATGAGTGATGTCCGCAGTCCCCGCGGTGTATGTCAATCAGCAGCTCCCTTCCTTGATCGCTAGAGATGCAACGCAGCGTGACGTCATTCGGCCGTTTCCTGTACAACTCGCCGTCTTGAATGCAGTATGCCTTGGCCTGTCGGGCCACATGCTCCGTGTCTTCTTCCTTCTCCGGCAATGTCCCGTATATCAGGTACTCCTTGAATTCCTTTGTTCAGCACTCCTCCTGGGGCTCGAGCGCCAGGAGCAGCCGAGCTCCTGAGGTTGGGCCGCAAGCTGGGGCTCCCGTGGCCGAGGGCTGTGGGAGCTCCTCCCGAGGCTGAGTTGTGCTTGAAAGAGGAGGCGTAGCTGACGGCTTGAAGAGCCGCTCTTCAAAGACGCCAGGTACTTGCGGTTGCCTCTTGGAGGCTCTCTTGGCAATGTCGTTGGCTTTCTTGTTGGTGCCTCGGGGCACGTGCTGCAGCTCCAGGTCCGAGAACTGCTTTTCCATCTTGTGCACCTCCGCAAGGTAGGCCTCCATATGCTCGTCCTTTGGCTCGTACACTTTGTTGGAGAAGTTGACGAGCAGCTGCGAGTCGCCCTTGACGGTAAGGCCCCTCACCCCCAAAGCTGCCGCGGCCTTCAGGCCAGCTATGAGGCCCTCGTATTCTGCGATATTGTTGGAGACCTTCTCACCGTGTTGGAAGCAGAGTTGCACGGCATAGTAAAGCTTGTCCTGCGCGGGCGAGATGAGCACTGCTCCAGCCCCCGCGCCCTGGTGCGCGAAGGCGCCGTCGAAATACATGACCCAGCCATATGGTGCCTCACTCCCTGGGGAGGTGGACCGGTCTTCTCCATCCTCGAGAGCCGGGGCATCGGTCCATTCTGCCACAAAATCGGCAAGTGCGGCTCCCTTGATGACCCTGGTGGTGCTGAACTCCAGCTGGAATGCTTGCAGCTCGATGTTCCATTCAGCGACCCTTCCGGCCGAGTTCGGGCTCCTGAGTACCCTCTCCAATGGGTAAGATGAGACGACCTTGATGGGATGGCCCTGGAAGTAGTGTCGCAGCTTGCGCGAGGCCACCAAGAGTGCGAGCAGGAGCTTTTGTGGCATGGGGTAGCGTGCCCTTGCGTCCCGCAGTACGGTGCTGATGAAGTACATCAGGTGCTCGATGAGGGCTGGCACACTGTTGAGGCTCGAGTCTTGCGGAGATTGTGGCGTGTCCTGGGGCGGAGGGCCTCCTGAGACTCGGCCGTCCTCAGGAGCTTTTGCGATGTTGCCTTGCCGAGCTTGGTCCTCTCCCGCTGATGACTCTGGTATGCCTTCTTGGCCATGCGCTATATCGACTCTGGCTTGGCGCAGGACTCCCTTCTCTTGGCGCTCCTCCCGAATCGCCACCAGCACCGCGCTGGCGGAGTACGGGGTGGCGGCAAGGTAGAGTACAAGAGGCTTGAGAGGTCGTGGGGCCACCATCACCGGGGGGCTGGTGAGGTATCTCTTGAGTTCTTGGAAGGCCCGATCGGCCTCCGGGGTCCACTCGAAGGGGCCCTTCTTCTTCATGAGCTTAAAGAAGGGTAAGGCACGCTCGCCTAACTTGGAGATGAACTCACGCGGTCACCCATCCTGCTAGCTTCTGCATCTCCTTGAGGGTCTGTGGTGGGCTCATATCTTCAATGGCCTTAATCTTCTCCGGGTTCGCCTCGATCCCTCTATGGGATACGAGGAACCCTAGTAGCTTGCCAGAGGGGACACCAAACATGCACTTCTCCGGGTTAAGCCTTAGGTTCACCCGGTGCAGGCTTTCAAAGGTCTCCTCCAAGTCTTGAATCAACGTCCTCGGCTCACGAGATTTGACTACTATGTCATCGACGTAGGCCTCTGTGTTCCTCCCGAGCTGCCGCCCCAAGGCGATGTGCATCAGCCGCTGAAAGGTTGCGCCCACGTTGCGGAGGCCGAAAGGCATGCAGGTGTAGCAATACACCCCACATGGTGTCAAGAAGGCCGTCTTCTCCACATCCTCCACCGCCATCTTGATCTGATGGTATCCAGAGAACGCATCCAGGAAACATAGCAAATCGCACTCGGCGGTAGAGTCGACGATTTGATCGATGCGCGGGAGGGGGAACGGATCTTGGGGGCAGGCTTTGTTGAGGTTAGTGAAGTCGACACACATCCATTCCTTCCCGCCTTTCTTCGGCACCACGACAGGGTTCGCTAGCCAATCAGGATATCGAACTTCTCGAATGGTGCCAGCCGCCTCTAGCTTGCGTGTCTCCTGGACGATGAAGGCCTGCTTCTCGGCGGACTGCCGTCTCGCCCGCTGCTTCACGGGGCGCATGTTGGGGCACACCCTTAGATGATGCTGGATCACCTCTCTCAGGACCCCTACCAGCTGATTGGGCTCCCATGCGAATATCTCTTTGTTCGCGCGCAAAAACCTCACCAAGGCTTCTTCTTGTCCTGGGTCAAGACTGGTTCCTATGGTAAAGGTGGCTCCTAAAGACCCGTCCTCGTCCACCAGCACCTGCTTGGTCTCGGCCTTATCTTGGGTGAACAACTGCTTCTTCTTAGCGGGCGCGGTCTCCTTGGCCTCGGGCGCACCGGTGTCGGCCGGCTGTGCCGCTGCCGCGGCCTTGAAGGCGAGCCTGAGCGCCGTCAGTGTCTCCTTAGTGTCCCCTTTGATGGTGAGGACGCCCTTGCTCGCTGGCATCTTCATGAGGTTGTAGGCCGGGTGAGTCGCCGCCATGAACTGAGCAAGAGCCGGGTACCCGAGTATGGCATTGTACGGGTGATAGATGCGGGCGATGTCGAAGTCCACCAGCTCGGTGCGATAATTGTCGCGCGTGCCGAAGGTGACGGGGAGGAGGATCTGCCCCAGAGAGTGGGCAGCCCCGCCGCCTATTCCCGAAAAAAGGCTTGCTGAGGTTAAGCCTTTCGAGCGGCACATGGAGGAGGCTGAAGGCTTCTACGGAGAGCAGGTTGAGGCCGGCGCCACCGTCGATGAGGGTCTTGGTGACGGCCACGTTGCAGATGGTAGGCGTGCAGAGCATTGGGAGCATGCCAGAGCCGGCGGTGGAGCCCCGGTGGTCCTCTGAGCCAAAGGTGAGGTCGGCCTCCGGCGCGGCCCAACCCGGTGGAGCCCCGGGGCGCTTGGAGGCCGCCCCAATCTGGTGGAGGAAAGGCTTGATGTGGTGATCTGAAGGCGGTGCTTGAGAGCCACCGAGCAGCGCCGCGACTGCGTGGTGCGCCAGCACCGCATAGCGCGAGATGAAGCGGTTGCGGAGTTCTTCCCAGGACGCCATCGTGGATTCTGGGAGGTTGAGCAGCCAGGCGCGTGGCTCGCCGGCGAGGGCCATGGGGAACCAGTTGGCCATGATCTTGTCGTCGCCCCGGGCTTCAAGGAACACCTCCTCGTATGCCAGCAGGAACGGCGCCGGATCTGCCGCGCCGTCATAACGCGGCGGCATCTCCGGCTTGAACTTGGTCGGCCACTGCACTCGCCGCAGGGCGAGAGCCAGGGCCCGGTACCCAGACTCCCCGCCGCTGGTGTCGGCCGCAAAGGGGGATGGCGGCGCTCCTGCCATGAGAGCGAGGCGCGGCGGAGCGGAGCGCAGGTTGGCGGAAAAGAAGCTCCGGCGCACCCCTAGCTGGCGCGCCAAATGTCGGATGTGGGGCTCCGGCAAACCCGTAAGGTTCGAACACTGGGGTGCGCACGAAGTCTTTCCCTCCTACCGATCTACGCTCAAGCTCACTCGGATCTTGCGGACGAACTCGACGAACTCACAACACAGAAAGGGACACGAGGTTTATACTGGTTCGGGCCACCGTTGTGGTGTAATACCCTACTCCAGTGTGGTGGTGGTGGATTGCCTCTTGGGCTGATGATGAATCGTACAAGGGATGAACAGCCTCCTGAGGTTGAGGTGTTCTTGTGCGTATGAACTTGTGGTGTGAGGAGTTGATGAACTGCCCTCCCTCTCTCACTACTGTGGTGGCTAGTCCTATTTATAGAGGCACTGGTCCTCTTCCCAAATATCGAGCGGGAAGGGAGCCAACAACGGCGGGCAAATTTGAAGGGGACAACTAGTACAAGCTATCCTGACAAAAGCGGTCTTCGCCTGCGAAAAGCCCTGGGGTGACACCGTCTTGGGCTCCACGATGACCTCCGCCTTGCCGTCCTCCTGGTCTTGGTCTTGTTGCACCAATATGGCAACCTTTGCCTGATGCCTCGGTACTCTTTGTCTGCGCTTGCCTCCTTAGCACCAAAGAGGAAACAAGGACTCTGCGTGCACCGGCGCCCGCCTGGCGCCGTTCGTCATGGCTCACGTCACGAATCCCTCGTGAGGTTTGCCCCGCCTTGATATCTCCGCTCCTCATGAGCCTGCCTGGCTAGGCCACTCCAGAGGAGGCCTTGTGCCGTCCGCCTCGTGAGTCTCGGACCCTCGCGAAGGTCTTGGATGCCTTGTTGATGAAGTTGGGCCATACGGCCCGCTACTTAGCCACGCCATGGGCCGCAGGCAGGCAAGTCTGGGGACCCCCGTCCCCAGAACGCCGACATCAACCGCATTGTTAGTACAAGGGAACATTAACCGGAGAACATAAGAAAATGTATCACCTCGTGGGGAAGTCAAGACAACTCCAGCCCCCGAGCCCTCCAACTGTCTGGATCCATCAAAGTGAATAGTCCAAGAAGTGTTATCCGGTTTTTCCTCAGGTGTACGCAACTCTATCCAATCATTGATAAAATCCATGAGTGCTTGAGACTTGATGGCTGTACAAGGCACATACTTCAAACCATGGGGTCCAAGCTCAATTGCCCACTTGGCAACCCCGCCTGTAGCTTCTCTGTTTTGGATAATGTCCCCTAAAGGGGCAGAGCTAACCACAGTAATGGGATGACCCAGGAAATATTGCTTAAGCTTCCGGCTTGCCATGAAGACCCCATACACGAGCTTCTGTCAGTGCGGATATCTCTGCTGGGACTCAATAAGCACCTCACTGATGTAATAAACCGGCCGTTGAACCGGATACTCCTTACCTGCCTCTTTCCTTTCCACCACAATGGCTACACTGACAGCTCGGCCATTGGCAGCCACATACAACAACAAAGGCTCTTTATCAGTAGGAGCAGCAAGAACCGGCGGCTCAGCCAGTTGCTTCTTAAGCGCCTCAAACGCCTCATTAGCAGCATCACTCTAGACGAAATTATCTATCTTTTTCATCATCTGATACAGAGGGATGGACTTTTCTCCTAGGCGGCCTATGAACCGGCTCAAAGCCGCTATCCGACCCGCCAAGCGTTGGACGTCATTGACACACTTCGGCTTAGCCAGAGAAGTAATAGCCTTGATCTTTTCTGGGTTAGCTTCAATGCCTCGGTTTGAAACCAGAAAACCCAGAAGCTTGCCCGCCGACACACCAGAAACACACTTGGCCGCGTTAAGCATCATCTTGTAAACCCGGAGATTGTCAAATGTTTCCTTCAAATCATCAATCAGGGTCTCCTTCTTCCTGGATTTCACCATGATGTCATCCACATAAGCATGAACATTACGCCCGATCTAACTGTGAAGGCAATTCTGCACACACCGCTGGTAAGTCGCCACGGCACTCTTGAGCCCAAAAGGCATAGACACATAGCAGAAGGCTCCAAAAGGAGTAATTGAAGTTGTCTTCTCCTGGTCCTTAACTGCCATTTTGATCTGATGATAACCAGAATAAGCATCCAGTAAACTCAAACGCTCACAACCCGCCGTAGCATCAATGATCTGATCAATACGAGGGAGAGCAAATGGATCAGCCGGGCAAGCCTTATTTAAGTCCGTGTAGTCCACACACATTTGCCATGTGCCGTTCTTCTTAAGCACCAGCACCGGGTTAGCTAACCACTCAGGATGAAAAACTTCAATGATAAACCCGGCCGCTAAGAGTCGGACCACTTCTTCACCAATGGCCTTCCGCCTCTCCTCGTTAAAATGACGAAGGAATTGCTTGACCGGCTTAAACTTCGGATCAATATTAAGAGTGTGCTCAGCGAGTTCCCTCGGTACACCCGACATGTCTGAAGGCTTCTATGCAAAGATGTCCCGGTTCTCACGGATGAACACGATGAGCGCGCTTTCCTATTTCAGATCTAGATTAGCACTGATACTGAACTGTTTAGATGAGTCGCTAGGAATGAAGTCAACCAATTTAGTGTCATCTGCCGACTTAAAATTTAATGAAGGATCATGCTCTCTAGTTGCCTTTTTCAAGGACGTCATGTCTGCCGGGGCAACATTATCCTTGTAAAATTTCAGCTCCTCTGTTGCACAAACCGATTCAGCATAAGCCGCATCACCTTCCTCACACTCCAAGGCCACCTTGCGACTCCCATGCACGGTGATGGTGCCCTTATAACCCGGCATCTTAAGCTGCAAGTAAACATAATAAGGCCTCGCCATGAACTTAGCATAAGGCGGCCGCCCAAACAGAGCATGATAAGGGCTCTTGATCTTGACCACTTCGAAGGTTAAAGTCTCAGACCTGGAATCATGCTCATCTCCAAAGGCAACTTCCAAAGATATCTTACCCACTGGGTAGGCTGACTTACCCGGTACCACACCATGGAAAACAGTGTTTGATGGCTTAAGATTCTTATCAGTCAGTCCCATGCGGCGGAAGGTCTCATAATAAAGTATGTTAATGCTGCTGCCTCCATCCATGAGTACCTTAGTAAATTTATAGCCCCCAACCTGAGGTGCCACCACCAGAGCCAGGTGACCCGGATTATGAACCCGGGGCGGATGATCCTCATGACTCCACATAATAGGTTGTTCTGACCACTGTAAATAATGAGGCACCGCCGGCTCAACAACATTCACAGCCCTCTTATGAAGCTTCTGATCCTACTTACACAAGCTGGTGGTGAAGACGTGATACTGCCCACTATTCAATTGCTTCGGGTTGCTCTCATAACCAGACTGCTGCTGCTATTGATTCCCCTGATTACTCTGCTGATTGTAGCCACCCTGGTTGCCGTGGCCTTGAAACCCGGAACTTGAACCGCCGCCTCCATGACCCGGACCATGAGAGCCGGACCCTGAACCGTCGTTTGGGCCATGGTTGTGTTGGATGGACTCCCTAAAGTGTCTCATTATGCTGCAATATTTCGACAGATGGGTAGCTGGCTTCTGATTCGTTTCGTGCTTTGGACATGGCTTGTTTAACATGGCCTCAAGGTCAAATTTTGTCCCTTGAGACGGCCTCCCCTTACGGCGTTGGTTATAATTCCGTGCATCGGTGTTAGCCACAAAATTATCAGCTTTGCGCTTACCGTTGCCACCCAGATTGGTTGGGTTCTACTGTTGTCCCCTCATACCACCACTCTTCTTTCCCTTCCCTGATCTTTCATCATCAGAGTCGGGGTCCTTGGTACTATCAGAGTCGGCATACTTGACAAGAGCCGCCATGAGCTCCCCCATATCGTTGCAATGACGCTTAAGCCGCCCAAGCTTCTGCTTGAGTGGAAGGAAATGACATTTTTTCTCCAACTTCAAAACCGTTGAGCCGACGTTGATATTATCTGAAGAATGTATGGTAGTTGAGGCCCGGCTCACCCAGCTGGTCGTTGACTCGCCCTCAGCTTGGACACAAGAAACCAAGTCCACGATCGACATAGGCTGCTTGCACGTATCTTTGAAATTCTGGATAAACTGGGCCTTCAACTCTGCCCATGACGCGATGGAATTAGCCGGCAGCCCCTTCAACCACGTGCGAGTCGTCCCTTCCAGCATCATGGTGAAATACTTAGCGTATGCAGCCTTGCTAACATGCAGCATCTCCATAGCCATCTCATAACTCTCCACCCAAGCCTCAGGGGGCTGATCTGCTGTGTAGTTAGGCACCTTACGAGGGCCTTTGAAGTCTTTGGGTAGACGTTCATTTCGCAGAGCCGCCGTTAAACACGGCACACCCAAAGATCTAGAAGTTACACATGCCTCAACTAAAGTCGCCGGGTAAACCGGCGCGTGCTGATGAGCTGCTAGTTGAGCCGCCAGCTCGGCCTCTCGACGCGCTCTGCCCTGGTCCACCAAATCTTGTGCATTGGCACCATTGTGCGCCGGGTCATGTCCATGAGGTTGGTTATGGCGCTGCTCAGTACTCGAGACTGCTAGAGAATCCAGGTGCCTACTGTAGCTCCGGCTTGGACGAGGGGTTGAGTGAATCCGGTCACGACTATAGGAATAAGCCTGCTACTGTACCAAAGCCGTTTGAAGAAGCTCTCTGGCCCCTCGGGTTTCAACCGCCGTTGGAGTCTCACCCTCAACCGGCAGAGCCGCCAATTGCGTAGCTGCAGCAATCATGTTGTCCAAAGGGTTGGAATAATGACCCGGTGGCGTTACCACATGCTGAGGCAGGGTGTTATTCATATGCAGAGGACCTGCCACGTGCAGCTGAACCGGAGCTCCACCCCCTAGCGCTTCAGTCATCTGGTTTATACCTGGCGGGTTACTGGCCCCTGCCCCAGGTGTGTTGAAGGGGTTCCTCGATTCATACACCAAAGGCAGACGACTCCGGTGCTTTCTCCTCAAGACTTCGTTCGCAGCGTTTTGATCCACCGAGAGCCGGTATGAGTCTGTTGTGCCTGAGCGTTTAAAACGGTCCGCTCTGCATTCATCCTAGCGTTCTCCACCGCCAGATCTTCCTTGGCTTGTGCTATCTCTTCACGCAGCTTAGCCACATCCACCTTTATGTTGTTCCTGATTGTCTGCGGTTACCTCTACTCCCATTAGAGTCGCCAGATCGTCCAACAGATATGTTAAAACTTGAGCCGGCGGGCGAGCTGACCCGCTAGCACCAGCTGCTGTTACCGCCACCGCACTGGAAGTCATGGCCGCGACGGCTGTTGAACCAAGAACCGGTTGAGTGCCAGCCATGAAGATCGCCACTCTGTTCGGCGGCTCATGGGGGTCCGGAATACTGTCGCCATCAGAACAGCCCCTAAGCCGTCCGTCTTGCAGTTGATACATCGAATTGGTTTCGCCCGTGGACGACACACCATCATAGTAGATGGTCGTCTCACCACCAGACACAGAGGCTTCCAATTCAGCCCCGTGAACGCATCCAACAAAGGCACGCTTCACGATGGGTTTAACCCGGTCGGGTCGTGCACGTTGAGCCGTCTCGATGATGTCGGTGTAGATGTCCGGCTCGGGGCTTGATTCACCGATCTTACCGATGAAGACGTGGATTTCACCGAAGGGGACCCGGTACCCATACTCAATTGAGCCGGCCTTGGGGCCCCAGCCTGCGTCGTCGATGTAGAGCTTGCCGTGACGACTCTTGGTCATCCGGCCCACAGCGTATCCCTTGGGCCCTTCAAAGTTACCCTTTAAGAACTCAAAACCACCGCGCGCTCCCACGGTGGGCGCCAGCTGTCGTGGAATTGTCACAACAGATGTCCTAGTGCAAGGACTTAGTTGTGGAGCCATGGCGACGAGGTTAGCTGAAAGGGGTTAAAACAGGACAAAGGACACGAGGAGTTTATACTGGTTCGGCCCCTTGCCGTGAAGGTAAAGGCCTAATCCAGTTTGAGGTGGTATTGTTAGGGTTACGATTACCAGGGAGCGGATACGCTTTGCCTGGCTCTTGATTTGTTGTTTCTTGCCCTAAGCCGCTGTCGGGTCGTCTTCTTATATACATGGGTTGACGCCCTGCAGCCTACAGAGTCCCGGTCGGCTCATACAAACGTGTCCGGCTCGGTGACTTATCGTACATGCCTTACAATACATGTTTACATATACATGGCGATTTACACTTACGAGCCTTAAGCCGCCTTCGGGTTTGAGCCCTTTAACAAGCCTGTCTTATGAACCGCCATCTTCAATATACTCTTGGGCTTCATTTAGATGAACCGCCATAGGGATGACCCGACCCCTCCTGGGCAGGTCATATCTGATAGTCATATTCCCAACACACTGCATGACATCAATATAAACAGCCAACAAGAAGTTTGTGGGCCTTCGGTGTTTTTTATTCCCCCCCCCCCCCCCCCAAAGTCCCTCTAGTTGAATAAAATCCCCCCCCCCCCAAAGTCTAAAACCGGTTAAATTATCCAGCAATACCAGACCAAGTAGGCCCTTGAGTGGTTTTGGACATGATTTCAGGTGTCTTTGTGTAATTGCTACTGACTGTTCAAGCTGACTTGGCATGATGCAACAGTGCCACGTCATATGCAAGCCAGGGGTGGCCGGCAGGCATAGCAGCGCGGCGAGCTTGGGTGGGTTCGGGTAATCGCACCCCAGAATGCACTGCCACGTCATATGGCAAGTCAGCAACAATTACACAAAACCACTTGAATTCCTGTCAAAAAACACTTAAGGACCTAATTGTAAACCAACTATAAATAGTTGTGGTATGA
This sequence comes from Aegilops umbellulata, assembly GCA_032464435.1. Classification (NCBI taxonomy): domain Eukaryota; kingdom Viridiplantae; phylum Streptophyta; class Magnoliopsida; order Poales; family Poaceae; genus Aegilops; species Aegilops umbellulata. Next base: position 22,659,347 of record CP136057.1, read on the forward strand.
TTCACCAAAAAAAAAAAAGGTTGTGGAATTTTTACCCACCACGCCACTGCCAAGTGAAAACGTTCCGTTCAGTTTCTTTTCTGGTATACAGTCGCGTGACGCGAACATATCCCTCCTACTCCGGCGACCGAACAGGCAGCCCCCACGCGTCCGTCAAAAAATAAAAGAGCAACTCGCCGCCGCCGCCGTCGCCGTCGCCACCGCCGGTACTAGGGTTACCGGTGCCTCGCCGCTCCTCCGGACGGCCCTCCGTCGCCGCGCTGTCCTCCCCTTGGTCCGCTGCACCTTCAGCCGGGAGTCCTCCTGCGCCAACGGCCGGAGCTGGTCCGCGACGCCGACCGGAGCAGGTCTGCCACCCTCACCCCTCTCCCCTCTCCTCCCCCTCTCCCTCCTGACCGGAGCATCCTCGGTTTCATTCAATTTTTCTCCTTCTGATTTCTGTATTGGATGAATACTCTGTAGATTGGGATTGGAGATCGGCATGGTGTGGGTGGCGAATCTGGAGACGATGGAGCTGGAGATCCTGGGCATGAACTTCGGCTGCGTCCTCTCCGCCCTGGCGGACGCCAAGATCCCGGAGAAACAATGCCTGCTCCCGCTCGTCTCCAAGCTCCTCGGCTACTGCATCGTTGCCGCCTCCACCACCGTCAAGCTCCCGCAGGTTCGGTTCCGTTCTTGCCTGAACTTTCTTGGTGATTTCTCAAGATTACATCATTGGCCACCCGTAGTAGATTATTGTGCCATATGAATCCAAAGAAGCGCGTTCCGTGTGGCTGTTTGATTCGTCTGGTGGTGGGTGGGTGTGAGAGGATGCCAGGTTCTTTACGTGAGCATGGCGTGCAAAATTGCGCATAAATAAAGGGCTGTTTGTTTGGTAGCCTGGCCTGGTTGAATCCTTGGCACGGCATGGCAAGGCCCCTGTGCTAGATTGTGCATAAAACCAACGAAGCGAGAAGCCACAAGTGAATTCTTTGTTTGTTTGCTCCATGGTCGTGTGATCCCTGTGATTGTTAGTGTGTAGGTTGGAGTTTTTGCAAATTCTCTCTAGCCCATGAGAAATATAATCCTCGACCCTCTTGAGGCATTTGGGGGTCTCACTACATAGCCGCTTGCTTGAATCTAGAAATTGATTAGCGAGCATGATTCCTGGGTGCCACATGCTCTGCTCTGTCACCACCAATGGTGCATTCCATTCCTGGCCAGTTGACAGAAAAACATGCTCTACAGCCCCCATCGCTCTCATCCTAAAACTTTCAAGGCAACCTTCATCCTTGATGGCTTGCTGCGTGAGGAAGCCTTCCACAGGAACCCGATTGCTGCCAGTTTTCCAAAATTTGAAGACCCTGGAGATGAGCAATGGAAGGAGATCAGCCAGTGGGACACCACTGAAAATCTTCAGTACAGACGTAGGGTACATCTGGTCAGCATTGCTGGATGCTAAGATCCCTTCCATGGACTCCCTGCTACCATTCTTGTCAACAGTCCTTGGATACTTCATCATTGCTGGATCTACTTTCATCAAGCTCCCTCAGGTGCCTGTACCTAGTGTCATAAATTAGAAACTAGTTTTAGTCGTGGGGGCGTTTACATCTTCCCATGGCAGGTAGCTTGCTGTTTTGTGTTGTGTTGTCATGCCTAATTTTGGAAATGAATTAAAAGATTAAGGCAGGTCTGAGGTGTTGTTTGCCATTTTTGTTGTGTTTTGGCACGATTCTTGTTGTTTCATTGACCTAGTGTCCTCAACCCTTGCAATGGCAAAGATTGGCCACCAAACCTTGCCTTGAGGGGGTCAACAAAATGTATTTTTAGTTTATGAGTACTGCAGAAGTTCAGTGTGAGAGTTTGCTGTACACACACAACATGGATTATTACAATGTCAGAAAGGGTTGCAGGCTTTGTTGCGCTTCAGATGGATGATTGTAGACTGGTAGTAACCTGCCTGGCAGATTTTTTGTATGCTTATTTAATCAACCAAGTATTGAAGATAATCACACAGTATAGTAATCTAGCAATGTTTTATCTGTTGAGTATCATGTAGAGATGTGTAGTGATCGACATGTTCTTATAGCATTTAGTGTATGGTGCTGAACTGCGGATGTAGTTGGTGTGAGATACTCAGCTATATTGGCAAAAGTTAAGTTAGTCAATCTTAAAATGAGGATTACAGTATGTAAAAGCCTGTGGAATTATGAGGCTCATATAGTGATTCATTAGTTAATCTTCAACCTCTTGTGAAGATGAACACAATAACATGAGTTGTGGTCTTCATAAGAGTTGAGATTTAAGATCAACTGTTGGAAACAAATGTATCATATAGAATCACATCCATGTCTTCATACTGAATGAATCTGAACCTGGCTTTTTCAGGAAATTGTATGTATAAGTGCTTTTATATTTCAATCACAAGGAAATTGACAGCCTTCTCTTTTCGATGTTCTTCTTTGACTGAACTTTTTTGTTGCAGATACTAAAGATTTTGAAGCATGGAAGTGTTAGAGGACTTAGTGTAGCCTCCTTTGAGCTTGAGCTCATTGGCTACACAATTGCTCTGGCATATTGTATTCATAAAGGACTGCCCTTTTCAGCTTATGGAGAGCTAGCTTTTCTGCTGATCCAAGGTTTGTCTTTGACCTAATGTCATAAATGGACTGTGGGTGAAGTAGCAGTACTCTCGTTTCTACTTATAAAGCTGCATAGAAACTATTCGCCAATCTTTTTAACCTACATCTGTTTTTCTTGCAGCAATTATCTTGATTGGAATCATTTACTATTACTCGCCACCAATGGGAAGCAAAACATGGATGAAAGCTTTGCTGTATCCTTGTTGTCCAGGAATTTATTATAGTTTTTCTTAAGTACCGTCATCAACAGTATGGAAATACAAATGGGAAATGTTGACAAACTACTCTGTTTCAGTAACACTGCTGATTTAGTATTTATTTTACCTGCTTTCCCTAAGCGATGGTTGTTTAGATACTGTGGATTAGCTCCGACTGTTTTGGCTGGAAAAATTGATCCAGGTCTTTTTGAAATCCTTTATGTAAGTAGAAAGTGGTATTTTATTTTGTGTACACTTGAAAAGTTCTGTATGATCTTGTCTTCTGATTCTGGGACTTGTATGTTTTGCAGGCTTCACAGCATGCCATCTTCTTTTGTGCTAGAGTACCGCAGATATGGAAAAATTTCACAGTATGACCTTTGGCCTTTATTTTCTGTTACATCTTGCTACACCTAGCTATATGATTGTTCAAATTTTTTTCTAGCAAGCTTGTTTTGTCAATGGATAAAGGGATCACCATATGTTGTTAACTAGCACTTCACACCTTCTTTTAGTAGTACTGTTGCAGAACCTTCTTTTATCTTGAGAGATGAGTTTAATATAGAATGTGTTGGTGTTATGCAGAATAAGAGCACTGGCGAGCTGAGCTTTCTGACTTCTTTCATGAATTTCGCTGGTTCCCTTGGTAAGTTGGAATAGTTGGCAATAAATTTTCAAGCCTGCATTTTATTTACTTGCATTTCCTTTTCGGTCTGATGTTACTGTCTAAAACTAAACAGTATTAGCACCATTAATTTCTTAATACATTATACTCCTAAGAATATGATTGATGACTTGAAGCAGTTCATATTCTTATTTGGCGAAGTACTTTTGACCTTTAGGCAAATATTGGTTTTGTTCGTCAGGTTTTACTCATGTGTAAAAATTTCCCCTTGTACGGAGTGTTGAAAGCTGGCTAATTCTTAATGCTCCTTTCTGTTGCAGTAAGAGTTTTTACCAGCATCCAGGAGAAGACTCCATTAAGTGGTATCCTTTGATTCTGATTATAGTTCATTTCTACTTCACCTGATGAACATCTCTGACTGTTTTTATGTAGCTGTTTATGCTTTGCTTCTTGACAAGCTAAACTGTTGTATCGTGTAGTGGTATGTACATTATTAGCAATATGCCCTATTTCCCCTTGTGCATAATCAGTTCAGCTCTAGGCCAATAAAAGTTGTTAGTGAACCTATCTTAGGTTGCTGATCCGTTCATTTGAGGTCCTGTTAGTTTAAGTTGATTTGGAAGATGCATAGATATCGTGGATTATCGAAAGAATACGGCACTAGTTTCAGTGACATATGATGCAGTATTTGTCCTCCCTTTGCTGTACTCCTCTGGACCCTCCTTGACTCCTGGAAAGTACTTATGGGCTCTGTAATCGGCATCGTGACAAACGGCACAATCTTGGGTCAGATAGCGATGTACCAAAAGCCCGCGCCGAAGAAAGGGAAGAAAGAAGAGTAATAAGGCGCGAGAGAAAGGACATGAGGTTGTTGCTGGCGGGTTTACAGTTTTGCTCCAGGGCTATTCTATTCTTGGAGCAACATTGTGCCACTTACCTGCAGACCTCACGCCATGACGGAAACAGTAGGCAGAAAATTCAGACTTGTGTGATGATGGAAACAATAGGATATTTCTTCGTTTGTAATTTTCAAAGTATGGTAAAATGACTGCTTGTGTAGTTTGAATTGCCTCCTTGGTTAGTTTGCTCTGTGCAACTGTTTAATGATGCCGAAAAGATGTATATCCATTTTTTATGTTTGAATATTATTTGTTGTTTTTAGCAATTCTCCACACTTTGGCGTTCACCGGCTATGTACCGTTGTTTCCTTTTCCAAGTAGTATAAATTCAATGGTATAATATAGCTAGGTTTGTCATGTTGAAATCGCGGAATAATCGCGAACGAGGTTTGTATGCTGGCTCGCAGAGGAATGCTCCCCAAGCAGCTCCGTCGATCAGGTCAGTTCAGGTTGTCCACCTCATCGGCTGCTTCCTTCCAACTGATGAGATTCAGTCATTCATCCAAGTTTTTCTTTCTCCAAACGTCCAACCCCCGCATCACCCCAAGATTTTATTTCTCCGACTCAACTTATAGATAAGATTGCATAAGGCCTACTTATTTCAAGTGGAGTTAAATGCACTGGAGGTTCTAAAAGTTTCGTTGTTGTGTCACTTTAGTCCTATTTCTTTGAAAATGCACCTTTAGGTCCCAATTCTTTCATAAGTGGTTCACCCGAGGTCCTTTTCTTCACTAGCGCTCGCTGACCTGCCCTCGTGGCGCGTTGACCCACGCCACGTTGACACAGGGCCCATCCGCCAGGCGAGAAATTTTGCAATAAGCCCCTCCCGATCTATTCCCCTCTCAGTGGCATCCCATCTCCTCTTTCGGGGCTAATCTGGTGACACTGGAGGCGACCGGCGGCGGCGCCGGCGACGATTTCCTGCACACGGTGGCGATTTCCGCCGTGCGCGACGAGCGGAGGTGATCTGGAGGGCAATCTGAGCAGGTGCCGTCAAGATGCCCCCTCTGCGACGACCAGTGGGCGATCCTCCTCCCTCTTACGGTAAGAACCCTAATCTTGTCGTTCCTCTGCTCCTATAGTGCTTCTTATCTGCAAGGATTGTGCCATAGTCATAGATTTACTTTGATTTGTACCGTCACATTTAGGATTCCGAAACCACATGCTGTGATTTGAGGTTAGGGTTAGGGTTTCAGTTCTAAATTCCAAAAGACCACTTCTTTTGTAATTTTTTCGCTGCAATAGATCAATTGAAATATGACAAATTGTTTCCATTGTAATGATAGGACCAAATGAAGAAGTGTTTTCTATTGAAATCAATTATGGTGGGCTGTTTTGTGGATTTGGGTCGAACAAGTCTTATATTGATGGAAAAATCGAGTATTTTGATGGATGTGAAGTTGAGACATGGTCTCCACTTTGGATCAAAGACTTTCTGCTGCAGCTAGGATATGATATGGCCCAGTGTAATGTTTATTGGCTGCTCCCTGGTATGAATTTGGATACAGGACTGCGGATTGTTGACAGGGATACAGACACACTTAGCATGTCTGTTGTTGTTCCTAAGTTTCAGCATTTTCAGCTATATGTTGATCACAAAGAATTAACTGGTAACATAGGCTTTGATGATGTGTGCATCACTGGATCTACTGAGCTTCCACCAGTGCTTAGTCCAACAAAGCATGGTGTTAATTTGCATATCAGGAATAGTCCTAGACTAAAGACCAAAGTTGTGAAGGGCAAGCTAAATGAAGCACATGTGGGACAAGGACTGAGACAGATGTACAAAAGGAGAGAACAAATAAGAGAAGAGAAAGAGTGGAAGTGCATGAGCAAGAAACTGATGACAGTAGTAGTGGCTCAGAGTGGGTTGACTCTGACGATGAATTTCAGAAGGATGATGATGATCTGTTTGCAGAATGGGTTGATGACAAGCATGAGAAGAAAAAGAAAAGGAAATCAGAGTGGATTGATGATAGTGACTATGATTCAGAAGAATTGGTTGAACTCAAAGATTCAGATGCTGAGGATGTTAAATCTGAAGAAGAAGTTGAAGTGAAGGACAGACATGGACAAAAGAGAAAGAAGAAGAAGGTAAAGCTTAAAAGATTCAGGCCTGAGAACATGAAGGAACTTGATTTCCACATTGGCATGGTGTTTCTATCAGTCATTGAGCTTAGAGGAGCAATACAGGAGTACATTGTGCAGAATAGAGTGCATATCAAATATCTTAAGAATGATAAGCAGAGAGTTAGGGCTCATTGTGTGGAGGGTTGTCCTTGGTATTTGTTTGCTGCACCTGACAGCAGGACAAAGAGCTTTGTGGTGAAGAAATACATTGGAGAACACACATGCTCAAAGGAATGGGAGCTGCAACAGTTTACTGCAAGATACTTAGCAAATAGATATTTGGATAAATTCAGGGCAGATGAGAAAATGTCTCTTCAGGACTTTGCAAGGATAGTGCAGCTTGATTTCAATATGACCACAACAAGGAGCAAACTTTCAAGAGCCAGAAGGATTGCACTAAAGCAAATAAAAGGAGATGAACTGAAGCAATATGACATGCTATGGGACTATGCGGAAGAAATAAGAACAACTAATCCTGGGAGCAGCATGTTTCTAACAGTTAAGGATGGGAAGTTTGAGAGCATGTACATGTCATTGGATGCTGCCAAAAGAGGGTTTTTAGCTAGTTGTAGACCTGTCATATGCATTGATGGGTGTCACCTAAAGACTAGATATGGGGGAATTATGTTGACTGCTGCTGGAATTGATCCCAATGATTGTATCTTCCCTATTGCCATAGGTGTAGTAGAAGTTGAGGACAAGAACACATGGATGTGGTTTTTGAACACATTAAAAGAGGAACTTCTCATACGCAACACTGCCCCATGGACACCCATGAGTGATAGACAAAAGGTATCTTAGTATGCAATGCACACTTCCTTTATTATTTGTATTTTCATGTGTTTGTTTGGTAATCTAATTGTATTTCTATGTGAATGCAGGGGTTGATCAACGCAGTAGAAGTTGTTTTCCCTGATGCTGAACATAGATTTTGTGTAAGGCATCGACATCAGAACTTTGCCAAGAACTGGAAAGGGGATATCCTGAAAAACAAATTGTGGCAAATTGCAAGTGCCACCACTAGGGCAGATTGGCTTGCAAGAATGGCAGAGATGAAAGAGTTGACCCAGGAGGGATATGAGTATTTGGAGGCAATTAATCCTAGTACATGGTGTAAAGCTTATTTCAGAGAACTTCCTAAGTGTGATCTACTTCTCAATAACAATTGTGAAGTTTTCAATAGGTCAGTTATCCTCTGCCTTTAATTATTTGAATGATCTCTCTACTTGTGAGCTGCTAGATAACTAACATAGTATCACATAATTTACTATGTAGGTATATCCTTGATGCTACAGAGTTGCCCATTATTACTATGTTAGAAAAGATCAAGGATCAGTTGACTACTAGATATTATAGCAAAAACAAGGAGGCACAGGAGTGGTGTGGGACTCTATGTCCAAAGACAAGGAAGAAACTGGACAAACAGATAGAGATGTCTAATAACTGCATTGCATACCCTGCTGGAAAAGGGATTTTCAAAGTCAAAGGTTTGACTGGACAGTGCACTGTCGACATACTTAAGATGTTGTGTACATGCAAATACTGGCAGCTCACTGGAATTCCATGTAGACATGGTATTTCTTGTTTAAGGCATGATAGAATTAAACCTGAAGATGTGGTGTCACATTGCTACAGCATAGCTGCATTTAAGAAAGCTTATGGTCATGTCATAATGCCAACTAGAGATCCTAAAGATTGGCCCAAAACTAATGGTGTTGCAATTAAACCACCAAGGTATGAGAAAGTTGTTGGAAGGCCTAGTACAAGAAGAAAGAAGAATCCTGTTGAGGAGGAAGAGGGAAGAAGGATGAGTAGACATGGAATTGTAGGCCATTGTAGTGTTTGCAATAAGGAAGGACACAACAAGAGAAAGTGCCCTCAGCTAGGAAGGGGTCCAGCAGGAGCAACTGGTCAAGATGCAGCTGGTCAAGCAGCACGTGTTGGTGAAGATGCACCTGCTGAAGCAACACCAGCTCGTGAAGATGCACCTGCTGCTCAAGCTGGAGTTTGTCAACCAGCAACAAAAGCAACCAAGAAAAAGCTTCAAGTGAAGAGGAAGATTTTGACCAAACCAAAGGTACAATTAATTATCCTGTTCTGATCTATATTTTGCTGGCTATAGTGTGGCTGATCTCTATTTGTATCTTGCAAGGAAACTGCTAGCACTAGTGTGGCTGCATCTACCACAAGACATGTGTATGAGCAGAATGTTTTAGTGTTGGAGATACTACAGGAACAAGTATGTTGTAATACTCAAGTTAACTGTGCTGATCTCAAACCATTTCAAACTCAAAATATTTGTTGTTCTTTCAGGCCATATCAACTCAGCAGTCTCAAACCACTGCTCAAGGCCCTCTACCAGAAAGTGCATTCATTGCAAACTGTAGAGATGCTATTCCAAAGCCAACACCTACTACAGGTCTACAGCAACTCTTGGTTTAAAAAGGCAGAGGAAGAAAAGGGTAGTGAAGACCAAGGAGAACACAGTTCCTGAAGTATAGAAGAAGAAAAGTGTTTTGATGTTGTAGTTTGAGCTTGAAAACTAAAAAGCTTCTTTTGGGCTAGCACTGATTGGTTTGAAATTAAACCTAGTGTTCTCATGATGTAGGTTTCATCCAAACCATCAACAATGTCTTTTGAACTAGACAAGCAGGGCATGCTTATGTGCTTGCCTAGTACTAATATGGCCAAGTGAACTATTATGTGAACTATGCAATGTTGGAAATGAACTATTGTGTGAGCTTTGTTGTTCTCAGTGTGGACGAAAATGAAGCCATTCATCAATGTGGACGATCGCCGCGACCGTCCACATTGACCAAAATGAAGCCATTCATCAATGTGGACGATCGCCGCGACCGTCCACATTGACCAAAATGAAGCCATTCATCAATGTGGACGATCGCCACGACCATCCACATTGACCAAAATGAAGCCATTCATCAATGTGGACCATCGCCGTGACCGTCCACATTGACCAAAATGAAGCCATTCATTCAAATCAAACACTTCATTTAGATCAAAATGCTTCCAAAATCTCAATCTTGCTTTTCAATTCAGATTAAAGACTTCATTCAAATAGTTCATCCCAGCCAATAGTGCTTACATTTACTTCATTCATTTCAGAGCCACTACATAAACCATCACAACCAACAAAGTGACAATACAAAACAAGAACATCCTAACTAAGCAGATCAGCTCATCCAGCTTCTTCACAACATCAATCATCACACCATTGCAAATCTTCTGGACTTCAACACCTCTGTCTTCTTCCTCCTTTGCCTCTTCACTTTCTATGTCGCCCAATGAATGACCAGAGATACCTCTAGATCTTCCTGTTCTTGCAATAGATATGTGGCAGTTATCTGGGCCATCTTCCCAGTAGTAGTGCTGGCATGGATTCGTTCCAACCTGGACGAATTTGACACATTCAAAAAAAGAGAAATGGGATAGAATCAAAGATAAAGGCTTCAAAACATCAAACTCTTGGTTCTTACACGATGGTTGGGGCACTTGTAGAACACCCGTCCAGGGTTGGCAGTAGATTTCGAACGGAGCACGATGGTGTCACGGACATGGCAGCAAGGACAAGCCACGAGCGGCAACATACTAGACGAAATTGGAGCTTGCACCGGCAGCAGCGGTGGCGCTGACGACGACGCTACCATGCTCCTCTTCTTCAATTGCTTCCCCGCCGAGGAGCTTGAAGTGCCGGCCAGGGCTAGGGTTAGGGCACAGGAGAGAAATAGAGGTATTTGGGGAAGAAATAGAGCAAGGGACCGGGGAATGTGAAGAAGAGTGTTTCTAAGGGGTTTTCTGTAAAAAAAAGAGCAGCCTCCGCAGCCCCTGTGTCGACGTGGCGTGGGTCAACGCGCCACGAGGGCAGGTCAGCGAGCGCTAGTGAAGAAAAGGACCTCGGGTGAACCACTTATGAAAGAATTGGGACCTAAAGGTGCATTTTCAAAGAAATAGGACTAAAGTGACACAACGACGAAACTTTTAGGACCTCTAGTGCATTTAACTCTTTCAAGTGGGTTGTCGTGTTTATTTTTGAAAGATGCATGTTGTTTTTTGCTCGTCGTATCTAACTCTTCTAAAAGCATCTCTAATTGATCCCTTAAAAACCTTTAATTCCTCATTTTGAGGAGTTAACCACACCTAGCCGATCTCTTAAACCGTTAATAGTGGAATCCAGAAATAAGAGAAGGAGGGATGCACAAGCCTCCTCAGCGATCGCGATTCTGGACCGTTGGATCGTGTGGCTTGATGAGTTTTGGGCCGTTGGATTGAGAGGTGGGAGAATCTGGGCCGTCGGATCTGGAAGAAACACTGCTGGAATGAATAGTAGTGGCAACAGAATGTAAATACCGTGCCCCCACCAGGGCATTTCAGTCATTTCGCGTGGTGGGGGTATAAAAGGGCCGGCCGCTCCTGTGACGGAGACCTAGCCACCTCCTCCCTCGCTCGCTCCCGCAGCCGCCTCCCTCCTCCCTTGCTCGCGCCTCCGCCCCGCGCCCAGCTCCTCCTGCCTCGCCGCCGCCTCCTCTCCCCTCCCGCGCGCCTCCTCTCCCCTCCCCTCCTCTCCCGTGCGCCTCCTCTCCCCTCCCCTTCTCTTCCACGCGCCTTCTCTCCTCCCACCCACATCGCCGCCGCCGCCACCCACCGCCTCGAACGGTGCCGTCGGCGGCCAGATTTGCCGCAGCAGAGCCCCCCCCCCCAACGACGACGAGCAGCAGAGGAGGGAGGACGAGGAGCATGACGGCGGTGGCGGCGGGGAGCAGCAGCAGCAGGCCAAGGCGCCAAGCAGCAGCGAGCCCCGACATCTCCGCCACCGCGCAGCACAGCGCCGAGCTCGCCTCGCTCTACTGCGTCCTCTCCTCCCGCCGGATTCGCCGCTCACGGCCACCATCGCTCACCCGCGACCTTGCCCGTGGTTAGGGTTTCGGGTGTTCGTCACCGGTGGCCATGGGGCTGCTCCTCCTCTCTGCATCTGGTCAGTTCATCCCTTGCCCCTCCTTCCTCCTCCTCCTCCTCCTCCTCCTCCTCTCTATCTCTTTCTAATCTCTCTCTTCTTTTGTAGCCGCCACTGGGATCCATGGGGTGCGCCTCCACCCCCTGCGGCTCCATCACGTGTGATGGTAAGCGACCTGAACATAGCAATCAACAATTCCCCCTGCAGTTCCATGGGTGCTTCATTAGTGATTCCTAACCAAATAGCATTTCCGTCTAATAAGTGGAATTCAATTAGGAGTACTCACTGTATTTCTGCTAATGGAATTCAGTATGTGTGAAAAATTCAGTCTGCATTTCTGCTAATGCATTTTTTGGATAGTTATGACTTCTGTAATCCAAGAGATTGTTCTTCATTCTTCTTGCATGAGTAATTTATACTGTATGATGCATTATCAAAGAGTACTGTCATGATAATTTAACTGAAATATGAGTTTATAAGCTCAAATTGTTCCAGTTCAGTTTATAAGCAATTTTTATTGCAATTTTCATGATCCAATTTCAGTTTGTAAGCTCAAATTGTTCCTGTTCCAGTTCCAAATTGTGTTGGAGTACTCACAGTACTTGTTCCGGAGCAGGGCACCGATCTGCAAGCTTGAGCTTGAGCTCCTTGGCGTCCTTCCTCCAGTTGGTGGCCCAGCTCGCCGGCGCTCTGAGTACGGCCTCGGCTACAAACTCTGACGGTAAGTTCCAAACCCAATTCCGCAGCCGCACTGATCGATCTGGCCTTGTTGGGGGTGCTCCCTGGTAAAATTTGAAGACAATCCTAGAATAACTGTATTCATATTATGAATGGTTTCTGCAATTTACACTGGGGAATTCAGCTATTGAGCATATTATTGGTTTAAAATTTGCAGGATAACTGTACCATACCCATTCCAGTGGGGGGCACCGACTTTTCATGCTGCTGAATGCTTTGCCACGATGCCAGCTGCTTTTGTTGCTCTTGTGGAGGTACTGTGGATAACTGATGATATTTAAGTAGATACAAAGCATTGCTACGTCTAAGGCATCAAGTATCCTTTGGATAACACTCCCTGTTTTGTTCTATTTTTCTACTGCTGACGGGCGTGCGAATTAAGGTTCTGGGTGTGCCTTGGACTCATGATTCTTACTATTTTTTTACTGGATGTGGTGGTCTTATTTGTTAGTCAGTGACTCAGTGCCTCGTATGGTTAGGATGCATATCCAGTTAGAACAGAGTCATTCATGCATTCTTATAATATTTTCATGTGTATTTATTTGTCTGAGGTCTGTTTAGCTGGTTTCCCTTCGGCCATTTTCATTACATAAAACAAACATTATGGTCGACATGTAACCAAAGCATTCATTGCACATATTTTGTGCTATACAACTTGTTCTTTCTTTCCTACAAAACTCCTATTTTTTATTTGAAGAGCACCAATGAATTTTCATTACACTTGAAAGGAATTACTGCGACTACCTGACACCTATGTATTCAGTGTGTGTCTTACAAGGTCTACATCTTAAAAATAAGTTCAACTATTTATTATACAAGGAATTACAATTGGTAGCATGTAACTTGACTCCTATCTGTCGCATAAAGTAGTGGCATGGTTGCCGCTTGTCCCTGATCTTCACACTTCATTTGTTGAAGTCCTTGCTTCTTTGTTTCTGGGTCGTATTAGCTGAATAAATGCAAAATGCACGATGAAATTTTCTGTAGGGTGTTGTTGCGGTATGTCAAGAGGAAATAATTATATTTTCCTATCCTTATGTTTACTCCTAAAAATAGCTTTTGATTTTGTTCTTCTGCCAGACCTTGAAGCTCCCAAAATGCAAACACCAGCAGATAGGGATGTCAAACTGAAACAAAGAAGCCCATGATCGGTCTCATAATTTTACCAATAGTACCGCCATCAGCTGCAAAGACGACAAGCTCAAGCAGGTGAGCTGCGTGTCTCTTATGCTGTTGTTTTATATCTTGGCTTGAAGTTCACAACCAGTTTGTAGTAATATGTTTTGCTTCTGTCATTATACTCTGCATAATATGTTTGGATGGGTGTTTTTATATGAGATTTTTGTGGTAAGTAGTTAAATCACTCCTATGGAGTGTATATCTATTTTGACCTGGTTTGAAGAATGACCAACTGGATGGCTTCTGCAACTTTTGGTTCAATTCATGTGTAAATTAAATCTGTAGTTGTGAAGTTCATCTTGCAATTCAGAATGCGTTAATTGGAATATATGAACGATGATATGTATAAGGTTATTGGTCGAATACCCTGTTGTTGGTTTAGCTTCTCAGTGTGTGACTAACAATCAGATCATCTTGGGGCGACCCCCCGCCCCTCATTGTCAGTGTATTCTGCTTCTGTCAGTACACTCTGCATAAGATATCTCCGTGCAACTAATCGAAGATCAAATCCTGCCATATTTTGGTTAGACAGTAGCTTGAGGAAGGGAGAGGAAGAGGAACAACAAATCTGCAGTGTTTTATTTTATTAAGCATTTGCATTCTCAAGAGAACACCTCCTGTCCAGCCACTTCCATTTTCCCTCATTCTTATTGATGGGCACTCGATGGTGCTGATTGGCTTATGTGGTTATAGATGATGAGTATTAGCGTATTAGAAAAGCTTGTAGCAACATTATTTTGAGCAAGAGCTCAATCCATGTATGTTGTTTGCCATCTAATTTAAATTCTTAACTGCATGAAAGTTGTAGTGTACATATTGAATAATGTTTGTGCTTACATGTGTCCTTCTATTTGTTTTTATGTTTGTTGATCAAAGTGTAGGTCTGATCCAGTGACAACAACAATAGTGCAGGGTGCATGAGCAGGCCTACATATTTCTCAAAAGAGCACGTCGTTGCCAACGACTGGAGAAGCGCCAGCCACCGAGTCGGACGTCCACTTCGCCATTGCCGTCGTCCTCGCCCCGACAGAAGCAGGTTATATCTGTCCTTTCATTTTTACTTTTTCTTAAATGTATTTATTTGAAGGCGCACCTTTAGTTATTAACCAATACATGTATTGTTCATGTCTTCTACTCCCTCCGTAAAGAAATATCTATCTTATATTTGAAGGTGCATCTTCTACTCTCTCTGTAAAGAAATATAAGATAGGTATTTCTTTACAGAGGGACTACATAGTTCTTCGAGCCCAAAAGTATAACTATGCAGATGAATTGTATGATGGGTTACAAACTTTACTTATAAGACTACATGAAGTGCTAATTGCTTCTTTTAATAAAAGATGATCTACTCTAATCTCGACCTGGTTTGTGTCATGTTGGGAGGTGGATGGGAGGCCATTCCAAAGGATTGTTTTGGCAGAATCGACTGACTGTGCCAACTGGAATTTAATGTATATATGGTATTTTCATATTCTTGGTCACGTGTAGAATACATCGTCTGATAGGATTAATTTTTCTATGAACTTTTGGTGGATAAAGTGTTTTATATCAACAAATTTCATCGTTGTATTTTCCTGAGATATGAGACATGAATCTCTTCTAATGATGGTTGTCGAGCTGTTGAGCTCTATATTTGTTTTACCTGATATAATGTTCAGTTTGCCCATTAGTAACTGGTGTTATAGTACACATTTCATCGAAGGAAGATCACTATTTTTGTGTGTGTGTGTTTACACACTTAGTTATGTGTTGTCACAAAAATGTTAGATTAGCATAATTGCATTATCCTTAAAACAGTTCATGAATTCTTTGGCTTACAAAATATGTCTAGCAGGCCATTCAACGCATCATGCGAGGAGTCAAATGACAAGGCAACCGAACCAATCAATACGTAGTATGCCTTAGTAGAACTATATAGGATTCTTACAACTCTACCCTTTGTAATGAACTTGATGCAGATATGTTATCTTGGGCAACCACTGTGGTTTGCTTCTGGAACAGATTAAAAATTTCCTCTTTGCTATGTGCTTGCAGAACAATTAGTTCACTGCATGTACCTCAACTGCTTTTGGTATATCTTCATGGTCTGCCATCGATACTAAACTTACTGAAACTGAACAATTACTCCAATTTCCTTTTGATGTACCAAATGTTTTATTATATTGAAGTCTTATATGTTGCGCCACGGCCTGCATGTATTTTAGATGTGACTCCTTTATTCTCAGCTAGTTGCATCAGCTTGCACTTATTATGTCCTTTCATGCCTACTTACATGAGTGTGTCACTTATATTGTTCATGCTGTCTGGGGGCTGATCATTATACAACAGTTGTGGCCTATCAATAAATGTTAGGATGATAGAGAGATTGATCAGTCTTTCTTGGATAATATATGGTTTGACTTATTTTTGTTATATACTTTCTCGGATACCATGTCTTTTCTCGTTGGACATGCCTTCCGATGGCAACAGTGAGGACTTCTATCCCGCTCCTCTCCCAGCAAGGCATCTCTACCTCCCTCATGCAAAGATACCTGAAGACCATCTTAGACTCTTCCTTCTTCGGTGTTTCCTCTTTTTGTTACACAACTTTGTGGTGCTTAGTGCATATATCATCCCCTCCTATCAATTCATTCTGAAAGAAAGAGATGGAGGGTTGGTAGTGTTTATGGGAAATGGTTGCATTTTACAGAAAAAATGTGTCTTCGTTGACCGGTTTTGCTCGAGATAAAAAAGTCTTTCCTACTATTGGTGTCAAGCTCTTACTTTAGACTTCACATGATCTAATCGGTGTTCTATACAGAACATCACTTTTTGGTTTTGGCTAATCTCTCTGTTTTCTATAGACATGTGTTGTCCCAATCTGCTAATTTTATATTCAGAGGTAGGAATGATGTAGTTGCATCATTCAAAAGGCCATATGTGTTGCTTTTGTTCTACTTCTCTTCCATATCCAGTTATTTAGAAATAGCTATGGTAACCTTTTGGCACTTAAATAGGATTAGGTATAATGTGAATCATTTGCTTCATTTGGTTGACAAATTATATCTTTAGCTCTCAGGTACTGAATGTTGGATTGATCCATTTTGTTCTTTTGCGCCTGCTGCTCCTTGCTAATTCCTGTTGTGCTGCTGCTTGCTTGGTGTGTCCGATTGGGGGCCGTGGATTCAATGGCATCGGTGTGTCGCGAGGTTTGTTAAGGTGGCCTCTTCTCTCGGATCCAATTTTTTTCATTGTCGTGGCCGTGCTTGACTAATTTTAGATCGGGTTTGTTGCAGGTCCTCTGTTCTAGCAGTCTGTGCGCCGGATCTGTTGTTGTGACCCTCGGTCTGTACGTGCTCGTTCGTTTTCGACCGTCCCAGATCTGGTTGGCCGGAGCTCATCCTTGATTTGCCTGATTTCCCTTGCAGGTTGGTCTGCTGGGAGTGCTCGTGGCTTTGGTCGATTTGTCCTGATGTGTCTTCAGTCGCCGCTCTGCAGGTTGATCTCTTTTCTTCTATTCTCAGTTCTCCAGACCTGCGCTTGCTTGTGCTCTTATTCATGCGTTTGTTAGCCTCGCAAAGATTTTTGGTTTCTTCTTGTTTAGGAGATCCTCAGGTCTAGCTAGATTCTAAAGAGATTTTTTTAGTCTTTTGTTGTTTTATTGGTGCCTTGCTGTCAAAGAGAGATTCTTAGGTCTGGTTAGGTTCCAAAGAGCAGATTCTTCTTTGTCTTTGTTTTTTTGTTGGCGCTTTACTGTGAAACAAGGTCTTGGCAATGTCTCCTTTTTGACAAAGTACATCTTTATTGCCTGGTTTTATTTGTTGGTTGTCTAGCTTTTTCTCTGTCTGACAAAATATAATGGTCAAGAGCAAATGAAAAAAAGCACAACATGAACAAATCTACACCATGGCCAGACAGAAAATATTGATGGAGGTGTGGTTTCTGGAAGTAACATAACCTTTCAAAATGACATATAAACATGATTACTTTCATTATTTGCTTAAATTCTGTTGAATTGTTGTCTAGAGAATACTTTGGTCAGTTCTTCTGTAACAAAGCTAACTCTTTTAAGCAATTACATTACAAAATTTGTTGCATCATCTACAGGACCCAATTGCTAGATATATTATTCGGAACTCTCTAAAGTTGAAAGGTTCTGATGCTGAAATGGTACAGTTTCCTTAACAGGCTTAAGCATCATTTGTTTCTGCATGTTGTACATCTTGTGCTTTTAAATATGCAATATTTTCAGCTTCTTCTGATTCTATGTTTGAACAGAATAACTCAAGTTTGTCTTTATGTGCGGTAACAAATTAACTAAGAAAAGCATGTGTTATGTATGAAGCAACAGTAGATTGTACGCATTGGGTGATTTTTTCCATATCATTTACGAAACCAATGAGACGACCCATTTATTTTGAATCTCATTTACGAACTTCTTTGTTCAGAGCAGGTTTTTATCTTTGGTCTCCAAGCTTTGAGTATTCACACCCAGGTTGTCTTTTTTTGTTGTTGTTTCAGGTTCTGTGAAATTGGTTTTAGTTAATGTTTCTTGTATACTGTGGATACAAAGGGGCAATGGGCACAACTACAAAACTCAGAGCAGCGAAACCCACATATACTACCTGAAGAAGAGCTCTCTGTTCTCCTTTAGTTATCACCTTTTATCGTTCTTTTACTACTTACAATGTAAGATAGTTTTCTGGGTTTTCTGTTTTACCTTACCATACCTAAGAATTAGAGATTCATGTCGAGTGGCTGCACTTTTGGTATTGAACTTCATGCCGAGTGGCTATATTTTGTGGTCTTATGAACACACTGAAATCGAATCTGACTTATAATCTCATGCCGATATTAAGCACCACTATGTCTTGTTCCTATTACAATTGAATGTTTCTTAGCTTTATTGTTATTCTATATGAATACATATGCTAAACCTGGATTCCTTCAACTTAGCATTATCCGCTTGATCAGAGTGTTGGGACCGGCACCCTTGCGCCAAGGCGCGATCCCGATCTAGTTTATAAGAGTCGGCCTCAAAAAGCAGCTACTCAGATCCTTGCGTCGTAGAGTGAAAATTTTGGCAGCCTTCCTCTCTCTCGCCCGATCCGTCACCACTTCCCGGCGTCCCCGGTTCCATCTGGAATGGAACCGCGAGACCCTTCCGCCCCCGTCGCCGGAATCGACCGACGCCTGTCGCCGCCTGCACCAAGGAAGAGGTTGGGGACAAAAAAAACATGCTTTGAGTCGCCGCACCATCAACCAAGGCCGGCAGCAATCGCGGTGGCATGGCCGCAGTGGCCTCAGCGACGACGTGTCGCCTTCCCCCGCTTCAGCCGGCGGCAAGCGAGCGACGAAGCCCAGGTGGCAATCTCTTCAAAAGTAGTTTTGGTGCTGAGTCGGCATGGCTTTGGTGCTGACTTGCATGCTTTGTCCGGTCGTTGCCCAGGTGGCAACCTTCTTCTTCCTTCCCAATTATTAACCAGGATGGACATTTCGTCGAGCAGTTGGCGCTCGCCAAGCAACAGGAGAAGGAGGCAGACGTGGAGCTTGCGGCGGCGCTCGTACACGGTGCAGGCGGCCGGGGAGCTGCGGCACGGCGAGGATTGCCGATGACGCATGCACGCACGCACGCAGTCGCACAACACAGACGCGCGCTGGCAGAGGAAGAGAGCAGCGGCGGGTGCTCCGGCGCGCGGCCATGGCGCGAGCTGGGAGTCGGTTCGAGCGCGACGCCATGGACCTAGCATGCACGGACGGACGACTCGCCGAGTTCTTTCCGACGATCCACCGTCCACGTGATGCTTGCTTCAGTCGAGTGCTCGTGGAAGCACACGCGTTGCTCCCGGCTGGACTGCGCTTTACACGCCGCTGCATTGCATACGGATATACGGTCCGATACGTGGCCAACGGCATCAATGGAGGTGCGTGCGTGCGTGCGGAGGGCTCGTCCGATCTCTCTGCCTTGAGCTCCTCCTCCGCCTGCTCGGGCATCCTGTCCAGCAGAGCAGGTCAGCGACGGCACGCCGGGTGCAGGTTGCAGCTCGACGGCCCGCGCAGCACGGAGGCCAAGTCACCCGTCTGCCAACGCCGCGCCCTGGGTCGCCGACCACCTCCGCCGCGTGACCATCATGGACGACGGTGTCGCGGTTCTCATCTGAGCTCGCCGCGGATAGGGAGGAGTTAGGGACACTTAAGTGATGT
Organism: Aegilops umbellulata; assembly: GCA_032464435.1. Taxonomy (NCBI): domain Eukaryota; kingdom Viridiplantae; phylum Streptophyta; class Magnoliopsida; order Poales; family Poaceae; genus Aegilops; species Aegilops umbellulata. Next base: position 22,678,888 of record CP136057.1, read on the forward strand.
GAAATTTGTTTCTTAAAAAATGACATGGGCTGCGATGTGGCGGTCAAACCCGGGTGATGTGATGTTAAAAAAAAAACCCGGGTGACGTGTCAAGTTCAGGTCAAAATCGTGTCCATGTGAGATGAAAACCACCCGAAGCGGCACGAGGGACTAAACTAATCCTATTTTTGAGAGCTTAAGGGACTAAGTTTTGTGGTTGTGGAATTCAAGGATCATTTCTGTACTTTTGAAATCACAAAAGCTAAATGCCACTTGACTAGTTTTTGAATTTGGGTCAGTCGATTTTGGGAAGGAAGAAGGAAGCACCGAAGATGAAGCAAAGGAGATGGCGAGGCCGCCGGCGCCGGAGAAGAACAACCCCACTATCTATCTTAGGATGGCGGGTGCAGGTTCACCGAAGAAGCACCCCCACTATCTATCTTAGGGTGGCGGGTGGGGTGCTGCTTTGTCGGAGTTTTTTGGGTGTTCGCCGGGCATAGAGGGGATGGTCGGGGGCGGCGGCAAGACCGGCGGTGGGGGCAGTTCAGGGGAGGGCGGTGCGGCAAGGCGGTCGCAGGAGCGCCGCCAACCACGCACGACGAAAGCAGGTGGTGGGGTGAAAGCAAGTGAAGGAAGAAGAATGCGGGAGGTAGAAGAAGGTGATCCGCTCCTGATTTTCCACCCAATAGCTAACAATTCGATTAGCCCTAACTTTTTTCAAGCGACTGTCATATGGTCAGTCCCTTCGAAATAGTTCATGGATGAAGAATATACTTTTTTTCTTTATAAATACACCCAACGGGCATCTTACATATGATAATTGTAAAAAAAAACTAGGCAGTACAATGGAAAGACAACCTAATAGAATGATAAAATGCAAAATAAAATTACAATTAAAACCATACTAATCATCTTCTAAAGTCGATTGTATGCCGCCGGCTGGCTTGAAAATTGCACTGAACCAACCAGTGGTAAGGGAAATGAACACTTACAAACACTCTTGCCAAACCAGTCTTTGAAGACCATAATAGTCAATCGCCGCTAGGAACGAGATATAGTAAACGTTGCAGGAATATCGATTGGAGGTCATCCCATGCAACTCAGGCTTGCAATCATTCACCACCAGTCTAAAGGGTTGAAGAAATCAGCCATGTCATAGAACAAATCGAAGAAAGAGGTCGAAATCACAACACAAAGAGCCAACCAACTACTCCACTTGATTAACATGTCAACTGGGAAGATCTGAAGAGAGTGACATATTTTTTAAAACCTACTCTTACAGGTTTGTCTTTAGCGCAAAATCGGACATGGCTGAGGTAAGGAAAGACCGAAGAGATTTCATTTTAACAGCCATCGCCACCATCACCACCTTGTGGATGACAGAGAAACAAAGCCTAAGTGAAACAAGGACATACAAAAACTAAAAAAAATGAAAGGGATGCGTCCCCACTCCCCGGCCATCGGTGAAGTTTTTGGACGGGGGAGATGAGGGGTCCGAGACGGTGGAGTGGAGGAGAGATTCGATGGCGATTATGGTTGGTAGCAATTTGGGGAGAGGGTTGCTCTCATCATAATAAAGCCCTCAAAAGCTTTTGATTGATGTGAAAAAAAAGAAGCCGGAACAAAAGGAAGAGGTTTTTCCCCTTCTAGGTGCCCACATATACTCCCCTTGGGGAATCTCTTTCCTCCACAAGAAAAGCCCCTTCTCCTTCCGTCGCCGCCGCCGCTGGTCCACCCATATGCGATGTCCTTTGGGCCATGGAGGTGTGAAGGATCTCGGCCTCCCTCCGGCGGGAGGGACCCCATTCTTGTTCTTGTTAGATTCAACGTCTTGGTTGGGCTTGTGTGGCGACAACGATGTCCTTTAGTAGGAACAATGTCTCCCACGTTCTATCCACATCCCGATGGTGCATCTAGCATCATCGAAGGGCGTGTGGAGGTGCATCTCCGTCGGATCTCGCGGGATTCAATCGGTACTGGTGTTCGGGGGATCTGTTTGGATCCGGTCTTCGTTCGTCTTTATTTAAGTGTTTACAGGTTTGATCCTTCTGATCTACGACTTTATTCATCGGCGATGGTTGCTACTCTATTGCGCTGGTCCTATAAGGCCTTAGCACGATGACTTCCCAACTGTCTAACTACAACAAGGTTTGCCTGGTTGCGATGAGGGATGGACGATGACGGCCTTCGGCTCGCTTCAATGCTTGTAGTCATCGCTAGGTGGTCCACGAATATGGTTGTAATTTTTTTTACCTCTGTTGTTATTTGTACTGCCATGATTAAAGATGAATAGATTGAAAGTTTCTCGTAAAAACATACTCACTCCATCCGAAATTACTTGTCACATAAATGGATGTATCTCGACGTGTTTTTAGTTATAAATACATCCCTTCATATTCATTTCTGCGACAAGTAATACGGCATAGGAGTATATTCCCTTGGGATTCCCTAAAAAAAATGTTCCCCTTGGGATCGGGGTCCTTCACCTCCCCACCCCAAACCTCCTCTTTCATCTCGGTGCTATAAAAAACCACCACAATCGATCTACTTGTTCCCTTCTACCACTCTTCCTGTCTTCCTCCCTCGGCGCTCCTGAATCCCCCGTGAAGACTCCTCCTGTATGGTCGATGGTAGCGGTCAGCCATGGCCGATCCAATTGCATGGCCCTCTCTGTGATCTTCCACAGCTTTCTTGAACTGCATGCGCGCATGGATCTGCCTCGTTTAGATCGCTTCGGCTTGTTAGCTGCACGATCGAGAGGCCGGCCGGGCAGTTCAATAAAGCTGTGGGAAGTCTCAGTGAGAGGCCAATTGTTCGACGTAGATGCATTCCAAGTGAGGCAATTCTTCGTCATATGAAGGTATGCGGTATGCAACCATGCAGAGAATGTCCTTGATTATGCAGGTGTGTAGATGTGTGCGGCGGCCGGCTCTTAGAAAGACCAGAAATTTCGTCACCGGCCGTTTCTTGTCATCTCCACTACTAATTCCCGATCAATTCTCCGTTTGTTAACTCCCAATTAATTGTTGCATAGTACAGTAGTTCCTTAAGTTTCAGTTACTATGTTTATCGACATTTTTGCAAAAATAAACTCCCAAATGCTTTGTCTCTTTAATTACTCATGTGCGTGTCTCTATTTCTTGAAGAAACAAAACCGTGCTCTCGCTTCATCACGGCCATGCTTCGCAGTGCATGCTTGATTGCTAAACTAACTGCAATGCATGAAGGAAGAAAAATGTTTAGCTTTCCCCTCCAAACAATTCATGCTAAATTGATTATTATTGCTACCCAATTCGAACCATCTTTGTAGTATTAGGCGTAAAAATTTGGATATTCGTAGACATATATCTTGGCCTCCACGGTCTCTAAACATTGTGTACAGAATGTACACACCAGATGACATGGTAAAATCAAAACGAAACAATGGCATCTCCGTAGTTAATCTGAAGATAACATTTTGGATACTATGGGAATGCAGCAGTCTGACTTGACGTGTTGCTGTGCGCACGACCAGGAGATCTTTTGGCCGTGAAAACGGGCGGAAGAGAAAAGACGCTGCACCGCACTGCAAAGTAGAGCATGCATACTGAGTTACTACTGACATTGCTACTACTCCATGAAACCTCAAATCACACCCGGCCAGTCCTTGTCTCCCTCTGCGCCCCAATTATGCCTCTCTGACTTCTCGCGCCCTTGTACCAGATCGCCCCGGCCACTGCATGAGGTGACCATTATTCCTGCTGGAGGCAGGCAGACAGGCATGAATGAATTGCTCTCATGCATCACCTCACCTCACTTACACCAAGCTACTCCTACTCTAGATAGCTAGGTCAAGGTGTGATGGACGGATGGATGGATGGATCCATGGGGCTGAACAGTTGGGCACTGCACTGCACGCGGTCGCCATTGCTGCCGCTGCTGCAGCACCTAGCAGCTAGTACGTAGCAGCTTGGGTTGAGTGTGGTGTTGGGCAAGCGTGCACTGGCCTGTGCATGGCTACCTTTACCCTCAACAGTCGGCTTTCTTGGCAAGTTGTACGTGTCCTGTCTGTCTAGGATGCACGTATGCACGACCGATCTTGATGGATGGGGGAGAGGATGTAGTGTACGCGCCTATGAGATCTGAGTGATCAGGCGATGTATGTTATTTATGCCTGTGGGTCGATGCATCTTGTCGCGCCCTCAATTCCAAGTACTGCACCAAATCCATCCGGATAGAGCTGCAAGGAAGTCAGTGATTTTGTGTCGGTATGTTGTTTTTAGTTTTATTTTCGAAAAGAGGTGAATGCCCCAGTGCTGCACACAGGAAAAATCGTACTCAAATGATTAGTGCCGCACGATCAGGTGTGTGGCACTACGGTCTTTCCGATGGCAATTTCAGTCACGCAAGGCTGGCAAATTTCAGTGACACACGATAATTTTCTGTAAAAAATAAACGGAAGCACGAAGTTGCCATACTTGCCAATTAAAATTGTCATCCTCGCATAACTAAACTTGCCATAAAAACGTTCGGAGTTGCCATGTGCTCGTATTTGACGTTGGACACTTATCAGGGTCTAAATCTTATTGATTATCAATGATGTCAAGCAAAGACTAACATCAATGCCAAACGGATTGGCTTATACAGAAACAAAGAAAACCCATGGCCAACCAATCTGCCTTGACGATTGGATCTCCACAAACCTTGGGAAATGTTACATAACTAAACGAAAATATGCTATTCCTTGACAAAGCCTTCAGAAATGAATCATCGCACTACCCTAATGTTGACGAGTACAACTGAGTTGAACATGAGATTTTCATCTCGAGAGCCAAGCTTCGAGCCAACACCTTCGACGAGGGCACAACCCCCGCACGCCGACATTGTTTGGTCTATCGGAAGGGAAAAACATGTTATTTCACCCAGGCTACACACAAACTTGTCATCGAACCCATCACAGCCAACAATCTCACTGCCGGCCAACGACGTCTCGCTAGGTGGATCTGTTAGAGAAGATGTCGGATGCAGGTCAAAGCCCACGATGTCCTGCTTCCGGTCACTACCACATCTCCTTTGGTCCACTTAGATGGGTTGAGATGCTTGGAGGTAAGCTGGTCATCAAATGTTGCCACAATTGAAGCCACCTCACATATCACCATCACCACAGCCATGTCGCCGATCTGCTCACCACGTCCCTGGAGCCACCACCCCGTCATCCTCCACCCTGCCTCAATCGACGTGGTCACCCCCCTATGCAGGGCCGTGCCGCCAGATCTACCACGCACCTTCCCTGGACATCGTCGCCTGAACCTGCACAAGAATGAGATGCTGACGCATGTCGACGGATGCCACAACCGTGCCAGCCACCGGCGAGATAGCGGAGCAAAAGCTTTGCCTCTTCCATTAATTAATAATTAAGAAGATTTTTTTGGTTGATTTACGAACAGTTGAACAAAAACCTGGTACAAATAGAGGCAAGCCCACATATGCAACCTATAGAAGTTTACAAGTCTTTTCCTATGGCAGCAGAAGACCTAGGACAATCTCATATAGGCGAGGGAGCCTATATATATGAAAGCACACGCATTTCAATGTCTGATGACCCACAAGTGTAGGGGGTCTATCATATGTTTCTCGACAAGTAAGAGTGTCAAATGCAACGAAGAGCAGAATGAATTGGTTGATGGAACTTGTAAGAATTCATTGTAAAAGCTACAAAGAGTGTTTGATGACTTGTTTGATCACAAAAGTAATTGCAAGAAAGTAAATGGTGACAAAAATGTAACGATGCAACAAGTGGGGCAATCCTTAATTGTAGTAAGGACAAGCTGGTGGTTTTACTTATGGGGATCAAAACGCTCTCAAGGACACATAGTTGTTGCACCAAGTTCCTTTTATCAAGTTTTATTGAGTTACCATTCATTGTTTGGGGTGCGGTGGAACCCATGATAATGTGATGCTCTTACTTGAACAAACGACATACTTATGATTATACCTTTTATCCAAGAATCCGCAAATGAAAGAGAATAAATGGATAACATCTAACCATAGCCATAAACTATGAGCTTCCAACAACCCCTGATGCAATAGTTCATAAACTTAGGGTTTGATAATTTCTGATACTCCAGCCACCCGCGATGAATAGACTAACCACACAATGCTCTCCTCTAGACCTATGAAGGTGAAGTGATATGCAGTCGACGTTCGCACATCAACATTAGAGAAATACATGACAGCACAATACCAAAAAATGAACTAGATTCAACATCACTAGATTAATAGCAACAAGGTTTATCCCATGTCCTTGAGAACATAACAGACTACTCACAACACATCATATGGATCATGATTAGTGGAGATGGATATATGAATAACAATCTGAACATATGGATCTTTCACAAGTAAAAGGTTTAAGCATCAACTACAAGGAGTAATCAACACCAGAAACTACACTCAACAAAGGATCTGAGGTAAAAGTTCATATACGGAAAGCTAAGGTTGAGGGAGTTGATGGAGATGATGGTTCCGATGAAGATGGAGATCGAGATGATACCAATTATGACCGGAGTAATCGCGATGATGGGTTTTAAACTCCCCCTCCCAGAGGGATGGATATCCGACAGAATCAGCCTGCCGGAGGACAAAAGTGTCCTGCCTTAGTTCCACCTCGCGATGGTGGTAGAAAAATCTTGTAAAATCTGTTAGTGATTTTAGGTCAGATGAAAATATAAGCCGAAGGGCATCAGAAGGCGGTGCCATGGGCTCCACATGACCAAGGGGGTGCGTTGAGGCCATGTAACCCCCCTCCAGCTTATCTTCTGGCTCCTAGCTCCTTTTCTTCTGATATAATTTTTGGAAATTTTCTTGTATTTTTGGGATGACCGACATGTTGACGGCCAACATCAGGGATGACCACGTCGAACTGATGACATGAGGTCGGCGCCCACCATGCCACCGCGGTCTATGACACCACCTCTTTCGGGGATGATGTCTTGACATACCTTCACTCATCCTAGAGTTGTCATGTGTGACGCCCCCGATTCAATCGTACACTAATCATACACGCAAACGTGTACGATCAAGATCAGGGACTCACGGGAAGATATCACAACACAAGTCTAAAAAATAAAATAAGTCATACAAGCATCATAATACAAGCCAGGGGCCTCGAGGGCTCGAATACAAGTGCTCGATCATAGATGAGTCAGCGGAAGCAACAATATCTGAGTACAGATATAAGTTAAACAAGTTGCCATAAGATGGCTAGCACAAACTGGGATACAGATCGAAAGAGGCGCATGCCTCCTGCCTGGGATCCTCCTAAACTACTCCTGGTCGCCGTCAGCGGCCTACATGACTTGTTTGTGGGACTATGCATTGTATGACGACTGTCCTAAAAGGTCCCTAGTCGAAAGGGCTATGTGGACGTGCAGCTGACTTGACTAGCATATGACACGGTCGATGGCTTGGTCTCACTAGTCATGGAGCATTGGATGCTAACCGGATAATATGAACTTGGAAGGATCTGGTCAGATTCGACGTAGTCGGATCCGAGTCGAGATAAGGTCCGAGTCGGACAGACCCAACTATGAGACGCAGCGATATGTCATCTGTGAGTCTCTAGTACAACATACGTTCTATGTCCTAAGACCTGAGATTGCGCATGTACTCGGGATGGTGACAGACTTGCTTTGGGCCGACCAAACGCTACTCCATGACTGGGTAGTTACAAAGGTAGGTTTCAGGCTTGTCCATACCCATGCTACAAGACATGGTCGAGCAAGATGGGATTTGCCCCTCCGACCAGGAGAGATATACTCTGGGCCCCTCGTGTGATCCGACCAGGATAAGCATGGCCATGCGACAAGGATTATGAGATAATCCAGATAGTGGTCGGCATCACTGGAACGAGAAAGAGGTCGGGCTAGCACAAGGATGACAGACTCGCCTTGAGCTCGGCAACATATATCGCGTGGTAAAAGGAATGGACGTGTGATGTACTGGTTCGCCTAACCAGCTTCATAGTCTGCTTGGTGTTCGGCATGCCTTGCTAGAGGCCGCTACCAACTATGCGGTTCGGAGGTGATCCGAACTGCGACCAAGCCGGCTTGAACCTAAGGGGTCGCGCGCTTAAGGAAAGGAACCTACGAGGCCCGATCCGGGGACACTGGTCGGATGTGATCCGAGTTGTATCCGGTTCGTGGCCGAGTAGACTTATGGGCTTTAGGGTCCGTGCGAGGCCCAAGTGTTGAGCCTGCGACGGACGCCTATATAAAGTGAAGGTGCCGCACACTCATGAGATTGATCGCTTCGGCGCTGTCACTAGGGTTTGCATGTGTTGCGAATAGACATCTCCCCTCGCCGCCGGTTGTGTGATCAGACCTAGCAGTCCGTCGCACGACGTTCCTCCTGCACGTGCGGATACCATTAGAGGCGGTGCACCTGCGCCGCTCCGGCGAACTTGTACGTGGGATCGGACGATCGGCTGTTCGAGGGAGATCGGACGAGGAGGATACGATCCACGCGGACGTGCTGCCCCAACTCTTCTTCCGCTGCACGGCACTGCGCATCTAGTGGTAACGACCTGTGATCCATCTCTGTAGCATGTTCTTGGTTGTTCTACGCGTAGGAAATTTTTAAATTGCAGTCGACGCACCCTACCGTAGATCCCAACACTGGCAGCCTCCATCTTGCAGCATGTAGAAGAGAGTAGATGGTAAGTTCACCAAGTAGCATCGCATAGCATAATCCTATCCGGCGATCCTCCCCTCGTCGCCCTGTGTGAGAGCGATCACCGGGTTATATCTGGCACTTGAAAGGGTGTATTTTATTAAGTATCTGGTTCTAGTTGTCATAAGGTCAAGGTACAACTCCAAGTCGTCCTGTTACCGAAAATCACGGCTATTCGAATAGATAAACTTCCCTGCAGGGGTGCACCACATTACCCAACACGCTCGATCTCATTTGGCCGGACACACTTTCCTGGGTCATGCCCGGCCTCGGGAGATCAACACGTCGCAGCCCTACCTAGGCACAACAGAGGGGTCAGCACGCAGGTCTAAATCCTATGGCGCAGGGGTCTGGGCCCATCGCCCATTGCACACCTGCACGTTGCGAGGGCGGCCGGAAGCAGACCTAGCCTCACTAATACAAGAGCAGGCGTTCCAGTCCAATCCGGCGCGCGCGGCTCAGTCGCTGACGTCATGAAGGCTTCGGCTGATACCACGACGTCGAGTGCCCATAACTGTTCCCGCGTAGTTGGTTAGTGCGTATAGGCCAGTGGCCATACTCAGATCAAATACCAAGATCTCGTTAAGCGTGTTATTTTAAATATCTGCGAACGCCGACCAGGGCCAGGCCCACCTCTCTCCTAGGTGGCCTCAACCTGCTCTGTCGCTCCGCCACAAAGTAACAGTCGGGGGCCGTCAGGAACCCAGGCCCACCTCTCTCCTAGGTGGCCTCAACCTGCTCTGTCGCTCCGCCACAAAGTAACAGTCGGGGGCCGTCAGGACCCAGGCCCACCTCTACCGGGATGGAGCCACCTGCTCCTTCAGCCCCCATCTCCAAACAGTATATAAGTAATGTAACAGTATAAAGTATATAGCATATGCCCGTGTGATCACGGCCCAGTAGTATAGCATGGCAGACGGACAAGAGTGTAGGGCCACTGATGGAACACTAGCATCCTATACTAAGCAGTAGGATAGCAGGTAAGGGTAACAACTGTAGCAAAAATGACAGGCTATGCAGCAAAATAGGATTAACCGAAAGCAGTAACATGCTACACTACTCTAATGCAAGCAGTAGAGAGAAGGAATAGGCGATATATGGTGATCAAGGGGGGGGGGGCTTGCCTGGTTGCTCTGGCAAGAAGGGTTCATTGTCGATGTAGTCGATCACAGGGGTACCGACATCGGTCTTAGGGTCTACTAGAAAGAAGTAACGGAGGGGGAACACAATAAATAACAGAGCAATCAAAGCATCACAAGGCATAACATGACAAACGCGGTGCTAGATGTGCCCTAACACGGTAGTAGGTGATATCGACAAAGGGGGGAAACATCCGGGAAAGTATTCCCGGTGTTTCACGTTTTCGGACAGGTGAACCGGAGGGGGAAAGTTGCGTGTTCGCTATGCTAGGGATGTGTGGCGGACGGACGGGATGCGAATCCGGATTCATCTCGTCGTTCTCAGCAACTTTCATGTACAAAGTTTTTTCATCCGAGTTATTTTCGATTAATTTTAAGAGATTTAATCGATGTTTAAATTATTATTATTAAATTATTTCGGAAATAGCATTATTGCATCAGCACGACGTCATCATGACGTCAGCAGTCAACAGAGGTGTTGACTGGGTCGCTGTCGTGTGGGTCCCGCATGTCGTTGACTGTTAACTAACTAACCAGGTTAATTAGTTAGGTTAACAGATTAGTTAAGTTAACTAACATTAGTTAATTAGTTTAATTAGTTTAATTATTATACACAATTAATTAAGTTAATTAATTAACTAATATTTTTATTTATTATTATTATTTTTAATTTTTTTTAAAAAAACGTTCTGGGGCTGGTGGGCCCACTAGTGGTGACTTGGGGTGCACAGTCAGCATGTTGACCTGAGTCAACGCGGTCAAACGGGCCCCTGGGTCCCACTGGGCAGTGACCCAGGGGGTGGCCCCGGGCCAGGCCAGGTCAGCGTGGCCGGCTCTCGCCACCGGCGACCAAATACACGGCGCTGACCCGCCGGAGTTCATCGGAAAACGTGCACATGGCACGGATCCGTGCGCGCTTGGGCTCGTTCGAACGAGCGCGAAGAGGCGCATCTAGTGGTGTGAGCGGTTCGTCCCGATGTGGCCGGAGATGTCTCCGGCGTCGAGCTGAGCGGCAGATGCGTGCGGGCGAAAGCGTAACCGAAGCTAGGGGCACTAGGGGCTGCGGGCGTGCGTGTGTTGGACTCCTGGCAGCTCTAGGAGCACGTCTGTGGGCTCGAACGCAAGCGGCAGTAGCGGCGTGTGCGGCGGCGAAGCTAACGGCGGCGGTGGGCTCGGCCATGGCGGGAGCAGGAGCACGGGGGAAAGGGGAGGAGAGGGGAAGCTCACGGGGGCCGTCGGGAAAAGGCAGCAGGCTCGGGGTCGGTTGGTGAGGAGGAGATCGTGGACGGGGCGGCACCGGCGTGGTCGACGACAGCAGGGCGACGAGGTTCGGCGGCGTAGGTGGCGGCTTCGGGCGACGGTGAGGTCCGGCGACGGCGGCGAGCGGTGGGCGCTGGAGTAGTTGCCCCCGGATCCAGATCGGGGGGAAGAGGAGGCAAACGTGGGGGGAGTGGGGCGACGGGATCGGGGCGGCGTCCGGGCCCGGCGACAAGGGCGATGGGGCGATGGCGCGCAACAGCAGCGGCAGGGGGGTCGGGGGCGTTGGTTGCCCCGATTCAGATCGACTCGTGGGTGGGGTGGGGGAGACGAGAGGGATCAGGAAGGAGTGGGGGGTTACGTTCTAGGGTTTCAGGAGGGTGGGGGTTAAGGGGAATGGGGTGGCCCGTTGGGCCTTTTGGGCTGGTGGCCTGCTGGCTAGCTGGGCCATTCGACCCAGGGGGAGGGGGGTTTCTCCTTTTTCTTTTTCTTTTAGTTTTGTTTTCTGTTTTTGTATTTTCTTTTCTTTTATTTAATTCCCTTTTCTGTTTTATTTAATTTAGGGCATCTTAGCATTTTCTAAATATGGGTTTTCTTCACAACAATTACCTATGTAATATTTGGCACTAACCGAACATTTCTGTTCTAATGTTTGAAAACTTTTGTTGTTTGCCATATTTTTGAATTTGAATTTTGAATCGGTTTCAAACTTACGCGAGATTAGCAACAGTAATCGAGGTGACATGGCAGCGTCACACCATGCATCTTGTCACGCTTTCCCTTCAAGTACAATAGGAAATCCAGTCCACGAATATGAGAGGAAGTCAAGATTTTGTGTCGATGTGTCATGTTTAGATGATGAATTGTTATTTCTAAAGCTGAGTCAAAAGCTTTGTACGTTCATCAATTAAGAAGGTAATTGTCTAGCTATAATTTGCGCAAAACAAGGAGAAGGCCGTTACAAACCCGGCCAAGACCACTTCTTACCATGCTAGAGAGAAGAAGTCGTGACTCCTATGGAACGAGTGGACCCCCCTCCCCCGGAGGCAAGGAAGCTTGCAATCACACACACAGAGTGACGCCCTGACATGTTGGCAGCCTACATCAAGGATGACCACGTCGAACACACGACACGAGGTCGGCACCCTTAATGTTGATAACCTCTTAAAGCCGCCGCTCCACCAAACCATGCATGGCCTAGCAACACTACCTCTATCAGGGTCGTTGTCCTAACACACCATCGCTCATTATCGAGCTACAACGCCACCCGACCCAGTCACATGCAACCTAAATCTCCATGGGGTGCAATAGCTTGCAAACCACAGCCGTCGCACCAAATCATCAGGGATCATCGCCCTGACAAGAAGGTTGACCATCACTTTTGTGGCATGTCGACCAAGCAAACAAATCCTCCGCACAAGCGACACAAGATTGCCACCCAAGCCATGCTAAATTGTTTCCCCGTCCCATGGGACTGCACCCACTTCGCTTTCAAAAGTCACTACCTCGGCGGAAACCAACCACTTGAGGCCACCGCTGCCAGAGGAGTCCCACGCAACTCCCACAAGTTTGCTCTCCAAAGTAACACCCCCAAAAGGGAAGCGACGAGAAGACTGACAACCCTATTGAATTGTTGGGGACAAGTATGTTTTTTGTGTTGTGTGCACGTACTTATCATTAATTGTTATAAAAATAGTTACTACTGGTTCGACAAACCTTTATTCTCTATTTAGAAAAATACTTATTGTTAGGTTACATCACGCTTACACTTGGGGTTACCCAACCACTCCTACGGGAGAGCAATCAATCGGCGGTGCTCCTAAGAGGCGTCGAAATTACAATAATTTCCGTGAGAACTCAGACCCAACTCACTTATGCAAGATCATTCTTGCACCTAGGTTGGAGTACCTACCAATGCCCCAGGGCTTAGCACATGGCCACCATCCCATCAGAAGTCGTGTTGATGACGAACATCGGCTACACATGAAAAATCACGGTCTGGGTGGTCGACGACAGGCTCGCCATTGATAAAGGGTGCCCCCCCCTTCATTGACTGAAGATCAGGTACCTCGTGACCTTCAAGGTGGCGCCTCGACATCTTCAAGGTGATCATCTTCGACAACAAGGGCGTTGAGGTACTGGCCAAGTGCAAGCCGCATGAGGAGGTATATTTTCCCTGGACCTTTAGGGTATTATCTTGACTGCCGCATGTTAGTTTACATTTGTGTTAGACTGTTAGGTTAAGGCTTTGCCATGTATGACTATGATTTAAGACTTTTGTTTATGACTACGGTAATGTATTGCGCATGACTATGGTTTAACTGCTTATGACTATGTTGAGTATGAGATTGTATGTGTGCTGGCACCACTCCAACAAAAAGGTACTAGACCACGTGTCTTGTATGTAACCAAACAACAACACTTTGCATCTGCGTATAGCAGGCCTGCAACCAAACACCATTGCGTATATTTCTGCTTAGCTAGGCTGGAGAGGATGCATGCAAACAAACTATGTGCAGAACATTATATTTTTTGCCTGTATTCACTCAACCATACTGAATCGGGCCACAAATGCAAAGTGCTCTAAATTTTTCCTGATGTTTCATAAAACTGGCATGGGTTGATCGAGTTTTTATTTCTTTTCTCCTGTAATTGTACATATTTATAAATGAAATTTACCGTAGAACAATTGTTCTACTGTCCTGGCTTCAAAAAAAAAAGTGCTCTAAATTCATGCATAACAAAACACATCCTTAGTACCCATGCATGAGAAGGGAATTTGTGACACGCAGGGGCGAGTAGACCGGCCCTATTTTTCTTTCGTCTTTTGATTTTCAATCTTGTAAATCTTTTGAACCAAAAGTCTTGTTTGCATATTCACATTTCTTGCAATGAGGGCTTTCAAATAAGTTTCATTTTGAATATGTTTTGATGAGCTTCTTGCTACGAGCGAACGATAAAATCATAAGTTTCAGATTTTGAAACTTAAAATCAGTGCCGTCCCTCGTGTGGAATCCAATAATATCACAGAACGCAAGGAAATCGAGCGGCCGGACAGGCGCGTGCCTCTTGCATCTACTCCCTCCATCCCGTTATGTAAGGTGTATTATTTTCGGCATGGTGACCAAGGCACATAATTCTACACATGTTAGGACTAAATTAACCTTGTCTAAATCATTGTTAGCAGCAACTAAATCATTTATGCTAGAAAAGTAAAAGATGCACGCAATCAGGAGATAGATACTTTCCTTTTTCTCTTTACAGGAAAAGATGCATGCAATCAGGAGAGAGATACTTTTCTTTATTTGAAGGGCTAACGACGGAATTATGAGAAATTAGAAGAATGTACTTTACATTATGGAATTTTATCAAAAAACAAATACACATTATATAAAGGAGCGGAGGGAGTATTAGAGATGGGAGTGCCTAAACATCAGTTAGCTGAAAAAACATTTCGTGTCTGTTAGCCCAGTTTGGTTCCTTGGAAAAGCAGTTCAAAGCAAAGGGTTGACGGGTGGTGGAGTCCCATCCCAGGTTTAATATATAGCCCCTGTTTTCCAATCCGTAAACGGTGGATTGACTTGCTCTTTATCAAATCCACATTAAAAAGGGGTTTTGTCGTTCAATGCTTTGATCCGCGCACCTTATTTCTGTTTGAACCACTTCCTCAAAAGACCTGTGCTCATCGCTCACCTTCCTCAAACAATGTGCATCCAATCCACTCCGAACTATACATGCTGTAGCTTGCTCGCTAAAAGGACTGTCCTGCGATTAGTTACCGCACCATATACTATACGCTTTCCAGGAGCGTGACCACAGAAAATCCAAACTTTCAACTTCTAATTACTCGTTGACAGTCTACGTGAGTGGACCGTGGAGTGGTACTACTCAGCACAGTGTGTGTGTAGTGTAGCACGGCCCACGTCTAGCTGTCTGCGCAGCTCGATTGATGCCTGTCCAACTTATGCAGCTGCGGGTAGTAGATCGCACGGCTGAAAACCAACATGGCTGAAAAAGAGACCAGGGCCTCTTTGATTCGTAGGATTTTAAAAACGTAGGAATAGGAAAAGTATAGGGTTGGAGTGGCATGCTCACTTGAATCCTATAGAATTAGCAATGAGTGTTTGATGGCACGGGAAAAACAGAGGAATTGTAAAAAGAGGTTGAAGTGGATGTTAGATTTCCTATGAAATGTAGTACAAAAGATTCCATAGAAAAAATCCCATGGGATTCAATCCTATGAATCAAAGGACCAACATAGGAAAAAATTCTAAGGATTTTAATCCTCCAGAAATCCTATAAGGCTCCGTTCGGTCTGCAGGAAAAACAATGGAAATCTACAGGTTTGCAATCTTGTAATTTTGTCTACCTGTGAACCGTTCGCTTCATAGGATTGTGCTACAGAAATTTGAAGGAAACCCTGCCTTGGAGTGCTCATTCCAGAGGATTACAAAAATCTACTAGAATCTCATTTTTGGGCGGATGCCCGAGGCAAAGCAACACAACCTCGAATAAAAAACTAAACAGTACAGCCATGCATGAGGTAAGTGACAAACTGACAGCGTAACATGCGAATAAAAAATACCATAGAATCTGCCACGGCAAAGCTTTTCACACCTAGAGGGTGTTTGGATACTCTCTAGTCATGTGACTAGTAGTAGTCAGACTAGAAGTTTTTAGTCAGGCCCTGTTTGGAAGGTGACTACTACTAGTCAGCATTAAATGTCTCAGTATTAAATGTCCCTTGTGCAACACCAATTAGAGGAGAGAGAGGGGGACTTTAGTCAGTAAAAGTCAGGGGTGTTTGGAGGTTTACTGACTAAAGGTGACTACTACTAGTCTCTAGTCAGTAAAAGTTGGGGGTGGGGTGACTAGGGACTAAACTAGTTTTAGTCACCCACTAGTCAGGGATGTTTGGAGGTTTACTGACTAAAGGTGACTACTACTAGTCTCTAGTCTCTAGTCTCTAGTGATCCAAACACCCTCCTAATCTCCGAACGCCCCGCATGCTTCTCTTCCTCTGTTTTACAATCTCATAGGCCGCTACTGTACAACCAATCATATTCCTTCGTAGTTTTCTGGTCCTGTGTTTTCTATACCTACAGACCGAACGCATCCTAAAATTCCTTTGAATCAAAGGAGCCCTAAACCAGACTACCGCTCTCCTAGGGTTCCCCGCCGCTGCCGCTGGCTCCCCCGCCACTGCCGCCGGAGCCCGCCGCCGCTAGTCCTCTCCCCCGTTCCCCCACTCCTCCCTCCCCCTCCCTCCCCCGTAGCGCTTCCGTCGCCCCCTGAGGCAGCGGAGCGCCTCCACCCCGCCGCCTCGTCTCGTCTCATCACCCTCTCCTCGTCCCTCCCGTTCGCCGCCGCCGGCAGAGGTCACCGACATAGCCCGGGTGGCGCCGGAGGTGGCGGACGTCCCTTCCCTGCACGCTAGGAGGTGGAGTCGGGGCTCCCTCCTGCCTGGCGGCGGTGCTGCTCGGCGGGCGGCGGTGTGGCTCGGCGGTGCGGTCTGTGGGCCTCGAGCGCCCTTGACGTGGCGGCGTGGCCGTTGGCTGCGGGGCGGCGTGGAGTGCTGCTGGCCGGC
Organism: Aegilops umbellulata; assembly: GCA_032464435.1. Lineage (NCBI taxonomy): Eukaryota > Viridiplantae > Streptophyta > Magnoliopsida > Poales > Poaceae > Aegilops > Aegilops umbellulata. The sequence continues at coordinate 22,695,559 of CP136057.1, forward strand.
GGCGCCCGCTTGGCCCAGATCTGGGCCCTTTCGGGCCCCATCTGGGCTGGGGCGGGCCAGCGGTTCAGGGCACGACGGTGTGGCTCCCTGGTGGTGGTGGCGAGGCGGCTGCGGCTGCAGGTGGTGATGGCTCTGGTGGCCGGCGTACCGCAACGTGGTGGCAGGGATTGTCCAGATCCGTTGGGGTCCGGCCGAGCCCGTGGAGGCCTGGTAAGTCCCTGTCGCTACGTCTGGTCGGCTCTGCGGCGCGGTGGAGGCTGTCCCCTCCTGTCGGCTGCGTTGATGTTGCCCCCGCCGAGCTCAGTCTCCCCTCGTCCTCCCTCCAGGCCTCGTGTTGGTGGCCTCAGTGAGACGGTGAAGTTGGTGCGGTGTCCTTGGTGGCACATGCTGGTGAGCGGCATGTTGGGCGGTGCACTCTCGATTGTCTGTGATGGTGTTGGTTTTGTGGTGGGAGAAATCCCTGGCGGCTCGTCCGCCACTGGCGTGGCTGCGCCCGTGGGGCGTCGGTGATACCTCTTCCCATCTACCATCCGCGTACCGGGGGAAACCCTAGGACTTGTCCGGGCAGCAGCGGCGTCGTCGTCGCATTTCTTTCTAAAGGTGTTGCTTGGTACGCGAGGCTTCGGAGTGCTAGGTGTGCAGTGGTACTTCTCCGGAGGGTTCGGCGGATATCGGCCATCTTTGCTTAGTTGAGCTGCCGACGTTGGCATTTGTTCTCTTTCTTTCTCTCGTTTTTTCTTTTGGGTTTGTTTGTGCTGCGGCCCCAGCGATCTGGTTGTATCAGTTGATTCTTACCTTATAATATAAAGTCGGGAAAACCCCTTTTCAAAAAACCAACATGGCTGCACGAGGGCTGCTAAGTTTCCACTAAGAAGATGCCGACGGCAAGTACAGAATAGCCAAGAGCTAAACCAACCTGACATTGTTCCTTGACTCCTTGTGCCACCATATCCTAGCTGGCCTTCCATCCGTTCCATTGCAGCCAGGTTAGAAACCTACCCACTCTCAGAGAGAATTTTTACTGGACTGATCCCGATCCCTTGCTTGCTGACACGGCCATGGCCTGCCTTGCGGTGAAAACCACTCATCATTCCTGGGCAGGCGGTGACTCTGACACGAGAGAGATCTACTCCACTGAGGAAGGGGTAACAGTAATGCTGACTGACACCGACCAAGCAGCCTACCTACCTGACACACGCAGCAGCAGGGGCCACTGCCACCACATGAATGTGGGCCGGCGGCAGCTACGGGTCCAAGGCGTCAGTGCCCCCTTCCTCCCCTTGGTCCTCGCCGGAGTGTTGTCGCTGTGATGGAGATGGATGGGGGCACAGGGCTCTCTCTGCGCTGCCATGGGTGTGAGTGGGCTGAGGAAGGAGATGGAGTGAGCAGAGGGGAAAGCTGCCTTGTGTCACTGCCTGGGCATGTGTGGCTGGCCGTCTGGCTGTCAGTAGGGTAAAGCGAAAGTTAACCTTGACAGGTTGTGGAACATCCCCTGCTGCATCGATCCAGCCTTGTAGAATGTCGGCAGGCAAACATTTCTACTATTATTATTATTGCTCATGCAGTCCTCGTTCATTTATACTCCAATTTCTCCATCTTTTGGGCTTCTGAACTGAAATTTACCCCATATCTTATCTTGGACGCAAGACAACGGTTTCTTCAATTTTTGTCTTGTGTTGTATACCGTACCAAGCCATCGTATCCGTGCATTTCTCATTGTGGCCACTACTGTATCAGATTACTAAGCATCCTGCAGAGTAAAATATAATATATTTTCTTCGTTTTATAATGTAATGCATATAAATATTTTGAAAAGTCCAACTTTATAAACTTTAATCAAGTTTACAGACAAAATAATTTATATTTACAATACAAAATTTATATAATATCAAAATATGTCTTATGAAGTATCTAATGATATGTATATTTAGTATTCAAGATGCATATCTTTTTACAAACTTGGTAAAAGTTTGTAAAGTTTGATTTCTGAAAATACCTATAGGCGCTACATTGTGGAATTGAGGGAGTATGCAGTATACCTTAGGATGCATCGATGACATTAGAGCAAGTTTAGCAGTCATCGCAATTGTCTGATTGCCATAAGAACTTCTCAGAATGTTAGCAGTGAAGATTCTTTTATTATTTTTGCTCATACAGTTCTCATTATTTTCTGCGCCGGTTGTATAATTTTTGGATTTCTGAAGTGAAACTGACCCAAGCATAACAATCTTATCTAGGATCGAAGACAACGGTGGCCCATTTTTCTTCAATTTTGTCATGTGTATACTGTACCAAGCCATCATATCCGTTCATTTTTCATTGCACATGGCACACAACCAATAGTGTATATATTTTATGGCACACAACCAATATATACACATGGCCCGGCTCCTTCAAGTGTCACCCTTCACACCCACTTCTTCTTTAATATATAGTACACACACTTGTACGTATTCGAGAATTTTTTTTGTTAATATGAAAACATGTATCTATATACCAATATAAAAAGACTCAGAGAGGCAGATCCAACTGATCTTGACCATTAAATCAGGTCAATCCAACGACCTAGATTACTTCATTGGTCAGCGCTCAACATGTTTAGCGTGCAATTAGTTACATACTAAATATCAACGTCACCACTAATCATATAACTAATGCTTAAATAATATCCTACCTAATATTTGTGTGCAATTAATATCTGCCTAATATCAACGTGCGTTGCGGTACATATTTACTTGTAAAAGCTAAAGAAAGAAATAGTTTGAACTTGAGTTTGTATGAACATACTTTTCGTATTTAAGAAAAAATCATACAAGCTTTTAGAAAACAATACAATTTTTTATATATGTAGGTAATAGGTACAAACCCATCCTTACGAGTTTACATAGAAATTATCATTATTTATGCTCAAAGGAAAAATAACTAGAAGAATATATGTCTGCATAGCAATCTCTACTATTAAAAGAGAGCTGAGGAATGTACTTTCATACATCCAACTGCCCCTATCCTCGGGTTCCCCTCCCCCAAATCCTACATTAGCTCAATCAAGTCAAATTAATTCTTACCAAAACATCTACTAAATCAAAAATGTTTTTGCCTTCCCCTATCGATACTCAAATCAAATCAAATCTTATGTAAATATAGAATGTCGTCGGTCTAAGACTTATGTCGGACACGCTTGGTGTTGAACCACTAGAATATGTATGTCTCGTTGCAACACACGTGCAATTAGCTAGTTTGTTTAATAGCTTGATTTGCAAATTCACGCGGCTTGAAAACGATCATTTTTGTATATATAATTCACAAGGAAAAGTTTGCACCGTACCAACTTATATGATTTTTTAACTTTAAAATACAGTTATTTTATCCTGAATTTCCAAAGTGGGTTCATATGACATAGAGAGGTTCCGAATAATATTTTCGCACACATGTGTGAGATCACCACGAACTTCACCACTTTCAAATAGTACAACTTAACCTGCTAGCTATATTGGAGGAGCCAAAAAGCACGCCAACCTAAAAATAAAATTAAAGTGAGAGAGGCAAAAAAAAAAGAGGAACCATCATCCAATCCAACCACGAAATCTAGAAGCCAAGGAGTCAGAAATGAAGCAAATTAAGATGTATGGGAACTATAGGAAGATCAAAATGCACCGATGATCTAGAGTTAATTAATTCCTTTTTTGCGGGAAAGAGCTAATTAATTCCAGTGACCTGATACGAATCAACTTACACTTGCGTGGAGATTAACATGAAATCTCCCACCCCTCCCAGCAATTGGAAATTAGTTGCAACTGAAAGTCCTGGATATGCCATTTCTTCCCACAGCTTTCTTGACCCTCTTCTTGCTGCTCCTGCTCCTGTTCTCCCTCCCCGTTCATGTCTCTCTCTACCAACGGAGAGAAAGGGAGACAGAGAGAGTGGGGAGTAATTAAGGAGAGGCGCAAGAGAAGTTCAAGAAAGCTGTGGAAAGGCATGGCATGGACTAGCTTAATGATGAGAGATCTGCCTGCCGCAGGCTAGCTAGCTAGCTAGCTGGAATTAATCCACGTTGCTGGCCGCTGATCTCTCCATGCCATTTGCCCTCTCGATCTCCATCCCTCACGCTGCTTATATAACCCAACAAGCACTAGCCAGCTGCGTGTTTGCTGCCTACTGTGCGTACAGACACCAGTGAGTGTGTGGGTGGAAGAGAGAGAGAACTTTATGCCCGCCGTACATGGTACCCCCTCTACAATTTTGCACTAAATCCGCGGCACTTATTTTGGAACGAAGGGAGCATATATAAGACGTTTTCTGGTTTTGTTTCTTGTGTGTAAAACATTAAGTTACAGAGGCTGTAGATGTTGTTTACCGAATCCAAAGCATGGAACGGATGCATGCATGAGGTCGATCTAAATGAGGGGAGGTCGCAGCAACAAGGTAGGCCATGCACGCACGCATGCATGCATGCATGGCGTGCTGCGCAGATCCGTCTCATATGCATCCACAGCTTGGTAGCTAGCAGCTCATCTCTCCTCCTTGGACCACCTCTCCATAGCTGTCTGTTCTGTTCTAGAAGGAACGCCCTGCTTGGCTTCTTCAAGATTTTCTCCTTCTCTCAAAATTTCTCCCTTGCATTGGATTGCTTTCAAGTTGCTTTCACGTACGTGCTACTGCTATGCTACCGGTGACATGCTGACATGGACTCAGAGAGTAGAGTACCAGAGAAGGTGAGCAACGTAATACCATCCACATGGGATGGATCCGTAGGTAGACGAGCAAGCAAGCGGGCAACAAGGGTTAACTCGTATTGGTCGAGCGTGCACGCCGACGTACGTACGCAGGGACGTACACGTACGTACGTGTGCATTATTGCGGTAGATATACTGTAGCCTGTAGGTACGCCTGTGTGCATGTGCCTCACTGACTCACTGTAGCTGTAGGATCGCCTAGCTTATTTAACGGCTTGGTTAAAGCTCAGACGACCGTGATTTTTCCAGATCTGCATCGAGTTTTGCATGCATGTGCATCGCTCATTCGTGGGGTAGGCGGCGATGGCGGAGGCGAAGACGCGGAGGAAGGGGACCGTGGAGGGTTTCGGCTTCGCGGTGCCGGATTAGGTCTAGGGTGGGGGAAACTGCCGGCGCCGGAGAAGAAAACCATGCCCCCTCCCACCGGCCGGAGAGCCGAGCAACCAGGTCCAGGTGGTGGTGGTTGTGTCTGGCCGGGCGGGAAAGCTTCACTATTACTCGGAGTCGGAGCCATCATGGATCGACGAATATCTCGGAGCTGGAGATGGCCGGGGCTGGTTAATTGGCTTGCTGATCCATGGCACACACACACATGCGTTGCCTGCATGTCCAGCCTGTAGATCGACCGACCATGGAACGATACGACGGACGTACGTAGCGTACGCCACTGTACGTACGCAACGGCCAAGATCTGCATGCGGGGAGATCTCCGGACGGGTGGACATCCTGGCAGCAGATCTGAATCTGATCCACGATCCATCCGTCGTCCTCATTGTCATCTGCATTTGCACGCCGCGCGCTGCTGATTTGGCGTGCGAACGCGACGCGATGCTCTGCGTGCAGGAGAGCACATGCTGTTGCAGTGCCGGCAGGCTTGTCCCCAGCGGAAGCAGTGCCCGCCGGCCGCCCGGTGCGATCGATCCGTCGCCAGCTAGCCGATGCTAATTATGGTAATCGGAAAGATGAATCGACGGGTTAATTATTGGCTAAATGGAATTATTGTTTCTGTCGTTACCGTGGAGTGGTTGATCTATCACTGATGAGGCCCGTTTCCACGCAGGGCCGGCCCTGAGGGGGGGGGGGGGGGGGGGGGGCAGGGGGGGCGGCCGCCCCGGGCCCCCAGTGGGGAGGGGCCCCCATATGTGTATATATCTGTGTTAATTAGGCCTCCGCTGTTTAGCACACTAATAAAGTTTATTGGACGGCCCAATTAGTAGGTAACTGGAGCGATACATCCCGGCCGTAATGCACGCATCGTAAAAAAAAGGAGTAACTTGAGCGAGCTATCGTGCACGCATCACGCCGCCTTTCGCCTCCTGACCAAACTACGGCAGATGAATAAGGAAGGAAGCCCGCATCGCAAGGGATCGATGCGGCTGTCCTGCGGAGCTCGGAGGCGGACCGGTGATGCGTTCGTCTACGGAGGCGTGCATGTTTCAGGTATGTCAGCGCCTTCCACTGTTTCTGCAGTATAGTTGTGATATAATTATGGTGTAGATGTAAAACAGATCATGGCGGGAGCAAGGCTCTGGATGATGATCCCTCTCGTGAATCTAGTTTTGGATGAACTCAGCAATGACTAGCATTTGAGGTAATTAAGTCTTGATTTACTTAGATGCACAATAAGGTAAGAGTTAATTTGCAATATCATGGCACTGTCGTTTTATTTTTGAAGAAGTGGATGAAATATTTTTCTTCTCACTCATATGGATTAGCTCATCTATTGGGATTAACACATGCCATGAACTGAAAAATGTGCATCCCTACTCTGCATTTTCGATGCAAACTTCTTTGAGGACCATTCATGGAGTCACATGTCTCTCTGAACATTCACCCCCGAAAATGATACAAAGGCTTTGCCTCGTCACATCAATTAAGAAGAGTTTTACATATAATACTTGACCAAAAGGCCGGTGCTATAATGAACTACTTTGGTGGCATCAAAGATCATAAGCGTTTGGCCCCTGCTTTTTCTGCCAAAACAACCTCTCTTTTGATCTTACCAAAGATGGTGTCCCGCATGGATGAACAATTTCTAAAAACCCGGGCATTTCTCTCACTCCAAATCTCCCACGATGTAAGCATCAGAAGGGAAGCAAGTCCCTTACAGAGGTCATCGTTGACATTTATCATAGAGTGCTACCAATCCTTTAATGAGTTGAAGTTGTTCCAACCTTTTGAGACCTCATACATATAATGTAGTCCTATAGTTGTAGTACAAGGCTCGCATTAAACATGGATATGCATTTATAAAACTAACTTGATAGGCACAGAGACCATTGTCTACTTCCTCCATAAGACATTAGTTCATTTTTTATGTTAAGGGCCCCAGATTGTAGCCTCGCCCCGGGCCCCCGAATTCTCAAGACCGGCCCTGTTTCCACGTTGTTGTAAAAATAGGGACGTGAGCTTCTGTTGCTCAGTTATTGTTTCCACCCCGCTGCCATGTTGTGAGCGAATGGATATGTGTAGTGTGATGTGAAAAATCGTTGTATCATTTTTTTTGTGTGGGTAAAATCGTTGTATCCCTTGGTCCGAGTTCTATTTGTTTTTTGCGTGAGTAACTTCTGATCTATTCATATGTAATTATGGTAGATAACCGCAAAAAAACAATTATAGTAGTACAAAGAACACCAGAGGTAATAAAAATTACAACCAGGTCCGTGGACCACCTAGCGACGACTACAAGCACTAGAGCGAGCCGAAGACGCGCCGCCATCATCGTCCCTCCCTCGCTAGACGCATCATCTTATTGTAGTAGACAGTCGGGAAGTCGTCGTGCTAAGGCCCCGTGGGACCAGCGCACCAGAGCAGCACCCATTGCCGAAGTTGTAGATCGAAATCGTCAAACCTGTAAACACCCAAACCAAGATGAACGAAGACCGGATCCAAACAGATCCATCGAAGACCAGCACCGGTCGAATCCCGTGAGATCCGATGGAGACACACCTCCACACGCCCTCCGACGATGCTAGACGCATCATTGAAGCGGGGATAGAATGTGGGAGACATGTGGATTGCACTCGTTTAAGCTGATCCTGCATTACTAACGTGTGGCAAGACCCAGGTCGTAGCAGCTACGAAGTTTCCTTTGTAGTCTCGCACCACTACTCTGCTAGAGCCCGAGAGTGTCTCAGCATGAAAAGATGCATCAACATTGATCTTTACAGTTGCCTCCATCGGTTTCTTCCGAGTATGAATTTCCTTGCTGATAGGGTGATTCAGTGTTGCAGCTCGAACAAAATTAGTTGACAAAAATTCGAATTGAAACAGTTGTACAGTCTGGTGATTATATACTTTCTCCTTTAGAAACTTGCCGCCGTTGCCACCAGATGTACAACATAGCAGTAAAAGTAAATTCAGTCATAGGTAGATCGTCTAGTCTTGCCCGTTTTTTTTAAATAAAATTTGATCCCGAGCCACTGCCTACTGTATAATATCATTGAGTCCAATTTCATTCCAAACCTCCTCTGCATGCTTACAATTGAACAGGGTATGCTGGATGTCTTCATGCCCAATACTGCACCTTGGGCATTGGGGTAAGACTAGGATGTGTCGTCCGGCCAGCACACCTTTAAGGACCTTCCACCCGAAGTGTTTAATCTCGCCTGGTAACTGAAGCTGCCAGAGGTCTTTCCATGTGGTGTTTATGTGTACACTGCCTTGTTCGTCTGCCCTTCTCATATGATGCCCGAACTGATGGTGAAACTCGAGATGGTAAGCTGACCGAACCGAGTAGGTTCCTTATTTGGTATGATGGCAAGCTACAAAGTCATCTATATCCTCAGTCCGGAGAGGAATTTGTAAGATTCTGTTTGTATCCACCGGCGAAAAAATGGACCTTATGAGATCAACATCCCATTGTCCCGTATGAGGACCCATGATTTCCTCAACTTTGGTTAGCATCGCTCCCCCTCTTGGGATGATAATTCTCCTGGATTCACTAGAGGGGATCTGAGGTCTTCCCAAATATTTATTTGTGAGCCCAAACCAACTCGCCATATGCAGCCTCATTTGAATGTCGGAGTACATGCCACCATACTTTGCCATGTGAACGACGATCCTTTCTTCGGTCCAGCCTTTAGAATGTCCCCATTAGGAAAGTATTTAGCACTTAATACTCGTACACAAAGAGATTCTTGATATTGGAGTAGTCGTCAACATTGCTTTGCTAAACTAGCAAGATTAAAGCTATGAAGGTCCCTGAACCCCAATCCCTCCCCCCCCCCATCTTCTTTGGCATGCACGTTTTCCACCGGGTGAACCAATGCAACTTTTTCTTCTCTTCTCCATCTCCTCACCAAAAACCTGAGATCTCATCAGTAATTGATTTGCAAATTCCTTTTGGTAACTTAAACATTGGCATTGCACAGGAAGGGATTGCTTGTGCTACAGATTTCAGTAATATTTCCTACAAGGTGCTAAAAACAGTCACTCCTATCAACTCCAACCACTTTAGGTAACCCCAAGTATTTATGTGGGAGAGCTTCTGTCAATATCAAGGTCCCTACAAGCATCTTCCCTGACTCTGACACTTGTATTGGGACAAAAGAAAACACTAGATTTAGCAGTACTTACACGTTCCCCCGAGCTGTCACAATAAGTATCCAGAATTCTCTTCAAAGTATTTGCATTGTGGGTAGTTGCTCTAATCAGAATTAACAATTATTTGGAAAAAGAAGGTGAGAAATTGAGGGTGTGTTTCTGCAAATGCGGATACCCTCAATACCACCTATCTCCTCCTCATGGGATAGTAAATTGGATAGACCTTCTGAACAGAGCAAAAAAAAGATATGGAGATTGTGGACCCCCCCCCTGTCTTAGGCCTCGAGTAGGTGTGAATTCATCGATTTCTGTATCGTTAAACCTGATCCTGTAGCTCACCAATGAGACACATTCCATTATCATCTCAACCCACAATGCATCAAAATCAAGCTTTATCATCATATGATGCAAAAAGCCCCATTCAACTCTATCATATGCTTTAAGCATGTCTAATTTAACTACACAATACCCATTAGACCCATGAGTTTTTCTTCTTTATGGCATGAAAGCACTCATAGGCTACCAACACATTATCAGTGATCAACCTTCCTGGAACAAATGCGCTTTGGGTAGGGGAAATAACTTCTAGTATACTTTTTCTCTAGCCTATTTGCAAGCATCTTCGGAATTATTTTGTACACAACATCGCACAAACTAATGGGCCTAACCTGGTGATTACTTGTGGGCTATCCACCTTGGGGATCATCACGTAGAGTTCCAACCTTCTGGTATCTTTCTTGTGTTGATTGCTTGAAGCACCTCATTGGCTAGCTCCTCACCAACTATGTGCCAAAACCTTTTAAAGAAAATTGCGTGAAGGGCATCTGGACCAGGGGCCTTCATGTCACCTATTTGAAACACGGCCTTCTTCACCTCTTCTCTTCTTACATGGCTACATAACAGACCGGACCAAAGGGGAAAATGTCCAAAAGGAACGCCGATTCGGAGAGAATAATTATCTTGACGTGTAATCAATCTCTTGCATTGAAACTTGCTCGAGTGATTAAGTGATTTGCACCCTCTGATTTCTAGCTTACACATTCTAGCAATAACTCTTGTTTTTATTTAAAAAATAGTACTCCCGCTGGTTCATATTAAGTGTCACTGAAACGGATGCATCTAGACGTTTTTAAGTGCTAGATACATTCGTTTGAGCAACAACTATTATGGACCGAAGGGAGTAGTAAAGTACACATGCGTTTTTGTCGGGAAAATCACAATGACAAATTTATTGCTTGCGAACAATGCTTACATTGTCCACCAAAATGTTCAGAAGAAAACTAGGGGGCTTGTCGACCCAATTATAAGAAGTTTTCTCATAAAAACATGGCGTAGCAATCTTGTGGGCAGCACGTTAGCCTCCCCTGAGCAGTACTTAAACTTGACCTTCCCGGTGTCCTAGACCAAATCAACACACTGAGGTTTGAAGGTGGCCCCTTTCGTTCCTGAGCACCGTTGATGAGCATGAACAGAAGAGGTGACCGTAGGACACCTCATAGTCTTTGGATTTATCTATTTACTTACACCAAAGCTTGACAAACATACTCTAGAAACCTCCTACAAGTGTTTTTATTCTTATGCCCTAAAACATTGTACGTATGAAACTTTGTAGATATTTAAGGATAGTATATGGACATGTATATTTAGGGACACTAGCATATATTGAGGCAATAGCTAATTTTATGGAGTAGTGTGATGCCTTTTGTTTGCTTAAATTTATATCGAAACCCCTTGACGTAATATTTTTTGTGAACATCCATAACTAACTTTAAAAATAAAAAAGGTCTTTGTAGCAAAATGTAATTTTAGTTCGTCACAAAAATATCAATTAAAATGAAAAATATTAGACCGCATGACAAATGTGTACCTTAATGTAACTTTCTATTTATGCATGAAACTACTATTTGAGATATCAGGTTGATAGATGTATCAACATGAAATACTTTCATTTGGTGTAAAATTAGTTATGAGTAAGTAAAATAGTTTGATCTAAATTTGTCTGAATTATACTGTTAGTCCAATGATGATAGATGAGTGAAATTAGGCTTCATATTTTGAATATGTGAAAGCTATAGTTAGAGTTTCAATGTCGGAGTCAAACACTTGAAACCTGAGCTGCTATATCTATACTACTATATAGTGTACGAGTTTTGAATAGTAACTGGCCATCAATCCTAACCATCTATGTCCTAAATCCAACGGCTGAAAGTGATGGGATTCGCAGTGAACAGTGCATGGTTGTTGCATCCATCATGTTCTAGAATGAACCACCTGATACTTCTCAAGAGATGTGGCCCAAACTGATTCCTCTTGGGCCAGACATGTTGTAGCTTGAGGCTGGCAACAAGTTGAGCCCAAAAAAAGTGGTTTTGAGGGAGAAACATAAAGTAAAATTAATTTCCATTTTTAATTTTTTTTCTTTATTAACATTCTTTGTGGGATTTTTTGTTAATAAATTGTGGGGATTGCATGTATTAATTCCGAAATTTTTTTATAATATAATTTATTTTGACGTCTATAAATCAAGATTTTTTTTTTGCTTCGAATCAATCAGCAAGTCTATGTTTTTTCCTACCAAAAATCATCCCATAATGTTAAAACGTGCATTGCACGTGCACACATACTAGTAGACACAGTAGCGTAGGTACATGCAGTGGCGGAGTTACTTGGGGGCCAACCTGGGCCATGCCCCCCCCCAGCTCATAAGAAAACATGCACGTATGCCTTAATATTTGGTCTAATTTTCAACTAAAATCAGCCTAAAGCAATCATGTTTGCCCCCCCTTCAGCCCATGCCCCCCATAATTTCATCTCAAGCTCCGCCACTGGGTACAGGGATGAAGTCAGGATTCTAACATAGGGGGGTGGCGAAATTTTTGCGTGTGTACAAAATTAGAGAAAAGTATACTTTTGTAGCCTAGGTTAATGAAACATTTCATCAGGGGGAGAAAATAGGTTCCGTCTTTGAACAATTATTATTTTTACTAAATTTGCCATTAAGCTAATGAAAATATTAATTAACATGCTAATGAACTAAATCTTTCTACTACTTGAGGGGATCTCACAACTCATGAATATTCCTTAATTAGATCGCACGTACACAGTTTGTGATGTTCTAATCCTTTTGTTCTAAAGACAGCGATTAATAATCTAATTATGGAAAATATGCAAGGATGAAGAAACAAAAAAAGCATAGCCCTTATTGCTTGCCTCATTGCCGATCATTCTAGTCGTGCGGCCGGCCGGCCGCCATCCATCCGCGAAACCTTTGGATCCCCTTGCCCCTTCGGCAGTCTAGGTCTTGAGTTAGGAGTTGGATGGCGCTGGATCGGAAACTGCCCTAGACGAAGGCTACCTCACCGATAGACATCGAAGGCTTGGTCTAGAAAATGAACGTTGATTATGTGCTTTGTCTTCGAATCATGGCCTCATGGGCTACTGCTGCACGAGCCTGCTATAGATGGGCTTTGGTGTCTTGGACCTCATGTGGGCGAAGTAAACAATGGACTCGTTATTTTACCCTTTTTTCACCGGCTGTTTAATCGTAGCTTCGTTAAAACAGAATCATTGAGGGGGTCTAGCCCCCCCCCCCCCCCTCGTCCCCCCTTGAATTTACCACGTACCGCAAGAATCAAGTGCAGCCAGAGAGCTCCTGGCGTCAAAGAAAAGATGGATTCGACTCCATAGCGCGGCAGCTATCGATGGCGACCTTCTGTCTAGGGACCCGACGAGGATCGATCGAGTAGGGAACTAGCGATGGGTCAATGAGATCGAGTCTCGGTCGAATAACCTCTGCGTTCAAACGAGCTAGTGCACTGCTGAATGAATCTCTGCCTGTCCGTCCGTCCGTCCATGAATCTCCCGCCATGCATGCACAGCACCTGCGATCGAGCTGCGCGTTGAACGACCGCGACGATGATCGAATCTCTGTCGTCTGCCCGTGAATATCATTGCGTTGCATTCATGCACTGCACTGCATGAATCGATCGATGGATCGACGTTGCATGGGCATGTTTGCTGTGCCTGTGCATGCATGCATGCATGCGGCGAACTCCATGCACGATCGCACGCGCCCCTAGGCCCCGGCAAGTTAGGCACCTGTCTGTCGCCTGATGATGAGCAGCTGACTGGTTCATGGCACCGGCGGGAGACCGGTCAGTCAGAGCAGCCGATCGATTCGATCGATCACCTGCACTGCATGCATGGTGCATGCATTGCTCCCGATCGATCGAGTGCCGATCGAGTGTAGCCGTGAATGATGAGGTTCTGCCCGAGGCTGCGTGCCTGCGTGAGGACTTGTTTGCACGGCGGCGGTGTGGAGGCGGCCGGCCGGATCGAGCAGTGAGCAGTTCGATGGCACGGCGGCATGCGTCCACGTGACGGTGGAGCCATGCATTCGAGTGATCGCCTCTTAACATAGTACTGTAGTACCTACGTAGAGCCTATCTGAAGATTGCTACGTATACTCCATACATAGGACTACAATAAGCGCGCGCACGCCGTGGAAGGGATGTGCGGTTTAAAGGTAGCTAGGCTAAACCTGCGACCGATTGTCGAATAACAAATGCACACGCTCTGTATACATAATGTCTGTGTAATTGGATCGCCTCCCCAGGCCCATCATCTTGTTCCCGGACTCCTGTTTAGTGTTAACGTCACCCTGTGACTCAACTCAAAAACATCACCCTGACGAGCCGTGAATTTGATGCGAGCATGTGCATGCACAGCCGCCCACCGGCGCATCCGAGGCACATTCATGCTGGGTTTTCAATACCAGGCCGGACTGTTTTTCTTTTCCTTCTAAAACAACGGCAAAAGCTTTGCCATTTTCCATTGGTTGGTTGAGAAGGAAAAAAAAATACTATTTAACAAATAGACGGCCGTGGGGCACACACAGGAATAACTCTCCAGGAATTATTATTTCTTGAAAAGCACCCCATATAGGAGTATTAATTAATTAAAACAGATGTTCTTACAATCATTCATTATAGCATACGCAACGCGGGGCGGAAGAAAATTAATAAGAATCTCATAGGACCTAGTACTAAAGCTAAATTTAGCAATCTCATGTGTGACCCCATTGGCAATCCGATTTATCTTCGCAATATTAAAATTTTGGATCATCCTACAGATACTCAGAGCCTCTTTCATCGGATCAGCCAGAGGAGGCCTGTCAAGCTTCTCATTTGCAAGAAAAGAATGTATAAAATAATAGACTGGTGAAGAGTGATACCTATATAATGTCCTGCAAGACAGGCGTGGAGCTCAGCTTCATTCACACTAATACACAATCAATAAATTCCAAGAAGAAACAATAATAATTTCTCCAGAAGAATTACGAGCTACAGCCCTCCACACTGGCAGCATTAGTACTCTTCACAAAACTGGCATCAACATTGATGTTGATATGGTCACTAAGGAGAGGTTTCCACACCACATGATCTTAATGGTGCATAATCAGCTATAACACCTCTCACCTTCTCCGTATCCTTATTGCTAGCGTCCAACTAAATAGTGTCATGGCAGAATGTGAAATGGACCAATAATTGTCCACAAAATATGCAAAGGCATTAATGGATTCCTTCCCCTTCCCAAAAATTAAATCGTTTCGCAAATGCCATGCTCGCCAGAAAAAAAACAAGATTTCCTTCCTCTACTGCAAGCTCAACCGAGCCAGCAAAATCAATAACCAATCCGGCCCCGAGCACTTGAAGAACTCTTCATCCTGAATATTCCACTAGTCTCTCAAGGCGAATCATAGAGCACGAGCTTTAGAACAACTCACGAGAGCATGAAAAGTGATTTCGTCTTCTACACCATAAATAGAACACATACCTGAATCAGTTTGATGGTGCTTAATTTTATTCTTCTGGACCGCCAACCTATTGGTTGCAGGTCGCCACGCAAAAATCCTGATCTTTTGAGGAATATTAGCCTTCCAAATTAAATCTCGAATCCCCCTAAGACATTTCAAATGCATCCCTGCTTTACCAGATCGTCGCTTCTTTCTTAATGTTGGAGAAGATGATGGTGCATTGGCATTGCCAGGAATTTAAGCACGTTATGTTGATTTAAACTTGTGATTGAAATGAATTTGTGTTTATAATTTTTATACTGCCTCATGCACAATATTTACTTGTGTTTAAGGGTTTCAGTCAAAATGTTGTGTGGTAAATCGACCGTACAATTTAAGGATTTCTTTTTTTTTCTATCAATTTTTTCTCACATTTATTAAAATATATGAACATTTTTTGTAATTCAAAAAATTCATAACCATTTTTTGAGCGAAAACAAAGTGTTTCAATAGAATAAATGGATGAGAGAAAACTTGGCTGAAAACCCGAATGTGGAAAATCACCAACGCAATATGCATAGGCCGCTGACCGACACGCTCGCAATCCTAATTCTTTTGAAATATAGAAAATATTGTAATGGATAAACCGACCAAAAAAGAGTTGATTGATAAACCAACCGATAAAAAAAAGTCAACATAATATGCACTAGCACTACATGGGCCATACCCGTGTCTGGTGTAATATTATCATGTAGGACCATGACCCTACCATACCCTTATAGACGGGGACCAAATTGAGGGGAGCTCCTATGCAGCGCTGCCGGCGCCCGTTCACCATCCAGCGCCTGCAGTGCTGCTAGCATGGGCCGGCCCACTAGCGTGCTACCCCTGTTTTTTTATTTTTTGTTACGAAAATTAAAATATGAAATAAAAAAAGGTTACAGATTTAAATAAAAAAGGTTCACCCATTTGAAAAAAAAATTCATATCTTTAGAAAAGGTTCGTCAATTTTAAGAAAAGTTCATCAATTTGAAAAAAAGTTCATTCAAATTGAAAGAAATTCATCCAATTTAGCAAAAGTTCATTAATTTTTAAAAAGTTCGTTAAATTTGAAAAAAGTTCATATAAATTTAACAAATGTTCATGTATTTTTAGAAAAATTCATTGTACTGAAAAAAAGTTCATAAATAAAAACAAAATTCATCCATTTTCAAAAAAATGTTGATCAAATTTCATAAAAGTCATCTATATTCGAAAGAGTTCATAAATCTAAAAAAAAACTGTTGTATTTTTTTAGAAGTTCATAGAATTTTCAAAAAAAAAAGTCAGCCGGCGCCTAGATGGGCTGGCCCATTTACGGACGCCACAGGCGCCAGTTAACAAAAATGCATGTTAACGGGCGCCTGTGGCGCCAAATAGGAAATGCCCACATTGTGGAAAGTATGGTGGAGCTCTCCTGGGCCTTTATTACTAGGATACTTAATAATTGTACTAGCCCTCGCTCGCCTTGTTGCGCCGTTGTTGACATATGATATTTTCTATCACTTGTATAGTGGATGTTTGGTGCACTATTGTTTTGGGTTGTTTGTTCTCCCTAGGCTTATTAGGCTTTGTGTGTGTTTTGAGTATAGTTAGTCTGTCGGTGAGGTAGTAGATAAGGGGCACAATTGCTATATATCGCCAAGCGCTATGGATGAATCGCCCACAGCTACTCCAACATGGGCCAGTCCAGTACCGATTGCTACAGATTTTTTTGGCACCCCGGTTTTTATCATGAGGGGGTTTTTCTACCGGTTTTGGTGGGTTTTTTTTGTGCGAAGCCTGTTTCTTCCGTACTTTCCAGTCAGTGTTTTACACTCATTTTTCGCAATGTTTTTTTTTACAAAAATAGAGTATGTCGAACAATTTTTAAATAAATGTTAAAAAAATTCAGATACACCACTTGTAACACATATCAAACATTTTCTAAAAAAATTATTGACATTTTAGAATACGAAAACATCATCAGTTTCATGATATTTTATTGGAAATCTTGAAGGTTTCCTGAAGTCATGAATATTTTCGAATTTCACTTTATGAATTTGTAACTTTTTTAAAATTCATTGCACATTTGTAAAATCATGTGTATTTTTAAAGTTAATGAACATTTTCTAAACATTATGGGTTAAAATGTACATAATTTGGACATTTTGTTTTAAAAACCATGAATTTTTTGCAAGAGAAACTCTCAATGTATTCATCAACTGTAGTTGCGGTATAAAAAACACGAGAAGTAACGAAAGTTACATACAGGTCCGTAGACTACTTGACGACGACTACAATAACTGGAGCGAGCTAAAGCCGCGCCACCGCCGTTGCCCTTCCCTCCTCCGAGTCTAGCCCACCTTGTTGTAGTAGATTGTTGGAAGTCGTCGTGCTAAGACTCCACATGACTAGTGCACCAGAAACAACATTGTAGCTGATGAAGAGAAACATGGATTGGAAGAAACAAACCTGTAGACACACGATCGTAGAAGAACAAAGATCGAATCCAAGATAATCCATCAAAGACAAAGATCGATTGAATCTCGCAAGATCTGTCGAAGACACACCTTGACACGCCTGCTGACAAGATTAGACGCACCACTGGGTCGTGGGATAGGTGGGGCATACCGTATTCCATCTTTAGGAGCCGCCGTCGTCTCGCCTTCTTGAGCAGGAGACAAACAATAATCAAACTCAAGAAAATACCTAAAAGTAGAGCAGGAGCCCTCCCGCTTGACAGCATCGGTCCGGCCCACCGTGCCTCCATCGCCCTAAGGCCACACCCTAAGGCCACAAGAGATGAGTGAAGGAAATATGCCCTAGAGGCAATAATAAAGTTGTTATCTTATATTTCCTTATATCATGATAAATGTTTATTATTCATGTTAGAATTGTATTAACCGGAAACTTGATACATATGTAGATACATAGACAAAACACAGTGTCCCTAGTAAAGCCTCTACTAGACTAGCTCGTTAATCAAAGATGGTTAAGTTTCCTAACCATAGACATGTGTTGTCATTTGATGAACGGGATCACATCTGGACAAGACCCATCCGTTAGCTTAGCATTACGATCGTTCAGTTTTATAGCTATTGCTTTCTTCATGTCATATACATATTCCTTTGACTATGCGATTATGCAACTCCCGAATACAGGAGGAATACCTTGTGTGCTATCAAACATCACAACGTAACTGGATGATTATAAAGATGCTCTATAGGTATCTCCGAAGGTGTTTGTTGGGTTGGCATAGATCGAAATTAGGATTTGTCACTCCGAGTATCGGAGAGGTATCTCTGGGCCCTCTCGGTAATGCACATCATAAAAAGCCTTGCAAGCAATGTGACTAATGAGTTAGTTGTGGGATGATGCATTACGGTACGAGTAAAGAGACTTGCTGGTAATGAGATTGAACTAGGTATGAATATACCAACGATCGAATCTCGGGCAAATAACATACCGATGACAAAGGGAATAACGTATGTTGTCATTACGGTACGACCGATAAAGATCTTCGTAGAATATGTGAGAACCAATATGAGCATCCAGGTGCCGCTATTGGTTATTGATCGGAGAGGTGTCTCGGTCATGTCTAGTTCTCGAGCCCGTAGGGTCCGCACGCTTAACGTTCGATGACGATTTTGTATTATATGAGTTATGTAATTTGGTGACCAAATTTTGTTTGAAGTCCCGGATAAGATCACAAACATGACAAGGAGTCTCGAAATGGTCGAGAGGTAAAGCTTCATATATAGGATGATAGTATTCGGACACCGAAAGTGTTCCAGGGGTACTGGGTACGAAACGGGTCACCGGAAGGGGTTCCGGGCATCCGCCTGCAACTACATGGGCCTAATGGGCCAAGAAGGGGACAAACCAGCCCCTAGGGGGCTGGTGCGCCCCATGTAGGCCAAAATAGCGGGGGGAGGAAAGTGGAGAAGAGGGAAAGGAAAGGGAGGGATTCGGCCTCCCCCTTCCTTCTCTCCTCCCTCCTCCTTCCTTCCCCCTCCGGATGAATATGGAAGGGGGGAGGCCGAATTGGGAGGCGCCCAAGTAGGATTCCTCCTACTTGGGGCGCCCCCTTGGCTGCCTCTCCTCCCCTCCAACCTATATATATGAGGGGCGGCGGGGGGGGGGGGGGGGGGCACCACTAGAACACCAACAATTGTTAGCCGTGCTCGGCGCCTCCCTCCACAGTTTACGCATCCGGTCATATTTTCGTAAGTGCTTAGGAGAAGCCCTGCGCGGATCACTTCAACATCACCGTTACCACGTCATCGTGCTGACGGAACTCATCTACTACCTCAACTCTTTGCTGGATCAAGAGTTCGAGGGACGTCATTGAGCTGAACGTGTGCAGAACTCGGAGGTGTCGTACGTTCGGTGCTTGATCGGTCGGAACAAGAAGAAGTTCGACTACATCAACTGCGTTGTCAAACGCTTCCGCTTTCGGTCTATGAGGGTACGTGGACACACTCTTCCCCTCTCGTTGCTATGCATCTCCTAGATAGATCTTACTTGAGCGTAGGAAATTTTTAAAATTGCTAGCTAGGTTTCCCAACAGTGGCATCCGAGCTGGGTCTATGCGTAGATGATATGTACGAGTAGAACACAAAGAGTTATGGGCGGTTATCGTCATACTTCTTACTATCAATGTCTTATTTCTATTCGGCGGTACCAATGTCTTATTTCTATTCGACGGTATTGTTGAATGAAACGGTCCGGACCAACCTTACATGACCAGGTTCATTAGACCGGTTCAACGTTCATGAGTCGCTCCCCCCGCACGAGGCCGCGCTCGCCGACGCCTTCACCGAGCACGCCCAGCGCCTCGCCGCGGACGCGAACGGCCTCACCGGGTACGCCGCGGGTCGCCGCACGTTTGCCGAAGTTGCGGGCCTCGCCGCCGCGAACGCGGACGCCCACACCGTGCGAGCAGCGGGCCTCGCCGCGGGTCGCCGCACGTTCGCCGAAATCGCGGGCCTCGCCGAGGTCGCGCCCGCCGCGCCCGCTCCCCTGGGGCCGCAGCAGCAGGGGCCTTTGCCAAACCAGCACACCAGAGAGGTATTTCTTGATTTCTTCCCCATTGGTTTCTCGAATTCTTCTGCATTGGTTCTTTTGAAATTTTGATCCGCAGACAGCAAGAAGCCAAGAACACAGTGCATTTTGTAGCTTTGGCCAGTTTTGTTTCGTAGATCTTTCCTCGTAGGTTTCTTCATCTATTTTTCTTGTATCTTCGTGCAGGAGCTTGTTCAGTGGGCACGAGCCTTCAAGGATTTGGACGTGGGGAAGGAGGACGACGACGTAGAGTTGCAGTCTGAAAAAACAGGTAACTTTCTTGCAGTCTGGAAGAACAGTTAACTGAATATGCTGCAGTCTGAAACTGTTAGGAGTTGGCAATTGTCCAAAACTGTTGTTGTCTTCTATAGATACTCTAAGACGGCTAGTTTGTTACTGTGGGGAACAGATCATTTCACAAGTAACATGCTTGCATTCAACATTGACGTGGAAAGTGTTGTTTCATACTAGATTCAGATATGGAAAGTGTTGATTTCATGTTTGATTCAGATATGGAAAGTGTTGGCTTCACAAGTAACATGTTTACAGTCATTTCATGTTTGATTCAGATATGGAAAGTGTTGGCTTCACAAGTAACATGTTTACAGTCATTTCATGTTTGAAGGGATAAACAGATTGATATCCTTCATTATTGCACACGAGTTTGGTACACACCAGCTTACTCAAAATATTCCGATAATAGCTGACTTAGACGTGCAGGTCACCGTCATGCGTGGATGACAGACAGTCGAGTAATTAGCAAACTCGTTGTGTGCATTTTACTTGTATAAGTCGTTGACATGTGGGCCGCTGTCATAGTAGCACGCCACATAAGCACATGATACAGCTGAATACGAGAGAAGTGATCGTACAAGTTTGATGACCGAAATCACGTATTTTACAAGTTTGTGCACCAAACTGACTGCCGCGTGCAAGTTTTATGACTCCTAGTGTGTTTACCTCTTTAGATAATTCAGTTATGCTATTTGGTCCTATTTGCCGCCATTTTTTTTGTAAACATAGTAAAATTATGGAATCTATAAAGCTAAATCAAGTTCAATCAGCTGATTTCAGTTCCTTGCATATTATATTGCTTCAGGTTTTTTCTTTTTCATTGATTATTAAGTTCTCACCTGACCGCCTTATTTATGGTTCTTTGCAGAGTAAAGCAAGATTAGTGCGGACTCCTGACAGTTCACCTCTTCAGAATTTGACCCGCTTATACACGATGACCAGATTTTGGCATATAGATAGATAGATTTAGGTTTGGAAAACCCAGTAGCTGCTTGTTCAGAAAGTGCAGCAACTAAACTAGCTTTGATATTGTTTGGCCTTGCGGTTCTATGATTCAGAACTGCTCGATTCGAAGCGTGAAATGGCTGAACAAGTTTGTAGTGATGGTGATTGCAGTAATTGTTGCAATGTCGCTCTTCTGACATTCATATCTGTTACGCCATTGCTAATGTTTCCCTGATGAAACTTTACATTGTAGATGTTCTTGATGATGATGCATTCTTGTTTGATGGATGCATTTTACATAAATGGAGTGTAGTGGTTCTTGCTGTGTACTGATGATGTTGATGGCTTCCCTAACGGTTCAACATATGCACACTTTATTTCATTGTCTTTCTATATTCAGTCCAAGTGTTGTGCTTATTTAGCAAATAGAGACTGTAACACTCTGCTCTTCTCTGTATGCAATCCTATATTTTTCAGTCTGAATATAAACACTCTGTTTTTCTCCATCTGCAAATAGGGAAATAAACACTCTGTTTTTCTGTATCTGCAAAATAGAGAAATAAACACTCTGCTCTTCTCTGTATGCAATCCTATATTTTTCAGTCTGAATATAAACACTCTGTTTTTCTCTATCTGCAAATAGGGAAATAAACACTCTGTTTTTCTGTATCTGCAAAATAGAGAAATAAACACTCTGTTCTTCTCTGTATGCAATCCATATTTTTCAGTATTTTTTTGGAATATCAGTTTTTTCAGAGTTTCTTTAGTCCCATTTATGTTTTGTTTTTCTGCCTCCAGGCTTGATGATGGATATTAGGACACTCACCTTTAGATGTAGGGTCTTGCTGTCTGTTTTTCAACGCGGGAGGAAACTCTGTTCTTAGGGCAGACTCGAGATAGCAATGGATATGCTTATCACCTTCCATTTCATTATTTAAGCGCTCAGAGAAACCATGCCTTAGATGTTCTCTAGGTTGGGCATTTTTATGTTTCATGCTCGCAACAGAACAATGGTTGATAATGTGGCCAAAGTTTTATGTTAAAATCCTTTTGTACCTAAGCATTTGTCTCGAATTCAGTTCAATCTTCATTTATTGTAAATTCAGTCTGTCTTGTTTTTGTAAGTTTGTTAATTGCATAATTAGAGCAACTCCAACCGGGCGACCAATTTCGTCCGTCCACGTCCGTTTGGGTCGCCGCGGACAAAAACGCTGGCCCAACGTGCCGACCCATTCCCAAAAACCGTCCGCCTCGCGTCCGCGCGGACCCATTCCCGGCCCAAAAATTGCGTCTGAAATGCGTCGGTATGAACGCGAAGCGGACGCCCCGCGCGTCCACTCGGTGTCAGCCGCGGCCCCACTTGGTGGCCACCCAAGCCCGCGGTCATATTTATGGCGACCACCAACCGAGAGCCCGCCTGGCAGTGTGCAGAAGGGCCGCGTGTCCGTCCTTTTTAATGGATGCTTGCGGTGGGGCCGACCTCATCCACAAACCCCATCCATATCTGGCCACCTTTATTCCCTCGCTGGTGACCAGGAAACCCTAGCCAGCTAGCCAGTACCAAACCCTAGCCAGCCAGCTAGCATCTAGCCAGCCATGGGATTATTCAACGGGAAGGGAGGGAAGAAGGGGAGGTTCAACGCCGGAGCGAGCTCTTCCCGCGGGCACCCTGCTACATCACCGCCGGCTAGACGCGGGACGCCACCGCAGGAGCGGGAGCGGCTGTACATCCCAGTCCACCAGGCACAGTGGCACTGGCTGTACCGCGAGCCTGTGCCGTATCCAGATGTGAACTTGCCGCACGGCTGGCATCTGGACCTGCAGCGCATCCCCATCCCGGCGGCGCCGTGGTCCGCGTGGGCACATGCTGAGGAGGTTCGCCGGCGGCACGAGCTCCTCATGCCGGAGCAGCGCGCCATGCGTGACTACGCGCCAGACTCCCCCAACTGGGAGCACTGGTTTGCGCTAGAGCACGAGGAGGAGCGCCGCCTCGGCATCCACATCAACCACGACCTTCCACCGCCGCCCCCTGCGGGTAAAGCCGGAGGAAGAGGAGGTGGAGGCGGAGTACCAAGCCGCCCTCGAGGAGGCCATGCAGCACGCGCTGGAGGCGAGCCGACTTGAGGAGGATGCCCCTTGGGATGGGCTGGAGCAAGCCCTAGCTTTGTCCGCGGTGGAGGACTCCGTCTAGGCGCCCCTGTTCGTGCCGCTATCGCCGCCGGCGCCGCCCCTCATCGAGCCCA
The DNA here is from genome assembly GCA_032464435.1 of Aegilops umbellulata. Classification (NCBI taxonomy): domain Eukaryota; kingdom Viridiplantae; phylum Streptophyta; class Magnoliopsida; order Poales; family Poaceae; genus Aegilops; species Aegilops umbellulata. The sequence goes on from CP136057.1 coordinate 22,719,198, forward strand.
AGGCCGAGCCGAAGCCGGAGCGTGAGCCAACACCCACGCGAAAGCGGCCACCCCCCCCCCCCCGCGCGCCGGAGGAGTCCTATACATGGACCGGCCATCTCCGCGAGTGGGCGAGCGCGCCTCCCTGCTACTTGGCCTCCACGCCGGAAGAAGAGGCGGCCCACCTTGAGCGTTGGAAGACGCATTGGCTCGCCGAGGAGGGGGCCGACGGTGAGCGGCATATGCAATATGAGCAGCTGCTGCGCCGCGACGAGGAGGCTCTACAGCTTGAGGAGGAGGAGGAGGAGGAGCGCGCCTGCCTCGTCGCTATGCCGACGCCGCAACAGACGCCGGAGGAGGCTGTCCTGGTGGCTTATCAAGCCACGTTCGGTTGGGCTGGGCCTCCCCCCGTCTTCATTGACCTCACCGGCGGTGACGACGACAATGACAAGGGCAGGGGCAAGGCGGTCTACTAGGGCAGCCTGCGGGCGTTTATTTAGAGTTTTTAAATTTTTTAGTTATGTTTAAGTGGATTTTGGCCACCGTATGACTGACCATTTATGTATAATTATGCTTAATTATTAAGTTTCGGCCATGTTGGCAGAAATGGGTTGCCCTCCTATTGGGCGCACCTACCGACCCAAATGAAAAATCGGACGCGCACGTCCGCCTGGCCGATCCAAACGAATGAAAACGGACAAAGCGTGCGTTAATTTAGGTCAGCGCCTTGGAGTTGATCTTATGGGTTTTACCTTTTGCCTGGGAAGATCATCCGGCTTCAGTTTCTTTCAGCTCTACTCCTTATCAGTTATAGGAGGGCCCGTGAACAGTGTGTGGTGGGGCAGAAGTTAAAACATGACCCGTTATGTTTTTTGTGGACCTGTTTTTTTTTTCTGAGCCTCCAGATGTAGACACGTGCCAGCATCTAGGAGCAGAAATTCGACTGAAAACCAAATGAAAATCAGTTAGACTGTTGGTTAGGCACTCTCTCTTCTTTTGTTGTCTTGTTTTAACATGGTGAGATCAGTGATCTGCTGGAACGATTGCAGTAGTACATGTGACATGATGCCTAAGTGCTTAATTCACATAAGATTCACCGAGATGATCTCTTCAGTATCAGAAGGTGGTCTGAGTCCTTGCCTGTACTTCATTTAGCCTTCACAACCGTTTTTTGAATATAAGGTAGAGATCGCTACCTTTCTTTACAAAAAAAGGCAAATGTTATGAAATCATTTATTTTTCTTTGGAAAAAAGGGTGACCCAGCCTCTGTTGGAAATATTAGCACTTTTCTGACTAATTTAATCTACGAGTAAACAGTAAACATGGCAAATACGGTATGTATCTCATATCGATACCTAAGCATGTGAGCACGTACAGTACATAGAATCGAAACATCTATGAACAACACATATACGGCTAGCACATGTACGAGTAAATGAGGGATGAACAGATCATACCCTCCGGTTGGCCAGGCCAACGCGATAGCTGCAGCAGCAGCCTCGGCGTCGTCCATGGCCTTCTTCTTGGCGGCGGTGTCTTCGACCATGGTGTCAATGTAGGGGAAGTAGTAGAAGCAGAGGCAGACGGAGACGGGGATGGATCGGGAGCAGTCGCGTCGAGACGCTCTCCAAAAACCTTATTGCCGTTCTCCCGGGCAGGATCTCGAACGACAGGGTTCCGGAGGCACCTGCTCTCCCGACCAATCGTGCACGCGGTTGTCGGGATGGGATCGCCGGAAGTAGCAAGTGAGAGGAACAATAGAGCCTTCTTATATAGGCCGTCGGGTAGATGGGCCCATGATCGAGTCCGCGAACAGCCCACGGTCTAACGTCTCGGACAGTGGCACTTCCGTAAGCGACTCGACCGTCAAAAATAAGTTTCCTCTCGGCTCATTCCCGCAACTCGCGACGCACACGCACACGCACATCATTACAACTCCTATTTCCAAGCTCCCAATAGCAAGTGGTAAAGCAACCCTTATAAAGAGGTCTCACTCTTCTTACTGTAGCAGTATAGTACTAAACTTCCCACACTAGTAGAAAAAGAGGCTTTTGTCCCGGTCCCGGTTCGAAAACCGGGACTAAAGGGCGCGGCCACGTGGAGCTCGGACTAAGGAAATTTTATGATTTTTTTTATTTTTTTGATTTTCAAATTTCTGAATTATTTTAACCTTCAGTCTGTAATCACCACCCCTCATCACTGCTCAATTTATCCTTTAACCACCCCTCATCATTCCAAATCATCTAACTTCCCGAACGGTCACCCATCCTCCCACTCCCCCAGCCCGAGCACGCTTAACTTCCGGGTTCTATTCTCCCTCGTTTCCAAGTCTGCACTTGTTGTTTTCTTAACAATAGTAAGATGTCAATCCTATTAACCTTCAGGAATTTTGCTTCAGCATGAAGTGACACATTTCACTGTTTGAGTTTGAAACTATTGTTTTAAAAAACAATAATTATTTAGTAACAGTAATATTCTAGAATAATTAGTTTGACCATTGTTTGACCACGGTTTGACCATATTTGACCAAAATTTGAAATAATTGAAATAATTATTTAGTAACAGTAATATTCTAGAATAATTAGTTTGACCATTATTTGACCACTGTTTGACCAGATTTGACCACATTTTTTCCAAAAAAATTTGAAACTATTTTTTTTTCTGTTACTAGTGGCACACCTAGCAAATGGTGCGCCACTAGTAAGTTTGAGTTTTTTTCAATTTTTTCCACTCTAGATCTTAAAAGCCCCGTAACTTTTTTCTGTTAGGTTTTTGAGGATTTTGAAAATGTTTAACGGGGTTCCCCCCCATTAAATTCTTATGTAACTTTTCGAGTAGATGATTTTTCATATAAAAAACTTTTTAATCCGAGTTCGTATGCAAAGGTTATGCCCATTTTACAAATTCGAGAGGGATTTTGCAAATAAAGTCGAAATTCATATTTGTAAATTTTCCCAACAACTAGACCACATATCACATGGGAAACTTAATTTTTTTTGACATTTCCATCATTTTCTTTTGTTTTTTCTAAAACTGAAAAGGCGGTCCAAGGGGGGGGGGTGTTGAAAATGGGACCTTTAGTACCGGTTCGTGCCATGAACCGGTACTAATGCCTCAAAGCCCATTAGTACCGGTTGGTGCCACCAACCGGGACTAACGGGCATCGCACCCTTTAGTCCCGGTTCATGGCACGAACCGGGACTAAAGGGCTCAGGTGAACCGGGACTAATGCCTTAGCCGCACGAACCAGGATAAATGCTCACATTAGTCCCGGTTCGTGACTAAACCGGGACTAATGTGAAAACTGCCCTGTGACCAAAGCCCTGTTTTCTACTAGTGCCACCACTTGCCGTAGACATGCGTGTGCCTTAGAGATTAACCAGAGATTATTGTCTTATATGGGCCTAAGCCCATCCATAATCCATCAGCCTCTACATCATGAATACAATTTAGAACTTTAAGTGATCTAGTTTGTTTGTCTAAAAGAAAGTGATCTAGTTTGTTGAAATTTGCACATGACCTGGGCCAACAGCTCGCAAACTTCTTGGCCAAGATTGAACGGCTGTCCAAATTGCCCCAATGGTAGAACAACAACATATAAAAGATCCATCATATTCGAGATTTTAACTAAGCACATCAAGTTAAACTAATATGAGGACTTGGACTTGTGCATAAATCAATTGCATCTCAAATGCAAATCAAATGATGAATTGCCTCATCACATATTCATGATTCATTTTGTTTGCTAATGAGTTGGAGAGGACAAACTTTTTTTTAAAACAAAACACATGACAAACTTATTTTACATAGGACACACGTTTAGATAAATCACGGGAGATTTCTAGTCTTAAACAACTACATACACATAATATTTCCTAAACAAAGAGAGACTGTAATATACTATATGCTGTAGGTTGACGTTGTCACCATGATCAGGTTGTAGGTTGACGGTGGCGAGCACTCCCCAAAGATGAACAAATTACCGGAGTTGTCACCATGATCAGGTCGTACCCACGCATCACCGCAAAGCTCAGAATAAACCTTCCTTCGCTTCCTGGTGGCGGCCTTGAAGAGATCCGAGGCGAGGTGTTTGCATGGGCCGCTACCCGTCTAGTTGTCATGCCAGAAAAGTGCTTTTCCGTTTCTAGGGCAATTGTAAAGTTTCATATCAGCGTCATGACATGCTTTGATCCCACCCAAGGAGTATTGGGGACATTGCATTCAAACCATGGCCAGTGAAGCCGAGGATCCCTTCCGAATCTCTCCAAGCCTGCAAATGCTAACCCGCGAAGATCATCCCACGATGAGTTCAACGAGAGGCCTGCAGCCACATTTGATTATTCTCCTCACCACCATTTCATCATCATTGTTCCAAGGAAATGCTTGCTGCTCGACCATCTCCCAATCCCAAAGTCCATTGTATCGAACATGATCATCATCCTTGAGCAGGATAACACGTTGCAACGATGTGCACACGCTCACCACATACTTCAAAAACCATATGTGGCGCTGCAAGAATCCAGTAATGGCCAGCTCCTTGAGGCGGTGATGGCTCTGAAGCGCCTCAAGCGAGCTCATTCTCATGCTCCCGTAAGTTGGCTCCTCCTCCGAGCAAGGCACATGGATGTGTAGGACCTCGAGTGATGGCGCGGCCAACAGGAGGCCGCGTGGCCATGTGATGTCCCAGTTCGCAGGCAGATCAGCGACAAGGAGCTTTTTCAGGTTGAGCAATGGCTGGGCCGGTGGACTGGGCACCATCCATCTTCTCAGCCCGGTGAAGCGGAGGACGAGATCCGTCATGGTAGGGGGCATGCCGATGATGTAATGGCCGAAGTGATCCGTGCACCCCTTCGGAACTATCCAGCTTTCTGCCGCGAATGTGAGGTTAGTGTGCGTGAGGCTGGGGACCGAGCCGAATATGAGTCTATAAGTGTCGGTTAGGCAGCACGCCAGGCTGACAAGCATTGGAAGGTGGCGCAGCTCGGTCGCCATGAACTTACACTGGTCGAGGATGAGCTCCCTGATCTGTGAACACGGCGCGTCCACCACCACATAGTCCTGTGCACAGCAACAGGATATCAGGTGAAGCACCTGCAGCCGCGTGCACTCAGTGAACAACCTCTGATACACGTCGACGGGCGTGGAAGCGGCCATGTCTCGCAGGACCAGCGTGGTGAGAGCGTTGTAGCTATGCAGCGGCGGGAGCGTGCAGTAGTTACCCAGCGTCAAGCTGCGAAGGCCGTCCTTGAGGCAGTCGTGGTCGTGAGGAAAGCGGTAGGGTGGCGCCTCCTGAAGGACATCGCAGGACGCTTGCCTGGCAACGACCTCCAGATCCCGCACTCCCCATGCGCCTACCGCGGCGGTGATCAGGCGGTCGACGACGCAGCCGCCATCTTGTGTCTGGAAGAACTCCAGACGCAGGGTCTTGGCGCGCCGACGTGCGCCGCCGTCAGCAGGGCCACGGTCCGCTTCCAAGAATCCAGTGATGCCGTCGACGAACGCGGCGATCGTGTCGAATTCGCAGCGCGCCATGAGACGGTCCAGCATCTCGGCCAGAAACGTGTCATGCGGCATGTTGCGCCGGCGGAGGGCGACGGTCCGGTGGTACTCAGGCGGGATCACGTCGCTGATCCTGAAGTGGAGCTCGGGCAGATCACGGGGTATGTGCGCCCAACGCCTGGCCAGGACGGCGGTGGACAGCGCGGTGCGGGTGTCCAGCCTGCGTACTATGAGGCGGACGAGATCGTCGGGTAGTGCGCTGAGGCGGTCCTCGCCGTGGACGCCGGCCGTGCCCGTGCGTGGGCGCACGCGACGCAACATTGGCATGGCAGCAGGCATGGAATTGGAAGTTGGGTAAAGGGGGACTTCGGCGATCGGATCTGACTCTCGATTCTCGGTTCCCCGGTGAAATCGGGATCTCGGCGTTGCAGTTTTCCAGGTATTGGACACTGACCAGATCCCTAGCATGCATGTACGTATTCACCGCCATGCAATGCCTGGGCGGTGGGGCCGTGCTAAACTAGGTTACGAGGGCATCACCGGGCGGACACAACTTAGATTTGTGTGCTTGTGCACCGTAGCTACAAAGATTGATCTTAAAGAGTTGCACATGCACACAACTGAAACCTAGCTTGGTATGTTCTCTTATTGCTCCATCTTTTTATGCATAATACCACATAAAATCCCTTGATACTAGTAAGTAAAGAGTGTCCTCGAAAAAAAATTAAGTAAAGAGTAGAACATACATGTCAGGATCAACAATTCTTTTTTTTGCAGGGTCAGGATCAACAATTCAACATATACACTTCCTAAATGAATACTGATGAAAAACACATCATGATCGATGGGGCCCTCTCCTCGCGGTGACATGGCTGCGCCATGAACTAACAAAAGAGCTCCTCGGTCTCTCCTCTCCCGAGCGCACAATTGCCAATACCCACTTCTTCAACATCTACGCCAGCAAGCGACTGAAGCTCAATTTTCTCCCGCGTCTCCGGACGGGAGATGTTTGCGCCTCGTTACAGCCGGAGCTGGAGACGCTTGTGGCGGAGTACTTCGGTGGTATCCTCAACACACCTGCCACCTCTGCCCACTCTCTCAACCTCCACGAGTTCCTTCTCGCCTCGATGGATCTCTCCTCGCTTTATCTACCCTTCACGGATCAGGAGGTGTGGGACACGGTCAATGATCTTTTGGCATATTGCGGCTCCGGGCCCAATGGGTTCACCTTCCTCTTCTATTAGGCCTATTGGCTGGTGATCACGACGGGCGCCCTCGCGGCTATTGATCAGGGTCAATTTGTGATTACTCCATTTGTTCATCACTAACACTTGTTACTTTTGAAGATTTGGGACACCTAGGTAGTAGGAGTCAAGGACTGGTAGCTTCCTTGCTTGTGGTGTGCTTTAAATTTTTTGTAAATGCTTTGTGGTCGCAATCAACATCAGCCACGAGTGACTTGAGATTCATATGCTAGGGACGACTCAAAAAAAGTTTAGGATGAGCCACTTGGTGGTGTTCAGCAACTCTCCAACAAATATCCCTTCCCCGCCCCCCCAAAAAGTGTGTGAACTTTGAGTAAGTGGCGGACACAATATATTACTCGCCACAGCTACTATGGAGAAGTAGCATGGTCGGGTATTAACCCGCCACTGCTAAAGCCTTTGCTATGGCGGGCACTAGGAGGGTGCTTGGATACGTTTTAGTCCCATGACTAAAAGTAGTGGGACTAAAACTTGCTAGCCTCACCCATGTTTGGATCCAAATACTAAAGAGACTAAAATCAAGTTATTGAGCATTTATTATCCTCCAAACCATCCAATCCAGGACTCGTATGTATTAAAGTAGAGGAATTAAATGAGGAGAGAGAGGGCTAATACACATTTTAGTAGGTTTCCTATGACTAAAAAATTTTAGCCTCAAGACTAGTCCTAGCCTCTCTTTAGTCAGGGGTGCTTGGAACTTTAGCCTCTAAAAAAGGCTATTTTTAGTCAGACTAAAAATAGTCCCTTGGATCCAAGCACCCTCTAGTGCTTACCCGCTCCAGGTAAACTCTCTTAAAGATCCGCGCTTGATGAAAGACTAGTGGTGGGCGGCGCAAAGAGGCAGCCACTCATACACCATTAATCAGTGGCGGGCTTCCCCCCCACACGTGTCTTTCGGCAAGTCGTGTCAAAAGAGTTCAAAAATTCCAAAAAATTGCAGTGGCGGGCACTGTGTGACGCCCGCCACACGTAACGTAATTGTGAAAAAAAAAATCTAATTTACTAAATCTAGAAAGTGGCCAAATTCGATCATACAGTTTTGGACGGGTACGTATTAACCATGTAGTTTGTTGTGGTGGGTGCTTTGCAGCGTCCGTCATTGCTATCGCCTATACACAAAAAACAATCCATTTCGGCCACACTAACTCAAATAGACATATATTCTAACCCCTTCTCCGGCGTTCGCCCCCTTCGTCCTGCGCGGTGCGTCTTCTCCCGCCGTCGTCTCTTCCCGTTGTTGAGCTCATCTGCGCCTCTCCAGCCGGTATGTCCCAGTCTCCCTCACTCTCCTCCTTCTCTTGCCACTAGGGTTAGGGTTAGGGCGTTGCTGCCGTCGCTGGGCCTAGTGTAAGCCCACCCCAAGCCACCGCTAGGGCTAGGGTTAGGGCGCCGCCGAGTTGCCGACAGTAGGGTTAGGTCGCCGCCGCCGGTAGGGTTAGCTTGCCGCCATCGGTTAATTTTAATTAGGTGGTGATCAAATGTTTTCTATATATAGTTCTGCAGGTTCCCAGGTCCATCATTTGTCCAGTTACTCCTCGCCGCCACCGCCAACTTGGAATGTCCATTTGCATCCGGAATATTCTCGGGTCCAGCATTTGTCCACTTAATTCTTCTAGGTATAGTTCAGGAAGATATTAACTTTTTTATGAATTGTTTCAGATGTTCATCGGTGATGGGGCAAAGCTCGTCCGAGATGCCTTTGAGCTGGCAAAGGAGAAGGCCCCCTACATTATTTTTATTCATGATATTGATGCAATTGGAACAAAGCGTTTTGACACGTGCATTTTGCATTTTTTTTTCATTGTGCACTAAGCATTGCGATTTTTTCAGTTTAGTCTAGCGTGAATGCTTAGTGTCTCTTTACGTCTGTTGATCTATTATGGTTGAAGTATGTCTCGCAATGTTGTTCCTCTTTTTTAAATTTTTTTTTGGCGAATTGCTGATGAAAACCATGCTATAATCTTTGTACAAAGAAAGTCAGTTAGTATCCCTGCAAGTCGACCACTCCTTCAACCTTCTATTTCATATGTAAAATAAGAAAACTGTTCTTGATTTTATACTTCAGAGATTTTTTTTAAAGGAGGATGTACCCCAGCCTCTACATCTAAACGATGCATGCAGCTATTTTATTAATTATCCACAAAGACAAGTAATACATTAGTAAGCCTGAAACCACCATGTAGGCAACACTTGTTGCTACTCCTATCCCCTTGATGAATGGGTGCCGAATGTCCAAGCCAAATACCAAACAAATATCGCATCAAAGCCTAACATCTAAAGCCGGATGCTCCAGCCCAACCACATACCAGGACTAGGTCATACACCAGACCGGCTCACTCTCAGAGGCTGTCACCGCCATCTTCCACCAGTCCATCTCCGGAGCAGGAACTGACGCATCGACCTTGCCTGCTCTGCCGTCGATGCCACCACGGCGCCGGACAACGCCACCATCCTGCATGTATCCGTCCACATGCGCCTGTCATCGAACCTCCGCAGCGCCATGCCGCTGGGGTCCGCCATCGGCCTTGTGGTAGATGTAGCACCGCTCCTTCTCTTGTCCACTCCAGCCAACACTTGCTCCAAATGATGCTCCCAGGAGGGACAACGACATCGAAGGTGCCATCCTCGTCCGATTCGGTAGACCTAGATCTAGGGTTTCCTCCGGAGCATTACGAGTGGGGTGCCACGACCTGCAACAACGATGCCTCGGGAAGGGAACGACGTCACTGATGCCGCCATCGTCCGCCATGACCGTAGTCAGCGTGATTTTCACCAGATGTCATGACCCCCTCGATCTCGCAGCTGACTGGAACCGTACGGAACCTCGCCGTGAAGACGAAAGCCGCCGTTGGCACACCGGCAGGGAGCCTCCAGCCGCCCCTCACCGGCCCCTCCACACGCTGCCGATGGGACAAAAACCACGCCGGGGCAGAACTGGACGGGACTCTAGATCCGCGGCTTTCGCCGCCACCCATCTCCAGGCACAGACTCCACCGAGGGGAAGAGCACCATGCCCGCCATGGATCTGGCCGCCGCCGCACAGGCAAGGGGCACCACCCTACCTGCTGCTCGGGGATCCAACGCCGGAGTCGCAATGGTCAGTTGGTTTCAGTTGCAATGGTACGAACAGATGTCAGAGATCCTGTTCAAACGAGTACAAGCTACAAGTTGCCGCGCCTCACCTTATTATGACGCACGAGCAGCCGAGCGGCGACTCGGCGCGAGCCGGAAAGCCCAGCCGGCCAGCCCAGACTAGCCGATCTGAGAGCACCCTGGAGATTTTGTATATACTTTTGCGTTTTTTCTCCATGCTTATAACATTACGAAAAAAAACTCCTAAGATCAAAAGCAAAAAAAAAAGACCTCTTTGCTCATAGAAAAAAACCAACTAAGAAAAAACGACCCTTTTTTTTTGACGTGGAACACCATGCATTCCATTAGCTAATGGACTCGACCAAATCGGCGGCCACAGCACCCATTACATCAAAGGGCAAGCCAGTGAGCCAAACACGTTGGCTTCCTGGTTCTAGCCTCACACCACGACCAGCAAGCAAGTGTGCCGGCATATGGTACGTGCAGGAAATGTATAGCGTGATGTGTCCTCTGTTTCACCATGTTTGGAGAGCCGGAGTCCAACAGTAGCCAGTGATCGAGCTTCCACAAGCAAAGCAAAACAATCACTCAATGCAACCCGTAATGTTCCTTTCCATTTTATACAAAAATAGAAAAAAATGCAGCAGTGGAGCTGCACGCATGCTCTTTCTTAAAGGGGAAGCTGGAACAAAACGTAGCCTCGTACGGACACTGTTGACACCAGATTTTGGCAAAGTCAACAACTTAATTAAGATGGATTCAAATGAAGAAATGATCTACATGAAAAAAAATTGCATTGCCGATGTGAACATCTTCGAAGTTTGGGCCATCACCATCCAATCTCATCTCGAGGGCTGAAACTATACTCAAAGTACTAAGATTTGGTATTCAGAGTATTATTCAGCAAACTAAGCTTCCAAGACGTCCTCAAATGAGAAAACTTTATACACGAATTGTGTTCGTCTCGTCGAAACGGTCGATTCTAATATAAAAATGGCCTCAATCCGAAATCATATGTAAAAGTTAAAGCCATCTGAATACGGCCCTGTCACGAGCCAAAACTGGCCCGCCCCATCAGACATCATGGGTAGCGCGAGTAACAGTCTGTCTTGCGCAAATGATTCGGCCTTGAAAATTGCCTCAAATCAAAACACGCTCAACATGAAAGTTGTTCGCCTCGTGAAAACGGTTAAATTTTCTTTTGGGTGCATCTTCATCCGAGGTTGTTTGTGGCCGGTGAGTGTCAAAAAACGAACTGATGTCTCAGACTCGCCTAAATCCGAGTTCGGTTAATTTTGAAAAGATTGGACGGGATTTGGAGTCCTTTTCTTGCACGGGAAGTTCAGCCGCCTCATAACTAGATTAGAGGTGATAGCGGATTGAACAACACACAATCGGACAAATCATCTATCACTTTTTATCTTTTATGTTTTCTTCTTAACCCTAGTTCTTCTTCTTTTCGTTCTTCTCTCGTTCTTCGTTTGCAGGGCGGTGATCCACGAGGCCCTAGGGGCGACCAGGTCGATCTAGGGCAGTCCATAGCGACCACGCGCCTTGATGGGGTCCCTCCCAGGCATGTGGAGTTCCGGGTCATCAAAAGCGCCCGCTAGATTGCTTGCGTACCGTGCTTCCGGACGGGTCTCCTTCGATGTGAGCTGCGGTGCATCACCCTCGGCGTTGGAGGTACACGGTGACGTGTTCGTGTGCGAACAGACACACAAAGAAGAGAAGAGAGCATAGCCTCGTACCAAACATGTTGCATGACAGGGCAAGGGTTTATTAGAGCATCTACAACAGGAGCCCTTATATTCGCCCCGGACCGGTCATTACCCGAAAAAAAGAGCCACACAATCGGATTTGGCAAATTCGGCCAAGTGTCCGGGCGAACTGGCACTCCCATATCCGACCCATGTTGGGGCGGTTATGGGACGCCTGGATGCAGCCGGGCGCCTGCCACGCCAGACTCATCACAAGGGCCCATGCGAAAAGACATAGAAACCATTGGTTCGACTGACGCCTCCTCTGATTTTCAATGAGGACACATTCATGTCGTCGTGTGACGCCGCTGGGGCATGCCACCCGAGGGACCAAGCGCGGCTATTTAAGCCAGAGAATAGAAGCCCAACCTTAGCCTGTCCAAGGATCTCATAGACCTATTAGTTTGATGTGGGAAATCCCTCGCCCTGAGACCTACCCAACGCGAGCGTTGCACTGGACCTGTCAAATTCACCTCTAACATTACCCACAGAATCATCTCTTATGAATCTATCCAATAGCGTGGGACCAACCTCAATCTCTCCTCGAGCGTGGCTCTCCCAAAAATCTGCAGAACCAGCTTCAGGTGCGCCTTCACCAGAGCATCCTCCGCCATCGTGTGCTCTCAAGTACATATGGCCTTTGAGAGTCACCCAACGGAGTCAATGCCACGTGTGGTTATCCTCTGGGATTCACCACCTTTGCGGGTAATGGATACTGAAATGGCACTCGCACCCTCGTAGATCTCCTGCCCCTGAGCAACCCTGAGACCCACGCATGAGGCTGGGGCTCGCACGAGTGATGGTTTGACGATGAGGGGGTAGTGTATAGGAATCTTGTCAGGAAGTACGGGAATACGGTACAAGTTAGTGGGGTCGGTGGCGGAGTGAGATTGCTCATGAGAGACCGAGTTTCTCGGTCACCTTAGGATATGTGTTACATTAGAGGATAAATTCCTATTCTCGTTGAATACAGATCATGATCCAATTTCTTCCATAAGAAAACTCTCCAAAACACTTCACAACTCGTTTGGCACCTCTCATTTCATTTCATTTGGTTGAAATGAAATCTATGTTGGGACTTCATTTGGTTGAATCTTGATTCCAAATCCAAATATCATGTTTGGGTGACACTACAATTTATCAATTTAAATGATATGCACATCTTGTTTGGATACCATTTCGGCAATAATTCATCAACCCGGGCCAAGATTAACTTGGAACGAGACAAACATAGTCTTTCCAAAATTTAAAACCCAACTAGCATAAAAGGTTGCATCACACAATCATAAGTAGCTCATAAAGCAAAATCTACATAATAAAATTACAACCGCCATGAACAAGTTGCAACACACAATCATAAGCATCTCCATAAAGAAAAATCCACATAATCAAATTACAGTTGTCATGAACAATTTGCATCACACAATCATAAGCAACTCCATAAAGCAAAATCCAAATAATCAAATTACAAATGCCATTTTATAGTTTGTGGCTTGACTTGAGATGCATCCAAGTAAGGCTTGATGAGTGTTGAACTTGTGTCTTCTTTTTGTCCTATAAATATGACGAGAACCATGTAAGTAAATTATTAAATGCAAAGTTGGAGGAAGCACAAAAAAGTCACATCAATATTTTAGTTGCATTTATTGTAAAAAGCAATAGTGATGCTAAGAACAACTTCAAGTACTTAAGCTAATAAAGGGAAGATCTAAATTTCAACAAATCCACCGGTAAGATTTGAAAATTATTTAGTACTACTTGACATGACAAAATGTTCTGAACCTGAACATGAGCAAGAATCTAGCAGCTCTTGCTCTATTACAACGGGTTTTATCCAAACGCAGAACTAAAATTACACGCGAAATTTATCGTGCAAGGCCTTTATGTTTCGGTACATTAAAAGAAAGGGAAACTACATGTGAACTTTTCATAACAACATGCACTATCAACAAGCACCCACCGCTGCCCCATGTGGGGGAGTAGCAACTGGAGGGTAGGGGACAACGTAGGGCAGGCGCACATTGCGTAGGCCGCCTATCGAAGCTGCGCACGGGCCGGAAGGGGCCAGCGTCGGCGTCCGAGCTGCGCCGACAGGGAAGCTGCGGTCGTGACGAGACTGCAGATCCGGAGCTGCCCCTAATCTCTGATACGTCTCCAACGTATCTATAATTTGTATTGTTCCATGCTATTATACTATCTGTTTTGGATATTTTATATGCATTATTATGCTATTTTATATTATTTTTGGGACTAACCTATTAACCTAGAGCCCACTGCCAGTTTCTTTTTTTTTCCTTTTTTAGAGTTTCGTAGAAAAGGAATATCAAACGGAGTCCAAAAGGGATAAAACTTCACGATGATTTTTCTTGGACCAGAAGACACCCAGAGGACTTGGAGTCCAAGCCAGAAGAGCCACGAGGAGGCGGCAAGGGTGGAGGGCACGCCCTAGGGGGGGTGCTACCTCTTGAGCACTACGTTGGATTTCCTTGAAGAGGAAAGGGTGATGCAGCAGAGTAGAGTAAGTATTTCCCTCAGCTTTTGAGAACCAAGGTATCAATCCAGTAAGAGGCTACGCGCGAGTCCCTCGTACCTACACAAAACAAATAGCTCAACGCAACCAACGCGATTATGGGTTGTCAATCCCTTCACGGTCACTTATGAGAGTGAGATCTGATAGAGATGATAGATAATATTTTTGATATTTTTGGTATAGAGATGCAAAGTAAAATAAAAAGGTAAAGTAAAAAAGCAAAGCAATAATAAAGTGTTGGGAGATTGATATGATGAGAATAGACCCGGGGGCCATAGATTTCACTAGTGGCTTCTCTCAAAAGCATAAGTATTTTACGGTGGGTGAACAAATTACTGTTGAGCAATTGACAGAATTGAGCATAGTTATGAGAATATCTAGGTATGATCATGTATATAGGCATTACGTCCGAGACAAGTAGACCGACCCCTGTCTGCATCTACTACTATTACTCCACTCATTGGCCGCTATCCAGCATGCATCTAGAGTATTAAGTTCAAGAAAACAGAGTAACGCCTTAAGCAAGATGACATGATGTAGAGGAATAAATTCATGCAATATGATAAATACCCCCATCTTGTTATCCTTGATGGCAAAAATACAATACGTGCCTTGCTGCCCCTACTGTCACTGGGAAAGGACACCGCAAGATTGAACCGAAAGCTAAGAACTTCTCCCATTGCAAGAAAAACCAATTTAGTAGGCCAAACCAAACTGATAATTCGAAGAGACTTGCAAAGATAACCAATCATACATAAAAGAATTCAAATAAGATTCAAATATTGTTCATAGATAAAGTTGATCATAAACCCACAATTCATAGGTCTCAACAAACACACCGCAAAAAGAAGATTACATCAAATAGATCTCCACGAGAGAGGGGGAGAACATTGTATTGAGATCCAAAAAGAGAGAAGAAGCCATCTAGCTACTAACTATGGACCCGAAGGTCTGAGGTAAACTACTCACACTTCATCGGACGGGCTATGGTGATGATGTAGAAGCCCTCCGTGGTGGATTCCCCTTCCAGCGGAGCTCCGGAACAGGCCCCAAGATGGGATCTCGTGGATACAGAAGGTTGCAGCGGCGGAATTAGGTTTTTGGCTCCGTATCTGATCGTTTGGGGGTACGTAGTGTAACGCCCCAGATGTAACTTGCCATATTTGTATTCCAACTCTTGCCATTTTCGGCTATGTGTTATGATATTCCCTCCGTGGTTGGGTTCTCCTTCGTTTTGCATTTTGGTCATGTCATGCATTTCATATCATGTCATCATGTGCATCGCATTCGCATACGTGTTTGTCTCATGAATCCGAGCTTTTTCCCCGTTGTCCGTTTTGCAATCCGGCGCTCCTATGTCCCCCGGCGTCCCCTTTTACATTTCTTCGTAAGCGGGTATTAAACTTTCTCGGATTGGACCGAGGTTTGTCAAGCGGCCCTAGTATAGCACCGGTAGACCGTCTGTCAAGTTTCGGGTCAATCGGAGTTCGTTTGGTACTCCAACGGTTAACCGGGTAACCGTGAAGGCCTCGTGTGTGTTGCAGCCCAACACCCCTTCAAAACAGCCTAATAACCCATCTAAGACACTCCCATGTCCTCCGCCATTCGATCACGATCGCGTGGCCGAAAACCGCTCTCCATTTGGAGCTTCCTAGCTCCTTCTACCTATAAAAATGCCTCCCCCTCCGAAATCAAGGGTCCATTCCTACCCTAACCCTAGTCCACTTCTCCCTCCCCCCCCCCCCCCCCCCCGCGCCGCCGGATGAAATCCCGCAGGCCGGACGTGTCCGGGTCGCCCCGCCGCCGCCACGTGGCACCTTTCGGTTCGTCGCCGCCCCGCGGCCACTTCGCCGAACCCGCGAGCCCGCCGGGGCCCGGACCGGGCCCTCCCGGCCCGCGCGGGAGCCGCCGCCGCCCGCACCCGTCCTCCTCCGCCCGCGCCGCCTGGGAGCCGCGCGCCGCCACCGTCATCCCGCCGCGCCTCTCGCCGACCCCGCGCCGCAGCTCCGTCGCCCCGCGCCGCCCTCCGCCTCCGCCGTCCCGCGGTACCGCGCGGCGCCGCCGCGGAGCGCCCCTCGCCGCCCCTCGCCGCGCCGTCGATCCCGGCCGCCGTCCCCGTCCTCTCCGGCTCTGCTCCGGCCAGATCCACGCCGGAGCACCGGCGTACCTCGTTTTCCGCGCCACGGTTGACTTCTTCCTCCCCCTCGTTTTTTTCCAAGTCCCGATATTTTCATGTTATTGTCTCCTGTTTATCATGCCGTAACTTTGCATCCGTAGCTCCGTTTTGTGCGTATAATATGTCAAATTGTTCGTCTCGAAGAGTACATCATTTCGTTCCATTGCGTCATTTTCATTTGAGGTCATCTTGATGCCCGAAATACTGTTAGAAGAGGGCTAGTTGATGTTAGTTTCTGATTCTTATCTGAACATGCACTTTTGTCATTTTTGCCATGATTGATGTGTGCCTCCTATGAAGTTGAGTCCTACATGAGTTTTGTAATATGCCATGTTACCTTTCCATAGAATTATGCCATGTATTTTTATGACCTCTGTGGTGACTAGGACAAGCATGCAAAGTAGGGCACTTGATGTTGCTGATTTCAGAGACAGTAATTTCACTAAGTCCCTGCATACTGTTATTTTCATGTCATGTGTTCATGTTGTTTCCGAGAGATCTATGCATATTTTGAGCATGATCAGTAAGGGTGTTTTGAGCATGTGGTTTTTCTCTATCCATCCATGCCTTTGTTGGTATTTATGGAGTGCCATAGCTTGAGTCAATTGAGCTCTACTTTTGCTTCAAAATGTTGCTGGCAGATTGTTTACGTGTTATTCAATTTTTCCAAGCTTGGTGTAGTTGATCCTTGCATGCTATGATGTTATTCTTGCCATGTATAGATTCTATTCCATGTCTTCCTGATGTATGTATGCTTAGTTTATCATGCAATGCTCTGTAGTGAGTGCATCAAGCTCACGAACATGCCTACTCGTTGTTTGTTTCTGTCATGTCCAGTTTTCTGCTAAGTCTGAAACCTGAAACGAAACTTGCTTAATTGACATGGGTGTAATCATATTTTCTTATCCTGTTTGGCTTATGGTCAGTAACGGACTTTTGTCAAGTGCTTTGAGTAGATTCATGCCATGCCTTACTTTGCTATGTCCTGTTCCTGTAGCATGTTGTTTCATTGCTCTAAATATGTCATCCTGATGTTAGTTTCTGCTATGTTGATATTTTCACCAAGTCTGTGAACCTGTTATCTTTTGCACTTTTCCCATGCTTATTTGGACCTGATATGATGTGATTTAGCCGTAGCTCAGTGTTCATCTTTTGTCGAGCATCTTGAGTAGATTACTTTCATATGCTTTGTTGGTATGTTTCGATGCAGTAGCTTAATTTCTTGTTGCTTGCTAAGTAGCATCATGCTGTTAATGGCAGATTATTGTCATTCTTGTATTGCTCGTCATTTGCAAACCGTGCATCCGATTCCGGTTATCTTTATATCGATTTGAACCGAAATCACCTCACCTATCCAGTGGCATACTTGGTTTGCCAAGACTATGCCTTGTTCATTCTTTTCCTTCCGGAGCATGCATATGCATTGCATATCACATCTCGCATATCATGCCATGTTTTGCATCATGTTGTTTGCGCATTGCATCGTGGTTGATATTTGTTTCTTTGCTTGTTCTCTTGTCTTGGGTAGAGCCGGGAGACGAGTACGTGAACGAGGAACCTGTCGAGAACGCTTTCGAGGACCAAGCTTTCGACAACTCTGAGAACCTGGCAGGCAAGATGACCATACCCTCGAAATCACTTCTATCTTTGCTTGCTAGATTGCTCGCTCTTTTGCTATGCCTATGCTGCGATACCTACCACTTGCTATATCATGCCTCCCAAATTGCCATGTCAGCCCCTAACCATCCATGTCCTAGCAAACCGTTGTTTGGCTATGTTACCGCTTTGCTCAGCCCCTCTTATAGCGTTGCTAGTTGCAGGTGAAGATGAAGTCTGTTCCTTGTTGGAACATGGACTTGTTGTTCCTTGTTGGAACATGTTTACTTGCTGGGATATCACAATACCTCTTATTTAATTAATGCATCTATATACTTGGTAAAGGGTGGAAGGCTCGGCCTTATGCCTGGTGTTTTGTTCCACTCTTGCCACCCTAGTTTCCGTCATACCGGTGTTATGTTCCTGGATTTTGCGTTCCTTACACGGTTGGGTGATTTATGGGACCCCCTTGACAGTTCGCTTTGAATAAGACTTTTCCAGCAAGGCCCAACATTGGTTTTACCATTTGCCACCTAAGCTTTTTTTCCCTTGGGTTCTGCAGACTCAAGGGTCGTCTTTATTTTAAACCCCTGGGCCAGATCTCCTTCGATTGCTGGTCCAAACCGAGCGATGTCCGGCGCCCCTTGGGCAACCAGGGTCTATGCCAACCCGACGTCTGGCTCATCCGGTGTGCCCTGAGAACGAGATATGTGCAGCTCCTATCGGGATTTGTCGGCACATCTGGGAGGCTTTGTTGGACTTGTATTGTTGCTGTCGAAATGTCTTGTAGTCCGGGATTCCGAGATTGATCGGGTCTTCCCGGTAGAAGGAATATCCTTCGTTGATCGTGAGAGCTTATAATGGGCTAAGTTGGGACACCCCTGCAGGGTATTATCTTTCGAAAGCCGTGCCCGCGGTTATGAGGCAGATGGGAATTTGTTGATGTCCGGTTGTAGAAAACCCGAAATTGACCTTAACTAAAACACATCAACCGCGTGTGTAACCGTGATGGTCTCTTCTCGCCGGGGTCCGGGAAGTGAACACGGTGTTGGAGTTATGTTTGACGTAGGTTTTTCTAGGATCACTTCTTGATCACTTCTAGTTTCACGACCGTGCTTTGCCTTCTCTTCTCGCTCTCTTTTGCGTTGTAGCCACCATATATGCTTGCTGCAGCTCCACCTCACTACCCTTTCCTACCTATAAGCTTAAATAGTCTTGATCTCGCGGGTGTGAGATTGCTGAGTCCCCGTGACTCACAGATTCTATCACAACAGTTGCAGGTACCAACGATGCCAGTGCAGATGACGCGTCCGAGCTTACTTGGGAGTTCGACGAGGAACGTGGCCGTTACTATGTGTCTTTTCCAGATGATCAGTAGTGGAGCCTAGTTGGGGTGATCCGGGGATCTATTTAGCATTTGGGGTAGTCTTCTTTCATTTTGGTACCGTAGTCGGACCTTGAGTATAATCTGGATGATGAATGTTTATTTATGTAATGTGTGAAGTGGCGATTGTAAGCCAACTATGTATCTCTTTCCCTTATTTATTACATGGGTTGTGTGAAGATTACCTCACTTGCGACATTGCTTTCAATGCGGTTATGCCTCTAAGTCGTGCCTCGACACGTGGGAGATATAGCCGCATCGAGGGCGTTACACGTAGGTATATATAGGAGGAAGGAGTACGTCGGTGGAGCAAAGGGGGGCCCATGAGGCAGGGGGCGCGCCCTCCACCCTCGTGACCGCCTCCCTCCTTTCTTGACGGAGGGTCCAAGTCTCCTGGATCATATTTGTTGAGAAAATCATGTTCTCGAAGGTTTCTATCTGTTTGGACTCCGTTTGATATTCCGTTTCTTCGAAACACTGAAATAGGCAAAAAACAACAATTCTGGGCTGGGCCTCCGGTTAATAGGTTAGTCCCAAAAGTAATATAAAAGTGGAAAATAAAGCCCAATATGGTCCAAAACAGTAGATAATATAACATGGAGCAATCAAAAATTATAGATACATTGGAGACGTATCAGGCATCCCCAAGCTTAATTCCTGCTCATCCTCGAGTAGGTAAATGATAAAAAGAGAATTTTTGATGCGGAGTGCTACTTGGCATAATTTCAATGTAATTCTTCCTAATTGTGGTATGAATATTCAGATCCGAAAGATTCAAGACAAAAGTTCATATTGACATAAAAATAATAATACTTCAAGCATACTAACAAAGCAATTATGTCTTCTCAAAATGACATGGCCAAAGAAAGTTATCCCTACAAAATCATATAGTGTGGCTATGCTCTATCTTCACCACACAAAGTATTTAAATCATGCACAACCCCGATGACAAGCCAAGCAATTGTTTCATACTTTTGACATTCTCAAATCTTTTCAATCTTCACGCAATACATGCATGAGCGTGAGCCATGGATATAGCACTATATGTGGAATAAAATGGTGGTTGTGGAGAAGACAAAAAGAGGGGAAGATAGTCTCACATCAACTAGGCGTATCAATGGGCTATGGAGATGCCCATCAATAGATATCAATGTGAGTGAGTAGGGATTGCCATGCAACGGATGCACTAGAGCTATAAGTATATGAAAGCTCAACAAAAGAAACTAAGTGGGTGTGCATCCAACTCGCTTGCTCACGAAGACCTAGGGCATTTTGAGGAAGCCCATCATTGGAATATACAAGCCAAGTTCTATAATGAAAAAATTCCCACTAGTATATGAAAGTGACAAAATGAGAGACTCTCTATCATGAAGATCATGGTGCTACTTTGAAGCACAAGTGTGGTAAAAGGATAGTAACATTATCCCTTCTCTCTTTTTCTCTCATTTTTTTATTTGGGCCTTTTCTCTTTCTTTTTTATGGCCTCTTTTCTTCTTCTTTTTTATTTTTCGTCCGGAGTCTCATCCCGACTTGTGGGGGAATCATAGTCTCCATCATCCTTTCCTCACTTGGGACAATGCTCTAAAATGATGATCATCACACTTTTATTTTTCTTACAACTCAACAATTACAACTCGATACTTAGAACAAAATATGACCCTATATGAATGCCTCCGGCGGTGTACCGGGATATGCAATGAATCAAGAGTGATATGTATGAAAGAATTATGAAAGGTGGCTTGCCACAAATACGATGTCAACTACATGATCATGCTAGCAATATGATAATGATGGAGCGTGTCATGATAAACGGAACGGTGGAAAGTTGCATGGCAATATATCTTGGAATGGCTATGGAAATGCCATGATAGGTAGGTATGGTGGCTGTTTTGAGGAAGGTATATGGTGGGTGTATGATACCGGCGAAAAGTGCGCGGTATTAGAGAGACTAGCAATGGTGGAAGGATGGGAAAAGTGCGTATAATCCATGGACTCAACATTAGTCATAAAGAACTCATATACTTATTGCAAAAATCTAGAAGTTATCAAAGCAAAGTATTACGCGCATGCTCCTAGGGGGATAGATTGGTAGGAAAAGACCATCGCTCGTCCCCGACTGCCACTCATAAGGAAGACAATCAATAAATAAATCATGCTCCGACTTCATCACATAACGGTTCACCATACGTGCATGCTACGGGAATCACAAACTTTAACACAAGTATTTCTCAAATTCACAACTACTCAACTAGCATGACTCTAATATCACCATCTTCATATCTCAAAACAATTATCAAGCATCAAACTCTTCTTAGTATTCAACGCACTCAAAAGAAAGTTTTACAAATCTTGAATACCAAGCTTATTATTATTATTAAGCAAATTACCATGCTATTTAAGACTCTCAAAATAATCTAAGTGAAGCATGAGAGATCAATAGTTTATATAAAACAAATCCACCACCATTCTCTAAAAGATATAAGTGAAGCACTAGAGCAAAACTATATAGCTCAAAAGATATAAGTAAAGAACATAGAGTATTCTATCAAATTCCAATTCATGTATGGCTCTCTCAAAAGGTGTGTACAGAAAGGATGATTGTGGTAAACTAAAAAGTAAAGACTCAAATCATACAAGACGCTCCAAGCAAAACACATATCATGTGGTGAATAAAAATATAGCTCCAAATAAAGTTACCGATGGAAGTAGACGAAAGAGGGGATGCCTTCCGGGGCATCCCAAGCTTTGACTTTTTGGTGTCCTTGAGTTATCTTGGGGGTGCCATGGGCATCCCGAAGCTTAGGCTCTTGCCACTCCTTGTTCCATAATCCATCAAAAGATTTCACCCAAAACTTGAAAACTTCACAACACAAAACTCAACAGAAATCTCGTGAGCTCCGTTAGCGAAAGAAAACAAAAGACCACTTCAAGAGACTGTAATGAACTCATTATTTATTTATATTGGTGTTAAACCTCTCTATTCCAACTTCTCTATGGTTTATAAACTATTATACTAGCCATAGATTCATCAAAATAAGCAAAGAACACACGAAAAACAGAATCTGTCAAAAACAGAACAGTCTGTAGTAATCTGTAACTAATGCAAACTTCTGGAACTCCAAAAAATCAGCCAAAATAGGACGGCCTAGGCAATTTGTTTATTGATCAGCAGCAACTGGAACCACTATTTTATCACGTTCTGGTGATTTTTAATAATTGCTTTTGTGAACAGAAAGTTTCTGGAAATTACAGCAAGATCAAATAACTATCATCCAAGAAGATCCTATAGGGTTAACTTGGCACAAACACTAATTAAAAGATAAAACCACATCTAAACAGAAGGTAGATGGATTATTTATATCTAAACAGAAACAAAAGCAAAAAAACTAAAAATAAAATTGGGTTTCCTCCCAACAAGCGCTATCGTTTAACGCCCCTAGCTAGGCATAAAAGCAAGGATAAATATAAGTAGTGCCATCTTTGGTAGGCAATTCTTAAATGAGTCATCTACATTCCTTAGAAATTTCTTTCATTCTAGTAATTATCAAACTTTTAGGCACAAGATCGAAAAATTCACTTGTAACAAATGGTTCCTTAATGATAGCAAAATGATTGGGATGAATACTTATAGATTTGAGATCCGCGGTTTCCTTACTAGAGGTTTCACCCTTATTTTTAGGAACATACATAAGCTTGGCATTTTTAGTAGAAGGACTTGGAGTGTTTTTTAGGGAAGAAAAAGCGGTTCCCAAGTTGGTAATGATACCCTCAAGTTTATCGATTCTGGTGGAATCTTGATTTATTTTCTCATTAACCATGGGTTCCTTCTCCTTAATATTTTTCAATGTTACTCCTACCTTAGATCCATATTGGGTAATTTGATTGTGGATCTTTTTGTCTAGATTTCAACGGTAGCAACTTTATTCTCAATAATTTCAAGTCTTTGCATTACATGCTCGAAAGTTAACATAGTTCCATTAACCAAAAGAGGTGGTGAGCCAAATAAATCTATCATAGCATTATAAGAATCAAAAGTATGACTACCCAAGAAATTCCCTCCGGTAATGTTATCAAGGATATATCTATACCAAGGATTCGCACCTACATAAAAATTGCAGAGAAGAACCGAAGTAGATTGTTTCCTGGTAGATCTATTTTGAGCATTGCAAATTCTATACCAAGCGTCTTTTAGATTTTCTCCGTCCCTTTGCCTAAAATTTAGAACTTCATTCTCGGGAGACAACGGAGAAGATATAAGACTAGCCATAACGACAAGCAAGCGAGAGAAAGGCAAACGGAAAAAAAGAAGGCGAATAAAACGGCAAGGGTGAAGTGGGGGAGAGGAAAACGAGCGGCAAATGGCAAATAATGTAATGCGAGAGATAAGGGATTGTGATGGTTAGTTGGTATGTTGACTTTTGTGCAGACTCCCTGGCAACGGCGCCAGAAATAGCTCGTTGACGGGAAATCAAATCTTGACTTGACTTGGTGCACACGTCCCGGGCAACGGCGCCGGAAATCTTCCTGCTACCTCTTAAGCACTGCGTTGGATTTCCTTGAAGAGGAAAGGGTGATGCAGCAGAGTAGAGTAAGTATTTCCCTCAGTTTTTGAGAACCAATGTATCAATCCAGTAGGAGGCTACGCGCGAGTCCCTCGTACCTACACAAAACAAATAGTTCAACGCAACCAACGCGATTAGGGGTTGTCAATCCCTTCACGGTCACTTACGAGAGTGAGATCTGATAGAGATGATAGATAATATTTTTGGTATTTTTGGTATAGAGATGCAAAGTAAAATAAAAAGGTAAAGTAAAAAAGCAAAGCAATAATAAAGTGTTGGGAGATTGATATGATGAGAATAGACCCCGGGGCCATAGATTTCTCTAGTGGCTTCTCTCAAAAGCATAAGTATTTTACGGTGGGTGAACAAATTACTGTTGAGCAATTGACAGAATTGAGCATAGTTATGAGAATATCTAGGTATGACCATGTATATAGGCATCACGTTCGAGACAAGTAGACCGACTCCTGCCTACATCTACTACTATTACTCCACTCATCGACCGCTATCCAGCATGCATCTAGAGTATTAAGTTCAAGAAAACAGAGTAACGCCTTAAGCAAGATGACATGATGTAGAGGAATAAATTCATGCAATATGATAAATACCCCATCTTGTTATCCTCGATGGCAACAATACAATACGTGCCTTGCTGCCCCTACTGTCACTGGAGATTGAACCGGAAGCTAAGCACTTCTCCCATTGCAAGAAAAACCAATCTAGTAGGCCAAACCAAACTGATAATTCGAAGAGACTTGCAAAGATAACCAATCATACATAAAAGAATTCAGAGAAGATTCAAATATTGTTCATAGATAAACTTGATCATAAACCCACAATTCATCAGTCTCAACAAACACACCGCAAAAAGAAGATTACATCAAATAGATCTCCATGAGAGAGGGGGAGAACATTGTATTGAGATCCAAAAAGAGAGAAGAAGCCATCTAGCTACTAACTATGGACCCGAAGGTCTGAGGTAAACTACTCACACTTCATCAGACGGGCTATGGTGATGATGTAGAAGCCCTCCGTGGTGGATTCCCCTTCCGGCGGAGCTCCGGAACAGGCCCCAAGATGGGATCTCGTGGGTACAGAAGGTTGCGGTGGTGGAATTAGGTTTTTGGCTCCGTATCTGATCGTTTGGGGGTACGTTGGTATATATAGGAGGAAGGAGTACGTCGGTGGAGCAAAGGGGGGCCCACGAGGCAGGGGGGCGCGCCCTCCACCCTCGTGACCGCCTCCCTCCTTTCTTGACGGAGGGTCCAAGTCTCCTGGATCATATTTGTTGAGAAAATCACGTTCCCAAAGGTTTCATTCCGTTTGGACTCCGTTTGATATTCCGTTTCTTCGAAACACTGAAATAGGCAAAAAAAAACAGCAATTCTGGGCTGGGCCTCCGGTTAATAGGTTAGTCCCAAGAGTAATATAAAAGTGGAAAATAAAGCCCAATATGGTCCAAAATAGTAGATAATATAGCATGGAGCAATAAAAAAGTATAGATACGTTGGAGACGTATCAGGCGCCCCCTACCTTGTGGCCCCCTCAGGGATCCCCTGACATACTTCTTCCTCCTATATATTCACAAATATTTCAGAACCTCCAAAAGCATCCACAAAAATACTTTTCCGTCGCTGCAAACCTTGTGTACCCGTGAGATCCCATCTTGGGACCTTTTCCGGCAATTTGCCGGAGGGGGATTCGACCACGAAGGGCATCTACATCAACCCTATTGCCCTTCTGATGAAGCGTGAGTAGTTTACCACATACCTACGGGTCCATAGCTACTAGCTAGATGGCTTCTTCTCTCTCTTTGATTCTCAATACCATGTTCTTTTTGATGTTCTTGGAGATCTATCCGATGTAATCTTCTTTTGCGGTGTGTTTGTCGAGATCTGATGAATTGTGGATTTATGATCAGCTTATCTATGAATATTATTTGAATCTTCTCTGAATTCTTATTTGCATGATTTAATATCTTCGTATTTCTCTTTGAATTATCCATTTGGTTTGGCCAACTAGATTGGTTTTTCTTGCAATGGGAGAGGTGCTTAGCTTTGGGTTCAATCTTGCGTGATTTCACCCAGTGACAAAGTACGGGTAGCGAGACACGTATTGCATTGTTGCCATCAAGGATAACAAGATGGGGTTTTCATCATATTGCTTGAGTTTATCCTGCTACATCATGTCATCTTACTTAATGTGTTACTCTATTGTTATGAACTTAATACTCTAGATGCAGGCGGGAATCGGTCGATATGTGGAGTAATAGTAGTAGATGCAGGCAGGAGTGGGTCTACTTGATACGTACGTGATGCCTATATTCATAATCGTTGCCTTGGATATTGTCATAACTTTGCAATTTTATGTCAATTGCTCGACAGTAATTTGTTTACCCACCATATTATTTACCTTCAAGAGAGAAGCCTCCAATGAAACCTACGGCCCGGGTCTATTTTCCTCGTTATATTTTCAGATCTATATATCAAAAATACCAAAAATACCTTTCTGCACTTTATTTATATTTACTATATTTTACGTTTTAGTAATCTTTTATATCAATCTCTGTTGGATCTTACCTTTGCCATTGACCGTGAAGGGATTGACAACCCCTTTTCCGCGTTGGGTGCAAGTGTTTGATTGTTTGTGTAGGTGCATATATTGGGGACTTGCGTGTTTTCTACTAGATTGATACCTTGTTCTCAACTGAAGGGAATACTTATCCCTACTTTGCTGCATCACCCTTTCCTCTTCAAGGGAAAAAAGCAACGCAAGCTCAAGAAGTAGCAGGAAGAATTTCTAGCGCTGTTGCCGGGGAGATCTACATCAAGCCTACCAAGTACCCATCATAAACTCTCATCTCTTGCATTACATTATTTTCCATTCGCCTCTCGTTTTCCTCTCCCCCACTTCTAAAATGTCTTCAGAAATATACAAAAATATTTTCCTTTTTATTTTCGTCTTTTCGTTTGCTTGCTTGTGTACTAAGTGGTTTGCTTGCTTGTGTACTAAGTCGTTCACTTTATCTTTATCTTCTCACCATGACTAGCTCTACAATACCTCCTTTGTCTCCAGACTTTGAAATTCTTCACTTAAAATAGAAACAAGGAGAAATTTTAAAGGATGCTTGGTATAGGATGTTAGAATCTTTTCGCATCTATAGTAAAAAGGGGGTATTAAGATTTTACTTCATAATTTTTATATTGGTCTAACCATGTCTCATAGGCAAATTTTGAATTTCGCTGCTAAAGGAAATTTTGTTGAGATTGATGCCAACTTTGCTTATGAACTAATAGAAGGTGTGGTAGGAACATTACCCTCACAAAAGGGATTCCATCATACCCATGAGGGAACACAAGTTTTGGAAAAGTTGTGTGAAGTACAGAAAAATCTGGTTGATTCGCAAAAATCTTTTGAACCTCTCAAAAATATTAGTGGAAACCTACACCGCATGAATATGTTGATCACTCTTTGCAACAAGCGGTTAGATGCTCTAGATATTAAGATTTCTGAAGATGATGGGAAATGCGAAGAACCTCCCAGATTTGATCATAACTCCACTAAAAAGATAAGGGCCAAAGATGACAATACCTAGATTTATTGCTTTATGCCTAGCTAGGGGCGTTAAACAATAGTGCTTGTTGGGAGGCAACCCAATTTTATGTTTTTTGTTTTGGCTAATGTTTTTCAATAATCACACAATTATGCTACTATTATGATTGTGTTTAACAATTTTAATTATTTTTTTAGCCAAGTAAGACCTTTGGGATGGCTTATGATGATAGTTGATTTGATCTTGATGAAAAACAGAAACTTTTGTGCCCAGTAAAAAAAATTAATAAATCACAAAAGCGTGCTTTTGCTCTGAATTTTTTACACAAGATTGATACACAAATTGCCTATGTTTTCCTAATTTTTAAGAATTTTATGAGTTACAGAAGTATTCTAAGTTTACAGATTGCTACAGACTGTTCGGTTTTTGACAGATTCTATTTTCTATGTATTTTTTGCTTATTTTGATGAATCTATGGCTAGTATCGGGGGGTATGAACCATGGAAAAGTTGGAATACAATATATATTACACCAATATAAATAAAGAATGAGTTCACAACAGTACCAAAAGTGGTGATTTATGTTCTTATACTAACGGATCTCATGAGTTTTCTGTTGAGTTTTGTGTTGTGAAGTTTTCAAGTTTTGGGTAAAGATTTGATAGATTATGGAATAAGGAGTGGCAAGAGCCTAAGCTTGGGGATGCCCCGGATGGCATCCCCTCTTTCGTCTTCATCTATCGTCAAATTTACTTGAGGCTATATTTTTATGCACCACATGATATGTGTTTTGCTTGGAGCGTCTTGTATGATATGAGTCTTTGCTTTTTAGTTTGCCACAATCATCCTTGCTGTACACACCTTTTGTGCTTCACTTATATCTTTTGACCTAGGCAATTTTACTCTAGTGCTTCATTTATATCTAATTAGAGCATGACAGTGGCTTTATTTTATAGAAATTATTGAACTCGCTTGATTCACTTATATTATTTTGAGAGTTTCTCTAAACAGCATGGTAATTTTCTTAGGTTATGAATTTAGTCCTAATATGATGGGCATCCAAGAGGGATATATCAAAAACTTTCATATAAAGAACATTGAATACTATGAGAAGTTTGATTCCTTGCACTTATTTTGAGATATAGAGATGGTGATATTAGAGTCATGCTAGTAAGTAATTGTGGATTGGTAATAATACTTGTGTTCAAGTTTGTGATTCCCGTAGCATGCACGTATGGTGAACCGTTATGTAACGAAGTTGGAGCATGAGGTATTTTTTGATTGTATTCCTTATGAGTGGCGGTCTGGGACGAGCGGTGGTCTTTTCCTACCAATCTATCCCCCTAGGAGCATGCGTGTAGTACTTTGTTTCGATAGATAATAGACTTTTGCAATAAGTATGTGAGTTCTTTATGACTAATGTTGAGTCCATGGATTATACGCACTCTCACCCTTCCACCATTGCTAGCCTCTCTAGTACCGCACAACTTTCGCTGGTGCATTACACACACCTTATACTTTCCTCAAAACAGCCACCATACCTACCTATTATGGCATTTCCATAGCCATTCTGAGATATATTGCCATGCAACTTCCACCGTTCCGTTTATCATGACATGCTTCATCATTGTCATATTGCTTTGCATGATCGTAAGATAGCTAGCATGATGTTTACATGGCTTGTCCGTTTTTTGATGGCATTTGCTACGCTAGATTATTGCGCATCCCGGTACACCGCCGGAGGCATTCATATAGAGTCATACCTTTGTTCTATTATCGAGTTGTAATTTTTTAGTTGTAAGTAAATAAAAGTGTGATGATCATCATTATTATAACATTGTCTCAAGTGAGGTTATAAAAATAAAAGAGGCCAAAGAGGCCCAAATAAATAAATAAATAAGAGGCCAAAGAAGCCCACCAAAAGAAAAAAAATGAAAAAAAATAAAAATGAGAGAAAAGAGAGAAGGGGCAATGTTACTATCCTTTTCCACACTTATTCTTCAAAGTAGCACCATGTTCTTCATGATAGAGAGTCTCCTATTTTGTTACTTTCATATACTATTAGTGGGAATTTTTCGTTATAGAACATGGCTTGTATATTCCAACGATAGGCTTCCTCAAATGCCCTAGGTCTTCATGAGCAAGCAAGTTGGATGCACACCCACTTAGTTTCTTTTTGAGCTTTCATACACTTATAGCTCTGGTGCATCCGTTGCATGGCAATCCCTACTCACTCACATTGATATCTATTGATGGGCATCTCCATAGCCCGTTGATACGCCTAGTTGATGTGAGACTATCTCCTTTTTGTCTTCTCCACGACCACCATATTCTATTCCACCTATAGTGCTATATCCATGGCTCACCCTCATGTATTGCGTGAAAATTAAAAAGTTTTGAGAACATCAAAAGTATGAAACAATTGCTTGGCTTATCATCGGGGTTGTGCATGATGTAATACTTTGTGTGACGAAGATGGAGCATAGCCAGACTATATAATTTTGTAGGGATAACTTTGTTTAGCCATAGTATTTTGAGAAGACATGATTGCCTTATTAGTATGCTTGAAGTATTATATTTTTATGTCAATAATGAACTTTTGTTTTGAATCTTATGGATCTGAACATTCATGCCACAATAAATAAAATTACATGGATAAATATGTTAGGTAGCATTGCACGTCATTTTTTTTGTTTTTATCAATTACCTACTCGAGGGCGAGCAAGAATTAAGCTTGGGGATGCTTGATACGTCTCCAACGTATCTATAATTTTTTATTGTTCCATGCTATTATATTATCTATTTTTGATGTTTTATATGATTATGCTATTTTATGTTATTTTTGGGAATAACCTATTAACCTAGAGCCCAATGCCAGTTTCTTTTTTCCTCTTGTTTTAGAGTTTCGCAGAAAAGGAATATCAAATGGAGTCCAAACGGAATAAAACTTCACGATGATTTTTCTTGGACCAGAAGACACCCAGAGGACTTGGAGTCCAAGCCAGAAGAGCCACAAGGAGGCGACAAGGGTGGAGGGTGCGCCCTAGGCGGAGGGCTCCCCCTACCTTGTGGCCCCCTCGGGGATCCCCTGTCCTACTTTTTCCTCCTATATATTCACAAATATTCCAGAACCTCTAGAAGCGTCCACAAAAATACTGTTCCGCCGCCGCAACCTTCTGAACCCGTGAGATCCCATCTTGAGACATTTTTCGGCAATCTGCCGGAGGGGAATTTGATCACGGAGGGCATCTACATCAACCCTATTGCCCTTCCGATGAAGCGTGAGTAGTTTACCACAGACCTACGGGTCCATAGCTAGTAGCTAGATAGCTTCTTCTCTCTCTTTGATTCTCAATACCATGTTCTCGTTGATGTTCTTAGAGATCTATCCGATGTAATCTTATTTTGCGGTGTGTTGGTCGAGATCCGACGAATTGCAGATTTACGATCAGCTTATCTATGAATATTATTTGAATCTTCTCTGAATTCTTATATGCATGATTTAATATCTTTGTATTTTTGTTCGAATTATCGGTTTGGTTTGGCCAGCTAGACTGTTTTTTCTTGCAATGGGAGTGGTTCTTAGCTTTTGGTTCAAACTTGCGTGATTTTACCCAGTGACAAAGTAGGGGTAGGGAGACACGTATTGCATTGTTGCCATCGGGGATAACAAGATGGGGTTTTCGTCATATTGTTTGAGTTTATCCCGCTTCATCATGTCATCTTACTTAATGTGGTACTCTGTTCTTATGAACTTAATAGTAGTAAATGCAGGTAGGAGTCAGTCTACTTACAGACGTGATGCCTATATTCATAATCATTGCCTTGGATATCGTCATAACTTTGCGCTTTTCTATCAATTGCTCGACAGTAATTTGTTTACCCACCGTATTATTTGCCTTCAAGAGAGAAGCCTCTAGTGAAACCTATGGCCCCCGGTTCTATTTTCCTCATTGTGTATATATATATATATATATATATATATATATATATATATATATATATATATATATATATATACCGAAAATACCTTGCTGCACTTTATTTTTATTTACTTTATTTTACATTTTAGTAATCTTTTATATCAATCTCTATTGGATCTTACCTTTGCCATCGACCGTGAAGGGATTAACAACCCCTTTTCCGTGTCGGGTGCAAGTGTTTCATTCTTTGTGTAGATGCATATATTGGGGACTTGCATGTTCCTGCTACTAGATTGATACCTTGATTCTCAACTGAGGGAAATACTTACCCCTACTTTGTTGCATCACCCTTTCCTCTTCAAGGGAAAAACCAACGCAAGCTCAAGAAGTAGCAATCTCCACCTTGGACTGCTCCAAGGCGATGCGGAGGGCAAGCTCATTGTCCGGATCCAAACGCAGAACTAAAATTACACGCGAAATTTATCCTGCAAGGCCTTTATGTTTCGGTACATTAATAGAAAGGGAAACTACATGTGAACTTTTCATAACAGCATGCACTATCGTAAGAGCACTATTTTTTAAGCTATTATCATGGTTAAACAAGTGCAATCCAACCAGTAGATATGGTATTGATGGAACTTTAGGTCGTAAGCAATAATGTTGAATGTAGCGACATCGATGACCAGCTGGAGGGCATATGCAAGCACTATGTTTTTAATCATAGCTTAATGCAAGCACTATGTTTTTACCTTGTAGCTTGGATAGATGGCATCAATGTATATTAATGCATGGGCTTTGTGCCGTGTCTCCAAGGCAACCATTGGTTGGTGTATACATAAGATGATATAACACTTTACCAATTTTGTGCTTTCACACCTCATCACAGTAGCTTGTTTTTCTAGCATAATGTGGTTTAGCTTTATTGACCCAGATGTCGCATGATATTAAACCTTTATGTGATATACATTAGTATTTCTAGTTTCGCACATGTATGAAGAGGTATGAAATACATGGCAATGGTCACAACAATATTGGTGATAATAGGGTCTCAATTGATGCATCGACAATCGACCCAACAATAGATATATTTGATTCGTTGCATGGTTTGATTCATCTCGACTGGAGAGTTCCTACCAACTACTCCCTCCGTCCAATAATATAAGAGCGTTTTTTACAGTAGTATATCTCCATAGTCCAGGAGTCCGGCTGAAGG
The DNA here is from genome assembly GCA_032464435.1 of Aegilops umbellulata. Lineage (NCBI taxonomy): Eukaryota > Viridiplantae > Streptophyta > Magnoliopsida > Poales > Poaceae > Aegilops > Aegilops umbellulata. The sequence goes on from CP136057.1 coordinate 22,751,728, forward strand.
TATAGTCCGGCTATCCGGACACCCCCTAATCCAGGACTCCCTCAGCGACCCAGCCTCCCCGCTGATGTTCAACTTTGTGGCCGATGCCCTGGCTGCAATGTTGGACAGACTCGGATGGTTGGCCATCTAAGGGGGGTGGCCACCCAACTGGTTCCGAGCGGGGTTTCCCATTTACAGTACATAGATGATACACTACTGTTGTTTGAGCCTGATAGGCATAGCTTAGTTACGGTCAAAGCTATCTTGTTGAGCTTCGAGCTTATTGTCCGGCCTCAAAATCAACTTCCACAAATGCGAAGTGATTTCCATGGGGATGGGGCCGACTGAGGGTCAGGAAGTGGCAGACTTGCTCAACTACAAATTGGGCACTCTTCCATTTCAATACCTAGGGCTACCAATAGGGGATCGAGCCCCTACCATTCAGAACTGGGCCCCCCTTTGCAATACGGTAGCTGGCCTGGCTGGGCCGTGGCGAGGTAGATTCATGTCGTCGGGAGCACGTGTAATCCTAACCAACTCTAGGCTATCCTCGCTTCCCATGTTTACCATGGGCCTGTTTTTGCTGGCCGACGGTGTGCATTCCAAGCTCGACACGCCTCGGTTCCGCTTCTTTTGCGAAGGAGCCATCCCCAAACGGAAGTATCACCTCGTGAAATGGACGGCTGTGTGCCGGCCCAAGTCCCAGGGGGGTTGGGGGTGGTGAATTCCAGGCTGATGAACGTGGCGCTGATGTGCAAATGGATCTGGAAGTTGTCCCAAAGGGAAATTGGGCTTTGGGCAGACCTCCTCAAAGCCAAATACGCCCCGACGGGCAATTTCTTTGCGGCCACAAGGAGGGGATCTCCCTTTTGGAACTCCATCCATGAGCTTAAACCAATCTTCGCCATGGGAGCGAAGATTCTGGTCAAAGACGATTGCTCAACACGATTCTGGCTGGACCTCTGGATTGGTGACCAACCTCTCTGGTCCAGGTTCAGAGATTTGTTCAACATAGCGCTCTAACCATGCATCTTTGTGGCTCAAGCTATGACTGAGTCCCCGCCGGTGTTGTTGTTCCGCCGTGAACTAACTAGCTCGGAGGCGACAAGTTTAGGAAACTTGTTGACTCTTGTTGATGGGGTAGTTTTGACCCAAGGCCTGGACGAAGTGACGTGGCGCCTCAACGCCTCCAGCAAGTTCTCCGTAAACTCCCTTTACCGAGCTCTCGCTAGGGGCACCCACATGCAAGTGGCTTCCGGGCTATGGAAAGCTAGGTTGCCACTCAAAATTAAAGTCTTCTTTTGGCAAATGTGTCGTGACAAACTTCTCACATCCGTCAACATAGCCAAACGCAACGGTCCGGCCAGCGGGTCCTTTGCAGTCTGCGAGGAGCCAGAGACCACTAACCACGTTTTCTTCCATTGCCACCTGGCCCGGTTTGCGTGGAGTGTGGTCCGCGAGACCGCTGGTCAGGATTGGGATCCTAGGTCTTGTTCTGAATTGTGTGCTCTCCTGTCGTTGGTTAACGGTACCGCTCGATGTGTCATGTGGTGTTGCGTGGGGGCGTTACTCTGGGCACTTTGGCATATTAGGAACAAACTTACTATTGAGGGATCCCATCCTGCTGACGTAATCTTTAAATGTGTCATCTTCTTGCAGCAGTGGGCGACGTTGGGAAGGCGCCAAGATGTTGATCTCCTGCAGCTCGCTCTTGCCCGTCTTCGTCAGGTCTACGCTCTGGCGAGAGCTCCTGCGCCGCCCCTGTAGGGATGTGAGGCACCTTTTGGCACCATCGTCACAAGCTTGCGTGCTCTGTTCTAGCCGTATTGGGCTTGTAACCGAAAACTTGCTCTCCTCGCCTCGCCTGATCTTTTGAGGGTTTATGTTGCATTGTAAGACTTAATTCGCGTGTATGTTGTCTGTTGTGGGCTTTATTCAGTTAAAGCAAGACACTCCTAGCGTTTTCGTTTTAAAAAAAAGCGTGTGGAAGAAATGCAAATATAACATACATGTGGGCGTTATCATTTTCCTAACTTTTTGTAGTGAGTGATCTATGGCGAGAGGATAGGGCGCATCGCCCATGCCGTGCTCGACTGACCGAGCCCATTAGCGGAGCTCTGCGCTTACTGTGTGTTCACCTTGTGTATACACAGCGATCATACAGATTCGACTCCTAAAGAAAAAGATTCACGTGAACTAATGAAGTATGACCATGGTCCATGGAGGTCTACATGTATTTAGTAAAGAGCAAAATGCATTTATGGTCACTGAATTTGTATCAACAGCTCACTTACGTGCTCATCATCTCTGTACATTCTCTCTTGTAATGTACAGGGAAGTTAGCATAGTGGCCGCACCTACGTGCTCATCATCCCTGTACATTCTCTCTCATGCCACGTTGGTGATTATAGTTGAGCCGGTTGACTGAATACAAGGGCGTGTTTGGTTGTCTGCATAGAGCTCAACCAGGTCCGCGCAGGAAGCAAGTGGCCTGTTTGATTGCCTGGTTTCACTCTTGGGCCTTCATCTCACGCTTCTTAAAGTAGCCCAAAGGCTGGCTCGCTCGAAACGCTGGAATCAGCAGTTTCTCGCGAGCCAGACCAAGCCGAGCGCAAGCGAGTGGGTCCCTGGCGAGTGGGTCCTTGCACAAGTGGAGACGGGAGGGATGCGAAGTGATTAGGTGAGGTGTTCTTCAACCTAGAGTAAGCTCCTATCTAATCTCCTCCCTTTGATCTACACAACGATGCTTCGGTTCGAGGTAAGCTCTACATGAAAAAGATGCACCTCGATGCTACGGTTCCATTCAGGCGATCGGTTCGTAGTTTCGTCGGCCGTAAGTTCTTAATTTCGTCTTCCCGTTTGGAGCTATTCTGGACGAATTTTGTCAGATTCGTCGCGCACGATCGATCGTTTGAATTTTTCTTGACCAGCAGCCTAATCTCGCAGTTACTCACAACATTCATGTTGTAAGTTTTTGGTTTCGACAATCGTAGCTTCATCTCTCTTTGAACAACAGTCTACTGCACTGACGCCGCCATGTCGAGCTCCTCTATCCTCTACTCAAAACCCTCCTATCCGTCCCTCTCTACGCGCGCGCCCTTACCCTTGATCTCCTTGCCCACATCCTACTACACTAGAGTCGTTTTCGGCGTCTCTCATCTCGGCCTACTCTCTGTCGCCCTCTTACTGCACTAACGCTGCAATGGCGCGCACACTGCAGTTCGCCGCGCCGCCGACGGGGTCGATCATCTTGGCCTCCACTCGGCCTCCTCTCTCTCGTCCCACTACACTGGAGTCGTTTCCAGTGTCGATCATCTCGGCCTGCTCTCTCGTCCTACCGCACGGACGATACCATGGCGCGTGTAGAAGGACAAGTTATGGGCTGTGCAATCTCGATGTATTGATCGGTGCACCAGGCACGTATATATAAGTACAGAGGTGGGCCACAACCTCAACTATACAAGGAAACAGGAGGTGGGCCCTACACACAAATATACACGTACACAATATACTCAACACCCCCCCACACACACACACACAGTCGAAGCGGCGCCAGTAACGCAAAGACTGGAACGGAACTCCTCAAAGGTAGAAGTCGGCAGTCCCTTCGTCATCACATCGGCGAACTGTTGTGCAGTCGGCACATGGAGAACCTGAATACGTCCAAGAGCCACCTGCTCGCGCACAAAGTGAATGTCCAGCTCAATGTGTTTAGTCCGGCGATGATGAACGGGGTTGGCGGAGAGGTACACCGCAGAAACGTTGTCGCAGTAGACAACTGTAGCCTGAGAGACGTCGTGATGCAGCTCCTGAAGTAACTGTCGTAGCTAGGTGCACTCGGCAACAGTGTTGGCCACAGCTTGGTACTCAGCCTCCGCGCTGGAGCGCGAAACCGTGGGTTGTCCCTTGGACGACCACGAGACGAGTGAAGGACCGAGGTAGACGCAGTAGCCAGAGGTGGACCGACGAGTATCGGGGTAGCCAGCCCAGTCTGCATCGGAGTAGGCCACCATCTCTAGAGAAGTAGACGCCGTGAGTGTCAACCCGAGGGTCATCGTGCCGCGGATGTAATGAAGGATCCGCTTCACGAGAGTCCAATGGGAGTCACGAGGGGCGTGTGTCGGTGTCAAAACCGGCGGATCTCGGGTAGGGGGTCCCGAACTGTGCGTCAAGGTCGGATGGTAACAGGAGACAAGGGACACTTTATTTTACCCAGGTTCGGGCCCTCTCGATGGAGGTAAAACCCTACTCCTGCTAGATTAATATTGATGATATGGGTAGTACAAGAGTGGATCTACCACGAGATCAAGGAGGCTAAACCCTAGAAGCTAGCCTACGGGTATGATGATGAATAATGTTGTTCGTCCTACGGACTAAAACCCTCCGGTTTATATAGACACCGGATAGGGTTAGGGTTACACGGAGTCGGTTACATTGGTAGGAGATCTTGAATATCCGCACACCTAGCTTGCCTTCCACGCCAAGGAAAGAACCTTCCGGACACGGGACGAAGTCTTCAATCTTGTATCTTCATAGTCCTGGAGTCCGGCTGGAGGTATAGTCCGGTTAGCCGAACACCCCCTAATCCAGGACTCCCTCAATAGCCCCTGAACCAGGCTTCAATGTCGACGAGTCCGGCGCGCAAATTGTCTTCGGCATTGCAAGGCGGGTTCCTCCTCCAAGTCTTTCAAGAAGATAATATACACCAGAAAATAGTGTCCGGCTCTGCAAAACAAACTTCCACGTATTGCCATATAGAGAATAATGCAAACACAAATCAAATCTGCTGACGCATTCCGCAGTACGTCATAATACCGCGACCAAGCCTTCTGTACGGAGTATTTTTACTGTTTCACCGCGGCACGTTCAACGAGGCGGTTTCCTTGGCACGTCTTGTCGAAGCAGAGATTGTGTGCCCCCTTTAACGGGACTCTCATTAATACGGACGTGGGTAACCCAACCGCGCCATTTACCACGGCGCTTGAGCGGCAAGTGAGTTTTATGAGGTAGGTGGGGACGCATAACGGCATCAGCCTATATAAGGGGATAAAGATCCACCCCTTTCACCTACGCCTTCTTCCTTCTCTGCCTATCCATCTCTTGCGCACTCAAGCTCCAACGCCCAAGTCCGCACTTTCGTCCTCAACCTTCTCCAGCGATGTCCGGAGCGGGAGGCAAGTGGATGGCTTCCTCCGTAACGGAGGGACAAATTAAAAAGCTTAGGAAGGCCGGATATCTGTCCAAGGACATCCCGCACCGGCTTCCTGAGGCGGGGCAGCTCCTTCCTACCCCGAGGCCTGATGAGAGGGTAGTTTTCCTTCCCCATTTCCTCCGTGGACTGGGTTTTCCACTTCACCCCTTTGTCCGGGGGCTCATGTTCTATTATGGCCTAGATTTCCATCATCTGGCCCCGAACTTCTTCCTCAACATCTCGGCGTTTATCATCGTGTGCGAGGCCTTTCTCCGCATCCGCCCCCACTTCGGCCTCTGGCTCAAGACCTTTAGCGTCAAGCCTAAGGTGGTGTCCGGCACCCAGGCGGAGTGCGGAGGGGCTATGGCTGGCCGAATGGCCAATGCCATCTGGTTCGATGGCTCCTTTGTGGAGACCTTGAAGGGGTGGCAGGCTGGGTGGTTTTACATCACCGAGCCACGCGACTCGGAGTGGGTCGCGGCCCCTGAGTTTCGATCCGGACCCCCCACGCGCCTCAAGTCCTGGCAAGAGACGGGCTTATCGTGGGGCAACGAGAGCGAAGTGACCGGATTGCAAACTCGCATCCAGTCCCTGGTGAACAAGCCGACCCGGCATGTCAACATAATCCAGGTTATGCTCGTTCGCCTGATCCTCCCGTGCCAACAACGGGATTTCACCTTGTGGGAATACGACCCGGCGCAGCACCGAACCCTCAATGGGCTCTTCGATACGATGTATGAAGACGTCTGGAAGGTGCTGACCAAAAGCGCTGAGTGCCCCACGTCCGCCTTCGAAGATCGCGGATACAGCTCGCAGCGCGATGCTGGCGAGGTAAGCCATCTATACCTTTTACAGGTTCATTAATCCTTTCTTTATAGATTAACTCTATGCGGGATCTAAAAACTCCCTTTGTCTTTGACAGAAGTGTCTGAAGATAGCCAGATCAATTAATTGTCCGGCTCCTCTGCCCGAAGACCAAGCGCCAGCTCTTCTAGAGAAGTTGTTGGCTCCGACGCCTTACGTGGTGCCGGAAAAGAAGGTCAAGAAGAAGAAGGCCACCGGGACTCGAAAGAGTGTCCGTAATATGGTGGTGTCGAGCTCGTCATCTGACGAGTCCGCGACGCCCTCCTCTCGTGAGAACGAGGAGGAGGAAGAAAGCTCTCCCCCCAGCGGGGGAGAAAAGAAGAAGAAGGCCGCCCCAATGGGGAAGGCCGAGGGGTCGAGGAAGAGGAAGACCCCTCCGCCGGACTACTCCAACGACGCCGAAGAGGGCGAAAAGGAGTGGCCGGAAAGGACCAAGCGTCCGGCGAAATCGTAAGTGTTTACATACCGGAATGACTCCTAGTATCTCTTGATGCGCGACTTTCCCTAACGTCAAACGTTACTTGTGCAGCCCGCCCCGGACCGCACTCGACGATTCGTCGAGCGGCTCCCTGAATTCATCGGAGATGGACTCCGTCCCTCCCGCGGTCTCCCCCAGCAGGGCGGGCGACACCGAAGCGGCGTCCCGCTGAACAGGGCAGGAGGAGGTGGTCCTGGAGGAGCCGCAAGGCGATCCTCAGGACCCCAGGAGTAAAGGGGATGAACCCCCCCAGGGCTCCATGTCCGGCTTTATGCCGGACGCCGTGCCGGACTCGACCGTCCTGGCTTGCGGTGGGCGAACTCCTTCCAAAAGGAGTAAGCCGTCTGAGCCGGCGACCTCTGACCAACCAGAGGCGCCGGATAATCTGTTGGAGGCGCTTGAAGGCGCCACCATCGACGAGGAGCACCGTACTATTATGAGTACGGTGGTCCTAAGGGTTCAGTCCGCCAAGAGCGGACTGAATGAAGCTTGCGCTAGCCTTCTAACAGGCTTCGAGGTAAGCAAAAAAATGCTAAATTCATTACTGCATAGACAGTAGCCCCTGATGCTCTGTTCAGTGTTCGGAAAGAAAAGCCGAATAGAGGATCTAATAATTTTCGCAGGAGTCTAACCATAAAAAGTCAAATATGCGTATGCAGGCTTCCCTGCTGTCCACCGCCGCACTAACTGCACAGGTGGAAGTCCTGAAAAAGGACTTCGAGCGGTCCGAGCAAGAGCTCGGCCTTGCCAAAAGGCAGCTCGAGGAAAAGGAAGGTAAGATACCCCCTCAATAATAAAATGTGCCTATAGAGAGGCTTGATTGCAAAAAATAACAGGATTGAACTGCCTATTGTAGGGGCCGCCACGGAGGTGGCAACCCTAAGGCAGGCGCTTTCTGAGGCCGAGAAGAAGACGACCGAGGAGCGCGCCGAGCGAGAGAAGCTTGGGGTCCAATGCGGCGAGGTGCAGCAGCAGCTGCAAGCTCTTATGGAAAAACATGAGGGTTTGGAGCTTGAGGCGAAAACGCAAGCGACCGAACTCGCCTCTGCCCTTGAGACCGCCAAGAGCGCCAAGGCCGAAGCCCAGAGGGGCCTCCAAGAGTTGGAGGATATGAAGAAGATAGCAGCGGGTAAGGCATTCTCAATGCAAAGTAGGAACATAAAAGTAAAATACCTATTACTTACCCGGATCCGGAGTTCTCCAGGGGCGTTCTTCGATCTTCCCCGCAGTGCATCCGACGCCGCCGCATTCTTCCGGGCCGAAGAGAACAGCTCGACGGAGAGTGTGTTCTGGTCTCAGTATTCTGAGGCCGGACACCCTGTGCCCTTGAGCGACCAGCTGAAGCAGCTGGCCGAGCTCCACAAGGCGTCCGAACAAGCCATGAAGGGCTTACTAGTTCGGCTGTGGCGTGGAGAGGCCCTGCCTGGGAGCTACTTCTGGCTAGTGCGGCGGCTGGTGGAGGCTTGTCCGCGGCTGGAGGTCATCAAGCGCTCCGTCTGCATTGAAGGTGCCCGGAGGGCCCTTGCCCGTGTAAGGGTACACTGGGGCAAGCTAGACAGGAAGAAGCTAGTGCGAGACGGGCCGCCAGCGGGGAAGGAGCATCGCAAGCCCGAGAACTACTACGAGGAAGTTCTTGCTGGAGCTCGCCTTGTAGCGGATGAGTGTACCAAAGATGTGATATTTCAATGAACTCGCTCGTTTTGTATCCTGTGCGCTGAAAACTTGTTCATATGCGCTTTAAGCAATGCTTATTGAATTTAAAATATTATTTTCTGTGCGGCCGTTTATCAATAATTGAGAGATGGCGAGTCGTCAGCTTCTGCCCCCATGCAACTAGTGCTGGGGTGTTCGGGATAAACCTGAGGGCTCTTGTTCCCATAGTTGGGTCCTTCGAGGGAGGCGCTCAACACAGCGAACCAGGCAATCGGACTATAATGCTTGAACACTCTCACTTAGCCATAGAACTTTATAATTTTAAATTTCGGCGAAGCCCCTAGTTCGGAAGGCCGAATTCGGGGCACTATCCACGCCTTTAGTCGGACTTAACCAGCTCTCCGCCCGAAGCGGCATAAGCCTTTAAGGACTCGAAAAACCTCTCGAACAGCGACCGGTCTCTCGCCTTATCATGACAGTCTGTTTTAGCTTTCTCCACTGAGGTGCTCACCCACATGACCTGGGGCACAATCGCAGTGGTTCTCCTAGTGCTACCTTAGCCGATAGAGCGGAACGTAAGGTACCAAAACATAGGAGTCGGGCAAACCCAACATATGACCAAAATCATGACTCGGAGCCGATGCATATAGTGCTATAAGTTCGGGGTGCCGCACTTGGGAAAGTGTGCGGACTTCTCACGACCAGATAAAAGGGTAATAAAGCCCCTGGCGTGGTTTGCCGTACCATGGTGCACGGGTGCCATCATGTTATGAAATAAACATATATATATATATATATATATATATATATATATATATATATATATATATATATATATTAAAAGATGATAATGCAAAAAATAAGCAAAAGCTATGCATTGTTTATAAGAAGGCTGTTTATTCAAGCCGAACGATACAAGTAGTGGAATAAGCAAAAAATATTTTAGACTATTTGACATGTCCTAACCAGGCGCAGGCCGTGGAGTTTGGAAACAGATATATTGCTCGAAATAGAGACCACCTGAGAGTTCCATAATGCGGCGTTGTGTTGTCTGCTTTCCTGGGTCTTGCATCGTCTGTGCGGCAGCGAAGCCGAACAGTTTTTGTAGAATCCTGAAAGAAAAAAAGGAAAAAATTTGGCAGCCCCTAGTACGTTTGACGCCATACTGTAGGTATGCCAGGAATATGCCCCTACCCCTGTGCCCATGGAATTTTGAGGGCGTAATTGTGCACTCTAGGTACTAGCTCTGCTATGTAGCGATGGCTAGGGGTGGGGCCGTATTGCTACGCTTGCTCCGAACGCGCCAGTTGGTCTTGCTGCAGATTACTCCGGGCGCGCTTTGCATTGTCCGGCTTTTTAGCGGCCGGACTGGAGAGTTGTCTTAAAAGGCTGCTTTGTACCTCCGCTGCGAGGGCCGCCGTGTGCTCCTCCGTACGGATGGAGCATTCGGTGTTTCCGCTGACCGTGATTACACCTCGAGGGCCTGGCATCTTGAGCTTGAGATATGCATAGTGCGGCACTGCATTGAATTTAGCGAATGCGGTTCGTCCAAGCAGGGCATGATAGCCACTGCAGAACGGGACTATGTCGAAGATTAACTCTTCGCTTCGGAAGTTATCCGGAGATCCGAAGACCACATCAAGTGTTATGGAGCCTATACAGTTGGCCTCTACATCTGGGATGACACCTTTAACGGTTGTCCTTGTAGGCTTGATCCTTGATGGATCTATGCCCATTTTCCGCACTGTATCCTGGTAAAGCAGGTTCAGGCTGCTGCCACCGTCCATGAGGACTCTTGTAAGGTGAAATCCGTCAACTATTGGGTCGAGATACAATGCGGTGAAACCGCCATGACGGATGCTGGTGGGGTGGTCCCTTCGATCGAAAGTGATTGGGCAAGAGGACCATGGGTTGAACTTGGGGGCGACTGGCTCCATCGCGTATACGTCCCGTAGCGCACGCTTCCTCTCCCTTTTGGGAATATGGGTTGCGTATATCATGTTCACCATCCGCACTTGTGGGGGAAACCCCTTCTGTCCTTTTTTGTTCGGCGGCCTGGGATCCTCCTCGTCGTCGCTGTCTAGCCCCTTGTCTTTGTGTTCGGCTCTTAACTTGCCTGCCTGCTTGAACACTCAACAATCCCTGTTGGTGTGATTGGCTGGCCTTTCGGGGGTGCCGTGAATCTGGCACGAGCGGTCGAGTATTCGGTCCAAACTGGACAAGCCCTAGGTATTCTTTTTGAATGGCTTTTTCCGCTGGCCGGATTTATGGCCTCTGAATCCGGCATTTACTGCCCTATCTTCATTGCTGTCGCTGCTGACGCGGCGTTTCTGTTTAGTCCGGCGTGACCTGCCACCTTTGTCCCTGGTATCTGTATTACCTTGCTTCTTTGATAAGTTATTGCTACGAGCTAGCTAGCTATCTTCGCCCGCGCAAAAGTGGGTCATGAGTGTCGTGAGGGCTGCCATGGGTTTTGACTTTTCCTGTCCCAGGTGTCGGGCGAGCCATTCGTCATGGATGTTATGCTTGAAGGCTGCTAGGGCCTCTGCATCCGGACAATCGACTATCTGATTTTTCTTTGTTAGGAACTGTGTCCAGAATTGCCTGGCCAATTCTTCTGGCTGGTGGATTATGTGGCTTAGGTCGTCGGCGTCCGGTGGCCGCACATAGGTCCCCTGGAAGTTATCAAGGAATGCGGCCTCCAGGTCTTCCCATGAGCCGATCGAATCTGCAGGGAGGCTGTTAAGCCAATGCCGGGCCGGCCCCTTAAGCTTAAGGGGTAAATACTTAATGGCGTGCAAATTATCGCCAGGCGCCATGTGGATGTGGAGGAGATAGTCCTCAATCCATACTGCCGGATCTGTCGTACCATCGCATGACTCGATGTTGACGGGTTTAAAACCCTCCGGGATTATGTGTTCCATTACTTCATCTGTGAAGCATAGCGGGTGTGCGGCGCCTCTGTACTGGGCTATGTCATGACGCAGTTCGGAGGAGCTGTGCCTGTTGTGCTCGGCCCGGCCGGATTTATTGTGTCCGGCGTGAAAGCTGTCACGTGCCGTCGGGCGTCCGCGCGATCCGTAGATCGATCTTGTTTGCCTTGCTTTGTCCTCCAGGACGTCTCGCGGGTCTGGTTTGTGTTCCCGTGCCTTAGTAAAGCGGCGGCGGGGCATGACTTGTTTGATTGTTTGGCAGTTTTCTCTGTCGCGGCCACGAGGTGGCCGATCTGCCATGTCTTGCGCTTCCTCCTCTGATTGGCGTAGCGGCCTGCGCTTAGGATAATGTTTGGAGGGGCGTCCGAGTTCGTGCTCTTCGGCCGCAAGGACTTCAGTCCATCTGTGAGCTAGCAAATCTTGATCAGCTCTAAGCTGTTGCTGCTTTTTCTTTAGACTGTTCGCCGTGGCTAAAAGTCTGCGCTGAAAGCGCTCTTGTTCGGCGAGGTCTGATGGTACGACGAATTCATCGTCGCCGAGGCTTGCCTCGTCTTCGGAGGGAGGCATGTAGTTATCATCCTCGACCTCTTGCTCTGCCGCTTCCTCGTGAGGGCGGTCTTCTCCATCTTCCTGCGCCGAATCTTGCTGGTTTTGGTGTTCTTCGGCGCTGTCCGGGGTAGTATTATTTCCCGAGCCGGAATCACCGTTTCTGCTGTGGCGGGATTTAGAGCGGCGCCGCTGGCGCTGGCGTTTTGGAGGCTTTTTTGAAGTGACATCCTCTGCTGTTCCATCGCCATCTCCATCTTTTGGAGCATCCACCATGTATATGTCATATGACGAGGTGGCGGTCCAGCGCCCTGCAGGTGCTGGTTCTTGCTCGTCTCCTCCTTCGTCGTCCATACCGTCGAAGTCTTCGGAGCCGAAGTCTAGCATGTCGGATATATCGTCGACAGTGGCTCTTAAGTGGGTGGTGGGTGGGTTTTGAATTTCTTCGTCGTCCGAATCCCAACCTCGCAGGCCATAGTTCGGCCTGGGCTCTCCTGACAAAGAGAGAGACTTGAGAGAATTCAGAATATCACCGAAAGGTGAATGCTGAAAGATGTCCGCGGCGGTGAACTCCATTACAGGCGCCCAATCTGATTCGATCGGCAGGGGCGCGGGAGTTTCGGAGCTCAGAGAGGAGTCCGGCTCCTCGGAGTCATGGCCACGCGGAGTGCGGGGCTGGCGTTCGGCTCGATCGCCTTTGAGATCGCAGCCCCTGAGGTGACGTCCAACCGTTCATCCTCAACGAACACGTGCTCTGAATCGAGGATCGGGGCCGGAGCGTATGCGACCTCCAGGACACTGTTCGGGGGCAGAGCTATATCATGTCCCTCGAGATAGTGCGGCGCGCTTGGCTGTGGCTCGAATCCGTCGAAGATCAAGTCTCCGCGGATATTTGACGTGTAGTTTAAGCTTCCAAACCTGACTTGATAGGAGCGAAGCCACCGAAGACGAAGATCTGTCCGGGGAGAAAAGTCTCACCCTGGACCTCATCGTTGCTGATGATCAAAGGAGCCATCGGACCCGAAGGTGACGACACAGAGGAACTCTCAGTGAAAGCACCAATGTCGGTGTCAAAACCGGCGGATCTCGGGTAGGGGGGTCCCGAACTGTGCGTCAAGGTCGGATGGTAACAGGAGACAAGGGACACTTTATTTTACCCAGGTTCGGGCCCTCTCGATGGAGGTAAAACCCTACTCCTGCTAGATTAATATTGATGATATGGGTAGTACAAGAGTGGATCTACCACGAGATCAAGGAGGCTAAACCCTAGAAGCTAGCCTACGGGTATGATGATGAATAATGTTGTTCGTCCTACGGACTAAAACCCTCCGGTTTATATAGACACCGGATAGGGTTAGGGTTACACAGAGTCGGTTACATTGGTAGGAGATCTTGAATATCCGCACACCTAGCTTGCCTTCCACGCCAAGGAAAGAACCTTCCGGACACGGGACGAAGTCTTCAATCTTGTATCTTCATAGTCCTGGAGTCCGGCTAGAGGTATAGTCCGGTTAGCCGAGCAACCCCTAATCCAGGACTCCCTCAGCGTGCATGTGGAGACACACCTGCTGAACAGCGTACTGAAGATCCGGTCTGGTGAGGGTCAAGTACTAAAGCACGCCGACGATAGACCGGTAGAAAGGAGCATCCGACGCAGGCGAGCCTGCAAGAGCAGAGACCTTGGCCTTCGTGTCAACAGGAGTAGCAACAGGGTGACAGTTGAGCATGCCAGCACGCTCAAGAAGCTCATGTGCATACTTCTGCTGATGAAGAAAGAAACCACTCGGACGCCGAACGACCTCAATGCCAAGGAAATAATGTAGAGCACCCAAGTCCTTAATGGCAAACTCGTCACGCAGCCGGAGAGTAATCTGCTGAAGAAGAGCTGCGGAGGAGGCTGTCAGGATGATGTCATCGACGTAAAGAAGCAAATATGCAGTCGTGTCACCGTGGCGATAGAAAAACAGTGAGGCGTCCGAGCGAGTAACGCTGAAGCCCAGTGTCTGAAGAAACCCAGCGATCCGCTGGTACTAAGCGCGGGGTGCTTGCTTGAGCCCGTAAAGAGAGCGGGACAGCAAACACACATGACCAGGAAGTGAGGCGTCGACGAAACCGGTGGGTTGCTCACAATACACCTGCTCCTCAAGATGGCCATGGAGAAAGGCGTTGGAGACATCCATCTGGTGAACGGGCCAGCCGCGGAGACGGCGAGCTGGAGGACGGTGCGGATCGTGCCCGGTTTTACAACTGGGGCAAACGTCTCAGTGAAGTCCACGCAGCGCGCTGTCGGAAACCACGGACCACCCAGCGAGCCTTGTAGCACTCGAGAGTACAATCCGAGCGAGTCTTATGGTGAAAGACCCACTTGCCGGTGATGACGTTGGCGCGAGGAGGCCGGGGAACCAGTGTCTAGGTGCGGTTCCGTTGACGAGCATCAAACTCTTCCTGCATCGCCGCAAGCCAGTGAGGATCACGGAGGGCGGCGCGAGCGGACGCGGGAAGAGGCGACGGCTCCGCGGTGGAGGCTGCGAGGACATACTCGTCGCTCGAGTACCGGAGGCTCGGACGATGAACGCCGGCACGAGCCCGGGTAACTGGGCCAGGCGGCACCGGCGGAGCCACCGGCGAGGCGGCCGGTGTCGGGGCCGGCGAGGAGGCCGGCGTGGGGGCCGGCGAGGAGGCCGGCGTGGGGGCCGGCGAGGAGGCCGGCGTGGCGGCCGGCGAGGTGGCCGGCGTCGGTGCCGGCGAGGAAGCCGGCGTGGTGGCCGGCGTCGGAACCGGCGAGGAGGCCGGCGTCAGGACCGGCGAAGAAGCGGCCGAGCCAGCAGCGCCCGACCCCGCGGCGCCCGAGTCGGGGGCGGCGGGTGAAGGAGGGGCGCCAGCTGCGCCGGCAGGGTCGGCCGAGTCGGCCGAGGGGGTGGGCGCCGGCATGAGGGCGCGAGGACCGCCATAGCCCGGAGGCGGTCCACGGGCCGAATGAGACCGTCCACCTGACGAAGTCGTCGAAGAGCCGCCGGTGGCCGGCGGTGACGAGGCGACAAGAGGTACCTGCTGCTGAAACGGAAACACCATCTCATCAAAGTTAACGTGTCGGGGGGTGAAAACATGATGGGAGACGGGATCATAGCAGCGGTAGCCCTTAGTGTTAGGCGGGTAGCCGAGAAAGATGCAGGCGACGGAGCGGGGTGCAAGCTTATGAGGCGCAATAGCGGCGATGCTAGGGTAGCAAAGATAGCAGAAGATGTGAAGCCCATCATAAGAGGGGGGTGCACCGAAGAGAAGATGATGAGGTGTAAAGTTCCCGCGAGTACGACATGGGCGGATGTTGATGAGGAGAGAAGCGGTGGCGAGAGCGTCAGGCCAAAAGCGCGGAGGCACATTGGCATGAAAGAGAAGAGTCCTAACACAGCCATTGAGAGTGCGAAGGATGCGCTCAGCGCGGCCGTTCTGTTGCGAGGTGTACGGGCAAGTGAGACGAAAACTCATGCCATGTGTGGTAAGAAGATTACGAACAACGAGGTTGTCAAACTCCTTCCCGTTGTCTATCTGCAACGCGAGAATGGGACGACCAAACTGCGTGAGAGCATAGGAGTAGAACGTGGCGAGAGTGGATATAACATCTGACTTGGGGCGCAACGGGAAGGTCCACGCATAATGCGAAAAATCATCAAGTATGACAAGATAATAAAGAAAGCCCGTATTACTGGCAACAGGAGATGTCCAAACATCACTATGAATTAACTTAAACGGGTACGATGCAACAAAAGAAGAAGCCCTAAATGGAAGACGAGCATGTTTGCCGAGGCGACATGCATGACACGAGTGATCCTCGTTCTTATTACACGTGAAAGAAAAACTTCGAAGTATGTGGCGAAGGGTGGCAGGATTAGGATGCCCCAAACGAGCATGCCAAAGATCCACTCCGGTGGCGAGAGCGACGGGGGCGGCGGAAGTGGTGGAGGTGGCGGAGTGAACCGGGTAGAGCTCGTCGGGGCTGTCACATCGGTGGAGCACCATCCGCGTGTGAGCGTCCTTAACAGAAAAACCATATTCGTCAAATTCAACGATAACCGGATTTTCACGTGTAAGAGAACGAACAGAAACAATATTTTTAATAAGTTCAGGAGAAACTCGAATATTAGACATGGATATTGGAGTGGAGTTAGACGGAAAATATGCATGACCAATATGGGTGATAGGAAGAGAAGATTCGTCACCGACGGTGATGCGGTTGGAAGTGTGGACAGGATGAGCGGTGTGGAGGTTACCGGGGTACGCCGCCATGTGAGCGGTGGCGCCGCTATCCATGTACCAGTCGCCGCCGCCGGTGTAGCTAGACGGGGAAGGAGTGTTGTGGAGAGCCACCAGAAGGGCCGGGTCCCATGGTGCCGGCAGGAGAGGCGGCGCGGCCGTCAGGGGCAGTAGCGGCTGCGGCCCACCTGGCGGCGGCTGCTGGCTGTAGGGCGCCGCGTAGGGCGGCGACGCGGCGTACGCCTGGTGTGGCTGTGGCCGGGCGCCGAGAAGTCCCGGGGCGGGGGCCCGAGGAACCGACATGGAGTAGGCGTGCACAACGCCGGTCCATGGGTTCTGGCCGGCGTACCACGGGGCCGGCTGATAAGCCTGCTGCAGTGGGCGGGGTGCTCCTCCCTGAGCGCCTGCGCCCCCTGCTTGTGGCCACCACGACGGCCGCCGCGACGACCCCCCCGTTTGGCCGCTGGCTGGGGCGGCGGGAAGGGGGCGGGCGGGAAACCAGGCGGGAAGGCGGGCGCCGCCGACTGTGGCGGCGCCGGGCGCGGTGGTGGCGGGGCAGAACCCCCGCGGGTCCCGGCGACGAGGGCGGTGTGGGTCACGCGAGTCCGCACCACCCGCATCCGGCGCTCCTCCAACTTGAGGTACGTGACCACCTTAGCGAAGGTGGGCTCCGGGATGAGGGTGAGGTTGGAGGCGGCGTTCCCGAAGTCCTCGTTGAGGCCGCCGGAGAGGGTGCTAATGAGGAGCTCGTCGCCGATCTTTTCCCCGAGATCACGGAGCTCATCAGCGAGCTTCTTGAAGCACATGCAAAAATCATCGATGGATGAATCAAGTTGCTGGCACCCGTAAAACTCACCGTAGAGCAGGACCTTGCGCTGCAGCCGGTTGTCGGTGAAGAGGCCGTTGAGCTTGGTCCAGACCGCATGGGCGTCATCCTCGTCGTCCACCATGGTGTGGAAGAGGTCAATAGAGATGGTGAGGTAGAACCAGCGGATGATGGTGGCGTCGAGGATCATCCACTCCTCGTCGTTGATCATGAGCGCCAAGTCCACGGTGTCGTCCACGTGGCCATGCAGGAGGTAGCGAAAAATACCATTTCCAGGCGGAGTAGGATGCGGTGGTGTGATCAAGCTTGACCGGAACACGCTCATGGATGTTGAGGTCGCGGACGAGAGTGACATTGGGACCGGCGAACGGGTTGGAAACGGTGGACGAGGAGGAGCTCATGGCTAGGGTTAGGGTTTGGGACCCGCGGTGCGGGTTGCGGCGCGGGCTTGGGAAGTGCGGCGGCGCAAGTGGCAGGTGGGGAGGTGCGGGTGCGGCGCGTGCCGGTGTCAAAATCGGCGGATCTCGGGTAGGGGGTCCCGAACTGTGCCTCAAGGCTGGATGGTAACAGGAGACGAGGGACACGATGTTTTTACCCAGGTTCGGGCCCTCTCGATGGAGGTAATACCCTACTCCTGCTTGATTAATATTGATGATATGGGTAGTACAAGAGTAGATCTACCACGAGATCAAGGAGGCTAAACCCTAGAAGCTAGCCTATGGTATGACTGTTGCATGATGGATTTGATGTACGGACTAAAACCCTCCAGTTTACATAGACACCGGATAGGGTTAGGGTTAGGGTTACACAGAGTCGGTTACAATGGTAGGAGATCTTGAATATCCGCATCGCCAAGCTTGCCTTCCACGCCAAGGAAAGTCCCATCCGGACACGGGACGAAGTCTTCAATCTTGTATCTTCATAGTCCTGGAGTCCGGCTGAAAGTATAGTCCGGCTACCCAAACACCCCCTAATCCAGGACTCCCTCAGTAGCCCCTGAACAAGGCTTCAATGACGACGAGTCCGGCGCGCAGAATGTCTTTGACATTGCAAGGCGGGTTCCTCCTCCAAGTTCTTTATAGAAGATTGTAAACACCAAGAATAGTGTCCGGCTCTGCAAAATAAGTTTCCACATATTGCCATAGAGAGAATAATATTAACACAAATCAAATCTGCTGACGTATTCCGAAGTGCGTCATCACACTACGGCGAAGTCCTCTCGAATCGTTTTTACTTTCCCACCTCAGCGTGTTTTGCGAGGCGGTTTCCTTGGCACGTCTTGTCAAAGCAGAGATCGTGTCCCCCCCCCTTTACGGGATTCCCATCAATACGGACGTGGGTAACCCAATCGTGCCCGTTAGCACGTTTCCTCGATTAAAGGCGAGTCCCAAACGGTTACGGGGAGGGATCTTGGTATTCGACCTCTTATAAAGAGACCAAGGCCTTGCTCCTTTTTTCAATCTCAAAACGAGTTCGCCCGTCGCCTCGAGTTCCAACACCCCAGGCTCCAGATTCCAGGCGCTTCGGGCCTTCGACAATGTCCGGTTCTGACCTTCAAGGCCGATGGACGCCCTCCTCCGTCACGGAGGAGGACGTGCTAAAGTTGAGAGAGGCTAAGTTCCTGACCGGCGAAATTTCGCATAGGTTGCGTGGTGTTCATGTCTCACTTCCTTCGGGGGTTAGGCTTCCCAATGGATCCCTTTGTGACGGGGCTGTTGTTTTATTACGGGCTGGAATTCCATGACTTAGCTCTGGAGTCCATCCTCCATATCTCCTCGTTTATTGTCGTGTGTGAAGCGTTCCTCCATGTTACCCCTCACTTTGGATTATGGCTCAAGACCTTTAAAGTGGAGCCGAAGATGATCGAGGGACGGCACGCAGAGTGCGGAGGCGCTGTTATAAGCAAAAATGCTGATGCTCCATGGCCCGAGGGCTCTTTTCAAGTGGAGCTAGGCTTGTGGCAACGAGAGTGGTTTTATATCACCGCTCCCCGGGGCACCAAGTGGGTGGCGCCTCCTGCCTTCCGCTCGGGTCCCCCACCACGGCTAACGTCATGGGTCAACAAAGGGTTAGATTGGGGATTACCCAAAGACGTGCCCTTGTTACGGGGCCGCATTAAGGATCTCTTAGAAGGAGACCTCAGCCTGGTCAAGGTGACGCAGGTCATGCTGATTCACCGAATATTGCCCGGCAAACGTCGCTCCCTTCGCCTGTGGGAGTTTAATCCAGAGGGACCGCGAGCTCTCCAGAATTTCATGGGCGCAACGCCCGCGGAGATGTATAAACTGTTCTTCGGATCACAAGAGATGTGTCCGGATTTAACCGAGGATGCAGGCCTAAGCTGCAATCGCCCGGATACTCAAGTAAGTAACCTTGTGCCCGGACCTGCTATCTGTATAATTGTCATAAACTTGCCCCTAAAAGAGTTGTCCTTTTAAACAGGAGTGGATAGCGAAGGAAAAGCTTATCAGGTGTCCGGCTCCCCTTCCCGAAACCAAGCCGGATCTCGTGCTTGTCAGGATGTTGAAGATAATGCCTCTAGAGGGAAGTAAGGGGGAGGACAAGGAAACTATGGCCTCCTCGAAGGAGGCTGCTCCGAAGGAAGGAACCGACAATTCCTATCCTAAGGGGAAGAAGAGGGTCGCCTCTGCCGACCCGGAGACCATGGCCTCGAAGCGGGGGGGGGGGGGGGGGAACCCTCGTCAGAGGGTCCTGCGCCGGGGAATTCCTCGGCCGAACTGTGCCCCCGAAGGAATCAGCCCTCCAGCGAGCCGTAAGTAAAGAGAGGTTTTCCCTTTGAGGGATGAGAGAAATCCTTGATTTATATCTGAGAAGATTTAACCGAAATTTTACCTTGTAGCTCGGACCTCAGCCCTTCTCAGCAGAGCTCGTCCTCGGGGGATCTTCTTTCGGAGATGATGGAGAGCGGGACGCCTCCCCCTGCCGTACCGCCTAGCGAGGCGGGCGATCCTGAGGTGTCGTCGCGGAGGGTTTCTCTGAATCCGGCAGGGGCGGAAGATAGCTATGCGGCCCCCCAAGGTTCTCCATGTCCGGCTTTCGAAAGAGGCCATGGGACAAGTCCGGCACCATCTGGTGCTCGGCCGGAGGAGCTAAAGATTCTGCTGGGGCGAGCTTCTATCTCATAGGAGCACCGTGCATTGATGGGCGCGGTGATTGAAAGGATTTCATCCGCAGAAAGCGGATTGCATGAGGCCGTCAAAAGCTTACTGAGGGGTTTTGAGGTACGTTAGATAATATACACTTTTGTCAGTTGTGCATACGTAAGATGCGCCCTGTGTAGATAGTAGCCCCTGAGACTCTGCGCGTCGTCAAGGAACCGCACGCAGAGGATCATAATCCCAGGTCTAAGATGTCGCCTTTGAATGTAGGCGGCAGGGTGTCCGGAATTGAGCCGAACTGATGATTTTGTCGAACTAAAGCGGCAACAGGACGTGACAGATGCCGACATCGCGCTTGTCAACAAGCGGCTTGATGAGGCTCAAGGTATGTAATTCCTCGGGCGGCATCAGGTAAGAAGAGTTTTATGCCAGTGTCTTATGATGTGTGTGCTTGACGCAGATGGTGCGGCCGCCGTGGAGAGTCTCAGGGCAGAACTTGCCCGAGCTAAAGAACAAGCCAGAAAAAGCGATGCGGCTGCCAAGAAAGCCCTTGAAGAGCTGAGAGCCGAACAGGCTGCTCACTGCCGAAGCAAGGAAGAGATGGCCGAGATGGCCGAGAAGTTAAAGAGCGCTTCAGACCGTTGCAAACTTCTTGAGGAAGAAGACCGGGCGAGACAGGCGGACTTAGAGAAGGCCGTTGCCGACGCCAAGGACGCTCGCTCTACGATGAGAGCTGCGAAGGAGGAGCTGCGTCAGGCCAAACAGATTGCGGATGGAAAGCCCTTTATGCTGCGAAGGAAATTTTGCGATCCGAAGTTTGCTCCATTGGACCTGATGTGGAGTGTGGAGGATACCTATCTGGATTTGGCAGCGAGTGCTACTGATGCGACCGAACACTTTCGAGATCAGAAAGATCGCGAAGTGGAAAACCTTTTCTGGTCGCAGTTTCACAATCCAGAGCGTCCACTGGCAGTGGACGATCGGTTGGCTCAATGGGCCAAACTGAATAGGTTGTCCGGACTCACCATGAAGTACATCATGGGTCATCTGTGGCCGGGGAGATCGGAGCCAAAGAGTTATTTCAGCTTGGTGCAGCAATTCCTTGACGCGGTGCCTCGTATTAATGCAATGAAGAGGTCAGCATGCATAGAGGGCGCATGAATGGCTCTTGCCTGTGTCAAGATATACTGGGCAGAGATGGAGACCACCGTTGTTGCGTCCCGAGATTCGGACAAAAGCCGAGTACCCTCCGAGCACTATTTTCAGGAAGTCCTTGAAGGTGCTCGTGTAATAGAGACGCAGTGCTCGAAAGATGCTATGTTATGATAGCATATGTAATTATAAAGTAATATTTTGATAAACTGTAGTGGCCTTTTTATACTTGTGCCTTCAAGTATTGGGAACACTTCCCGTGCTGCCGTTTTAAGATATATATATATATATATATATATATATATATATATATATATATATATATATATATATATATATATATATATATATATATATATATATATAATAATCTGAAAGATGGCAGTCTTTGGCTTCAGCCCCCACGCACATAGTGCGGGGGTGCTCGCAGAAGACGCATTTTCACAATTAACCCAACGTCTTGGTCCTACAAAGGAGGTGATAGCGCAGCGGGCCAGACAACCGGACTATAATGCTTTAACACTTTCACTTAGCCATAGGAGCTTGACAGTGGGACTATTTAGGTGGCCCCTTGGTGGCGACTGCGCTCGCCCGAGTTTGGGGCGCGTATGTGCCTGGCCGGGAAACGGCCCTTCGTTAAAGCGGAGGAATCCTATAGATTCCGATAATTCATCGAGTGGCTGACCAGTCTCACGCTACATCATGACAGTCATTTTTCGGCTTTCTCTACTGAGGTGCTCGCCCGGCCTAACCGGGGCACAATCGCAGTAGTTCTCCTGGTGCTATCTTAGCTGATAAAGCGGAACGTAAGGTAGCCGAACTCAGGAGCTGGGCAACCCAACATTTGACCAAAGACATGATTCGGAGCTGATGCATATAATGCCAAAACTCGTGACGCCGAACACTCCCTAAGGTGTTCGGTCTTTATGAGTGCGGGCGAAACAACACTCTTTATTAAAAAAGCCCCTAGTGTCCAGGTACGTGCAAAAAATTCTGACGTGGCCACATGCCAAGACGCCAGCCTTCTCCTTGGTTATATCAAAGAAAACTAGGGGATATGTAGCAACAAGAGACAGTAAAAAAGCTTTACGCATGGTCTTAATCTAAAAAGAATCCTTTAGGACAGGTCCCTACTGCACGTTTGCGCCTGTGTCTCCGTTGTGCCGTATCCTGGACGGGCGCCGCACGACGTTCATCTGTAAAAGAGAGGAACTGAGTTGAAAATGGGTCGTGTCGAACAAAAGTTTAAAATAAACAAAGTATAAAGTAAAATATATAAGATTGAGCTTTATTGTCTCTTATTGTATATGCATGGAGCCCCTAGTGCGGGGGTATATGGCCACTACACCTGCATCTATGATAATTTTGTACCGAACTCGTCTATCCGCGTTCGTGGTCTTTAATGACCTATTCCGAAGTTTTTGGCCGGTGAGGCCATTTACTGTGGGGCTGTCAAAGCCCTCCGCTTGAGGGAGGCGCACTTCAGTGCTTCCCCTTCAAAGAGATGATGCCTCATGGACCGGGCATCTTAAGGGTGAGGGATGCATAATGCGGTATTGCGTTAAAGCAGGCGAAAGCTTCGCGTCCCAGTAGTGCTTGATAGCGACTTGAGAACGGGATGATGTGGAAAGTCAGCTTTTCATGGCGGAAGTTATCGGTAGAGCCGAATATGACTTCGAGCCGGAGAAAACCCATGCAATGGGTGTCCGGACCAGGTGTTACCCCTTGAAAGGAGGTTTTGCTGCGGCGAATTCTTGCTGGGTCTATCCCCATGTGATGGATTGTATCCTGATATATCAGGTTTAGTCCACTGCCGCCGTCCATAAGGACATTTGAAAACTGGAGTCCGCCAATTATTGGATCGAGTATCAAGGCAGTCCAGCCTGCATTCCTGATATTTCTAGAATAATCTAGCTGATCGAAGATGATTGGTTTTGACAACCAGTGGCGGGACCCTTTTGGGGTAGGTCATGTGGTGCGTACCTTTATGGGCACCGCACGTTTTGTTATGTGAAGTTCTTTTGTTTCCTGGTGCTCTGCTTTTGGGGTTCGTCCTCGTCTTCGCTTGGTGTGTTGAGCCCTTTGTGTTCGGCATTGAGTCTGCCGGATTGTTTGAAAACCCAACAATCTCTGTGGGTATGGTTAGCAGGCCTCTCGGGAGTACTGTGTATCTGACATATCCTGTCCAGGATTTTGTTTAAGTTGGAAGGATCACCCCTGTTATCCTGGAGGGGCGGTTTTGTCTGATTCTATCGTGAGCCTTTGAATCCGGCGTTGACTGCCGTGCTCTTCGGACTTTTTTCCTTAGTCCGGCGGCGGTCCTTGTTGCGTCGCGGTTTTCCGTTTCCATCCCTAGTTTCGGATGTACTTGGGTCGCTGGGGCTGCATCTTGCCAACCAGCTGTCCTCTCCTGCACAAAAGCGGGTCATGAGGCTTGTTAATGCGGCCATTGTTCTTGGCTTTTCTTGGCCGAGGTGTCTGGCGAGCCATTCGTCTCGGACGTTATGCCTGAAAGTTGCTAAGGCTTCGGCGTCCGGACAGTCGACTATCTGATTCTTTTTAGTGAGGAATCTATTCCAGAACTGCCGAGCTGATTCTCCGGGCTGTTGAGTTATGTGACTAAGATCGTCTGCATCCGGAGGGCGAACATAGGTCCCTTGGAAATTTGCTCGGAAAGCATCCTCGAGCTCTTCCCAACTTCCAATTGTGTTTTTAGGAAGGCTTTTAAGCCAATGCCGGGCTGGCCCTTTCAGCTTAAGGGGTAAATATTTTATGGCATGGAGATCATCTCCTCTAGCCATATGTATGTGGAGGATATAGTCCTCGATCCAGACTTCAGGGTCTGTTGTTCCATCATATGCCTCTATGTTTACGGGTTTGAATCCCTCTGGAAATTCATAGTCTAGGACCTCATCGGTAAAACATAGGGGGTGTGCGGCGCCCCTGTATTTGGGTGTGCCGGATTCTGATGATGGCTTTATTGCATTGCTTACGAGAGCTTGCTTTCTAGGCCCGTAAATGGACCTGACTGGGCCATGATGCGAATCCTTAAGTGGGTCGCATGCCGACTTAAGTGCGGCGCCGCTTGCCGCTTTATGCTGGCCATGGGGTCGTCTATCCGACCGTGTGGTTTTCTTATTTTTTGAATGCGAGGGCTCTAGGGCCTCTTCGTCGAATTCAGGCAGTAGCTTTCTCTTCGGATAGCTTTTAGTGCGGCGACTGTCACCGTATTTATATGCGGTGTTGAGTACTTTGCTCCATCTGATCCTGAGTGCGTCTTCCGCTGTTTTTAGCTTCCGCTTCTGCTTTTTAGGCTACGTGTTGTTGCAATGAGCCTCTTGTGGAGATTCTTCTGCTTCGTGGGTTTATCCGGCGTAAGGTTGTCCGGAATGCCGTTTTCACCGGGGGAGGGATGTTCGGTTTCTCTACCGTGTTGCCCTGTTCGGACGGTTGCTCTAAGGCCTGCTCGTCGTCTACCGGCTCATCCTGCTCTATGGCTGGGTCTTTATCGAGGCGGGGCTTGGGTCGGCGTTTACGCCGACGCTTTGATTGCTTTTCGGGGGGTCGATCTCCCGTTCCATCCCCTTTTTCCTCGTTGTTGCTTCCTTTACGGGTATCCACCATGCACACATCCTGAGATGAGGTGGCTGTCCAATGCCCTATGGGCGTTGGTTCATCCGTATCTCCTGCATCGTCCTCCATGTTGTCGATGTGTGCGGAGTCGAAGTTGAGAACGTCGTTTAAATTGTCGACAGTGGCTACCAAGTGGGTGGTGGGTGGGCTTTGAATTTCTTCATTGTCTGTATCCCATCCTCGCTGGCCGTAGTCCGGCCAGGGCTCTCCTGATAAAGAGAGAGACTTGAGAGAATTCAGGATGTCGCCGAAAGGCGAGCGCTGAAAGATGTCCGTAGCGGTGAACTCCATTATCGGCGCCCAATCGGATTCGATCGGCAGGGGCGCGGGGGGTTCGGAGTCCGGATCCTCGGAGTCACGGGTCATGCAGAGTGCGGGGCTGGCGTTCGGCTCGATCGCCTTTGAGATCGCAGCCCCCGAGGTAACGTCCAACCGCTCATCCTCGATTGGCGCAGCTGGTTTCGAATTATGGGTCAGAGCCGGCGTGTTTGCGGCCTCCAGGGCACTGTTCGGCGGCAGAGCTAGATCATGCCCCACGAGACAGTGCGGCGCGCTTGGCTGTGGCTCGAATCCATCGAAGATCAAATCTCCGCGGATGTCTGTCGTGTAGTTTAAGCTTCCAAACCTGACCTGATGGCCAGGGGCGTAGCTTTCGATCTGCTCCAGGTGGTCAAGCGAATTGGCCCGCAGTGCGAAGCCGCCGAAGACGAAGATCTGTCCGGGGAGAAAAGTCTCACCCTGGACCGCATCGTTGTTGATGATCGAAGGAGCCATCGAGCCCAAAAGTGACGACACAGAGGAACTCTCAATGAAAGCACCAATGTCGGTGTCAAAACCGGCGGATTTCGGGTAGGGGGTCCCGAACTGTGCGTCAAGGCTGGATGGTAACAGGAGACGAGGGACACGATGTTTTTACCCAGGTTCGGGCCCTCTCGATGGAGGTAATACCCTACTCCTGCTTGATTAATATTGATGATATGGGTAGTACAAGAGTAGATCTACCACGAGATCAAGGAGGCTAAACCCTAGAAGCTAGCCTATGGTATGATTGTTGTATGATGGAGTTGATGTACGGACTAGAACCCTCCGGTTTATATAGACACCGGATAGGATTAGGGTTACACAGAGTCGGTTACAATGGTAGGAGATCTTGAATATCCGCATCGCCAAGCTTGCCTTCCACGCCAAGGGAAGTCCCATCCGGACACGGGACGAAGTCTTCAATCTTGTATCTTCATAGTCCTGGAGTCCGGCTGAAAGTATAGTCCGGCTACCCGAACACCCCCTAATCCAGGACTCCCTCAGCGCGGGTGGGAGGGAAAGGTGCGGGAGAGGGAGGGCGCGGGCGGAAGCGGGAGAAGCGGCGGCGGCGGCCTCGGGAAGAGGCGGCGACAGCGGGGTGCGAGGTGGTGGGGGGAGGCGGCGGCGACCAGCGGCGACGACGGCGACGGCGGGGCGTAGCGGCGGCGGCGGTGGCGGCGCGTAGAGGCGCCGCGGCGGCGGCGGCGGCTTAGGGTTTAGGATCGTGCTGCGATAGAGACCATGTATAAGGACAAGTTATGGGCTGTGCAATCTCGATGTATTGATCGGTGCACCAGGCACGTATATATGAGTACAGAGGTGGGCCACAACCTCAACTATATAAGGAAATAGGAGGTGGGCCCTACACACAAATATACACGTACACAATATACTCAACAGCGCGAGCATTGCATTCTCCTCCCCTGTCCACTGTCTTTGCGCGAGCACCGCAACTAGTTCGCCGACAGTGTCGCTCACCGTGCCGGCGGCGGGGTCGCTCACCCATGACTCCATGCTCGTCATGTTGGACACGGCACCACGGCCACTATCCACCGCAGTCGCCATGGTCCGTCGCACACTGCATTTCTTCTCCCCCTTTCTGTGCTATCTCTTAACCCTATATGCTAAGTGCAAGTGCTAACTCGTAATCATACCCAATGCGGGCAACCAAACAGCGTGTAGTTGTATGCGCCGAGACAATGCAGGCAACCAAACAACATGCCAAAGTTGATCCCCTATTGTAGGAAGTCCATATGCAGGCAACCAAACAACTCGCAGATGTCGCATATGAGACTGTTTTTCTAGAGCTAGGCTGAGTGGAGAAGGGTATGCAATGCAGGTACTGTAGCACACGGCAACCAAACATGCCCCAAATGAATATAGTTGCAGTTGCAGTCTCTCTCGTGCTATCTCGTCTTGCATTCTCGACCAGCGTCTCGGGCACAAGCCGCTGAGACTGGTGTGCTCGCTTGAGCATGGCCATGTTCACGTTCACCGGCATGCACGCGCAGCCACACATGCCTTAGCTCGACAACATGGACACCATGATGAGCACGGCGAACGTTCACACATCTAGGCCTTGCCCCACAGTGTTTGCGTTGCCACCGGTGACACGTAAACGATACCTACGATGGCGACAGCGCCAAGCACGTGCACCACCAGGAGGATGTCGACACCGACGAAGAACTGCGACAATACAACGTCACAGCTCGACCTCGTGTCGTCTAAGTAGCCCAACGACTTGCGAAAGTGTTGCGTGCATGTGTTTAAGTGTGTTGTGTGCGTGTTTATTAAATATGATGGTTGTTTGACCAGTCAACAAAGTAAAATACAGAGTTATACGGTGAGCCAGTGACCGTATAATCGCCTCAAGTCATATATAATGGCCGTATTGACCATATTCACAGTGACCAAAGTAAGCTTTTAACACAAGTCTAATGACCGCGGCCGCATTTTACTCTTTAGTAAACTTCACCTATTCGTGCAGATAGACTAAAAAAAACCTATTCATGTAGATACATTAGGTTCAGTTGATTTGGTCTTCAGGAAATTCGAGTTGAGGAAAATAAGGACTGTATATGCCTTTTTTTTGCCTATACCAATAACATAAGCTCTAAAGTTCGAAATAACCTGTTTACTCTATTTATGTAAAAAAAATATTAATGTATTTTAAACGACCATGGAATTTTTAAAAAGTGCTTGTATACTTCAAAATTGTTCGTGAAATTCCAAAAATGTTCACACACTTTATGGAAAATATTCATGTAACTAGAGTTGTTTATAAATTTTAAAACATTCATGAATTGAAAAAGGTTAGTGAACTTAAAAATTGTCAATGAATTTTTAAAATGTTGGCAGTTTTGAAATCATTCATGTATTTAGAAATATTCACAGATTTTGAACAATATTCATGAATATACGTTTACAAATTTGAAAAGATATTCTTGAATTCAATAAAAAGGGAAATAAAAAAACTAAAAAATGGGAAAACAGATGAAACTTTCCTAAGACCGCTTGAATGGTTCCAATACTAGACCGGACAGCCGCTGACGGGCCGGCAGAATAGGAGCGTACAGTGGGCGAGCACTATCGTTGGTTGTTGATGTAAGCGATACATAGGATTCCTGCTAAGTTAGGGCATGTGTCGAAGAAAAAAAAAGACAAGTAAGGGTATGAGTTGTTGATAAGATAGCGGAAATCCAACTTGGTGCCCAGGCTCATCCGCTGCCGAAAAAGCATCAAAACAAATACTAGAAAAATTAATAAAATCCAATTTTTTGTGTGGTAGATAATTTGATGTATGAGATCTGCTCCAAATTTTAACTCATTTGGACATCTGAGCAGCTCTCGGCAAAAAAGACAAAATCGGGTCAGAACAATGCATGAACAGTAAACTTTTTAACAGACCCTAATTTTGTCTTTTTTGCCGAGAGCTGCTCAGATGTCTAAATGAGTTAAAATTTGGAGCGGACCTCATGCATCAAATTATCTACCACAAAAAAAATTAGATTTTTTAGAATTTTTTACTATTTGTTTTGATTTTTTTCATCAACGCGGGTGCAAAAGAGCCGAGGAGCAGAAACTCCGCGTCCATAAGAGATGACAATAAAATATGCTTACAATGATTATCTCTTAGCCTTCTATGAGATAATTAGCTATTCCTAAAAATATGATGAGACGCTAAGAGATCAACTCTTATTTTTTAGGACAATCCTTTTCTCATGGATTCTCTCTCCTCCAGCTCAGCATATATCTTATATAACATTTCTAAGGCATGAGTGGTAAGCTATATCAAAAACAATGAACAATAGAAAAAGAAAAAACATTTCTAAAATAGCACCATTATACATGCCCTAAGCACGCTCTAGCAGCGCCCTGTATTGACCGCTCCGGTTGTGTAGATTAGAAGAGACTCGT
Organism: Aegilops umbellulata; assembly: GCA_032464435.1. NCBI lineage: Eukaryota > Viridiplantae > Streptophyta > Magnoliopsida > Poales > Poaceae > Aegilops > Aegilops umbellulata. Next base: position 22,780,571 of record CP136057.1, read on the forward strand.
GAACGAGATAATTAATAAGTGTACGATTGTAACCAAACTTACCTCGAATCAACCGTGTATCATGAATTTGTCAAAATTCATCAAAAAAGCTCGGAATATGAACACAAAATTCAACATATAGAGTGAACGAAACTAAAATCCGATCATCTGAATGGAACCAGAACATCGAGGTGCATATTTTTCTTGTATAACTTATCATTCCGAGTCCGGGCTTATCTGCATCCGGTAAACAGTGAATTCAAAATATTGTTCACTCACGGGCTCATCTGAGCCTTGGAGCCAAAACGCCCTGTCACAACCATTTTGCGTTTTTTTCTCCTTGCTTATAACCTTATAAAAAGTAAGAAAACTGTTTGCTCACATAAAAAAATTACTAAGAAATGAGGATCCTTTGACCCCCATCGTACGTGCAGGAAATGTATAGCGTGATGGTTCCTCTGATTCACAATGTTTGGAGAGTTGGAGTCCAACAGCAGCCAGCGATCGAGCTTCCACAAGCAAAGCAAAACAATCTCTCAATGCAATCAATCATTTTTCCATTTTATACACAAAGAGAACAAAAAATGCTGCTGTGGAGCTGCATGCTCTTTCTTACAGGGGAACCTGGAACAAGCTGCCTCGTATGGACACGCAGAGAAGACAGAGAAGGGACGGAGGCAATGATGGGAGGTCGCTGCCGTAAGCACATGTTTATTTAGCGGACGCAGGAAGGCAGGGTGAAGCCGTGGCACATGTAGGCCAGCACGATGTATATGATCGCCAGTAGGATGAGTATCACCGCAGCTCTGCAACACAAACAAAAAAAGCCAACAACAAGAGTAAAATTTTACTGGTGAAGGTAAAATTGTTGCTCATTGGTGAGAGAAGCATCTAAGACGAAATTCTTTGAGCACACGCGTTCTCTCTGCCACTGATTCGACGCCTCTAGTAACTAGATGCACACAAAAAGTTACTAAATTGTTAGTGACAAATGATTTCTCGATAAAACAATCTTTGTTTTTATGCTAACATTGAAAGGCCCTAGTCAATGTTGCACGTCGAGACTTGAAAAGACAATGTAGTACAGACAGAGGGATTAACTATCCGCAACTATAACTTCAAAAGAAAAAAAAAACTATCCGCAACTATGTTAATTGTTGGGGTCGACCGCGTAATTAATTTTACGAGGCGCAAGATTGGAAATGTGCGACAATTGGGGCCGACCGCTTATAATTAATCACAAGAGGCGCAAGATTGAAGATGTGCGACAATGTATGCCCATTTAATTATTAATAGTACACAAAAACTCACAAAAAAATATAGAATGAAAGCGACATTTTGAAAACACAAGTTTTTTTTTGCGTGGAGAAAACTCAAGTTTATAATAGAAGCGCTCGACCACAAATTAGTTCAGAGGACATTTGCTTACGTGAGCTTCACATTTCTCCACCAAACGGTGTTCCTGAAACGGCGAGCTTGCCGCTTGAACCGCATCGTGTTTCCTTGCATAGTTGTGGTCTTGTCGACCAACATTTCCAGACGATCGCCTCTCTCGAGCACCTTGTCGATGTTATCAATCATAATACTCCTCACCTGCAAGGGAAGTAACAACTCAACATACAGCCGCTGAATTACGAGAGAAATATATGGGGCCACTGAAATCCAGAGCAAGAGCAAGCAATGTAACAGGGTTCACATTAATTCCATAAATTTCATATCCTTATCAACTAACCGTAAGTGAGCATGGGTTCTCTTGTCACATAAATAAGATGAGGAGTACACAATTAAATTGCGCTAAGATTGTATTTGCTTAAAGGGAAACATATAAGAGAAACAACATAAGGCGGTACCTGATCCATTTCACCCTTCATGCGGGTTATGCAATCGGCGTTGGGGTCGTTCGAGTAGTAGTCCATTTGCTTGCTCAAAACCCTCGAGAACTCGTCGTTCATTGCGTAAGCAAGAGCCGTGAGAGCTGCACGACCATATGTCTTGACGAACTTTCCATGGATGTCTTCAAGAAACGCGAAGGGAATCCGTCCTGCAACATAGGGGATGGTAGAGTTATAAAAAAACATTCTAGCAAAGAATGACGGATTATTACGTCATATAGCATTTCTATCGATGTTACTATATAAGATCGTGAAATGAGAATGGGTTTATCATCCAGACCAAGTGGACTAAGATTAATCTCTTTGCACAATCCGTTGATATTTTAGTGACAAATAGCAAATGATACCGCATCATCTTTCGGTCAACTGATAAATGAAGTGTTTATTAGTCCCAATGCTCGACGTCGAATGCAATGCAAAAACGGTGGGAATTTGGCAATTAATAACTAGCATGGTCAAACAAGTTGCAAACCCAATGGATCAATCTCCGCATTAGGCTCCTCGTAATGGTAGTATCATAGCTTATTATGCATGCCTACTAAACCGTTTTGATGAGTTAACATAGAATTAAATGAAGAAAAAAAGTATAGAGTATCATATCATGATATTGTATCATAATAAATATTGCATGGTTTTTGTCCGTGTCCCCGTCATACACGTTTTTGGCCCATGTCACCGTTCGTGACCCCGTCGAGGGTTTTGCCTTGTTTTTCATGGCGCACGGCAGTCTCGTCCCACAGCCGCCGGGCATGCTTTTTTGCTCGTGTTAAATAAGATCATCTAAAATACTAATATATGTAGTACTATGCATTAAGAATGTAATATCATATATACATGGTACTAATCACTACGGACAGCCTTATTAGCACTCCACCAACACATGTGTCCACATGGCTTGTCGATCTGTTGTTGCAATCACAACCACGAAAGCCACCCCAGATCCGGCCGCGAGACTTAATTATCGAAGAGGATGAGGTGCCTCGCCCACACGGGAAATTTTCCGGCCGGCTCATCCACTCTTGATGCCTTGATCGCATGAATTCAATACACCATAGGTAGGCGGCGATGCATTTTTTGAAAATTAATGGCCCGAGGAAGAGGACGGTGATTGATGAATTCCCGTCAATCAATATATGCATGGCGATGATGGTTGTAATGTGCTAGTAGTATATACGATGACTTACGTCCTGACGCGGCGGTGGCGTCGTCGTCGGTCATGCAGAGCGCGGTGAGGCCGTCGGCGCGCATGACGTGGAAGACGTAGAGGCCCTGGGTGTAGGAGACGCGGCAGTCGGCGGCGGCGCCTCCGCCGGCGGCGTGGAGGCGCTCGAGGATCTGCCGCGCGACGGCGCCCGCGTTGGTGGTGGTGCCCCCCGCGCCGTGCTCCGCCAGCACCGCCGCGCCCCGCGCCACCACCGCGTACTGGATCTTCTTTCCCATGGCCGCCCGCGATCACCCAGCGAGAACGAGGGACGGGACGATCGATCCCTCCTCCGTCCGCCTCCCGAACGAGGAGGAGAAAACCGAGAAGAGGGGAGGAGAGGAGAGGCGCCGCGGCTGTTTGGCACGGGCACGATCGCGTCCGCGATACGTCGTAGGAGTACTATACTCTAAGTAGAGTAGTAGTAATGGCGGTACGCCATGATGCACATGCATGCGCGCGCGGGCGGTTCACTTTTCGGGGCCCGGCGGGCACGGGTGCATGGAGCACGCTTTTAGTTTCATGCCTCGAGCGATTGACTAGTTGGGCTGAGTTCCCTCCTCCGTGCAGGATACAACTACGAGCCGAGCCCGAGACGTGTATGCCATCGTAGTATTTCGTTTGCGGTTTTTGCTGACGAGGGCACATGTCCAAAAATATTGTCTAGTCCATGTTTTTTTTTTGCGGGGGTAGTCCATGTTTCTTTTCTTTAAGAAAACTTTTTAAATTTATTTATTTTCAATCATAGCAGTGCAACGAAAACAAAAAATAATAAAAATTACATACAGATCCATAGACCATCTACCGACAACTAGAAGCACTGAAGCGAGCCGAAGACACATAGCCGTCATTGCCCCTCCCTCGTCGGAGTTGGGCAAAAATTGTTGTAGTAGACAGTCGGGAAGTTATTGTGCTAAACCCTCGTAGGACCAGCACATCAGAACAGCAGCCACCGCCGATGAAGAAACACGTAGATCGAAAGCATCCAACCTGAAGATACACGAACATAGACGAACGCAAACTGGATCCAAGTAGATCCACTAAACAGGGCCGGGCCGGCAAAATCCTAGGCCCTGTGTGAAGCAGAGTCATATCTCTCTCACACAAAAAGCTAATAAACAATTCTAATGTATATGAGGTAATATTTTACATAACAATTGAATATATTATAAGAATCATATATATGTATTTAACTCCAAGTTACTTAATGTTTATTTGAACATTATCATTCTTTTTGTGTTTTTTGAAATGAAACCTTCAATGATATCCTCATAGTCAGTCTTCTCCAACACTCCGCTCTCAAGTACTATTGTGGCCAAATTATTGAGTCTTTGTTGTGTCATTATAGTACACATATAGGAGTAAGACAATAGACTCACTTTAGTTACGACTTAATAGCTTCATTTTTTTTCTCAATCTTTGGCGATAAGGTGAACTGTGTAACTCACTCAGTCTATACGGTGATCGTTGATCGAGGAGGCGAGAACGGTTCGCTAGACCCTAGGAATCCCTGCCGAAATTTAGTTACTCCCTCCGTCTCAGTGTAGTGTCAAAAACGCTCTTATATTATGGGACGTATGGAGCAGGATTTAGTGGTCAAAATTGATCAGAAATTCATGTCGCAAGTTAAAACAACAAAAAAACAAAAAATATTGATCAGAAATTCATGTCGCAAGTTAAAACAACAAAAAAACAAAAAATACACAACATGAGTCAAAAGGAGGACCGACTCACCAGACCGCAGGCGGCCTATTTTGGCGATCAACAAAAAAAACAAGAATACGATCGGAGGAACAGTCGCCCATCGCCGGCGCTGGAAGGCAACGATCGATTTTTCCTAGTATTAGGCTATTAGCGTTCTGGGATTGCGAGGCAGCAGGGACGGGAGTCGGGACGGGAATCTGGTCGCGATCGTCGCGAACTCGCAATGTTAGGTGGTGCTAGCTGGAATAACGAGCGACGCACGCTCACCAGGCCACGGTCGAGTTTTTTCTTTCCGAGTGAAAGCCACGATCTGCTGGTTAAACTAAGGGCATGTACAATGATGATATCTTTTTTTAAAGGAAAGATGCTATCTTAGATATGTCACATAGGATAAATGCTTAAAAGGCTTGTCTTCTCTTATTTAAGAGATGATCTTTTAGCATAATTTGTCTCATCACGTTTTTAGAAATTGCTAGTTATTAAAGATAAGGCGAAGATATAACCCATTGTAGACATTCTTTCATCGTCATCTAAATTCCAGGCAAAAATTAAGATAACATTGTCTTTTCAACTACTGTACATGCTCTAATAGTATATAGGCCTACCTAAAATTTTGGGCCCCCAAAATTTATGGGCCCTATGTGGGCTGCACAATGTGCACACCTATAGGCCTGGCCCTGACACTAAAGACAATCACCAATCGAATCCCGCGAGATCTGCCGGATACACACCTCCACATGCCCTCTGACGATGCCAGATGCACCACCGAGATGGGGTTGGACAGGGAGAACTTTATTCCATCATTAGGGAGTCGCTGCCGTCTCAACTTCCTGAGACGGACACAAACCGTAACAAAACTTAGAAAAACATCTAAAAATGGAACCCTCCCGTCGGCAAGGGCGGGGATCCAGCACGCCTCCATGGGGCCATTGGAGACTAGACAGACCAGCGGCGGTGCCGACGGGACGCAGAGGAACCCTAAGCTTTTTTTTGGAGAGGTAGCGGCGGCTGGGTGTCTACTCTAGTCCATGTCTATTATGGTAAAGCCACTACACAGCTCATTAACCCATTAAAGTGCTTTTTATTGTTTGGTGATGCATGACCACAGGACACGATAACAGGTTACCTCTCTTGGATTTGAAGAGAAATACTTGGGTCTATCCACCCCTTACGTAAGTATGACAAAAGGGAAATTTCAGAATTTCCAAGTTAAATTAACATAAAAATTGTTTGCTTTTGATGACCATCCCACTCAGGCTGGGAAAGAGGTTTTGATCAAGTCGGTGGCACAATCCATTCCCACTTATCTTATGAGTGTGTTTAGACTTTGCTTGGAGGTATGATGACCTACATCGAATGGTCCGTAACTACCATTGAGGGGCTGAAAAGGGTAAGTGGAAAACACATTGGCATGCTTGGGACAAAATGACAAGGCGAAAGTCTCTATTCTAGGCTTTTGAAGGCAAAATATTACCCAAATGGCCAATATTTTCACAGCCAACCCCTCTTCAACCTGGCAAGCTATTAGTTATGGTTTGGACCTTATGAAGAAGGGACTTGTTTGAAGGATTGCTAATGACCAGAATGACCGCATTTGGCGAGATAGATGGGTGATGCGTGAACCTACGGGCTTTCCAATATCGTGCAAGTGACGTTGCAGGTTCAAATGGGTGTCAGCGCTTATGGACCATAATGGATTGTGGGACCTCATAAAACCGCAACAATTCTTCTCGCCCGTGGACGTATGTGAAATTCGTAAAATTCATCCATCCCGTCGACTTGGTGACGACTTTATTGCCTGGGCGCTAGAGAAGTCAGGTGTTTTCTCTGTTCGAAGTGCATATCGGCTTGCTTTGGATGAATTGCATAACATCGCGGTTGTAACCTCCAATAGACAAGCTGATGGGACTCGTGATGGAAGGAAGGCCATATGGTCACAGCGGCGCCATCTGAAGTCCTCAATTTTGCATGGACACTTGCAACTAATTCACTTGCAACATGGAGATATAAACATAAAGGGTGTGTTTGCTTTGTGTCACGGGGTGGAATGGAACGGGTCAACCCCGCCCCTGGCCCTCGTTCTCATGTCCGGTAGTCAAGTGGAACCGGAACCCATCCGTTCTACAAAATTTACATACGCAAGTTATATGATGATGATAGATCTTTGTTGTTGATAACTATATATGCTTGTGAGTGAATTTATAAATAATCTACACTACAAATACAATTATAATATGTTGAAAATTTGTATAGTTTGTTGTTAAACATACAAAAAGTTATAATTGTTCAAATGGATGTGAGAATAATCTCACAAGTGGTGAAGAACCAAATCCATTCCACTTCATCTATTCAACCAAACACTGAAACATAACCATTCCGTCCACCTATTTTGCTCAACCAAATGCCGGAACGGAACCGACCCATTCCGATGGAATGGAATCATGACATTCCATTCCACTTTGTTCCCAAACCAAACACACCCAAACATAATCTTGAGACTACTTCTACATGCATGTCTGATTTGCAGTTCCGAAGAGGAAGATTCTTTCCATACCTTCTGTAGTGCACCAATGCAAAATGGTTGTGGCAAGCAATGGCTGCTGAATGGGAACTCCCAGATGTTACAAATTTACTACCTAAAAGCATAGAATGGTTTGTTCAACTCATCTTCGATCTAAATGAACCAGTACGGTTACGCCTGCTAATGCTACTTTGGAAATTTTAGCACGAACGAAATGAGTTATTCCACCACAAACCGGTGCCACCAGTCAATGTGACCTGCAAATTTTTAACTAGATATGTCGCCTCTCTGAATTCCATTGCTACTGATCCGACGACATACCTGTCCAAAGGCAAGTACCCTGCTCAGGTGGTTCCCATTGATTGCGCCTACATGCAACATAAAGCACTCGGAATCCAATCCATGTCCTCCCCCGACATTTGGTCGTGTGAAAGCTAAACATTGACATGTCTATTCAAAATGGTGTCACTGGCACATGTATGATCTTAAGAGATCATCATGGTAGCATCATTTTCAGCTCTTGTAGGCATTTACTTTCTTGCAAAGATGCGCTTGAGACTGATATTCTTGCTATACGGGGAAGGGGGACTCATGCTTGCCCTGAAGTGGAGCAACCTATCATCTATAAGTAATCTGATAGCCTGGAAGCTATCAAGAGGGTGCAAAGTGGAGATATCAGTAGATCAAAGTATGCCTTTCTGATAAAGGAGATCAAAGATAGTTTGATGGGGCATAATTTGTGTATTACTCATGTTGCCAACAAAAAACTTTGTTAGTCATTTCTTGGCGAATTTTGAAAGATCACAATGCCAAACTGTTGTGTGGCTTGGGTCTGGTCCAAATGAACTACTAGACATTGCTGTTATGGTTGTAATCTTTGATTTGAGTAATACAAGTATTATCTCACAAAAAATTTGTCTTCACTTCCGTTGAATCTTTTGTCTGTCTAACCTTTGCTTTGATTCGGGTATTTTCGGAGGTACCAGGGAGTTACGGGAATACGAGGAAGAAGCAATGGGCCTTAATGGGCCTTAGTGGGAAGGACCAGGAGGTGGCGCGCGCCCCTCCCAAGCCCAGTCCGAATTGGACAAGGGGTTTGGGGCGCGGCCCCTCTCTCCCTTCCTTCCCCTCTTCCCCCCCTTTCCCCCTTTCTCCTAGTTGGACTAGGAAAGGAGGAAACCTACTCCAACTAGGAGTAGGAATCCTACTCCCCTGGCGCGCCCCTCCTAGGGCCGGCCTCCTCCCCCTTGCTCCTTTATATACGGGGGCAGGGGGGCACCTCTAGACACACAAGTTGATCTTCGTGATCGTTCTCTTAGCCGTGTGCGGTGCCCACCTCCACCATAATCCTCGATAATATTGTAGCGGTGCTTAGGCAAAGCCCTGCGACGGTAGAACATCAAGATCGTCACCACGCCGTCGTGCTGACGGAACTCTTCCCTGACACTTTTGCTGGATCGGAGTCCGGAGATCGTCATCGAGCTGAACGTGTGCTAGAACTCGGAAGTGTCGTAGTTCCGGTGCTTGATCGGTCGGGTCGTGAAGACATACGACTACATCAACCGCGTTGTCATAACGCTTCCGCTTTCGGTCTACGAGGGTACGTGGACAACACTCTCCCCTCTCGTTGCTATGCATCACCATGATCTTGCGTGTGCGTAGGAAATTTTTTGGAATTACTACGTTACCCAACAGTGGTATCAGAGCCTGGGTTTTATGTGTTGATGTTATATGCACGAGTAGAACACAAGTGAGTTGTGGGCGATATAAGTCATACTGCCTACTAGCATGTCATACTTTGGTTCGGCGGTATTGTTGGATGAAGCGGCCCGGACCGACATTACGCGTACGCTTACGCGAGACTGGTTCTACTGCCGTGCTTTGCACACAGGTGGCTGGCGGGTGTCAGTTTCTCCAACTTTAGTTGAACCGAGTGTGGCTACGCCCGGTCCTTGCGAAGGTTAAAACAGCACCAACTTGACAAACTATCGTTGTGGTTTTGATGCGTAGGTAAGATTGGTTCTTGCTTAAGCCCGTAGCAGCCACGTAAAACTTGCAACAAACAAAGTAGAGGACGTCTAACTTGTTTTTGCAGGGAATGTTGTGATGTGATATGGTCAAGACATGATGCTTAAAATTTATTGTATGAGATGATCATGTTTTGTAACCGAGTTATCGACAACCAGCAGGAGCCATATGGTTGTCGCTTTATTGTATGCAATGCAATCGCCCTGTAATGCTTTACTTTATCACTAAGCGGTAGCGATAGTCGTAGAAGCATAAGGTTGGCGAGACGACAACGATGCTACGATGGAGATCAAGGTGTCGTGCCAGTGACGATGGTGATCATGACGATGCTTCGGAGATGGAAATCATAAGCATAAGATGATGATGGCCATATCATATCACTTATATTGATTGCATGTGATGTTTATCTTTTTATGCATCTTATCTTGCTTTGATTGACGGTAGCATTTTAAGATGATCTCTCACTAATTATCAAGAAGTGTTCTCCCTGAGTATGCACCGTTGCGAAAGTTCTTCATGCTGAGACACCACGTGATGATCGGGTGTGATAGGCTCTACGTTCAAATACAACGGGTGCAAAACAGTTGCACACGCGGAATACTCAGGTTATACTTGACGAGCCAAGCATATACAGATATGGCCTCGGAACACGGAGACTAAAAGGTCGAGCATGAATCATATAGTAGATATGATCAACATAGTGATGTTCACCATTGAAACTACTCCATCTCACGTGATGATCGGACATGGTTTAGTTGATATGGATCACGTGATCACTTAGAGGATTAGAGGGATGTCTATCTAAGTGGGAGTTCTTAAGTAATATGATTAATTGAACTTTAATTTATCATGAACTTAGTCCTGGTAGTATTAGCATATCTATGTTGTAGATCAATAACTCGCGTTGTTGCTTTCATATGTTTATTTTGATATGTTCCTAGATAAAATTGTGTTGAGAGATATTAGTAGAAATGATGCGGATTGGATCCGTGATCTGAGGTTTATCCTCATTGCTGCACGGAAGAATTATGTCCTTGATGCACCGCTAGGTGACAGACCTATTGCAAGAGCAGATGCAGACGTTATGAACGTTTGGCTAGCTCAATATGATGACTACTTGATAGTTTAGTGCACCATGCTTAACGGCTTAGAATCGGGACTTCAAAGACGTTTTGAATGTCATGGACCATATGAGATGTTCCAAGAGTTGAAGTTAATATTTCAAGCAAATACCTGAGTTGAGAGATATGTAGTCTCCAACAAGTTCTATAGCTAAAAGATGGAGGAGAATTACTCAACTAGTGAGCATGTGCTCAGATTGTCTGGGTACTACAATCGCTTGAATCAAGTGGGAGTTAATCTTCCAAATAAAATAGTGATTGACAGAATTCTCTAGTCACCATCACCAAGTTAGTAGAACTTCGTGATGAACTATGATATGCAAGGGATAACGGAAACGATTCCTAAGCTCTTCGTAATGCTGAAATTGACGAAGGTAGAAATCGAGAAAAACATCAAGTGTTGATGGTAGACAAGACCACTAGTTTCAAGAAAAGGTCAAAGGGAAAAAGGGGAACTTCAAGAAGAACAGCAAGCAAGTTGCTGCTCAAGTGAAGAAGCCCAAGTCTGGTCCTAAGCCTGAGACTAAGTGCTTCTACTGCAAAGGGACTGGTCACTGGAAGCGGAACTACCCCAAGTGATTGGCGGATAAGAAGGATGGCAAAGTGAACATAAGTATATTTGATATACATGTTATTGATGTGTACTTTACTAGTGTTTATAGCAACCCCTCAGTATTTGATACTAGTTCAGTTGCTAAGATTAGTAACTTGAAACGGGAGTTACAGAATAAACAGAGACTAGTTAAGGGTGAAGTGACAATGTGTGTTGGAAGTGGTTCCAAGATTGATATGATCATCATCGCACACTCCCTATACTTTCGGGATTAGTGTTGAACCTAAATAAGTGTTATTTGGTGTTTGCGTTGAGCATGAATATGATTTGATCATGTTTATTGTAATACGGTTATTCATTTAAGTAAGAGAATAAATTGTTGTTCTGTTTATATGAATAAAACCTTATATGGTTACACACCCAATGAAAATAGTTCATTGGATCTCGATCGTAGTGATACACATATTCATAATATTGAAACCAAAAGATGCGAAGTTAATAATGATAATGCAACTTATTTGTGGCACTGTCGTTTAGGTCATATTGGTGTAAAGTGCATGAAGAAACTCCATGCTGATGGGATTTTGGAATCACTTGATTATGAATCACTTGGTGCTTGCAAACCATGCCTTATGGGCAAGATGACTAAAGACTCCGTTCTCGGGAACAATGGAGCGAGCAACTGACTTATTGGAAATAATACATACTGATGTATGCGATCCGATGAGTGTTGAAGCTCGCGGCGGGTATCGTTATTTTCTGACCTTCACATATGATTTGAACAGATATGGGTATATCTGCTTGATAAAACATAAGTATGAAACATTTGAAAAGTTCAAAGAATTTCAGAGTGAAGTGGAAAATCATCGTAACAAGAAAAATAAGGTTTCTACGATCTGATCGCGGAGACAAATATTTGAGTTACGTGTTTGGTCTTCAATTAAAACTATGTGGAATAGTTTCACAAATTCATGCCACCTGGAACACCATAGCATAATGGTGTGTTCGAACGTCATAACCGTACTTTATGGGATATAGTGCAATCTATGATGTTTCTTACCGATTTACCACTATAGTTTTGGGGTTATGCATTAGAGGCAGCTGCATTCACGAAAAAAGGGCACCATCTAAATCCGTTGAGATGACACTGTATGAACTGTGGTTTGGCAAGAAACCAAAGTTGTCATTTCTTAAAGTTTGGGGTTGCAATGCTTATAAGAAAAAGTTTCATCCTGATAAGTTCAAACCCAAATCGTAGAAATGTGTCTTCATAGGATACCCAAAGAAGACAATTGGGTACACCTTCTATCACAGATCCGAAGGCAAGACATTCGTTGCTAAGAATGGATCCTTTCTAGAGAAGGAGTTTCTCTCGAAAGAAGTGATTGGGAGGAAAGTAGAACTTGATGAGGTAACTGTACCTGCTCCCTTATTGGGAAATAGCACATCACAGGAACCGGTTTCTGTGACGTCTAAACCAATTAGTGAGGAAGTTAATGATGATGATCATGGAAGTTCAGATCAAGTTACTACAGAACCTCGTAGATCAACCAGAGTAAGATCCGCACCAGAGTGGTACGGCAACCCTGTTCTGGAAGTCATGCTACTAGATCATGATGAACCTATGAACTATGAAGAAGCGATGGTGAGCCCAGATTCCGCAAAATGGCTTGAAGCCATGAAATCTGAGATGGGATCCATGTATGAGAACAAAGTGTGGACTTTGGTTGACTTGCCCAATTATCGGCAAGCAATTGAGAATAAATGGATCTTCAAGAGGAAGACGAACGCTGATAGTAGTGTTACTATCTACAAAGCTAGAATTGTCGCAAAAGGTTTTCGACAAGTTCAAGGTGTTGACTACGATGAGAGTTTCTCACTCGTATCTATGCTTAAGTCTGTCCGAATCATGTTAGCAATTGCCGCATTTTATGAAATCTGGCAAATGGTTAAACAAAACTGCATTCCTTAATGATTTATTAAAGAAGAGTTGTATATGATGCAACAGAAGGTTTTGTCAATCCTAAAGGTGCTAACAAAATGTGCAAGCTCCAGCAATCCATCTATGGACTGGTGCAAACATCTCGGAGTTGGAATATGCGCTTTGATGAAATGATCAAGGCATATATTTTTATACAGACATGCAATGAAGCCTGTATTTACAAGAAAGTGAGTGGGAGCACTACAACATTTCTGATAAGTATATGTGAATGACATATTATTGATCGGAAATAATGTAGAATTATTCTGCAAAGCATAAAGGAGTGTTTGAAAGAAGTTTTTCAAAGAAAGACCTCGGCGAAGCTGCTTACATATTAAGCATCAAGATCTATAGAGATAGATCAAGACGCTTGATAAGTTTTTTTTTCAATAAGTACATACCTTGACAATATTTTGAAGTAAGTTCAAAATGGAACAGTCAAAGAAAGAGTTATTGGCTGTGTTACAAGGTGTGAAATTGAGTAAGACTCAAAACCCGACCACGGCAGAAGATAGAAAGAGAATGAAAGTCATTCCCTATGGCTTGGCCATAGGTTCTATGAAGTATGCCATGCTGTGTACCAGATCTATTGTATAACCTACACTGATTTTTGCAAGGGAGTACAATAGTGATCTAGGAGTAGATCACTGGACAGCGGTCAAAATTATCCTTAGTTGAATAAGGATATGTTTCTCGATTATGGAGGTGACAAAAGGTTCATCGTAAAGGGTTACGTCGATGAAAATTTTGACACTGATCTAGATGACTCTAAGTCTCAATCTAGATACATATTGAAAGTGGGAGCAATTAGCTAGAGTAGCTCCGTGCAGAGCATTTGTGACATAGATATTTGCAAAATACTTACGGATCTGAATATAACAGACCCGTTGACTAAAATTATCTCACAAGCAAAACATGATCACACCTTAGTACTCTTTGGGTGTTAATCACATAGCGATGTGAACTAGATTACTGACTCTAGTAAACCCTTTGAGTGTTGGTCACATATCGATGTGAACTATGGGTGTTAACCACATAAAGATGTGAACTATTGATGTTAGATCACATGGCGATGCGAACTAGATTATTGACTCTAGTGCAAGTGGGAGACTGAAGGAAATATGCCCTAGAGGCAATAATAAAGTTATTATTTATTTCCTTATTTCATGATAAATGTTTATTATTCATGCTAGAATTGTATTAACCGGAAACATAATACTTGTGTGGATACATAGACAAACTAAACGTCACTAGTATGCCTCTACTTGACTAGCTCGTTAATCGAAGATGGTTATGTTTCCTAACCATAGACATGTGTTGTCATTTGATTAACGGGATCACATCATTAGGAGAATGATGTGATTGACATGTCCCATTCCATTAGCTTAGCACCCGATCGTTTAGTATGTTGCTATTGCTTTCTTCATGACTTATACATGTTCCTATGACTATGAGATTATGCAACTCCCGTTTGCCGGAGGAACACTTTGTGTGCTTCCAAACGTCACAACGTAACTGGGTGATTATAAAGGAGCTCTACAGGTGTCTCCAAAGGTACATGTTGGGTTGGCGTATTTCGAGATTAGGATTTGTCACTCCGATTGTCGGAGAGGTATCTCTGGGCCCTCTCGGTAATGCACATCACATAAGCCTTGCAAGCATTGCAACTAATGAGTTAGTTGCGAGATGATGTATTACGGAATGAGTAAAGAGACTTGTCGGTAACGAGATTGAACTAGGTACTGAGATACCGACGATCGAATCTCGGGCAAGTAACATACCGATGACAAAGGGAACAACGTATGTTGTTATGCGGTCTGATCGATAAAGATCTTCGTAGAATATGTGGGAGCCAATATGAGCATCCAGGTTCCACTATTGGTTATTGAGTGGAGACGTGTCTCGGTCATGTCTACATTGTTCTCGAACCTGTAGGGTCCGCACGCTTAAGGTTTCGATGATAGTTATATTATGAGTTTATGAGTTTTGATGTACCGAAGGAGTTCGGAGTCGCGGATGAGATCGGGGACATGACGAAGAGTCTCTAAATGGTCGAGACGTAAAGATCGATATATTGGACGACTATATTCGGACATCGGAAAGGTTCCGAGTGATTCGGGTATTTTCGGAGGTACCGGGAAGTTACGGGAATACGAGGAAGAAGAAATGGGCCTTAATGGGCCTTAGTGGGAAGGACCAGGAGGTGGCGCGCGCCCCTCCCAAGCCCAGTCCGAATTGGACAAGGGGTTTGGGGCGCGGCCCCTCTCTCCCTTCCTTCCCCTCTTCCCCCCTTTCCCCCTTCTCCTAGTTGGACTAGGAAAGGAGGAAACCTACTCCAACTAGGAGTAGGAATCCTACTCCCCTGGCGCGCCCCTCCTAGGGCCGGCCTCCTCCCCCCTTGCTCCTTTATATACGGGGGCAGGGGGCACCACTAGACACACAAGTTGATCTTCGTGATCGTTCTCTTAGCCGTGTGCGGTGCCCCCCTCCACCATAATCCTCGATAATATTATAGCGGTGCTTAGGCGAAGCCCTGCGACGGTAGAACATCAAGATCGTCACCATGCCGTCGTGCTGACGGAACTCTTCCCCGACACTTTACTGGATCGGAGTCCGGGGATCGTCATCGAGCTGAACGTGTGCTAGAACTCGGAGGTGCCGTAGTTTCGGTGCTTGATCGGTCGGGCCGTGAAGACGTACGATTACATCAACCGCGTTGTCATAATGCTTCCGCTTTCCGTCTACGAGGGTACGTGGACAACACTCTGCCCTCTCGTTGCTATGCATCACCATGATCTTGCGTGTGCGTAGGAATTTTTTTGAAATTACTACGTTACCCAACAATTTCTACAATGGATCCCATGGCGGCTACGAGCTCCCGATCCTTTCATTCTTGAATTTTTTTCCAGACCGTTGATTTTGAGTTCCTATAAGTGATTTGTTTTTGTTGGCATAGTTTGCCTTTTATTTTAGCTGACTCGCTATTTCTGGATCCAGTTCTTTGATTCCCCATTTCCCTATTCATGTAGTTGTGCGATTTTGCACTTGGTGACAATCTAGGTGTGTGATTTGCGCCTGTTTTTTTACTTATGTAGCTTGATTAGTTGTGTAATTCAAGGATATTTCTGAGCTTGTGGTTGTTGATGATTTTTGTGAGCCCGCATTGTTCTTTGAAAATCTCGAACCGGTAAGGAGGTGAAGGAGTTCATGTAGTTAGATCCTCCCTCCCCTACAGTTTGTAGGTTTGTCGTCTACACTAATAATTGTTGGAAATATTCCCTAGAGGCAATAATATTTGTATTATATATATTTCTATATTCATAATTATAGAGTTTATATTCTATGCTTGCTATGATCCTGGGATATGCAGTTCAATCAAAAATTCATATACATGTAAGGTTCCTAGTCTTGTCTCTAGGACTAGCTCAAGTCTTGTTGGTGATCACATTTTCCAGACCTTAGAATATTGTTAAAGTGTAACGATGGTCCTAAAACAACATTGAGATTGTGACGTTGGAAGAACGATTATATTGAATCGATCCAATCTTGTCTGTTATGAATTGAGTTAATATCGTTTGTAATCAATTATAATAACTTGGAGTGTTAGTGTGTGAATTTTCTCCTTGGACCATGAGAGTACCGTAGTCACTTCTTACCATACGGTGGGCTTTGGGGTTGCTCAAACGCCACCTCTAACACGGTGATCACAACAACAAGTTACATGTTGATCGGAAAGTTTGACAAGGGACTAGATAGCTGGAGAGTGATATTTGCTCCTTAGACGATGGAAAGATATTCTTAGGGCCCTCTCGGTAGTCACCGTTTGGTCAGACACAGGTGACTACGTCATAGGGATGCCGGAACACAATAACGAGAAAAGAAGAACAAAACCAGTGACGAGGATTTTAGTATAGTGAGCATGGTGATGACTCTTGAGGATACCGATGCATCTCGGATTTTGTGAAGTATCGCAAAGCAAAGGGATTATCACATGATAACCAAAGGTTCACTTGAATATCATTCGTGTGCTCGTAGGGATCGATATAGACGTCCACAGTTTCGTTGTTGGTCATTGAACGAACGATTTTGTTCATGTCTATGAGTTACCGAACCTACATGATCACAAGCTTAAGAAAATCATGATTTGTTGAGTGTTAGTAGGACGGGAATAATGAGAATATATCTTTGGAATTGTTTCATTAATATACGGAATAGTTTCGAGAGGATCCAGAAGCATTTCAGGGTCACCGGAAGGGTTTCAGTGAATATTGGGTAGGGTATTACCGATAAATAATATATAGGTCGAAAATGTTTCCGGGATGTTAAAGCTCTACCTAATAATAAAGCAAATTGGGTTTCGGTCGTCCGTCACGCACTTTTGCAGAAAACCCCCTGCATTTTTTATGAATTAACCCACAATACACACTTAAGTCATAACCGAACCGTTATTTTACATTTTTACGGAAAACCCCCTGACGTATTAGATAATTCACCCGCCGATCATATATAAGTCAAACAAATGTTTTTCTAAATTATCCATATCTTTTAAACCGTAACTCCGATTTTAACATGTTATATATGAAAATTGATTAGAAAAATGTGTAGAATCTGAATATGATGTTATTTTGTTTGTTAAATATTATTTAAATATTATTTTCGAAGATATTTAAGTCAAACAAATATTTTTCTTAATTATCCATATCTATTAAACCGTAACTCCGATTTTAACATGTTATATACGAAATTTGAATAGAAAAATATGTAGAATTTGAATATGATGTTATCTTTACCTATTAAATATTTTAAAATATTATTTTGAAAGCAAACTTGTAACCTATAGGGCACGTCCGTTTTTCTTTCGTACCGCAACGATCTGGATTGCAAATAAACAACCACTAAAATCATAAAGAGACGAAAGAAAACATCGATAACCACACATGAGCACCTCTGAAAAAACTGGCAGGGGAAAAACAACATTCAAACACACTTTGGTTTGTGTGAACAATGAGGCCACTGAGGGTGAGAAGGAGGATAAGCGACAACACAAAAATGATGCCTCGCTAAAATAAAGGGCATGAACATATTATGGTTATTGGGTTAAGAGTGTGTGTTATTTTTTTCTCCCGTTGCAACGCACGGGCTCTTTTGCTAGTTATAATTATATGTATATGTATGTGTGTATATATATATATATATGTGTGTGTGTGTGTGTGTGTGTGTGTGTATAATATATAATGGTCTGAAAATATTTAGAACTATTTTATATTTAATTTAATATCAACGGGTATTAAAAGTCCAAGAGGTGCAAGACAACTTGGGCCAAAAAGGCCCAAGTGGAAAAGTGCCTCCTTCCTTTGGGAAGGGGAGGAGTCACACTCCTCCTCCCCTAGGCCGGTGCACCAAGGGGGAAGTCCCCCTTGGTGGCAGCCCTCCCTCTCCCTCCAACCTATATATACTAGGGATTTAAATCTTTTGTATACACAAGTTTTGGAGTCTACTCTAGTTCAAGTTGGTCCTACTTGACTAATTAGAGCTAGGCTAATCCTTTTGTCCTCATTATTAGAAGCCCAATATGGTTCTAATATCCTCCCTCTAATTCTCCAGAGACGATTAGCTCTGGAGGACGAAGCGCTGCCGGATCGTGAAGGATGCACGCTTGCAACCAAGTAGAGATGTCGTGCTTTCGATCTTCGGTTCAAGGGACTGTTCATGGGCGGTTCGCTGGATCGTTCATCAAAGGTGACGGTAACGATCATGATCAAAACCCGTTATACATCTTCATATTGATCTTGGGTGTGCGGCGCGATTTTTTTGTTTTCTACTATGTTTCCCAACAGTGGCATCATGAGAAGTTATATGAGTAGGTGGAAGTTGCAATCTAGATCACATGTGATTGTGAGGGTTGATGTTCTTGATATGCTTCAATCAAGTGTTGCTTTAGTTCAATTCATAGATGGCATGTTGTCGCTTTTACAAGGTTCTGGCAATCGATTGGCTCTGGCTGTCGACGATCTGCTAATAGTTCCTTGGGCTTCACCATAGTTGAGAATAGTGAACCGATGCGTACACAAGAGGGTGTCGTAGATGGATGATCTTCTAAGGTTCACGCGTATTTGACGAAGTTTAGTGTGGGGGATGAGACTTTTAAAGTATCTTCTTTCACACAGCCCAAAACTTAATATAGCATCAAGAATCATTGCCTAAATTGTGGACATAGGTAGCTAGTATCACTTGTTAAAACTGGTTAACCACGTAACTAAAATTTTGCTAAAACCAATTAGAGTACGTCTAACTTGGTTTTGCAGGGTATGCATATGATGTGGTATAACACTCGTCATGATAATGAGTTTATGCTTGAGATGTTTACATGTTGTAATGTAAAGTGGCCTGCGTGTCACGGCATGATGGCTGGAACCATTAGATTGTCACGTTAATAGAAATATCTTAGAGATAGCCTACAGGTTACAGGTGACGATAACAAACATACACGGAGGACCCCGACGAGGAGAACGTGTACTAGGCGCGGGACGAGGAGCTATAATTTCGTGGTATAACAGAAATTCTGAATTTTGGCGTCGCGGCAACATTTTCTGAAACGATCGCCACGACAAATTTTTGGAGAAAATGAAGTCTGTGCTAGTCCTTGATCTAGATTTCATATTTGAGAAAATGGAAGCTGAGAACCTGCCACATCGACAACCTCACTAGCTACTGTGGTTTTCCTTGCCCTAGGCTGCTCAACTTGACTGATACTTATTTGAGTGAGCACACAACTGTCATCTGACTCAGCACTAATGACAATGTCAGGTTCTTCAGCTTCATCATCAATTCATCATCCAGATCAACTATCTCATTCTCAAAGTCACTACCACTGCTGTTGTACTCACTATCCTGCTCCCCATGGTATTCAACATAAACATCTGCTACATCTCCAACACAGATGCAGTACGACATCCTCACACAAGTATTGTCATCAAATAAGAACATCAAATCATCAGCTAGTTCTTTCCCAGGATGATGAAAATATAACTTCATTGATTCCTTGAACTCCAGATGGTCTTTCAAATTCCCTTGAACTTCCTGCAATGATATCTTGTCTCTCTCGATCTCTGAAATCTTTTCATCTCCACCCACATAATCCAAAACAGGACCATTGTGGATGAACTCGCCTCCAAAATGAAATCTGACATTCAAGATCTTACCGGGGTCCATTATTTAACCAAAACAAACTTGAATGGCAAAAATTGCACAACCCCCCACCCCAAACCTAGCTTTATAACCAAAGAAAAGCCCCATTTTTGTCTCTCAAACCCTAACACTAACAACGGTCAGAGAATAAATTACGGCCACCAGAGGAGGAGTACGCCGGAGATAGTAACTTTGACGTGGCCCATCATCGTGTTGTCATGATCGTCGGCGCTGGAGCCGATCACCCTCCCGTCGCCATTGCCGTTGCTCGAGCAGGGGGATTCCATGGGTCGCCACGAGTGGGGATGGACTGCCCCATGCGCGGGCTGCCTCCGGACTAAGAACAGGGAGCGCTCTGGGCCGCTATGGGCCAGCCCAACTTGTACGCGCCCAACAATGACCAATACCAATTTCGTTCTACGACGTCATCAATCCCTGTTTGGAAGTGCGATCAGGGTTCAATTTGGATCGGGATTAGAGAGTTGACAGTGTTGATTGCTGAGATTTGGAGTTCGGGGTTTGATTTAGCTAACGCCTACGAGTTCAAGGTTTATTTTGGATTATTTTTTTTCCGTTTTAAGGGGAACATGCACAACTTCCCGAGGGTCGTGCTACCGATCGATCCGACATCTTTAATCGTTTGTTTATTATTCCACGCGAACAGGGTCACGCGAAGCGCGCGAGACTAGGTTTTCCTTCTTTGTTCCTCTCCTCTCCACGCATGAAGGTGAAACATTGAGGACTCGCCGCGCCCGCGCATGCATGCGTCTCCTTCTTTTATTGATTGCCTTCGGAAAAATGCCCATTTTAAACCTTGAATTTATAGAGCTTAGCTAAATCAAACCCCTAACTTCGAATCCTGGTCGTTGGCACACCGAACTTATTAATCCCGGTCTAAACCGAACCCTGAAGTTGTTTGGTGCACCGGGAAAGAGACAATCCTAGGATTACATCTCTCATATCACTCCTTTGGTGGGCCGGTTAGCCTGACAAATAGTCATGTTTTTTTTACAAATTTGAAAAAATGCGCATGAATTTGAGAAAAGTCCACAAATCTGAAAAAAAATCAGAAATTAAAATAAGTTCATAAATATGAAAAATCTTCAGGAGTTGTAAAAATGTTCGTGAACTCAATTTCCTTCGCAAATCCAGGAAAAAATTAGACACAAAAAAGATTCTCAAATCTGAAAACTCTTCAGGAGTTTGGAAAAAAATCGCAAAGTCAAAAAACATTTTTTTTGAAAAACTGATCAACTTCAAAAAAATGGACACTTCTGAAACATAAACATTTTTTAGAAAATGGGAGCACATTTTGAAACCTGAACAAAATATTAAAGTGCAATTTTTTTATTTTTTTTAAAAATGGCAACAAATTTGGATATGTGAACAAAATTTGAAGTGCGAAATCTTTTTGAATTTTTAAAAATAGGATTTTTTTTTTGAAAACTGAGCAAATGTATAGGAAACATGTTCGTGACATCTAAAAAATGTCATATAGCTTTATAAAGTTTCTGTGGCATCTAAAAACCTGAACAAATGTGTAAAAACAATGTAAACAAATGTTTATAGAATTTTATAAAATGTTTACTGTCATTTAAAAATATGAAAATGTGTATTTGAAAAAATTTAACCTTCTGTTCTAAAATGAGTAGAAAACAAGTATTTGAAAAAAATGTACATAATGTATTTGGAAACTATCGAAGGTGTATCAAAAAATGTTTCATGTGTGCATTACAAATGTACATCGTGTACTGAGAAAAAACAAACATGTGTAATAAATAAAACCGGTTAACGCCGGCAAAGAAATAAAAAATATGAAGAATTCAAGAAAGAAACAAAGGAAACCGAAAGTATAACAAAGAAGGAAAAACCAACGAAAAGCAGTGAGAAAACAAAGTATAGTGAAGGAAAAAAGAAAGCCACAAATTGACGAGAAAACAAAGAAAAATAGAAAAATAAAGAATAACCAGACAGAGCGGGTGCACGAGCGACTGTGCTAATGGGCCGGCCCAATTGGCTTGCCACGTCAACAAATCCCAGCTAAACACTCTCAATAACCAAAAAAAAGCTAAATAATCTCAATTGTCTAAAAAAAACTAAACACTTTCAAGATGCAAAATAGACCGGGACCATAAAGTTTGGTGTGCTGATTTCAAGAATTGGAAGCTTAGGGTTTGATTTAGGAGGTAATAGCACCCCAGGTACCCTAACTTGCAGGGAATGTGATGATTTAGTCCTAAATTTGTAAAATACAACTCCACCATACCCCAACTTGCTCTGGATGTGACAATTTTGTCCCGGGCCTATCACAACGCGACAAGTGGCAGCCAGATGGGTGGACCGGCCGGCTTGAGGCGACGACGTCGGAACAAGGAACAAGGAGCTCACCTGGAGCAATGACACGTAGCTTGAGGCGATGACGTCGGCTGACTTGGACGCGGCGGGCTTGCGCTCCCGCGACGGCGTGACAGTGCCCTGCAGCAACCGCCTCGCTGCCTTCCAGTCACCATCTTTGCTTGTCCCGGGCGGCGACAACCAAGGGTCGGAGTAGCCCGACGGGCAAGAGGGGTCTGACGCCGAGCTCTCGCCGTCCGCACGGTCCTCCCCCACCTTCCTCTTCTTCCCAAGCGACGACGCGCGAGGCGTCACTTTGTAGTCAGGCTCGTTCTTCACCTTCATCCATGGCGACATGAACATGCGCGGCTGCAGACCACGGATCAGTACAATCCACATCAAACATCCTGAATCGTTCCGAATTCTACAATGCCGGAGGTTTCACCTTTACGAGTTGGCCGCGGAGATGACACCCCGGTGATGTTGGTTGCGACCATGTTTGTGTTGTCTGCCATGGCCTTCTCCTGCACGGTGAGCGACGGATCGAAGGTGGAGGACCTGGAAGGATCGCCCCACTCCACCGGGCACGGCCACGACGCCGACGACACCAAGAAAAAGAAACTCCTTCCACCCCCTTGATAAACTTGGCGCGACTCCAAGAGCAGTGTAGAAGGGATTTTAGACAGATTTAATTCAGGTGCCCTGTAGCGTGGGTTAATTAGACAAGATGACAGGGTGTTATTTGCAAAACTGCAGGCAAAGCTAGGTCCACCCATCTGGCTGCCACTTGTCGCGTTGTGATAGGCCGGGGACCAAATCGTCACATCCAGTACAAGTTGGGGTATGGTGAAGTTCATTTTACAAGTTTGGGACTAAAGTTAGGGTATCTGGATGTTTTTGCCTCTTGATTTAGCTTTGGTCTACAAATGCAAGGTTTGTTTTGAACTTTTTGCCCTCAACTCATCAAAACACAAAAGGAGGTTGTGCCCGCACGACATCCTGATGGCACCGCACTCGTACGTACGCAGTCTAGCACGGTCCCACCGCCCAGGCATTGCATGGCGGTCAATGCATGCATGCTAGGGATCTGGTCAGTGGTCCAATACCTGGAAAACTGCAATGCCGAGATCGCGCTTTCACCGGGGAACCTACAGATCCGATCGAGCCTACCATTACAGATCGTGCCCCAAGGCCTCCGCCGGCTTTACGGGACTTCCAAGACAGCTGCCATGCCGCGTCGCGTGCGACCACGCACGGGCACGGCCGGCGGCGAGGACCGCCTCAGCGCACTACCCGACGATCTCATCCGCCTCATAGTACGCAGGCTGGACACCCGCACCGCGCTGTCCACCGCCGTCCTGGCCAGGCGCTGGGCGCACATCCCCCGCGATCTGCCGGAGCTCGACTTCAGGGTCAGCGATGTGCTCCCGCCCGAGTACGACCGGACCGTCGCCCTCCGCCGGCGCAACATGCCGCATGACACGTTTCTGGCCGAGATGCTGGACCGTCTCATGGCGCGCTGCGAATTCGACACGATCACGGCGTTCATCGACGGCATCACCGGATTCTTGGAAGCGGACCGTGGCCCTGCTGACGGCCACGCACGTCGGCGCGCCAAGACCCTGCGTCTGGAGTTCTTCCAGGCACACGATGGCGGCTGCGTCGTCGACCGCCTGATTGCCGCCGCCGTAGGCGCATGGGGAGTGGAGGATCTGGAGGTCGTTGCCAGGCAAGCTTCCTGCCATGTCCTTCAGGCGCCGCCATACCGCTTTCCTCACGACCACGACTGCCTCAAGGACGGCCTTCGCAGCTTGACGCTGGGTAACTACTGCACGCTCCCGCCGCTGCATAGCTACGGCGCTCTCACCACGCTGGTCCTGCGAGACATGGCTGCTTCCACGCCCCTCGGCGTGTACCAGAGGGTGTTCACTGAGTGCACACGGCTTCAGGTGCTTCGCCTGATATCCTGCTGCTGTGCACAGGACTATGTGGTGGTGGACGCGCCGTGTTCACAGATCAGGGAGCTCATCCTCGACCAGTGCAAGTTCATGGTGATCGAGCTGCGCCACCTTCCAATGCTTGTCAGCCTGGCATGCTGCCTAACCGACACTCAAAGACTCATATTCGGCTCGGTCCCCAGCCTCATGCACACTAACCTCACATTCGCAATAGAAAGCTGGATAGTTCCAAAGCGGTGCACGGATTTCTTCAGCCGGTTCATCGGCGTGTCTCCTACCATGACGAATCTCATCCTCCGCTTTGCCGGGCTGAGAAGATGGATGGTGCCCACTCCACCGGCCAAGCCATTGCTCAACCTGAAAAAGCTCCTTGTGGCCGATCTGCCTGCGAATTGGAACATCACATGGCCACGTGGCCTCCTGTTGTCCTCGCCCTCACTCGAGGTCCTGCACATTCATGTGCCTTGCTCGGAGGAGGAGCCAACTTACGGGAGCTTGAGAATGAGCCCACTCGAAGCGCTTCAGCGCCATCACTGCCTCAAGGAGCTTGCCATTACTGGATTCTTACAGCGCCACATATGGTTTTTGAAGTATGTTGTGAACGTGTGCACATCGTTGCAACATGTTATCCTGCTTAAGGATGATGGTCATGTTCGATACAATGGTCTTTGGGATTGGGAGATGATTGGGCAGCAAGCATGTCCTTGGAGCAATGATGATGAATTGGTGGTGAGGAGAATAATCAAATCTGGCTGCAGGCCTCTCGTTGAAGTCACCCTGGGATGATCTTGGTGAGCTTGGCATTGCCGACTTGGAGCGATTCAGAAGGGATCTTCGGCTTCGCTGTCCGTGGTTTGAAAGCGAGGCCCCCGATAGGCCTTGTGTGGGATCAAAGCATGTGATGAGGCGGATATTTTTTTTTATCTTTTTCATGCCTCTATTTCAATTACCCTAACAACGGGAGGAAGGCGCTTTTCTGGCATGGCGACTAGACGGGTAGGGGTTCATCCAACACCTCGGCACGGATCTCTTCAAGATTGCCACCAGGAAGCAAAGGATGGTTTATTTGAAGCTCCGCACTGAGGGTTGGGTGCATGCGGTCGCAAAAGTTAGCGCCCTCGAGCAACTCAGGTAATTTGTTAGTCTTTGGGGAGTGCTCGCCACCGCCAACCTACAAGCGTTGATGAGTGCGATAGCCACTGTTTGGTAGCGATCGAATTATTTGAGTCTCCCCATCTTCATTACCTTATCCCGTTTACAAAACCAATTTTTTTTAACGAGGTGTTGGTGGTCCTTCACCAAAATTTTGGCGTGCTGTTGGTTAGCTGGGTGAACACTGAACACAACACATATGAAATCGACCCTAGATCTTCCAATATGTACTACGAGTATATTATGTATCTTTATCTATCCTATGATTTTGCACTTCTAGTTCTTGCCCCCCCCCCCCCCCCATCTCTATTTTCTGGCTCCGTCCCTGGCGATCATGATGACGCCATTACCTGGAAGTGGATTGTCAATGTGCTTACTTGTCAATCTCAGCATATAATGTGCAATTTCAGTGTTCCCACCCTTAGTTTTACGCCCCCATGATTTGGAACGCGCATGTGGAGCCTAAATGCAAAATATTCACCTGGCTTGTGCTTTAATGGGCATATCCTCGCTGCTGATATGCTTGCGGTTCCAGGGTTACCGCATGACCCCATATGCCAACTGTGTCTCCATGCTCCAGCGGAGTGGCCGTCTTCTATACAGTGTAGAATATCTGGAAGAAGGGGAATCGTCGCATTTTGAACAAAACACAAATGACCTACATCAAGGTGGCCATAATGGCCCTGGAGGATATCAGGCAAAGAGAAAGGGCTTTCGGGTCGCCCAACTGAGCGAGGTCTTTGGATAGATCGTCTGTTTCTTTTTGTCTCTTTTGTGTTTTTGACTCAACCATCAATCTCTTGTACTACATATGTATCTTTCGTCTAAGTGAAAAGGCAGTGCTTTGCAGGTTCCTCAAAGAAAAGAAAATTACTCATCCTTATCTATATTATAGTCTCTCTTTTTTAGAAAATATTGTGTATAGGTTGTTGTTTAAGACTGGAAATCTCCGGTGATTTATCTGAACGTGCCTCCTATGTAAAACAAGTTTGTCCTTTGTTTAGTTTCACCCAACTCATGAGCATTGTCAAATTGTCAAAGAAATGGATCTTGAATATGTGATGGGGTCTATTCATCATTTACTTTGCATTTGAGATACAATTGATCTATGCACAAGTGCAAGTCCTCAGATTAGTTTCACCTGATGTGCATAGTTGGGTTCTCAAACGTAGTGGATCTTTTGGGGCAAGTTGAGCAGCCGCTCAATCTTCGCCAAGAAGCTTGAGAGATGTTGGCCCAGGTCATGTGCAAACTTCAACAAACTAGATCGTTTAAAGTTCTAAATTGTATTCATGATGCAGAGGCCGGAGTGACCCTATTTTTTTTCTTAAAAAAGAGTTAATTTCATTAATTTATTTTTTGCGGGAAAACTTTCGATTTATTCATCAAACATCATGGTCATATTAGGACAAAGAAAATCAGACGTAGCAATTACATCCATGTTCGTAGACCACCTACGACGACTACAAGCACTGGAGCAAGCCGAAGACGCACAGCCAAAACAAACCCTCAAACCACCTGCATCCGTCCGGACCGCACGGTCCAAATGTGTTTTGCCATCCAACGGGACCCTGTATCTGTCCGCCGATCGGTCCGGATCGTCATTTTTCCAGCAAATCGGAACCAAACCAGGGTTTCCAAGTCGTCGCCAATGTGTTGTGCAATCAAGTTGGGCCGTAGTGTTCTGTTTCTGAAGACCCCTTCATTTCTGTTATGCCAGAGATTCACTGCACAAGCTGCCAGTACAATCGGGCCACTGATAATGGTTGATGAGTTTTTGTGCTTCATGCGCAAACTATGTCAGGTTAGATGCCTGCCCGGCAACGTGCTGCAGATGTAGAACTTGCCAGCTGTATTGTGTAGTTTTGCAGTGCAGCAAAATGTGCTCGATTGATTCAATAGCTGGGCAAATGCCACACCAACGCTCCTGAGTCCAACATTTTTTAGTACCATTACCGTTGGTGTTTAGACGTCCTTTGGAAAGCAAGCCAGAGGAAAACTCTGTTTTGAAGGAATAGTCGATACTCGATGGCCAGGCGAATTGAGAAAATGAAGTACTTGACATTTGCAGCGCTACCAAATATTCGGCCTGACCTTGTCTCCATGCATTCCTGGAGTGAAATCGAGCGAAATTACTAACAGATGATCCAATTCATTCGCTGCTGAAGCAGATAGCACCGGCTGAAGCTTCAGTGTCCATACTGGGACTTGACAGAGCAACAATACTTGTCAGGTGCAAAAGTAAAAAGGATCAGGAAGCAGTCCATCAACTGAAGACTTGCATAAGCTTGTTTGAACCAGCTCCAGCAAGGCAAGTCACTCTCCTGCAGCAGTAATGAACATAATTTACATATCAAAGCTCTGCTGTGCTCTTTAAGGTCTCGGACAACCAATCCTCCAAATTCTCTCAGGCAAGATCACATTATCCCAACCCACTATATGTTACTCCCTCCGTTCCTAAATACTTGTCTTTCTAGAGATTTCAACAAGTGACCACATACGAAGCAAAATGAATGAACCTACACTCTAAAATATGTCTACATATATCCGTATGTTGTAACCATTTGAGATGGCTAGAAAGACAAGTATTTGGGAACGGAGGGAGTATATCCCAGTGAGAAGGCAGATTTAGTAAAGAAAGAAAGGGATAGAAAGATAGACAAGAAAGGAAGAGAAAGACTAAGTCCCTAGAGTATCTGTTCTTCTCAGATTTTAGGAGAGAGGGAACTTTGGATAGAAGACCTACTGTCCATAATACTCCCTCCGACGAGAGCATCATATAAAGAAATAGACCCCTGTACCACATCATAATGATCTGCTAGAGCAGAACACTTGCAACACAGTCCACACTGCACGTGGTACATTTCTGCAAGTAGAAACACAAGCACCACTCATGGGCTAGTAATAAAGCATTGCTGTATATAGCAGCAGTAGTAAATTAGATTGTACCCGCAGTAATTGTACGTGTGCATACACACAGTTATTATACAGTAGGATTATGACAAGATTAAACAGAGCAATGGAGAGGAAAATCTGACAATAACTACTTAACTGAAACCAAAGAAAGACCAAGCAAACTATTGCAAGCACAGTACACTAACTACTTAACTAGACACAACTGCATAATTAAACTTAGTAGCAGAGGTTCAGTACACTAAATTCGGTAAAGAGCACCAACTGTAGTTAACAGCAAGCTTACACAATAACTACAGCATGTACTTTTAGTACACACATGGATTACATATGCAACACAACCAGTTAACATCAGTTAACTAACCACAGTAGCAGATGAACATCTACAGTAGTAGGAAACTCTAGAATTGGGGAATTCCCAATTTACACAACATAACACCACATGTACCGGAACATCAACTGCATAGAACAAACACACAGAGGTCAACAACAGCATGAGATGCATAACACCAAGACCAAGAATACATGGCCAGTTCACAATAACATACTAATTGTTCGGCTACTATCACAGTTAATATCATCTTCGTGTAAATTCTACTTTTCATCTAAGCAAATGAATCGAATTTAACTGTACAATTCTTGTGCAAGACTATCACCCAGGTTCCGGATAAAAACTTCACTCAAATATATACATTTACCATTTGCCCAGTGAACGAATCACTTCACTGCAACAAAGGTATCACGTCGCATTAACGAGGTGACGAGTGAAACACTATCTAGATCCTGTTCTCAAAATCTCAACACATCAATTAGCCAAAAATTTGTATGGTTTGTAACTTCCTACACGCGTGAGGCAGTCGGGTTGTCCTAGTCCTCCTCCTCGTCGTCCAAATCCTCGTGCGGAGGCTCAAAAGGCACCAATTCCTGCGCGAGGAAAAGTTTTGAATTAAGCATCTGCCCAAAAGGCCGCTGGCACAGCAAACAAGAATTACATCTGTATAGAAGAAATTATTATCACATTTCTTTTCCTGGTAAATTATCACTAGTTGTTTTGTCAAAATTGTCCGGAAAAAGATCAAAACAACAATTCTCATATGTCCAGTGCGCAGGCCTGAAGAACTAAAGGCACCTAATTTTGGTCCAACCTGAAGAGTGGGGGTAGTACCAGGAAAATGAATCAAGTTACTGCTTTTGTTGTTTTCTCTACTATTGTTATTTTGACAATGAACACCTCTTTTTTCCCATTATGGATCAATCTAAATAAGCAATGATTTAGACCTAAGTAACGGTTATATTCGAAACAGGCAATCCAATCAGGCAGAGAGAAAGAAAGAAAGAAAGAAAGAAAGAAACAAAGAAGGAAAGAAGAAAGGACCTCGATTGGGTCCAGGGGAGCGGGCGCGGCCGGCGCGACGCCGGCGGCGAGGCCCGCGGCGTACCCGGAGAGGACGTCCGCATGCTCGGTGAGGCGCTGCGCGTGCGTGGTGCAGGCAAGGGCGAGTGAGGCGAACGCGTCGGCGAGCGCGGCCTCGTGCGCCGGGAGGGACGCCGCGTGCGCCGTGATCCCCTGCGACAGCGCGGTGAGGTCCTCCGCGAGGGCCCTCCCACTTGCTGCGGCCGCGACGACGGACGCGGCGACGGCTGCCGGCGCCGCGACAGCTTCTGGCGCGGCGAGCGCCTCCGTGTGGGCGGTGCGGGCCACATCATAGTCGTACAGATTGTCGGCGAGGGTGAAGCTGAGCTCGACGAAGGCTGCGGCGGGGTCCTGGGGCGGCTCGGCGGAGGCCATGTCGTACGAGGGGACGTTGTGAGCAAGCTTACCGCTGCACCCGGCGAAGATCAAGAAAGTCAGCGCTGGGGTCACGAGCGGCGCGGCGGGGGGAGCGGGCGGCGCGGCGTGGGGCAGGGGCGGCGCGCCGGGGGCCACGGGGCCGGCGACGGGCTGGTGGTCGGCGGCGTGGGCGTCCGCTGCATTGCCGATTCCGTACTGGTAGCGGGTGGTGGTGGGGCGGTCGTGCGGGCCTGCCTCTCGGCTGGAGGCAGCACCGAGCTCCCAGGCGAGCCGTGAGCCGACCCAGGAGGCAGCGTCACACGGCTTGGTCGATGGTGGCCCGCCATAGATTTTTCTTTCCTTTTTTGATTTCTACTATTACCGTTATTTATAGACTAGCAAATATACCAATGCGTTATACGGTGCAGTAATATAAAAAAAGTCTAAATCAAATGCCAGGATGAGAAAAGGACTTTTAAAATATCATTTCACAAACTATGTCTAAGTGATGTCATGATGAAATAAGGGACTTTTAAAAGTCATTTCAAAAACTAAAAATGTGATGGTCTCATCGTGATTTGATTTTCTAAGGCGCCACAACGGAAAAAAAATTAGTTGAGCAAACTGCATTGATGGACCCTGCCTGAGCTAGACTGATGAATAATGTGTCTCCTCTTGACCTACCGTATCAGTGTTTACCCATAACCAGTACCGTGGTACCAGAATAAACATAGTTCTGTATAAAGGCAAAATAGGCATTTATCATTTTTGTACGGCTTACAAAAACTAATCTATAGGAAGTTGTGTCAATTTTTTGGGGCTCAACGTAGTACGAAACACGGAAACCATTTTTTTAACCCGACGCGAGGGACTAAATAAAATCATAAGATGACCTCTACAGATCCCTAATAAAATTTCTACGCAAGCGGTGGTTTGTTTTGTTCATTATTTACGGACCTGTTTTAATTTTTGGGACCATTTTCTAAAATTTTATGTACATTTTTGTCTATTTCCAGAATTTGTTTTGAATACTGGAATATATTTTAAAAATCATGAACATTTTTTATTTCATGAACATCTATTTGTGATTGTGAATATTTTTATAATATGCGAACAATTTTTTGAAATCACGAACATTCTATGATTTTCAAATATTTTTTGAATTCACAAACAATTTATGATTTCTCAATATATTTTGAAAGCTCGCAAATTTTTGAAATTTGGTTATTTTGAAAATTCCAAATTAACTAAAAGAAGGAAAATGAAAAATTAAAAAAGCAAAATAGAAAACATGGGGCGCCACCACCTACACATGGGCCGACCCATTAGCGTGTCCAGGGAGGAGGAGGCGCGCTTACTACAGAGAAAAAAGGGGAGAAAAGGAGGGTAGGGACCCGGGACCGCATGGTAGACCGATGCCTTAACCATTGGGTTGTCCGTGTGCTTCTGTTTGTATCACGCTATAAGAACTGAATCCGGCGGCGATTTTGAAATAAAACCGAATCGTTTTACTTATGGGTAGCATAGTGGGTAATCTATGACAACTTGCGGGGTAATTTAAATGATGGACGACCAGAAGCAATAAGTGCTTTATTATTTGTTATATTATTTATTATTTATAGATTCACAAAAAACAAAAAATTTAAAACTCAAAAAATAATTGTTTTGGAGAATTTTGAAAGAAATGGAAACAGAAAATTTAAAACTCAAAAAATTAATTGTTTTGGAGAATTTTGAAAGAAATGGGATATATAAGACCTCTCTCACGAGGGCTCTCACTTCGCCATTCACCCCTTGACCACTGCCTGCATTACCGTCCTTTCCGACAAGATTCCTAGCCATTACCCCCTCATCGTCACGGCGGCGCCACTCCTGCGAGCTCCAACTCCCTCCATGGGTCTTGGGTTGCTCTAGGGCAGGAGATCTGTGGGGAGGAAGCCATGCATGCTCCAGAGCACGTGAAGGGCGAGGCTTAGAGCAGGAGTGGTCAACCCCAAACCAGTCTCAAACGCCTGGGCCACCCGCCCAGTCACTGACCGGTCACAACTTTTTGACCCAGAAAGACGCCTCAAACGGTTCTCAAACACCTGGGCTGACCGGCACCGCACATATCTAGCCCAAATATGGGGCGAATATGGGGTGGCCCGGGCGCGTCTGCCTGACAAGCCGGCCCACCACCGGCCCCACTTCTGTCCCACAAAAAACCTAATCTGGCTCATCGCTATGAAACCCTAGCTCACGCACTCTCCTCTCTCGCCCTGTCCTCTCCTCTTCTCGCATCGATTCTGATCGAGTCCGGCGCAATGTAGAGCTCCGGCAGCTGCTCCCACTCTGAGCTGGATCTAGACTATGAGCTTGCCCTCCGCATCGCCTCGGAGCGGTCCAAGGTGGAGACTAGGGGCAGCTCTGGATCTGCATCCTCGCCGCAGCCGCAACTTCCCCGTCGGCGCAGCTCAGACACCGGCGCTGGCCCCTTTCGGCATGTGTGTAGCTCCGACAGACGGCCTGCGCAATCCGTGACTCTCCTACGCCGTCCCCTGCCCCCGCCGGCTGCATCTCCCCCACGTGGGGCAGCGGTGGGTGCTTATGCCCGCCCCGCCGGCCCGGACACGCACGCTGGAATCAGAGGCGCGCGCTGCCCGCCGTGAGCGGCAGCGGGAAAGGGAGAGGAAGGAGGCAGAGCAGTCCGTGCATCACCGTCGCGGGATGCAGGCGGAGCCCGACGAGGAAGCGCGGCTCCTCGAATGGGTCTACCGCCGGTCACTTACAACCGCGGAGATGGATGCGTGGCAGCTCCGCTGAAAGAACGCCAAGGCGCTCCGGATTACCATTGAGCAGTCGAAGTGCAAGGCGACGGAGGCAGTGGCTCGGCTCACGAAGCTCAAGCGGCAGCATGACAGGGAGGTTCGGTGGCTAAAAGGGCTCGGCATCCTCTCCGACACCTCTAACGACGACGATGACATCTCCTTGCCCGACGACTAGGACGATCTGCCATGAGCCGCCACCGCCTATAGCTGTGCTACATTCTTTTTTATCTACGTCGTATTCTAGTATGAATATGAGGGGTCGGATATGAGATACACAGATGTGGATGACATGATTCGAGAAGTGCTTGGTCAGTGCCGGCGGATGCGCCCGGGCGCATCCGCGGGCGTTTGAGGGCCCGGATTTGTAGGTCGCGACTGTAGATGCTCTTATGCTATGATAAAGGTGTGTCCGAAGCTAGCTCTGCTGATTTCGAGGAGAGTCATGCCCAAGGATAGATTGAGGTTGGTCCATGACCATGCGATAAATTTAAAGGAGATGATTCTATGGGTGATATTGCAACTAAATTCAACAGATCCTGTGCAACCCTCGCGTTTGGTGGAGGCCAGGGCGAGGAATTCCCCGCATCAAGCTATTAGGTCTATGAAATCTCTGTTCCTACCTCATCATCGAAGGCTATTGTGATTTGTTACGACATGTCGATGATCCAGTTCGCGGAGCATTGCGTGCAAAGTTTTTGCGTCTAGCAGTTGCGCTAATGGTTTACTTGCATCAAACTCGCCACTACTGGTGTTTGATGACAGTGGTAACAGTTTCAAATGTAGGGGGAACACACAAGTGAGGATAATACCAGATCGAGTCAATGGAGAAAGAGCCAAACACTGCCAGATGGGGCTTGTTGTCATTGAGGACAACGGAAATTGATGTGGAGTAATTTGGACATATACAACAACTCCAACCTACCGGCCCGCATGGCGTCTCCAGTTGATACGTATCAAACCATGCATGATAA
Source organism: Aegilops umbellulata (assembly GCA_032464435.1). Lineage (NCBI taxonomy): Eukaryota > Viridiplantae > Streptophyta > Magnoliopsida > Poales > Poaceae > Aegilops > Aegilops umbellulata. Next base: position 22,814,645 of record CP136057.1, read on the forward strand.
GAACTACTCACTCCGTCTCATAATATAAGAGCGTTTTTTAATCTTGAAGACATCGTTCCGTGTCCGAAAGGGACTTTCCTTGGCGTGGAAGGCAAGCTTGACGACGCGGATATGTAGATCTCCTACCATTGTAACGGACTCTGTGTAACCCTAACCCTCTCCGGTGTCTATATAAACCGGAGGGTTTTAGTCCATAGGACAGAAGAAGAACAACAATCATACCATAAGCTAGCTTCTAGGGTTTAGCCTTCTTGATCTCGTGGTAGATCTACTCTTGTACTACCCATATCATCAATATTAATCAAGCGGGAGTTGGGTTTTACCTTCATCAAGAGGGCCCGAACCTGGGTAAAAACATCGTGTCCCTTGTCTCCTGTTACCATCCGCCTAGACGCACAGTTCGGGATCCCCTACCCGAGATCCGCCGGTTTTGACACCGACATTGGTGCTTTCATTGAGAGTTCCTCTGTGTCGTCACTTTTAGGCCCGATGGCTCCTCCGATCATCAACAGTGATACAGTCCAGGGTGAGACTTTTCTCCCCGGACAGGTCTTCGTCTTCGGCGGCTTCACACTGCGGGCCAATTCGCTTGGCCATCTGGAGCAGATTGAAAGCTACGCCCCTGGCCATCAGGTCAGATTCGGAAGTTTAAACTACACGGCTGACATCCACGGGGACTTGATTTTCGACGGATTCGAGCCACAGCCGAGCGCGCCGCGCTGTCACGATGGGCATGATCTAGCTCTGCCGCCGAACAATGCCCTGGAGGCCGCACCCACATCGGCTCCGACCCTTAATTCGGAGCCAACTGCGCCGATCGAGGATGGGTGGTTGGACGCCGCCTCAGGGGCTGCAATCTCTACGGTGATCGAGCCGAACACCAGCCCCGCCCTCCGCGAGGCTCGTGACTCCAAGGAGCCGGACTCCTCTCCGGACTCCGAGCCCTCCGCGCCCCCGCCGATCGAATCCGATTGGGCGCCGATCACGGAGTCCACCGCCGCGGACATCTTTCAGCACTCGCCCTTCGGCGATATTCTGAAGTCAGTAAAATCTCTCTCTTTATCAGGAAAGCCCTGGCCAGACTACAGTCAGCAAGGTTGGGATATGGACGATGAAGAAATTCAAAACCCACCCACCACCCACTTTGTAGCCACTGTCGATGATTTAACCGACATGCTCGACTTCGACTCCGAAGACATCGACGGTATGGACGCCGATGCAGGAGACGATCAAGAACCAGCACCTATAGGGCACTGCAAAGCCACCTCATCATATGACATATACATGGTGGATACCCCAAAAGAAGGAGATGGCGATGGAACAGCGGAGGATGACCCCTCCAAGAAACAGCCTAAGCGCCGGCGTCAGCGGCGCCGCTCTAAATCCCGCCAAAGCAAAAAACGGTGATTCCGGCACGGGAGATAATAACACTCCGGACAGTGCCGAAGAAAACCCCCTCCAGCAAGATTCAGCACAGGAGGACGGAGAAGCCAGCCCTCATGAGAGAGTGGCAGACAGAGAGGTCGAGGACGATAATTATATGCCTCCCTCCGAAGACGAGCCAAGCCTCGACGACGACGAATTCTTCGTGCCGGAGGATCCCGTCGAACAAGAGCGTTTCAAACGCAGGCTTATGTCCACGGCAAGCAGCCTCAAGAAAAACAACAACAACTTAGAGCTGATCAAGATTTGCTAGTTGACAGATGGACTGAAGTCCTTGCGGCCGAAGAGTATGAACTCGAACGCCCCTCCAAGAGCTACCCAAAGCGTAGGTTGCTACCCCGATTAGAGGAGGAAGCACCTAAACCTACATCACCAACGCATGATACAGCCGACCGGCCACCTCGTGGCCGCTACAGAGAGGCCTCTCGGCCCTCCACTCAAGCCACACCCCGGCGCCGCTCAAAACATACCAAGGCACGGGAAAATGCGCCAGACCTGCGAGATATATTGGAGGACAAGGCAAGGCAAACAAGATCGATCTACGGATCACGCGGGCGCCCCACGGCACGTGACGGTGATCGTCACTCCGGATATAATAAATCTGGCCGGGCCGAACACAATAGACAAAGCTCGTTTGAGTTGCGTCGTGATATAGCCCAATACAGAGGCGCCGCACACCCACTATGCTTCACAGATGAAGTAATGGATCATCAAATCCCTGAGGGTTTCAAACCCGTGAACATCGAATCATACGATGGCATGACAGATCCTGCGGTATGGATCGAGGATTATCTCCTTCATATCCACATGGCCCGCGGCGATGATCTACACGCCATCAAATACCTCCCACTCAAACTTAAAGGACCAGCTCGGCATTGGCTCAACAGTGCCAGCAGAATCAATCAGTTGTTGGGAGGACCTGGAAGCCGCATTCCTCGACAATTTCCAGGGCACTTATGTGCGACCACCAGACGCCGATGACCTAAGCCACATAATTCAGCAGCTAGAGGAATCGGCCAGGCAATTCTGGACACGGTTCCTAACAAAGAAAAATCAAATAGTCGACTGTCCGGACGCAGAGGCCCTAGCAGCCTTCAAGCACAATATCCGTGACGAGTGGCTTGCCCGGCACCTTGGACAGAAAAAGCTGAAATCTATGGCAGCCCTCACGACACTCATCACCCGCTTCTGTGCAGGAGAAGACAGCTGGCTTGCTCGTAGCAACAATATGACCAAGAACCCTGGTAATTCGGATACCAAGGACAACAGTGGCAGGTCACGTCGCAACAAGCAAAAGCGCCGCATTAACGGCGACAATGCTGAGGATACGACAGTTAATGCCGGATTCAGAGGCTATAAATCCGGTCAGCGGAAAAAGCCATTCAAAAGAAATACTCAGGGTCCGTCCAGTTTGGACCGAATACTCGACCGCTTGTGCCAGATACATGGCACCCCCGAAAAGCCAGCCAATCACACCAACAGGGATTGTTGGGTGTTCAAGCAGGCAGGCAAGTTAAATGCCGAAAATAAAGACAAGGGGCTGCATAGCGATGACGATGAGGAGCCCCAACAATGGACAGAAGGGTTTTCCCCCACAAGTGCGGACGGTGAACATGATATACGCAACCCACATCCCCAAGAGGGAGCGGAAGCGCGCGTTAAGGGACGTATACGCAATGGATCCAGTCGCCCCAAGGTTCAACCCATGGTCCTCCTGCCCGATCACCTTGGATCGAAGGGACCACCCCACTAGCATCCGTCACGGCGGATTCGCCGCATTGGTTCTAGACCCAATTATTGACGGATTTCATCTCACTAGAGTCCTTATGGACGGCGGCAGCAGCCTGAACCTGCTTTACCAGGATACAGTGCGGAAAATGGGCATAGATCCCTCGAGGATTAAGCCCACCAAAACGACCTTTAAAGGCGTCATACCAGGTTGTAGAGGCCAAATGTACAGGCTCAGTTACACTTGAAGTGGTCTTCGGATCTCCGGATAATTTCCTAAGCGAGGAGTTAATCTTCGACATAGTCCCGTTCCGCAGTGGATATCACGCACTGCTCAGGCGAACCGCATTCGCCAAGTTCAATGCGGTACCGCAGTATGCATACCTCAAGCTCAAGATGCCAGACCCTCGAGGAGTAATTACAGTCAATGGAAATACCGAACGCTCCCTCCGAACGGAGGAGCATACGACGGCCCTCGCAGCGGAAGTACAAAGCAGCCTCTCAAGGCAGTTCTCCAGTCCGGCCATTAAACGTCCGGACACCGTCAAGCGCGCCCAGAGTAACCTACAACAAGACCGTCTGGCACGTTCCGAGCAGGCGTAGCAATGCGGCCCCAACCCCAGCCCTCACGAAAATGCGAAACCAGTGCTTCGCGTACATAACTACGCTCTTGAAATACCATGGGCACAGGGGAAGGGGCACCATCACGGCACGCCCGAAAACACGGCTTAAACCGCACTAGGGGCTGCCGATTTTTTAATTTTCTCTTACTTTCAGGACTCCGTTCTTCGGAAGGCCTGTCCGGCAGTACAATTGCCGCACAAACGATGCAAGAACCAGGGAAGCAGAAAAGCTACGCCGCATTACGGAACTCCCAGGTGGTCTCTATCATGAGCAGTATACCTGTTTCGCATACCATTCCGCAGCCTGCCCCTGGAAAGGACATGTTAAATAGTCCAACCTTTTGCTTATCGCGTTATTTGTATCGTTCTGCCTTGATCGCAGCCTTTTTAATAAACAATGCATAGCTTTTGTCTATTTTTGCATTACTCTTTTTTACAAATATATGTTCATTAACGACATGTTGCACCCGTACACTTTGGTACGGCCAATACGCCAGGGGCTTCAGTACCCCTCAATATGGTGTGAGAAGTCCGAACACTTTAACAAGTGTGGCACCCTGAACTTATAGCATTATATGCATCGGCTCCGAATCATGTCTTGGGTCAATAGTTGGGTTTGCCCGGCTCCTATGTTTTGGTGCCTTACGTTCCGCTATATCGGCTAAGGTAGCACTAGGAGAACTACTGCGATTGTGCCCCAGTTGAGCTGGGCTAAGCACCTCAGTAGAGAAAGCTAAAACTGACTGTCATGATGAAGCGAGAGCTGGTCGCTGTTCGAGAGGTTTTTCGAGTCCCTAAAGACTTATGCCGCTTAGAGCGAGGAGTCGGCTTTGTCCGGCCAAGGCGTGGATAGCGCCCCGAACTCGGTCTTCCGAATACTAGGGGCTTCGCCGAAATTTAAAATTATAGAATTCTATGGCTAAGTGAGAGTGTTCAAGCATTATAGTCCGATTGCCTTGTTCGTTGTGCTGAGCGCCTTCCTCGAAGGACCCAAACATGGGAAAAAGAGCGCTCGGGTTTATCCCGAACACCCCAGCACTAGTGGCATGGGGGCAGAAGCCGACGACTCGCCATCTCTCAAATTTGATAAACGGCCGCACAGAAGGTAATATTTTAAATTCAAAAAGCATTTCTTAGCGCATATGAACAAGTTTTCAGCGCACAGGACAAAACGAGCGAGTTTACTAAAAAATTACATCCCTGGAACATTCATCCGCCATCAGGCGGGCACCCTTCAGAATGCCCTCATATCTTGGGCTTGCGATGCTCTTTCCCCGGCGGTGGCCCGTCCTTCACAAGCTTCTCAGCATCCAACTTGCCCTAGTGCACCTTAGCGCGGGCAACGGCCCTACGGGCACCTTCGATGCAGACGGAGCGCTTGATGACTTCAAGCCTTGGACAGGCCTCCACCAGCCGCCGCACCAGCCTGAAGTAGCTCCGAGGCAGAGCCTCTCCAGGCCACAGCCGAACTATGAGGCCCTTCATGGCCTGTTCGGCCACCTTGTCGAGCTCGACCAGTTGCTTCAGCTGGTCGCTCAGGGGCATAGGGTGTCTGGCCTCAGCATACTGAGACCAGAACACCTTCTCCGTCGAGCTGCCCTCTTCGGCTCGGTAGAATGCGGCGGCATCGGACACGCTACGGGGCAAATCTGCGAATGCTCCTGGAGAGCTCCAGATTCGGGCAAGTAACAAGTAACTCACTTTTACATGTTTGCTTTGCATAAAGAATGCCTTACCCGCCGCTATCTTTTTCATCGCATCCACCTCCTGGAGGGCCTTCTGGGATTCGGCCTTGGCAGACTTGGCATTTTCAATGGCCGCCGCGAGCTCGGACGCTCGCGTCTTTGAGTCAAGCTCCAAACTGTCATGTTTTTTCATGAGAGCCTGGAGCTCTTGCCGTACCTCGCCAACCTGGGCCTCATACTTCTCCTGCTTGGTGCGCTCCGTGGCCGCCCTCTTCTTGGCCTCGGACAGCGCTTGCTTAAGGGTCGCCACCTTAGACGTGGCCCCTACAATAGCCATGTTAATCCTGTCATTTTTTGCAATTGCACTTTTTATATATTTGAATAAGGTATCTCTTACCTTCCTTCTCCTCGAGTGCCGCTTGGCAAGGCCGTGCTCTTGCTCGGACCGCTCGAGGTCCTGCTTCAGCGTACCCACCTCCGCAGTCAGTGCGGCGGACGCTAGCAGCAACGCCTGCATACGCATATTGACTCATTTTCTGTTAGACTCCTGCGAATTTCATTAGATCCTCTATTCGGCTTTTCTTTCCGAACGCCAAACAGAGCATCAGGGGCTACTGTCTATGCGGTAATATTTTTACATATTCTTTACTTACCTCAAAGCCTGTTAAAAGACTGGCACAGGCTTCAGTCAGTCCGCTCTTGGCGGACTGAACCTTCTGGATCACCGCACTCATAACAGTGCGGTGCTCCTCGTTGATGGAGGCGCCGTTAAGCACCTCCAGCAAATTGTCCGATACCTCTGGTTGGACGGAGGCCACCGGCTTGGTAGGCTTGCTCCTCTTGGAAGGAGGCTGCCTACCGGAGTCTGGAACCATTGAAGGTTCCGGCACGGAGTCTGGCTCAGAGCCAGACTCGGAGCCCTTGGGGGATCTATCCCCTTCACTCCTGGAATCTGGGAGGTCGCCTTGCGGCGCCTCCGGGGTCACCTCCTCCTGACTTGGAACCTGTTGGGACAACACTTCGGCATCGTTCGTAGGGCGGGGGGAGGTAGCCGTCGGGAGTGAATTCACATCCGACGAATCCAGGGAGCCGCTCGACGACTCGTCGAGCCCGGCCTTGGGCGGACTTCACAATCATATTCGACATAAGGAAAGGCTGTGCAATAAAGGAATACTATGAATTACTCTGGTATCCGGATACTTATGATTGCGCCGGGCGCTTGGCCCTGTGCGGCCACTCCCCTCCGCCGTCGTCGGCGTCGGTGGAGTAGTCCGGAGGAAGGGTCTTCCCCTTCTTGGACCCTTCGGCCTCCCCGGTCGGGGAGGCCTTCCTTTTCTTTCCTCCCCCCGCTGGAGGGGGAGAGGTTTCTTCTTCCTCCTCCTTGTCTTCACGGGAGGAGCGCGTCTCGGATTCGTCGGATGATGAATCCGACACCTCCAGGCGCCGGGCACTCTTTCGAGTCCCTGTGGCCTTCTTCTTGGCCTTCTTCTCCGGCACCACATAGGGTGCCGGAACCAGCAGCTTCGCCAAGCGAGCATCGGCTGGGTCTTCGGGCAAAGGAGCCGGACAGTTGATCTGTCCGGACTTCGCCTGCCAATCCTGTCAAAGGTAAGGGAGCTTAGATCCCGCATAGAGTCAAACTATGAAAAACTAATACCCTGTAAAAGGTAAAAATAGCTTACCGCACTAGCGTGACGCTGCGTGCTGAATCCTCGGTCCTCGGAAGCGGATGCGGGAGCCTCGGCGCCCTTGAATAGCACCTTCCAGGCATCTTCGTACGTCGTGTCGAAGAGCCTGCTCAGAGTTCGGTGATGCGCTGGGTCGAACTCCCACAGGTTGAAAGCCCGTTGTTGACACGGGAGGATCCGGCGGATGAGCATAACCTGGACTACGCTGACAAGCTTGAGCTGCTTGTTCACCAGGGTTTGGATGCATGTTTGCAGTCCAGTCACCTCTCCTTTGTTGCCCCACGACAGGCCCGTCTCTTTCCAGGACATGAGCCGCGTAGGGGGTCCGGACCAGAACTCGGGGGCTGCGACCCACTCAGGGTCACGCGGCTCAGTGATGTAAAACCACCCCGATTGCCACCCCTTCAGGGTCTCCACAAAGGAGCCCTTGAGCCATAGGACTTTGGCCATCTTGCCCGCTGTCGGTGTCAAAACCGGCGGATCTCGGGTAGGGGGTCCCGAACTATGCGTCTAGGCGGATGGTAACAGGAGACAAGGGACACGAAGTTTTACCCAGGTTCGGGCCCTCTTGATGGAGGTAAAACCCTACGTCCTGCTTGATTAATATTGATGATATGGGTAGTACAAGAGTAGATCTACCACGAGATCAAGGAGGCTAAACCCTAGAAGCTAGCCTATGGTATGATTGTTGTATGTTGTGATTCGTCCTACGGACTAAAACCCTCCGGTTTATATAGACACCGGAGAGGGTTAGGGTTACACAAAGTCGGTTACAATGGTAGGAGATCTGAATATCCGCATTGCCAAGCTTGCCTTCCACGCCAAGGAAAGTCCCATCCGGACACGGGACGAAGTCTTCAATCTTATATCTTCATAGTCCAGGAGTCCGGATGAAGGTATAGTCCGGCCATCCGGACACCCCCTAATCCAGGACTCCCTCAGTAGCCCCTGAACCAGGCTTCAATGACGATGAGTCTGGCGCGCAGATTGTCTTCGGCATTGCAAGGCGGGTTCCTCCTCCAAGTTCTTCATAAAAGATTGTAAACACCAAAGGTAGTGTCCGGATCTGCAAAATAAGTTTCCACATATTGCCATAGAGAGAATAATATTAACACAAATCTAATCTGCTGACGTATTCCGTAGCGTGACATCACACTACGGCCAAGTCCTTTATTCGAATCATTATTATTTCCCCACCACAGCGTGTTTTGCGAGGCGGTTTCCTTGGCACGTCTTGTCAAAGCAGAGATCGTGTCCCCCATTTACGGGATTCTCATCAATACGGACGTGGGTAACCCAATCGCGCCATTTATCACGGCGATTGGGAGATAAGCGAGTTTTACCAGGCTGGTGGGGACACGCAGCCGCATCCGCTCATATAAGGGGATAAGGATCCACCTTTTTACCTATGCCTTCTTCCTCCTTTGCCTATCCGTCTTCCGCGCACTCGAGCTCCAGCGCCCAAGTCCGCACTTCCCACCTCAACCTTCTCCAGCCATGTCCGGAGCGAGAGGCAAGTGGATGGTCTCCTCCGTCACGGAGGGCCATGTCAAAAAGCTAAGGAAGGCCGGATACTTGTCCAAAGACATCGCACACCGGCTTCCTGAGGAGGGGCAGCTCCTCCCCACCCCAAGGCCCCATGAGAGGGTAGTGTTCCTTCCCCATTTCCTCCGCGGACTGGGCTTTCCTCTCCACCCATTTGTCCGGGGGCTCATGTTCTACTACGGCCTGGATTTCCATGATCTGGCCCCGAACTTCATCCTCAACATCTCGGCGTTTATCGTCGTGTGCGAGGCCTTCCTCTGCATCCGCCCCCATTTCGGTCTTTGGCTCAAGATTTTTAATGCCAAGCCAAAGGTTGTGCGTGGCAATTAGGCGGAATGCGGAGCCGCCATGGCGGACAAGATAGCCAACGTCCTATGGCTCGAGGGCTCCTTTGTGGAGACCCTGATGGGGTGGCAATCAGGGTGGTTTTACATCACCGAGCCACGCGATCCGAAGTGGATCGCAGCCCCTGAGTTCCGATCCGGACCCCCTACGCGGCTCACGTCCTGGAAGGAGACGGGCCTGTCGTGGGGCGACGATGGAGAGGTGACTGGACTGCAGACATGCATCCAGTCCCTAGTGAACAAGCAGCTCAAGCTTGTCAATGTAGTCCAGGTTATGCTCGTCCGCCGGATCCTCCCGTGTCAACAACGGGACTTTAATCTGTGGGAGTTCGACCCGGCGCAGCACCAAACCCTTAGCAGGCTTTTCGACATGACGTACGAAGACGTCTGGAAGGTGCTAACCAAAGGCGCCGAGGCTCCCGCATCCACCTCCGAAGACCGCGGATTCAGCTCGCATCGTCACACTAGCGAGGTAAGCTATTTTCACCTTTTACATGATGTTAAGGTTTTTCATGGTTTTACTCTATGCGGGATCTAAACTCCCTTACCTTTGACAGGCTTGGCAGGTGAAGTCCGGACCGATTAACTTTCCGGCTCCCTTACCCGAAGACCCAGCCCATGCTCGCTTAGCGAAGCTGCTGGTTCAGGCACCTTATGTGGTGCCGGAGAAGAAGGCTAAGAAGAAGGCCACGGGGACTCGAAAGAGTTCCCGACATATGGTGTTGTTGGACTCGTCGTCCGACGAATCTGAGACGCCCTCCTCCCGTGAAGACGAGGAGGAGGAAGAAGAAACCTCTCCTCCTCCAGCGGGGGAAGGAAAGAAGAGGAAGGCCACCCCAACAGGGGAGGCCGAAGGGTCCAAGAAGGGGAAGACCCTTCCCCCGGACCGCTCCACCGACGCCGACGAGGGCGAAGGGGAGTGGCCGCAAAGGGCCAGGCGCCCGGCGGGACCGTAAGTATTCGGACACCAGAGTAACTCATAGCATTCCCTTGTTGCACGGCTTTTCCTTATGTCGAATGTAATTATGCAGTCCGCCCAAGGCCGGGCTCGACAAGTCGTCGAGCGGCTCCCTGGATTCATCGGACGTGAATTCAGTTCCGCCCGCTGCCTCCCCCCACGCCGCGGACGACGCCGAAGTGCCGTCGCAACAAGTTGCGGGCCAAGAGGAGGTGGTCCTGGAAGATCCGAGAGGCGACCTCCCGGACTCCAGGAGTAAAGGGGACAAGACCCCCCCCCCCCAGGGCTCCAGGTCCGGCTTTGTGCCGGACACCATGCCGGAGTCCTCAACGGTTCCGGACTATGGCAGGCAACCTCCTTCTAAGAGGAGCAAGCCTACTAATCCGGCGGCCTCCGTCCAACGAGAGGCGCCGGACAATCTGTTGGAGGTGCTTAAGGGCGCCTCCACCGACGAGGAGCACCGTACTATCATGAGTACGGTGATACAGAAGGTTCAGTCCGCCAAGAGCGGACTGACTGAAGCTTGTGCTAGCCTTCTAACAGGCTTCGAGGTAAGTAAAAATATTACCGCATAGACAGTAGCCCCTGATGCTCTGTTTGGCGTTCGGAAAGAAAAGCCGAATAGAGCATCTAATAAATTTCACAGGAATCTAACAAAAATGAGTCAATATGCATATGCAGGCTTCGCTGCTAGCCACCGCCGCACTGACTGCGGAGGTGGGTGCCCTGAAGCAGGGCATCGAGCGGACCGAGCAAGAGCTCGGCCTTGCCAAGCGGCAGCTCGAGGAGAAGGAAGGTAAGAGATACCTTATAGAAAAATATAAAAAGATGCAATTGCGAAAAATGACAGGATTATGCTGCTTGTTGCAGGGGCCACAACTGAGGTGGCGACCCTCAAGCAGGCGATGTCCGAGGCCGAGAAGAGAGCGGCCTCAGAGCGCACCGAGCGGGAGAAATTTGAGGCGCGGGTCGGCGAGGTGCAGCAAGAGCTTCAGGCTCTCATGAAAAAACATGAGAGTTTGGAGCTTGACTCGAGGACGCGAGCGTCCAAGCTCGCGGCGGCCCTTGAAACTGCCAAGTCTGCCAAGGCCGAATCCTAGAAGGCCCTCCAGGAGTTGGATGCGGTGAAAAAGATAGCGGCGGGTAAGGCATTCTTTATGCAAAGCAGACATATAAAAGTAAACCACGTGTTACTTACCCGAATCCGGAGCTCTCCAGGAGCATTCGCAGATCTTCCCCGTAGCGTATCCGATGCCGTCGCATTCTATCGAGCCGAGGAAGGCAGCTCGACGGAGAAGGTGTTCTGGTCTCAGTACGCTGAGGCCGGACACCCTGTGCCCTTGAGCGACCAGCTGAAGCAGCTGGTCGAGCTCCACAAGGCGGCCGAATAGGCCATGAAGGGCTTCATAGTTCGGTTGTGGCCTGGGGAGGCCCTGCCTGGGAGCTACTTCGGACTGGTGCGGCGGCTGGTGGAGGCCTGTCCAAGGCTCGAGGTCATCAAGCGCTCCGTCTGCATCGAAGGCGCCCGTAGGGCCCTTGCCCGTGCAAAGGTGCACTGGGGTAAGCTGGACGGTGAGAAGCTTGTGAGGGACGGGCTGCCGCCGGGGAAGGAGCACCGCAAGCCCGAGAACTATTATAAGGATGTTCTTGCGGGTGCCCGCCTTATGGCGGATGAATGTACCAGGGATGTAATTTTTGAGTAAACTCGCTCGTATTGTCCTGTGCGCTGAAAACTTGTTCATATGCGCTTAAGCAATGCTTTTTTAATTTAAAATATTACTTTCTGTGCGGCCGTTTATCAAAAATTGAGAGATGGCCAGTCGTAGGCTTCTGCCCCCATGCCACTAGTGCTGGGGTGTTCTGGATAAACCTGAGCGCTCTTTTTCCTGTGATTGGGTCCTTCGAGGGAGGCGCTCAGCACAACGAACAAGGCAATCGGACTATAATGCTTGAACACTCTCACTTAGCCATAGAACTCTATAATTTTAAATTTCGGCGAAGCCCCTAGTGTTCGGAAGACCGAGTTCGGGGCGCTATCCACGCCTTGGCCGGACAAAGCCGGCTCCTCGCTCTAAGCGACATAAGTCTTTAGGGACTCGAAAAACCTCTCGAACAGCGACCGGTCTCTCGCCTCATCATGACAGTCAGTTTTAGTTTTCTCTACTGAGGTGCTCAGCCCAGCTCAACTGGGGCACAATCGTAGTAGTTCTCCTAGTGCTACCTTAGCTGATATAGTGGAACGTAAGGCACCAAAACATAGGAGCCGGGCAAACCCAACTATTGACCCAAATCATGATTCAGAGCCGATGCATATAGTGTTATAAGTTCGGGGTGCCGCACTTGTGAAAGTGTTCGGACTTCTCACACCGTATTGAGGGGTACTGAAGCCCCTGGCGTATTTGCCGTACCACAGTGTACGGGTGCAACATGTCATTAATAAACATATATATATATATATATATATATATATATATATATATATATAAAGAGGGTAATGCAAAAAATAGACAAAAGCTATGCATTGTTTATAGAAAGGCTGCTATCAAAGCAGAACGATACAAATAGTGCGATAAGCAAAAAGTTGGACTATTTAACATGTCTTGTCCAGGGGCAGGCCTTGGAATTGTATGTAAAACAGGTATACTGCTCGTAATAGAGACCACCTGGGAGTTCCATAATGCGGCATTGCTTGTCTGCTTTCCTGGATCTTGCATCGTTTGTGCGGCAGTTGGATTCCCGAACAGGTCGTCCGAAGTATGGAGTCCTGAAAGTAAGAGAAAAATAAATAAAAACTTTGGCAGCCCCTAGTATGGTTTAAGCCGTGTTTTGGGCATGCCGTGGTAGTGCCCCTCCCCTTGTGCCCATGGAATTTCAAGGGCGTAATTATGTACGCGAAGCACTGGTTTCGCTATTTCGCGAGGGCTGGGGTATGGGCCGCATTGCTACGCCTGCTCAGAACGTGCCAAGCGGTCTTGTTGTAGGTTACTCCGGGCGCGCTTGACAGTGTCCGGCTTTTTAGCGGCCGGACTGGAGAATTGCCTAAAGAGGCTGCTTTGTACTTCTGCTGCAAGGGCCGCCGTGTGCTCCTCCGTTTGGAGGGAGCGTTCGATGTTTCCATTGATCGTGATCACTCCTCGAGGGCCTGGCATCTTGAGCTTGAGGTATGCGTAGTAAGGTACCGCATTGAACTTTGCAAAAGCGGTTCGCCCGAGCAGTGCGTGATAGCCACTGCAGAACGGGACTATATCGAAGATTAACTCCTCGCTTCGGAAATTATCCGGAGATCCAAAGACCACTTCAAGTGTGACCGAGCCTGTACAGTTGGCCTCTACACCTGGTATGACGCCTTTGAAGGTCGTTTTTGAAGGAAATATGCCCTAGAGGCAATAATAAAGTTATTATTTATTTCCTTATATCATGATAAATGTTTATTATTCATGCTAGAATTGTATTAACTGGAAACATAATACATGTGTGAATATATAAACAAACAGACTGTCACTAGTATGCCTTTACTTGACTAGCTCGTTAATCAAAGATGGTTATGTTTCCTAACCATAAACAAAGAGTTGTTATTTGATTAACGAGGTCACATCATTATTTGAATGATATGATTGACATGACCCTTTCCATTAGCTTAGCACCCGATCGTTTAGTATGTTGCTATTTCTTTCTTCATGACTTATACATGTTCCTATGACTATGAGATTATGCAACTCCCGTTTACCGGAGGAACACTTTGTGTGCTACCAAACGTCACAACGTATCTAGGTGATTATAAAGGTGCTCTACAGGTGTCTCCGAAGGTACTTGTTGGGTTGGCGTATTTCAAGATTAGGATTTGTCACTCCGAGTGTCGGAGAGGTATCTCCGGGCCCTCTCGGTAATGCACGTCACATAAGCCTTGCAAGCATTACAACTAATGTGTTAGTTGTGAGATGATGTATTACAGAACGAGTAAAGAGACTTGCCGATAACGAGATTGAACTAGGTATTGGATACCGACGATCGAATCTCGGGCAAGTAACATACCGATGACAAAGGGAACAACATATGTTGTTATGCGGTCTGACTGATAAAGATCTTTGTAGAATATGTAGGAGCCAATATGGGCATCCAGGCCCGCTATTGGTTATTGACCGGAGACGTGTCTCGGTCATGTCTACATTGTTCTCGAACCGTAGGGTCCGCACGCTTAACGTTACGATGACAATTATTATGAGTTTATGTATTTTGATGTACCGAAGGTTGTTCGGAGTCCCGGATGTGATCACGGACATGACGAGGAGTCTCGAAATGGTCGAGACATAAAGATCGATATATTGGACGGCTATATTCGGACACCGGAATTGTTCCGGGTGATTTTGGATAAAACCGGAGTGCCGGAGGGGTTACCGGAACCCCCCGGGGAAGTAATGGGCCTTAGTGGGCCTGAGGGGAGAGAGAGGGCAGCAGCACAGGAGGTGGCGCGCCCCTCCCCTCATGGGGAGTCCGAAAAGGACTAGGAGGGGGAGCGCGGCCCCCCTTTCCCTCCCCCTTTCCCTCCCTTTCCTTCCCCCTCTCTATTCCTAATCTGATTAGGAAAGGGGAGTCCTACTCCCACTAGGAGGAGTACTCCCCCCTCTCCTTGGCGCGCCCCAAGGGCTGGCCGGCCTCCCCCTTGCTCCTTTATATACGGGGGCAGGGGGGCACCCTAGGACACACAAGTTGATCATCGTGATCGTTCCTTAGCCGTGTGCGGTGCCCCCCTCCACCATATTCCACCTCGGTCGTATTGTAGCGGTGCTTAGGCGAAGCCCTGCGACGGTTGAACATCAAGATCGTCACCACGCCGTCGTGCTGACGGAACTCCTCCCTGAAGCTTTGCTGGATCGGAGCCCGGGGAGCGTCATCGAGTTGAACGTGTGCCAAGAACTCGGAGGTGCCGGAGTAACGGTGCTTGGATCGGTTGGACCGGGAAGACGTACGACTACTTCCTCTATGTTGCGTCAACGCTTCCGCTTCGGTCTACAAGGGTACGTAGACAACACTCTCCCCTCTCGTTGCGATGCATCACCATGATCTTGTGTGTGCGTAGGAATTTTTTTGAAATTACTACGTTCCCCAACAGTGGCATCCGAGCCTAGGTTTTTATGGTTTGATGTCATATGCACGAGTAGAACACAAGTGAGTTGTGGGCGATATAAGTCATACTGCCTACCAACATGTCATAATTTGGTTCGGCGGTACTGTTGGATGAAGCGGCCCGGACCGACATTACGCGTACGCTTACGCGAGACTGGTTCTACCGCCGTGCTTTGCACACAGGTGGCTGGAGGGTGTTAGTTTCTCCAACTTTAGTTGAACCGAGTGTGGCTACGCCCGGTCCTTGCGAAGGTTAAAACGGCATCAACTTGACAAACTATCGTTGTGGTTTTTATGCGTAGGTGAGATTGGTTCTTGCTTAAGCCCGTAGCAGCCACGTAAAACTTGCAACAAACAAAGTAGAGGACGTCTAACTTGTTTTTGCAGGGCATGTTGTGATGTGATATGGTCAAGACATGATGCTAAATTTTATTGTATGAGATGATCATGTTTTGTAACCGAGTTATCGGCAACTGGCAGGAGCCATATGGTTGTCGCTTTATTGTATGCAATGCAATCGCCCTGTAATACTTTACTTTATCACTAAGCGGTAGCGATAGTCGTAGAAGCATAAGATTGGCGATACGACAACGATGCTACGATGGAGATCAAGGTGTCGCGCCGGTGACGATGGTGATCATGACGGTGCTTCGGAGATGGAGATCACAAGCACAAGATGATGATGGCCATATCATATCACTTATATTGATTGCATGTGATGTTTATCTTTTTATGCATCTTATCTTGCTTTGATTGACGGTAGCATTATAAGATGATCTCTCACTAATTATCAAGAAGTGTTCTCCCTGAGTATGCACCGTTGCCAAAGTTCGTCGTGCCCAGACACCACGTGATGATCGGGTGTGATAAGCTCTATGTCCATCTACAACGGGTGCAAGCCAGTTTTGCACATGCAGAATACTCGGGTTATACTTGACGAGCCTAGCATATGCAGATATGGCCTCGGAACACGGAGACCGAAAGGTCGAGCGTGAATCATATAGTAGATATGATCAACATAATGATGTTCACCATTGAAGACTAATCCATTTCACGTGATGATCGGTCATGGTTTAGTTGATTTGGATCACGTGATCACTTAGAGGATTAGAGGGATTTCTATCTAAGTGGGAGTTCTTAAGTAATATGATTAATTGAACTTAAATTTATCATGAACTTAGTCCTGGTAGTATTAGCATATCTATGTTGTAGATCAATAGCTCGCGTTGTTGCTTCCCTATGTTTATTTTGATATGTTCCTAGAGAAAATTGTGTTGAAAGATGTTAGTAGCAATGATCCGGATTGGATCCGTGATCTGAGGTTTATCCTCATTGCTGCACAGAAGAATTATGTCCTTGATGCACCGCTAGGTGACGGACCTATTACAGGAGTAGATGCAGACGTTATGAACGTTTGGCTAAGCTCAATATGATGACTAGTTGAGAGTTTAGTGAACCATGCTTAAGGGCTTAGAATCGGGACTTCAAAGACGTTTTGAACGTCATGGACCATATGAGATGCTCCAGGAGTTGGAGTTAATATTTCAAGCAAATACCCGAGTTGAGAGATATGAAGTCTCCAACAAGTTCTATAGCTAAAAGATGGAGGAGAATAGCTCAAACAGTGAGCATGTGCTCAGATTGTCTGGTTACTACAATCGCTTGAATCAAGTGGGAGTTAATCTTCCAAATAAAATAGTGATTGACAGAATTCTCTAGTCACCATCACCAAGTTAGTAGAACTTCGTGATGAACTATGATATGCAAGGGATAACGGAAACGATTCCCAAGCTCTTCGTGATGCTAAAATCGACGAAGGTAGAAATCAAGAAAAACATCAAGTGTTGATGGTAGACAAGACCACTAGTTTCAAGAAAAGGGCAAAGGGAAGAAGGCGAACTTCAAGAAGAACGGCAAGCAAGTTGCTGCTCAAGTGAAGAAGCCCAAGTCTGGTCCTAAGCCCGAGACTAAGTGCTTCTACTACAAAGGGACTGGTCACTAGAAGTGGAACTGCCCCAAGTATTTGGTGGATAAGAAGGATGGCAAAGTGAACAAAAGTATATTTGATATACATGTTATTGATGTGTACTTTACTAGTGTTTATAGCAACCCCTCAGTATTTGATACTGGTTCAGTTGCTAAGAGTAGTAACTCGAAACAGAAGTTGCAGAATAAACAGAGACTAGTTAAGGGTGAAGTGACGATGTGTGTTGGAAGTAGTTCCAAGATTGATATGATCATTATCACACACTCCCCTATACTTTCGGGATTAGTGTTGAACCTAAATAAGTGTTATTTGGTTTTTGTGTTGAGCATGAATATGATTTGATCATGTTTATTGCAATACGGTTATTCATTAAAGTCAAAGAATAATTGTTGTTCTGTTTACATGAATAAAACCTTCCATGGTCATACACCCAATGAAACAAGTTCGTTGGATCTCGATCGTAGTGATACACATATTCATAATATTGAAACCAAAAGATGCAAAGTTAATAATGATAGTGCAACTTATTTGTGGCACTGCCGTTTAGGTCATATTGGTGTAAAGCGCATGAAGAAACTCCATACTGATGGGCTTTTGGAATCACTTGATTATGAATCACTTGATGCTTGCGAACCATGCCTTATGGGCAAGATGACTAAAACGCCGTCCTCCGGAACAATGAAGCAAGCAACAGATTTGTTGGAAATCATACATAGTGATGTATGTGGTCCGATGAATATTAAGGCTTGCAGCAGGTATCATTATTTTCTGACCTTCACAGATGATTTGAGCAGATATGGGTATATCTACTTGATGAAACATAAGTCTGAAACATTTGAAAAGTTCAAAGAATTTCAGAGTAAAGTGAAGAATCATCGAACAAGAAAATAAAAGTTTCTACGATATGATCGTGGAGGAGAATATTTGAGTTACGAGTTTGGTCTTCAATTAAAACAATGTGAAATAGTTTCACAAACTCATGCCACCTGGAACACCATAGCATAATGGTGTGTCCGAATGTCATAGCCGTACTTTATTGGATATAGTACAATCTATGATGTTTCTTACCGATTTACCAATATCGTTTTGGGATCATGCATTAGAGATAGCTACATTCACATTAAAAAGGGGCACCATCAAAGTCCGTTGAGACGACACAATATGAACTATGGTTTGGCAAGAAACCAAAGTTGTCGTTTCTTAAAGTTTGGGGTTGCGATGCTTATAAGAAAAAGTTTCATCATGATAATCTCAAACCCAAATCGGAGAAAAGTGTCTCCATAGGATACCCAAAGGAGACAGTTGGGTACACCTTCTATCACAGACCCGAAGGCAAGACATTCGTTGCTGAGAATGGATACTTTCTAGAGAAGAAGTTTCTCTCGAAAGAAGTGAGTGGGAGGAAAGTAGAAAACTTGATAAGGTAAATGTACCTTCTCCATTGGAAAGTAGTTCATCACAGAAATCTGTTCCTGTGTCTACTACACCAATTAGTGAGGAAGCTAATGATGATGATCATGTAACTTCAGATCAAGTTACTACCGAATCTCGTAGATAAACCAGAGTGAGATCCGCACCAGAGTGGTATGGTAATCCTGTTCTGGAAGTTATGTTACTAGACCATAACGAACCTACGAACTATGAGGAAGCGATGATGAGCCCAGATTCCACGAAATGGCTTGAGGCCATGAAATCTGAGATAAGATCCATGTATGAGAACAAAGTATGGACTTTGGTTGACTTGCCCGATGATCGGCAAGCAATTGAGAATAAATGGATCTTCGAGAGGAAGATGGACGCTGATAGTAGTGTTACTATCTACAAAGCTAGAATTGTCGCAAAAGGTTTTCGACAAGTTCAAGGTGTTGACTACGATGAGAGTTTCTCACTCGTATCTATGCTTAAGTCTGTCCGAATCATGTTAGCAATTGCCGCATTTTATGAAATCTGGCAAATGGATAAACAAAACTACATTCCTTAAAGGATTTATTTAAGAAGAGTTGTATATGATGCAACCAGAAGGTTTTCTCGATCCTAAAAGTGTTAACAGAATGTGCAAGCTCCAGCGATCCATCTATGGACTGGTGCAAGCTTCTCGGAGTTGGAATATACGCTTTGATAAGTTGATCAAAGCATATAGTTTTATACAGACTTACGATGAAGCCTGTATTTACAAGAAAGTGAGTGGGAGCACTACAACATTTCTGGTAAGTATATGTGAATGACATATTGTTGATCAGAAATAATGTAGAATTATTCTGCAAAGCATAAAGGAGTGTTTGAAAGGAGTTTTTCAAAGAAAGACCTCGGTAGAGCTGCTTACATATTGAGCATCAAGATCTATAGAGATAGATCAAGACGCTTGATAAGTTTTTTCAATGAGTACATACCTTGACAAGATTTTGAAGTAGTTCAAAATGGAACAGTCAAAGAAAGAGTTCTTACCTGTGTTACAAGGTGTGAAATTAAGTAAGACTCAAAACCCGACCACGACAGAAGATAGAAAGAGAATGAAAGTCATTCCCTATGCCTTGGCCATAGGTTCTATAAAGTATGCCATGTTGTGTACCAGATCTATTGTATACCCTACACTGATTTTTGGCAAGGGAGTACAATAGTGATCTAGGAGTAGATCACTGGACAGCAGTCAAAATTATCCTTAGTGGAATAAGGATATGTTTCTCGATTATGGAGGTGACAAAAAGGTTCGCCGTAAAGGGTTTCGTCGATGCAAGTTTTGACACTGATCTGGATGACTCTAAGTCTCGATCTAGATACATATTAGAAGTGGGAGAAATTAGCTAGAGTAGCTCCGTGCAGAGCATTGTAGACATACAAAATTGCAAAATACATAACGGATCTGAATGTGAAAGACCCGTTGACTAAGATTCTCACACAAGCAAAACATGATCACACCTTAGTACTCTTTGGGTGTTAATCACATAGCGATATGAACTAGATTACTGAATCTAGTTAACCCTTTGGGTGTTGGTCACATGGCGATGTGAACTATGGGTGTTAATCACATGATGATGTGAACTATCGATGTTAATCACATGGTGATGTGATCTAGATTATTGACTCTAGTGCAAGTGGGAGATTGAAGGAAATATGCCCTAGAGGCAATAATAAAGTTATTATTTATTTCCTTATATCATGATAAATGTTTATTATTCATGCTAGAATTGTATTGACCGGAAACATAATACATGTGTGAATATATAAACAAACAGAGTGTCACTAGTATGCCTCTACTTGACTAGCTCGTTAATCAAAGATGGTTATGTTTCCTAACCATAAACAAAGAGTTGTTATTTGATTAACGAGGTCACATCATTAGTTGAGTGATCTGATTGACATGACCCATTCCATTAGCTTAGCACCCGATCGTTTAGTATGTTGCTATTGCTTTCTTCATGACTTATACATGTTCCTATGACTATGAGACTATGCAACTCCCGTTTACCGGAGGAACACTTTGTGTGCTACCAAACGTCACAACGTAACTGGGTGATTATAAAGGTGCTCTACAGGTGTCTCCGAAGGTACTTGTTGGGTTGGCGTATTTCGAGATTAGGATTTGTCACTCCGAGTGTCGGAGAGGTATCTCTGGGCCCTCTCGGTAATTCACATCACATAAGCCTTGCAAGCATTACAACTAATGTGTTAGTTGTGAGATGATGTATTACGGAACGAGTAAAGAGACTTGCCGATAACGAGATTGAAGTAGGTATTGGATACTGACGATCGAATCTCGGGCAAGTAACATACCGATGACAAAGGGAACAACGTATGTTGTTATGCGGTCTGACCGATAAAGATCTTCGTAGAATATGTAGGAGCCAATATGGGCATCCAGGTCCCACTATTGGTTATTGACCGGAGACGTGTCTCGGTCATGTCTACATTGTTCTCGAACCGTAGGGTCCGCACGCTTAACGTTACGATGATAGTTATTATGAGTTTATGCATTTTGATGTACCGAAGGTTGTTCGGAGTCCCGGATGTGATCACGGACATGACGAGGAGTCTCGAAATGGTTGAGACATAAAGATCGATATATTGGACGGCTATATTCGGACACCGGAATTGTTCCGAATGATTTCGGATAAAACCGGAGTGCCGGAGGGGTTACCGGAACCCCCCGGGGAAGTAATGGGCCTTAGTGGGCCTGAGGGGAGAGAGAGGGCAGCAGCCGAGGAGGTGGCGCCCCCCCCCCCTCATGGGGAGTCCGAATAGGACTAGGAGGGGGGGGGGCGCGGCCCCCTTTCCCTTTCCCTCTCCCTCTCTTTCCTTCCCCCTCTCTATTCCTAATTGGATTAGGAAAGGGGAGTCCTACTCCCACTAGGAGGAGGACTCCCCCCCTCTCCTTGGCGCGCCCCAAGGGCCGGCCGGCCTCCCCCTTGCTCCTTTATATACGGGGGCAGGGGGCACCCTAGGACACACAAGTTGACCATCGTGATCGTTCCTTAGCCGTGTGCGGTGCCCTCCTCCACCATATTCCACCTCGGTCATATTGTAGCGGTGCTTAGGCAAAGCCCTGCGACGGTTGAACATCAAGATCGTCACCACGCCGTCGTGCTGACGGAACTCCTCCCCGAAGCTTTGCTGGATCGGAGCCCGGGGAGCGTCATCGAGCTGAACGTGTGCCAAGAACTCGGAGGTGCCGGAGTAACGGTGCTTGGATCGGTTGGACCGGGAAGACATACGACTACTTCCTCTACGTTGCGTCAACGCTTCTGCTTCAGTCTACGAGGGTACGTAGACAACACTCTCCCCTCTCGTTGCTATGCATCACCATGATCTTGCGTGTGCGTAGGATTTTTTTTTGAAATTACTACGTTCCCCAGCAGTTTTGGTGGGCTTAATCCTCGAGGGATCTATGCCCATTTTCCGCACTGTATCCTGGTAAAGCAGGTTCAGGCTGCTGCCGCCGTCCATAAGGACTCTTGTGAGATGAAATCCGTCAATAATTGGGTCTAGAACCAATGCGGCGAAGCCGCCATGACGGATGCTAGTGGGGTGGTCCCTTCGATCAAAGGTGATCGGGCAGGAGGACCATGGGTTGAACTTTGGGGCGACTGGCTCCATCGCGTATACGTCCCGTAACGCACGCTTCCGCTTCCTTTTGGGGATGTGGGTTGCGTATATCATGTTCACCGTCCGCACTTGTGGGGGGAAACCCTTCTGTCCACTGTTGGTCGGCGGCATGGGCTCCTCCTCGTCGTTGCTACGCAGCCCCTTGTCTCTATTTTCGGCGTTTAAGTTGCCTGCCTGCTTGAACACCCAACAATCCCTGTTGGTGTGATTGGCTGGCTTTTCGGGGGTGCCATGTATCTGGCACAAGCGGTCGAGTATTCGTTCCAAACTGGACGGGCCATGAGTATTCCTTTTGAATGGCTTTTTTCGCTGACCGGATTTGTAGCCTTTGAATCCGGCATTGACTGTCGTATCCTCGTTACTATCGCTGTTAATGCGGCGCTTTTGCTTGTTCCGATGCGACCTGCCACTTTTGTCCTTGTTATCCGAATTACCAAGGTTCTTGGTTAAGTTGTTGATGCGAGCTAGCCAGCTGTCTTCTCCCGCGCAAAAGCGGGTCATGAGTGTCGTGAGGGCTGCCATAGATTTCGGCTTTTCCTGTCCAAGGTGCCGGGCAAGCCATTCGTCGTGGATATTATGCTTGAAGGCCGCTAGGGCCTCTGTGTCCGGACAGTCGACTATTTGGTTTTTCTTTGTTAGGAACCGTGTCCAGAATTGCTTGGCCGATTCCTCTGGCTGCTGAATTATGTTGCTTAGGTCATCGGCGTCCGGTGGTCGCACATAGGTACCCTGGAAATTGTCGAGGAATGCGGCTTCCAGGTCCTCCCAAGAACCGATTGAATCTGCTGGCAAGCTGTTAAGCCAATGCTGGGCCGGTCCCTTAAGTTTGAGCGGGAGGTATTTGATGGCATGTAGATCATCGCCACGGGCCATGTGGATATGAAGGAGATAATCCTTGATCCATACCGCAGGATTTGTTGTGACATCGTATGATTCGATGTTTACGGGTTTGAAACCCTCAGGGATTTTATGATCCATTACTTCATCTGTGAAGCATAGTGGGTGTGCGGCACTTCTGTGTTGGGCTATATCACGACGTAGCTCGAACGAGCTTTGTCGATTTTTTTTGGCCCGGCCGGATTTATTATATCCAGAGTGACGATCCACGTCACGTGCCGTGGGGCGCCCACGCGATCCGTAGATCGATCTTGCTTGCCTTGCCTTGTCCTCAAGTATCTCCCGCAGGTCTGGCGCGTTTTCCCATGCCTTAGCATGTTTTGAGCGGCGCCGGGGCACGGCTTGAGTGGAGGGCCGAGAGGCCTCTCTGTCATGGCCATGAGGTGGCCGGTCGGCCATGTCATGCGCTGGTGATGTAGGTGCTTCCTCTTCTAATCGAGGTAGCAGCCTGCGCTTTGGGTAACTTTTGGAGGGGCGTTCGAGTTCATACTCTTCGGCCGCAAGGACTTCAGTCCATCTGTCAGCTAGCAAGTCTTGATCAGCTCTAAGCTGTTGCTGCTTTTTCTTGAGGCTGCTTGCCGTGGCTATAAGCCTGCGTTTAAAACGCTCTTGTTCGGCGGGATCCTCTGGCACGGCGAATTCATCGTCGTCAAGGCTTGCCTCGTCTTCGGAGGGAGGCATATAATTGTCATCCTCAACCTCTCTGTCTGCCGCTCTCTCGTGAGGGCTGGCTTCTCCATCCTCCTGTGCTGAATCTTGCTGGAGGGGGTGTTCTTCGGCGCTATCCGGAGTATTATTATCTCCCGTGCCGGAATCACCGTTTTTTACTTTGGCGGGATTTAGAGCGGCGCCGCTGACGCCGGCGCTTGGGCTGTTTCTTGGAGGTGTCATCCCCCGCTGTTCCATCGCCATCTCCATCTTTTGGAGTGTCCACCATATATATGTCGTACGACGAGGTGGCTTTCCAGTGCCCTATAGGCGCTGGTTCTTGATCGTCTCCTGCATCGGCGTCCATACCGTCGATGTCTTTAGAGTCGAAATCGAGTATGTCGGTTAAATCATCGACAGTGGCTACAAAGTGGGTGGTGGGTGGGCTTTGAATTTCTTCATCGTCCGTATCCCATCCTTGCTAACCGTAGTCCGGCCAGGGCTCTCCTGATAAAGAGAGAGACTTTAGTGACTTCAGAATGTCGCCAAAGGGCGAGCGCTGAAAGACGTCTGCAGCGGTGAACTCCATGATCGGCGCCCAATCGGATTCGATCGGCAGGGGCGCGGGGGGCTCGGAGTCCGGAGAGGAGTCCGGCCACTCGGAGTCACGGGCCTTGCAGATTGCGGGGCTGGTGTTCGGCTCGATCGCCTCTAAGATTGCATCCCCCGAGGCAGTGTCCAACCACTCATCCTCGATCGGCGCAGTAGGCTCCGAAATAATGGTCAGAATCGATGCGTGTGCGGCCTCCGGGGCACTGTCTGGCGGTAGAGCTAGATCATGCCCATTGAGACAGTGCGGCGCGCTCAGCTGTGGCTCGAATCCGTCGAAGATCATTCCCCGCGGATGGCAGCCGTGTAGTTTAAACTTCTAAATCTGACCTGATGGCCAGGGGCATAGCTTTCGATCTGCTCAAGGTGGCCAAGCGAATTGGCCCGCAGTGCGAAGCCGCCGAAGACGAAGATCTGTCCGGGGAGAAAAGTCTCACCCTGGACTGCATCGTTGTTGATGATCGAAAGAGCCATCGGGCCTAAAAGCGACGACACAGAGGAACTCTCAATGAAAGCACCAATGTCGGCGTCAAAACCGGCGGATCTCGGGTAGGGGGTCCCGAACTGTGCGTCTAGGCGGATGGTAACAGGAGACAAGGGACACGAAGTTTTACGCAGGTTCGGGCCCTCTTGATGGAGGCAAAACCCTACGTCCCGCTTGATTAATATTGATGATATGGGTAGTACAAGAGTAGATCTACCACGAGATCAAGGAGGCTAAACCCTAGAAGCTAGCCTATGGTACGATTGTTGTATGTTGTGATTCGTCCTACGGACTAAAACCCTCCGGTTTATATAGACACCGGAGAGGGTTAGGGTTACACAAAGTCGGTTACAATGGTAGGAGATCTGAATATCCGCATCGCCAAGCTTGCCTTCCACGCCGAGGAAAGTCCCATCCGGACACGGGACGAAGTCTTCAATCTTATATCTTCATAGTCCAGGAGTCCGGCTGAAGGTATAGTCCAGCCATCCGGACACCCCCTAATCCAGGACTCCCTCACACGCCATGGCACCTCCGCACTCCGCCTGGTTGCCGCGCACCACCTTTGGATTGACGTTGAAAGTCTTGAGCCATAGGCCGAAATGGGGGCGGATGGAGAGGAAAGCCTCGCACACGACGATAAACGCCGAGATGTTGAGGATGAAGTTCGGGGCCAGATCGTGGAAATCCAGGCCGTAGTAGAACATGAGCCCCCGGACAAATGGGTGGAGAGGAAAGCCTAGTCCGCGGAGGAAATGGGGAAGGAATACTACCCTCTCATGGGGCCTTGGGGTGGGGAGGAGCTACCCCTTTTCAGGAAGCCGGTGTGCGATGTTGTTGGACAAGTATCCGGCCTTCCTTAGCTTTTTGACATGGCCCTCCGTGACGGAGGAGACCATCCACTTGCCTCCCGCTCCGGACATGGCTGGAGAAGGTTGAGGTGGGAAGTGCGGACTTGGGCGCTGGAGCTCGAGTGCGCGGAAGACGGATAGGCAAAGGAGGAAGAAGGCGTAGGTAAAAGGTGGATCCTTATCCCCTTATATGGGCGGATGCGGCTATGCGTCCCCACCAGCCTGATAAAACTCGCTTATCTCCCAAGCGCCGTAATCAATGGCGCGGTTGGGTTACCCACATCAGTATTGATGAGAATCCCGTGAAATGAGGGGACACGATCTCTGCTTTGACAAGATGTGCCAAGGAAACCGCCTCGTGAAACGCGCTGAGGTGGGGGAGTAAAAACAATTCGAATAAAGGCTTGGCCGTAGTGTGATGTCGTGCTACGGAATACGTCAGCAGATTATATTTGTGTAAATATTATTCTCTCTATGGCAATATGTGGAAACTTATTTTGCAGAGCCGAACACTATCCTTTGTGTTCAAAATCTTCTATGAAGTACGTGGAGGAGGAACCCGCCTTGCAGTGCCGAAGACAATATGCGCGCCGGACTCGTCGTCATTGAAGCCTGGTTCAAGGGCTACTGAGGGAGTCCTGGATTAGGGGGTGTCCGGATAGCCGGACTATACCTTCAGCCAGACTCCTAGACTATGGAGATATAAGATTGAAGACTTCGTCCCGTGTCCGGAAGGGACTTTCCTTGGTGTGGAAGGCAAGCTTGGCAACGCGGATATGTAGATCTCCTACCATTGTAACCGACTCTGTGTAACCCTAACCCTCTCCGGTGTCTATATAAACCGGAGGGTTTTAGTCCGTAGGACAGAAGAAGAACAACAATCATACCATAGGCTAGCTTCTAGGGTTTAGCCTCCTTGATCTCGTGGTAGATCTACTCTTGTACTACCCATATCATCAATATTAATCAAGCAGGAGTAGGGTTTTACCTCCATCGAGAGGGCCCGAACCTGGGTAAAAACATCGTGTCCCTTGTCTCCTGTTACCATCCGCCTAGACGCACAGTTTGGGACCCCCTACCCGAGATCCGCCGGTTTTGACACCGACAGTCGCCCTGACGCAGCCCCCGCTTATTGTGAAAGTAGTGACCTACTTTGCCGTTAACCGCAATTGCCATTTGGCCCCCCGAGACCAGCTGAAGCATGTGGTGGACCCATACAGGCAAGAATCCTCTTCCCAGGAGGACCTGTCTAAGGAAGTCCAAATTAACACGATTGTATGCTTTTTCGAAATCAAGTTTTAGAAGAATCGCTGGCTGTCGCGTTCGTTTGAGTGTGTGGACGATCTCGAGGAGGGCGAGAGGCCCCTCCAAAATGTTACGCCCTCTAATGAACGCGGACTGATATCTACTAATAATGCGATGAGCTATAGTAGTCAACCGCTTAGAGCAGGCTTTTAAACAAATTTTAAAAGGCACGTTGATTAGCGCAATGGGTCTAAATTGCCTAATATTATCCGCACCCTGCACTTTAGGGATTAGGGAAAGGATCCCAAAGTTTAAGCGGTAGATATTCACTTCTCCACGCATAAAAACGTTGCACATCACAAATATCTGGCCCTGTAGAAGTGACCAGAAGCGTTTGAACATGGCCACCGGCCAGCCATCCAGGCCGGGGGGCGTGTCTGACTTCATGTCGTGAACGGCCGCGTCGATTTCCTGAGGAGTGAATGCGAGGCCTAACTCCTCGTTTTCGGCATCAGACACCCTACATGCCGGATGCCACAAATCCGTGCGTAGGCGTGCTAATGGGGGTTCGCAAGTGCCCATCAATTGTATGTAGAACTGATAGACATGGCGCATGATATCACTTTGACGCAACAGCAGCCCCTGCTCCGATTGCAGTCTAAGGATAGCGCACTTGCGGCGATGGCCATTCGCGTAGGCGTGGAAATACTTCGTGTTCGCGTCACCTTTTAGGGTCAACTTGAGCCCCCTCTCCTACGCTAGTACTCTTCTTCACTCTGAAGAAGCGCCTCCACCTGCCCCTCCGGGTCATAGCGATGTGCCCACTCTTGCTCAGAGAACGGACGGGCATCGGCCTGGGCATCCAGAGCCGCGAGCTCCTGAACTAAACGGGCCCACTGAAGTTTGTCATCGCGCCCTTGGTTGGCCCCCAACCTTTGAGAGACGCGCGGAGGCCCTCCCCTATCGCGACCCATAACTCCATGGGCCCCCGCTCGGGTCCGAGCCTGTTGATACAGGTGCCCCACTTCCGTCTAAACACCTAGTCGAAATCTGGGATTTCGAACCAAGCTCTTTCAAAGAAGAAGCGGGGGCTTCGCCTGAGCCTGTCCTCCCTCGTAGACAAGACCAGAGGCATGTGGTCGGACCCAATTCGGGTTTCTGCCACCAGCGAGCACATGGGAAACAACACCTCCCATTCGGTCGTAACGAACACTCGATCTAGCACTAATTGCACCGGCGATAGTTGCTTGTTGGTCCAAGTGTAACGCGCCCCGGTTCTGGCCACTTCCCTAAGTGCCATGGCTGCAATCGCGTTATTAAACATGGAAACCCTATTCCAGTTTATGTTCGTGTTGTTCTTGTCCGCTCCCGAGCGGATCAAGTTAAAATCTCCCCCCATCACGAGAGGAAGATTGAGGGCGACCATGTGTCCCACCCTTGCCTGAAGCTCGTCCAAGAACTTGAGCGAGCGCGAGTGGTCCATAGGGCCGTAGACTACGATCACCACCCACTCCTGTAGCGTCACCCTATGCCTGGCGTGGGCCGAAATAAAAAAGGTGCTTGTCTCCCAAGACAACACCTCGAAGCAAGCAATACTAAGGCCTAGAAGCATGCCATCCGAGTGCCCGCGAGCCGGTGACCAGTGCCACGCGAATCGCTTAACGGGATCGATCGCAAGTAAATCATGGTGAAGAAATTCGGTCTTAATGGTTTCCTGGATGCCTACCGCGTCAATGCCCTCATTGCGCATGTACTCTTTAAGCTGGGCCCGCCTCCCAGCATGGCCAAAGCCTCGGATGTTCCAATAAAGGAACCGCATTTAGATAATGCGATTGCGGAGGCGGATCCCTCACGAGGTCACCACTTTAGCCACGCGCCTCGTCTTAGGCTGCAGACGAAGGAGGGAGGCGGTAGCAGCCCCTTTTGCTACCTCTCCCTGATCGGGTTGCACAGCCACGGTCGAGGGTACCCCCGCATCCCCAACTGGCACGGCCGCGCGCACAGCTACAGCTTGCGCTAAAGCTACCTACACAAGTTCTTTCGAACGGACGAGGGAAATCAACTCCCGAGCCTCGCATTCATTCGCCATATTAACCCCACTATCCCCCAAAATCTCACCAGAGTGATCATCCGAGAAGGAATCTAGAATCGTAAAGCGAGAAGGGATGGACTGTTACCTTCGATCTCCATGTTCTTCTCCGCCTGCAGGAGTTGAGCGCGTCGAAGAGACGGGAAGTTGCCCTTGGCGCCCTTGGGACGGCCGCTGGTGCGCACCGGAGTCGGAGCCGCTGCCACCGCCTTGGAGTGCCTGGCCTTGGAGATCGGCAGCACCGCGGCCTCCGCCAGCAGGTCCGTGCCAGGTCCAGCAGGGGCAGTCGCGGCCCACCCCCAGCCAGAGTGTTCGGGGCTGCCAGCGCCATGATCGCCTGCTTCGGAGTGGCTGGGGCACCCAGGTTCTCCATCGGCGGGATCGATGCAGCCACCTTGCGCCCCACTGTCTTCTTCGCCTGTCGCATGGAGCCACTCTTGCTCACATCACCGGAAGTAGGAGACGTCCACATGTCGGAGCCGATTCCCTGGTCACCCACAGCGGTCCCCGGGGAGAGCATGACTGGGAGCAGGGAGGAGCGGCGTCAAGAGTCGCACGAGGCCGTCGCGCCCCGGTCCGCGTCAGAGTCGAGGGCCATGTTGGTGCCGTACTGGTCCAATGTCGGAGGAGCGCTCACGGACTGAGCGACGCAGCCGCCGCCGAGCCCCTGCCCTTGGACGGGCCCGCCGTCTTGTCCAGAGACTTGTCGTGGAGACCCAGCTTGTGAAGGAAATATGCCCTAGAGGTAGTAATAAAGTTGTTATTTATATTTCCTTATATCATGATAAATTTTTATTATTCATGCTAGAATTGTATTAACCGGAAACTTAGTAAGTGTGTGAATACATAGACAATCAGAGTGTCACTAGTATGCCTCTACTTGACTAGCTCGTTGAAACAAAGATGTTAAGTTTCCTAGCCATAGACATGAGTTGTCATTTGATTAACGGGATCACATCATTAGAGAATGATGTGATTGACTTGACCCATTCCGTTAGCTTAGCATTTGATCATTTAGTATATTGCTATTGCTTTCTTCATGACTTATACATGTTCCTATGACTATGAGATTATGCAACTCCTGAATACCGGAGGAACACTTTGTGTGCTACCAAACGTCACAACGTAACTGGGTGATTATGAAGGTGCTCTATAGGTGTCTCCGATGGTACTTGTTGAGTTGGCATAGATCGAGATTAGGATTTGTCACTCCGATTGTCGGAGAGGTATCTCTGGGCCCTCTCGGTAATGCACATCACTATAAGCCTTGTAAGCATTGTAACTAATGAATTAGTTGAGGGATGATGTATTACGAAACGAGTAAAGAGACTTGCCAGTAACGATATTGAACTAGGTATTGAGATACCAACGATCGAATCTCGGGGAAGTAACATACCGATGACAAAGGGAACAACGTATGTTGTTATGCGGTTTCACCGATAAAGATCTTCGTAGAATATGTGGGATCCAGTATGAGCATCCAGTTTCCGCTATTTGTTATTGACCGGAGACGTGTCTCGGTCATGTCTACATAGTTCTCGAACCCGTAGGGTCCGCACGCTTAACGTTCGGTGACGATCGGTATTATGAGTTTATGTGTTTTGATGTACTGAAGGTAGTTCGGAGTCCCGGATGAGATCGGGGACATGACGAGGAGTCTCGAAATGGTCGAGACGTAAAGATCGATATATTGGACGACTATATTTGAACATCGGAAAGGTTCCGAGTGATTTGGGTATTTTCGGAGTACCGGGGAGTTACGGGAATACGGGGGAAGAAGTAATGGGCCTCATGGGCCAAGTGGTGGAAGAGATGAGGCAGGACAAGGTAGGGCGCGCGGCCCCCCTAGCCCAAACCGAATTGGACTAGGGGTCCGGGCCCCCTTTCCTCCTTTCCTCCCTCTCCTTCCTTCTCCCTCCCTTCCTCTTGGTGGACTCCTACTAGGACTCCAAGTCCTAGTAGGACTCCACACTTGGGCGTGCCTCTAGGGCCGGCCGGCCTCCCCTCCTCTCCTCCTTTATATATTGAGGCAAGGGGCATCCCATGGATACACAAGTTGATCTGTTGATCTTTTAGCCGTGTGTGGTGCCCCCTCCACCATAACCCACCTCGTCATATCGTAGCGGTGCTTAGGCGAAGCCTTGCGTCGGTAGCATCATCATCACCGTCATCACGCCGTTGTGCTAACGGAACTCTCCCGCGAAGCTCTGCTGGATCTTGAGTTCGTGGGACGTCACCGAGCTGAACGTGTGCTGAACTCGGAGGTACCGTGCGTTCGGTACTTGGATCGGTCGGATCGTGAAGACGTACGACTACATCAACCGCGTTCTCATAACGCTTTCACTTACGGTCTACGAGGGTACGTGGACAACACTCTCCCCTCTTGTTGCTATGTATCACCATGATGTTGCGTGTGTGTAGGAATTTTTTTGAAGTGACTACGTTCCCCAATAGCTTGTCCCACGCTGCTGTGTCGATGGAGTCATCGCCCATGCTCTCGTCATTGTCTTAATGCGCGTCCTTGTCGCCAGGGCCTTTGCCGTTGGAGGGCGGCAGCGGGGGAGGAGCCGTACCATGGCCCAGCGCAGCCAGCTCGGGCTCCAGCTTGATGTCGTAGCTCTCCCCATTGAACCACAGCTCGACGTGGGCGCGCAGCTTGGCAGGAGAGCGGTAGGCGAACCGCATCCACACCAGGGCCACCCGAATCAGGGACAGCTCGTCGACCATGATGGGGCGTCCGATCATGGTGGTGGCCGCCATGAGCCGATCCGCCCGGCGCTACTTGGGGGGACGCCCCACAGCTTCACCCACACCTCCGGCATGGTCATCGCCTTGGGTTCCTCCTCGCGCACCTCCCGGATGTCCGCCATGATATTGTTGAGGGAAAGGAAGAGCTTGCCGCTCCTCGTCGCCATCCGCACCATCGCCTTGTTGGGGAACACCACCGAGAAGCAGTCCGCACCCACGGGGAGCACCTGCCAGTCCCACTCGCCTTCGAAGAGGTGGGGCAACTCTGCCTCCAGCACGGCAGAAGAGAGCTGTCACATCCCACCTAGCTCATGCATTAGAGTGTGCATCATGTTTACTTTTGACAGAAATTTGAAATGGGGAAGGCAGAAACCCCCAGCACCCCTCCTGAAATCAAATAGGGTTTACTAAAAAATATTTTCAATGAACCTGAAATGCCCTTCTAAAATGTTCACTCTCTTTGTCTTGGGTTGAAACCTCTGGCAAAAATGGTGCATATTTTTCTAGGTCAACAGAAGGTCATTGAATTAATGCATTAGTATTTGAATTTGGGCATTTCAAATTTATAAAAATTTTCAAATGCTCAGATATCTCCAAACTAAAATGTTCCTTGCTGGAATTATTCTAACTAAGGATCAGATGAAGTTTGGTGATTTTAGGAGTTATTTTAGTATTTTTAATAAGTCTACAAAGTTACAAAAGAAATAGAAAAGGAAACACAAATCAGGAAAAGACTTACCTGGCCAAACCCACCAGCCGGCCCACCTGGCGGCCCAGCACTGTGCTGGCCCGAGCCAGCCAGCTGCTTCGTCCCTGCCAGGCAGGCAGGGTGGTGACGCCGACGAGCGCGAGCTCGCCACGACGCCACCTGCTCGCCGCTTCGCCGCCCGACGCGCTGGACGACCTCCACGTCGTGCCCCCGACCCCGTGGACACGTCCACTTCCCCCTGCCTCTCTCCCTCGCTCCCTCACCGCCATGGCCGACGCTGCCGCGCCCACGCCGCCGTGAATCCACGCCCCTCGTCCCCCCCGTGCTGCTCCACTGTGTCCTGCAGCTCCGCCACCTCCTCCTCGAGCGTTCCACCAAGCCACGCCTCGCCGGGAGCCTGCGAACGACCTCCTCGAGCTCGTCTTCAACCTTCGGCCGCCCAGATCGCCATCGCCGCCCCGCTTGCTCCGGCTCGTCCCCGACCCCGCCGTCAGCTCCGTCGCAACCGCGGTGAGCCTAGCTAGCTTCCCATCCCCTCCGTTCTGCTTCTTGTGCACCACAGCGAGCACACGCAGCTCACCTGCACGCGCCGCCGCCTGGCCACGTCGCCGGCGTTGCTCCGGTGACCATTTGGTCACGGGCCTGTGCCCGTCACACCCCACGCGCCACGTAGAGGCCGTAGGTGCTAGTTCCACCTCGCCTAAGCCACTGCAGCCACGCACACGAGCTGGCCGAGCTTCGGCCTCCACCTGACCTCGTCGCCGGCGTCGTTTCCGGCGACCCTGAGGCCAGCCACCACCACAGCTAGATGCGGGCGAGCACCAGCTGCCCGTAGCCGCTCTCTGCGCTGCAAACGGAGCCCTGTGGGCGAATCCCGCAGTGCGCCGCCACGTCTGGCCTCGCCGGCGGCTAAACGCCGGCGGGCCTTGACCTTTGACCGGTAGGGTTTGACCCCCTGACGTGGAAAGGTGGGCCCAGTTGACTCCTCCTGAGTCTATGACATGTGGGCCCCGCCTGCTAATTAAACTAGAATTAAGATTAATCTATTTTGCTTAAGCTAATGACCCTGACACGCGGGACCCACGCGTCAGGTTTGACCTGGACCGGTCTATTGACCTGCTGAGGTCAGCATGATCTCATGCTGACGCAATTATCTAATTACTGGATTTATTCTTATACAGGAAAATCCAGAAAATAGTTCAAACTTCAAAAATTCATAGAAAATTATCTGTAACTCCAAATGCAAAGTTCTATATATGAAAAATGATCAGAAAAATCCAAGCTATCCATTGGTGCTGGTTTCATGCATGTCAGAACAAGTTAAACCCACTGTTTAGGCATTACAAGATGATACACTAATATGATCTTAATAAATGAGTTTCCATTTGAATCTTTGGTTCAAATGGGTTCATTCCCTTCTGGTTTAACTTACACTAGGTTAGGACACATTCATATTGCCATGTCATAGCATGCATCATATTGTTGCATATCGCCATGTATTGATTGTGTTCCGATGTGTTCATCGTGGTAGGTTCTGCCTCCGAGGATATCTCCGAGTATCCAACTGAAGGGCAGTATCCCACGACCACTCCATCAGGCAAGCAACTCGTTGATCATTCCGATACAAACCCATGTTCTCGCTTCTGCTCTCACTTACTGCATTAAGACAACGCGTTTCAAACTGCTGTGTGTCGCGGTAGTTGAACCCACTTCCTTTGCATGACCTGTCTTTGCCACAGTAACTAGATGAAACCCACTAGCATGTGTAGGAGTTGATTGAGCCAATACATGTGTGTGTGTTCCTACCATGCTGTGCTTGCTATGCTTAGAGTTGTGTCAGGTCTGGCTCATCGGGATGATGAACTGGAGTGAAAAGTTGTGTCGGTGACAAGAGTGAAGTGTTGAACACGATATGGTAAAGGAATCGATGAGAGGCCATGTAGGAGTACATGGTGGGTTGTTTCATTGAGGCCGTCCTTAAGAACTGAGATCTGTGTTTGTGATCCATGATACAGTTACTACCACACATTGGGCCCTGAAATATGACCCCGCTCGACTTCTTATCCACCCTTGTCCTCTGTCCAGGAGTTGCAAGTAGTTTCTGGTGTTTGTAGTATGCTGGGGGCCGCACGCGGCGCTGACCATCGGGGTGGGCTGTGTTGCGGTAGGCACGTGGCACGGTGTACCGACTCGCCCGTTTGGTGTCTCGGGAACCCTGTTCACATCGTTCGGGGCCGTTAGTGGAAACCTCGGCCGGACTCCCTGCGGATGGAACCCGAATAGGCGATAAACCTGGACTAGAGACTTGAGTGTTTAGGTAGGTCGTGGTCTACACCCACGTCGGCTTTCGCTTGAAGTCTGCCGAGCACATGTCGTGTGCAGACGCTAAGTGGTGGAAACATGTGTGAAGAAGTACACCCCTGCAGGGTTATAAATGATCTATTCGAATAGCCGTGTCCGCGGTAATGGACTTCTGGGTTGCCTATATCAGTTCATAGACAAGTTAAATGGATACTACTAAAAATCTCAAGATAAGTGTGAGTACCACGGATGGCCCTCTCGCAGGATGGCGAGAGAGGATCCACGGTGGAGTATTGAGATGGTGATAGTGGACTCGTGTGCGACAAATGATTTACAAGTGGTGTCTATCGTAGGATAGTTTAGCCAAGAGTCAAAGCTGGCTTGCTGCAATAACACCACTACCTTTTTGAGAATGTGCATGTATGATAGGTTCCTGTTGTAAGACTTGCTGAGTACCTCCGTACTCATGTTGCTTTAATCATGTTTTTCAGACGACTGCACCAACCCCTCTGATGGGTTCTATGTAGACCTCGACGTTGACGAGTGACTTATCACCCAGGTGGTGATCCAAGACTTGTGAAGGGTCGTTGTAGATAGACAGGCTTCGTCAAGCCTTCTTTCTTTCTAGTGTCTGTACTCAGACTACCTTGCTTCCGCATGTGCTTGTATGTTTGTATGACTTGAGTGATGGGTCATGTGACCCCTATCTGTATGGATGATATGTATGGCTCCTCGGAGCCTTCTAAATAAAGTACTTGAGTCGTAGAGTACTGTTGTGATGCCATGTTGTATTTACTCATATCGGGCATATTGTGTGTATGATTGAAATGCTTGGTATGAGTGGGATCCGACTATCTAGTTGTTTATCCTTGGCAGCCTTTCATATGGGGAAATGTAAGTCTTGTGCTTCTGAGCGATAGTAGTCCGCTACAGCCCGGTTCACCGGAGTCCTGCTAGCCAGCACTACTGCTTGGACACTTGACTGGCCGGCATGTGTTTCACGTCGTTCCTATGTCTGTCCCTTCGGGGAAATGTCACGCGCTGTTATTCGGAGTCCTGCCTAGCCTGCTACAGCCCGGGTTACCGGAGTCCTGTTAGCCCAGTGCTACAGCCCGAATAAATACGTTGATGACCGACAGGTTCTATGTGATTCATGTATGCCTGTCCTCATAGGCTAGCGCCGCTTTGGGTTCACGACTAGCCATGTCGGCCCGGGTTCTCTGTCATATGGATGCTAGCGACACTATCATATACGTGATCCAAAAGGCGCAAACGGTCCCGGGCCAGGTAAGGTGGCACCCGTGGGAGTACCGTGCGTGAGGCCGCAAAGTGATATGATGTGTTACACGCTGGATCGATGTGGCTTAGGATCGGGGTCCTGACAGCGTTGGCATCAGAGCCAGACTGCCTGTAGGTTCGCTAAGCCAAACTGGTCGATGTCGAGTCTAGAAATGCTTTAGTTATATGTAGGGGAATTGATTGTGGGAGGGAACGTAAGGCTCTTTTACTCCTTTACCTTATGCCCTCTATTCTGAGTCATTCTCTTCTCTTTCTACGTGGGTTAAGGACTAGGCTCTCTTCTCTCTATCAGGTTCACGTGTTACTAAATCCGTAGTAACTTATAGGATTGTTAGATACAACCCAGTCCAGTTCTACTAAAGTTTAGTATGTTGCCAATTGAACCAGAACCTTGATATGATGTTGTTGAGTGGTTTTGCAAACTGTTGTGGATGTCTCAAGGCTTTTTCTGAGCATTTACAGCCGTTATGCTGTCCAATTTCATCCAGAAATTCTAATGCCTTTGCACTATTTTGTGCTTTCAGATGACTACCCGTCCCCAAAACCAAGTGGTTCGTCTGACTCGTTGCATCGGTATATGTGGTCATACCGCCATGTTGGTTCGAGTGATGGCGGAGGCAGGTTATTGTTGGTACCCTGAATACACCGTCGAAGAGCAATTTAGAGTTTTTAACCAGAGCCAATATCTGTGCACGGTCAGGATATATCCATCTTATCCCGGAGCCACAGAACCACTCCACTGTTCTGATGGACTCGGGATCACTATTGGGATGTCCGTTCAAGATGCAGCCTACTCGATGATGACCATTATGCGAGCTAGAACTGCCTTGTTGAGCAACACTGAATTTCGCTACATGCCAGCATCCCTCCCTGGGGCGCATGGTTACCTTCAGGGCATGTACAGTGATGCATCCCATGAGGACTCACTCCTTTGCACCACTACTGAGATGTTGGAAGATAAGGACCGTGAAAACCGGGCCTTGCGTATGGAGCTCTTTAATGCTCGTGCTGATCATTGGGCCACCTTGACGAGGTTTGCACCTGCTGTGCAAGCCGGATACATGGACACGAGAGACTTGTACCCTGTGCGGGCTAGTTTGCCAGATTTCATGGAATGGCGTGAGGTGGGAGGCATCACCCCTCCTCGTGGGCCTCTTCTGCCGCCATCTGTTGGCCCAAGGCCGCACCCAAGTCCCTATGGTCCACAAGCACCGCAGGACCATCTGTTCCCAGATGACCATGTTCCACTTCCGGGTCTGGGTGGTGACTTCTATGAGGACTTCTACGGAGCCGTCTGAGCTAGTAGTAGTCTCGCTAGTATTGTAATAGTTGTATGTCCACCGTCCTGCGTGATTGTGGAATATAACTTAGTGTGTATCAATGCCGGAGGTGTAGTTAAATAATGTATAGGAGCTTGGAATGCCTCCGATGAGATGTAACGTCTTTCATCATAGTGGTACTTCAGCCGGGCTTGTACTAAACTATGTATGGTGTGTATGACTGTTGGTGTATATATGGCAGTTTCTATATTACCATGTCATACGGATGATCATCTCTGCATTCCTTGTTATCCATTACATTCCGCACTTCCTTGGCCAGATTTTGCCATCCTGGTTTAAATCGTTGTTTTGTTTTCCTAGGATGGTCAACACCCGCAGCAACCCTGCTGCTCCGGAGCAGGGAGAAGCTAGTGCACCTAGAGAGGAAAGTCTACCTCAACCACCTTCTCTGGCCGAAGTGATGCTGGAGGCAGAGCGCAACAGGCGCGACACCAACCGCTTGTTAGAGCGGATTGATCAGAATACTGCACGCCAGCAGAGGATCAATTCGGTGTCCATCAATGACTTTGTCAAGCTGTACCCGCCAAAGTTCAATCATTCCATCGAACCTCTCGATGCGGATGACTGGCTCCGCAGCATCGCTCACAAGCTACGTTCTGCCAACGTAGCTGAAGATGATAAAGTCACCTTTGCTGCCTATCACCTTGAAGGCCCTGCCAGCCTTTGGTGGGAGAATTATGAAGCTATGCACTCGGTCGGCCAACTCACTACTTGGGCTGATTTCAGTGCCGCTTTTCGTGAGCATCATATTCCGGAAGGCCTTATGGATCGCAAGAGGGAGGAGTTCTGTAACTTCACCCAGGGGAAGCTGACTGTGGATGCATACAGTCGCGAGTTTGGTAAGCTTGCACGCTATGCTCCCGAAGAGGTATCCACCGATGCCAAGAAGCAGGCAAGGTTCCGCAAGGGACTTAGCCCTGAGCTCCGTCGTGACCTTCGTCTGCATGAATGCACTTCCTTTCCGAAGCTAGTCAATAAGGCCATCAGTGCCGAGACAGGGCAGAATGATTTTGAAGCTTCACGCAAACACTCCCGTGACTATGGTTCATCATCCGGCTCTGGATCTCAGAAGCGCCGGGTCTGGATTCCAAATTCTGCTATGCCACCCAGGTATACTCCGAGGCCATCCTTTG
The DNA here is from genome assembly GCA_032464435.1 of Aegilops umbellulata. NCBI lineage: Eukaryota > Viridiplantae > Streptophyta > Magnoliopsida > Poales > Poaceae > Aegilops > Aegilops umbellulata. The sequence continues at coordinate 22,853,223 of CP136057.1, forward strand.
AGGCGCCTCGCCCCAATCAGCAGTATGTGCCGCCCACGACTTTTGGTGGCCCCACTGTCAATACTGCTCCACGCCCCAATATGATAACTTGCTTCAAGTGTGGTGAGCCGGGCCACTACATCCGTGAGTGTCCCCAGAACAACCCCAGCCAGTTCGGAAAGTCTATTGGATGTGGTAAGTCAACAGCGAAGGTGCCTGTCGCCAAGCCAGCCACCACTGCTCGTGGCCATGTCAACTACGTTTCAGCTGAAGAAACTCAAGAGGACCCCCAACGTCGTTCTCGGTACGCTCCTTGTTAATTGCCATCCGGCAACTGTTCTCTTTGATACTGGAGCATCTCATTCATTTATTTCTGAGAGCTATGCTCGTTTGCACAACACCACCTTTTGTGACGTGCCCACCTCCATGGTAATTCAAACCCCTGGTTCTAAGTGGCAAACCTCTAGGATCAGCCATGGAAATGAAATTCTTGTTGACAGATTGGTCTTCCTTGCGTCACTAATAGCTCTCAAGTCCTCAGACATAAACATCATCTTGGGTATGGACTGGATGTCAGCTCATTACGCCAAGATTGACTGCTCAACTAGAACTGTTCAACTTACCCATCCATCGGGCAAGACAGTCAATGTTTTGACCCGAGTATCGGAGCGTCAGCTCTACTCTCTAAATGCCAATCCCCTTCCAGACCTCGAAGATATTCTGGTAGTCCGTGACTTCCCGGATGTCTTTCCAGAGGAACTGCCAGGTGTTCCACCTGACAGAGATGTCGAGTTCGTGATAGACCTTGTTCCAGGAACCGTCCCAATCTCTAGGAGACCTTATAAGATGGCACCCCTAGAACTAGCTGAGCTTAAGAAACAACTCGATGAGTCCTTGCAAAAGGGTTTCATCCGTCCTAGTTCATCTCCATGGGCTTGCCCCGTCCTCTTCATCAAGAAGAAGGATGGAACGGATCAGATGGTTGTGGATTATCGACCTGTCAATTTGGTCACTATCAAGAACAAGTATCCGCTCCCCAGGATCAACGATCTGTATGACCAGCTCGCTGGATCCTCAGTCTTTTCCAAGATGGATTTGAGGTTGGGCTACCATCAAATCAAAATCAAGAACGGGGACATTCCCAAAACGGCTTTCGTTACTCGTTACGGCCAATACGAGTACACCGTCATGTCCTTCGGTTTAACCAATGCTCCAGCCACCTTCTCTCGGTTAATGAACTCGATCTTCATGGAGTACTTAGATAAATTCGTCGTGGTATACCTCGATGATATACTCATCTACTCCAAGAATGAGGAAGAACATGCCGAACATCTAAGGCTAGTATTGATGAAACTTCGAGAGCATCGCCTTTATGCCAAATTCTCCAAGTGCGAATTCTGGTTGCCAGAAGTGACCTATCTGGGCCATGTAATCTCTGGCAAGGGCATTGCTGTCAATCCCGAGCGAGTTCAAGCTGTCCTTGATTGGACTCCACCTGAAACGGTCAAGCAAGTTCGGAGTTTTCTTGGTTTAGCCAGCTATTGCCGCCGCTTCGTCGAGAATTTCTCCAAAGTTGCTAAGCCTCTAACTGAACTCCTCAAGAAAGATAAAAGGTTCGAGTGGACCCCACAGTGCGAGTTCAGCTTTCAGGAACTGAAAAGACGCCTGACGTCTGCTCCCGTACTGGTACCACCAGATTTCTCTAAGGATTTTGTTATCTATTGCGACGCCTCGCGACAAGGACTAGGTTGCATACTCATGCAAGATCGTCATGTGATTGCCTACGCATCTCGACAGTTGCATCCACATGAGGATAATTATCCCACACATGATCTAGAGCTTGCAGCAGTAGTCCATGCACTCAAAACCTGGCGACATTACCTCCTGGGTAACCGTTGCGAAATTTACACTGATCACCAAAGTTTGAAATATATCTTCACCCAACCGGATTTGAATCTCAGGCAAAGACGTTGGGTCGAGTTGATCTCGGATTACGACTTAGGAATAACTTACACCCCAGGCAAAGCCAATGTCATGGCTGATGCACTAAGTCGTAAATCTTATTGTGACAACCTGAGGTTACAACAAAGTCAACCACTTCTCCACGAGGAATTTCGTAAGCTTAACCTTCACATTGTTCCTCGAGGATTCCTTTCCACCCTGGTGGCGAAACCTAACCTTACGGATCAAATCATAGCTGCCCAGAAGCGCGATAAGGGCATATCTCGGATTAAGGAAAACATCGCTAGCGGAGTTGCTAAATGTTTTTCCATAGATGAACGAGGTGTTGTCCTCTTCGAGAACCGCTTGGTGGTCCCCAAGAAGCAACATTTACGACAATTGATCCTTAAGGAAGCTCATGAATCCCCTCTCACCATTCATCCCGGTAGTACTAAAATGTATCAAGACCTACGCCAGAGGTTTTGGTGGACTAGGATGAAGAGAGAAATCGCTCAATACATTGCAACTTGCGACGTCTGTCGTCGTGTTAAAGCAGAGCATCAACGGCCTGCTGGCACCCTTCAACCATTGGAGATTCCTGAATGGAAATGGGATAAAATCGGTATGGATTTCATTACCGGGTTTCCCAGAACCAAAAGAGGGAATAATGCTATCTTCGTTGTTGTCGATCGTCTCTCCAAAGTAGCCCACTTCTTACCTGTTCGCGAGAGCATAACCGCTAGCCAGCTAGCTGATTTGTACATCTCTCGAATAGTGTCTCTCCATGGTGTTCCATTGGAAATTAACTCAGACCGTGGAAGTCTTTTCACCTCTCGATTTTGGGAAAGTTTCCAAAATGCTATGGGGACTCGTCTCTCCTTTAGCACCGCCTTCCATCCTCAGTCAAGTGGTCAAGTAGAACGAGTCAATCAAATTCTGGAGGATATGCTCCGAGCTTCTGTCATCTCTTTCGGTATGAATTGGGAGAAGTGCCTTCCATTCGCCGAGTTCGCTTATAACAACAGTTATCAAGCTAGCTTGGGTAAAGCCCCTTTCGAAGTTCTCTATGGACGAAAATGTCGAACGCCTCTTAACTGGTCAGAAACTGGCGAGAGACAACTCTTTGGCCCGGACATGATCCAGGATGCAGAAGAGCAGGTTCGCATTATTCGTGAGAAGTTGAAAACCGCCCAGTCTCGACAAAAGAGTCAGTATGACCGCAAGCATAAGCCCATGGCTTATGAAGTCGGCGAGATGGCTTACCTTCGGGTTACACCTTTAAAGGGAACCCATCGATTCGGTATCAAAGGCAAATTGGCTCCTCGTTACATTGGACCTTTTCGCATTCTTGCCAAACAAGGAGAAGTTGCCTACCAATTGGAACTACCTCCGCATCTCTCCAGAGTTCATGACGTCTTCCACGTTTCTCAACTCAGGCATTGCTTCGTGGATCCTATCCGTGGAGTGGACCACGAAACGCTTGATCTCCAAGATAACCTCACTTATCGGGAACACCCCGTTCGTATCCTTGATCAAGCCGAGCGTACCACTCGACGCCACAATATCAAGTTTCTCAAGGTTCAATGGTCACACCATTCCGAGCAAGAAGCTACATGGGAAAGGGAGGATCGTCTTCGACTTGAGTACCCCACCTTCTTTCCGACAGATCCTAAATCTCGGGACGAGATTCTTTTGAGTGGGGGTGAGTTGTCACATCCCACCTAGCTCATGCATTAGAGTGTGCATCATGTTTACTTTTGACAGAAATTTGAAATGGGGAAGGCAGAAACCCCCAGCACCCCTCCTGAAATCAACTAGGGTTTACTAAAAAATATTTTCAATGAACCTGAAATGCCCTTCTAAAATGTTCACTCTCTTTGTCTTGGGTTGAAACCTCTGGCAAAAATGGTGCATATTTTTCTAGGTCAACAGAAGGTCATTGAATTAATGCATTAGTATTTGAATTTGGGCATTTCAAATTTATAAAAATTTTCAAATGCTCAGATATCTCCAAACTAAAATGTTCCTTGCTGGAATTATTCTAACTAAGGATCAGATGAAGTTTGGTGATTTTAGGAGTTATTTTAGTATTTTTAATAAGTCTACAAAGTTACAAAAGAAATAGAAAAGGAAACACAAATCAGGAAAAGACTTACCTGGCCAAACCCACCAGCCGGCCCACCTGGCGGCCCAGCACTGTGCTGGCCCGAGCCAGCCAGCTGCTTCGTCCCCGCCAGGCAGGCAGGGTGGTGACGCCGACGAGCGCGAGCTCGCCACGACGCCACCTGCTCGCCGCTTCGCCGCCCGACGCGCTGGACGACCTCCACGTCGTGCCCCCGACCCCGTGGACACGTCCACTTCCCCCCTGCCTCTCTCCCTCGCTCCCTCACCGCCATGGCCGACGCTGCCGCGCCCACGCCGCCGTGAATCCACGCCCCTCGTCCCCCCCGTGCTGCTCCACTGTGTCCTGCAGCTCCGCCACCTCCTCCTCGAGCGTTCCACCAAGCCACGCCTCGCCGGGAGCCTGCGAACGACCTCCTCGAGCTCGTCTTCAACCTTCGGCCGCCCAGATCGCCATCGCCGCCCCGCTTGCTCCGGCTCGTCCCCGACCCCGCCGTCAGCTCCGTCGCAACCGCGGTGAGCCTAGCTAGCTTCCCATCCCCTCCGTTCTGCTTCTTGTGCACCACAGCGAGCACACGCAGCTCACCTGCACGCGCCGCCGCCTGGCCACGTCGCCGGCGTTGCTCCGGTGACCATTTGGTCGCGGGCCTGTGCCCGTCACACCCCACGCGCCACGTAGAGGCCGTAGGTGCTAGTTCCACCTCGCCTAAGCCACTGCAGCCACGCGCACGAGCTGGCCGAGCTTCGGCCTCCACCTGGCCTCGTCGCCGGCGTCGTTTCCGGCGACCCCGAGGCCAGCCACCACCACAGCTAGATGCGGGCGAGCACCAGCTGCCCGTAGCCGCTCTCTGCGCTGCAAACGGAGCCCTGTGGGCGAATCCCGCAGTGCGCCGCCGCGTCTGGCCTCGCCGGCGGCTAAACGCCGGCGGGCCTTGACCTTTGACCGGTAGGGTTTGACCCCCTGACGTGGACAGGTGGGCCCAGTTGACTCCTCCTGAGTCTATGACATGTGGGCCCCGCCTGCTAATTAAACTAGAATTAAGATTAATCTGTTTTGCTTAAGCTAATGACCCTGACACGCGGGACCCACGCGTCAGGTTTGACCTGGACCGGTCTGTTGACCTGCTGAGGTCAGCATGATCTCATGCTGACGCAATTATCTAATTACTGGATTTATTCTTATACAGGAAAATCCAGAAAATAGTTCAAACTTCAAAAATTCATAGAAAATTATCTGTAACTCCAAATGCAAAGTTCTATATATGAAAAATGATCAGAAAAATCCAAGCTATCCATTGGTGCTGGTTTCATGCATGTCAGAACAAGTTAAACCCACTGTTTAGGCATTACAAGATGATACACTAATATGATCTTAATAAATGAGTTTCCATTTGAATCTTTGGTTCAAATGGGTTCATTCCCTTCTGGTTTAACTTACACTAGGTCAGGACACATTCATATTGCCATGTCATAGCATGCATCATATTGTTGCATATCGCCATGTATTGATTGTGTTCCGATGTGTTCATCGTGGTAGGTTCTGCCTCCGAGGATATCTCCGAGTATCCAACTGAAGGGCAGTATCCCACGACCACTCCATCAGGCAAGCAACTCGTTGATCATTCCGATACAAACCCATGTTCTCGCTTCTGCTCTCGCTTACTGCATTAAGACAACGCGTTTCAAACTGCTGTGTGTCGCGGTAGTTGAACCCACTTCCTTTGCATGACCTGTCTTTGCCACAGTAACTAGATGAAACCCACTAGCATGTGTAGGAGTTGATTGAGCCAATACATGTGTGTGTGTTCCTACCATGCTGTGCTTGCTATGCTTAGAGTTGTGTCAGGTCTGGCTCATCGGGATGATGAACTGGAGTGAAAAGTTGTGTCGGTGACAAGAGTGAAGTGTTGAACACGATTTGGTAAAGGAATCGATGAGAGGCCATGTAGGAGTACATGGTGGGTTGTTTCATTGAGGCCGTCCTTAAGAACTGAGATCTGTGTTTATGATCCATGATACAGTTACTACCACACATTGGGCCCTGAAATATGACCCCGCTCGACTTCTTATCCACCCTTGTCCTCTGTCCAGGAGTTGCAAGTAGTTTCTGGTGTTTGTAGTATGCTGGGGGCCGCACGCGGCGCTGACCATCGGGGTGGGCTGTGTTGCGGTAGGCACGTGGCACGGTGTACCGACTCGCCCGTTTGGTGTCTCGGGAACCCTGTTCACATCGTTCGTGGCCGTTAGTGGAAACCTCGGCCGGACTCCCTGCGGATGGAACCCGAATAGGCGATAAACCTGGACTAGAGACTTGAGTGTTTAGGTAGGTCGTGGTCTACACCCACGTCGGCTTTCGCTTGAAGTCTGCCGAGCACATGTCGTGTGCAGACGCTAAGTGGTGGAAACATGTGTGAAGAAGTACACCCCTGCAGGGTTATAAATGATCTATTCGAATAGCCGTGTCCGCGGTAATGGACTTCTGGGTTGCCTATATCAGTTCATAGACAAGTTAAATGGATACTACTAAAAATCTCAAGATAAGTGTGAGTACCGCGGATGGCCCTCTCGCAGGATGGCGAGAGAGGATCCACGGTGGAGTATTGAGATGGTGATAGTGGACTCGTGTGCGACAAATGATTTACAAGTGGTGTCTATCGTAGGATAGTTTAGCCAAGAGTCAAAGCTGGCTTGCTGCAATAACCCCACTACCTTTTTGAGAATGTGCATGTATGATAGGTTCCTGTTGTAAGACTTGCTGAGTACCTCCGTACTCATGTTGCTTTAATCATGTTTTTCAGACGACTGCACCAACCCCTCTGATGGGTTCTATGTAGACCTCGACGTTGACGAGTGACTTATCACCCAGGTGGTGATCCAAGACTTGTAAAGGGTCGTTGTAGATAGACAGGCTTCGTCAAGCCTTCTTTCTTTCTAGTGTCTGTACTCAGACTACCTTGCTTCCGCATGTGCTTGTATGTTTGTATGACTTGAGTGATGGGTCATGTGACCCCTATCTGTATGGATGATATGTATGGCTCCTCAGAACCTTCTAAATAAAGTACTTGAGTCGTAGAGTACTGTTGTGATGCCATGTTGTATTTACTCATATCGGGCATATTGTGTGTATGATTGAAATGCTTGGTATGAGTGGGATCCAACTATCTAGTTGTTTATCCTTGGCAGCCTTTCATATGGGGAAATGTAAGTCTTGTGCTTCTGAGCGATAGTAGTCCGCTACAGCCCGGTTCACCGGAGTCCTGCTAGCCAGCACTACTGCTTGGACACTTGACTGGCCGGCATGTGTTTCACGTCGTTCCTATGTCTGTCCCTTCGGGGAAATGTCACGCGCTGTTATTCGGAGTCCTGCCTAGCCTACTACAGCCCGGGTTACCGGAGTCCTGTTAGCCCAGTGCTACAGCCCGAATAAATACGTTGATGACCGACATGTTCTATGTGATTCATGTATGCATGTCCTCATAGGCTAGCGCCGCGTTGGGTTCACGACTAGCCATGTCGGCCCGGGTTCTCTGTCATATGGATGCTAGCGACATTATCATATACGTGAGCCAAAAGGCGCAAACGGTCCCGGGCCAGGTAAGGTGGCACCCGTGGGAGTACCGTGCGTGAGGCCGCAAAGTGATATGATGTGTTACACGCTGGATCGATGTGGCTTAGGATCGGGGTCCTGACAAGAGCTTACCCGGGGCCACGGAGATGAAGGCAGCATCGGATCCCAGACCCTCCCCCGGAGCCGCGTCGGCGAGCCCCTCCACGAACGGTAAGCGGAAGAAGCCTTGGCCCGGAATCATGTTCCCCATGATCTGCAGCTGCAGCGGCTTGCCGCGGGTCGGGTAGTATGCCGAGGCGTGGCCCTCCTCTTGGCAAAGCACGCGGAGGGGCTTGAACTCGCAATCGATCTGGAAATGGCAGACCCATCTGCACTTGAAGCACTTCGGGCCGTACACCTCCTCCACCTGGATCGGCTCGGCCGCCATGCCTTTGGACGATGACGGAGCTGCTGGCAGTGCAGGCAGAGCACACCACGGATTAGCCGCTGCCGCTGATACGTCTCCGTCGTATCTATAATTTTTTATTGTTCCATGCCAATATTATACAACTTTCATATACTTTTGGCAATTTTTTATACTATTTTTTGGACTAACATATTGATCCAGTGCCCAGTGCCAGTTCCTGTTTGTTGCATGTTTTTTGTTTCACAGAAAACCCATATCAAACGGAGTCCAAATGGGATAAAACTTGATGGAGATTTTTTTGGAATATTTATGATTTTTGGGAAGAAGAATCAACGGGATACGATGCCCGAGGGGGGCCACGAGGCAGGGGGCGCGCCCCGGGGGTCAGGCGCGCCCTGGACCCTCGTGGCCACCCCGTGAGGCGGTTGGAGTCCTTCTTTGCCGCAAGAAAGCTAATTTCTGGATAGAGACTGTGTACAAAATTCAGCCCAATCGGAGTTAAGGATCTCCGGGAATTTAAGAAACGGTGAAGGGCCGGAAAACAGAACGTAGAAGCAGAGAGAGACAGAGAGACATATCCAATCTCGGAGAGGCTCTAGCCCCTCCCATGCCATGGAGGCCAAGGACCAGAGGGGAAACCCTTCTCCCATCTAGGGAGGAGGTCAAGGAAGAAGAAGACGAAGGGGCCCCTCTCCCCTTCTCTTCCGGTGGCGCCGGAACGCTATCGTGGCCATCATCATCACCGCAATCTTCACCAACAACTTCACCGCCATCATCACCAACTCTTCCCCCCTCTATGCCGTGGTGTAACCTCTATCTTACCCACTGTAATCTCTACTTAAACATGGTGCTCAACGCTATATATTATTTCCCAATGATGTATGGCTATCCTATGATGTTTGAGTAGATCTGTTTTGTCCCATGGGTTATTTGATGATCAAGATCGGTTTGAGTTGCATGTTTCATTATTAATGCTGTCCTATGGTGCTCTCCGTGTCGTGCAAGCATGAGGGATTCCCGCTATAGGGTGTTGCAATACGTTCATGATTCGCTTATAGTGGGTTGCCTGAGTGACTGAAACACAAACCCGAGTAAGGGGGCTGTTGCGTATGGGATAAAGAGGACTTGATACTTTCATGCTATGGTTGGGTTTTACCTTAATGATCTTTAGTAGTTGCGGATGCTTGCTAGAGTTCCAATCATAAGTGCATATGATCCAAGTAGAGAAAGTATGTTAGCTTATGTCTCTCCCTCAAATAAAATTGCAATAATGATTACCGGTCTAGTTATCGATTGCCTAGGGACAAATAACTTTCTCGTAACAAAAATCTCTCTACTAAAACTAATTTAGTTGTGTCTTTATCTAAGCAGCCCCTAGCTTTTATTACTCGCTCTTTATTTTCTTGCAATCCTATCCAACAAAACACCTACAAAGTACTTCTAGTTTCATACTTGTTCTAGGTAAAGCAAACGTCAAGCGTGCGTAGAGTTGTATCGGTGGTCGATAGAACTTGAGGGAATATTTGTTCTACCTTTAGCTCCTCGTTGGGTTCGACACTCTTACTTATCAAAAACTATTGCGATCCCCTATACTTGTGGGTTATCAAGACCTTTTTCTGGCGCCGTTGCCGGGGAGCAATAGCGTGGGGTGAATATTCTCGTGTGTGCTTGTTTGCTTTATCACTAAGTAATTTTTATTTGTTGTTCTTAGTTGTTCTTTATCTTTAGTTATGGATATGGAACACGAAATACCAAAAAAATTAGATGTATTTTCTGCTCATGGAGATGGGGAACCTCCTAAAACCCTCGATGTTGGTTATGTGAAAGATATTATGTACTACTTTAATAATCCTGAGAAAACCCCATTCAATTATGTAATGGGAGTAACATTGGATCAATGTGAATACTTTAGGGATTACCGCTTGACACAAAAAGGGAAACTATTATGGGATCAGATTCATATATTGAAGTGGTATGCTAGGCAACTATGCTTGAGTTATGATTATGCTTGTTGCTCTAGGATGAAGGCTCCACACCTTCCCTTTTCATGCAAATTTAATGATAATAAAACCTTAGCTTCTTATGATAATGGTATATATGATTACTATGATGTGGAACAAATAGAAGAATTTGTTGCTTTTATGGGTGCTTATGAAATTGAATCTATGTTTAAAGAGTTTGAAGATTTTGATGATGATGCTTATAGACCTGAAAATTTAGCTATCCTTAAATATTGTTATGAGAGTTATGAATACAATTCCGATATTAATGCACTTATTGAGAAAGTCTCCACTGTCCAAAAAGAGACTAATATTTTGCAGGAATCTATGGAAGAAGAAATTGATGAAACTGTGAGCTCATTGGATGAAAAAGATGAGGAGGAGAGCGAAGAACAAAAGGAGGAAGAGCGGATTAGCTACCTGTGCCCACCTTCTAATGAGAGTAACTCTTCAACTCATACATTGTTTAATTTCCCTTCATGCTTACCGAAGGATGATTGCTATGATGATTGTTATGATCCCGTTGATTCTCTTGAAATATCCCTTTTTGATGATGCTTGCTATGCTTGTGGCCAAGATGCCAATATGAATTATGCTTATGGAGATGAACTTGCTATAGTTCCTTATGTTAAACATGAAATTGTTGCTATTGCACCCACGCATGATAGTCCTATTATCTTTTTTAATTCTCCCGATTATACTATGTCGGAGAAGTTTGCACTTATTAAGGATTATATTGATGGGTTGCCTCTTACCGTTGCACATGATGATTTTGATAGATACAATATGCATGTGCCTGCTGCTTCTACTTGAAATTATTATGAGAGAGGAACTATATCTCCACCTCTCTATGTTTTCCACATGACAAAATTGCAAGAAACGGTTTATACTACACATTGGCCTTTACTAGGTGTGCATGAATTGTTCTTTTATGACATGCCAATGCATAGGAAGAGAGTTAGACTTCGTCATTACATGATATATGTTACTCTGTGCTCACTACTAAATTACAAATCATTGTTAATTAAAATTGGCTTTGATACACCTTGGGATGCGGGTGGATCCATTACTTGAGCACTATATGCCTAGCTTAATGAATTTAAAGAAAGCGCTGCCAGGAAGACAACCCGGAATTTTTAGGGAGTCATTTATTTATGTTGAGTGCTTTTATATAGTTTAAAAACAACAAAAATAAAAAGGGGAACCCAAAACTTTTCAAAAAGGAAAGTGAAAGTGAGAAAGACAAGCATTGTTGAAGTGGGAGAGCTCCTTGAACTTTGTTCATGCTCACGACAACTTTGTGAATCTTGATTACAGAAACTTTTCAACAAAAATAATTATCCTCTTGTACAATTCCATTGTATTATAAAAATAATGTGCCAAGGTTTGCCTTTAGGACATTTACAATGCTTGTTGGTTTGTGCGGTGCAGGACAGAAACTTTGGCTGTAGTGCTCGATTTTACAATTTTTACTGGAACGTCAGATGGTTGTGATTCTTTTTGCACTGTCTTTCTATACAAATTTTTATTTTTCCTAATTTTGGAAGAATTTTTGAAGTATCAGAAGTATGGTGAATGTTCAGATTATTACAGACTGTTCTGTTTTAGACAGATTCTGTTTTTGATGCATAGTTTGCTTGTTTTGATGAAACTGTCGATTTATATCAGTGGATTAAGCCATGGAAAAGTTATGCTACAGTATACACAATGCAAAAACAAAATATGAATTGGTTTGCAACAGTACTTAGAGTAGTGATTTGCTTTATTATACTAACGGATCTTACCGAGTTTTCTGTTGAAGTTTTGTGTGGTTGAAGTGTTCGATGATCGAGAAGGTCTCGATGTGAGAAGAAGGAAGAGAGGCAAGAGCTCAAGCTTGGGGATGCCCGAGGCACCCCAAGTAAATATTCAAGGAGACTCAAGCGTCTAAGCTTGGGGATGCCCCGGAAGGCATCCCCTCTTTCTTCAACAAGTATCGGTATGTTTTCGGATTCGTTTCGTTCATGCGATATGTGCAATCTTGGAGCATCTTTTGCATTTAGTTTTCATTTTTATTTTATGCACCATGCTGGTATGAAATGGTCCTTGGTTGATTTATAGAATGCTCTTTGCACTTCACTTATATCTTTTGAGTATGGCTTTATAGAATGCTTCATGTGCTTCACTTATATCATTTGAAGTTGGATTGCCTGTTTCTCTTTACTTAGACAACCGCCATTTGTAGAATGCTCTTTTGCTTCACTTATATTTGTTAGAGCGTGGGCATATCTTTTGTAGAAAGAATTAAACTCTCTTGCTTCACTTATATCTATTTAGAGAGATAACAGGAACTGGCCATTCACATGGTTAGTCATAAAAACCTACATAAAACTTGTAGATCACTGAATATGATATGTTTGATATCTTGCAATAGTTTTGCGATATAAAGATGGTGATATTAGAGTCATGCTAGTGGGTGGTTGTGGATCGTAGAAATACTTATGTTGAGGTTTGGGATTCCTGTAGCATGCACGTATGGTGAACAGTTATGTAACGAAGTCGGAGCATGAGGTATTTATTGATTGTCTTCCTTATGAGTGGCGGTCGGGGACGAGCGATGGTCTTTTCCTACCAATCTATCCCCCTAGGAGCATGCGCGTAGTACTTTGTTTCGATGAATAATAGATTTTTGCAATAAGTATGTGAGTTCTTTATGACTAATGTTGAGTCCATGGATTATACGCACTCTCACCCTTCCATCATTGCTAGCCTCTTCGGTACCGTGCATTACCCTTTCTCACCTCGAGAGTTGGTGCAAACTTCGCCGGTGCATCCAAACCCCGTGATACGATACGCTCTATCACACATAAGCCTCATTATATGTTCCTCAAAACAGCCACCATACCTACCTATCATGGCATTTCCATAGCCATTCCGAGATATATTGCCATGCAACTTCCATCATCATCATATACATGACTTGAGCATTTATTGTCATATTGCTTTGCATGATCGTAAGATAGCTAGCATGATGTTTTCATGGCCTGTCCATTTTTTGATATCTTTGCTACACTAGATCATTGCACATCCCGATACACCGCCGGAGGCATTCATATAGAGTCATATCTTGTTCTAGTATCGAGTTGTAATATTGAGTTGTAAGTAAATAAAAGTGTGATGATCATCATTAGTAGAGCATTGCCCCAGTGAGGAAAGAATGATGGAGACTATGATTCCACCACAAGTCGGGATGAGACTCCGGACAAAAAAAAAGAGAAAGGCCAAAAAAAGAGAAGGCCCAAAAAAAGAAAACAAAAAGAAAACAAAAAAAGAGAGAAAAAGAGAGAAGGGGAAATGTTACTATCCTTTTACCACACTTGTGCTTCAGAGTAGCACCATGTTCTTCATATAGAGAGTCTCTTGAGTTATCACTTTCATATACTAGTGGGAATTTTCATTATAGAACTTGGCTTGTATATTCCGCTGATGGGCTTCCTCAAATGCCCGAGGTCTTCATGAGCAAGCAAGTTGGATGCACACTCACTTAGTTTCCAGTTTGAGCTTTCATACACTTATAGCTCTTAGTGCATCCGTTGCATGGCAATCCCTACTCCTCACATTGACATCAATTGATGGGCATCTCCATAGCCCATTGATTAGTCGCGTCGATGTGGGACTTTCTCCATTTTGTCTTCTCCACACAACCTCCACCATCATATTCTATTCCACCTATAGTGCTATGTCCATGGCTCACGCTCATGTATTGCGTGAAAGTTGAAAAGGTTTGAGAACGTCAAAAGTATGAAACAATTGCTTGGCTTGTCATCGGGGTTGTGCATAATGTGAATATTTTGTGTGAAGAAGATGGAGCATAGCCAGACTATATGATTTTGTAGGGATAACTTTCTTTGGCCTTGTTATTTTGAAAAGACATTATTGCTTTATTAGTAGGCTTGAAGTATTATTGTTTTAATGTCAAATGATATACTATTGCTTTGAATCACTAGTGTCTTAATATTCATGCCATTAGATACATGATCAAGATTATGCTAGGTAGCATTTCACATCAAAAATTATCTTTTTATCATTTATCTACTCGAGGACGAGAAGGAATTAAGCTTGGGGATGCTGATACGTCTCCGTCGTATCTATAATTTTTGATTGTTCCATGTCAATATTATACAACTTTCATATACTTTTGGCAACGTTTTATACTATTTTTTGGACTAACATATTGATCCAGTGCCCAGTGCCAGTTCCTGTTTGTTGCATGTTTTTTGTTTCGCAGAAAACCCATATCAAACGGAGTCCAAACGGGATAAAACTTGACGGAGATTTTTTTGGAATATTTATGATTTTTGGGAAGAAGAATCAACGCGATACGATGCCCGAGGGGGCCACGAGGCAGGGGGCGTGCCCCAGGGGGTCAGGCGCGCCCTGGACCCTCGTGGACACCCCGTAAGGCGGTTGGAGCCCTTCTTTCGCTGCAAGAAAGCTAATTTCCGGATAGAGATCGTGTCCAAAATTCAGCCCAATCGAAGTTACGGATCTCCAGGAATTTAAGAAACGGTGAAGGGCCAGAAAACAGAACACAGAAACAGAGAGAGACAGAGAGACATATCCAATCTCGGAGGGGCTCTCGCCCCTCCCATGCCATGGAGGCCAAGTACCAGAGGGGAAACCCTTCTCCCATCTAGGGAGGAGGTCAAGGAAGAAGAAGACGAAGGGGCCCCCTCTCCCCTTCTCTTCTGGTGGCGCCGGAACGCTGCCGTGGCCATCATCATCACCGCAATCTTCACCAACAACTTCACCGCCATCATCACCAACTCTTCCCCCCTCTATGCCGCGGTGTAACCTCTCTCTTACCCACTGTAATCTCTACTTAAAATGGTGCTCAATGCTATATATTATTTCCTAATAATGTATGGCTATCCTATAATGTTTGAGTAGATCTGTTTTGTCCCATGGGTTATTTGATGATCAAGATTGGTTTGAGTTGCATGTTTTATTATTGATGCTGTCCTATGGTGCTCTCCGTGTCGCGCAAGCATGAGGGATTCCCGCTATAGGGTGTTGCAATACGTTCATGATTCGCTTATAGTGGGTTGCGTCAGTGACTGAAACACAAACCCGACTAAGGGGGTTGTTGCGTATGGGATAAAGGGGACTTGATACTTTAATGCTACGGTTGGGTTTTACCTTAATGATCTTTAGTAGTTTCGAATGCTTGCTAGAGTTCCAATCATAAGTGCATATGATCCAAGTAGAGAAAGTATGTTAGCTTATGCCTCTCCCTCAAATAAAATTGCAATAATGATTACCGGTCTAGTTATCGATTGCCTAGGGACAAATAACTTTCTCGTAACAAAAAGCTCTCTACTAAAACTAATTTAGTTGTGTCTTTATCTAAACAGCCCCTAGCTTTTATATACTCGCTCTTTATTTTCTTGCAAACCTATCCAACAAAACACCTACAAAGTACTTCTAGTTTCATACTTGTTCTAGGTAAGGAAAACGTCAAGCGTGCGTAGAGTTGTATCGGTGGTCGATAGAACTTGAGGGAATATTTGTTCTACCTTTAGCTCCTCGTTGGGTTCGACACTCTTACTTATCGAAAACTGTTGTGATCCCCTATACTTGTGGGTTATCAGCCGCTGAGCGATGCTTCTGCTTCTTGGCGCAGGGGTCGCCAGATGACCCACAAGTATAGGGGATCAATTGTAGCTCTTTTTGATAAGTAAGAGTGTCGAACCCAACGAGGAGCAGAAGGAAATGACAAGTAGTTTTCAGTAAGGTAGTGTCTGCAAGTGCTGAAATTGTAAGTAGCAGAGTAGTTTGATAGCAAGATAATTTGTAACGAGCAAGTGACAATAGTAGTAACAAAAGTGCAGCAAGGTATCCCAATCCTTTTGAGGCAAAGGACAGGCCAAAACGGTCTCTTATGATAAGCAAAGCATTCTTGAGGGTACACAAGAATTTCATCTAGTGACTTTCATCATGTTGGTTTGATTTGTGTTCGCTACTTTGATAATTTGAGATGTGGGTGGACCGGTGCTTAGGTGCTGTTCTTACTTGAACAAACCTCCTACTTTTGATTAACCCTCCCGCAAGCATCCGTAACTACGAGAAAAGTATTAAGAATAAATCTAACCATAGCATTAAACTTTTGGATCCGATCGGTCTCTTACGAAATAGCGCATAAACTGGGGTTTAAGTTTCTGTCACTCTCGCAACCCACCATATAATTGCTACTCCACAATGCATTCCCTTAGGCCCAAATATGGTGAAGTGTCATGTAGTCGAGGTTCACATGACACCACTAAGGGAATCACAACATACATACTATCAAAATATCGAACACATATCAAGTTCACATGATTACTTGCAACATGATTTCTCCCGTGACCTCAAAAACAAAAGTAACTACTCACAAATGATAAACATGTTCATGATCAGAAGAGTATTAAATAGCATAATGGATCTGAACATATAATCTTCCACCAAATAAACCATATAGTAATCAACTACAAGATGTAATCAACACTACTAGTCACCCACATGCACCAATCTATAGTTCTGGTAACAAGAC
The DNA here is from genome assembly GCA_032464435.1 of Aegilops umbellulata. NCBI lineage: Eukaryota > Viridiplantae > Streptophyta > Magnoliopsida > Poales > Poaceae > Aegilops > Aegilops umbellulata. The sequence goes on from CP136057.1 coordinate 22,869,806, forward strand.
TGAATATAAGAGATGAACTAGGGGTTGAGATGAGATGATAATGTTGAAGATGTTGATGTAGATTGCCCTCCACAAGATGGGAGAGTCATTGGTGATGATGACGACGATGATTTCCCCCTCCGGGAGGGAAGTTCCCCCGACGGAATCGCTCCGCCAGAGGGCAAAAGTGCTCCTGGCCAAGTTCCGCCTTGATACGGTGGCGCTCCATCCTGAAAGTCTTCTCCTTATTTTTTTTCTAGGTCAAAATGACTTATATACCAGAAGATGGGCACCGGAGGTGGGCCGAGGAGGGCAGAACCCACCAGGGCGCGCCCAGGTGCGTTGTGCCACCTGGTGGGCCTCCTCTGGTAGTTATTTGCTCCAATAATTCTTACATATTTCATAAAAAATCTCCATGAAGTTTTAGCTTATTTGGAGTTGTGCAGAATAGGTGGCTTGCGTAGCTTTTCCAAGTCCAGATTTCCAGATGCCGGAATTCTCCCTCTTGGTGTGTACCTTGCAAATTATGAGAAAAAAGGCATTAGAATTACTCCAAAAGGCATTATTATGGACAAAAACATTATAAATAACAGTAAAAAAACATGATGCAAAATGGACGTATCATCGCCCACCCGGTCACCGCAGAGGTGGTGCTGCATCTCCTTGCGCTTGAGCTCCTTCTTCTTATCCAGCCCGCGGCGCCGGTGCTCTTCTTTCTTCTGGTGCTTGCGTTCTTGCTCCTTGATCCACCACGGAGGGGGCGGCCCCCAGCCCCCCTCCTCCGCCTCTTGGATCGCCATCTGCGTCTTGGCCTTGGCGTGCAGATCTCGCTCTAGCTGCTTCTCGGCCGCCGGATCCAGCGGCACCATCGGCGGCTTCTCCATGCGTCGCTAACCGCGCGACCCCATCCGCACCACCTCGACGAAGGAGCGCCGGAGGGGAGAGGGAGGGGACAAGCGGTGGAGACGGCGAGCCTTCTTCCCGAAGCGTCGCACTTGCTCTGTGGTTGCTGGAAACCCTAGGGTGGATCTAGTGCACCCCGTCGCACCCACACCCATTTATAAGGGAGATGGGGAGGCAACCTTAGCGTCTCCCCATGAGGCCGGGCTGCGGGCGGCGACCGGGTCCCTTGGGCCGTCTCCACCCCAGAACCGGACCCCGATGCCAGCCCCAGCCCCTCCCCAGGGGACAGAGGCCCCGAGACAGGCTGGACGGGCCTCCCAACTGAGCCGGACGACCCAACTGGGCAAGGCACTGGCCTAGCCAGGGAAACCCTAACGGGCGGCTCCATGAGCGAGGGCGGCACCTCCCCGCCGCCGCCCAGCACGACCAACGCTGGCGACCTTACCTCCGCGTCCAGCCGCACGATCTCATGCGCCGCCATCAGAAGAGTGAGTGCATCAGCACTCGGGCGCGCCCGAGGCACCCCGCTTCGCGACGACGCGTGACGCCTAGCGCCCCGGCCGCCGGGCGCGAAGCGCCAGCGGCGACCCGCCTGGAAGGAGCTCCCCAACTCCTCGGCTCTCGCGACAAAGTCGCCCAGCGAGCACGGCGGCGGTGCCCGCGTCAATCCCTCTCCACCGCTGCCGCCAGAGCTCACCTGACTTACCTCCTCGTCGTCCGAACTTTCCCCCGCTGACGCCCAGAAGCGGCTCCCACCGGTCGCCGCCGGCAGGCACCGAGCCGAGGTCGGGGCCGCCCTGCTCCCCGCGCCCTTCCTCACCGCCGTCCATGCCTCCGGACCGCCGCTCACCTCTGCAGCCGCCCGCCACCCGTACGCGTCGCGGGAATCGCCCGGCCGTACATGAGCCGTTTGGGGCGTGCTCATACTACCACACGAGGCCAGATTTTTTCGTCCACACGCTTTGATCTCCTTATGTTATGTTTTGCATGAATCTTAAAGGAATCTGTTAGAATTTCAGTTCCACGTAGGCATAGTGTGTTGTGTGGACGTTAGAGCGCTCGCCCACACGACCCGCAGCGCGCATTTGGCAGCTGCGTCGTGTGGGCGAACCAGTTCTCGCCCACACAGTCACCATCCAGTCCACACGCATGTGGGCGAACTGCTCTTCGCCCACACGAGGCTCGTACGGTGATAGAGGGCAACTGCAGTTGCGTGTATGTGGCAGCTAGGTAAACACACATGGCAACTATGATTCGTTGATAGATGACAACTGCAGTTGCGCGTACGTGGCAACTAGGTAAACACACATGGCGACTATGATTAACCATTCATGGCAGCTATTGTAGGACCACACGTGGCAACTAGATAAACGCACATGACAACTATTGTTTGACCACACGTGGCAAGTAGTTAATCACACACGGCAACTATGGTTTGATTACACGTGGCAACTACCATAAATTAGACACGGCAACTATAGTCAACAAAACAGAGAGAGTTGCCATGCTTTTACAACTATATTTTGCCATCCCGGATAACTAAAGTTGCCATCCCAGGGGTAACTAAAGCGTCATCCCGCGGGTAACTAACATAGCTGTGCCAGGATGTGTGGACATATTTTCTTCATGCCACATGCGCGGGGTGGGAATGAGTAGTACTTGTTGGGCGTGTAGCACGAAGTAGTTGCGTCCACACGTGTGGGCAATTCTAAAGTTTGCCCACACATGCCCATGTGGGTTGCCTCCTGATTATACCACATCGAACGTGTGGGCGGATCTCTAATATGCCACACATGTGTCAGATATCAGCGTCCAAAAGTTAAGCAACCAATCGCCAACTACATTAGGAAGTTGGCTCGCCCATTAGAATCGTGCGAAGCGAACATGGCGGTTCTGAGAGAGTCTCTGGTACACCAGGGCAATTGATGTTACCGGTGCACTAGAGCCCGTTGAACATTAAAAATGTTAGATTCTTAAAAAAACAATGCATTGACATAACATCATTTGATGTTGTCACAAAATGTCATGTCAAATTTGTCATTTTTATATCTTATGCAATGTTTCAAATTTTGATATGAAATTTTTTAACAACATTAAATGATATAGTGTCAATGCACTGATTTGTTTTCAGATTTTTTTAAAAAAAATTGTGCAACGGGAGTTCGGTGCATCGGTAACACCGATGCCCTGGTTCACCAGATAAGCTCGGTTCTGGGAACGTTCAAGAATGATCCTAAACTAGTTTTCTTTCCTTAATTGGTTATTCCGGTTTTTTCTATTTTCTTTTTTCTGTGTTCTTTTTTTCAAAATTCATAAGATGTTCAAAATTTTGACAAATGTTCATATTTTGAAATTTTGTTGGTTTTCTATAAATGTTCTGAATTTCATTTCTGTTCATAATCTCAACATATGTTCAAAAAACTCAAAACTTATTCACATTTCAGAAAAAACTGTTCGGGATGTAAAATTATTGGTGACTTAAAAAAGGAAATCAATTCAAAAAGTGTTCACAAACATTTTTTTTGTATTCCCATGAATACTTTTGAATCCGCAGACTTATTTTGAGTTTGCGAACACTTTTTTGTATTGGCGAACATTTTTTGAATTGATGAACATTTTTTAATTCTTGACATTCTTTGAGATTGATTTTTTATTCATATGATTGTTTTGGAATTCTCTTACATTTTTTGAATTCTCAAAAAAATCACGTTAACACTTTTTGAATTAACGAACTGTTTTTGAATTTCATGAATTGTTTGTGCATTCGCGAATACTTTTGGACTACATGAACTTTTTTTTAATACATGCGAACATTTTTTCGAATTCACAACTTTTTATTTTTGTATTTTCAAATTCTTCATAATATAAACTAAACTGACCAAAAAAATGAGAAAACGAAAAAAATAAATAGTCGTGCGCCATCTGGCTGGGGCAGCCCCATGTCATGGGAGGAATCGGGCAACGTGCGCATATCGCTTGCAAAGAGGCATATACAGCAGTGCCCTAAATAATGTGCAGGAGTGAGCTATGGGACGAGCAAGTGATCCAAAGCATCCATGAGCGAGATTGGATGGTTGAAAAGCTAAAAATAGCAGTGGAGGCTTCTAGGTTCTTGAGTTTTACATTTTTGAATCTCATGAATTTTTTGAATTCTTCAATATTTTTTAATTTTCTGATCATTTTTTGAATGAACGGTTTTTTGGTTTTCATATAACATTTTTTGAATTCACGGATTAATTTTTTATTTCGCTAACATTTTTTAATTCATCATCATTTTCGAAATTTAGTGAACTTTTTGAAAGCAGAAATAATTTTTGTATTCGCGTTGGAATTCGTGAACATTTTTTGATTTCATATACTATTTTTGAATTTCATGAACTTATTTTAAGTTCATGATTTTTTTTGAATTCTTGAAGATTTTTTTGAAAACGTGTTAACATTTTTTCCAATTCAAAACCTTTTAATTTTAGAATCCATGATTCCTTTCAAATTATAAACTAAACTGACCAAAAAAGAAATGAAAAAAAACAAAATAAAACTAGACGTGCGCCATGTGGCCAGTCAGAGTGTCAGACCCATCTCACACGAGAGAAGCGGGTGACGCGGGACACACGCGCGTATCGCTCGCAAAAACAACTCCCATAAATAAGGAGCATTGCTATAATTTGTGGAAATCCCTTTGAGTATCATACTACAGCAGGATTATTGGACTTGGCATTATGAACATTCCAGTAGTTTTTCAATGAGATCGGCCTACCGGCTACTTGTGTCGACTAAGAAGCAGCTGGAAGACTGGCCTGAGCAACGGCCAGCAGTGTGAGATCGGGAAGAGAAATAGAAAATGTGTTCGAAGTTGTGGATTATGTTCTGGATGATGTGGTGGATTATGTGATTGCAAGTAAACAGGAGGATAGGGAGCTCTGGATTTTTGAAGTACTCAATGCAGTTTTGCAAGTGGAAGCGGTGAAAGTCTTGACTACGATGTGGTCTGGACTCGGTGAGAGGCGCCGGATATACAAAAGGTCGACTCATCGCCGTATGCAGTCGTCATTGAAGACATCAAATTCCAGTTGAAACTTTGGTTTGCAAGGCATAGGGTGAGTGTTTGTAGGTGTAATGAAAATGTAGTGGCGCATGAGCTTGGCCAGATTGGCCGTAGGTGTTTACCGGGTGTTTGTATGGACTGGGAGACCAATGTACCGCCCTCAGTGGCTGCTTATGTTTTGGGTGATATGCCCAAGCACCGTTAAGTTATAAAGCATTGCTTTGCCTTCAAAAAAATATATCAGAGCCCTCTGTCCAAGTTCATGTTTATTCAACACTTCATTTCTGACATGGTGCTCATGTCGAAGAAGAAAGCACCTGCCAGGGGGCTAACTCATCGGACCACTATAAGATGGCTGGATCGGTAGTGGGTTGTGTTAAATTCAATGCAGATGGGCAATAGTTGTTTCCGCTCGTTTCCATGCAGTTTTTGTTTGTTTTTAAACCTGACAAACAAATTCATGATTTTTTAAAATTTCCCTAATATTAAAAATATTCGCAAATTTCCGAAATATAGGGGAATTTGAGAAATGTTCAGGAACTCAAAAAATGTTTGCGTATTTAAATAATTTTTAAAAATGTTCATAAATTTTTGAAAACCTTTTCGCTGAATAAAAATGTTCATAAATGCTCATGAATTAATAAAATTCACAAATTTTAGAATAATTGGTGAAATTATGAAAATAAATAGAAAATATTCATGAATTGTAATCACTATATACAATGGATCAAAAGTGTAAAAAGTTATTGTATATATAAAAAGAAAAATCATAAATTCGCAAGAACAAATCTATACCATGGAACAATAGTGTGTACCGCATAGAAACAAACCATTCTAATAGGTAACTGGGAATCCAATAGGCGACAGTGAGTTTAGTTACCCCACTAGTCTCATCTTGCCAACATGTTACTGAACCTAACTTGCCCCATTTGCAAATGTTTCAACTTATACTCTAGGAGGTTCTATAAATATTGATGTAATAATACATTAGAAACTACAATTAAGATATTAGTTAGGAAAAACACTTTACATATATCAACCATGATATTAAAGTATGCACCAATACGCAAATACACACAAATGTATACATATGCACTACATAATTTATGCGAATCTCAAAATTTATTTAAACATAAGTTTTGTTAACACATAATGCTAAAATTTAGAAATGATATTTGAGTGAAAAACATTAAAATTTATAGAAAATAATGATATAATCAATATACATAACATTGTGATTGTGGTTACCTATGTCAGCAAAACAATAGCATTATGACTCATTAATGTATTAGTATGGTAAAATGATTTTAAATTCGTGTAAAAGTTTGGTATAAAAATGTTAATTTTAATTACCAAATTTGTTTGGATTCCCATACAACCCATTAACAGTGGTGCAAGGGACAATCGATGGCGCTGTCCACATCGGCAAGCTACGAGACAAGGTTTTTTTAAAGAAAGACAAGGGAGTTGAATCCACGTTGGCAAGGCACGTTCGCTTCTTCCCCTCCACCGGATGCCCCCGTCCCTCTCGCTTCTCTCTCTCTCTCTTGCCTTCGGCGGCGGCGCCCTTCTTCCCTCTCCTCTCTCCCCGGCGGCGGCGCTCTTTGATGCCGTCGACCCCCTTTCGTCTATCTCCCTCTTCTTTGATTTAGATCGATGGAGCCGGGCATGTCCTGTCCACCTCTTTCTCGACCAGCCCCGGCGTCGGCGCCCAGCGACCATGGCGTCACGGCGGGCTTGCTCGCCGGCGCGTGCGTGCGTGCTTCGATGTGCGGCGCTCCGTCGAGCTCGCCGGACCGTGGCGCGCGCGTGACCTGCCTAGGGTTTGCGGTGGCGGCGCTACACCCGGCCACGGGTCTCCGGCTACCAAGAAGGCAATGGCGCCGATCGATTCGATCCTTAAGGTAACCCTCCACTTCCCCTTCGGCTTCTCTCATTGATTTGATTCGATGCCATCTGGCAACCGTGGATGAACACTGACCGTAGTGTACGTTGCTCCGAGATCGTGTTCCACTGTGCTGCAGGAGGTGGATGTCAGAGACCAACTTGAGACATGAGCTACCCTAGCCTCCAATTTTTGGGCTCGTGGACAACAAGGGCACAACACATGCACAAGGTTTCTTCTCTGAACCTTCTCTCTGAAGAACACAAGACACACACACGAGCATGTTGTCTCTCTGAAGCTCTCTGTCTTTTATTCAGTAGGTGTATATCCTCCTCCCCTCCCTTAATTTCTAGGGTTTTGAAGTTGGTTCAGTCATTAATTCATGGTCCATGAGTTTGTGTAGAACGACAGGCGGCGGCAGAAAGAGCCATTCCACTACGAATCTTTGGTATGATGACTCCTTCCTCGGTTTCCCCGGTTCTGGATTCAAGTTCCCAAATGGATACTGTTTTTTTTTCTTGATTGTGACTTTTGGAATTTTTGATTTGATAGATGAGAGGGCCAGCAAAAGGTGATCAATCAATGGAGACGAAGTATTTGTCAAATTGTTTGCAAGGGTGGTGAGAATCTATTGGCCGTCTGTTTAGTGTCATAATCTTAGAGCCTTTTCTAATTCTCTAGAATGTTGGAACAGTCTTGCTGTTTCAGTTTACGTCTTGCATGGTCAGTGTAGATGAAGTTTTTTTGGACTAATGTTTCCGCCCTAACGAGTTCCTTCCATTTTTATGTCTCGGGCTGTACGATCTCCGTAGATTGCCGCTTCTTTGTTCTGCCGGTGGAGATTCAGTGTGTCATTGCAAATTCCTTACACTGGAAGTGTATCATAGCAAGTTCCTTACACCAGCAAATTTTGTGTTTTTTGTATTTTTGTCGATGCAAGCCTGTTCTTCGACTATAAAAGGAGCAGATATTTCTTTTCTTGTCAAGTCTAATCCTTTTTTGATGCATTGCAGATTGCTATCAAACTCTCAAAAAGGAAAATCAACTTCATTCTAATTTGGCAAAGCTTGGAGGATATTTTTACAGGTTCAACGCTTGCTTTATTGCTTTCTTACCTTTCATTCTTCAAGACAATATTTTTCCTAGCAGTGCTCGATAACTTTAAATCCATATTTTTGTTCTTTGCATTATCACAAAACGGTGTTGTTCTATCTTTTTGTTTTTTGATTGATCATCAGCAACGACAATGCAACCTACATGTCCTACTTTTACTACCGAGCTTACCATCAGAACCACAACCCGATGAGAACATTCTGAACTAACAGAAGATGGCTTGCTTCCCTTTTATGGTACATGCTTGGGAATACTAATTATAGCTGACAGAAAATGTGCTTTTTCAGCATGGAGATAAGAGGATGGGAAGGGATAATCATGGGCCTCAGTGGTACTATCATATTATCATAACTGCTGCAAAGTTCATATAATGATCCCTGTTTCAGACTCACATCAAAGGTACAAGCTGATCAATAGGTTTCAGCCATGGTTAGCCTCTCTTGCAATTTTGTGATGTCAGGTTTTCTTTTTAGCGATAATTTTTGTGATTAGGTTGATCGCCTGCATCTATATATCTTTCTACTATCAACAATATTTTCTCAAAATTGTCATAAGCATGTTCCTTGAATATGTAGGAATACTGCATCAAGAAAAACGATCGAGTTGAGCATACCGCGATGCTTTGACAAGAGATTCCGTTAGCTTTCAGACAAAGTAAAAACTCTTCCGAGCGGTGGCAAAGGCGCCTCCGTAGCGCCAACGGCCGCAGCGACGCAGAGAAGGTGGAGGCTAGGAGGCGGTGGAGGAAGGAGAGCAGGCAAGCTGCATCAGGAGCTGCGGAGAAGACGTAAGGGTCGGTAGCAGGCAGAACGAGGAGGAGCTGGGCGGCGAGGGCACGGGCCCGGAGGAACCAAGATCGACACCTCCCCATCTAGATCTTCCGCGAGGGAACGAGGTACGTACTGCTCGCCCATGGATTTTGGAAGGATGTTCACATCTCTATGCCTCAAATGTTTCTCTGGTCAGTGCACTTGTAACATCTCAGCCAGGCGAGAAAATTGTGATATATCATGCATCCAGTAGATAGGTCAACATATATTGAAGGAACAACAAGCCTTCAATGAACTCAGCCGGTAATAGAAGGTTTGTTTTTGCCTAGATCTTAAAATTTTCAATCTCTAAGAATCTGTTTTGACAATGACATGAAAGTTGTAAGTCATATCGTTTCATTTTCAGCCACTGCATCAACATGTTCCACTTCCATAGAAAACTTATACAGAACTGAATCAAAAGAAGCTGCTTTCATTTTAAGAATTTGTTGAATCCTCAAAAATGTGAAATCTATCTAAGGAAGTGCTTACCACATCGACACACAGGGAGTGCTTAGTCACAATTTTACGTACTCCCTCCGTCCAAAAATACATGTCATCAAAATGGATAAAAAGAGATGTATCTAGAACTAAAATACATCCAGATACACCCCCTTTTACCCATTTTGAGGACAAGTATTTCGGGACGGAGGGAGTACAATATTGCTCAGTCCCCATCATATAAACTGATACCATTTCATTTTCATTCCCTGCACTCTATCTTCCTATTTGATCCTACAATTGGCCTCATTTAGTGTACTATTACCTTTTCTTTTCACTGCGAGATGCATGCCTCATTACCTGTATGTGCCATTCTGTAAAGGGAGTCCAGTACTAGCTAATTTCACTTAGTACAAGATGTATGCCTGATTATCTGTGTGCGCAATTTGTCAAGAACACACTATTAAAGTTTTATCACTGCTGCTTGCCCGGCTACTCTCCTCTCAGACTGCATAATTGAATTACCTCAATATTATGTTCTATTCTGTCCAATCTCATATATGCCGTTTCCATTACAAACAAATATCTTTCTTGTTTCTCACAATAACAATTCTCTCAACACATGCTCCACAGCACGACGACGACGAGCATCCGGAAGCATCATCCGGAGTAAGTACGTGCATTGTTCATAATGTTTAGTATGACTGGAAAGAAAACAACAACCTGCGGCTGCAGAGATCATAGTGTACAAAATGGTGGCAAAGGTTACATATAGGGGACTGCTATTACTTTTTTAGGCAAAATTCTGAGTGCTTTATGCAAGTGGTTGTCATACGTTCAGATTTGTATATTCTGTTGCTCTCATTTAATTTGCAGTAAGCTGACTTCATTTCACTTTTGATTTCTATTGGTTAGTACATCCTAAAGATTGGTGATGGAGATGCTACCCAGTGCATGAGTGGATTCATAGCCATGTACATTCCTCCTCCCTATGGATCTATCTGGTAAAAATATGCGCGGCTAATGTTCTCAGAGCCTTCTGCTTTTATCGACATTGACCTGTTCTTAGTGTACTATTGCACTCATAACACAGACGAGTTAGTAATTAAGGTTTCTTCATCTTTGAGATTTATCTGCAGTCGTTGGGAGCACTAAACACCTCTGAAATACTGAAAGCGAATGTTTCACGAAACTGCTGTGCTGACTCTAACAGTGAGGACTTGCTGTCGTAGGATCCTGGGCGATATATTCATGGGAGCCTACCATGCCGTATTCGACTATGGCAATACGAAGGTTGGGTTCACGAAGGCGGCATAAGGCTCCCCCGTGGTGGATGGATGAGCTGCAGAGCTGCCTAATCTTCAGATCGGTTTCGTCTTCGTCAAAGCATGTATGTGCATATGTTAGATGCTTAATAAATAATTGTGTGATGTGGGATAATAAACCTGTCTGTTATGATTTGTCCAATATAATGAAGCAGGCTTTGATACTCATTATTTGCATACAAGCATGTTTCTCCTGAATCCCAACTGAAAAAGTGTCTACAACGTGTTTGTGTTCATATCTATTTATCCATCTAAAATTATATTTGGGGTTATCTCAGAAGACTCGGATTAGATCGATGTATTGAAACTGAAGGATGGTCGATTTGGTTGGGAGTAAAAACTGTAGGGTAATGCACTTTTTTATATTGAGTTGTTTCTTGAACACAAATTCTTCGGAGAGGAAAAGTTTCTGATGCAGGCAAGGAATCAGGTCTTCAGGTGACCACACATTCATTCAAACCAGGTGGCCCATACTTCCTTTTATCTCCCTTACATTCTTGATTTGGTTCACCTCCACTCCCATCCTAACTTGCTCTTTTGGGTTCCTATAGGTTCGTTGCGAGGCAGTGAAGAACTGAAATACCTGAAGAGAACATTAGGAGGTGATGCGAAGCTTGCTTGTGTGCTACTTGCTGTTGTCATTCGAAGGAGGAAGGAATGTGAATGTTCTCACTGAATAGAAAAAAGACGCACTATGGTGAGAGTTGATTAAATGTAGAGTTGAATCCCTTTACCATAGTAGTTTAAATAGCAACCATAAGTTATTTTCCCGAGCTAGCGATTAATCAATGCTAAAGCTGCTCCGCATATTAGTAACAAAAATGTTGTATTTTATTAGAAAGTATAATTTCGTTACTGAATCAGTGGCCGATCAATGTTGAATTAGCTTCGTATATGTTGTGAAAGTTCATTGAATCACTTATCTGAATCTTTATACCAATTAGGATAAATTTAATATAAATAGGAGAGTGGAAGGGGCGGCTCCCACTTGGCATCGCCCCAACTTTCTATGAGGAGGTGCCCCAAGGGGGCGCCCCAACCCCTAGTGAATAGGAGTGGTTCCGGCGACGGTGGAAGCAAAGCGAGCTCGGTGGGTGCAGCGACGGGTGCGACAGGGGCCATGAGGGCCTGAGCGTGAGCGGATGGTCTTACGGAGGCTACAACAGGCTCTGTAACATGTCAAAAAATTCAATTTTTGAATGTTATATTAATTAAAATATTATTGATTGCATGTTTTGATCTTATTTGAATTTCAGTTGAATTTGAAACTCTTGAGAGTTTATCTGAATTTTCAAAAGAGAGAGAGAACATGAAATGACTTTTCGAAAATGCTCCATTTGAAATTTGGTTGTATTTCAATTAAATTTGAGAGTTTATTTTGATTTTTGGATATTCAAACAATTTTCCAATTTAAAAGAAAACAATTGAGAGAAGATAATATGACTTATTCAAATATAAATTAATTAGGAAATGAGTTGAATATTTTTTAGAATTGTAAAAAACATTTTGGACATTTAATAAACCCTAAAACATAGGAATTTTTATTATTTTCCGAATTGGTTTTATGAAATAATAAAAATATATGTATAAGAAAAGTTGCATTTGAACTGGAATAAATGTTCACCATGCTCTATGTAATTATATTTAGTTCTTTGGATTATGTTGTGATTTTATAAAATAATTAAGACTAATATTTGAACCAATATCATTTTCTGTGTTTAAATAAGTAGAAAACATTTTGTTTTGTAGCCAGACTGGGCACGAAGCAGCGCCAGCGCAGCAAATGACCAGACAGCCAGCAGGCAAAACCGGCCCATGACCTTTTAATTTTCTGAAACTGCAGAGGCGTTGAGAGCCGTCTATCTTCAACCTCCCGGCGCGGGTTAGATACCACCGCACACCTTGCACAAGCGGCGCGATTTCGCAGGGTAGTTCGTTATTCGAGCCTCTAACCCCCTATAAAAACTCCGCCTCCCCCTCAATCGATTCCACTAGTAAGCCCCCTATCTTCCCAACGAAATCGAGCACATCGACCCAACGAAGCTCCGCCGCTGTCTTTCGTTCCGGCAACGAAGTCAGACGCTACCAAAGGCCCCCAGCACCGGCGCCGTTTCCGTCTCGCCACCGCTCTATCGGTATCGTATCTCTCTGACCCATTTTTTTCATTCGCGTGCACACAGAATCGAGCTCCGGAAAAGAAGTCGAAGTCGCCGGAGTTCACCGCCGCTCCAGCCGGCCGTTGCCGTCGCAACCGTTTACCCCCGACACCACCATCGCCACCACTGCTTCTCTAGAGACCCTGTTGTGGTCTTCCTCGATGGTGGAGACCATCAGGACCGACTCCCCCTTTAACAAGAGGATCGCGCCGCCGTCTTCTCCAACCCCGTCGACTTTTTCGGTGAGGCCCGAGATCCCCGTGACGTTGGTCCATCTCGCCCGTCGATTTTAATAAAATATGATGGCTCTCTTTTAATTCGTCTGTGAACCAGTACAAGCGAATCCAGTTATGCCATGTGTCACAGGAACCTAACAACAATTAAATTATTTATTGATTAGTCCCTGATTTTATTGTTTAGCCACTTAGCATTCAAACCTTTGTAACTTTTCATCAGTAACTCCGATTGCGGAGATTAGTTCTCATAAATTGTAATACGTAGTTTCTTTAGGGAGATATCTCAAGTTGCTCCTCCTCATCCAAGAAAGAAAGTTAAGGTTCCTGCCTCTCGCCAGCGCCGCCGCAGGTCCGCCTCGTCTCCGGTGGCCCTTGGTCCATGGAGGCACGGTGGATCCTGGGAAGGGCCGGTGGGAGGGCTTCGTTTTTAGTCGTTTTTTCTGTCTTGTTAGGGTTTGTGTTCTACTCAAGAAGGCGAGACGATGGCGGTTCTCTGAAGATGGAATAAAGGTCTCCCCACCTAGCCCCCGTTCCGGCGGTGCGTCTGGTATCGTTGTTGGGCGTGTGGAGGTGTCTCCGGCGGATCTATCTTTGGTGGATTTGCTCAGATCTCGTCGTTATTCGTCTATGTTCGTGTGTCTTCGGGTTGAATCCTTCCAACCTATGTTATTTTTCATTGGTGGCGGTTGCTGTTCTGGTGCGCTGATCCTATGGGTCCTTAGCACGGCGACTTCCGGACTGTCTACTACAACAAGTTGTGCCCGACTCCGGCGATGGAGGGGTGATGACGGCGGCGTGCCTTCGGCTCGCTTCAGTGCTTGTAGTCATCGATAGGTGGTCTACGGATCTGAATGTAATTTTCATTTCTGGTGTTCGTTGTACTACCATGATTGAAAATGAATAGATTGGAAGTTTTCCGCAAAAAGTTTGCGTTTTTTGCATAATGCTCCTTGTAAGACCCTCTTTCCAATAAAAACAAAATTTTGAAATTTGAAGAAGTTAGATATATTCAAATCTTGTTCAGACCTTCTTTTGACCATAACATGTAAACCATATGTCCATTTCAAGTGATTCTTTTTGCATATTGAATCTCTAGCCAAACCTCATCCATTTTGTAACTTAGATTCAAATATTCAATATATTTTGTCTCTTTAAGAAGGTGATCTCACATGATGCGATTTATTATTTATGTGATTAAATTGAATCAGCACTTGCCAAAGTAAGCACGTAACAAGACCTTCCCCTTTAATGGTTTTTGGTTTTTTAATGCAGGGGAGAAAAATAAACCAGTGGAAGGGGGTGGTGGTAGGTGAGGCAAAAGAAACGACGAAAATAAACTGTGGAGGCGAAATTATCAACTCCATTTTTAGGAGTAGAGATTTATTTGTGTGGCAAAGGAAACATATGCACAGAACCAAAAACTAAAACAAACCGGTAGCCATTTTCACCAGCTTTTGACTGAAAATACATATTGACTATATATCCAAAGGTCTATGAAGTTGAACAAGATGTTATACTGTGCAAAGGAATAAAATACCAGACGTGTGTCCACGGCGAATTTGTTGTGCGTATCCATTATTCTCACCTTCAAAAGATCAATTTGTTCACTGCATTGGCGGACACATGGGACCTACAGCAGGACCATACAAAAAATACAAATATGCTAACCAATTTTGTGGATAAAGTCTTTCAAAGGAACACTATAAAAGAAGTCTAAGATTAATTACTTTACAAGAATGTTAGTCAACTGGTCAGCCAATCCCTCGTACGGCTATTGAATTACAAATTCTATACACCGGAAAGAAAGCCATCAGAAAAATATAACTCCTTTATCATGCACTCCATGAAATATAAAAAAACTGCATGATAAAGAGAATTACCCTCCTAATACCAAACATGAACACAATGCGTTGTTATGAGAGCTATAATTCAAAACAATAAAGCTAATTAATTAACCCATTAATAAATGAAATTAGCCCCCATGAAGTTCAATAGCATGAGCCACTGCAAAAAAATAAAACTAATGTTGCACCGCCCCATGGCCGATCACACTCTGTTCAACAACCCTACTATACATGTGCAATACTTTTATGGGTAGAAGTACATACTAGGCAAGTGGGCTGCAATTTAACTGCGATAGCCGGATCTTGAACTCAAGACCACTTGGCTCTGATACCAGGTAAAAGTGCATGCGCTAGCCAATGTAACCAAAATACTAATCTGATGGAAGAGACTAAGCAACACATTTATAAGTCAACATCCCCCCCCCCCTCGCATGTGGCTCCCTCAAACCTAAACGTGGACCAAAAATAGGCTGTAATTTAATTGAGCCAGCCGGGTCTTAAACTTAAGACCTCTTAACTCTGATACCATGTAGAAGCGCATGATCTAGTTAATGCAAACAAAAGACCGATCTGTGCAAGAGGTCGAACGAACATTATACTCCAACAAGACAGTCTTCTCCTTGAATTGTATCACCATAATTGTACAGCTAGTCAGCTATCAAAGAAAGAGAACAACATGATCAATTGGAGAAGGGTTACTGGAGATGAGGATAGTAGACATCCATGCTGTGCAATATAAAGCAAAAAAATAAACACACACTTACTATCAGTTATTCCCCATCTTTCAACACTTACTATTGTATCATGGTACCCTCGATTTCTGACCTTCTCCATGCTGATCAGAGTAACTGAATACTGAACTCCGTTGATACACATCTTTTTCTTTGGCAACACACTGGAATAGAGACGAATTAATTACATTGAACTGCAGTATTTTGGTGATCAACAATCAAACTGCGAATAGCTAAATTGCAGTTCAATGTAATTTATAGTGGCTCACAAAGGTGAACTAAAACAGCATTCGTGGCACACATACACAAACCTTCTCTATATTGTCAGCGCACTATACTCTGTATCCAGTACTCGTGCAAGTCTTTCCGGTTAACAAAAACAAATTCATCTGCAAATGTTACTTGGTGCACATCTGTATTCCAAACACCAAATTAGCGCAGCAACGGAATAAGTAGATTAAACTAACAACTAATACAACTACTCCCTCCATTTTATAATATAAAAGCATTTTGGGCAATGTACACTCAGGTCAGTCGCGCTGCTACTGGGCGTGCTCATCGTCTCCTAGGGCTCTGCATCTTGGGCGCTCATGAGCACTCCTATGGTATTGGGGATACTAGAGTTTGTATAACCATGGTATATATTTGGACCAAACACCACAAAGTATTCAAAACTGCAGTTTTTTTTTCTTCAGAAACTACGGTATTCAAAGAAAACTTCAAAAAAACATTGCATCCAAATGGGGCCTTATAATGCTTGACCCTGGAGAAAAATAGATAGGTGTAAAAGGATAATCCATAGGGGATATCCTAAAACTTTTGTGCTTGATTAATCAAATATCAAAAGGGCCAATATATGAACACCAGACTGATAACTTAATCAAGAGAATATTTTGGGCAATGTACTATCAAAGTACCAATGTAGAAGAACCAAAAGAATAGCTTTTTTTTTCGAGAAGGACCAAAAGAATAGCTAATCCACAAATAATCAAATCATACCTGCTCACTTGCATAACCGAGATTCATACAACACGCCAAGTTCTGACCAGCAACATGTGTTCAAGCAAGGATAATTTTGTCGAGCACTTAGTGTGCAGCAACATGTTGAACCTGCAAAGGCGATGAACTGTGAGGTGTTAGCGACAGAATTAGAGAGGCGAGTGACTTCCAAAACATGTCGTCTAGCATGAACCCACAACACCAGTACATGCATCCTCAACCACCAAGGCCTCGCGTTGATTATCCGCTTTGGCCGGCAATCTCCTAGGCTCGGGGTGATCTCGCCTGGTTCATGTGAGTGATCTTGAGTGTCCTCACGGCCTTGCCTAGGAGAAAGGTGTGATAGTTCCCGGGTGTAGGGACACCCTCCATGAACAGTAAATTTGAAAAAATAGAAAAAAGTCCTAGAACTTTGCGACATCAAAGATGATCAAACACTTAAGGTTCCTGCAAATTCTCATAACCAAATATCAAGTAGAGAAAGTTGTACACATGAGTTTCTGATTTCGGTGCTAAAAGGGCTCAACATTTTGAGCACTGAAATCTTTTTCTTGTTTAGAGCCTCTTGAAAGTTTTTTCTGCATAAAAACTTGCAGGCACCTACAAAGTTGGACCATATTTAATGTCGCAAAGTTATATATATTTTTATTTCTTTTATTTTTTTCAATGTACTGTTCATAGAGGGTGTCCCTACACCCACGAGTTGAAAATCCAGTCTCCCTTGCCTAGGTGTCCCCCTTGTTAACACAGGAGAAGTCGACGCAGTGGACTTTGCCGAGCCCGCTACTTCTTGCTGCTCGTGTCCCTGTGGCTGCAAAGCTCGACGGGTGACTACAGGATCTGGATCGAGGGATACGGCAGGAGGGGAGAGGTAGGGGCGGGCAGTTTAAGGTGGCTACTACTCGTTGCAGGTCTAGTTGATGTCGTAGGAGCCTTGATGGGTGAGCTTGTCGAGGTCCATCCGCACGTCATCATCCATGGCCGCCATTTGTCCACGCCCCTCTTCTTCGGGAGTATCATCAAGAGCAGGGCTTAGCCTGGAGACTGAGGGACCAACGCAACATTAGGGTCGCTGGGTAGTCCGAATAGGAGAGGAAAAGAGATGGGGTGGACGACCTAGAGAGGCAGCAACCGGCGGCGACGACCTTCATTAGGTCTTGTACAATGCTAAGTGCTTAAAGAGGTGCTTGAAAATTAAATCAGGTTTTTCCTGAAGCACTAGTGCCTATTTCATAGGAGAGACGCCTAATTAAGCATCTACCGACAAATAAGCACCAGTGTTTAAGAAAAGCCTGATTTATTTCTTCAAGCACCTCCCTAAGCACCTTGTACAAGGCCTTAGTTTGCTAGGGCTGGTAGATGAGGGAGTCTTGGGTAGAAAAGGGAAGACGTTCGTGGCTCACGATAATTTTCTTTTTCGTGGCATGCATTGCAGGGGGACGGAAGAAAAAAAATGGACAAGTGAACAAGAAAAAAAATCGGTGGTGGGAGACGTCCTTCGATCAATGGGGAGGACTGAGGAACAAAACGACGTATGGACTCCTCAGTAGAGATATTGATTATTACTAGCAAAAGGGCTCGCGTTGCAATAGAAAAAAAATTATAATCTTCAATGGCCATGATCACATTTTGCTACATCACCGAGATACACTATCACTCTCAATTTTGTGAAATCAAGAACATTTTTTTCAAACTCGTGAACATAATTGAAATCATGAACATTTTTCAAATTCATGAACACTTATACAAATTTTCAAACATTTTTGAATTCATAAAAATATCCTACGATTTCTAAAAAAAATTGTGAAAAATTCTTTTAACAACTTTGTTGAATCGGCGAACATTTCTAGGACGAACATCGTTTTGGAAATTGGTGGAACAATTTTTTACATCCAGAAACATTTTTTGATTTAATGAACATTTTTTGAACTGCATGAATATTTTTGGAATCTGCGAACATTTTATGAATGAATAAACTATTTTGTATGTCATGAATAGTTTTTTATTTTTTTGGATAATTTTCATTCATGAACGTTTTTTGAATTGGCAAAATTTTGTTCAATTTCATTAACATTTTTTCATACACGAAATTAAAAAAATCATGAACATTTATTGATTTCACGAAAATTTGTTGTCAAAGTTGTGAACATTTTTTGAATGCGGAATCATGTTTTATAAAATTGTGAACATTTTTAAAATCCACAAATTTTTTTTGATTTATTCATTATTTTATTTCAAAATTCTCATTTTTTATTTTTGGAACTTTTTGAAGTCCAAAATTATTTAAAGTGGAAAAAACAAAACGGAAAAGAAAAAAAACAAAATTTAAAAAATAGGACGGCCGGACATGGGCTGGCCTAAACGGGCGTGCTGCGTCTTCTTCTAGTGTGTAGAGCGCAGTATAGGAGGTCCATACTGCATGGCCGGCCCAGCCGGGGGATTCCCCTGTGTGAAACGTTTTCTATCACTTATAAGTGGCATTGGTGGGTAATATTTTGTAACTTGACAATTTCTATACGTACCATAAGAAGCAATAGCCCTTTATTATAAGATATAGATTAGGAAAGATTGGGATCGATGCATTACGAAAGTTAGGATTTGAAATTAATTGCTATGAAACTAGATTTTATTGTTTGGTAACATGCTACCCTTTTTTTAGGGAAAGCCTTCATGGCGTGCTTTATTTCATATTAGACAAGGATACATCATTCATTACAGCCGGTATAATGGAACCCGGAGGATCATTATCCCAGGAAAAAGTACTATTAGAAACAAAAGAATGTCTAGCTATGTTATGCGCCATGTAGTTAGCTTCCTGTAGCAGTGTTGTACGGAGATTGAGCCAATCTTGTACGCTATCTGAAAGCACTCTGCGAGAATTGTTGAATAGCTAGGGAGACCAGACTTGAATTATTCCTTTGAAAGCTTCAACAAGTTCCAACGAATCTGATTCAGTAATATCTGGGGTACACCCAAGTGATTCAATAAGGCTCAGACCTTTCAAAAGTGCAGTAGCTTCACTAACTTCAGCTGTTGCTAAATCGGGGAGGTTCTGTAAAGGTCAGCACGCGCCTGCAATCGCCCTTCCTCTGTCATTACGAACCCCAACACCTGCACCTCAACCGTTATCAGAATAGACATCATCCACGTTTAGCTTGTAAGTATTCCTTGGCGGCTTCGTCTAGAGAACTCGACGATGTTCAGAGTTGCTTTGTGTCCCCATGAAATTGCATGTCAAGGTCTGAATTGAGAAGGCTGGTCGAATTAGTTCATTAACACGTAGCCCCTTGACATGTTCCCTCCTTTGCCACCAGATGTACCATGCCCCCACAAGAATTAGCTCTTTCAGACCCATTTTAATCGCTGGGTTAAAATTATGTGGGCGTCGAAGAATTTCCTCAAGAATAACTGAACATGACCTGTCAGCGGGAATCACCTCGGAAATACTCAAATAGCCCCAAGGCCTTCCAGACTTGTTTTGCACGGTCACAAGTGAACATAATATGCTTAATATCTTCATGCCTATTCTTGCAAACCGGGCATTGTACACTTGTGGGGATATGCCTATTCGCAAGAATTGCAAGACCTGGAAGCATGCCATGTAAAGATGTCCGCCCAAAAAATTTCACTTTGGTCGGCACTTTTTTTTTTTGAAACGGAGGCAAAAGTATTGCTTCATCCATTAATTAAGAAGAAGAGAGTTGCCCAGTTAATTTACGGAAAACTGGGCAAAAACCGTTACAAACTTGCTCAAGAAAATTGAACAAGCCATACAAGCATGCCAACTACTCCCGAATCATGTAGACACACGACCACATAGGCACACCGACAAACACACCCAACACAATTTTAATGTCACTTCCCAACACATGGGTCTCAACGTCACAAAGAAAACCCAATTGAGTCGTTGCAACTTCAAAGAAACACATCGATAAAGTCAACGTACACCACCAAGCCCTCGCTTGCAGACCAGAAATCTGATTCATCATGGAACAACTTGTGAATTCCCTTTTGCACCATCCTTCTTACTTTTGGTCCTGCTAGATTTCTTCTTGAGGATGCCAGGTCGAGGATTAATACCACCTTTCTTGCATTTGTCCCTCAATGCTTTCTCCTTCAAGAGACATCCAATCGTCTTTCCAGATTTTGCAGCATCCAATTCTGCGAGAAAATCACAAAGCTTGGCGGCGAAGAGGGGCCCAGGATTAGGCACCACCACACCGGCCACAACAATATCCTCACCCACAGGAACCATGAGTCCGATGGGCTTCGGCGAGTGCATGACACTAGAATCACGACAACTCTTCTCTTCATATAAAGATGCTTGGCTAGGATCCGGAGTGGTTGGAGCGGGAGTCAATGCCACAACCGAGGGCACGAGCGAACCACCTTCAAGATGCTCCCCTAGTGGCGGCGAAACAGGTTCCTCACACATTTGTTGAAGCTCGGGCATAATCTTCATCACCGGAGCCATTACCACGGTTGTGGCGTCACCCATGGAGGTAGCAGGCGCCGAGGGCTGGGCAGGCAACAGCGGCGAACTGGTCCTGGCATGAGGGGAGAAGCAGCCGTAGAGCTCCGCAACCCTCTCGTCAGCAAAGTCAACGTCAGTATCCGTCATAGTAGGGTTTTTTCCCTTCAAATCCAAAGCAACATAGATCTTATCCGGAGCAATCTCTGCACGCTCCAGAAAGCTCCCGAACCGAATCAGAAAACCATCCATACGTTCAGCGACATCACGCAGAGGCTGGACCGCCTCCTTCAGTTGAAATGAAGCCAAATCTTGTAGTTCAGAGCGCATCAACTTGACTTGTGCAGCAAGACCATACTGCATGGCCAAAACACTTGGGGTTGGTGAGCCTGTGGGAGCAGCAACAACAGATGCCCAAGAATCACATCGAATTGCCTCAGTATGAGCCCGACGTGGAGTTGAAGCTTGATGATGCTTATTGATGTGGACAGGCAGCACCGGCATGATAGATTTTGACAGTAAGCTGAGCAGACGCCAAGCATTGCGACACCCACGTGACCGATGACCATTCTCGAGGCAGCGGGAGCAGCGAAACGGATCTCTGCAATCAGCGGCACGATGCCTAGGAACGAGACATCTGCAGCATCTACCTTTGAGCCAAGCGGGGATGGCACGGGGAGCAAAAGCCGGGATTGGCGAGGTCGAACGACACAATCTGCTGGAGTCAACAGTCTTGATGGCAGCTTGCGGCGTTTGGGGGGCCAGCTCCTCTTCACTGTCCTCGTCGGTGTCCTTGTCGGCCATTGAGGCCCACGAAAGAGGCCGATGAAGCGGGCCAACTGATCCTCGATTGCATTGGCTGGGGCAAGCAGACACGGGCACTCCAGGAGCTTCGACATCCCAGCCGGCAGGAGCACGGGAGTGACCACACGGCCGGGCTCATCGAGGCGCGGTGTAGGCATCGGAGACTGGAGCTGCAGAGGAGGTGGCGGCAACGGCTGGAGCTGCAGAGGTGGGGGCGCCGGGAGCTTCAGATCGGAGCCCATGTCTGCGGGGAGAACGAGCAGCGGCGGTCGGAGTACCAACTTGAGATGGTGGGGGGGCGGGGAAGCGGCGAGCGGCGACGGCGCCGCCAGTGGAGGCTTCACAGACAGCCGCAACTCATGCCCGCATCTCACACCGCTCGCAATGGCGGAGGCAACGGCACGCACGGGAGGAGGAGAGAGCAGGGCCAGGGTTGGATCCTAGTGCGACTGATGCGTAGGAGGACGGATCCGGGCGCGGCGGACGTGGAGGTGGCCGGAGCAGACAGATCCAGCCGGCGGCGGCCGTGCGCTCATGCGTCTGCGGACGCGGACGCGGACGCGAGAGCCCCCTTATCCATTGGTGCATATGGTGCTAAACATGGGTCGGCACTTTTAATTTCCACAGAATATCCCATACTGGGTTGCGCTTGGAGGTGCCTTGCCAATCTTCTCTTGTTAGAGCATCTCCAGCCGCGCCCCCAACAGCCCCCCAGATAGACCTGGCCATTCTCCGGGCTGGGCCGGGCTTCGGGCCGGGCCTGACCAAGCCCGAGGTAGAAAACTCAGGCCCGAGCCCGGCCCGGCCCGGCCGTCGGGCCTAGTTTTCAGGCCCGAGCCTGGCCCATCACAGCAAAAAACACGTCGGGCCTCGGGCCTCGGGCCGGGCCTCTTCAGTAAATGGCATAAACAGCGGGCCCAGGCCCGGCCCGACCTAGTCTTCGGGCTCAAAACCTAGGCCCAGGCCCGGCCCAGGAGCAGCGTCGGGCCGGGTCGGGCCGGGCTTTTTCGGGCCCGGCCGGGCCGGGCTGTTCGGGTCGGGCGGCCCATGGCCAGGACTACCCCCAGACCACTTTTTTTGGCGGCGGCGCGAAAAAAACGCCTCAGTCGCGCCCCCAGGACGCCGAAAATCGCCGGTTCGGCCCTTTTTTCCGCCCGGCGGTCACAGGCCGAACCCGGCGCACTGGGGAGCAGTTGGGGGCTCCGGCGCAAGGGAAAAGCATGGCTGGCCCACACCGTCAGGGGAAAATTCAAGGTTTTCTTCCCCGACTCGCCTCCCACCCCCCGCGCCCTCGGCCACCACTAGCTATATCCCGGCGCCGTCCGCCGCCCTTCACTGCTAGATAGCCATTCCCCGCCGGAAAAATAGCAGCGCTTCGCCGCGGCAGCCCCTCCAACAGCAGCTGGGTGTTTCCGGCCGCCGTTTCAGGCCGCGGAGGAGCAGTTTAGCGGCGGGTACACGCCCACCGGGCGCAAGGTGTTCGGCGATTTGCCTGCCTCGGCGATGGACTCGGATGACGAGGGAACGCTCGCCGCGCTGCTGGAGGAGGAAGCTGAGGCCGACGTCCAGGAAGAAGAGCATCTCATGGTGCTCGCCGCCCTCTCCCAGCTGCTGGCGAGCAATGAAAAGCCGCGGCGAGGTGGCTCGGCGCCTGGGCGGGTGAAAGCAAAGAACTGGCATCATCTCGAAGGCTACTGCATGCTCTACTCCGACTACTTCGCCGATGCTCCACTTCACGGCGAGAAAACATTTCGGCGCCGTTATCGGATGAGCCGAAAGCTCTTCCTCGGGATTGTGAATTCCATCCGGGAGTTCGACAACTATTTCAAGTGCAAGATGGATTGCACCGGCGCTCTTGGATTCACTTCCATCCAGAAGTGCACGACAGCGATGATGATGCTTGCATATGGAGCTCCCGGTGATTCACTCGACGACTATGGGCGCATGACCGAGTCCACCGACATAGAGTGTTTCTACAAGTTCTGTCGGGCAGTGGTGGCAGTGTTTGGACCACAATACTTGAGAACACCCAATGCAGAATACACTGCTCGGATCCTAGCACAGAATGCAGCAAGAGGATTTCCTGGGATGCTTGGAAGCATCGACTGCATGCATTGGAAATGGAAGAATTGCCCATTTTCTTGGCAGGGGATGTACAAAGGCGCCAAAGGCGGTTGCAGTGTGGTGCTTGAGGCGATGGCCACACAGGACCTCTGGATTTGGCACTCCTTCTTTGGTATGCCAGGAACTCACAATGACATCAACGTGTTGCAGTGCTCTCCTGTCTTTGCCAAGCTTGTTGAAGGTCATTCTCCTCCGGTGAACTTGAGATCAATGGGCGGCACTACAACAAGGGGTACTATCTAGCTGGCGGCATCTATCCGAGATGGTCGACATTTGTGAAGACGATCTCAAACCCTGTGGCAGGAGGCAAGAACGCCTGGTTTACGAAGCTTCAGGAGGCTTGCAGGAAGGATGTCGAGTGGGCATTTGGTGTGCTCCAATCTCGATTTGCTGTTGTTCGGTACCCCGCTCAGACCTGGGCCAAAGATCAAATGTGGGAGATTATGACTTGTTGTGTCATCTTGCACAACATGATCATCGAGAGCGAGCAAGAAGACCCAGTGTTTGACACTGAACCATACTACAGGCAGGGTCTTCTAGCCGAAGTTGATCACCAGCTACCGGCAACTTGGACTGCCTATCTCAGTATGCGTCAGGAGATCCGAGACCTACAGGTGCATCATCAACTGCAGAAAGATCTGATTGAGCACCTATGGAGGCTGAAGGGGGACGCCGTGTGATGAAATACGAGTTTTTATTTGTTGAACTATATAATTTGTATTGAACTATTTGTTGTTGTACTATTTTGTTGAAGTATTTGATTTTTTTGTGATGAAATATGTGATAAGAAATAATTGTGTTGATAATTGAACGCCGAGACACGGTGAACCACGCCGAATATGGGCCTATTCTCGCCCATATGGGCCCTTTATTCGCTGAAATGGGGCTGCAAAGTGGGCCAATTTCGGCGTCTGGGGGCGACGACTGGGTGCAAAACCGCCCCCAGCGCCGATTATATCGCCGGCTCGCCCCCAGGAGGCGATTTTTATGCGTCCTGGGGGGCCAACGGCTGGAGATGCTCTTAGCACTAGTGCAGAACCGGGCAATAGCACCGGTTCGTAAGGTCCTTTAGTGCCGGTTTAGGAACCGGTACTAAAGTGTGGGCACTAAAGGCCCCCCCTTTAGTACCGGTTCAGCATGAACCGGTGCTAAAGGGCAACCACGTGGCACGAGCCAGTTCCGGGGGCCGGGAGCCCTTTAGTACCGGTTGGTAACACCAACCGGTACTAAAATGTTTGGGGTTTTTTTGGTTTTTATGATTTCTTTTTCATTTAATTTTGTGTTTTCCATTTTAATTCTTTTTCGTTTCACCCGCAGATATATATATAATAACTCATGCATGCTTGCATCATACATCATCATATATAATAACAAGTCCTACTAGCTAATTAATCAAGCATCATCATACAACTTCTACTCGTTATTAATAATAAGTCATACGATCATCATCCTCATAGTCATCGAACCCAACCCTACATAATTGTTCTTAGCACATGATCATCAGTATCAGGTAGGATCGGACCTAAACACGCTTAAGGTAAAATAGCATAAAACAATATAGACCCTGAATCTCCATTATGAAGAATGGAGATCATCCTGTCTCCAATTCTTGCGCCTCGCTTCCTTTTGCTTCCAATAAGCTCCTTACGACTGTCCATACATTTTTTCCATCCTTTGGTTGTCATGTCTCCACTTCTTTTAGAAATCCGGTATGGACAGTTGAGATTCGTAGGATGACCTGGATATATGTTCAAAACACGAACGCTGCCGCCATTCTGATACATCAAATGAGGCACACAATCCTCTGGGATAAGCTGTTGAAAAACATAGTAATAACTTCGTAGTTAGCAATGATGTACTAGTTTTAGAAGTATGCAAAAAGATGCACGGATGTCGTAATAGTAAAAAACTTACCAGGGTATCTCCATGGTAGTTACCGTAGTTCAACACGTGCACTACTGGCACGTATTGACCATAATGTTCAGGAGTTCGATTGTAGATATTGTAATTCTCAATATCATTACAAAATCCAACCAGATGAGTTTTCTCCTTGTAAGTTAACTCAGAGCCATCGGTGTAGTAAGTTCTATCTACCATATTCTGCACATTCTTTGATACTTCAAAATAAGCTGTCAATGGAAATAAGTTGTCAACTATTTTGAAATGAACAATATAAGTTCTATTAATAATTAACTATGTTTGAGAAACTCACATAGCGGTAGAACTGGAGGAGTATCAACAAGGACCCAAATGTCCATATTGTCTTGCTCGATTTCAGGATCACCAAGATCCATGGTGATAAGCATACCCTCATCAAAACCATACAATTTGCAAAATGCTTCCCAATTTTTGCAACCAAAATGGGTTACGCTCTCAGCATTATACAACTTGACTCCAAAATCCACATCATGATGGGTCCTTAGGTGAATTTTCTTCGTTTCAAAATTTTCATGGTCTTCAAAATCCATCCTC
This sequence comes from Aegilops umbellulata, assembly GCA_032464435.1. Taxonomy (NCBI): domain Eukaryota; kingdom Viridiplantae; phylum Streptophyta; class Magnoliopsida; order Poales; family Poaceae; genus Aegilops; species Aegilops umbellulata. Next base: position 22,896,143 of record CP136057.1, read on the forward strand.
TCCAAGACATAGCGTCTTGCATGACATGGGATCAACTATACTCGAATTGTAAAAGATGAAAATTACACGTTGAAATAGTTGAAGTCATGCTTAATTATAAAAAATACACTTGTCATCGTTGCGTACCGTTTCAACTTCGAAAGTCTCCTCCAGCTTAATACTGAAGCGCCGACCACGTCCAGGTGAGGCCTGTCGCACTCACCTCGATCGTCGTGGCACCAGTCGCACTCCCCCGGGAGACTTTCGTCCTCCGATGATGACATTTCCTATACGTTCATAATTGAAAGACTAAATTAGATCATTATTATTTAAATAATCATATGCATATGCCTTGCATAGTGCTCTCCAATTTGAGCATTCAATAAGAAAAATCAGATCGCAAAATTAAGTAGTATTCAAATTAGGATGCATTCAATTATAAGAAAAACTACATCATCTCCATGTGTCCGTACATCGAATATTATCACTAATACACGTTGAATACTATATATCATACATATCGCCAGTACAGCTAGAACCGTAGCGCCCGACGGGTATCGGCGCGGGCGGTGGACACCCAAAGGGAAGGAACCATCACAGGATCATAGCTCCAGTGAGATCCCTGAAGAACCTGCCAGGTATTCTCGAACCTGCCCTCCAACGCAACCATGTAGCGACGGATGTGCTCGTCCTCCTCGCTGACACGGTGACGTACCACCTCCGCGGTGTCTGGAAGCCTCGGGACCGTCATTGGCCCACGCGACCGCCACCAAACAAGGATCGGGTCAACAACGGGCTAGCTCCTCACCAAGCTACGCCCCCCGGAAGGTAGCGCCTCCCAGTACCACCCCGGCAGAGCCCAGTCCCGGACATGGCCCATCTGGTCAAGCAGGTGTCGTCCTCCGCCGACTCGATGACGAGGATGCGGGATAGGCATCGTCCACGTCGATGCGGGAATAATTGCTTTAACTAAAAAAATAAACTAGTTCTATTAATTTTCTTGATAAAAATAAACTACTTCTATAGTAAAATGAACCAGTTTTATTAAATCAACTAGTTCAACCAGTTCTATTAATTTTCTTGACATTACTATATATTTAACTTTTCTATCTAATTCATCTAACATTCGACATTAATGTAACATTTATATAAACTCAAATTATATAAAAATTAAATAAACAAAAAAACTCATTAACAAATAATATTTTAATTAGATCATCAAATATCAGATACCTAAATTTTCTTACTAAAAATAAACTAGTTATATTAATTATTGAACTAGTTCAAATCTCATATACCTAAATAAACTAGTTCGACAATTTTCTTACTAAAAATAAACTAGTTATATTAATTATTCAACTAGTTCAAATCTCTAGTTCCACAATTTTCTATCTAGCTAATTCATCTAACATTCGATCATCTAATTAACTTTTCTAAAAAACAGAAAATAAGTAAAAAAATGTGTGTGTGTGTGTGTATGTGTATGTGTGCATGTACGTGTACGTATATGTGTGTGTCCCCGTACGCCGCCGCCCCGTACGTACGGGCGGGGCGTACGGGGCGGCGGCGTACGTGTGCGACGACGACGGACGGCGGCGGGGAGAGCGAGAGAGACGTGTATACCGCGGCGGAACGACGACGGCGGCGCGCGGCGGCGCGAGACGACGACGACGAAGGGCGGCGGCGGGGACGACGACGACGCGCGACGGACGAGGGCGGCGGCGGCGACGACGGGCGACGGGCGCGCGCGAGAGGTTGAGACGAAAGAAGTGGAGATCTAACTGAATTTTCACAAGTGTTGTATATAACGGAGAGGCCTTTAGTACCGGTTGAAGCCACCAACCGGTACTAAAGGCCAACTTTGGCCAGGCCAAGAGGCGGGAAGAGCAGGCCTTTAGTACCAGTTGGTGGCTCCAACCGGTACTAACGGTAGTCTTTAGTACCGGTTGGAGCCACCAACCGGTACTAAAGGCCTCGCGCTGCCACCTCAAAGTTTAGTCCCACCTCGCCTGACGAAGGGCAGCCGCACTGGTTTATAAACCCAGCCGCGGCTGCCCTTTCGAACTCCTCTTTAAGCAGGCTTGTGGGCCTAAACTCTGCGCGCTGCCCTGTGAGTCTGCTGGGCCATTAAGGCCTGTAATTGCACGCACGTGGCCTAGCAGGCCCACAGGGCAGCGCCCCAATTTTTGTATAGTCTTTTTCATTTCTGCTTTATTTTCTTCTATTTATTTCTGCGTAGTTTTTTGTATAGTTTTTTCTTTTCTGTTATATTTATTTTCTTCTATTTATTTGTGAGTAGTTTTATTCATCTAGTTTGCCAAAATTCAACATTTTCAGAGTTCATTTTGTAGTGATTTTCAATTTCACGGTCATTTTGTAAACGATTGAAAAATAGCAAATATAATTTTTTCCTTTTCTGCTTTATTTTTTCTTCTATTTATTTCTAAGCAGTTTTTTCTTTTCTGCTATATTTATTTTGTTCTATTTATTTCTGAGTAGTTTTTTATATAGTTGTTTATATAGTTTTTTCTTTTCAGCTATAGTTTTTTTCTTTTCTGCTATTTTTTCTTTCCTGCTATTTTTTCCTTTCTGCAAAAGTTGATGGTCAAAGTCTGGAGTTATAACCAAAGTTAGAAAAAAAAGAAATGCCGACGTGCAATTAGTTTTTGCCATAACACAATAAGTCCGGAGTTGTAATAAGTTATTAAAAATAAAAAAGAGGTGCAATGCTTCGTTAATTTGCTTCAAGCCTTTTGGAATAGTGTAAACTGCACTGCGCGTAGCTCCGTGCAATCTACCATATTCCTGAAGGCTTGAAGCTAAGCAACGTGAGCATTGTGCCTCTTCTTCATCGTCTCTGCACTCAGGGCTTATAAACCGCTCCTAGTCCCTCTCTCTTGGCGAGGTGGGACTAAAAAATAGCTTACTAAGAAACTGTACTACAGGTCACCCTTTAGTACCGGTTGGAGCCACCAACCGGTACTAAAGGTGGTGCTATGCCTGCACAAAATTTAGTGTCATTTAGTTCAAAACAAATCATTGAATGCATGAAAAATAGCAAATGAAGGCAGAAATGGTTGAAAGTTGATGGCGTCGCTTTGAATGATGCATACTGAATGCACAAAAATTCTGGAGTTGTAATAAGTTTTAAAAAATGAAATGCCTTTGTAACAGATGAGTTTAATTTCGTCAGAAACCTGACTACTTCGAAAGAGATTGTTCAGTTTGTAAACGAAGTGCATCCAGTTTTAGCCGTAAGCCTCTCTACTTTCTTGCACATGCTATGTGGGTGAAATGATGATACCATGCCAAGTTTCAACTTTTTCAGAGTTCATTTGTAGCGTTTTTCAAATTCTAGGTCATTTAGTTCTCAAAACAAATCATTGAATGCATGAAAAATAGCAAATGAAGGCAGAAATGGTTGAAAGTTGATGGCGTCGCTTTGAATGGTGCATACTGAACGCACAAAAATTCTGGAGTTGTAATAAGTTTAAAAAAATATAATGCCTTTGTAACAGATGAGTTTAATTTCGTCAGAAACCAGACTACTTCGAAAGAGATTGTTCAGTTTGTAAACGAAGTGCATCCAGTTTTAGCCGTAAGCCTCTCTACTTTCTTGCACATGCTATGTGCCAAGTTTCAACTTTTTCAGAGTTCATTTGTAGTGCTTTTTAATTTCCAGGTCATTTAGTTCTCAAAACAAATCATTGAATGCATGAAAAATAGCAAATGAAGGCAGAAATGGTTGAAAGTTGATGGCGTCGCTTTGAATGGTGCATACTGAACGCACAAAAATTCTGGAGTTGTAATAAGTTTAAAAAAATATAATGCCTTTGTAACAGATGAGTTTAATTTCGTCAGAAACCTGACTACTTCGAAAGAGATTGTTCAGTTTGTAAACAAAGTGTATCCTGTTTTAGTCGTAAGCCTCTCTACTTTCTTGCACATGCTATGTGGGTGAAATGATGATACAATGCCAAGTTTCAACTTTTTCAAAGTTCATTTGTAGTGCTTTTCAATTTACAGGTCATTTAGTTCTCAAAACAAATCATTGAATGCATGAAAAATAGCAAATGAAGGCACAAATGGTTGAAAGTTGATGGCGTCGCTTTGAATGATGCATACTGAATGCACAAAAATTCTGGAGTTGTAATAAGTTTTAAAAATAAAATGCTTTTGTAACAGATGAGTTTAATTTCGTCAGAAACCTGACTACTTCGAAAGAGATTGTTCAGTTTGTAAACGAAGTGCATCCAGTTTTAGCCGTAAGCCTCTCTACTTTCTTGCACATGCTATGTGGGTGAAATGATGATACCATGCCAAGTTTCAACTTTTTCAGAGTTCATTTGTAGTGCTTTTCAATTTCCAGGTCATTTAGTTCTCAAAATAAATCATTGAATGCATGAAAAATAGCAAATGAAGGCAGAAATGGTTGAAAGTTGATGGCGTCGCTTTGAATGGTGCATACTGAACGCAAAAAATATAAGAGCATTTACATCATGATCTTATATTTCTTTACAGTCTAAATTGTCAATATGATCTTATAACATAAAAAATACTTTAATCATCAACGATCTTTGATTGTACAATCTGAATTGTCAATATGAGTTATCAACGATTTATAAAACGATGAAGACTCATATTGCGGCCACAAATTCTACACATAGAGTTCAATGAAGACCAAGTGCTTGTGATAGTTTGAGTAATAACATATTTAAGGTGGTAAAAGGCTTATTAGGGGAGCGACGTGGGACTAAAAAAAGTCTGCCACAACGTCATTAGTACCGGTTCGTGGTTCGAACCGGCACTAAATGGTGATGGTGGGGCCATAGCCTGACCGCAGGCTGACACAGCCTCTTTAGTACCGGTTCGTGGTACGAACCAGTACTACAGGTTCGCCACGAACCGGTACTATTGATCGCCGCCATGAACCGGCACTAATATACACATTAGTGCCGGCTCTAATGCAAACCAGCACTAATGTGCTTCACGTTTGACCCTTTTTCTACTAGTGTAGCCTATGGTGGTGAGAGTGATCCCACTCAATGTAATAGGCAGAACAAATCGAGAAGGTATAAGATTTTGTGTAGTGCCAGGCAATGAAGTCATCTCCCGAATGTTCGCTAAGAGGAATCTTACAGTTCCGTCCACTTCAATAGGAGAGAAAATATCTCTCAAAGCTCCTCATCCAAAAGACCAGTTGTTGGGATAATTAGCTCATTCACAGATTGCAACAATGTATTCCTCCTTGGTGTTTGTATCATACGAGAGGGGCTACGCGTGTTGGGGAACGTAGTAATTTCAAAAAAATTCCTACGCACACGCAAGATCATGGTGATGCATAGCAACGAAATGGGAGAGTGTTGTCTACGTACCCTCGTAGACCGAAGCGGAAGCGTTGACACAACGTAGAGGAAGTAGTCGTACGTCTTACCGATCCGACCGATCCAAGCACCATTACTCCGGCACCTCCGAGTTCTTGGCACACGTTCAGCTCGATGACGTGCCCCTAGCTCCGATCCAGCAAAGCTTCGGGGACGAGTTTCGTCAGCACGACGGCGTGATGACGATCTTGATGTTCTACCGGCACAGGGCTTCGCCTAAGCACTGCAACGATATATTCGAGGTGGAATATGGTGGAGGGGGGGCACCGCACACGGCTAAGAAACGATCACGAAGATCAACTTGTGTGTTCTAGGGTGCCCCCACTGCCCCCGTATATAAAGGAGCAAGGGGGAGGGGGCGGACGACCTAGAGGGGGCGCGCCAAGGAGGGGGAAACCTACTCCAAGTAGGTTTGCCCCTCCCTTTCATATTTCAACTAGGACAAGAGGGGAAGGAGGAGGAAGGGAGAAGGAAGGAGAGGGGGGTTGCGCCCCCTTCCCTTGTCCAATTCGGACTAGGGCAAGGAGGGCCGCGCGCCACCTCCTGGCTGCCCTCTCTCTTCTCCACTAAAGCCCATTAAGGCCCAATAACCCCCCCGGGGGGTTCCGGTAACCCCTCGGTACTCCGGTAAAATGCCGATTTCACCCGGAACGATTCCGATGTCCAAATATAGGCCTCCAATATATCGATCTTTATGTCTCGACCATTTCGAGACTCCTCGTCATGTCCGTGATCACATCCGGGACTCCGAACAACCTTCGGTACATCAAAATGCATAAACTCATAATAACTGTCATCGTAACGTTAAGCGTGCGGACCCTACGGTTCGAGAACAATGTAGACATGACCGAGACACATCTCCGGTCAATAACCAATAGCGGGACCTGGATGCCCATATTGGCTCCTACATATTCTACGAAGATCTTTATCGGTCAGACCGCATAACAACATACGTTGTTCCCTTTGTCATCGGTATGTTACTTGCCCGAGATTCGATCGTCGGTATCTCAATACCTAGTTCAATCTCGTTACCGGCAAGTCTCTTTACTCGTTCCGTAATACATCATCTCGCAACTAACTCATTAGTTGCAATGCTTGCAAGGCTTATGTGATGTGCATTACCGAGAGGGCCCAGAGATACCTCTCCGACAATCGGAGTGACAAATCCTAATCTTGAAATACGCCAACCCAACATCTACCTTTGGAGACACCTGTAGTACTCCTTTATAATCACCCAGTTACGTTGTGACGTTTGGTAGCACCCAAAGTGTTCCTCCGGCAAACGGGAGTTGCATAATCTCATAGTCAAAGGAACATGTATAAGTCATGAAGAAACCAATAGCAACATACTAAACGATCAGGTGCTAAGCTAATGAAATGGATCATGTCAATCAGATCATTCAACTAATGATGTGACCCCGTTAATCAAATAACAACTCTTTGTCCATGGTTAGGAAACATAACCATCTTTGATTAACGAGCTAGTCAAGTAGAGGCATACTAGTGACACTCTGTTTGTTTATGTATTCACACATGTATTATGTTTCCGGATAATACAATTCTAGCATGAATAATAAACATTTATCATGATATATAAGGAAATAAATAATAACTTTATTATTGCCTCTAGGGCATATTTCCTTCAGTCTCCCACTTGCACTAGAGTCAATAATCTAGATCACATCACCATGTGATTAACATCGATAGTTCACATCATCATGTGATTAACACCCATAGTTCACATCGCTATGTGATCAACACCCAAAGGGTTTACTAGATTCAGTAATCTAGTTCACATCGCTATGTGATTAACACCCAAAGAGTACTAAGGTGTGATCATGTTTTGCTTGTGAGAGAATCTTAGTCAACGGGCCTGCCACATTCAGATCCGTAAGTATTTTGCAAATTTCTATGTCTACAATGCTCTGCACGGAGCTACTTTAGCTAATTGCTCCCACTTTCAATATGTATCTAGATTGAGACTTAGAGTCATCTAGATTAGTGTCAAAACTTGCATCGACGTAACCTTTTACGACGAACCTTTTTGTCACGTCCATAATCGAGAAACATATCCTTATTTCACTAAGGATAATTTTTTGACCGCTGTCCAGTGATCTACTTCCTAGATCACTATTGTACTCCCTCGCTTAACACAGTGCAGGGTATACAATAGATCTGGTACACAGCATGGCATACTTTATAGAATCTATGGCTGAGGCATAGGGAATGACTTTCATTCTCTTTCTATCTTCTGCCGTGGTCGGGCTTTGAGTCTTACTCAATTTCAGACCTTGCAACACGGTCAAGAACTCTTTCTTTGACTGTTCCATTTTGAACTACTTCAAAATCTTGTCAAGGTATGTACTCATTGAAAAAACATATCAAGCGTTTTGATCTATCTCTATAGATCTTGATGCTCAATATGTAAGCAGCTTCACCGAGGTCTTTCTTTGAAAAACTCCTTTCAAACACTCCTTTATGCTTTGCAGAATAATTCTACATTATTTCCGATCAACAATATGTCATACACATATACTTATCAGAAATGTTGTAGTGCTCCCACTCACTTTCTTGTAAATACAGGCTTCACCGCAAGTCTGTATAAACTATATGCTTTGATCAACTTATCAAAGCATGTATTCCAACTCCGAGATGCTTGCACCAGTCCATTGATGGATCGCTGGAGCTTGCATATTTGTTAACACCTTTAGGATTGACAAAACCTTCTGGTTGCAGCATATACAACTCTTCTTTAGGAAATCCATTAAGGATTGCAGTTTCGTTATCCATTTGCCAGATTTCATAAAATGCGGCAGTTGCTAACATGATTCAGACAGACTTTAAGCATCGATACGAGTGAGAAAATCTCATCATATTCAACACCTTGAACTTTGTCAAAAACCTTTTTCGACAAGTCTAACTTTGTAGATAGTAACATTACTATCAGCGTCCGTCTTCCTCTTGAAGATCCATTTATTTTCTATGGCTTGCCGATCATCGGGTAAATCCATCAAAGTCCATACTTTGTTCTCATACATGGATCATATCTCAGATTTCATGGCCTCAAACCATTTCGCGGAATCTGGGCTCATCATCGCTTCCTCATAGTTCGCAAGTTCGTCATGGTATAGTAACATGACTTCCAGAACAGGATTACCGTACCACTCTGGTGCGGATCTCACTCTGGTTTACCTACGAGGTTCGGTAGTAACTTGATCTGAAGTTACATGATCATCATCATTAGCTTCCTCACTAATTGGTGTAGTAGTCACAGGAACAGATTTCTGTGATGAACTACTTTCCAATAAGGGAGAAGGTACAATTACCTTATCAAGTTCTACTTTCCTCCCACTCACTTCTTTCGAGAGAAACTCCTTTCTAGAAAGGATCCATTCTTAGCAACGAATGTCTTGCCTTTGGATCTGTGATAGAAGGTGTACCCAACTGACTCTTTGGGTATCCTATGAAGACACATTTCTCCGATTTGGGTTTGAGCTTATCATGTTGAAACTTTTTCACATAAGCATCGCAACCCCAAACTTTAAGAAACGAGAACTTTGGTTTCTTGCCAAACCATAGTTCAGATTGTGTCATCTCAACGGACTTAGATGGTGCCCTTTTTAACGTGAATGCAGTTGTCTTTAATGCATAACCCCAAAAACGATAGTGGTAGATCGGTAAGAGACATCATAGATTGTACTATATCCAATAAAGTACGGTTATGACGTTCGGACGCACCATTATGCTGTGGTGTTCCAGGTGGCGTGAGTAGTGAAACTATTTCACATTGTTTTAACTGAATACCAAACTCGTAACTCAAATATTCGTCTCCGCGATCAGATCGTAGAAACTTTATTTTCTTGTCATGATGATTTTCCACTTCACTCTAAAATTCTTTAAACTTTTCAAACATTTCAGACTTATGTTTCATCAAGTAGATATACTCATATCTGCTCAAATCATCTGTGAAGGTCAGAAAATAATGATATCTGCTGCAAGCCTTTATATTTATCGGACCACATACATCAGTATGTATGATTTCTAACAATTATGTTGCTTGCTCCATTGTTCCGGAGAACGGCATTTTAGTCATCTTGCCCATAAGGCATGGTTCGCAAGCATCAAGTGATTCATAATCAAGTGATTCCAAAATCCCATCAGCATGGAGTTTCTTCATGCGCTTTACACCAATATGACTTAAACGGCAGTGCCACAAATAAGTTGTACTATCATTATTAACTTTGCATCTTTTGGCTTCAATATTATGAATATGTGTATCACTACGATCGAGATCCAACAAACCATTTCGTTGGTGTGTATAACCATAGAAGGTTTTATTCATGTAAACAGAACAACAATTGTTCTCTAACTTAAATGAATAACCGTATTGCAATAAACATGATCAAATCATATTCATGCTCAACGCAAAAACCAAATAACACTTATTTAGGTTCAACATTAATCCCGAAAGTATAGGGAGTGTGCGATGATGATCATATCAATCTTGGAACTACTTCCAACACACATCGTCACCTCTCCCTTAACTAGTCTCTGTTCATTCTGCAACTCCTGATTCAAGTTACTAATCATAGCAACTGAACTAGTACCAAATACTGAGGGGTTGCTATGAACACTAGTAAAGTACACATCAATAATATGTATATCAAATATACCTTTGTTTACTTTGCCATCCTTTCTTATCTGCCAAATACTTGGGTAGTTCCGCTTCCAGTGACTAGTCCCTTTGCAGTAGAAGCACTTAGTCTCAGGCTTAGGACCAGACTTGGGCTTCTTCACTTTGAGCAGCAACTTGCTTGCCGTTCTTCTTGAAGTTCCCCTTCTTCCCTTTTGCCCTTTTTCTTGAAACTAGTGATCTTGTCAACCATCAACACTTGATGCTCTTTCTTGATTTCTACCTTCATCGATTTCATCATCATGAAAAGCTCGGGAATCGTTTCCGTTATCCCTTGCATATCATAGTTCATCACGAAGTTCTACTAACTTGGTGATGGTGACTAGAGAATTCTGTCAATCACTATTTTATCTGGAAGATTAACTCCCACTTGATTCAAGTGATTGTAGTACCCAGACAATCTGAGCACATGCTCACTAGTTGAGCGATTCTCCTCTATCTTTTAGCTATAGAACTTGTTGGAGACTTCACATCTCTCAACTCGGGTATTTGCTTGAAATATTAACTTCAACTCCTTGAACATCTCATATGGTTCATGACGTTCAAAACGTCTTTGAAGTCCCGATTCTAAGCCGTTAAGCATGGTGCACTTAAACTATCAAGTAGTCATCATATTGAGCTAGCCAAACGTTCATAACGTCTGCATATGCTCCTGCAATAAGGTCTGTCACCTAGCGGTGCATCAAGGACGTAGTTCTTCTGTGCAGCAATGAGAACAAACCTCAGATAACGGATCCAATCTGCATCATTGCTACTAACATCTTTCAACACAATTTTCTCTAGGAACATATCAAAATAAACACATGAAAGCAACAACTCGAGCTATTGATCTACAACATAGATATGCTAATACTACCAGGACTAAGTTCATGATAAATTAAAGTTCAATTAATCATATTACTTAAGAACTCCCACTTAGATAGACATCCCTCTAATCCTCTAAGTGATCACGTGATCCAAATCAACTAAACCATAACCGATCATCATGTGAAATGGAGTAGCTTTCAATGGTGAACATCATTATGTTGATCATATCTTCTATATGATTCACGCTCGACCTTTCGGTCTCCGTGTTCCGAGGCCATATCTGCATATGCTAGGCTCGTCAAGTATAACCCGAGTATTCTGCGTGTGCAAAACTGGCTTGCACCCGTTGTAGATGGACGTAGAGCTTATCACACCCGATCATCACGTGGTGTCTGGGCACGACGAACTTTGGCAACGGTGCATACTCAGGGGGAACACTTCTTGATAATTTAGTGAGAGATCATCTTATAATGCTACCGTCAATCAAAGCAAAATAAGATGCATAAAAAGATAAACATCACATGCAATCAATATAAGTGATATGATATGGCCATCATCATCTACCTGCTTGTGATCTCCATCTCCGAAGCACCGTCATGATCACCATCGTCACCGGCGCGACACCTTGATCTCCATCGTAGCATCGTTGTCGTCTCGCCAAACTTATGCTTCTACTACTTTCGCTACCGCTTAGTGATAAAGTAAAGCATTACAGGGCGATTGCATTGCATACAATAAAGCGACAACCATATGGCTCCTGCCAGTTGCCGATAACTCGGTTACAAAACATGATCATCTCATACAATAAAATTTAGCATCATGTCTTGACCATATCACATCACAACATGCCTTGCAAAAACAAGTTAGACGTCCTCTACTTTGTTTGTTGCAAGTTTTACGTGGCTGCTACTGGGCTTAGCAAAAACCGTTCTTACCTACGCATCAAAACCACAATGATAGTTTGTCAAATAGACTCCGTTTTAACCTTCTCAAGGACCGGGCGTAGCCATACTCGGTTCAACTAAAGTTGGAGAAACTGACACCCGCTAGCCACCTGTGTGCAAAGCACGGCGGTAGAACCAGTCTCGTGTAAGCGTACGCGTAATGTCGGTCCGGGCCGCTTCATCCAACAATACCGCCGAACCAAAGTATGACATGCTGGTAGGCAGTATGACTTATATCGTCCACAACTCACTTGTGTTCTACTCGTGCATATAACATCAAACCATAAAAACCTAGGCTCGGATGCCACTGTTGTGGAACGTAGTAATTTCAAAAAAATTCCTACGCACACGCAAGATCATGGTGATGCATAGCAACGAGAGGGGAGAGTGTTGTCTACGTACCCTCGTAGACCGAAGCGGAAGCGTTGACACAACATAGAGGAAGTAGTCGTACGTCTTCCCGATCCGACCGATCCAAGCACCGTTACTCCGGCACCTCCGAGTTCTTGGCACACGTTCAGCTCGATGACGTGCCCCTAGCTCCGATCCAGCAAAGCTTCGGGGACGAGTTCCGTCAGCACGACGGCGTGATGACGATCTTGATGTTCTACCGGCACAGGGTTTCGCCTAAGCACTGCAACGATATATTCGAGGTGGAATATGGTGGAGGGGGGCACCGCACACGGCTAAGAAACGATCACGAAGATCAACTTGTGTGTTCTAGGGTGCCCCCCTGCCCCCGTATATAAAGGAGCAAGGGGGAGGGGGCGGCTGGCCTAGAGGGGGCGCGCCAAGGAGGGGGAAACCTACTCCAAGTAGGTTTGCCCCTCCCTTTCCTATTCCAACTAGGACAAGAGGGGAAGGAGGATGAAGGGAGAAGGAAGGAGAGGGGGGCTGCGCCCCCTTCCCTTGTCCAATTCGGACTAGGGCAAGGAGGGCCGCGCGCCACCTCCTGGCTGCCCTCTCTCTTCTTCACTAAAGCCCATTAAGGCCCAATAACCCCCCGGGGGGTTCCGGTAACCCCTCGTTACTCCGGTAAAATGCCGATTTCACCCGGAACGATTCCGATGTCCAAATATAGGCTTCCAATATATCGATCTTTATGTCTCAACCATTTCGAGACTCCTCGTCATGTCCGTGATCACATCCGGGACTCCGAACAACCTTCGGTACATCAAAATGCATAAACTCATAATAACTGTCATCGTAACGTTAAGCGTGCGGACCCTACGGTTCGAGAACAATGTAGACATGACCGAGACACATCTCCGGTCAATAACCAATAGAGGGACCTGGATGCCCATATTGGCTCCTACATATTCTACGAAGATCTTTATCGGTCAGACCGCATAACAACATACGTTGTTCCCTTTGTCATCGGTATGTTAGTTGCCCGAGATTCGATCGTCGGTATCTCAATACCTAGTTCAATCTCGTTACCGGCAAGTCTCTTTACTCGTTCCGTAATACATCATCTCGCAACTAACTCATTAGTTGCAATGCTTGCAAGGCTTATGTGATGTGCATTACCGAGAGGGCCCAGAGATACCTCTCCGACAATCGGAGTGACAAATCCTAATCTTGAAATACGCCAACCCAACATCTACCTTTGGAGACACCTGTAGTACTCCTTTATAATCACCCAGTTACGTTGTGACGTTTGGTAGCACCCAAAGTGTTCCTCCGGCAAACGGGAGTTGCATAATCTCATAGTCAAAGGAACATGTATAAGTCATGAAGAAAGCAATAGCAACATACTAAACGATCGGGTGCTAAGCTAATGAAATGGGTCATGTCAATCAGATCATTCAACTAATGATGTGACCCCGTTAATCAAATAACAACTCTTTGTCCATGGTTAGGAAACATAACCATCTTTGATTAACGAGCTAGTCAAGTAGAGGCATACTAGTGACACTCTGTTTGTTTATGTATTCACACATGTATTATGTTTCCGGATAATACAATTCTAGCATGAATAATAAACATTTATCATGATATATAAGGAAATAAATAATAACTTTATTATTGCCTCTAGGGAATATTTCCTTCAACGCGACACCCAATGGTCTTCCCAAATATTAATCAATTCCCCGATTCTAACACGCCATATGTGCCCTCTCTTGAAAGTATTCAGACCGTCCACAATACTTTTGCCAAGTGAAACTAGACCCCTTTTTTAAACCCGCTTAAAAAGCAATTTGGGAAATACATGCTTTCAAAACTTGTGCACAAAGGGAATCAAGAGTAGAACAAATCTCTAGGACTGTTTTGCAAGCATTGTTATGTTATGCTCCAAATTCAAGTATAAAGAGAAAAGCTAACTTCTGACGAGCGAGCGGAGTGAGGCCCGTCGCCGGTACGGATCAATATCGACCTAGGATCACCTATGTTTTATATACCTCTTGTAAGCCGCGACACGGGATAAGTTGAATCAGTTATAAATCCCCGGAGTTTGTACCCCCCCCCCATATAGTGAAGTTTGGCTGGCTGGCACCCGTGGTTCTTCCCCTTCGTGTTGGAGGGGTTTTCCACGTTAAATCTTGTGTCTCCTGCTTGTTTTCGTTCTTCTCGTGTTGATTTTCCTATCATATCTCTAACAAGCATTGCTAAGTTGAAAGAATGTAAATCACGAAAGCCCATACCTCCATCTCTTTTACGGATGCACATCCTCCACCATGCCATCCAGTGCATACGTTTTGTATTCTCAGAATCTCCCCACCAAAACTCAACCATTGCATCAGTCATTTCCTTGCAAAGTTTCTTTGGAACATTGAACACAGACATGGAAAAACAGGGATTGCTTGTATGACTGCTTTCAATAAGATTCCCTTTCCTCCCATTGACAATTTTTTTTCTCTCCAATTATTTAGCCTGGCAATGGCCCTTTCTAACAGATGATTAAAACTATCGGTCCTGCCCGTTTGTAACGTGCCTATTCAGGAAAGTTTGAAAAGGTCAGGAAATTTTTATTAGGAGGGTGAAAAAACCAAGGCGAAGAGATGGTGATAGGAGATGAGACAAAAATAAATCAGACCAAATAAAACCGTGGAGCGAAAGCTACCAAGTCCCCCTATACGAGTAGAGATAAACATCTCGCTTTTTCGTTTGGAAAGAAAAAACACCTCTCTCTTTTTATTAACTACTTGCCGCATAAGCAAACTTGTTTTGAGGTGTTTTATGTTACTAGCTAAATTACTCCCACTATGACCAACCTTATACAAGTTCCAACTTGTGGCATGTGGAATGTAGCAAGTTGAGAGTTTAAAGAAAACAAACTGTGAATTTATCTCATCCAATCAACATGCAAACATCAATGCCTAAAAATATTTGTTATTTTCTCTCGTTCAATCCTTGCCTAGTCCATGACTGCATGCAATCAAATAGTCAGATACTCCCTCTTGGTGCATTAGGCACATTACAAAAATCAAATAATCCCAAAATGCTTGGGCACGGTGCATTAACTCCCAGCTCATTCTTTGTTTCTTGTCACAAACAAAGGACGTGGGGCATGTATGCTTATAATGACTTGAGACTACCTAGCATGACATGCACTGGTCAGCTCATTGCATGCAATGGTATTAATTGAAAATAAACATTAAATTATCTCGTTTTCCCTTCCGCTTGATCCCTGTGCATAACCGGTACACTGGTATGGAGGAAGTAGTTAATTAATCATGTAATTAATTGTGTTAGTTTAGATGGAACTGAGTGTTCAAGTCATCACACAATCATTAATGCCTAAAATGCGTCCGGGTTTTCTCTGGTTCAATCTCTGAATTTCAAGATGATATGCCAGCTCAGTCTTTCGGAGGTGCTCATAGGTGTAGGGTGTGCGTGTGTGTGTTCATAGAGGTGAGTGTATGCGCGTGTATATGAGCGCTTGCATCTGTACCGTGTTAAAAAATACAATTAGTTTTGTTTGTAATTAATTAGGTCTATGCAATTTGAAAACGGTGCGCCGAGTCAGAATTCAACCATTAATGCCTAAAATTCATCCTGGTTTCCACTTGAGAAGTGCTATACCCACGACACTCATCGGACGATACACAGACGATAGGTAAATCTGGCCGGACATACATATGATTAAACAACTAAACAAGTCGCCGGCCGCTGGATTGACATGTCGTCCATAAATCGTGCACTTACATCGTGCATGGAGCAGTTTCGTTTTCACTTATCCAATCGTGCCTTACCACGACCATATTAATTAATATGCAAGACAATTAATTAGGCGTGCAGTTAGTTTTGTTCGTTTAGACTATTCATAGTGGGAGTAACATAGGTGGTAACATCACACATATTTAGGCAAAATAAATGATGTGTCAAGTAATTAATGAATAAAGAGAGACGTGTGGTAACATAGCTAGTTACTGTAACATCACATATATCAAAACAAGATGAATCTACAACCTAAGGCTGGTCATAGTGGAGAGTAACTTAGACTAGTAACATACATATGTTACTAGTCTATGTTACTACCTTAATAGTGGGTAGTAACATATAGATAGTAATATGCAAGTCTTCATTAATTGAGATATAGACTCATTTTACCTCGGGGTGTGTTATGTTACAGTAACATATTATGTTACCACAAGCATCTCTTTCCTCATTAACTTCATGCCACATAAGCAATTTTTTCTTGGGATGTGTTATGTTACTACCTAAGCTACTCCCACTATGGCTAGCCTAATAGATGATGTGATGCATGACACCATACATATATTACTCCCCATTATAGAGATAGTAACATAGACTAATAATGTGTGCATGTTACTGCTCTAAGTTACCCCACTGTGACTAGTCTTAAATAGAGATTTTTCAAGTGGTCTAATAATAAAAAGGACACTGCTTCATGGCTCGCGGCCCTATAATGACATATGGAGGTAGTAAATTCTACTCCCTCTGTCTAGGTGTATAAGTCACCTTACGAAAACCAAAAAATCCTAAAACACTTAGGCGCGGTGCATTTAACTCACCCCTCATGTCTTGTTTCTTAACATATCACCCAATAAGAGATATGGGGTGTGCACGCTTTTAATGACTTGAGACTACCAAACATGACATGCAGTGGTTAGTTTATTGCATGCAATGCAATTAATTAGCAAATAAACATTAGGTTCTCTCGTTTTTCCCTCCTCCTTGATCACGGCGCACAAGCTAAGATGACTTATTCATATAGACGGAGGGAATCCTAATTTTTTTCATGCACACAAGTATGTCAACCGATTAGTCTCGTGTAACCGAATCAAGTTTTCTATTTAAATGATGGATAGAGCGACACCAAGGGTTTCTACGTCGCCACCCCATCTCCCTCTACTCCATGGCTGGCTCTGACAACACTTGTTAACTGCTCATCGACCACATACACAAAGGTGGCTCTCTATGAGGACAACAATGCTAGGTTGTGCAACCACACTTATTATTCATCGATGAGTAGGCGACATAACACACTAGCGTCTCCATCCACTATTGGTGTGCGACAGAACACATGAAGACCTGGGTGGCTGGATCAGGCGACGCTGTCGAGTATCGGATCTAAAACCCAACCCCGCCTCTCATCTCGCCACCCTTCTTCGGCCGGGGCTGGTAGACACCAACATCGTCACAAACATAGTCGACGCCACCATGATCAAGGACAATCCTTCATACGTCACCACTTATTAGATATTGTTTCATTGATAGCAACACAAAGATATTTAGCTACTACTATATGATAAATCCTCTCTTTAATAAGGGATCAGGTCCAAATAAAAAAAAGAAAGGGATTAGGGTCCGTGTCCAATACTTATTACTAGAAAACGACCCATTTACAATGCTAATCGAACTTTCTTTTTGCAGGTAAGCTAATCGAACATCGATCATAGTAGATGTTTAGGAGCTATACCATGTAACACAGGTAGTAAGAAGAAGAAAAACTAGTACAGGCGATACAATTGCGGCCGGTGCGGGTAAATTGAAGCATGTGAAAAGTGTGCTACACGCTGAAGCTTTAGCATGCATTGCAGCCATTGAGGGGTCTTCAGATATTGGTATTCATAGGGTGCTGCTAGAGTCTGATTCCCAGCAGCTTGTCTACGCGCTGAAGCGGGGAGATGCGGATTTATCGGATATTGGGGGACCTATTCCGAGAAGCTAGGAGTTTATGTGTTTTGGCTTTCGAAAGTTATGATTTTATGCATTGTAAACGTAGTTGTAATGCCGTAGCTCATGCTTTGGCGAAGTATGGTTTTGGTTCGGCTGAATCCTCACTAGTTCGGGGGGAACTTATGCCAAGTTTTGTTTTAGATTTGGTAGCCAGCGATGTTGCTGAGCCCAGTGGTTAATGAAATTGTTTTCCACCGTAAAAAAAAAAGAGGTAATTCAAACTACTCCGCATTAAAAAAAAAGAGATGTATCAAATCCCGATTCCCATGTCAAAATAATAAAATCCCGATTCCACCGGGGAATCGATCGGGAGTCAGATCCGATCGCCAAACTGCAACGCTGAGCCTACCAATACGCCCCAACGCCTCCCGCTTTACCGGACTTCCAAGTCCGCTGCTGCCATGCCAATGTTTCGTCGCATGCGACCACGCACGGGCACGGCCGGCGGCGAGGACCGCCTCAGTGCACTACCCGACGACCTCATCCGCCTCATAGTAGGCAGGCTGGACACCCGCACCGCACTCTCCACCGCCGTCCTGGCCAGGCGTTGGGCGCACATCACCCGCGATCTGGCGGAGCTCGACTTCAGGGTGAGCGACGTACTCCCGCCCGAGTACGACCGGACCGTCGCCCTCCGCCGGCGCAACATGCCGCGTGACACGTTTCTGGCTGAGATGCTGGACTGTCTCATGGCGCGCTGCGAAATCGACACGATCACGGCGTTCGTTGACGGCATCACTGGATTCTTGGAAGCGGACGGTGGCCCTGCTGACGGCGACGCACGTCGGCGCACCAAGACCCTACGTCTGGAGTTCTTCGTGACACACGACGGCGGCTGCGTCGTCGACCGCCTGATCGCCGCCGCAGTAGGCGCATGGGGAGTGGAGGATCTGGAGGTCGTTGCCCGCCAAGCGTCATGCGATGTCTTTCAGGCGCCGCCCTACCGCTTTCCCCACGAGCACGACTGCCTCAAGGACGGCCTTCGCAGCTTGACGCTGGGTAACTACTGCACGCTCCCGCCGCTGCATAGCTACGGCGCTCTCACCACGCTGGTCCTGCGAGACATGGCTGCTTCCACGCCCCTCGGCGTGTACCAGAGGGTGTTCACTGAGTGCACACGGCTTCAGGTGCTTCGCCTGATATCCTGCTGCTGTGCACATGACTGTGTGGTGGTGGACGCGCCGTGTTCAGAGATCAGGGAGCTCAGCCTCGACCAGTGCAAGTTCATGGAGATCGAGCTGCGCCACCTTCCAATGCTTGTCCGCCTGGCGTGCTGCCTAACCAACACTAGAAAACTCGTATTCGGCTCCGTCCCTAGCCTCATGCACACTAACCTCACATTTGCGGCAGAAAGCTTGATTGTCCGGAAGCGGTGCATGGATTACTTCGGCCATTACATCATCGGTATGCCCCCTACCATGACGAATCTCGTCCTCCGCTTCACCGGGCTGAGAAGATGGATGTTGCCTGCTCGACCGGCCAAGCCATTGCTCAACCTCAAAAAGCTCCTTGTCGCCGATCTGCCTGCGAACTGGGACATCACATGGCCACGCCGCCTCCTGTTGGCCGCACCATCACTCGAGGTCCTGCACATCCATGTGCCTTGCTCAGAGGAGGAGCCAAGTTACGGGAGTATGAAACTGAGCTCACTCGAGGCGCTTCAGCGCCATCACCACCTCAAGGAACTGGCCATTACTGGATTCTTGCAGCGCCACATATGGTTTTTGAAGTATGTTGTGAACGTGTGCACATCGTTGCAACGTGTGATCCTACTCAAGGATCATGGTCATGTTCGATACAATGGACTTTGGGATTGGGAGATGGTCGGGCAGCAAACATGTCCTTGGAGCAATGATGATGAAATGGTCGTGAGGAGAATAATCCAATCTGGGTGCAAGCCTCTTGTTGAACTCAGCATGGGATGATCTTCGCGGGCTTGGCATTGCAGACTTGGAAAGAGTTGGAAGGGATATTCGGCTTCGCTGGCCAAGGTTTGAATGAAACGACCACACGATAGGCCTTGGGTGGGATCAAATCTTGTGATGAGGCAGATATTGAACTTTTTTGGGCCTCTGTTTCAATTGTTTTTTTTTTTAGAATCACCGAAGGAGGAGTCCCTCCACCTGAATATATTACTCAAAATGGCCATAATGCCAGAAGAGTGATCCAGTTTATAAGGAAAACCGGATCGAAAACCTTAACAAATTGACCCCGTTTATGAGGAAAACCGAGCCGAAAACCAGACAAGTAACAAGTGTTACAAGGAAAGGAGAGGAACAAGACGCCCAACATAAGGCAAGACCTAGCTAGCATACTAACAGGACCAGGTAGGGTGAGGGGTGCGTCGAGGGATCACAATACGAAGACTCTACAAACAGCCTAACGCACCGCACCGGCGTGCGTATCAAACCCCACAACACAACAGAAGAGCATCCACAATCAACGAGTGCCAAAACTTAACACAAACCTTGTGCCAAAGCTTAACACGAACCTTGACTAAGCGCTCCGCCACGGAAGTTCAAGACGATTAGCAAGGTGGGGAAGCGTCATTGCTTCGACATTGAGCAAAGGTGAACCAAGACGAGACCAAGAGCCCGAGGCTCGCCTCAACAGAACAGGGTCATGAGCATGCATAGAAGCAGGCCGGAGACCACACGTAGGACAGCCGAAGAGAAACACCTGGAGAAGAACCATCACCCTCGATCCTGAGCAGGCTGCACCACCACCACCAAACGCACCACCCACAACCACACACAGCAACAGACGCCGTTGTTTGGGTCTCCAAGACGACACCTCCAAGGAGGTAGTGTTGTCGAGCACACAACACCGTCATCCGATCCGGCAAGCCCGATCTTGATTTTTTACCCGGAGACCACAAACAAAGAACTGTAGGTGTTGTAGCTCCACGACGGCACCTCCTACGAGGAAAATGTCTGTAGACGCCGCTGCCGCCGGCATCAGCATAGCCGATGCAGGGTTCTCACCCGGAGTTTGAGCACATCCTACAGCAATACGGCAGTCGACCACCACCGCCGTCAAACCCTCCAACGATGAAGAAGCACGACGAACCGCCTCAGCTAGCCGCACCTCGCGGAGACCACCGACGGCCAAACTCAACACTAAACGCTAGATCCACCAATGGCCGGACGGACGCGCAGCCACCGGACGCAACGCGAGCCACCGTGCCCCACCAAGCACCATGCCGGCAAGGAGTAGAGGGCGCTGCCCGAGGCCAAGAACCACCATGGTTCCGGGCTGCAGCCATACATCAGGCACACTGACGCGCCCCATGCGCGCCACCGCACGCCTGCCGGAGGCCAGAACCGAAGCGCCCGCAGTGCAGACTGAAGGCGGGGGGGATCGAACCTTGCTGTTGCAGCACCTCCCACAAAGAGCCGCAGCCGGCGCGACGCACACCACCAGACCAAAATCACCAGGCGAGGAGCACGGGCTGCCACCCTGAAGCTCCAGATCCAGCCGCACGAAGATGCCACCACGAGCTGCCACCACCAGATCCACCCGAAGCTGCCACACAAGCTCCAGCTCCAGATCCGCCCGATGCAGCTCCAGATCCGTCCGCCACACAACCGCACGACCGCCGTCCCGCTGGAGGTCGCCGGCGAGGACGACGGGGTACTCCAGCCGCACCTCCGCCGCGCACAAGCCTCCCGCGCGGGGCCCCCACAGCCGCTCGCCCACCACCGCACCAGATCCGGGCGAGAGGGCCCCGGATCCGCCGCCCTGCCAAGGAAGGTGGCATGAAGCTAGATGGGTAGGGGGCAAGCAATACCTCGCCCCGGATCGCCACCAGGAAGTGAAGGACGGTTTATTTCAAGCTTCAGGGTGAGGCTTGGCTGCGCGCGGTGGCAAAAATTAGCACCATTGAGCAACTCAGGTAATTTGTTCATCTTTAGGGAGTGCTCGCCACCGCCAACCTACATTCTGGCCATGATGATCCCACCACCTAGAATTGACGGCCAATGGTGTTTACTCGGCAGCCTCGACATATAATGTTCGACGCTTCCATGCTTTGGAACACGCACACAGAGCCTAAATGCAAACTGTTCATCTGGCTTGTGCTTCATGGGCGCATCCTCATCGCTGATATGCTTGCTGTTCGGGGGCGGAAGCATGACACCACATGCCGATTGTGCCTCCGTGCTCCGAAAACTGTGTCACAGTTGTGCTCCAGTTGGGGAGTCTGACGCGTAGTCACGCATGGCGCGCTGCTCCGACGTGAGGAACTCGCGCCGCCGGCGAACCTCCTCAGTGTGTGCTCAGGTGGACCACAACGCCACCGGGATAGGGATGCGCTGCAGGTCCAGATGTCAGCCGTGCGGCAAGTTCACATCTGGATACGGCACAGGCTGGCGGTACTGCCATTGCCACCGTGCCTGATGGACTGGGATGTACAGCTGCTCCCGCTCCCGCTCCCGCAGTGGCGTCCCGCGTCTAGCCGGCGGCGATGTAGCAGGCTGCCCACGGGAAGAGCTCGCTCCGGCGCTGAACCTCCCCTTCTTCCCTCCCTTCCCGTTGAATAATCCCATGGCTGGCTGGATGCTTGCTGGCTAGGGTTTGCTACTGGCTGTCTGGCTAGGGTTTCCTAGTCGCCGGCGAGGGAGCAAAGGTGGCCAGATGTGGACGGGGGTTGTGGATGAGGCCGGCCCCACCGCAAGCGTCCATTATAAAGGACGGGCACGCGGCCCTTCTGCACACTGCCAGGCGGGCTCTCGGTTGGTGGTCGCCATAAATATGACCGCGGGCTTGGGCGGCCGCCAAGTGGGGCCGTAGCTGACACCGAGTGGACGTGCGGCGCGTCTGCTTCGCGTCCATGCCGACGCATTTCAGATGCAATTTTGGGCCGGGAATGGGTCTGCGCGGTCGCGAAGCGAACGGTTTCTGGGAATGGGTCGGTACGTTGGGCCAGCGTTTTTGTCCACGGCGATCCAAACGGACGTGGACGAACGAAATGGGTCGCCAGGTTGGAGTTGCTCTAATTATGCAATTAACAAACTTACAAAAACAAGTCAGACTGAATTTACAATAAACGAAAATTGAACTGAATTCGAGACAAATGCTTAGGTACAAAAGGATTTTAACATAAAACTTTGGCCACATTATCAACCATTGTTCTGTTGCGAGCATGAAACATAAAAATGCCCAACCTAAGAACATCTAAGGCATGGTTTCTCTGAGCGCTTAAATAATGGAATGGAAGGTGATAAGCATATCCATTGCTATCTCGAGTCTGCCCTAAGAACAGAGTTTCCTCCCGCGTTGAAAAACAGACAGCAAGACCCTACATCTAAAGGTGAGGGTCCTAATATCCATCATCAAACCTGGAGGCATAAAAACAAAACATAAATGAGACTAAAGAAACTCTGAAAAAACTGATATTCCAAAAAAATACTTGAATACTGAAGAACCGGAGATAGAGAGTACAGAGGACTAATAAACAAGACGGAAAGGCGGCTGAATACTAAGATGACTGAAGAAACAATGAAAAATATGGATTGCATACAGAGAAGAGCATAGTGTTTATTTCTCTATTTGCAGATAGAGAAAAACAGAGTCTTTATTTCCCTATTTGCAGATGGGGAAAAACAGAGTGTTTATATTCAGACTGAAAAATATAGGATTGCAGACAAAGAAAAGCATAGGAGTGTTACAGTCTCTATTTGCTAAATAAACACAACACTTGGACTGAACATAGAAAGACATGAGCAAAGAGTGTGTACCTTGGTGTTTCATTTAGAGCTGAACGAGCGAACGCCCTCTAATCTCCCCTCTAGTCAATGGCAAAAGTGTGTCTGCATCCATCATCAAATCTTCCTTCTCACACAGATCCAACCAATAAAAGATACAGATAAGTGTCCAATACTGAGAACGGCATAGGGACAAATACATACCCAAGAAGAAATATAGACTGGAGACTGAGGGGCAAAATAACTGATGAAAGACATACAAACGGAAAAAATACTGAGAAATAACCAAAAATGAGAAGACATAAAAACGTGACTGATGAAACAAAATGAAGAATGAGAGACCGAGAACTGATGAAAGATAACTAGACAAGGCAAAAATAATGAAATGCAAGGCAAAGATAATGAAAGACAAGGCAAAGATGATGAAGAATTAGTGAACAAATAACTAAAGATGAGAAGACATAAAGAAGGTGAGTATACTATATTCAGTTTATAGTCTCCTTATTGTCGTTGTTTGTCTGCAGTTTCGTATTCTCACTCATATAACTGAATGATAAAATGAAATTTAGTCTAGGTAATTTTGCCTTTAACCCAAACAAGTTGTGGTATGCTAGAGCTGAAACCCATAAGATCTCACAACCAACTCATGGTTCAGGCACATGGATAGCTAGCTTCCACGCCCCTGGACAGTTCTTTGGTGATGAAAAAAAGTAAGCCACTCTTATGGAGATGAAACCAGAAGATTCTGGAAAGTTAGATATTGCACTTTAATAGTTTTGGAACAGGGCATCTTGAAAGAGAAGGGACAAAAAATCAATCCTAATGCTACTGAGCCAAAATAGTACAATAATGCATGGCCCAACTCAAAAAGGGGGAAATAAATTTACTAAATAAATGACACATGTATAAAGCTAATTAAGCATCCAAGAGGATGTCTAACTATCTTAGTTACATCAACAAGTTCCTTAGGAGGCATTGCGAAACCAACCTACGTGAGCAACTGAAACTGAGAAAACACGGATGAAACTACAGATCTGAACTCCCCAATCAACTGCATTGCAACTCCGCAAGCACAGAATCAAAACAACAGCCATAAACATAGAGGAAATGTGAGTGCAGAAACCAACCTCCTACGGCGATGCCGGCAGCTCCTGACCGTCTCACCCGGCTCCCGCTCGCCATGTCGCATCTCTCTCCACCGCTCTTAAAAGTAAAGAGATCGGTCATGGAGACCGGAGACAAACACCCAGTAACGGGAAGAAATACAGACGGTGAGGGCCGACTTGAAGGTGCCCAGCCTGTAGGCCGGCGCCCACTCAAGGAACGGGGAAGCAATACCGGAGCGCTGTCGCTAGGCGCCGCCCGACACCTCGCCCCCGCACCACGACGCAGAACAGATCGTCTGGGAAGAAGGTCAGCTCCCGCCGTCCATCTAGCCCTCTCTCCACTGCTTTTCTATCCCTAGTGCTAAGATGTGAATGAACCAACCAAGGAAAAAAACCCAGGAAAACCAGGCGCAGAATCAAAATGGGTTGACCAATATGACGAAAAGTAGCCAGCGCTACGTTTCATTCATTAAGAGGAACCGGAAAAAGAACACTGGACACCAGAGCCAGCGTGAATCACAAAGACAGATCGTGCTGCCGGAAATTCGACTGAGAGCAAAATAAGAAACAGTTGACTGAAAATTAGCAAAAATGAAAGAAAAAGAAGGCAGCTTATGTACAAAACCTGAAAACAGTGATGTTGGATAAAATCTGAATTTTGTTCGTACAGCACTGCTACAAATATACCAGCAACTCAAGGGAAAACCCCACTGCATTTTCCAATTACGCAAAATGTATCGTCTAAAAAAATTGCAGGATCATCGACTCATTGCAAGAACCCCCACACAGAGAAACAAGATCAAAATGGCGCAGTGGAAAACAGGATCATCAGTTCATTCAAGAACGAACTACCTTTTTTGTCTACATGAAATGCACCATCTAAAAGAAATACATGATCACCAGTTTACTGCAAGAACCACTACATTATCCATTTATGCAAAAATGCATCCATCAAAGAACCACTATATTCTCCATTTATGCAAAAAAAAAAAAGCATCCATCAAAAAGGAATGCAGCATCATCAACTCGCTGCAAGAACATCTACAGTGTAATGCTTCATCCAGGAAACAGTACCAATGACATAACAGAGATCAATGTCAGAAGAGCGACACTGCAAGTCTGCAACAACTACTACAACCAGCATCACCAAAATACTGTTCAACCATTGCACGCAATGATCCAAGCAGTTCTGAATCATAGAACCGCAAGACAAAATAAGATTGAAGCAAGTTTGGCTGCTGAGTTTTCTGAATACCACAGCTGCTGAGTTTTCCGAACCTGAACCTATCTATCTACATGCCAAAAGCAGGCGTTCAGTTCTGCTGTCATCGTTTCCGAGGGGCGAAAACTTTTGAAGAGGTGAACTGTCAGGACTCCGCTGTACTCTGCATTGACAAATTAATAATCAATAACAATTTGGTCAAGATAAAACCTGAGGCAATAACAATTTGGTTTTGTAGGTTCTGTAATTTCTGCTAGCAGCAGATGATACTTATTTGAATGAACGACAGAAATATGGAATCAGTACGTTTTACTTGCTGCAGAACATCTTTTGTCATGTGCAGAAAGACTCTTATATCGACATGGCACCTCCCAAGCAACTACTTTTGCTTTTGTACAAGACTACAACAGTTTCAGACAAGTCCCAAGTCCTAACAAAACCTATCATAAAATCGTTTCCAAGCACAATCATATGAGCACTCCACTAAAGTAAGACTCCAAATATCATGTTTATGCAGCAAATAGTATCTACACCAACATCTGTACACTTGTGCAAAACAAATTCAAGACCACTACTACATTTTTTCTCACCGGAGAAAATAAACAATCTAATTCTAGGAGTATTGGAAAAATAAAATAAAATAACAAGACCAGGAAACACAGCTCATGTGCATAAACTAGATTTAATTTGGTATTGTATAGCAACCGGAATTTTGTTCCCAGGTTATTCAACACAAGAAAAATGGGCTAAATCTTTTTTGTTAAAGCTGAAGAGATAAATCAACTGATTTTGTATTTTAAGTTCCATAATTTTTACTAGCTTTACAAATAAAAATATTACTGGCAGCAAATACGACCAAATAGAGGAACTGAATTATCTGAATAAACATGTCTACTTGCTTCTTCTAGAAAGGGAAAGGTTAGGTTATGAAATCCCCTCACCTACGACTAGTCGTCATCGTCCTCCTCCTCCTCTGCTGCCAAATGGACGAATGGGTCCCCGTCCCCCCACTGATCGAATTCCTGCAGGTTGAAAAAGATACAAGAAAATGAAATAAGCCTGTGATGCACTTCACCAAGAAGACTGCTTATGCAAAATGAACAACCTCTAGCCTATTACAGCGAAACATTAGGCCCAAGAACTGCTGCATGTTCCACATATACAAAGAAGCCATGGTCTGTCCATGGATTTGAGGTGGAAATCAAGCACGGAATAAGAGAAAATAGCAAGGTTGGGAAAAGAGTGTGAACTGTATAAGCAAAGAGAAAGTATATGATGTATGTATATTGATATTAATATGGGTAGTGTGGTTAGGCTTGCAGTATGGAGAAGGCAGGTTCATAACAAGAGTGCTCAGCTTCAAGGATGCAGATAACAGCCAAACTGCAGGTATTCAACACATAATGTAAAGTAGCTGGAGATTAAACTGTTCTTATTATGCTATGCAGTTTCAGTACAGGACGATCAGCCGTTGATTTGATTGAGAGGACATGGTAATTCCCAACAATGTACATGATGCTAGTATCTACACGTGTTGCAGCAACTACAACTGCCTGGTAAGTACACGCCCACCGACTGTTCGATTGAATGCCCGAACAGCGATATGAGTCTAACAGAGGTGAGGTTGGCACCAACATGAACACCAACACCAACACAGTTACTGTATGGACTCCTGTCAACGGCATAGAACACCATTGTTACTGCATGGATTCCGTGGCGACAAGTGCTGGAAGAACAACAATGAGAGGGAAACAATTCTTGCTATTATTATCTAGTCTAGCTTACACGCAATTCCTAAGATCCAACACTAAAATGCAATTCTCAACAAGAAAGAAAGAAAGAAAGAAAGAAATGGTGAAAACCTCAAGCGGCATTGCAGCGGGATGGTACGCCAGGGGCGAAGACGGCTCCGGCAGCGGGCCCAGGAGAGCGGCGGCAGGAGGGGCATCCGCGGGAGCCGCGGCGTCGGGGCCGGCGGGAAGCTCGGCGGGGTCGTCGGCCCCGGCTTCGGCCTCTGCGTCTTCCTCCGCGTCCGCGTCGGCGTCAGCGAGCGGGAGGTCGTGGTGGTCGCCGTCGGCCTCCTCGGCGGCGAGCGGGAGGTCGTGGTGGTCGCCGTCGACCTCCTCGGCGGGGAGCGGGAGGTCGTGGTGGTCGCCGTCGGCCTCCTCGTCGGCGAGCGGGAGGTTGGGGTGGTCGCCGCCGAGCGGGATGTCGAGGTGGTCGCCGTCGGCTGCCTCGGCGCCGAGCGGGTGGTCGTTGTTGTCGGCGTCGTCCTCGGCCTCCGCGTCGGCGTCGGCGGCGAGCGGGTCGTCGGCGTTGTCGGCGCCGGCTGCCTCGGCGGGGAGCGGATGGAACCAGTACCACGTGCGCGTCGGCGGTGGAGCCGTCCTCCGTGGGGGTCTTTCCTCTGGTGGGAGCACGGTCAGCCGAGGTGTACGCGACCCAGGCACAGGTGTCACGCTCGTCGGGCGGTGGGCCATGATTTTTTTTCTTTGTTTCTTTTTCTGTTTTTTATTTACTATACTAGCAGTAGTATTTATAGACTCGTTCAAAATCGGGAAAATCAAATTGAAATTTCAAAAATTAACCGGTTTGAAGGATTTTTTGCAAGAAACGGATCAAATCTCTCTCATGACGGCTCTTACTCCGCCATATGTTGTCCCGTGTTACTGTCCTTTCTGACAAGATTCGTAGCCACTACTCTCACGTTGTCAAGCCGTCACTCATGCGAGCCCTGGCTCCATGCACGGGTCTTGGGTTGCTCTGGGCAGAATATCTTTGGGGGAGAAAACCATGTGTGCTCGAGAGCACATAAAGGCGGAGGCTTATCACTTATGCTCTGGTGAAGGCGTGCTCAAAGATGGCTCTACGGATTTGGGGGAGAGCCACGCCTGAGGAGAAATTGAGGTTGGTCCCTTACCACACGATAGATTTAGAGGAGATTATTCTATGGGTGATGTTGCAGCTAAATTTGACAGGTCCAGTGCAATGTTCGCATTGGGTGGAGCTCAACACGAGGAATTCCCTGCATCGAGCTATTAGGTCCGTGAGATCCTTGTTCCTACCTCACCCTTAAGGTTGTCGTGATTTGTTACGACGCGTCGATGATCTAGTTCAGAGATGTTTTTGTGTTTGACAGTTGCACTGATGGTTTACTTGCATCAAATCGCACATGTTGGTGTTGATGATACAATGGTTTCAATTTCAAAAGCAGGAGAAGACACGAGTGAGGATAATGCTTGATCGAGTCAATGGAGAAAGAAACAAACACTGCCAGATGGGGCCTGTAGTCATTGAGGCAGAGAAAATTGATGTGAAGTGTACTTTGGACAAATACAACAACTTCAACAAGTAACATTTAACAAATGAATACATACAAGATCTTACAACCAAGCTACATTTCTCACTACGAAAGAGGAACATACCTTAGACAGGTACAATTTAACAAATGCCTTAAGAAGGCTAAAGAAAAGCAAATGATGTTCATATCCCTGCAAGGTCACTTCATGAGATAACAATAACTATTGGCGCCATTCGCCACTAGAGAGATTACCTGTTTCAAATGCTACCGTCTGAAGCAGCATCCAAATCAAAAGAATAAATATAGCAAGGTGAGTATCCAACTACACTCGCAAGACTTACATCCGGTCTATACTAAGTATGCAACATTCTCAAGGAAAGGCACGAGAGTGTGGCAGCAAGCATTAGCATTCTACAGAGACATCAACCATTAGCATTCTACAGAGACACACTACAATGTGCATCTATCAGAGATAAGGCACGAGAGTGTGTAAGAACCATCTAGTTAAACCTAACCACCACGTCATAGCACTACGTTCCATCCTCATTCGCATCACCAACGATAAAAAATATCCCCTGGGCACTCACATCTAAGAAGGTTTATTAACTATTAGTTGAAGTTTTTTTTCTATGATCTCGTAAAATTCTCCAAGTCATCCATAACCACAGACACGACTATTCGAAGATTTAACCCTGCAGGGGTGTACTAGTTTACCCTAACATGTGTCGAACGCTCTTAATGCTAGCATGCAACACACTCTAGGGGGTGTGCCGGTAGAGTGGGACTTTTGGGCTACACGGTGTGCGACTATTGTACAATGAAAATTTCCCTACCGCGTAGATCACCTGTGGCTCCCCGGCTCAAATAACCACAGTTCGGATGGTTATGGGTGCTTTGAGGGTCTGCGTTGGAGATGCCCTTAGTGGGTTGTGGATGCGCTCAACATTGTTGGTGCCCAACATTGAAAGATTTTGAACCTTTAGATTTTGTGATTAGACGGTTTAAATGATGAATTGGATCTATTTTTCGTGCTTTTATAGGGGTAGTAGATGAAGTTAGGAACTCTTTTCTGAGTTGTTGTCTACTGGTGACCTATTCATATGAACTCTTATGTATTTATGTGTGGCTTGTTGTTTCAGTTTTTTTTTGACAAAAGATGTATTTTATTGGCTCAAAATGAAGCATTGATACGTCTCCCTCGTGTCTACTTTTCCTAACACTTTTGCTCTTGTTTTGGACTCTAATTTGCATGATTTGAATGAAACTAATCCGGACTGACAATGTTTTTAGCAGAACTATCATGGTGTTGTTTTTGTGCAAAATAAAAGTTCTTGGATTGGAACGATACTTTTTGGTGATTTATTTCAGAATAAATAAAAAATATTGGGACCAAGAACTACCGGAGGGGGTGCCCTGGGTGAGCATGATACACCAGGGCACGCCACCCCCTCTAGGCGCACCCTGGTGGGTTGTGCCCACCTGGTGGCCCCCTGACCCTAATTCTGACGCTATAAAATCCTATTTTCGAAGAAAAAAATCGAAGAGAAAGTTTCATCGCGTTTCACGATATGGAGCCATCGCCACCTCCTGTTCTTCATCGGGAGGCCAGATCTGGAACCCGTTTGGGGCTCCGGAGAGGGGAATCTTCAGTCTTTGATGACCCACAAGTATAGGGGATCAATCGTAGTCCTTTCGACAAGAGTGTCGAACCGAACGAGGAGCAGAAGGAAATGACAAGTGGTTTTCAGCAAGGTATTCTCTGCAAGCACTGAAATTATAAGTAACGAGTAGTTTGATAGCAAGATAATTTGTAACGAGTAAGTAACAGTAACGGTAACGGTAACAAAAGTGCAGCAAGGTAGCCCAATCCTTTTGTGGCAAAGGACATGCCAAAACGGTTTCTTATGATAAGCAAAGCGTTCTTGAGGGTACACGGGAATTTCATCATGTTGGTTTGATTTCTGTCACCCTCGCAACCCATCATCTAATAACTACTCCACAATGCATTCCCTTAGGCCCAAATATGGTGAAATGCCATGTAGTCGACGTTCACATGACACCACTAAGGGAATCACAACATACATTCCATCAATATATCGACCACATATCAAGTTCACATGATTACTTGCAACAAGATTTCTCCCGTGACCTCAAGAACAAAAGTAACTACTCACAAATGATAATCATGCTCAAGATCAGAGGGGTATTAAATAGCATAATGGATCTGAACATATAATCTTCCACCAAATAAACCATATAGTAATCAACACAAGATGTAATCAACACTACTAGTCACCCACAAGCACCAATCTAAGGTTCCGGTACAAAGATTGAACACAAGAGATGAACTAGGGTTTGAGAGGAGATGGTGTTGTTGAAGATGTTGATGGAGATTGCCCTCCCCAAGATGGGAGAGTTGTTGGTGATGATGATGACGATGATTTCTCCCTCCGGGAAGGAAGTTCCACCGGCGGAATCGCTCCGCCGGAGGGCAAAAGCGCTCCTGCCCAAGTTCCGCCTTGAGACGGTGGCGCTTCGTCCCAAAAGTCCTCCCCTCATTTTTTTTCTAGGTCAAAATGACTTATATAATAGAAGAGGGGCACCGGAGGTGGGTCGAGGAGGGCACAACCCACCAGGGCGTGTCCAGGTGGGTTATGCCCACCTGGTGGGCCCCCTCTGGTAGTTATTTGCTCCGCTAATTCTTATATATTCCATAAAAATTCTCCATGAAGTTTCAGCTCATTTGGAGTTGTGCAGAATAGGTAGCCTGACGTAGTCTTTTCAGCTCCAAAATTCCAGCTGTCGGTATTCTCCCTCTTTGTGTGAACCTTGCATATTATGAGATAAAAGGCATTAGAATTGCTCCAAAAAGTATTATTATGCATAAAAACATCATAAATAACAATAGGAAAACATGATGCAAAATGGACGTATCAACTCCCGCAAGCTTAAACCTCGCTTGTCCTCAAGCGAAAACCGAAATCCAAAAATATGTCCACATGCTTAGAGAGAGAGGTGTCGATAAAAACAAAATACGGACATAGAAGCATCATGTATATTATTATAACAACAACAAACTTTATCATAGAACTTTTATCACATAACGTTTATCATAAACTTCTCATGAATAAGTAATAATTCATCACAACATCGAAGTATAAAGCATAAACTCTATTGAAAATCAACAAACTATGTTCTCAGTCAACTTTGCAACTACAATTCATCATCTTTTGAGGAAGGTTCACGTATCGAAGCCTTTTGGCAAGTCCACATACTCAACCATCATATAGTCTTCTATGATTTCTAACACTCACCGCATACACATGAGCAAAAAGTTTCAACCGGACACATAAGAAGATAGGGGCTTATAGTTTCGCCTCCCAACGTATTCACCTCAAGGGTGGTGTCAACAATAATAACTCATGCCACCCATATCTAGCTGGATATATGTGCCTAGATCTTTCCGCACCACATGATGCTTGCCAAAAGAGAAAAAAAAGGAATAGAGAGAAATACTTTGACTCTTGCATAAAAGTAAATACATAAAAGTAAAAGATAGGACCTTCGCAGAGGGAAGCAGAGGTTGCCATGCGCTTTTTGGTTGTATGCTCAATCTCTTAGTGCAAAAGAACGTCACGTTATATTGCCACTTATGATAGCAACCTTTATTGTGCAGCCTGCCGCCTTTATTATTTTGCTATCACAAGTTCATACAACGCTCAATTTTCTCTTACACTAAATGATCTAACACATTTAGAAGCAATTTTTATTGCCTTATTGCACCAATGACAACTTACTTGAAGGATCTTACTCAATCCATAGGTAGGTATTGTGGACTCTCAAAACAAGATTTGGTTTAAGGGTTTTGGATACACAAGTAGTATCTCTACTTAGTGTGGAATTTTGGCTAGCAAAGATAGGGGCAAGCACCACATGTTAAAGGATCTATGACAATATAACTTCTATGTGAATATGAACAAACATAAATCATTACGTTGTCTTCCTTGTCCAACGTCAACAATTTTGGCATATAATATTTTGATGGGGGCTCACAATCATAAAAGATGTCCAAGATAGTGTATTTGCATGTGAATCTTCTCTTCCCTTATTAATTCTTTCATGAATTGCATTATTGACCAATGCTATGTTTGTAAATCTCCAATAAATTTTTCTACTTATACTCTTCCTTATGTGATGTCATTACTTACCATAAGATTAGCATATGGTCTTTTTCATTTATTTCCTTTCTTTTTATTGAACATGAAAGTGAAGAGAGCAAAACTCAAACTAAACTCTATTATATATCTGGCACACGATTACAAGGATAGATCACTAAGTAAGCACTAGAAAACAAAGGATCGAACTAACTTTTATTGAACTAAAGCAAAAGATAACTAAGGATAGAACTAAGGTAAGTAAAAGCAAAAGATAATGGAGGTGATACGATACAGGGAACCTCCCCCAAGCTTGGCACAAGCCAAGGGGAGTGCCCATACCCGATACTCAAGTCTCCTTTGGTGATGAAGAAGAAGGTGGTGGTGATGAAGTAGTGGAGGATTCGTCCTTCTCTTCTAGGCTCAAAAGATACTGCAATCTTCGGATGACGCTCCGATGGGTAATGATGTGCTCTTGCAATAAAATATTTTCACGAGTGAGATATTTGTTTTGAACACGAACCATTTCGATGATCTTAAAGGCCTCAATCTCAGTGGGAGTGAGGTATTCATAGTATGGTTGGAGGACATCTTCTTCTTTCTCCACAGGCAAGGCCGGCTCTACTGCCGGAGTTTGATCTCCGACAACTTCCTTGCTCTTGTCCTCCTGGAAAGTTTGTTCGAGCTCTTCTCTCTTCAATTCAATCTTCATCAACCAAGCATCCTCTTCTATGTTGTTGGTGGGGGACGAGGACATGGTGCCTGGCCTGACAGATCTGACAGAAAATTGCAGGAAAAGAAAACAGAAGATTTCTCCGTGATACGATGGTCAATAGGTTCGGGAGGTATATAAAGATTTTTTTACCTTGGGAAACAAGTAGACGAAAGAAAAACGGAGTCCGAAAGGTACCCGAGGTGGGCACAACCTGCCAGGCGCTGATACGTCTCCAACGTATCTATAATTTTTTATTGTTCCATACTGTTTTATTATCAATCTTGGATGTTTTATAATCATTTTATAATCATTTTATATCATTTTTTGGTACTAACCTATTGACATAGTGCCAAGTGCCAAGTGCTATTTTTTCCATGTTTTTTACATCGCATAAAATCAATACCAAACTGAGTCCAAATGCCACAAAACTCCACGATGATTTTTTATGGGCCAGATGGAAGATGTTGGGACCTGGTTGCACCTGGGGGGAGTCCCGAGGAGGGGACAACCCATCAGGGTGTGCCAGGAGGCCCAGGCACGCCCTGGTGGGTTGTGCCCACCTCGGGTGCCCCCCGGACCGCCTTTTGCTCTATAAACACCCCAAAAATACCAGAACCCTAGAAGCGTTGACGAAATTTCATCCGGCCGCCGCAGAGTCCAGAACCACCAGATCCAATCTAGACACCATCTCGGATGGGGTTCACCACCTCCATTGGTGCCTCTCCGATGATGCGTGAGTAGTTCTTTGTAGACCTTCCACTACTAGGAAAAAAAGCTACTAGCAGCGCGGGTACCCGCGCTACTAGTATCGCGCTACAGCTAATAGTTAGTAGTAGCGCGGGGTAAACCCGCGCTACTACTAACATTTTACTAGTAGCGCGGATGTCACCCGCGCTACTACTAACGGAATAGTAGTAGCGCGTATATAGTACCACTCGCTACTAGTATCCTGAATACTAGTAGTGCTCCATTTCACCCCCACGCTACTACTAACTAATTAGGAATTAAAAAAATAAAATCCATCAATTCCATTTTATGCATACAATTCTAACAACTAAAACAAGCCTAGATTTGTAATAAACCAGTAGCATTACACATCATTCCAAATCGAAGATTTATAGTAAACCAGGAGCATTAGAGCATATCCATACATCTATACTTATTGCCTAGTCACTTATTCCCAGCTAGTACAAACATAGTTGAAAGCAAACAAAAATGCATAAAAACACCAAACAGTGGCATTCTATCCCTCCAAATGATTTGCTCCCTCTCCATCCTTGCAATCATCTTCTTCTCCCTTATGTGCTTCTCCCATTTATGAATCTAAGATTTCTGTAAAGAGCAAAGAACAAATAAAATTAAATTTCAGCAGACATATATTTCCTTGCATGTTGTGATGTACAGTAGCTACGGGAATAAATATATGAAAACAAAAAAGTGAGTGATTTCTATTAATAAGAGATCGCCTATGTAATAGCTACAAACAAATAAAATTAATGTCTAGATAATACTATATATTGCCAACCAAGCCTAGATGAACTATATATTGCCAGGTAATAGGACATATCTAATATTCACATTAATTGCCTTTAGTTTTCTTCAAAACTAAATATACTTAAACTTAGATCATTTCATATAGATGTTCAAAGGATAATACAACTAAAAGAATCCAATTTTGTTTTGTTTTTTTGAAGTAGTTTAAAAGGAAAGCATTAACATATAATAGAAATGATTATCTGCCATAGGGTGATGCTGGACAGCCAAAAAGCTCACAACCTATCAGATCAATTGCTCGATCGGACAACACAAATCTTATAGGATGATTTTCCAAAACGAAAGCAGACCAACAAGGACAAACAACGGCCCATCAGACCACTTGTTGTGAACTATAAGAACATAGTTTCACCTCCTCATATGGTACTACTAAACTCGCAATGAACATCGACATTGAATTAAGTTGCAGTCCCCCCTCAACAAGTGTGAGTTGTAATTAATTGACTGCAGCAGCATTGGTAGTCTCAACAAAATAAAACAACAACACTGGTAGCAACACTATCAACGCCATCCCTTCAAGCAGAATAAGTAGGAAAACACCGTGATCCCTGAAGGAGAACTTCCCATATCGTTCGTGTTCAACAACTAATTCTATGTGTTTCATTGGTAGTCAAATATTGTATTATATTTTTATTCTATCTGTATATACCAGGATAGCAGGGTTACCTTTGCTTCCTTAATAGGAATGTGCAAGGAAAGAAGTGAAGATGCTGCCTCTGCATTCAGTAAATGAGATAAAAGTTGAGACTCTTGATAGCCAATATCCATTCTTACTTGTAATATTACAGATACAGAACTGACAAATGATCTTCATATTAAGCAGATACCACTTTCTAAGGTGCAAACATCTAAGGAAACTTAGTTGGTGCTAATCGTGGAAGCGATCAACAACTGTTTATCTTCCTACATCAATTTGGACAGTTAACAGTAAGCAAAGATAGCATCATAATCCCAGCCAACTACGTATATAACTAGAAAAAAAATGATGAAAACAAGAAGACTGTCCAACCAATTGACTACAATTATTGAGGATCTGCATGGAGAGTGCTAGTATTAAAATCGGGCTTGCAATCTTGGCTCGATCGAAACTGAAACTAAAATCGGCCTTGCAATCTAGGCTCCTCCACCTTTCACAGCGGTGGAGCAAACTGAAACTGAAATCGGCCTTGCAATCTACTACAAACCCTCTACAAAATTCGTATTGAAACTTTTTTTAAAACAGCCTCTACAAGGCCGTAAACTGGCATACGAAAACAATGCGCTCAGGATACTAACTTTCGGGACAGCAAACTAAAACGATGGCTGCTCTCAAACCATACATCCAAATGACGCAAATAAATACTCTACGGAAAGCTTGGAACTTGCTTTACAAATTTCATATAGAGGCAACTCGAAATTCTGAGAATAACTAACTCGTTTTTCACCTAGAAGCTGGCTGTCCAGATTTGACAGTGCAGTTTTTAACTGAACCAGATTCAGTTTACAGCAAGAGATACCCAACGCTCTAAATTTTTGCTAGAAGGCAATCAACACCTCGCAGCATCATGGATGGGCTATATCCCTAACTAATTTGGCTAAGAAAAGGAACTAACATAAAGAAGGTCCGACCAGGCACCAAAACCAAATAAGTATAAGCACTGAAATCACCAACGAATTTGCAAATTGGTTCAGGAATCCATCTCCAATTATCAAATCTAATTCTAATCTATGAGATGCTGCCACAGATCCCTAGTTCTTACCTAGCCAGCACCATAGAGAAGAGGGATGATGCGAATGAGGGTTAGCTGTTGCATTAAAGCGATGCATCCATAAATCCAATCTAAGAATGTTACAACTTGCATCATCATCATCATGGCCAAATGATAGAGAAGTGAGATGGATCCATACTCTTGGTCTGGGGAGTCCCACTGACCACCCATGTGTTTCCGGTGATGGACGCTTGCACTGCATCGACAGACCCAAGCATTTATAAGCAACTAAAGCATGGTGCAAATAAAATCGTCTGATCCAGGCATTAACACAAGTTACTCTTGTTACTATAGTTCAGTTCAGTACTATATGGGTTTAGTACCATGCCTACAATCAGACGCAAGCTTCAGTGCAGTCAAAGTATAATTACAAAGAGGAGCAAGAATCAAACATTTTATACTCGTGGGCTCGTGGCACAAGCTTTAGTTCAGCAAAGAGCATAACACAAGCTACACTACAGAGTACAAAGTATAAACACAAGCTTCAGTACAGTGCAGAGGACAACACCAACTACACTTTACAAAGAGAAGAAAAATTGAAACTATATTGTACTCCCTACATGTTTTCCATCTCTGTATAAGCTGCAAAGGACAACACCAACTACACTTTACAATCTGCAAAAGTCTTTTTATTTTGGTCAGTTCATTCGCGTAAATACTTCTCTTTCTCTATCAAAGGGGAGGCACAAGCACAGCCAGCCCCCAAATGCTCTTTTCTTTAATTTCCGCCCTAAAACTTTCTTTCTGTATTACAGGATTCATTTCTGGACCAGTCTACTAAACAATTTTTTTTCTAGATGTCTACTGCAGTTTATGAAGAAACAATAACGGGTTCAGGGGAGGCACAACCGCACAAGCACAGCCTGCCCCCAAATGCTCTATTCTTTAATTCTACCCCCTAAAAATTCCCACCCATGGGTTAGCATCAAGATATACCTTCTAATCCAGCCGGCCGCCTTTGGATTAGGATTTATCAAGGACTCCCCCGACTCCGCTGGAGCGCTCTCGGCAATGCACTGAAGTACTGAATTTATGAGGCCTCTGAAGTACTGAACCAACTCCAACTTACTTCATGCCGAGAAAAATTTACAGTACCTTATCCTATCTTGGCGAGCTGCGCGCTGTCGACGGTGAAGGGCAGGTTGCCGACGAAGACCTTGAGGTCCTCGGAGTACTCGGTCGCGGAGTCGCCTCCGCCCTCGCCCTCGCTCTGCTCTCCCTCGGCGTCCTCCGTCTCGAACTCGGACGACATGGCCACGGGCAGCAGGAGCCGCCTCCGCGGCACCAGCAGCGCCGACACGGCACGCAGCGGGCCGCGGGTGAAGGAGGCGGCGGCGGCAGGCCTGGCGGCGGAGGGGAGTGGGATGAAGTGGTGCGAGAACGCGGTGGAGAAGAGGGTGGCCGTGTAGGAACTGGGGGGGGGGGGGTTGCGCGCGACCGGTGCTCGCCAGAACCGGCCGGCGTGGGTGGTGGCGGCGGCGAGGAGATCGTGGGGAGAGGAGCCGGTGTGGGGTGGACCGAGGAACAGGTGCGTTCGTGAGAGAGTTTTTTTAGGGATTAGAGAGAGAGAGAGAGAGAGAGAGTGGTGGGGTGGGAGTGGATCGGGCCGGCGTGGAAACGCTTAGTAACCAGCGCTATAGCTACTTACGTACTTCCTCCATCACAGTTTATAAGGCATGCGCGTCGTTCTAGGTTGGTAATTTAACTAGCTATATATGTATTATATGTGATGAAAAATATATATTTAGAAACTACATCATCTTAAGAATCCAATGATATATTTTTGGTGACATATAACTCATATTTAGTTAGTCAAATCGATGACCTAGAACT
This sequence comes from Aegilops umbellulata, assembly GCA_032464435.1. NCBI lineage: Eukaryota > Viridiplantae > Streptophyta > Magnoliopsida > Poales > Poaceae > Aegilops > Aegilops umbellulata. The sequence goes on from CP136057.1 coordinate 22,935,435, forward strand.
ACGCGCACGCCCTGTAAACTGAGACAGAGGGAGTAGTAGTAGCGCAGGTTTTATACCACCCGCTACTATTATGGCCTGTCCCGGGGGCACCACTTAGTAGTAGCGTGGGTTTATACCCCTCGCTACTACTATCAACTTAGTAGTAGCACAGTTTTTATACCCCCTCGCTACTACTAATTAGCAGTAGTGCCCCCTTTTAGACCGTGCTACTGATAAACTTCTGTGTATAAGGTTTTCCCTAGTAGTGTTCGGGTCCGTAGTTAGTAGCTAGATGGCTTTCTCTCTCTCGCTGAATTCTCAATACGATGGTATCTTGGAGATCCATATGATGTAACTCTTTTTGCGGTGTGTTTGTTGGGATCTGATGAACTTTGAGTTTATGATCAGTCATATCTTTTTATATCCATGAAAGTTATTTGAGTTTCTTTGATCTCTTATATGCATGATCTCTTATAGCCTCGTAATGCTTCTCCAATATTTGGGTTTTATTTGGCCAACTTGATCTATTTATCTTGCAATGTGAAGAGGTGCCCGGTAGTGGGTTCGATCTTACGGTGCTTGTTGATCCCAGTGACAGAAAGGGAAACAACACGTATGTATCGTTGCTACTAAGGATAAAAAGATGGGATCTATATCTACGCAATAGATAAACGGATCTTGTCTACATCATGTCATCGTTCTTATTGCATTACTCCGTTTTTCCATGAACTTAATACACTAGATGCATGCTGGATAGTAGTCGATGTGTGGAGCAATAGTAGTAGATGCAGGCAGGAGTCGGTCTACTAATCTTGGACGTGATGCCTATGTAATGATCATTGCCTTGATATCGTCATAATTATTTGAGGTTCTATCAATTGCCCAACAGTAATTGTTTACCCACGGTTTGCTATCTTTCTCGAGAGAAGCCACTAGTGAAACCTACGGCCCCCGGGGCTTCTTTCTCATATATTTGCTTGCGATCTACTTTTCCTTTGCATTTTTATTCAGATCTATTAAACCAAAGATACAAAAATACTTTGATGCACTTTATTTTATTTGCGATCTACTATTCCATCTACTACAAATTTCTGGCATCATTACCCGAAAGGGCATGACAACCCCTTTAACACGTCGGGTTGCGAGGTGTTGTTATTTGTGTGCAGGTGTTGTTTATGTTGTGTTGCTTGGTTCTCCTACTGGTTCGATAACCTTGGTTTCTTCACTGAGGGAAATACCTACCATCGTTGTGCTGCATCATCCCTTCCTCTTTGGGGAAATATCGACATAGTCCTAGCAGAGAGGAGCTTTTCTGGCGCTATAGTCAAAGAGCGATCAGGTGCGCCCTGGTGTCTTGTGCGCACCAAGGGTGCCTTCCTGGTTGTTTCTTATTTTCCTAATTTTTAACATATTCCAAAACTGACAGAAAACATTTTTGCGGATTTTTCGGAGTCCATTTACTTACTGTATCACGTACCTCCTCTTTTTTCACGATTCAGGAGTGTTCCAGAAGGTTTCCTTTATGTGTTATTCCGGTGTCATAGTTTGGATAACATTGCTTTCAACATTAATAGGCATACCTAAGATATAATGTTTTATTCTTTGCCCATTGACAACCTTCAGGTTAGTACCCTCGGCATTATTTATTTTGATAGCTCTAGACCGATAAACCTCCTCGATAGTATAAGGTCCTTCCTATTTGGAGAGAAGTTTTCCTGTAAAGAATCTAAAACGAGAGTTGTACAAAAGAACATATTCTCCAACTTTGAACTCACGCTTTTGGATTCTTTTATCATGCCATCTTTTAACTTTTTCTTTAAATAACTTGGCATTTTCATAAACTTGGGTTCTCCATTCATCTAGTGAGCTAATATCAAATAGCCTCTTTTCACCAACAAGTTTGAAATCATAGTTGAGTTCTTTAATTGCCCAATATGCTTTATGTTCTAACTCAAGAGGCAAATGACAAGCTTTTCCGTAAACCATTTTATAATGAGACATACCCATAGGATTTTTATATGTTGTTCTATAAGCCCAAAGTGCATCATCTAATTTCTTAGACCCATTCTCTCGGGACCTATTGACAGTTTTTTGTAATATTAACTTTATTTCTCTATTGCCAAGTTCAACTTGACCACTAGACTGAGGATGATATGGAGATGATATTATATGGTTAACATCATACTTAGCGAGCATTTCATGGAAAGCACCGTGAATAAAGTGTGAACCACCATCAGTCATTAAATATCTAGGGACTCCAAACCTTGGGAAAATAACTTCCTTAAGCATTTTAATAAAGGTGTTGTGATCAGCACTACTAGTTGGAATAGCTTCTACCCACTTAGTAACATAATCAACGGCAACCAAAATATTTGTATACCCATTAGAGGAAGGAAAAGGTCCCATGTAGTCAAAAACCCAAACATCAAATGGTTCAACAGCAAGTGAATAATTCATAGGCATTTCCTAATGACCAATATTACCAATTCTTTGACATTCATCACAAGATAAAACAAACTTACGGGCATCCTTGAAGAGAGTAGGCCAATAAAATCCAGATTGCTATACCTTGTGAGCAGTTCTGTCTCCCGCATGACGCCCTCCATAAGCTTCGGAGTGACATTTCCATAGGATTTATCGCTGTTCATGCTCAGGTACACACCGTCTAATAATACCATCTACTCCTTCTTTATAAAGATGTAGGTCATCCCAAAAGTAATGTCTTAAATCGTAGAAGAATTTTTTCTTTTGTTGGTATGTGAAGCTAGGTGGTATATATTTAGCAACAATGTAATTAGCATGGTCAGCATACCAAGGAGTGTTATGAGAAACATCTATTGCAGCTAATTGCTCATCAGGAAAACTATCATTAATAGTTTGTGGGTCACCAAGAATATTTTCTAACCTAGACAAGTTATCAGCTACGGGGTTCTCAACTCCTTTTCTATCAGTGCTATGTAAGTCAAATTCTTGTAGCAAGAGAACCCACCTAATTAATGAGTCTAGGTTTAGCATCTTTCTTTTCCATAAGATATTTGATAGCAGCATGATCAATGTGAATAATCACTTTAGAATCAACAATGTAAGATCTGAATTTATCACAAGCAAACACCACTGCTAAAAAGATATTTTTCAGTAGTAGCATAATTTCTTTGGGCGCTGTCTAGAGTTTTACTAGCATAATGAATAACATTTAATTTCTTATCAACTCTTTTTCCTAGAACAACACCAATAGCATAATCACTAGCATCACACATAATTTCAAAACACAAGTTCCAATCAGGTGGTTGAACAATAGGTGAAAAAATTAAGGCTTTCTTAAGTGTTTCAAAGGCTTCTACACAATCATCATCAAAAACAAATGGAACATCCTTTTGTAAAAGATTTGTAAGAGGCCTAAATTTTTTATAAAAGTCTTTAATAAATCTCCTATAGAAACTTGCATGACCGAGGAAACTACAAATACCTTTGGTATCTTTAGGACATGGCATTTTCTCAATTGCATCAACTTTAGCTTTATCCACCTCAATACCTCGTTCAGAAATTTTATGTCCCAAGACAATACCTTCATTAACCATAAAGTGACACTTCTCCCAATTCAAGACAAGATTAGTTTGCTCGCATCTCTGCAAAACTCGACCAAGGTTGCTTAAGTAATCATCAAAAGAAGTTCCGTAAACGGAAAAATCATCCATGAAAACCTCAACAATCTTTTCACGAAAATCAGAGAATATAGCAGTCATACCGCGAAAGATTCAAATATTCTGTTGGCGAGCTCTTCGATCTCTTCGAGGTATTCTTCTGTTAAATTCTATACTCGCAAATAGACACATACCCATATCTGGCGAATGTCCAGTGTGCCACAGGGGGGGCCGAGGACATACGACACATGCTTTTCCAATGCGACTTAGCAAGGAATTTGTGCTCTGGATTGGGCCTAACTGACCGGATCTACAACCTACAACTATAAGCCTTTTGGAAATACTTTTGATGTCATTATTTTGTCTTTTTTGTTATGTTTGTGTAGATTACTCCTTCTTTACAACCTTTGAGAGCCAATAGCATTATTCATGCTGTGTCTGGATATTCGGAACATACATCTCAGCTGGCTGATCATGTCTTGCCAGATGACAATATGACTAGCTTGAAGGCGTACTTCTAAATTAGTTGCTCATGTCTTGCCTGATAACATGATGACTAGCTTTCACATATGGCCATATTAATTCTTATGTCCACATTTCGTTTTCTTTTGAAAAAAAACTTGGCTAGACAAATTTGAACATTTGCATACAGATGAACAAATGCAACTTTTGATGTCACTAAAAGCCAGTAGAGTTCACTACAATTACTTCGATGCTCTTAGAAGCCAAACTGACTACCGAGGAGAGGAATGTCTACATATTGGTGCTAGATTTCCATATGCTTGTACAAAGATTTATTTGTTCAATATTGCCAATGTAAATATCAGTTTTCCACCGGTTCTTTTTAGTTAAGTCCTTACTTCATTTCCATATATCTGATTTTCTGAGGGATATGTCTGTTTTTGCTTTCCTTGAACATATATAAAAGCTGGAAAGCATGCCAACATCCACTAACACTATTTTGCAACCCCATGCAAACCACATGCGTACTCTTTGTTTACATATACTGCAAGTATGAAACATTTCTACATTAGAAAATAGTAGCTCTTGATTTGGATCATTTTCTTCATACATAATACATCTGAAATTAATCTTCAATTCCCGCCGCAACGCACGGGGAAATCACCTAGTTTATAGAATCATAAAAGACATGAAAACAAAATTTAAAGTTTGAGAAAAATCTAAACTATTTTATAGAGTTTTCTTATGGAAGAAATTGAATCATACCTGTTTTCAACGGGATCAGGATCTATCCGTAATGTAACACATATACTGAGGAGAATGTGGACTTAGTCTCTTATCGATGGTCCAAACAAATTTGTCATCCGAGGCAAAATATACTAAATATTTTTATACCAAATTTAAATGCATGCTCCCTCCGATCCTTAATAAGTGTCGCAATTTTGAACTAAGCTTGAACTAATCTTAGTTTAAAGTTCAAAATTCGTGCACTTATTTTGGATAGGAGGGAGTACTTTTTTATATACTACAATATTTTTTATTATTTAGTTGGTACAGTTAACCACATAATTGAGGATATAATTAACTAATGTTCTTTGTTATCTATTGCAATGTATCATGGATAATCTTATTTATGCTAAATTTAAATTAAGTGATGTAATATAAGTTATCTTTGAATTATTTTTGCGACAATTACACAAATTATATAGTGTGCATGTACATATTTTATGTATTTCCATATATTGATGTATACTTTAGTTTCATTTAATATCATGTTAGAGGTTTCAACAGAATAATGTCCAACTAATATCTCAGTAGCGACTTCTAGACGATTATTTGGTCTGCATATTTATAGAACTTAGAGTATAAGTTGTAAAGTTTGCAAATTTGTTGCAAGTTAGATTTGGTAATAAGTTTAACATATGCATGGCATTGAAATAGCACCAGTCACTAATGAACATAAACATATCACCTATTGAGTTACACTTACATACAATTTGTTTATTTGGTATGCTCATCCGGACATTTGGTTTCATTAGTTGTATACAATAGCTCATGTTAGTTCATAAAATAAAAGGTTAAATATAAAAGTCTACTTTACATTGATTTCAGTAGAAGTTGCAGGACGCAGAGAGGGAGGGAGGGAGGGTGGGTGAGAGAGAGAGAGAGAGAGAGAGAGAGAGAGAGTAGCACACTAACTAAGTTGATAGTCAGATATAAGATTCACTGTCGTCTATCAGATTGGTTGATACTTTGATGTGATGTAGATTTTCTCTTGCAAAATTAGAATTTTATTTCACACACATGCAATACTCTTTTGGACTTAGATAATAGTTTTTTTTTGAGAAATCTCGCCGACTTTATTGATTCAGAATAATGTTCATAAGTACAAGAATTGGATCATGAGGATCACCCAACAAAAAATATCGGCCCACACCTAAATTACAAGCATACTTGGCGATAATGGCGGTTTTAGACCCCAGTCAGGCAGGGCCTTCGCCTGGGGTGTGCTGGAGAGATCCTTCCTTGGCTGTAGCACAAATTACACTGTAGATCACTATAGCACACCATAGATAGAAGGCTTGCATGGGACGTTGTGTGATGCTGGCTCTGCTACTGCTTGGCGAGATTGTGAGCTTCAAAACTGAAGCTCCCACGTTAAAAAAGTGAAATACATAACTGAAAACTACCCTTTCTTTCTGTTATTTCATGTATGATTGCGCCATGAGGGCCTCCAGTGCCCTGATCAATGCCGTTGACGATCCCTTGGCAGTCTGACGCAATACATATCCTCTGTAGTCCGAGATCTTCCACCAATGCCAGTGATTTGCGGCACATATAAGCTTCAAGAACCGTGGGATCCGTAGTACCACTGAACACCACAGTAGATGATCCCAAGTATAGGTTGTTATGATCACAACAAATCACGACTGCGACACCTCCCTGTCCTTGTCAGGTGACCGCTCTGTCAGCATTTACTTTCATAACGCCCTCCGATTATGGTAGCCAACATTGGGAAGTATCAACACTTGATCTCGTCGTGACGTCGAGCTCTGGTTCTGGCTTTGGTAGCGACATGAAATCATTGAGATAGGAGTTGACAAATGAATAGGGATGCATGCTTTGAAAGATTGACTCATGAATAGCCTTCCGCCTTGCATACCTGCTACTTCTTGAGCATGCGTTGGTTTTTCCCTTGAAGAGGAAAGGGTGATGCAACAAAGTAGAGATAAGTATTTCCCTCAGTTTGAGTGTTGGGCAATGTAGTAATAATTTAGAAAAATTCCTACGTGTCACCAAGATCAATCTAGGAGATGCTAGCCATGAGAGAGAGGGATTGCATCTTCATACCCTTGAAGATCGCTAAACGGAAGCGTTACAAGAACGCGGTTGATGGAGTCGTCACTACAAGAAATATGTCAACTTGTGACCTTGACTATTGGTCACTGAAAGGTCATTGTTTTTTATTTGCGACCTTTTTTTGACCAAAAACAGAAGGTCAAAAGCTGGCGGTCGTAAACTGAAATTAATGATCTTCTCTGTGAGAAGGTCGTGGACATTTACGACCAAAATATGCCTACTGTTTTGTTTTGGTCACTAGCAGCCTCCCCAGGCCACGTAGGCATCCGACGTGACAATCTGATGTGGCGCAAGAATCAACCCGGTCCAATTCGGTGTTTATATGGGCTGAGCCCATTAATTCAGCCTTTTTTACTATATATTTTTTCTGTGAATTTTCTCTAGCTACATGGTCCTGGCCCAACAAATTGGCCTTTTTTTATTTTGGGCCATGACCTTTTTAGTTTTTCAGTCTATATTTTTCAATATGGTCCCACAAGTTAGATTGGATCCCAGCTGTCATAATCTCCTATATTGGTCCCACATGTCAAAAATGTGAGCATTGTTTAGATTATTTTCACAAATGGGCCCACTAATCAGGTTTGCATTTCACATGTCTTCAAATCACACAAATAATCAATATTTTAAATAGAACAGAAAAAATGTAGAATTTCTTAGGCCTGGAGCTCCTGTACATAGTCTATTACAATCTGTGCATAGTCTATTACAACCCATATATGCCTACTATTACAGTACTATAATATTTACAGTTTATTATAGTCAAACAGAACAAATCTTTGTTGCGTAGGGCTACACGCCGCTTCGAACTTGAAATTTCCTAGGCCTAGAGCTCCTGTAAAAGGGTGAACACAAAGGCATTAGAGTACCATTTTCATTCCTGGAGTAGATATTCAAACCTCCAGGTTTAGTGTATAGACAATCTAGAAAATATATATTTAACAAAATTTCACAGAAATGCAGATTTATGGATCTAATGTATGATAAAGCAACAGATTCAAACAACTTCAAATTAATGACTAGATGTTTTAGAGACCAATTATATCAGAACACTAGATGTTTCCAATGCATATTCACAGAACCTTGGCATACTCACAAAATCTTAAATCAATCCTAAATCAATGTTGCCTACAAGAAACACTCATCAATCTCATGTTTTGGAAAGCAACATGGGTGAAACCAAGTCAAAATAAGAAGCATAACAAATTCATGTCAACAAAAATTAGCTTGTGATCCATAACACATTATTTATTCTTTACAAAGTAGAATTTCCGTAGATATCATTACCAGACACCAAATAGAAAGTCACATGTACAGAATGTGACAGCATTTAGTTCACTTTATTGTACAAGTTGGGTCCAGTTTACTCGGTTGGACAAGATGCATTTGTTAACTACGAAGAGAATGACACTATTATGCGAGATAATTGTTGTGTCGCTAACAATCACCATGTAAGAATGTTTTGTTGTAGTAATACATGAACATGAAGTCAGAGTGGTGTTTTGTTCTTACCACAGCGGAACAATTGAGACAATGCCCGATTCGCCTTGCTTCTCCACAAGACTCGACCAGCAGCACGCATCCTTGAAGGAACCGGTGGCGCTGTTTGCTCCCTTGGCCCAGCTCCTTGCTGCGGAGGACGGCCAGGACTTGGATGCGGAGCCCACTGCACACGGCATATTGTGTCACTACTTGCAACAACAGAAGGAACTCACATATCATAGAACTTGCAGCAAGTTAAAAAAGTAATAGGACCGATATATGTCTACGAAGCAATAGGTCAAATAGAGATTCATGTCTACAATTTGCTAGAGAAGAAAATAACAAGTCAGGATACATAATATATCTGCCAAAAGAAGGACTGATATCAATCAGACCCTTTAATTTTAAAGAACATGGTTTCAATTTGTTCTTTGCATATTACATGAGACTTAGAAGCACATTCACTTTAGCGACTCATCTTTTCAAGTATTCAATCAAATGGCCTTATAATACCAGACAAAGAGGAGTTGTAGTGGTATGCACTTATCACATATACAGGAACCATGCTTAAAATCCACACATATATATACATATCCCAATAGAACAGAGCTAGTAGGAAAACTAGCAGCCATGCACTTGATGTCTTGTACTAACAGTTAAGAACACATAAAACTGAACTGCAACAAGAAGAATTGCATAAGACAAGCTGGTCATTGCCTCAGCCATAGTACTGGAGTAGAAAATAAAGAAGCAGTTTTCAGCTGACAGTACGCCACGGCGCAGCCAAATAAACAGCTGCATCATATGAAAATTTGCAACTAGAGGAAGAGAAAGGGGCGCAGGGGAGGGAGGGCGGATGGGGATGGGGATGGGGGGATTACCAAGCCCTGGATCTCCTCCTGGACGATGTAGAAGGGGTCACGCGCGGTGCTCATGGCGGACGCCGAAGGTTGGCAAGTTCGGCAAGGGGCAGCTGCTGCCTCCGAGGACGCAACCGCAGCAGCAGCATCTCGTCGCCTCCTCCCGCTCCAGCTCCGGGGATTGCCGCAGTGCGGACAACTCGACGAAGCGCCGCGCATCGACGCACGCACGCGCGCGCTGGCGAGCAAGCTAGGTGTAGTGGTTCAGCGAGATGTCATGGACCTACAAAAGCAATTAAAGAAAGCAAATAATAAGGTAACATCGCCAATAAATTGCAGATTTTGAAAGCAACTATAGTTATTTAGAAAACATGGTTGCTGCAACTTTAAGCCAAGCAATACACATTCATGTCAAATATACATGTGTAAGATACTAGAAGCATTTCATTGCATATCTAAGTGTACTGCTATAATTTTACACCAGGCAGTGCACTAGTACATCAATTACACTAAGCCACAGCCCACTGTTTAAAATAGTATTTTATCATCATTCTTCAATAGCTTGAATTTCAGAACAGCCACTGTTTGTATTTTAATGAAAAACACCCGAAGCAAATAACAACAAATGGGCATTAAGACAAAAAAATTTGGCAATCACAGCATCATGTTTCAGCAGTTTCAGCAGCAATGTAGTACAAATCCTTGTGTAGCACAAGCAAGAGGACCATGTCCTACTCCTAATTACACATAGTAGATGGCAATAGTGAGAGCGGCGCTTACTTGGAAGTGCTAATAAAGAGGCAGGTATTATTCTAGGGCCGTTGTATTCGTCTCTATGGCACAGAAAAAGCAAGCCAAAGAGCTAAACTTCAGTTCCATTAAAGAATGCAAATTCCATACTACAAACAATACAGTGATTATCATAGCATAAACTATATTGTCTGAACAAACATTTTAACTCCCATTGCGCTAGAGATAAGATGACATTTTGGATCAATCAGAAAAAGGTAATGCATTCATTAATAAAAAATGGCAGCAAAAGCAAGCCTAAGATCCAAACTTCACACTGAGTTTCCAATCCAAAACCTTACACTACAGACTGGACTATTACATTGACCATCCTAACATTCAGAGCCAGAAGAAACCTTGTCCTCCCACCAGTAGATGAACCAGAGGTTGGCCCCCTTCTTGTCCATCTTGTAGACCTCGTACCAGTGCTCGGCCACCTTCGATCCGAGCGCTCCGAACCCGGTCGCCAACACGACACCTGCAGGCACAACAGTAAGCTACGAATCACAACAATATGCATCGGATGGCAACAATAACATCAACAAGTAGAAATAGCAGCATGTCAATCACTGTATAATCAATCAGTAAGCACAAATAGCAGCAGCAAGCATTCTCTCAATCACAAACTGCACTAATCAGCACCCCTCTCTCTCAATCTAAATAGCAGCAGCGAGCACGGCAGGAGAGAGAGTTGGTTATCCAACGGGAAGTCAGACCAATATGACATGGAAATGAATCATCCACTACCAGCAAAGAAGTAACATACAAACTGTTCTACTAGCTTCCTTACAAAATGGTATGCTTCCAACTGATTATGAGAAATAAGTAGTACAAAACGAATCTGTCATGAAACCTGAAACTAGACCAATAGGGCATGGTACCACTAGCAAAGAAGCCACAGACAAAGCAGATTACTATCCAGATGAACAATCATGAAAGGTGCATCTCCAACAAAGTAGAATTAGCTAATTGCTGAGACATAGATATGCTGAAATCCTAAGTATAGCATGCATTTTCCACTTCATACCAACTCAAGGAATGCAGCTACAAGCTAACAACAAAGAATTCATGGAATGACTCGCACCAATAATAAGAGACATCCTATTACCAGTCAAATTCATTATATCTTCCACTCAAAACTGTCGTCAATCACGCAAAGCACTTGAGGACATCGGCGTCAGACTCATAGACTAACGAAACTACACAGAATCAACGCCCTTTTGCCCTACTGACGGAAAAACCTCACTGTTGGTTTTGAACCCACATAATGTTGGCTGGCTAGGCACATCCATATGAAGTATGAACCCTAGCACTGTTGGTGTGCCTAACTAACAGAGTGAGTAGTATAACACGTGAACAATCAGAAGCAAGAGAGCTGCAATTTTAATTACCAAATCGAAACAAGCGAGAGGCATCAGGGATGGGAACCAAGTCTAGCAGCGTACCGAATCGAAACGAGCATCGAGTCAAGTTGGTGATGCCTGTTGGCGTGGGCGTCTCGAGCTCCATGGCACGACCCTTGGCGACGGCGCAAATTCGTTGCGTCTGGCCGCCGTCCCCTCGCACACGGTCACTCGCAAGGTTGGGTGCGGACGGAGCAGGCGGCCATCTTTTGCCGGCGCCATGGCCGCCCCTCCTGCTCCACGTGTCCCCTCGTGCAGATGGAAGTCCAGATAGATGCCCTGGTGTGATCCGCGCGAGATCCCTCTTCTCTTCTGATGGGAGGAGGAGAGGGAGGGGCGGCGGGTGTGGGGGGGATGAGACCGGAAGCGGCGAACGGCGACGAGGTCAGACGAGGCGATGGGTGGCGGCGGCGAGGTCAGACGGGACGATGGGTGGCGGCGGCGATGTGTGGGTGGGAGGGCGCGGTCGATGTGTGGGACGTTGTCACGACCGGTTTTCCAATAAAAATATTTATTGAGAAACCAATCTTTAGAATCCAGTTTGAGATAAAGCCTCCTCACTGGCAGACAAACTTTTGATACAATAAGCCAGTAGCAGAAATATGTTACAGGGTTGAGCTGACGATGCTCAAACAATTATTACAAGCGTGCCAATAATTATACATAAAGGCGTCTAATGACACAAGGGAGTGGTGGCATACTACTGACTCGCAAATATGGTAGAGGTGGAGTAACACAGTGGGGAGTGGATATGGGATTCTCAAACTAACATCCCATCGAGCGTCGAGGTGAGGCTCGATGAATTTATTAGGGTAGCGGAAGCGGATATAATACAGTGACCAACTCCAGGGTCGCACGAGACTGACTGGGACTCCTCTAGGCGTCGGATGCGCTATCGAACTCTTCATCCATGAGATCACCTTCGTCAGCATCTGGCCAAATCAACAAGCCAGTGAGTACTTTGAAAGTACTCGCAAGACAGTTCGGACGTAAGATATAACAAATGCTAACATGAAATACATGGGTAAGTTAACCAGTACGATCACACATAGAGGTAATAATGCTGGGTGCCAAGCGAGGGTCTGAATGACTCCTCGAGCGGAAAATGCAGGATAATAATACTAGTGCCAAACGAGTGTCTGAAAGACTCCTCGAGCGGAAAATGCAGAATAATAATACTGGTGCCAAACGAGTGTCTGAAAGACTCCTCGAGCGGAAAATGCAGAATAATAATACTGGTGCCAAACGAGTGTCTGAAAGACTCCTCGAGCGGAAAATGCAGAATAATAATACTGGTGCCAAACGAGTGTCTGAAAGACTCCTCGAGCGGAAAATGCAGAATAATAATGCCACAGTCGGGCGTCTGAGCGACACGACATAAAGGGCTTTAAAAAGAAATGCCACAGTCGGGCGTCTGAGCGACACCACATAAAGGGCTTTTAAAAAGAAATGCCACAGTCGGGCGTCTGAGCGACACCACATAAAGGGCTTTTGACTGATAAGGAAGTAATACATTCATCATAAATATAATCAACTCATGGAATTAAACGGGTTAGTCCATCCACAAGAATAAACATTTAACCGGTCTTAGAGCTCATGTGTCCCACCGGGAAATCTGTCACCAAACTGGCACATGACTGTTAGCTGGGAACTTGGATATAGATAAGATGATTTAAGGATATAGAGCTCTGCAGAGTTTGTACAAAAATTTCCCACAGTCGACGGATTTCCGTAGTCACCAGGACTAGTTCCGTTACGGTATTTCAGAAGGAAACGCAGCTAACTAGTACACACCCATCCAACTCTTCGATGCCAGGAATCACCCTCAACATCGTCCAAGAAAAACTATTGAGACGGGGAGATCACAATCTCGAATAGCATGGGATCAAATTCATATACGCGCGCTCTAAGGGGTGCCCCCCTCTCGGTCCCAACCGGAAACACCCATGCCCCCTGACCGGATGCCTGGCTTTAATCCAGGGCCATGGAACCATCATCCCGGCCTCTCCTTTTTGGTGTGTACCAAGAAAGCGGTTTGCGACTTACTGAACCATATCCCTTTCGGGAAACATGTGGTAGTACAGGGAAAGAAATGGATATGAACCCAACCGATATGGGTTGGTACTGAAGAGAACTTGCATGGCCTAAGACTGGCATGCTACAACACTGCCATCTTACCCATCTTCATGATAACACATGGCCTTGCATACTTACGTCCAACGACGTGTGAAATCATTGGGCTTACTAGCATCAACAATGCATAATGAACGGTTCATCGGTATGCTTCACACATGCCATGAAACTATCTACATGCAAACATGCCAAGACACTCATCATATCAAAAATTCGAACATGCTTGCCTGGTTCAGAGTAGTCGGAGCCTAGCTCGGTGAAGTTTGCGGCCCCGTCACCTCCGTCGGTATCTACGGTACAGAGAAAACATACGCGCTAACATGAATACCGAGAGGTGCAGAAAAAGTATTGCAAATATTTTTCAAATAAATCTGATAAAAAACTAGACAAAATTTTGAAGAGAACAGAAAAAGAATCAATCAAAAATATTCTTCTGATAAAAAGTTATAAGGGTTTTTGCCCATGGACTCATTTGTAATGAAACAGAAACTTCCCAGGGTCTTATTTATAAAAGCAGAAAACGTTTCAGATTCGAATACGTCAGCTCACAGGAGAAGACGTATTTTGCCCAAATGCGTTTTCAGAAAACGATTCGAATAAAGAGAAGAATCTGACGGGGTGGTCCCACCCGTCAGGTTTGAAAACGAACGGCGCCTTTGGCGCCAGAGAGCCGCGGCGATCGCCGGCGGCGATCCACGGCGAGGCAGAGAGATCGGAGGTTACCTTCATGCTCAGGGTGCCACTCCGCGTTGGTTGGTGGTGGTGGTGGTCGCCGAGAAGCACCACGTCGGCGGTGGCCCCTGCTTCGGCGGACGGCGGTTCGGGCGTGGGTGGAGGTTGCCGGAGAGAGCTGCACTGATCAAATTGAGGAGGGGTCAAGGATCTGGTAGCTAGAGAGGGAGCTGGACGGAGTTTGGGCGCCGGAGACGGCCTCACCGGAGCGAATCGAGCTGGAGGCCGAGGCGGAGCGGGGTGGCCGGAGTCGGGGGAGGAGACCTCCTCGAGGTCCTCCCAGTGACCTGGCAGGGCGCTGGTGGAGTGTAGGGGTGGTGCGTGCTCGCGGGAGGGCTCGGGGTCTCCTTTTATAGGCGATCCGAGGCGGTGGCCGAGAACGGCGTTCTCCGGCGAGTGATTACGGTGGTGCAGTGCTTGGTCGGGGGAGTTTAGGAGCTGAGCACCGTCGTGGAGGTTCACGGAGTCAGTTTAGGAGCCAACGGCGTCGGTTTATGCTTGCTGAGGTGGAGCTCGACGGAACGGGACGGCGCGGGTCCATCGGCGGCAGAGAGCACGCTCTGTGCGTGTGCCGCCACGACGGCTGTGCTGCATGCGTGCGCTGGCGTGGAGGTTGCCACGCGGAGCCACCAGCAGGGTTGGGCGGCGCGGAACGGCGTTGAGCCGCCGTTCTGCTCCCTGTTGGCTGCCACGGCGGTTCAGCCGCCGCGAGACACGCCGGCGTGGTCGGGTCAGAGCACCACCGACGCCAGGAAGAATCCAAGCGCGCGTGCGGGGCTCTGGACACGCAGACCAGGAGGCGAGCAACGTGCCAAGGGCATTGTGGGCGCGTGACTGAAGATGATCTGAAGAAATCAACACTGAAGACTGAATTTGCTGAATGTGTTTGAACAGTGCATGCAAGGTGTTCGACAGAATGATCCAGGCATGTAGGGATTTTTCCTTGGGCTGATTTTTGGTGGAGTGACTTCTCATTGCTCCAGTAGGCTGCCTGATTTTTGGTGGAATTTTTGGAGAAGTGTAGATATGAATTTCACCAAATTTGACAAATCTGGTCCAAACTTGCAGGGAGTGTAAGTTGAAAAATTTGAAAAGAAGATGAGTGGATCAAGATGGTTCTGGGTTGTGGGTGCAAAGGACTAGCCAGTAGAGTTGGTTTGAAGTCAAATCTCAAATGCAATGGGGTACTTGCTTTGAAAAACCATCAGGCTCAAAATAATTGATAGAAAATAATTGAGAGATGAAATAATCAAAATAAAATCCAAAACTTGTTTGGATGAGTTGGGATAGGGAATTTGAGTTGTTGACAAGGAGGGGAGAAGATGTTGGAGTGGTTTTACCTCATGGGCAAAATACAAGGTCATGGGTGGTTTTCAATAGAAAGAAAATCCCAAAAAAAAAATTCATAGAGTTTTTCTTAAAAGAAAAGATTAAACTCCCAAAAATAACATTTGAGAAGGGAAACAATAGAGAAGTGGTTTTATGAAGGTCAAACCCAAAGTTTGAAGGAGAAAACAGAAATAACAAACCCTAGTCAAAGAAAAAGGATTTTTAAGAGGGTTGTTTTTCTGAAAGCCTCAAATCTCAAAGGAAAATCCAGCAAGAATTTTGCAAAAACCCAAATGAAATTTTTGGAGTGTCACAACACCTACCCCCTTAGGAAAAATCTCGTCCCCGAGATTTCAGTTGATCCTTAAATAAGTGTGGATGCTCTGTTCGAAGAAAATCCTCTCTTTCCCATGTTGCTTCACTTTCGGTGTGATTACTCCACTGAACTTTGAAAATTTTGACGGTTTTCTGCCGGGTCCTCCTTTCAGACTCCTCTAATATCTTTACTGGGTGTTCCCGATAAGTGAGGTCTGGCTGCACGTCTATGTTCTCATGGGATACTTGTTTCTCTGGGTTGCTCACGCATTTCCTCAATTGCGATACGTGGAACACGTTGTGGATATCTGACAGTTCCTCAGGTAGGTCTAGTTGGTATGCTACTGTGCCTTTCCGTGCCAATATACCGAATGGCCCGATGAATCTTGGCGCTAGCTTTCCCTTAATTTTGAATCGTTGCAACCCCCTCATAGGTGACACTCGTAGGTACACGAATTCACCGGGTTCGAAGTTGACCCCACGATGTTTCTGATCGTAATAACTCTTTTGCCGGCTTTGGGCGGTCTTGAGTCGATCTCTGATTAGTTGGACCTTTTCCTCGGCTTCCTTGAGCACGTCTGGGCCGAAGATACGGCTGTCTCCGGTCTCTGACCAATTTAACGGGGTACGACATCTTCGTCCATACAAGGCCTCAAATGGTGCCATTTGCAGGCTGGCCTGATGACTGTTGTTGTACGCGAACTCGGCGTATGGCAGGCTGTCTTCCCAACTGGTTCCATAGGTGAGGACACAGGCTCTCAGCATGTCCTCTAAAATCTGGTTTACCCGTTCTGTTTGTCCATCTGTCTGGGGGTGGTATGCCGTACTGAAGGCTAGTTGAGTTCCTAGAGCCTGTTGTAACTGCTCCCAGAATCTCGAGACGAATTGTGTTCCTCTGTGAGATATTATAGTTTTCGGGATGCCGTGCAGACAAACTATGCGAGAGAGATATATCTTGGCAAGCTTCTGAGTGGTGTGGGTCGTCTTTACTGGAATGAAATGTGCCACCTTAGTCAACCTGTCGGTGATAGCCCATATGGCATCATTCCCGTGTCGTGATCGAGGTAGTCCTACAATGAAATCCATCCCTATTTCATCCCATTTCCACTCAGGTATTTTATTTGGTTGCAGTAGTCCGGCTGGTCTCTGATGTTCAGCCTTTATACGTTGACAAGAGTCGCAGCATGCAATGAAGGTGGCTATGTCCCTCTTCATACCGTGCCACCAAAATCCTTCCTGGATATCTTTATACATCTTGGTTCCTCCAGGGTGGATCGAATATGGAGCGGTGTGGGCTTCAGCTAGAATTTTCCGTTTGAGGTCTTCTATGTCTGGCACGCAGAGTCTGTTTCCGTACCATAGTGTCCCTTCTTCGTCTATGATGAATTCCGAGGCCTTGCCCATACTCACCTTTCTTTTGATGCCTTCAATGCTGGGGTGACCCGGCTGGGCTTCTTTGATTCTTTTCACAAGGTTGGGTTGTATCTCCAAGTTTGTTATGGTGCCTTCTGCTACCATCAACAAGTTGAGTCTGGCAAATTCCTGCTGGAATTCGGGTCTTAAGTTGGGCAGACTGTTGTTGTCGGCGCTGGGGTTCCGACTAAGAGCATCGGCTACTACATTTGCTTTTCCAGGATGATAGTGGATTCCGACATCATAATCCTTTACTAGCTCCAACCAGCGTCTTTGCCTTAAATTCAGTTCTGGCTGTGTGAAAATATATTTGAGACTTTTATGGTCCGTATATATTTCACATCGATTTTCAAGTAGGAAATGCCTCCATTCCTTGAGTGCATGAATAACTGCTGCCATTTCTAAGTCATGAGTGGGATAATTTTCCTCATGCTTGCGAAGTTGCCTCGAAGCGTATGCGACAACCTTGCCTTCTTGCATTAATACGCATCCGAGTCCCTTTCTGGACGCGTCACAATATACTTCAAAATTCTTGTGTATGTCTGGCACAATCAATACTGGTGCTGTTGTTAATTTCCGTTTTAGCTCTTGAAAACTTTTCTCACAGGCTTCTGTCCAATCAAACTTCTTATCTTTCTTGAGCATTTGCGTCATTGGCTTAGCTATGGTGGAGAATCCTTCAATAAATCTGCGGTAATATCCTGCCATTCCCAAGAAACTCCGTATGTCCGTTACGCTGGCTGGTGACTTCCAGCCAAGTACGGCCTTGACTTTCTCTGGGTCCACGGCGATCCCGTCTTGGGTTAGCACGTGGCCTAGGAAGCCTACTTGCCTTAACCAAAATTCACACTTGCTGAACTTGGCGTACAATTGGTGTTTCCTGAGTTCTCCTAGTACAATTCTGAGATGTTCAGCGTGTTCTTCTGGTGTTTTGGAGTATACTAAAATATCGTCGATGAATACCACAACGAACTTGTCCATAAACTTCATAAATACTTTGTTCATGAGGTGAACAAAATATGCAGGGGCATTTGTTAATCCAAAAGGCATTACTGTGAACTCATACAGTCCATATCTGGAGGTGAAGGCTGTCTTGGGGATATCTTCTGTTCGTACCTTTAATTGATGGTATCCTGACCTTAGGTCGATTTTTGAGAATACCTTGGCCTTAGCGAGTTGATCGAATAAATCATTTATTCTTGGCATCGGGTATTTATTCTTGATCGTGACCATGTTGAGTGCTCGGTAGTCAATACACAATCGCAGTGTTCCATCTTTCTTTTTGCCAAACAAAATTGGTGATCCCCATGGTGAGGAACTGGCTCGAATGTATCCTTTGTCAAGCAATTCCTTTAATTGTTTCTTCAGTTCAACTAACTCGGACGGTGCCATTCTGTAGGGTTTCTTGTATATGGGGGTGGTCCCTGGTGCTAGCTCAATGCTGAATTCTATCTCTCGGTCTGGTGGCATGCCTGGTAGCTCTTCGGGAAATACGTCTGGAAATTCACATACTACTGGGACTTTGTTTAATTCAGAAATGTCCACCTTGTTCAGTCTTGGTTGCCTGGGCATTTCCCTTTCTTTGGCGGATACTCTTATTGTCTTACCATGGTGGTGTGTGAGAATCACGGTCCGATTGAAACAATCAATGAAACCTTTGTTGGTGGTTAACCAGTCCATCCCTAGGATGACATCCAGTCCTTTATTTTCCAACACAATGAGATTGGCGTGAAACTTCAATCCTTTGAACTCAATAATCACATCCTGACAGTAATTCTGAGTGACTTGCTGAATCCCAGGGGACTTGATGATCATGGATTTCTCCAAAGGAAGCATCGAAAAATTATTTTGCAAAGCAAAACTTTTCGAAATAAAAGAGTGAGAAGCTCCAGAATCAAACAAAACCATTGCAGGTATTGTGTTGACAGGGAACGTACCGAGTACGATATCCGGAGCATTTTGTGCCTCCTCTTTGGTCACGTGGTTCAGATGACCTTTCCTGTGGTTATTGTTGGGATTGAAGTTGTTTCGCTTGGGCGCTGAATTATTGTTGCCGTTGTTCGGCTTTGGTGCTGAGCTTCTTGGCTTGGGACACTTCTTGGCATAGTGTCCTTCTTCTCCACAGGCGTAACAAGTAACACCTGGGCAATATGTGAACTCCTTGTCCCTAGAATGAAAATTCTTTGTTGGGCGTGAGACGTTGGATGATGATTTGTGCGTCCCACCCTTCTGAAAATCGGTCTTACTTCGGTGATTGCGAGCATGGTTAGTCTGGTCCCTTTTTCGCTTGCGGATATCTTCCAAACTGCGTCTTTCATTTTCCAGAGTAATGGCTTTATCCACCAGCGTCTTAAAATCTGGGAAAGTGTGTATGACCAGTTGGCATTTAAGCGCGGGCGCTAGGCCGTCAAGGAACTTCTCCATTTTCTTGCTTTCAGTCATACGCTCTTCGTTGGCGTAGCGGGATAACAGAGTAAATTGGCCGTTGTAATCGGACACTGTCATGTTCCTTTGCTTGAGGTCATCGAACTCTCTTTTCTTGATTTTCATAATACTCTTAGGAATATGCGCGCCATGGAGACCTTCTTTGAAATCATCCCTGGTTATATCATTTTCGTTGGGATGCATGTGCAGAAAATTCTTCCACCAGGATGCGGCTGCTCCCGTGAGATAATGTGGTGCGTACAGTACCTTTTCTGGATCTGAGCACTTTGCAATAATTAACTTTCTCTCCATATCGCGAAGCCAGTCTTCGGCCTCAAGTGGCTTGTCAGTATGAGAAAATGTTGGGGGACGTGTCTTCTGTAGCTCAGATAACTTGGAATGCTGCGGATACTGCCCATGGTGATTTCCCATGTTAATGACTTGGTTCATCATTTCCCGATGTTGTTGCTGACTCTGTTCATAAAGGCGGCACATTTGGGAAAGTGCCGTTTCACTGTCCTGTTGACTTGTCTGACCTCGTGCAAAATTGTTGCCTGATTGAGTATTATAGTGTTGACTTGACTGCCCTTGTGCAAAATTGTTGCCCGGTTGATTGCCATAATTCTCCTCTGGTGGAGCTGGCATGGAGCGAGTCCAAGGACGAGACATTTTTCACTCTGGGGATGTATTTGTAAAACCCATAAGAAAAATGGAAGGGTTGCAAAGATAAAACCCATAATGCACAAGGTTGACAAATAAATTTTTAAAAACCAAGATTACTCAAGGGAAAACAAATCGATTTGCGCATAGAGAAGGACTGCATCATTACGCATCTTACACGCGGCGATAATTATACAATACATCACTCAGGATATGCGTACATAATCCTGACATGTTATTTAGGCTAGTGCACTTCTCCAGATCCTACATGATGCGCAAACAAGCTACTTCTCACAACATCTTACATGGCGATGCAACGCATGGCGGCTAAGCGTACTCAGTCGGAGATGTTGATGACGTCCTTGGCCCTGCCAAGGGTGAGGCGTAGCGAAGCCGGGGACTCGACTTCTTCCTCGCTAATAGGCTCCATACGAGTAGTGCTGCGCCGAGTAGATGGAGCGGGTGCCAGGGGCGGAACGACACGGATTGGAGTCGGTGTGAGAGGCGGTGCAGTGCGCGCTGGAGTGGGCGCAATGACCTGGTTGAACTCCTCGGTGGTAGGCAGGTGACGAGCAGGAGCATGGGATGCAGAGGACGAGACAAAAGTTAGTGGCGGAGCGGTGGGCAGGAGCTCCCTCCTGTTGACGGCACAACCGTGGACTGAGTCCATGCGGGAGGCCACAAAGTCATCCACCAAGTTGTCGAAGGCTGCCTCCAAGGCCCGGAGATACTCAATAAGCATCTCAAAAGCCTCGTCTCGTTCTCCTCTGGGGCAGGAGAATGCGTAGTGACAGGTGTAGGGCACATGGCATGGAAGATAGCGGTAGCGACGAGCCTTCATCGCGGGAAGGACATCCCTGAGACGAGCTATCGCCTCGCGGGCTGCCATTTGGATGGCATGCTTCTCCGTAGGCATGGCTCTCCCCAAGAACCGGAAGCGGCGTAGCTCACCACGCCCTCCCTTGAACTGTACCGCGGCCTGGTGCATAGTCAGACTGTCGTTGACTCTGTGCTGACAGAGAGTGACGACTGGGCGCACAGACGGCCCCATCGCGACCTGAACGACGAAGGAGAGAAGCTTGACGAACCCATCGGGCACGTTGGCGAAGGTCTGAGACTCGCAGCTGTGGTCGGCCATCTACAAAAGTAGGCAAAAATCCTGAATGGTCAGATCATAAATATATGCTGACTGTCAGAAAAATGACTACTATTGCAAAGACATGAATAAGCTCTAACATGCTAATAACCGATTAGCGATCGCACCTAGTGGCTTCCTACAGTCAGCCTGGCTCTGGTACCAAGCCTGTCACGACCGGTTTTCCAATAAAAATATTTATTGAGAAACCAATCTTTAGAATCCAGTTTGAGATAAAGCCTCCTCACTGGCAGACAAACTTTTGATACAATAAGCCAGTAGCAGAAATATGTTACAGGGTTGAGCTGACGATGCTCAAACAATTATTACAAGCGTGCCAATAATTATACATAAAGGCATCTAATGACACAAGGGAGTGGTGGCATACTACTGACTCGCAAATATGGTAGAGGTGGAGTAACACAGTGGGGAGTGGATATGGGATTCTCAAACTAACATCCCATCGAGCGTCGAGGTGAGGCTCGATGAATTTATTAGGGTAGCGGAAGCGGATATAATACAGTGACCAACTCCAGGGTCGCACGAGACTGACTGGGACTCCTCTAGGCGTCGGATGCGCTATCGAACTCTTCATCCATGAGATCACCTTCGTCAGCATCTGGCCAAATCAACAAGCCAGTGAGTACTTTGAAAGTACTCGCAAGACAGTTCGGACGTAAGATATAACAAATGCTAACATGAAATACATGGGTAAGTTAACCAGTACGATCAGACATAGAGGTAATAATGCTGGGTGCCAAGCGAGGGTCTGAATGACTCCTCGAGCGGAAAATGCAGGATAATAATACTGGTGCCAAACGAGTGTCTGAAAGACTCCTCGAGCGGAAAATGCAGAATAATAATACTGGTGCCAAACGAGTGTCTGAAAGACTCCTCGAGCGGAAAATGCAGAATAATAATACTGGTGCCAAACGAGTGTCTGAAAGACTCCTCGAGCGGAAAATGCAGAATAATAATACTGGTGCCAAACGAGTGTCTGAAAGACTCCTCGAGCGGAAAATGCAGAATAATAATGCCACAGTCGGGCGTCTGAGCGACACCACATAAAGGGCTTTAAAAAGAAATGCCACAGTCGGGCGTCTGAGCGACACCACATAAAGGGCTTTTAAAAAGAAATGCCACAGTCGGGCGTCTGAGCGACACCACATAAAGGGCTTTTGACTGATAAGGAAGTAATACATTCATCATAAATATAATCAACTCATGGAATTAAACGGGTTAGTCCATCCACAAGAATAAACATTTAACCGGTCTTAGAGCTCATGTGTCCCACCGGGAAATCTGTCACCAAACTGGCACATGACTGTTAGCTGGGAACTTGGATATAGATAAGATGATTTAAGGATATAGAGCTCTGCAGAGTTTGTACAAAAATTTCCCACAGTCGACGGATTTCCGTAGTCACCAGGACTAGTTCCGTTACGGTATTTCAGAAGGAAACGCAGCTAACTAGTACACACCCATCCAACTCTTCGATGCCAGGAATCACCCTCAACATCGTCCAAGAAAAACTATTGAGACGGGGAGATCACAATCTCGAATAGCATGGGATCAAATTCATATACGCGCGCTCTAAGGGGTGCCCCCCTCTCGGTCCCAACCGGAAACACCCATGCCCCCTGACCGGATGCCTGGCTTTAATCCAGGGCCATGGAACCATCATCCCGGCCTCTCCTTTTTGGTGTGTACCAAGAAAGCGGTTTGCGACTTACTGAACCATATCCCTTTCGGGAAACATGTGGTAGTACAGGGAAAGAAATGGATATGAACCCAACCGATATGGGTTGGTACTGAAGAGAACTTGCATGGCCTAAGACTGGCATGCTACAACACTGCCATCTTACCCATCTTCATGCCAACACATGGCCTTGCATACTTACGTCCAACGACGTGTGAAATCATTGGGCTTACTAGCATCAACAATGCATAATGAACGGTTCATCGGTATGCTTCACACATGCCATGAAACTATCTACATGCAAACATGCCAAGACACTCATCATATCAAAAATTCGAACATGCTTGCCTGGTTCAGAGTAGTCGGAGCCTAGCTCACAGGAGAAGACGTATTTTGCCCAAATGCATTTTCAGAAAACGATTCGAATAAAGAGAAGAATCTGACGGGGCGGTCCCACCCGTCAGGTTTGAAAACGAACGGCGCCTTTGGCGCCAGAGAGCCGCGGCGATCGCCGGCGGCGATCCACGGCGAGGCAGAGAGATCGGAGGTTACCTTCGTGCTCAGGGTGCCACTCCGCGTTGGTTGGTGGTGGTGGTGGTCGCCGAGAAGCACCACGTCGGCGGTGGCCCCTGCTTCGGCGGACGGCGGTTCGGGCGTGGGTGGAGGTCGCCGGAGAGAGCTGCACTGATCAAATTGAGGAGGGGGTCAAGGATCTGGTAGCTAGAGAGGGAGCTGGACGGAGTTTGGGCGCCGGAGACGGCCTCACCGGAGCGAATCGAGCTGGAGGCCGAGGCGGAGCGGGGTGGCTGGAGTCGGGGGAGGAGACCTCCTCGAGGTCCTCCCAGTGACCTGGCAGGGCGTTGGTGGAGTGTAGGGGTGGTGCGTGCTCGCGGGAGGGCTCGGGGTCTCCTTTTATAGGCGATCCGAGGCGGTGGCCGAGAACGGCGTTCTCCGGCGAGTGATTACGGTGGTGCAGTGCTTGGTCGGGGGAGTTTAGGAGCTGAGCACCGTCGTGGAGGTTCACGGAGTCAGTTTAGGAGCCAACGGCATCGGTTTATGCTTGCTGAGGTGGAGCTCGACGGAACGGGACGGCGCGGGTCCATCGGCGGCAGAGAGCATGCTCTGTGCGTGCCGCGCCACGACGGCTGTGCTGCATCCGTGCGCTGGCGTGGAGGTGGCCACGCGGAGCCACCAGCGGGGTTGGGCGGCGTGGAACGGTGTTGAGCCGCCGTTCTGCTCCCTGTTGGCTGCCACGGCGGTTCAGCCGCCGCGAGACACGCCGGCGTGGTCGGGTCAGAGCGCCACCGACGCCAGGAAGAATCCAAGCGCGCGTGCGGGGCTCTGGACACGCAGACCAGGCGGCGAGCAACGTGCCAAGGGCACTGTGGGCGCGTGACTGAAGATGATCTGAAGAAATCAACACTGAAGACTGAATTTGCTGAATGTGTTTGAACAGTGCATGCAAGGTGTTCGACAGAATGATCCAGGCATGTAGGGATTTTTCCTTGGGCTGATTTTTGGTGGAGTGACTTCTCATTGCTCCAGTAGGCTGCCTGATTTTTGGTGGAATTTTTGGAGAAGTGTAGATATGAATTTCACCAAATTTGACAAATCTGGTCCAAACTTGTAGGGAGTGTAAGTTGAAAAATTTGAAAAGAAGATGAGTGGATCAAGATGGTTCTGGGTTGTGGGTGCAAAGGACTAGCCAGTAGAGTTGGTTTGAAGTCAAATCTCAAATGCAATGGGGTACTTGCTTTGAAAAACCATCAGGCTCAAAATAATTGATAGAAAATAATTGAGAGATGAAATAATCAAAATAAAATCCAAAACTTGTTTGGATGAGTTGGGATAGGGAATTTGAGTTGTTGACAAGGAGGGGAGAAGATGTTGGAGTGGTTTTACCTCATGGGCAAAATACAAGGTCATGGGTGGTTTTCAATAGAAAGAAAATCCCAAAAAAAAATTCATAGAGTTTTCTTAAAAGAAAAGATTAAACTCCAAAAAATAACATTTGAGAAGGGAAACAATAGAGAAGTGGTTTTATGAAGGTCAAACCCAAAGTTTGAAGGAGAAAACGGAAATAACAAACCCTAGTCAAAGAAAAAGGATTTTTAAGAGGGTTGTTTTTCTGAAAGCCTCAAATCTCAAAGGAAAATCCAGCAAGAATTTTGCAAAAACCCAAATGAAATTTTTGGAGTGTCACAGACGTGCGCACGGGATCTTGTCCAAGGGGAGGATGGAGCGGAGGGGAGGGCATCGGAGGAGGACTGATCTGGATTGGGGAGAGGGGCGGCGGGGGAGGGGTCTGGATCGGGGAGAGGGAGACGGCAGCGTTTGACCTAGGGTTTCTCGGGAAGGAGGGGGTCGAGGGAGGAAGGAAGAGACGCTGGATCAGTAGGAGGCGGACGGCTCAGATCGAATAGAGTGGGGTGATCCGTGTGTTGCGTCCTGATTGGTTCAAAAATGAGCTATTAAAATTTCCTCTTCTTAGTGTTAAAAACTAGGGAGGTTTGAGAGGCAGCTACCAAAAATATTTTGCAAAATGGCATCACTAAAATTTTCACTTAAGTTAGACCACCTTTCATCAATGATCATCAATTTGATTGCATTTCCTATCTTTCTAGGTATTTTGAGAAACAGCCAATTCGGCAAGAAACGAGTCAAATTTGAACTACAGGTATCTTAGAGTTTGCTATTTATTTTCTAAAAAAATCATTTTTAGATACAAAAGTATCTATTTCATCATAGACAAACCAATAGTTTTGCATTATTAACCACCTAACTAAGAAGGGTCATGCGGGCAAATTTGATCACATTTTGAAATCGGCATAAGAAATTCACAAAAAAAAAATGAAAAACCTTCGCATTGTGTGATTATACATCTACGAGGATGCATCTTGGAATGGCAAAAAATGTTGCCTAAGGAAGTTTTCATTTTCTTTTGGACGAAAAAACCATTTTCCATTCTTCGAGTGCCCAAAAGGAGGTTTTTTGTGAAGGACCTCCCAAATAATTGTTGCAAAATTGGACCAAATCATTTTTCTAAAATACTAGGCCATATTTAGTGGACAATTGACCAAATGGTTGGGTGTAAAAAGTTTTGATCCACCTCTCGTGAAAAAGACAAATTTCCGCCGATTCAGCTAGAAGCGGGTCAAATTTGAACTGCAACTGCCTCATAGTTTGCTCTTTATATTTTCCAAAAATAATTTCTAGGTACATAAGTATATATTTAATCAGAGAAACACCCAAAAAATTCCAAGATTCGACCACTAGCTAGGAACGGTCATTCCCGCCATTTTGACCGCATTTTGAAACGGGCATAAAAAATATCAAAAAATATCAAAAATTTGGGAAACCTTCACATTGTGTCATTATATGTGGCCAAGTTCCTAGGAAAAATAACAAACTTGTAATACGGAAATTATTTTTAAAAAGTGTTCTCAGAAACGAGCTATCACGTGTGGAGATCAATGGCTTTCAAGCCAAATGATCAATCTTATGGCCACATCCATGGCATAGTTTGTTCAAAGGATCTCATATTGTGCACAAGGATGCATTTTGGAATGGCAAACAATGTTGCCTAAGGAAGTTTTCATTTTCTTTGGACGAAAAAACCATTTTCCATTTTTCGAGTGCCCAAAAGGAGGTTTTTTTGTGAAGGACCTCCCAAATAATTGTTGCAAAATTGGACCAAATCATTTTTCTAAAATACTAGGCCATATTTAATGCACAATTGACCAAATGGTTGGGTGTAAAAAGTTTTGATCCACCTCTCGTGAAAAAGACAAATTTCCGCCGATTCAGTTGGAAGTAAGGATGGCAATTTTACCCACGGGTATGGATACCCGCGGGTACCGTACCCGCATGGGCAGGGTATGGGCACAATTTTATACCCATGGGTAGTACCCATACCCTACCCGTTAAGTCATGGGTAGGGTATGGGTATAACCTTGTACCCGCGGGTATACCCATACCCTGCCCGCTTGTGAACTAGTGTTAAGTTGTTATCGATTAATCATTAATTTTTCATGTGACTTGTCTACTCCTATTGACTTATGAGTATGTCGTACTCATCTACCAGTTATTGAGTTGAGATAATTATTTTTTGGTCAAATGTGCTATCAATGAGTGTAAAAATGTGAACAATTCATGTACTATTTGTTCTACCCGTTGGGTACCCAATGGGTACGGGTACCCGTCGGGTATGGGTATGGGTAAAGTTTCATACCCATGGGTATGGGTATGGGTAGAATTTTGTACCCACCGACTATACGGGTATGGGTATGGTATTGCTCTACCCTACCCATACCCTACCCATTGCCATCCTTAGTTGGAAGCGGGTCAAATTTGAACTGCACCTGCCTCATAGTTTGCTCTTTATTTTTTCCAAAAATCATTTCTAGGTACATAAGTATCTATTTAATCAGAGAAACACCAAAAAAATTCCAAGATTCAACCACTAGCTAGGAACGGTCATTCCCGACGTTTTGACCGCATATTGAAACGGGCATAAAAAATTCAAAAAAAACAAAAAAATGGGAAACCTTCGCATTGTGTCATTATATGTGGCCAAGTTCCCAGGAAAAATAACAAAATTGTCATACGACAATTATTTTAAAAAAGTGTTCTCAGAAACGAGCTGTCACGTGTGGAGATCAATGACTTTCAAGCCAAATGATCAATCTTATGGCCACATTCATGGCATAGTTTGTTCAAATGATCTTATATTGTGCACAAGGGTGCATATTGGAATTTCAAACAATGTTGGCTAAGGAAGTTTTCATTTTCTTTGGACGAAAAAACCATTTTCCATTTTTCGAGTGCCCAAAAGGAGGTTTTTCTGTGAAGGACCTCCCAAATAATTGCTGCAAAATTGGACCAAATCAATTTTCTAAAATACCAGGACATATTTAATGCACAATTGATAAAATGGATGGGTGTAAAAAGTTTTGATCCACCTCTCGTGAAAAAGACAAATTTCCGCCGATTCAGTTGGAAGCGGGTCAAATTTGAACTACAACTGCCTCATAGTTTTCTATTTATTTTTTCCAAAATCATTTATAGTTATATAAGTACCTATTTAATCATAAATACATGGTTTGGTGGCGATACATCGAGGTTTGGGCGGTGGCCGAGGGCCCCAACTCTAGAGCGCGTAAACTCGCATGCCTGCCGCGTGGTCACCGCGTGACTGTGGTGTTGCCATGTGTTCTGGGCGGCCTAGGCATGTCTAGTGGGTTGGGCACTCCCCAGGTAGGTGCTAGGAAGAAAATTACAACATAAGATTCTCACGAGGAGACCGATCGATGCTCAAACATGAATTAGCAGCCAAGTGTTTGATTAGCGGTACGGGAAATGTACATGGTTAATGGGCGTGAGTTTTGGCTGAGGATGATCAGTTACTAAGAAGACCGTCTTCACAAATTTTCAGCTCAAAAGGAGGAGCCTAGGTGGTACTTGCTTTGCAAACTATCACACTGGACATAAATACGAATGTTGAAGCTGGGCTCAAAATAATGAATGGATTGAGCTGGCATTTGGTGGAGGATGGTTATTTGGGCATAGGAAAGCACTGTAGAAAATGGATACTATTTGGATATGCCAAAGTGGTACTTCCTTCACAAACTGTTGTACTGAACAGAATAGGAAAATGAATATTTTTGAATTATTTTTGAACTAGGCAAGGAAGGTTTTTACATATTTGACGAATATATGACCCAAAGAATTTATGAGATTTTTTTGGGAATTTTGGGAATGACAGAAATATAGGTTGCTTCACAACCTAGGGCAAAAACTGCCACATGGACATGACACATAGGCAAAACTGATGTGGCGGCGCCTAGTCATAGCAACCCACCACAATTTACAAGGCTATGACCATCTATATTGGTCGTTAACAACTAGAAATAAGGCAGCAGACTTGCGCTGTTTGCTTTATGACCATTTCATGTAAGGAAATTACAACCTTTCTGATCAAGATGGTCGCAATGGTTTAGGATTTGGAGCCCCTCGAACAGCTTTTGACCAATTGGTCTGAAATGGTCATAGATCTATGACCATTTCTTCCAGGGTCACTGATAGAAGGCCACTTGTTGACATATTTCTTGTAGTGCGTACTCGTGGCGATTCAAATCGCGGAAGATCTAATCCAAGCGCCAAACGGACGGTGCCTCCGCGTTCAACACACGTACAGCCCGGGGATGTCTCCTCCTTCTTGATCTAGCACGGGGAGAGATGAAGTTGAGGGAGAGCTCCGGCAGCATGACGGCGTGGTGGTGGAGCTTGCGGTTCTCCTGCAGGGCTTCGCCAAGCACTACGGAGGAGGAGGAGGTGTTGGAGGAGGGAGAGGCTGCGCCTGGGGAAGGGGTGCGGCTGCCCTCCCACCCCCACACGATTTATAGGGGGAAGGGAAGAGGGGGCGGCCTCCTAGATGTATCTAGAGGGGGGGCGGCGACCATGATGGGGAAACTTGCCCCCAAGCAAGTGGGAGGCGCCCCCTCCCCCTAGGGTTTCCAACCCTAGGCGCCTTGGGCCCTGGGGGGCGCACAAGCCCACTAGGGGCTCGTTCCCTCCCATATTCATCCCATTAAGTCGTCCGGGGCAGGTGGCCCCACCTGGTGGACCCCCGGACACCTTTCGGTGGTCCCGGTATAATACCGATAACTCCCGAAACCATTCTGACAACTGAAACTGGACTTCCCATATATAAATCTTCACCTCCGGACCATTCTAGAACTCCTCGTGACGTCCGGGATCTCATCCGGGACTCCGAACAACCCTCGGTAACCACATACAATTTCCCATAACAACTCTAGCGTCACCGAACCTTAAGTGTGTAGACCCTACGGGTTTGGGAACCATGCAGACATGACCGAGACACCTCTCCGGCCAATAACCAATAGCGGGATCTGGATACCCATATTGGCTCCCACATGTTCCACTATGATCTCATCAGATGAACCACGATGTCGAGGATTCAATCAATCTCATATACAATTCCCTGTTGGGGAACGTTGCAGAAAATTAAAATTTTTCCTACGGTTTCACCAAGATCCATCTATGAGTTCATCTAGCAACGAGTATTCAGATTGGATAGCATCTACATACCACTTTGTAGATCGCAACGGAAGCGTTCGAGTGAACGTGGATGAGGTAGTCGTACTTGCCGTGACCCAATTCACCGATGATCTAGTACCGAACGGACGGCACCTCCGCGTTCAACACACGTACGGGACGGGAGACGTCTCCTCCTTCTTGATCCAGCAAGGGGGAAGGAGAGGTTGAGGAAGATCCAGCATGACGGTGTGGTGGTGGATGCAGCAGAACTCCGGCAGGGCTTCGCTAAGCAACTACGGGAGGAGGAGGAGGTGTTGCAGGGAGAAGGGAGGAGCCAGGGCATTAGGGTTGGTTTGCTCCTCCTTTTCCCCACTATATATAGGGCCAAGGGAGAGGGGGAGGCGCAGCCCTTGCCCCTTCCTCCAAGGAAGGGTGCGGCCAAGGGTGGGGAGGAGTCCATCCTCCCCAAGGCACCTCGGAGGTGCCTTCCCCTTGTAGGACTCTCCCCTTTTTTTTCTCTCTTGGCGCATGGGCCTCTTGGGGCTGGTTCCCCTTGGCCCAAGCAGGCCAAGGCGCACCCCCTAAGGCCCATGTGGCCCACCAAGGCAGGTGGCCCCACCTGGTGGACCCCGGGACCCCTCCGGTGGTCCCGGTACAATACCGATAACACCGAAACTTGTCCGGATGGCCAAAATAGCACTTCCTATATATAATTCTTTACCTCCGGACCATTCCGGAACTCCTCGTGACGTCCGGGATCTCATCCGGGACTCCGAACAACATTCGGGTTACTGCACATACATATCTTCACAACCCTAGCGTCACCGAACCTTAAGTGTGTAGACCCTACGGGTTCGGGAGACATGCAGACATGACCGAGACGGCTCTCGGGCAATAACCAACAGCGGGATCTGGATACCCATGTTGGCTCCCACATTCTCCACGATGATCTCATTGGATGAACCACGATGTCGAGGATTCAATTAATCCCGTATACGGTTCCCTTTGTCAATCGGTATTTTACTTGCCCGAGATTCGATCGTCGGTATCCCAGTACCTCGTTCAATCTCGTTACCGGCAAGTCACTTTTCTCGTACCGTAATGCATGATCCCGTGATCAAACACTTTGATCACCTTGAGCTCATTGTGATGATGCATTACCGAGAGGGCCCGGTGATACCTCTCCGTCAAGCGGAGTGACAAATCCCAGTCTCGATCCATGTCAACCCAACAGACACTTTCAGAGATACCCGTAGCATACCTTTATAGTCACCCAGTTACGTTGTGACGTTTGGCACACCCAAAGCACTCCTACGGTATCCGGGAGTTACACGATCTCATGGTCTAAGGAAAGGATACTTGACATTGGAAAACTCTAGCAAACGAACTATGCGATCTTATGCTATGTTTAGGATTGGGTCTTGTCCATCACATCATTCTCCTAATGATGTGATCTTGTTATCAATGACATCCAATGTCCATAGTCAGGAAACCATGACTATCTGTCGATCAACGAGCTAGTCAACTAGAGGCTCACTAGGGACATGTTTGTTGTCTGTTATTCACACATGTATTACGATTTCCGGTTAACACAATTATAGCACGAATAAAGACAATTATCATGAATAAGGAAATATAATAATAATGCTTTTATTATTGCCTCTAGGGCATATTTCCAACATTCCCTTTGTCCATCGGTATGTTACTTGCCCGAGATTCGATCATCGGTATCCCTATACCTTGTTCAATCTCATTACCAGCAAGTCTCTTTACTCGTTCCGTAACGCATGATCCCATGGCTAAGTCCTTAGCCACATTGAGCTCATTATGATGATGCATTACCGAGTGGGCCCAGAGACACCTCTCCGTCATACGGAGTGACAAATCCCAGTCACGATTCGTGCCAACTCAACAGACACTTTCGTAGATACCTGTAGTGCACCTTTATAGCCACCCAGTTACGTTGTGACGTTTGATACACCCAAAGCATTCCTATGGTATTCGGGAGTTGCACAATCTCATGGTCGAAGGAAATGATACTTGACATTAGAAAAGCTCTAGCAAACGAACTACACGATCTTGTGCTATGCTTAGGATTGGGTCTTGTCCATCACATCATTCTCCGAATGATGTGATCCCGTTATCAACGACATCCAATGTCCATGGCCAGGAAACCAGAACCATCTATTGATCAATGAGCTAGTCAACTAGAGGCTCGCTAGGGACATGTTGTGATCTATTTATTCACACATGTATTATGATTTCCGGTTAATACAATTATAGCATGAACAATAGATAGTTAACATGAACAAGGAAATATAATAATAACTATTTTATTATTGCCTCTAGGGCATATTTCCAACATTGAGAACCAAGGTATCAATCCAGTAGGAGGCAAAGCACAAGTCACTGAATACCTGCACAAACAATCAAATAACTTGCACCCAATGCGATAAAGGGGTTGTCAATCCCTTTAGGGTTACTTGCAAAAGTGAGATCTGATAGAGATAGATAAACGATAAAGTAAATATTTTTGGTATTTTTGGTTTATAGATTGGAAAGTAAAATATTGCAAAATAGTAGATTGAAAACTTATATGATGGAAAATAGACCCGGGGGCCATAGGTTTCACTATAGGCTTCTCTCAAGATAGAAAATATTACGGTGGGTGAACAAATTACTGCCGATCAATTGATAGAAAATCGCAAAGTTATGACGATATCTAAGGCAATGATCATGAATATAGGCATCACGTCCATGTCAAGTAGACCAAAACGATTCTACATCTAGTACTATTACTCCACACATCGATTGCTATCCAGCATGCATCTAGAGTGTTAAGTTCATAAAGAACGAAGTAATGCATTAAGTAAGATGACATGATTTAGAGGAATTAACTCAAGCAACATGATGAAAACCCCATTTTTTATCCTTGATGGCAACAATACAATATGTGCCTTGCTTCCCCTACTGTCACTGGGAAAGGTCACCGCAAGATTGAACCCAAAGCTAAGCACTTCTCCCATTGCAAGAAAAAACAATCTAGTTGGCCAAACCAAACCGATAGTTCGAGGAGAATTACAAAGATATCAAATCATGCATAAAAGGATTCAGAGGAGATTCAAATAATATTCATAGATAAGCTAATCATAAATCCACAATTCATTGGATCTCGGCAAACACACCGCAAAAAAGTATTACATCGAATAGATCTCCAAGAACATCAAGGAGAACTTGGTATTGAGAATAAACTAGAGAGAAGAATCCATCTAGCTACTAGCTATGGACCCGTAGGTCTGTGGTAAACTACTCACGCTTCATCGGAAGGGCAATAGAGTTGATGTCGAAGCCCTCCGTGATTGAATCCCCCTCCGGTAGCGTGCCGGAAAAGGTCCCTAGATGGGATCTCACGGTGTGACGCCCCCGATTCAATCGTACACTAATCATGCACGCAAACGTGTATGATCAAGATCAGGGACTCACGGGAAGATATCACAACACAACTCTAAAACATAAATAAGTCATACAAGCATCATAATACAAGCCGGGGGCCTCGAGGGCTCGAATACAAGTGCTCGATCATAGACGAGTCAGCGGAAGAAACAATATCTGAGTACAGAAATAAGTTAAACAAGTTGCCATAAGATGGCTAGCACAAACTGGGATGCAGATCAAAAGAGGCGCAGGCCTCCTACCTGGGATCCTCCTAAACTACTCCTGGTCGTCGTCAGTGGGCTGCACGTAGTAGTAGGCACCTCTGGTGTAGTAGGAGTCGTCGTCGAAGATGGCGTCTCGATCCTGGGCTCCAACGTCTGGTCGCAGCAATCGCGTAGAGAAATGGGAAAAGGGGGGGAACAAGGCAACCGTGAGTACTCATCCAAAGTACTCGCAAGCAAGGAGCTACACTACATATGCATGGGTATATGTGTAAAGGGCCATATCAGTGGACTGAACTGCAGAATGCCAGAATAATAGGGGGATAGCTAATCATATCGAAGACTACGCTTCTAGCAGCCTCCGTCTTGCAGTATGTAGAAGAGAGTAGACTGAAGTCCTCCAACCCGGCGATCCCCTCCTCGTCGCCCTGTTAGAGAGCGATCACCGGGTTGTATCTGGCACTTGGAAGGGTGTGTTTTATTAAGTATCCGGTTCTAGTTGTCATAAGGTCAAGGTACAACTCCAAGTCGTCCTGTTACCGAACATCACGGCTATTCAAATAGATAAACTTCCCTGCAGGGGTGCACCACATTACCCGACACGCTCGATCCCATTTGGACGGACACACTTTTCGGGGTCATGCCCGGCCGCGGAAGATCAACACGTCGCAGCCCCACCTAGGCACAACAGAGAGGTCAGCACGCCGGTCTAAACCTAAGCGCACAGGGGTCTGGGCCCATCGCCCTTAGCACACCTGCACGTTGCGAGGGCGGCCGGAAGCAGACCTAGCAACCTCCAGTACAACGGAAGTCACGTTACGCGGTCCAATCTGGCGTGCGCCGCTCAGTCGCTGACATCACGAAGTGCTTCGGCTGATACCACGACGCCGGTTGCCCAAATCTTGTCCCACGTGGCGGTTAGTGCGTATAAGGTCAACGACCCAACTCAGATCAAATACCAAGATCTCGTAAAGCGTGTTAAGTATCCGCGAATGCCGAACACGGCCAGGCCCACCTCTCGCCTGGGTGGTCTCAACCTGCCCTGTCGCTCCGCCACAAAGATCCACACAGACGGCCGTTGGGACAAAGGTCCTTTCGGCCCCCAATCCGTGAATCACTCGCGGGTGCTCCACGAGCCGACCCGACTTTAGTCACCACATGTATCATGTATAAAGTATATAGTATATACCCGCGATCACCTCCCTAGTGATCACGACCCGATAGTATAGCATGGCAGACGGACAAGAATGTAGGGCCACAGATGGAATACTAGCATCCTATACTAAGCAGGTAGGATTGCACGTAAAGGTAACAACAGTAATAGCAAGGACAAGTTATGCATCAGGATAGGATTAACGAAAAGCAGTAACATGCTACACTACTCTAATGCAAGCAGTATAAAGAAGAATAGGCGATATCTGGTGATCAAGGGGGGTGGGGGCTTGCCTGGTTGCTCTGGCAAGAGAGAGGGATCGTCAACACCATAGTCGAACTGGGTCGCCGACAGTCTCGGGGTCTACCGGAAAGAAGTAACGGAGGGGGAACATAATAAATAACAGAGCAATCAAAGTAACACAAAGCATAACATGGCAATACGCGATGCTAGGGGTGATCTGACGCAGGGATAGGTGATACCAGCGAAGGGAGGAAACATCCGGGAAAGTATTCCCAGTGTTTAGCATTTTCGGACAGACGGACCGGAGGAGGAAAGTTTGCATGTTCGCTATGCTAGGGACGCGTGGCGGACGAACGTACCACGTATTCGGATTCGTTTCGTTGTTCTAAGCAACTTTCATGTATAAAGTATTTTCATCCGAGTTACAGATTATTTTATATTAATTTTCAAAGTCTTAATTCATTTTCTGGAATTTATTTATGCTTCGAAAATAAACAGTAAAATAACTTTGTCACCTAGTGCTATTGTAGCCATAGTGTATGACAGGTGGGGTCAGTGGGGCTGGGTTGACCCGGTCAAAGGTTGACTGGTCAACATATGAATAGTGTAAGTTGGTCCCGCATGTCATTGTCTTTAGTTTAATAAAATGGTAATTAACCAGGGTGGTCCCACATGTCATTTACACTATACCTAACCACTACTTTGCCTAACTACTAATTAGTAGCTACTAACCTAAACAGGGCCGGTCTCATCTAGAGACCCAGCCGGCCATACCCACACATGGCCGCACCCACACTCACGCACACACACAACACACACACACACACGCTGCACGCACACACACACCGCACACATGGCCGCTTGGCCATGGCCATGGAGAGCGGTAGCAGCTGTTGGCAGCAGGCAGCGGCGCCGGCAA
Source organism: Aegilops umbellulata (assembly GCA_032464435.1). Taxonomy (NCBI): domain Eukaryota; kingdom Viridiplantae; phylum Streptophyta; class Magnoliopsida; order Poales; family Poaceae; genus Aegilops; species Aegilops umbellulata. The sequence goes on from CP136057.1 coordinate 22,971,777, forward strand.
GCAGCAGAGCCGGCGAGCAGTGGCAATACATAGCGGGAGCAGCAGTTAAAAGCAGCAGCAGGAGGACGAACGGCAGCAGCGCAGCCGCAAGTAGGCAGCAGGAGCAGCAGCTACGGGAGCAGGGGGCACGGACGGTGCGGGCGCAGAGCAGAGGGCAGCGGGCCGGGGCGAGGCTGCACGCGGAAGGCAAGGCCGAGTCAGGGGGCGGCCGGTGGCAGCAACATCGCAGTAGCCACCAGCGGGGCGAGCAGGGGGCGCGGCAGAGGCGTCCGGCCGGGGTTCAGGCATGCCGCGGAATCGGAGCTGCGGGGCACGGGGAGATGGTTTGGTGAGTGCCGCGGGTTCCTGGGGAGCCAAGGAGCTCGTCGCAGAGCTCGGACGCAAGCTCTGCTTGCCGTGGCTGAGGTGATGACGCGAAAGGCGGCGACAAGTTTCGGCCACGACAGAGACTAGCGCTAGAGGACGCGCACGAGCAAATTAACAGAGGGGATTACGGCAGAGCTCACCTAGGAGCTCATGGAGGCTCGTTGAGTGAACGGGAGCAGCAGGGCTCGATGGATTTGGAGACGAACGCCGACGACGGCAGAGGGGGACACGGTCGATCCCGGCGCGGTGGCGATCTTCTACTCGGGCTCGGGGTCGGAGATGAAGAAGCGGGCAACGGCGGTGCTTCCAGGGGTAGTACTAGGCGGCGGGGAGGTCGCTGGCCACACAGGTGAGGGCGACCATGGCGACGGAGGTCTCGGGACGTCGCGGGGAAGAAGAAGCGGCGTGGGCGGAGGGGGAAAGTGGGGTTAGGGTTCGACCACGGGATCAGGGGAGGTCTTGTAGGCGTCGCGGGGCGCGGGATGGCCGCCACGCACGGCCACGACCGACGGATGGCCGCCACGGCCCCCTGCCGCATTGTAGTGAGAGGAAGGGGATGAGGGGTGGCTGGGCCGGTTTTGCTAGATGGGCCAAGTGGCCCAGTAGATTAGGTCTTTTATGTTTCAATTTTTTTTGTGCTTGTATTCTTTTCTGTTTTCTTATTTAGCTATTGTTTTAATCATTTTAGAGTATTTAAGAATTTTATAAAAGTGTAGTTTCTTCACCAACATTTAGTATGGATTAATTGGCACAAACCGAACATATTAGTTTTAATGTTTCAAAACTTTCATTGTTTTCCTTCATTTTAAATTTTAAATTCGAACTAGGTTTCGAACTAACGCGAGTTTATCCACAGTAATCGAGGTGACGTGGCATCATTAGCGGGGAATTACTATAGCTTAATTATCCGGGCATCACAATTCTCCTCCACTACAAGAAATCTTGTCCCGAGATTTAAGAGGCGTAGGGGGGAGTTCTGGTTACGAAATTCTAATGAGTCTTCTCGGTCCTGGATGCTCTTCTCGAAGAGATCGATCCATTACGTTGATGTCTTCATTTCTCTGCTTCAGGTCATCATGATGAAGTGGACATCCTTCCTTCAGGATCTTCACCGCACTTACGAAAGGTTAAGAGGGGAAAACTCTATAAGGACGGATTCTGACAGGATTGAGCATCAGACGGTTAACCCGGGGGAAGAAGCATAAGTATCTCTCGAATTGAAACTTAAGAAGATACCGAGAGCAAAGTAAGAAGGTACCATGAGAAGTTTCAAATGGATAGGCAATGGTTCGATGTATGAAACCAAGTGCGAAAGGGGTCCAGAGCAACGAGATTAAGTATTGCGTCTGTTACGAAAATAGATCACTAGGAAGGTGGCCCCTGAATTACCTACAAGGCCACGCACGAGGAAAAACCTTGGGAACAGGGGGTGTACAGGAGAGTCGGGTTTCGATCCTGTGGGACTGTGGGTTATGGGCCCACCATGTGGGTTAAAAGTAGGAAGAGGGGTGATGTCTTGCACGATCATGTAAGCAAGGCATGTCAGAGAATAACCAGCCAGTTATGTTG